>JAYKKT010000072.1:19476000-20749000 GCA_036023115.1 Brasenia schreberi
TACTTGACATGGATGACACTTTCTAACATGATCGTGACAATCCTTTTTCAGGGTGGACCAAAAATAGCCTGCTCTAAGTATTTTCATTGCCATCATGTTGGCATTAACATGACCTCCACATTCTCCATCGTGGAATTCATGCATAATAGTCCTAGCCTCCTCTAGATCGACACATCTTAGTAGGATGCTGGTAAAACTCTTTTTATACAAAACCCCACCCAAAATCATGTATCGGGTGGAAATTTTCCGGATGAATGCCTTATCTTTGGATGTGGCATCCTCAGCGAATCCCCCATTTTCTAGAAAACATTTAATGTCATAGAACCAAGGTTTTTCAACAGTATCTAGATTATTTTGGCAAATATCCAAATCGTGTGTGGATGGTGTGGGCGCATGCCATATCTCTAAGGATCGAGTCCCCAAAGTGGGATCGACCTTTAGGGTTGAACCCAAGGAGGAGAGGGCGTCAGCAATGCCATTATCCTCTCTTCCTACGTGTGTGAGTCTACACGATTGGAATGACTCAACCAATCGAGTGGCCAACTCGTGATACGGAGGAAGTTTTTCATTTCGCACTTGTCGAATTTTCAAAACTTGGTTTATGACAAGGAGCGAATCTCCAAAGACCTCGATGCATGATGCCCCTAGAGTTTTTGAAATCCTTAAGCCTTGTATGAGTGCTTCATACTTAGCTATGTTGTTGGAACATTCAAAATCTAGGCGAATTGCTATGGGGATCTCACCCTTTTCAGGGGATATGAGGATGACCCCAGCACCAGCCCCTCATTGGTTTCGTGCCCCATCGAAGTGCATCTTCCACACTTGGTTTTCGAAAGAGTTTGCCAAAATGTGGTTTTGAAATTGATTTTGCAATATGCCTTCATCAGGCATTTCACTAAATGTGGGATATGCATCCTCCAGGGGGAACTCAACCACGTAGTTAGCTAGAGCTTGCCCCTTAATGGAGACCTGATGATGGTATTTCAGGTCATACTCCATTAGAAGGAGTTGCCATTTGCCCAATCTACCTGTGAGAATTTGTTTTTCGAACAAGTACTTGATTGGATCAAGCTTGGACACTATCCAGATCTCATGATCTAGGAAATAGTGTCGAAATTTCTGGCAGGCACAAACTAGGGCCAAGCACGTCTTCTCCATGGCTTCATAATTCCTTTTGTAAGCCAAGAGAGTTTTCGAAATATAATAGATGGCATACTCCTTGTGGGTGTCATCCTCGTATTGAGCTAACAAAGCTCCCAAGGCATTCGCATGCACGGAAATGTAAAGCAAAAGAGCTTTTCCTTGCTTTGGAGGATTTAAAACAGGGGGATTAACTAGGTATGCCTTTAGTCTTTCAAATGACTTTTGGCAGTCGTCATCCCATGAAAATTTTGTGCCCTTCCTCAACAATTTGTTGAAGGGTTCGCATCTAGTCACCAGGTTTGATATAAACCTGCGAATGGATTGTAATCGACCCTGGAGGCTACAAATTTGTGTGAGATTGGAGGGCGGAACCAAGTCTATGATGGCTCGACACTTAGATGGGTCAACTTCTATACCCTTTTGGCTCACCATAAAGCCTAAGAGCTTTCTGAACTCTACTCCGAATACACATTTCTGAGGGTTTAGCTTTACTTTGTAAAGTCTAAGCCTTCCAAAAATATTTTGTAAGCATTCGATGTGAGTGTATCGAGTTTTAGATTTTGCCAAGAGATCATCCACATATACCTCTACGATCTCATGAATCTGATCATGGAAGATCGTGGTCATGGCTCTCTAGTATGTTGCGCCGGTATTTTTCAAACCAAAGGGCATGACTGTATAGCAGTACGTGCCCCATGGGGTTGTGAATGCGGTCTTACCCTGATCTCGTAGACTTAATTTGATTTGATTATACCCTGAATAGCCATCCATAAACGAAAACATTTCGTGATTTGCAGTACTATCGACTATCAAATCTATGTTTGGTAAAGGATAATTATCCTTTGGAGTGGCTTTATTCAGGTTTCTGAAATCGATGCATATTCGAATCTTTCCATTGGTTTTTCGAACAACAATGATATTGGATAAGCAATCAGAATACGCAATAGGTTTTATAAATCCGGCTTTTAGCATATCTTCTAAACCCTCTTTGACTTGTGCGTGTACATTCAAATGTATTTTCCTAAGCTTTTGCTTTATGGGTTTCACATCCGCATCTAAGGGAAGATGATGTTCGACAATACTGGGGTCATGTCTTCATACGTCCATGCAAACACATCTAAGTAGGTTTGTAGAAATGCAATGAATGCTGATCTTTCATGCTCATGCAAACATGCACCTACCTTAATGAGTTTGGGATTGGAATCACTCCCTAGGTTTACCTCTATGAAATCTCCTCCTACTGAATTGGAAGGTCTTCCAAAATCGAGAATTTTATGAAATTCTGGGAGCTCAGAAGTGGGATCTTCCTCAAGGGGATCCACTCCTGGGCTTCGATCATTCTCGTGGTTTACAGATCCTAGGGAATTTGATGCATGGATTTTCAAAGGACCTGGTTTTATACTTGGAATTTCTATTGATTTCGAAATTTTTGGTCTGGTTATGCAGACAACGTTTCTTTCGAAATCCTTTCCTTTTTCCAAAGCCTTACCAGGAGTAGCTATGTATAAAATCTTTTTGGAGTTTTGTAAATTTTCGGTTTTTTTGTTCTTTTGCAAAATGAGTATTTTGGGAACTATACAAACCACTCTTTTTTCGATTTTTTCATTTTCCAATGTTTTTGACTTTTGTAATTTTTCCATTTTTTGGATTTTGAGTTTTTCAAATGTTTTTGTATTTTTGATAAAGGGATCTTCCATCATACCTACAAAGGGAAAACACTATAGGTTAGACTCTGAATAGGAGGTCTAAATCGTAGGTTTCTTCTAGAGTAGGCTCTAGTGCACCCTTGACCCAGGTGGTCACAGGGGGTGGCTCTGGTGGTATTTTGGGAGTATAGCCGATCCCATATCGGCTTGGATTGGCCCTAGGAAATATGGGTTCTAGGAGACCTTGATTTTGTGCCCCTAGACTCTTATAAGGCAAATAGCCCATGTTTAACAGCATGTTCCACGATTTTTTGTTTTTGGAGAATTTTGGATACAAATCGTGGTCCTAGAACTTGCTGTCGTCTATGTTGTGCACATAGGGCTTCTTGTCCAGGGGTTTTGGAAATAAGGGATTCTTGGGTCTTTCTAGAATGGTCAAAACCTTGAGGGGGCCAGCCTTAGGCGGCCCCTTCACATACACGACCTTCCTAGGGTTGTTCAATATGAGTCTCGGTGGCTCGAGCATGGTTTGCCCCAGTTTTACCTCATGGGTCTGGGAGCTTGACAAGCAGAGGGAATTTATCACCCCCTGAAGTTGAGGATGACTCTCTCCTAGGATCACTATGACTTTGTCCCTGAAAGAGATCTTGACACACCTGTGGAAGGTGGATGGCACAACGCACAAGCTGTGTATCCAAGGCCTTCCCAACAACAGGTTATAATGGGGGTGGATGTCCAGGACATGGAACACCCCCGTGTGTGCTATCCCTCCCGTTTCCATGGGGAGTTCGATAGATCCTAGCAGTTTAGATGCATTCCCATTGTATCCAGTGATAACGATGGGACTTGGGTGAACGGATGTCAAGGTGACTCCGATTTGATTCGCCACATGAAGTGGAAGGATGTTGAGCCCTCATCTCCCATCGACAAGGCACCTGTCCAGAGAGTGGTTATTCAGAACCACCTCGATATATAAGGCCTGGTTATGGGACAAGTAGGGTCTATCTATATCATCTTCCGAGAATACGATGGGCGTTTTCGCTCCTATGGAGGCTACTTGTTTGTTCAAAGATTTAGGGGTAATGTTCGAACTAACCCTTGCTCTTTCTAGAATTTTCTCTAACACTAGTCTATGCCTAGGCAAAGTTTGTATTAGCTCTAGGATGGACATATTGATAGGAATCTTTGAAAGATGGTTTTCGAAATCATACACCTTCAAAACAATATTTCCTTTGTCCATTTTTTACGGAACTCTAGGAATACATGCTTTTGAGGGGCCAGGCACACTCACCACCTTTTTAGCACTTTGCAGATGTGGGGGTTGGTAGATCCTCTCGGATCTTGTCACCTCCCCCACGATCAACCTAGGTTTCGCACTAATCATGGCTCTAATCGAGAGTTTTGGAGCACCTTGAATGGTTAAAACTGGTTTGACCGGGGACGAAACTCTTGGTGGTCCCCGGATGACTACTTGGGCAGGTTTCTTATAAAGTATGAGAATAGACGCACAAGTAGATGAACCAGACTCACATGCATGCGCTAGATTCTTTGAAATCGTAAGAGCACATACCTCTTTTCCCTTTCCACTGGTACTTGCGTGCTTGGGGAAGGGTTCTTTGAAGATAGCTTGGGCAGGCTCAAGTTCTTCAGCGACCTGGAGCCGGCCTTCTACTATCAAGTTCTCAATTTTATTAAGGAGGGAGAAACACCGCCTTGTATCATGGCCTTTGAGCCAATGATACTTGCAGAATTTGTTTAAAAATCCTCCCTTCGAAGTGACTCTCTCGGGAATCTTAGGGAGTTCCATCATGCCTTGGGCAAGTAGGAGGTCTAGGACCTCCGACACAGGTTGCCCCAGTGGAGTATACTCCCGTCCTTCGAAGGGTTTTTGAAAACTCCTTTCCTTTTTATTTTCTAGATTTTCAAAGCTTTTTAAAGCACTTGTCGGGCTTGGATCTACCCGAACATTGGTGATTTTATGGGGTTTTGCCCCTTTGTCCGCGGTGGATGGCCCATAAGTGATGGGCTTCTCCAAGCGAGTTTTCGAAATTGGATTTCCTTTCCATAAGTGGTCATACACCCCCTTTTTCAAATTCGTTTCGAAAAGGGATGCTTTCTTTATTAACTTATGGAAAGTCGAGATTTCGTGAAGCTAGAGAAGGGTTTTCAGCTCATTTCTGAAATTATCTAGGATGAGCATGACTGCACATCCTTCAGATATGGGCTCTCGCACTTGACCTAGGAGAGACCTCCAACGAACGATGAACATATGTACGTCCTCGTTCACACCTTGTTTTGTATCCCTCAAGGTGTTTAAAGTCGGTGTGACTTCTATGTTATGCGAGAATCTTTGCATAAAGCAGTTCGCTAACTCTTCGAAAGTTGTGAACTGGCTAAAATCGTAGGAAGCCAACCATTTGGTAGCTGTGCCCTTGAGGGACAAAGGGAACCAACACACCCACTTCATCGAGTCCTTTTTCTTATGGGCTCGACAAGAGAAAAGCTGCAAGTGAGACCTAGGGTCTCCCATGTCATCATACCGATGGAAGTTCGGTATTTCGTCGTCACTGTCTGTTTCATAGTCCACAGGCAAGAAATCAGACAGGGCATAGTTCCTTTTCTCTTTATTTTGCCCTCTCAGTAGTTGCTGTAGGGCTTTACAGTCCTTGTGTGTGAAGGACTCGTGGTATTGGTTACCTTCCACTACGGAAGTCTCTTTGTGTTTGTGAGGTTTTTCAAATTTCTTCTTGGCCTTTGGTTAGCCATTTGACGAACATGAATCGCCTGCTTCATCCTCTTCGCTAAGAGCGGCAATTTTGGCCTTGAAGTCCCTTCTCAAGTCTTTAATGTCTTGTTTTTTCGAAAACTTTCTAGATTGAGAACTTGATGCGCATGAGCCATGGCTAGATACCTCTTGGGAGCCTGGACTCGACATGCTTCAATATGCTTTTCAAAACAAATCCTAAGTATGAAAAATGCAACAAACAAAGTTAAAACACTTTAGAAAAAAATTTCATGAGGTTTTTCTGCATGAGATGACTCTGCACAAGGACTAGGTCCCACCGGGCATGCCAAATCTGTAGACACCAAAAATTCCCACTTCTGGTTTTTAGGCCCGAAGTGAACCTTTTCATGTGTCTAAGTCATTTTTAATAAAAAGGCGTGCTAGCTAGCTTCCTTATGCTAGCAAAGAAAATTTTTGAAATCTGACTCTATCGGGGCGACTGTGAGCAAGTGAGCTCTTTTCGTCGCAGACCTTCTTGCACCGATGCGCAAGAGTTAGTCTGTACGCTTGGCAAAGTCTTTAAAATTGAAACCTCTTTGAAAAAAATACCCAAAGTGTTTGGGCTTTGTATGTACGATTACAAGTTTTATTACACGTGGGATTTTGCACATGCCTGTCTTTCCTTTTAAGCTTTTTGGGGCCAACTAGGTGTGTGCACAAGTGACCTAAGTTGGGCGATTTTTGCACGGGAGTGTGGGGCTTGCTTTGATGCAATATGCATCCTAACTCATGGTATGGCATATATGCAATGCAAACTCACACAACTCCAAAGGGAAAACCCGAATTAAAAGACAATGCGGAAGGGAAATGACTTAATGTAAATTGCAAAAGGGAAATTGCAAAAGGGAAATATAGCTATATCTTAAGAGCGAAAAGGCTCAATTGTGCAAGTGTGTGTCGTGTATATATGTAAAGACTATTGTAGACGCAGAAAATTTCTACCTCCTGGTTCTTAGGCCTGAAGCGAACCTTTTCGTGTGTCTAAGTCCTATTTAAATAAACAGGGCATGCCAGCTAGCTTACTCAAGCTAGCGAAGATATATTTGAACCTGACTTCTAACGTGGCGACTGTGAGCAAGCAAGCTCTTGTCGTCGCAGACCTTCTTGCACCGATGTGCAAGGGTCAATCTGTACGCTTTTAAAAATCGAGTTTTTTGGATAGAAGGACCTATGAAAGCAGTTCGAGGTGTTTGATTTGGGTCTTTTTAGTATGATTTTCAGATTTTAGATCATGTGGATTTGCACATGCCTAAGTCTTTCTTTTTATCCCTTTACGGGCCACCTAGGTGTGTGTTATGAACACTCCACTAAATGTGGCAACTTTGAGCGGGAGTATGGGGTTTGCTTTGATGCAATATGCGTCCTAACTCGTGGTATGGCATATATGCAATGCAAACTTACGCTACTCCAAAGGGAAAACCCGAATTTAAAAGACAATACCGAAGGGAAATGACCGAAGGGAAATGACTTGTAATGGAAATTGCCAAAGGGAGATTACCGAAGGGAAATGACTTGTAATGGAAATTGCCGAAGGGAAATACGTATATAATGTATATATGGGCCCTTACTCGGGTCTTGCAAATAAGAGCGAAGGCTCAATGTGTGTGAGTGCTTGAATTGAAGTACTACATACACGACATGAAATGAAACCCAAATATAACTTGCAATATGGCCTTAACTAAGGTCTTGGGAATAAGAGCGAAAGCTCAATGTGTGTGAGTGCTTGAATTAAAGTACTATGCACACAACATGAAATTAAACCCAAACATAAATTGCAGTATTTAACTAAGGTCTTGGGAATAAGAGCAAAAGCTCAATGTGTGTGAGTGCTTGAATTGAAGTACTACACACACAACATGAAATTAAACCCAAACATAAATTGCAGTATGGCCTTAACTAAGGTCTTGGGAATAAGAGCGAAAGCTCAATGTGTGTGAGTGCTTGAATTGAAGTACTACACACACAACATGAAATAAACCCAAGGATAGTATAACACGGCCCTTACTTGGGTCTTACAAATAAGAGCGAAGGCTCAATGTGTGTGAGTGCAAGAATTGAAAGACAACAAGCACAACTCAAGCAAAAACCCTACGCAACATAAACTATATAAATAAATTTATATCTTAGGGGCTGATTAGGCCCGTGTTTGTTCAAAATCGTGCACAACTAAGAGCGAGGTAGGCTCAAGTGCACGTGTGTGTGGGTGTGCCAAGCCATGTTATTACAAGCGGGGGGAGACTATGCTCCATTATTACAACCCCGTATCAAATTTAATTTAAGCAAGTCTACAACTAAGGACCGAGTTAGGCACTTACTTATAGCTGGTCCGGAGGTGACTTGCTTGAGCGTAGGCTTGGCTTCGCCTTGGGCTGCAAGAGGGAGCTCCTCAGAATGGAACGGCAAGGGGAGATGCTGGCCGGGTGACTTGGGTGCGCGGGAAGGGCGCCTTGAAACTGGCCGGCTGCTAGGATTGTGCTGCCAGGGTGCTTTAGGCTAAGGTGTCTAAGGAGGGTCACTAAGGGATAGTGTGGTGTTAGAAAAGGTGGCGCTAAGGGGAGCCTAAGGGAATGCCTAAGGAAAAAGTATGGCTGGCCGGGAGGTGGTGCAGTTGGCTGGGGTGGCCGACTAAGGGGAGTTTAGTGGTGGTCGGGTGCTAAGGTAGCTAAGGAATGGCAAGGATGGGAAGGGAGCTAGCTAGGGTGTGGTGTAAGGTAGGGCTAAGGGCTGGTGGAAAGTGGTATGGGCAGGTCTTAGGGAGCCAAGTGGGGTGGCTGGGTATCACTAGGGGAAGTGGTTCAAGGCGGGTGATGTAAAGGTTGAGGTCTGGCTAATTGGTAAAGGTGGCAGGTGTCAAAAGGAGGATGCTAAGTGGTGGTGGTATGGGTGGTTGAGAGTGGAGGGGGAGTGAAGAGGAGGTAGAGTTAGGTTGAGGTACTAACTGGGTGGTGAAGAGTTGGTGATGGATGGAACAAGGGCAGCCGGGTGGTGAAGGTTGCAGCGTGGAGTGGAGTTCGGCCGGGGGATGAAGGTGGCGCGAGGTGGAGCTTGGCTGGAGTAGTGGTGGTGCAGGTGGAAGGAGGGCAGCAAGGTGGAAGGCTCGGCTGGGAGGAGATGGGAGAGGCCAAGGTCGGCTGGCCCAAGGTGGGCTGGAAGTGATTGAAAAATCTGCCCATTAGGGGCTGGTTTTTGGAAGGTGGTAAGGTGGTTTAGGTGGTGGTGGTGTGCTGATAAGGTGGGCTGGTTTTGAGGAGGGGCCAGATATTTTGATTTAGGGGGTATTAGGAATATGGTGTGCTAGGTTTAGGTGGGGTGGTTTAGGGGTTTAGGGCTTAGCTAGGTGGGTTGGTTTTGGGGTGAGGTTTAGTGAGGTGGGTAGGTGATTAGGCTAGGATTAGGTTAGGTTTAAGGGAATTAAGCTAGGTTTAGGGGAGGATTAGGGAAGTGGGTTAGGTGATTAGGTTGGGATTAGGCCGGGATTAGGGAAGTGGGTTAGGTGATTAGGCTAGGTTTAGGACGGGATTAGGGTAAAAGGCTAGGATTAGGGATTTTTACTTAGGATTGGTATAGGGAGCTCCCTTTGCATAACCCATAGACCTTGTTGCATCATGTTGGTGCAGCCCTACGTTAGGTTTTGGCTAATACAAGCTTAAACCCATGCTAATTAGGCTAACCCACATGATTAACCCCAAACTTGACACACAAGTCAAGCTTAATTACAATTACCCTCAAATCTTATCCTCCCCCACTCTCTCTCATGCCCATAATCCCACGTGAATTTCCAGTGGGCCCCACCTCCATTTATGAGAAGGTGATGTGGGCCATGGATGTGGATATTGGATTGGATCTCTGGATCCAAATCCAAATCCAAGTCCACACATAGGTTTGGATTGGGATCTGGATATATATGGTCCAAATCCAATCCAAACTGAATTCTGACTCCTTCAGGCTGTGTTCGAAACGAACGGTTTGTGCGGGGTCTGACAGCATCAGTATTCCATCTAACCTCTCGTTTGTAAGACCCAAGTAAGGGCCGTGTTATACTATTGGGGTTTAATTTCATGTTGTGTGCGTAGTACTTCAATTCAAGCACTCACACACATTGAGCTTTCGCTCTTATTCCCAAGACCTTAGTTAAGGCCATATTACAAGTTATATTTGGGTTTCATTTCATGTCGTGTGTGTAGTACTTCAATTCAAGCACGCACCCACATTGAGCCTTCGCTCTTATTTGCAAGACCCGAGTAAGGGCCCATATATACATTATATACGTATTTCCCTTCGGCAATTTCCATTTCAAGTCATTTCCCTTCGGCATTGTCTTTAATTTCGGGTTTTCCCTTTGGAGTAGCATGAGTTTGCATTGCATATATGCCATACCATGAGTTAGGATGCATACTGCATCAAAGCAAACCCCATACTCCCGCTCAAAATTGCCACATTTAGAGTAGTGTTCATAACACACTCCTAGGTGGCCCATAAAGGGATAAAAAGAAAGACTTAGGTACGTGCAAATCCACGTGATCTAAAATCTGAAAATCGTATAAACAAGACCTGAATCAAACACCTCAAACCACTTTCGTAGGTCCTTCTATCCAAAAACTCGATTTTTAAAAGCGTACAGACTGACCCTTGCGCATCGGTGCAAGAAGGTCTACGACGACAAGAGCTTGCTTGCTCACAGTCGCCACGTTAGAAGTCAGGTTTAAAATATATCTTCGCTAGCTTAGGTAAGCTAGCTGGCACGCCCTATTTGTTTAAATAGGACTTAGGCACACGAAAAGGTTCGCTCCAGGCCTAAGAGACCAGGAGGCAGAGATTTTCTACGTCTACAGAAGATTGGCACGCCCGGTGGGACGTGAGTCTTTCAAAAATCGAGTTACTCTAGGAAACTTGTGAAAAGATTTTCAAAGAGGTGTTATTTTAAACTTTGTTTTCTTTACTTGTACTTAGGAATTTTGGAAAAGCTTGAAAAGCATGTCAAAATCCAACCCAAGTGAAGTGTCAAGCCAAGGCTCATGCGCATCAAGTTCTCACTCTAAGAGGATTTTCAAAAACAAGATCAAAATAGACGAGATAGAGGACCTGAGAAGGAAATTCGAGGCCAAAATCGATGCTCTCAGCCAAGAGGCTGAAGTAGGCAATTCATGTTCATCGAATGGTGAACAAAAGGCCAAAAGAAAATCTGAAAAATCTCGCAAGCACAAAGAGGACTCCGTAATGGAAGGCAACCAATACCACGAGTCCTTCACACAAAAGGATCGTAAAGCCCTACAGCAGCTGCTGAAAGGGCAAAATAAAGAGAAAAGGAATTACGCCCTGTCTGATTTCCTTCCTATGGATTACGAAACAGACAGTGACAATGAGATACCAAACTTCCATCGGTATGATAGCATGGGAGACCCTAGGCACAGCTGCCAAATGGCTGGCTTCCTACGACTTAAGCCAGTTCGCTACTTTTGAAGAGTTAGCGAACTGCTTCATGCAAAGATTTGCACACAATGTAGAAGTCACGCCGACTCTGAATACTTTAAGGGATACAAAGCAAGGCATGAATGAAGACGTACATGCCTTCATTATACGATGGAGGTCACTTTTGGGCCAAGTGCGAGAGCCCATATCCGAAAGATGCGCAGTCATGCTCATCCTGGATAATTTTAAAAGCGAGTTAAAAACCCTTCTCTCGCTCCATGAGATCTCAACTTTCCATAAGTTGATCAAAAAGGCATCCCTTTTTGAAACAAACTTGAGAAAAGGGACATACGATCACTTATGGAAAGGAAGTGTCGTTTCTAAAACCTGCTTGGAAAAGCCCATCACTTATGGGCTACCCACGATGGACAAAGGGGCAAAGCCCCATAAAATCGCCAATGTCCGGGTGGATCCAAGCATGGCCGGCACTTCCAAAAATTTTGAAAAACTAGAAAATAAAAGGGAGTGAACCTTTCAAAAACTGATTGAAAAACGGGAATACACACCGCTGGGGCAATTTGTGTCGGAGGTCCTAGACCTCCTACTTGCCCAAGGCATGATAGAACTTCCCGAAATTCCCGAAGGAGTCACTTCCAAAGGGGGGTATTTAAATCGATTTTGTAAGTATCATCGGCTCAAAGGCCATGATACCAAACGTTGTTTCTCCCTTTTAAATAAAATCGAGAACTTGATAGCGGAGGGTCGGCTCTAGGTCACTGCGGAACCTGAGCCACCTCAAGCTATCTTCAAAGAACCCTTTCCCAAGCACGCCAGTGGCAGTGGGAAAGGAAAGGAGGTATGTACCCTCACCTTTTCAAAGGAACTAGCGCAAAAATCTGAGTTTGGTCAACCCACTTGTGCGCCCACTCTTGTACTGTATAAGAAGCCCGCCCAAGTCATCATCTGGGGACCACCAAGAGCTGAATCCCTGGCTAAACCAGTTTTAAAACTTCAAGGTGCTCCTCAACTCATACTTAGAGCCAATTTTAGTGCGAACCCTAGGCTAGTCGTGGGGGAAGTGACTAGATCCTGGAGGATCTATCAACCCCCGCACCTACAAAGTCCAAAAGCAGACAAGGATAAAGTCATCCTAAATCCATATGACTTCGAAAACCACCTTTCAAAGATTCCTATCCACATGTCTATCCTAGAGCTTATACGAACCTCGCCTAGGCATAGACTCGTGCTAGAGAAAATTCTAGAAAGAGCCAAGGTTGATTCGAACATAAGTCCGGAATCCCTGTCTGCCCAAGTGGCTTTAATAGGAGCAAAATCGCCCATCACTTTCTCGGAAGATGATGTAGATAGACCCTACGAGTTCCATAACCAGGCCCTGCATATCGAGGTGGTTCTGAATAACCACTCTCTGGACAGGTGCTTAGTCGATGGGGGAGGAGGGCTACCCATCCTTCCACTTCATGTGGCGTATCAAATCGGAGTCACCTTGACTTCTGTGAACCTATAGACGCGCGAAAATCCCCGCCTCCTTGCCTTTTTTAGGGCTTGGAGCGGATCCTCTCGTGTGTCTAAGGCCTATGTATGCAAACAGGGCGTGCCAGCTAGCTTACCTAAGCTAGCGAAGATATTTTTAACACTGACTTCTAAACGTGGCGACTGTGAGCAAGTAAGCTCTTGTCATCGCAGACCTTCTTGCACCGATGCGCAAGGGTCAGTCTGTACGCTTTGCAAAAATCGAGTTTTTGGAGAGAAAGTCTATGAAGCGGTTCGAGGTGTCTATTTCGGGTCTTTAGAATGCGATTGCATGTTTTAGATCACGTGGATTTGCACGTGCCTAAGTCTTTTCTTTTATCCCTTTTCGGGCCACCTAGTTTGTGTGTTACGAACACTCCACTATGTGGGCGAATTCGAGCGGGGCTTGCTTTGATGCAATATGCGTCCTACCTCGTGGTATGGCGTAGATGCAATGCAAACTCACGCTACTCCCAAGGGAAAACCCGAAATGTAAAGACAATACTGAAGGGAAATGACTGAAGGGAAATAACCGAAGGGAAATAACCGAAGGGAGATATGTATATAGATTATGTATATGAGCCCTTACTCGGGTCTTGCAAATAAGAGCGAAGGCTCAATGTGGGTGCGTGCTGGAATTGAAAGACTTACACACACGACATGAAATTAAA
Organism: Brasenia schreberi; assembly: GCA_036023115.1. Lineage (NCBI taxonomy): Eukaryota > Viridiplantae > Streptophyta > Magnoliopsida > Nymphaeales > Cabombaceae > Brasenia > Brasenia schreberi. The sequence goes on from JAYKKT010000072.1 coordinate 19,489,185, forward strand.
CCCAAATATAAATTGCAATATGGCCTTGACTAAGGTCTTGGGAGTAAGAGCGAAGGCTCAATGTGTGTGAGAGTGCTTGAATTGAAGTACTACACACACGACATAAATGAAACCCAAATATAACTGCAATAAGGCCTTTACTAAGGTCTTGGGAGTAAGAGCGAAGGCTCAATGTGTGTGAAAGTGCTTGAATGGAAAGACTTACTCACACGACAGGAAATAAAACCCAAATAGTATAGGTCGGCCCTTACTTGGGTCTTTCAAATAAGAGCGAAAGCTCAATGTGTGTGATTGCTTGAATTGAAAGACAACGCACCCAACTTAAGCAAAACCCTTTGAAAATGAAAAAATATATATATATATATTTATGTATTAGTGGCTGATTAGGCCCGTGTGTGTTCAAAATCGTGCACGACTAAGAGAGTGCACGTGTGTGGTTGTGCCAAGCCACGTTATTACAAGCGGGGGGAGACTATGCTCCGTTATTACAACCCCGTATCAAATTGAATCTCAAGCAAGTATACAACTAAAGACCGAGTTTAGGCACTTACGAGTAGCTGGTCCGTAGAGGCCTTGCTTGAGCGTGGGCTTGGGCTTCGCCTTGGGCTGCAAACGGGAGCTCCGCGAGGATAGGTGACCAAGGGTGCTGGCCGGCTGCAAGTGGGGCGCGGGATAGGCGCCTCGAAGGTGGCCGGTTGCAAATGGGTGTCGCCTCGATGTGGGGGGTTAAAGGGGCTGGACCAAGTGAGTGTTTGGGGTCACTAGGAGAGTCGAGGGTTTAGGGAAGGTGGACCTAAAAGGGGAGTTTATGGGAAGGCCGAATGGGAGTCCTATAGGGTGGAAGAGATGGCTGGCCGGGTGCAAATGGGATGGTTAGGTAGTGGCCGGTAGTTTAGGTTGTGTTAGGTTCGGCCAAGTTAAAAGGGTGGTGACAAAGGGCTGAGATGATGATAGGGTAGGTGGCTAGGAGTGGAGAGGGAGTAGAGAAGAATTTAGGGAGAGTTGGGGAATGCTTACCGAATGGGGAGAGGTGGCGGATGGAAGAGAGGAGCCGGGTGTAGATGGGATGGAGAGCAAGTGTGGCGTCCGGCTGGGAGAGGGTGGTGGCGTCCGGCTGGGAGATGGTGGTGGATGGAAGAGAGAAGGTGGCGGTGCAGGTAGTGCTGGTGGAGCAGGTGGAGCAGGCGGGCAGGTTCGGCTAGGTGAGGAAATGGGAGAAAGAGAGGGCCCGGCTGGGTGAGGTGAGGGTTCTAGCTAGGAAAACCCGCCCCCCAAGGGGGGGGGTTTAATAGGGATGGGTAGGTCGGTTAGGGCTGGGCTTGGGGTAGTGGTTAGGTGGTTTAGGTAGGGTGGTATGTAGATAAGGTGGGCTGGAAAGGGTTGGGCCAGATATTTTGAAAACTAGGGGTTTGGGTAGATTGTGGGCTAGGGGTGGTTTAGGGGTTTAGGGCTAGGTTAGGTGGTTGGGTTTTAGGGTGAGGTTTAGTGAGCTAGGTTAGGTGATTAAGCTAGGTTTAGGCTAGGATTAGGGAAATTAATCTAGGTTTAGGGAAGGATTAGGGAAGTGGGTTAGGTGATTAGGTTGGGATTAGGACGGGATTAGGGAAGTGGGTTAGGTGATTAGGTTCAGATTAGGGGTGGATTAGGGGTTTAGGCTAGGATTAGGCGTTTTGGGTTAGGTTTAGGTGAAGGAGCTCCCTTTGCATGGCCCATAGACCTTAACCACCTCATGTTGGTGCAGCCCTAGGTTAGGTGTTGGCTAATTACAAGCTTAAACCCACTCAATTAGGCTAACCCACATGATTAACCCCAAACTTGACACACAAGTCAAGCTTAATTACAACACTCTTGATATTTTCCATCCCCACTCTCTCTCATGCCCATAATCCCACGTGAAACTCAAGTGGGCCCCACCTCCATTTATGAGAAGGTGATGTGGGCCATGGATATGGATATTGGATTGGATCTCTGGATCCAAATCCAAATCCAAATCCACATATGGGTTTGGATTGGGATCTGGATGTATATGGTCCAGATTCAATCCAAACTGAACTCTGACTCCTTCGAGCTGGGTTCGAAACGGACGATTTGTGCGGGGTCTGAGAGCATCAGTACTCCGTCTATGTTGGGTCTTCGCCAACATGGTCGTCCGCCTCCGTTTCTGCCTTCCGGAGATGACTTCAAAGGATATTTTGATAAGAACAGGGTCTTGGACGTTCGAGATCCTGGGCGTTGAATCAGATACAAGAGTTGCTGTGCCGGGCTCGACATGTGCTCCGGTTTCGGGCTCTTCTTAGCTCTCCTGGTCTTGTCTTGATCGGGCCAAGCCGCTTCAGGGTTTCAAAACATGTTTTAAAAGGGTTTTAAAATCTATATTGTATGTTTTCGAAATATAGAGTTCAAAACGTATGTACAGGGTTGTCTGGAAGGCTCCTGGGTTTCCAGACTCAAAAATGGCCCTTTGGGGCTGCTCGTATAAAACCAGGTTGTTTTGAAGAAATTCATGGGATTTCGGGGTGTTTACAGAACCCAAGCCCCATCATTATCACTGGATACGATGGGAATGCATCTAGGCCATTAGGATCGATCGAACTCCCAATGGAAACGGGAGGGATCACACACACGGGGGTGTTCCATGTCTTAGACATCAACTCCCATTATAACCTGTTGTTGGGAAGGCCCTGGATACACAGTTTGTGCGCTGTGCCATCCACCTTCTACAGGTGTGTCAAGATCCCTTTCAAGGACCAGATCGTGGTGATCCTAGGTGAGAGTCACCCACAGCTTCAGGGGATCATAAACTCCCCTTGTTTATCGAGCTCCCAGGCCCATGAGGCTAACCTGGGGCAGACCATGATTGAGCCGCCAAGGCTCGTGTTAAACAACCCTAGGAAGGTTGTATATGTGAAGGGGCCGCCCAAAGCAGGCCCCCTCCCGATCTTAACCCTTCTAGGAAAACCCAAGCGTTCCCTATTTCCAAAGCCCCTGGACAAAAAGCCATATGAGCACAATATGGACGACAGCAAGTTCCAGGACCACGATCTTTATCAAAAAATTTCAAAAAATAAGAAATCGTGGAACATGTTGTTGAATATGGGCTACACGCCCTACAAAAGTCTAGGGGCACAAAACTAGGGTCTCCTAGAACCCATCCTTCCTAGGGCCAACCCAAGCCGATACGGGATCGGCTATACTCCCAAAATACCGCCAGAGCCACCCCCTGTGACAACCTGGGTCAAGGGTGCCCTGGAGCCTACCCTAGAAGAGACCTACGATTTAGACCTCCTATTCTGAGTCTAACCCGTAGTGTTTTCCCTTTGTAAGTATGATGGAAGATCCCTTTCATAAAAATATAAAAACATTTGGAAAACTTAAAATAAAATAAAAAATCGATAAAAGAAGAAAAACCAAAAACAATGGAAAAACAAAAACTCGAAAATAGAGTGCTTTGTATAGTTCCTAAGGTTCTTGTTTTACAACTACCTGTAAACACCCCAAAATCCCACGAATTTCTTAAACGAATCTGGTTTTATACAAGCAGCCCCCAAAGGGCCATTTTGAGTTTGGAAACCCAGGAGCCTTCCAAACAACCCTGTATATATGTTTTAAACTTTATTTTTCAAAAACATATAGCTTTTGAAAACCCTTTTAAAACATGTTTTGAAACCCCAAAGTGGCTTGGCCCGATCAAGACAGGACCAGGAGAGCCAAGAAGAGCCCGGAACCGGAGCACCTGTCGAGCCCGGCGCAGCAACTCTTGTATCTGATTCACATCCCAGGATCTCGAACGTCCAAGACCCTGTTCTTATCAAAATAGCATTTGAAGTCATCTCCGGAAGGCAGAAACGGAGGCGGACGACTATGTTGGCGAAGACCCAACGCAGACGGACTACTGATGCTGTCAGGCCCCGCACAAATCGTCCGTCTCGAACCCAGCTCGAAGGAGTCAGAGTTCAGTTTGGATTGGATCTGGACCATATATATCCAGATTCCAATCCAAACCCATATGTGGACTTGGATTTGGATTTGGATCCAGAGATCCAATCCAATATCCATATCCATGGCCCACATCACCTTCTCATAAATGGAGGTGGGGCCCACTTGGAATTCACGTGGGATATTGGGCATGAGAGAGAGTGGGGGTGAAAAATATCAAGAGTGTTGTATTAAGCTTGACTTGTGTGTCAAGTTTGGGTTTAATCTTGTGGGTTAGCCTAATTGAGTGGGTTTAAGCTTGTAATTAGCTAAAACCTAACCTAGGGCTGCACCAACATGGGGTGATCAAGGTCTATGGGCCATGCTAAGGGAGCTCCTTCACCTAAACCTAACCCAAAATGCCTAAACCTAGCCTAAACCCCTAATCCCCCCTAATCCCAACCTAATCACCTAACCCACTTCCCTAATCCCGGCCTAATCCCGACCTAATCACCTAACCCACTCCCCTAATCCTTCCCTAAACCTATATTAATTTCCCTAATCCTAGCCTAAACCTAGCCTAAACCACCTAACCTAGCTCACTAAACCTCACCCTAAAACCCCACCACCTAACCTAGCCCTAAACCCCTAAACCACCCTTAGCCCACGATTTTCCCAAACCCCTAGTTTTAAAATATCTGGCCCAACCCCATCCAGCCCACCTTATCTACATACTACCCTACCTAAACCACCTAACCACTACCCACAACCCAGCCCTAACCGACCTACCCATCCCCTATTTAAACCCCCCTCATTGTGGGCGGGTTTTCCAAGTGGGAACCACTCCACCACCCAGCCGGGCCCTCTCCTTCTCCATCTCTCACCCGTCTTCCCAGCAGCTCCAGCTCCTCCACCAGCCGCCACCTGCTCCGCCACCTTCCCTCTTCCGTCCACCCCCACTGCCTCCCAGCCGGACGCCACCATCTTCCCCCAACTCCACCAGCCGACAGCTACCTGCCCGCCAATCTCCCACTCCATCCGCCACTCTTCCCCACTCGGTAAGTCCCCTTTACTCCCTCAAAGCCACTATCTACCACCTCTCCACTCTTGGCCACCCATCTTCCCCTTAGCTCAACCTCTTTGCTGCCACCATCTAAGCCTAGCCGAACCTAGGATAACCCAAGTGGCTGGCCACTGTTTAGCCACCATCTCCCATTCGGCCGATCCCCCCTAGGTGTCCTATTTGGCCGTCCCACTAGCTCACCTTTTAGGGCCAGTTTCCCTAAGTACCTAACTTCCCTAGTGACCCTAAGACCCACTTAGTCAGCCACTCTAAACTCCCTACTTGGAGGCGCCGCCTACTCACCACCGGCCCCCTTCGAGGCGTCCATCCCGCGCCCCATTTGCAGCCGGCCAGCACCCTTGGTCACACACCTTCGCGGAGCTCCCGTTTGCAGCCCAAAGCCAAGGCCACGCTCAAGCAAGACCTCTACGGACCAGCTACTTGTAAGTGTCTAAACTCGGTCTTTAATCATACACTTGCTTGAAATTCAATTTGATACGGGGTTGTAATAACGGAGCATAGTCTCCCCCGCTTGTAATAACGTGGCTTGGCACAACCACACACGTGCACTCTCTTAGTCGTGCACAATTTCGAACACACACGGGCCTAATCAGCCCCTAATATATAAGTGTACGTATATATTTCATTTCCGAAGGGTTTTGTTTAAGTTGGGTGCGTTGTCTTTCAATTTAAACACTCTCACACACATTGAGCTTTCGCTCTTATTTGAAAGACCCAAGTAAGGGCCGACCTATACTATTTGGGTTTCATTTCATGTCGTGTGAGTAAGTCTTTCAATTTAAACACTCTCACACACATTGAGCTTTCGCTCTTATTTGAAAGACCCAAGTAAGGGCCGACCTATACTATTTGGGTTTCATTTCATGTCGTGTGAGTAAGTCTTTCAATTTAAACACTCTCACACACATTGAGCTTTCGCTCTTATTTGAAAGACCCAAGTAAGGGCCGACCTATACTATTTGGGTTTCATTTCATCTCGTGTGAGTAAGTCTTTCAATTTAAACACTCTCACACACATTGAGCTTTTGCTCTTATTTGAAAGACCCAAGTAAGGGCCGACCTATACTATTTGGGTTTCATTTCTTGTCGTGTGAGTAGTCTTTCAATTCAAGCACTTTCACACACATTGAGCCTTCGCTCTTACTCCCAAGACCTTAGTAAAGGCCTTATTGCAGTTATATTTGGGTTTCATTTATGTCGTGTGTGTAGTACTTCAATTCAAGCACTCTCACACACATTGAGCCTTCGCTCTTACTCCCAAGACCTTAGTCAAGGCCATACTGCAATTTATATTTGGGTTTAATTTCATGTCGTGTGTATAAGTCTTTCAATTCAAACACGCACCCACATTGAGCCTTCGCTCTTATTTGCAAGACCCGAGTAAGGGCTCATATACATAAGATATATACGTATTTCCCTTCGGTTATTTCCCTTCGGTTATTTCCCTTCTATTATTTCCCTTCAGCGTTGTCTTTACATTTCGGGTTTTCCCTTTGGAGTAGCGTGAGTTTGCATTGCATCTACGCCATACCACGAGGTAGGACGCATATTGCATCGAAGCAACCCCCGCTCGAATTCGCCCATGTAGTGGAGTGTTCATAACACACAAACTAGGCGACCCAAAAAGGGATAAAAGAAAAGACTTAGGCACGTGCAAATCCACGTGATCTAAAACATGCAATCGCATCTTAAAGACCCGAAATAGACACCTCGAACCGTTTCGTAGGCTTTCTCCCTAAAACTCGATTTTTTGCAAAAGCGTACAGACTGACCCTTGCGCATCGGTGCAAGAAGGTCTGCGACGACAAGAGCTCACTTGCTCACAGTCGCCACGTTTAGAAGTCAGTATTAATATATCTTCGCTAGCTTAAGTAAGCTAGCTGGCACGCCCTGTTTATATATATAGGCCTTAGACGCACGATAAGATCCACTCCAAGCCACGAAAGAGGCGAAGAGGCGGGGATTTTCGCGCGTCTACAGAGATTGGCACGCCCGGTGGGACGTGAGCCTTTTCAAAAAGTCGAGTTTACTTGTAGAAGTCTTGCGAAAATTTTATAAAGGTGTCGTTTTAACTTGTTTTTCTTTGCTTTTACTTAGGAAATTTTGAAAAAAGCTTGAAAAGCATGTCAAAATCCAATCCAAGTGAAGTGTCGAGCCAAGGCTCATGCGCATCAAGTTCTCACTCTAGGAGGATTTTCAAAAACAAAATAAAACTAGATGAAATCGAGGATTTGAGAAGGGAATTTGAGGCCAAAATCGATGCTCTCAGCCAAGAGGCTGAAGTAGGCGATTCGTGTTCATCAAACGGTGAACAAAGGCCTAAAAAGAAAATTGAAAAACCTCGCAAGCAAAAAGAGGCCTCCGTAATGGAAGGCAACCAATACCACGAGTCCTTCACACAAAAGGACCGTAAAGCCCTACAGCAACTGCTGAAAGGGCAAAATAAAGAGAAAAGAAGCTACGCCCTGTCTGATTTCCTTCCTATGGATTACGAAACAGACAGTGACGATGAAATACCGAACTTCCATCGGTATGATGGCATGGGAGACCCTAGGTCTCACTTACAACTTTTCTCGCGTCGAGCCCATAAGAAGAAAAAGGACTCGATGAAATGGGTGTATTGGTTCCCTCTATCCCTTAAAGGCACAGCTGCCAAATGGCTGGCTTCCTACGACTTAAGCCAGTTCGCTACTTTTGAAGAGTTAGCGAACTGCTTCATGCAAAGGTTTGCACACAACGTGGAAGTCACGCCAACCCTGAATACCTTAAGGGATACAAAGCAAGGCATGAACGAAGACGTGCATGCCTTCATTATAAGGTGGAGGTCTCTTTTAGGCCAAGTGCGAGAGCCTATATCCGAAGGATGCGCAGTAATGCTCATCCTGGATAATTTCAAAAGCGAGTTAAAAACCCTTCTCTCGCTCCATGAGATTTCAACTTTCCATAAGTTGATCAAAAAGGCCTCCCTTTTCGAAACCAACTTGCGAAAAGGGACATACGACCACTTATGGAAAGGAAGTGCCGTTCCCAAAACACGTGTGGAAAAACCCATCGCATATGGGCTGCCCACAACGGACAAAGGGGCAAAGCCCCATAAAATCGCCAATGTCCGGGTGGATCCAGGCATGGCGGGCACTTCTAAAAATTTTGAAAAAATAGAAAATAAGAGAGAACGCAATTTTTCAAAACCAATTGAAAAACGGGAGTACACTCCGCTGGGGCAACCTGTGTCGGAGGTCCTAGACCTCTTACTTGCCCAGGGCATGATCGAACTCCCTGAAATCCCCGAAGGAGTCACGTCCAAAGGGGGGTATTTGAACCGATTTTGCAAGTATCATCGGCTCAAAGGCCATGATACCAAACGGTGCTTCTCTCTTCTAAATAAAATTGAGAACTTGATAGCGGAGGGCCGGCTCCAGGTCACTGCGGAATCTGAGCCACCTCAAGCTATCTTCAAGGAACCCTTTCCCAAACACGCCAGTGGCAGTGGGAAAGGAAAAGAGGTATGTACCCTCACCATTTCCAAAGAACTAGCGCAAAAGCCCGAACCTGGTCGACCTGCTTGTGCGCCCATCCTTGTACTATACAAGAGGCCCGCCCAAGTCGTCATTCGGGGACCACCAAAAGTGGAAACCCCGGCAAAACCAGTTTTAAAAATCCAAGGTTCTCCTCAGCTCATCCTTAGAGCCAAGTTTAGCGCGAACCCTAGGCTGGTCGTGGGGGAAGTCACTAGATCCGGGAGGATCTACCAACCCCCGCACCTTCAAGGTGCTCAAAAGGTGGTCAGTGTGCCTGGCCCCTCAAAAGCATGTATCCCTAGTGGTCTGCCAAAAGCAGATAAGGACAAAATCATCCTAAATCCTTATGATTTCGAAAACCACCTTTCAAAGATTCCTATTCACATGTCTATCCTAGAGCTTATCAAAACCTCGCCTAGGCATAGACTTGTCTTAGAGAAAATTCTAGAAAGGGCCAAGGTTGATTCGAACATAAGTCCGGAATCCTTGTCTGCCCAAGTGGCTTTGTTAGGAACAAAATCGCCCATCACCTTTTCGGAAGATGATGTAGATAGACCCTACGAAACCCATAACCAGGCCCTGCATATCGAGGTGGTTCTAAACAACCACTCTCTGGACAGGTGCCTAGTCGATGGTGGAGGAGGGCTCAACATCCTTCCACTTCACGTGGCGTACAAAATCGGAGTCACCTTGACTTCAGTGAACCCAAGCCCCATCGTTATCACTGGATACGATGGGAATGCGTCTAGGCCTTTAGGATCCATCGAACTCCCAATGGAAACGGGAGGGATCGAACACACGGGGGTGTTCCATGTCTTGGACATCCACCCCCATTATAACCTGTTGCTGGGAAGACCCTGGATACACAGTTTGTGCGCTGTGCCATCCACCTTCCACAAATGTGTCAAGATCCCTTTTAGGGACCAAGTCGTAGTGATCCTAGGTGAGAGTCACCCACAGCTTCAGGGGATCATAAACTCCCCTTGTTTATCGAGCTCCCAGGCCCATGAGGCTAACCTGGGGCAAATTATGGTTGAGCCACCTCGGCTCGTGTTAAACAACCCTAGGAAGGTTGTATGTGTGAAGGGGCCGCCCAAAGCAGGCCCCCTCCCGACTCTAATCCTCCTAGGAAAACCCAAGCGTTCCCTATTTCCAAAACCCCTGGACAAAAGGCCATACGAGCCTAATATGGACGATAGCATGTTCCAGGACCACGACTTGTATCCCATCTTTTCAAAAAACAAAAGGTCGTGGAACATGTTATTGAACATGGGGCTACACGCCCTACAAAAGTCTAGGGGCGCAAAACCAGGGTCTCCTAGAGCCCATCCTTCCTAGGGCCAACCCAAGCCGATATGGGATCGGCTATACTCCCCGAATACCGCCGGAGCCACCCCCTGTGACCACCTGGGTCAAGGGTGCCCCGGAGCCTGTCTTAGAAGAAACCTATGGTTTAGATCTCCTATTCCGAGTCTAACCCATAGTGTTTTCCCTTTGTAGGTATGACGGAAGATCCCTTTTTCTAAAAATACCAAAAACATTTGAAAACTTAAAATCAAAAAAATCGAAAAAACAAGAAAAACCAAAAACAATGGAAAAACAAAAACTCGAAAAAAGTGTGCTTTGTATAGTTCCCAAAGTTCTTGTTTTACAAAAACCCAAAAAAATCGAAAATTTGGAAAATACCAAAAAGATTTTGTACATAGCCGCTCCTGGTAGGACTTTGACAAAAGAAAAGGATTTCGAAAGAAACGTCGTCTGCATAGCCAGACCAAAAATTTCGAAATCACTTGAAAATCTAAGTACAAAACCAGGTTATTTTGAAAATCACGCATCAAGTTCCCTCGGGTCTATAGCCCACGAGAATGATCAAAGCCCAGAAGTGGATCCCCTTGAGGAAGATCCCACTTCTGAGCTCCCAGAATTTCATAGAATTCTCGATTTTGAAAAACCTTCCCAATCAGTAGGAGGAGATTTCGTAGAGGTGAACCTAGGGGATGATTCCAATCCCAAAACCATCAAAATAGGCGCATGCTTGCATGAAACTGAAAAGATAGCATTCATGGCATTTCTACGAACCTATTTAGATATGTTTGCATGGACGTATGAAGACATGCCGGGCATAGATCCCAGCATAGTTGAGCATCGTCTTCCCTTAGATGTAGGTGTAAAACCAATAAAGCAGAAGCTTAGGAAAATACACCCGAATGTACACACGCAAGTCAAAGAGGGTTTAGAAGATCTGCTAAAGGCCGGATTTATAAAACCCATTGCGTATTCTGATTGGTTGTCAAATATCGTTGTAGTTCGAAAAACCAATGGGAAAATTCGAATATGCATCGATTTCAGAAACCTGAATAAAGCCACTCCAAAGGATAATTATCCTTTACCAAACATCGATTTGATAGTCGATAGTACTGCAAATCATGAAATGTTTTCATTTATGGATGGCTATTCAGGCTATAATCAAATCAAACTAAGTCCACGAGATCAGGGTAAGACCGCCTTCACAACCCCATGGGGCACGTACTGCTATACAGTCATGCCCTTTGGTTTGAAAAATGCCGGCGCAACATACCAACGAGCCATGAACACGATCTTCCATGATCAAATTCACGAGCTTGTAGAAGTGTATGTAGATGATCTCTTGGTGAAATCCAAAACCCGATGCACCCATATCGAATGTTTACAAAAGATTTTCGAAAGGCTTAGGCTTTACAAAGTAAAGCTAAACCCTCAGAAATGTGTGTTCGGGGTAGAATCAGGAAAGCTTCTAGGCTTTATGGTGAGCCAAAGGGGAATAGAAGTCGACCCCTCTAAGTGTCGAGCCATCATAGACATGGCTCCACCCTCCAATCTCACCCAAGTCCGTAGCCTCCAGGGTCGATTACAATCTGTGCGCCGATTCATATCGAATCTGGCAACTAGATGCGAACCCTTCAACAAACTGTTGAGGAAGGGTACGAAATTCTTATGGGATGACGAATGCCAAAAGTCCTTCGAGAGACTAAAGGCATACTTGGTTAATCCCCCCGTTTTGAATCCTCCAAAGCAAGGAAAACCGCTTTTATTATACATCTCCGTGCATGTAAACGCTTTAGGAGCCCTGTTGGCTCAATACGAGGATGACACCCATAAGGAGTATGCCATCTACTATATTTCGAAAACTCTCTTGGCTTATGAACGAAATTATCAAGCCATGGAGAAGACGTGCTTGGCCCTAGTCTGGGCCTGCCAGAAATTCAGACACTACTTCCTAGATCATGAGATCTGGATAGTGTCCAAGCTCGATCCAATCAAGCACTTGTTCGAAAAACCCATTCTCACGAGTAGATTGGGCAAATGGCAACTCCTTCTAATGGAGTATGATCTGAAATACCATCACCAGATCTCCGTTAAGGGGCAAGCCCTAGCAGATTACGTGGCTGACTTCCCCATGGAGGACGCATATCCCACTCTTGTCGAAATGCCTGATGAAGGCATATTGCAAAACCATTTTCAAAACCACATTTTGGCAAATTCTTTTGAAAACCAAGTGTGGAAGATGCACTTCGACGGGGCACGAAACCAACGAGGGGCTGGTGCCGGGATCATCCTAATCTCCCCTGAAAAGGGCGAGATTCCCATAGCAGTCCGCTTAGATTTCGAATGTTCCAACAACGTAGCTGAGTATGAAGCACTCATACAAGGCTTAAGGATTTCGAAAACTCTAGGGGCATCATGCATCGAGGTCTTTGGAGATTCGCTCCTTGTCATAAACCAGGTTTTAAAAATTTGGCAAGTACGTAATGAGAAACTACTTCCATATCACGAGTTGGCCACTCGATTGGTCCAATCCTTCCAGTCGTGTAAGCTCACACACGTGGGAAGAGAGGACAATGGCATCGCCGATACCCTCTCTTCCTTGGGTTCAGCCCTGAAGGTCGATCCCATCTCAGGGACCAGATCTTTGGAAATATGGCATGCGCCCCATCCATCCACACACGACTTGGATATTTGCCAAAACAACCCAGAGTCTATTGAAAAACCCTGGTTCTATGACATAAAACAATTTTTAGAAAATGGGGGATTCACCGAGGATGCCACATCCAAAGATAGGGCATTCATTCGTAAGATTTCGACCCGATACACCATTCTGGGTGGGGTCTTATACAAAAAGAGTTTTACCGGCATTCTGCTTAGGTGTATCGACCTAGAGGAGGCTAGGATAGTGATGCACGAGTTCCACGATGGAGAATGTGGAGGTCATGTTAATGCCAACATGATGGCAATGAAAATACTTAGAGGGGGTTATTTTTGGTCCACCCTGAAAAAGGATTGTCACGATCATGTTAAGAAGTGTCATCCATGTCAAGTACATGGGCACGCCATTCATATCCCTTCATCTGCATTGCATTCTGTGGTCAGCCCCTGGCCATTTACCATGTGGGCGTTTGACATTGTAGGCCCCATATTTCCAAAGGCCTCGAATGGGCATCGTTTTATTTTAGCAGCCACGGAGTATTTCTCCAAGTGGGTGGAAGCCATTTCCCTAACGAATGTAATGGGGCAACATGTGGTGGCTTTCATCCGGAGGAATATCTTGGCTCGATTTGGGGTTCCACGAGACCTTGTGTCTGATAATGGTACCCCATTCAAGAACGAGCGGATGGTTAAGTTGTGCAACACGTATGGCATAACTCACCACTTCTCCTCGCCCTACTACCCTCAAGGCAACGGCCAAGCCGAAGCCACAAACAAGACTCTCATTGGTATCATTGAGAAAACCTTAGAGAAGGGTAGGAGGTGGCATGAGAAGCTGGACGAAGCCTTATGGGCTTATAGGACTTCCATCCGGACTCCCACGAATGCCACACCATTCAAATTGGTCTATGGCACAAACGCCATTCTTCCCATTCATACCCAACTGCATTCATTCCATACATCCATTGCACTCGACCTTCCCCTAGAGACGCTTCAGCATGCTAGGATGGCCGAACTAGATTTGCTAGATGAGAGGCGACTCCTTGCTATGGATCATGCTCGTGCATACCGGCAAAGGATAGCCCGACATTATAGCAAACACATGAGACCTCGCCACTTTGAAGTGGGAGATCTGGTCTTGAAAGCCATCCACCATCGTGGCCCACACCCCCTAGGCAAGTGGCGCCCCAACTGGGATGGACCCTATGTTGTGCGAGCAACCACTACGAACAATTCGTATTGGTTGATCGATGTAGAAGGTAGGAATTTAGCAGATCCTATCAATATTCAATACTTAAAGAAGTATCATGTGTAGGATCTGGATTAAATTCCAGTTTTCGAGAATTTGATAGGGATAGCTGCCCTGAGACGTGTGAATAAGGTGCAAAAGCAACTCGTGTGACCCTAAGTAAGAGAATTCGCACTTGTGAAAAAGTGGAGTTTTCAAAATCGTGGTTACATTTCAAAATCCTTCTTCTTACAAAGAAGGGCCTAGTTCAACATAGCAAGATACTTGCAAGTAGTACGTGCTATTTCTAAATAGGCTGATCTGGAATGGATCGAGTGTAGGCTTGGGATAAGTCCTCCCCTCTTCTCTTCTCCTTCCAAAAGGAAAACAAAGGCCCAAATCAAAAGGGAATTTCCCATTTAAAGTCTCTTTCCAAAAGAAAGAAACCAGACTTCAAAAAAAGAAAAATCGATTCTCTTATAAAAAAAGAGGGATTAAAGAAAAAATACTCCCAAAGGGAGACCCTCTATGGAAAAAGGAAAAAGAGGCCAAAGAGCTCAAAAAGAGCAGTTTTCCGCCTCTATGCCTTAAACCACGGGACACTTCAGAAGGGACCGTGGTATGTCTTTCCCATCCCTGGCTTATCCCAAGCTAAAGCATGGTTCATTTCGAGGAATCCTAAAGTAAAAATAGGATTTACTTACTTGAATTTCATCTTGTTTGAGAATTCGACCTTTCGAGTAAGGCGTAGGAATTTGAAATGAAGCTTGTTTTCTTATAAAACCTCCGCTAGATAAGCGAGTGTTAAGACTCAAACAAGGGCAAGCACGAAGAGCTCGAGATCCTTAGGATCGAGGCTCAAGACAGTTGTCCCTTTTGTAAATAGCTTTTGTAAATAAGTTTTGAAAACCGAACATCGAACAGCATAGGATTTGCTCACTTGGAGCAATAGACCTTGTAAGTCTCTAGAGTTCGACCACATCTGGTCTCTGGGAGGTCGCCACTCTTGGCACCACACCCATATCATCTGCATTCCACGCATGGTACTTGCATAAACATGATCCCATTTAGGACCAGATTCCATAAGTAAACCCTTTGGCGTGATATCTCCTCCTACCAGAGTTTGTAAAATTGAGATTTTGTTAAAATGGGACGATCCCATATTCTTCGTGGCTAGATCTAGGGAAACATCAAAAGGGGTGTTTGTCATCTTTGCCCTTATCCAAATCTATTTGGACAAGGCCAAGGAGGGGCATCTGTAAACACCCTGAAATCCCACGAATTTCTTAAACGAATCTGGTTTTATACAAGCAGCCCCCAAAGGGCCATTTTGAGTTTGGAAACCCAGGAGCCTTCCAAACAACCCTGTATATATGTTTTAAACTTTATTTTTCAAAAACATATAGCTTTTGAAAACCCTTTTAAAACATGTTTTGAAACCCCAAAGTGGCTTGGCCCGATCAAGACAGGACCAGGAGAGCCAAGAAGAGCCCGGAACCGGAGCACCTGTCGAGCCCGGCGCAGCAACTCTTGTATCTGATTCACATCCCAGGATCTCGAACGTCCAAGACCCTGTTCTTATCAAAATAGCATTTGAAGTCATCTCCGGAAGGCAGAAACGGAGGCGGACGACTATATTGGCGAAGACCCAACGCAGACGGAGTACTGATGCTGTCAGGCCCCGCACAAATCGTCCGTCTCGAACCCAGCTCGAAGGAGTCAGAGTTCAGTTTGGATTGGATCTGGACCATATATATCCAGATTCCAATCCAAACCCATATGTGGACTTGGATTTGGATTTGGATCCAGAGATCCAATCCAATATCCATATCCATGGCCCACATCACCTTCTCATAAATGGAGGTGGGGCCCACTTGGAATTCACGTGGGATATTGGGCATGAGAGAGAGTGGGGGTGAAAAATATCAAGAGTGTTGTATTAAGCTTGACTTGTGTGTCAAGTTTGGGTTTAATCTTGTGGGTTAGCCTAATTGAGTGGGTTTAAGCTTGTAATTAGCTAAAACCTAACCTAGGGCTGCACCAACATGGGGTGATCAAGGTCTATGGGCCATGCTAAGGGAGCTCCTTCACCTAAACCTAACCCAAAATGCCTAAACCTAGCCTAAACCCCTAATCCCCCCTAATCCCAACCTAATCACCTAACCCACTTCCCTAATCCCGGCCTAATCCCGACCTAATCACCTAACCCACTCCCCTAATCCTTCCCTAAACCTAGATTAATTTCCCTAATCCTAGCCTAAACCTAGCCTAAACCACCTAACCTAGCTCACTAAACCTCACCCTAAAACCCCACCACCTAACCTAGCCCTAAACCCCTAAACCACCCTTAGCCCACGATTTTCCCAAACCCCTAGTTTTAAAATATCTGGCCCAACCCCATCCAGCCCACCTTATCTACATACTACCCTACCTAAACCACCTAACCACTACCCACAACCCAGCCCTAACCGACCTACCCATCCCCTATTTAAACCCCCCTCATTGTGGGCGGGTTTTCCAAGTGGGAACCACTCCACCACCCAGCCGGGCCCTCTCCTTCTCCCATCTCTCACCCGTCTTCCCAGCAGCTCCAGCTCCTCCACCAGCCGCCACCTGCTCCGCCACCTTCCCTCTTCCGTCCACCCCCACTGCCTCCCAGCCGGACGCCACCATCTTCCCCCAACTCCACCAGCCGACAGCTACCTGCCCGCCACTCTCCCACTCCATCCGCCACTCTTCCCCACTCGGTAAGTCCCCTTTACTCCCTCAAAGCCACTCTCTACCACCTCTCCACTCTTGGCCACCCATCTTCCCCTTAGCTCAACCTCTTTGCTGCCACCATCTAAGCCTAGCCGAACCTAGGATAACCCAAGTGGCTGGCCACTGTTTAGCCACCATCTCCCATTCGGCCGATCCCCCCTAGGTGTCCTATTTGGCCGTCCCACTAGCTCACCTTTTAGGGCCAGTTTCCCTAAGTACCTAACTTCCCTAGTGACCCTAAGACCCACTTAGTCAGCCACTCTAAACTCCCTACTTGGAGGCGCCGCCTACTCACCACCGGCCCCCTTCGAGGCGTCCATCCCGCGCCCCATTTGCAGCCGGCCAGCACCCTTGGTCACACACCTTCGCGGAGCTCCCGTTTGCAGCCCAAAGCCAAGGCCACGCTCAAGCAAGACCTCTACGGACCAGCTACTTGTAAGTGTCTAAACTCGGTCTTTAATCATACACTTGCTTGAAATTCAATTTGATACGGGGTTGTAATAACGGAGCATAGTCTCCCCCCGCTTGTAATAACGTGGCTTGGCACAACCACACACGTGCACTCTCTTAGTCGTGCACAATTTCGAACACACACGGGCCTAATCAGCCCCTAATATATAAGTGTACGTATATATTTCATTTCCGAAGGGTTTTGTTTAAGTTGGGTGCGTTGTCTTTCAATTTAAACACTCTCACACACATTGAGCTTTCGCTCTTATTTGAAAGACCCAAGTAAGGGCCGACCTATACTATTTGGGTTTCATTTCATGTCGTGTGAGTAAGTCTTTCAATTTAAACACTCTCACACACATTGAGCTTTCGCTCTTATTTGAAAGACCCAAGTAAGGGCCGACCTATACTATTTGGGTTTCATTTCATGTCGTGTGAGTAAGTCTTTCAATTTAAACACTCTCACACACATTGAGCTTTCGCTCTTATTTGAAAGACCCAAGTAAGGGCCGACCTATACTATTTGGGTTTCATTTCATCTCGTGTGAGTAAGTCTTTCAATTTAAACACTCTCACACACATTGAGCTTTTGCTCTTATTTGAAAGACCCAAGTAAGGGCCGACCTATACTATTTGGGTTTCATTTCTTGTCGTGTGAGTAGTCTTTCAATTCAAGCACTTTCACACACATTGAGCCTTCGCTCTTACTCCCAAGACCTTAGTAAAGGCCTTATTGCAGTTATATTTGGGTTTCATTTATGTCGTGTGTGTAGTACTTCAATTCAAGCACTCTCACACACATTGAGCCTTCGCTCTTACTCCCAAGACCTTAGTCAAGGCCATACTGCAATTTATATTTGGGTTTAATTTCATGTCGTGTGTATAAGTCTTTCAATTCAAACATGCACCCACATTGAGCCTTCGCTCTTATTTGCAAGACCCGAGTAAGGGCTCATATACATAAGATATATACGTATTTCCCTTCAGTTATTTCCCTTCGGTTATTTCCCTTCTGTTATTTCCCTTCAGCATTGTCTTTACATTTCGGGTTTTCCCTTTGGAGTAGCGTGAGTTTGCATTGCATCTACGCCATACCACGAGGTAGGACGCATATTGCATCGAAGCAACCCCCGCTCGAATTCGCCCATGTAGTGGAGTGTTCATAACACACAAACTAGGCGACCCAAAAAGGGATAAAAGAAAAGACTTAGGCACGTGCAAATCCACGTGATCTAAAACATGCAATCGCATCTTAAAGACCCGAAATAGACACCTCGAACCGTTTCGTAGGCTTTCTCCTTAAAACTCGATTTTTTGCAAAAGCGTACAGACTGACCCTTGCGCATCGGTGCAAGAAGGTCTGCGACGACAAGAGCTCACTTGCTCACAGTCGCCACGTTTAGAAGTCAGTATTAATATATCTTCGCTAGCTTAAGTAAGCTAGCTGGGACGCCCTGTTTATATATATAGGCCTTAGACGCACGATAAGATCCACTCCAAGCCACGAAAGAGGCGAAGAGGCGGGGATTTTCGCGCGTCTACACTACCCAAAAAAATCGAAAATTTGGAAAATACCAAAAAGATTTTGTATATAGCTACTCCTGGTAGGACTTTGGCAAAAGAAAAAGATTTCGAGAGAAACGTCGTCTGCATAGCCAGACCAAAAATTTTGAAATCGATTGAAAATCCGAGTACAAAACCAGGTCTTTTTGAAAATCACGCATCAAATTCCCTCGGGTCTATAACCCACGAGAATGATCGAAGCCCAGAAGTGGATCCCCTTGAGGAAGATCCTACTTCTGAGCTCCCAGAATTTCATAAAATTCTAGATTTTGAAAGACCTTCCAATTCAGTAGGAGGAGATTTCATAGAGGTGAACCTAAGGGATAATTCCAATCCCAAGACCATCAAGATAGGCGCATGTTTGCATGAACATGAAAGATCAGCATTCATTGCATTTCTACGAACCTATTTAGATGTGTTTGCATGGACGTATGAAGACATGTCGGGCATAGACCCCAGCATTGTCGAATATCGTCTTCCCTTAAATGAGGATGTGAAACCCATAAAGCAGAAGCTTAGGAAA
This sequence comes from Brasenia schreberi, assembly GCA_036023115.1. Taxonomy (NCBI): domain Eukaryota; kingdom Viridiplantae; phylum Streptophyta; class Magnoliopsida; order Nymphaeales; family Cabombaceae; genus Brasenia; species Brasenia schreberi. Next base: position 19,508,189 of record JAYKKT010000072.1, read on the forward strand.
ATACACCCGAATGTACACAGCAAGTCAAAGAGGGATTAGAAGATCTACTAAAAGCCGGATTTATAAAACCCATTGCGTATTCTGATTGGTTGTCAAACATCGTTGTAGTTCGAAAAACTAATGGGAAAATTCGAATATGCATCGATTTCAGAAACCTAAATAAAGCCACTCCAAAGGATAAATATCCTTTACTAAACATAAATTTGATAGTCGATAGTTCTGCAAATCATGAAATGTTTTTGTTTATGGATGGCTATTCAGGCTATAATCAAATCAAACTAAGTCCACGAGATCAGGGTAAGACCGCCTTCACAACCCCATGGGGCACGTACTGCTATACAGTCATGCCCTTTGGTTTGAAAAATGCCGGCGCGACATACCAACGAGCCAAGACCACGATCTTCCATGATCAAATTCATGAGCTCGTAGAAGTGTATGTAGATGATCTCTTGGCGAAATACAAAACCCGATACACTCATATCGAATGTTTGCAAAAGATTTTCGAAAGGCTTAGGCTTTACAAAGTAAAGCTAAACCCTCAAAAATGTGTATTCGGGATAGAATCAGGGAAACTTCTGGGCTTTATGGTGAGCCAAAGGGGTATAGAAGTCGACCCCTCTGATTGTCGAGCCATCATAGACATCGCTCCACCCTCCAATCTCACTCAAATTCGTAGCCTCCAATGTCGATTACAGTCCGTTCGCCGATTCATATCGAATCTGGCAACTAGATGCGAACCCTTCAAGAAGCTGTTAAGGAAGGGCACGAAATTCTTATGGGCTGACGAATGCCAAAGGTCCTTTGAGAGACTAAAGGCATACCTGGTTAATCCCCCCGTTTTGAATCCTCCAAAGCAAGGAAAACCGCTTTTACTCTACATCTCTGTGCATGCGAATTCTTTAGGAGTTGTTGGCTCAATACGAGGATGACACCCATAAGGAGTATGCCATCTACTATATTTCAAAAACTCTCTTGGCTTATGAATGAAATTATGAAGCCATGGAGAAGATGTGCTTGGCCCTAGTCTGGGCCTGCCAGAAATTCAGACACTATTTTCTAGATCATGAGATCTGGATAGTGTCCAAGCTTGATCCAATCAAGCACTTGTTCGAAAAACCCATTCTCATGGGTAGATTGGGCAAATGGCAACTCCTTCTAATGGAGTATGACCTGAAATACCATCACCAGATCTCTATTAAGGGGCAAGCCCTGGCAGATTACGTGGCTGAGTTCCCCTTGGAGGACGTATATCCCACGCTTGATGAAATGCCTGATGAAGGCATATTACAAAACCATTTCCAAAACCACATTTTGGAAAACTCTTTCGAAAATCAAGTGTGGAAGATGAACTTCGATGGGGCACGAAACCAACGAGGGGCTGGTGATGGGGTCATCCACATCTCCCCTAAAAAGGGCGAGATTCCCATAGCAGTCTACCTAGATTTCGAATGTTCCAACAATATAGCTGAGTATGAAGCACTCATACAAGGCTTAAGAATTTCGAAAACTCTAGGGGCATCATGCATCGAGGTCTTTGGAGATTCGCTCCTTGTCATAAACCAGGTTTTGAAAATTTGGCAAGTACATAATGAAAAACTGCTTCCATATCACGAGTTGGCCACTCGATTGGTTGAGTCCTTCCAATCGTGTAAACTCACACATGTAGGAAGAGAGGACAATGGCATCGCCGATGCCCTCTCCTCCTTGGGTTCAGCCCTAAAGGTCGATCCCATTTCGGGGACCCGATCTTTAGAAATATGGCATGCGCCCAACCCATCCACACACGATCTGGATATTTGCCAAAATAACCCAGAGTCTATTGAAAAGCCCTGGTTTTATGACATCAAACATTTTCTAGAAAATGGGGGATTCACCGAGGATGCCACATCCAAAGATAAGGCATTCATCCGTAAGATTTCGACCCGATACACCATTCTGGGTGGGGTTCTACACAAAAAGAGTTTTATCGGCATCCTGCTTAGGTGTATCGATCTAGAGGAGGCTAGGATAGTGATGCATGAGTTCCACGATGGAGAATGTGGAGGTCATGTTAATGCCAACATGATGGCAATGAAAATACTTAGAGGGGGCTATTTTTGGTCCACCCTGAAAAAGGATTGTCACGATCATGTTAGAAAGTGTCATCCATGTCAAGTGCATGGGCACGCCATTCATATCCCATCATCTGCATTGCATTCCGTGGTTAGTCCTTGGCCATTCACCATGTGGGCGTTTGACATCGTAGGCCCAATATTTCCAAAAGCCTCGAATGGGCATCGATTCATTTTAGCAGTCATGAAGTATTTCTCCAAGTGGGTGGAAGCCATTTCCCTAACCAACGTGCTGGGGCAACATGTGGTGACTTTCATTCGGAGGAATATCTTGGCTCGATTTGGGGTTCCACGAGACCTTGTGTCTGATAATGGCACCCCATTAAAGAACGAGCGGATGGTTCAGTTGTGCAACACGTATGGCATAACTCACCACTTCTCTTCGCCCTACTACCCTCAAGGCAACGGCCAAGCCGAAGCTACAAACAAGACTCTCATTAGTATAATTGAGAAGACTTTAGAGAAGGGTAGGACGTGGCATGAGAAGCTGGATGAAGCCTTATGGGCTTATATGACTTCCATCCGGACTCCCACGAATGCCACACCATTCGAATTGGTCTATGGCACAAACGCCATTCTTCCCATTTATACTCAACTGCATTCATTCCATACATCCATAGCACTCGACCTCCCCCTAGAGACGCTTCAGCTTGCTAGGATGGCCGAACTAGATTTGCTAGATGAGAGGCGACTCCTTGCCATGGATCACGCTCGTGCATACTGGCAAAGGATAGCCCGACACTATGGCAAACACATGAGACCTCGCCACTTTGAAGTGGGAGATCTGGTTTTAAAAATCATCCATTATCGTGGCCCACATCCCCTTGGAAAGTGGTGCCCCAAGTGGGATGGATCCTATGTTGTACGAGCAACCACCACGAACAACTCGTATTGGTTGATCGATGTAGAAGGTAGGAATTTAGCAGATCCTATCAATATTCAATACTTAAAGAAGTATTATGGGTAGGATTTGGATTAAATTCCCCATTTTCGAAAATTTTAGGGATAGCTGCCCTGAGACATGAAAATAAGGTGCAAAGGCAAAATCGTGTGACCCTGAGTGAGAGAATTCACACTTGTGAAAGAGTGGAGTCTTCAAAATCGTGATTACATTTCAAAATCCTTTCTCTTACAAAGAAAGGCCTAGTTCAATATAGCAAGATACTTGCAAGTAGTACGTGCTATTTCTAAATAGGCTGATCTGGAATGGATCGAGTGTGAGTTTCGGATAAGTCCTCCCCTCTTCTCTTCTCCTTCCAAAAGGAAAACAAAGGCCCAAACAAAGGGAATTTCCCATCCAAAGTCTCTTTCCAAAAGAAAGAAACCAGAATTCAAAAGAAAAATCGATTCTCTTGTGAAAAAGAGGGATTAAAGAAAAAATACTCCCAAAGGGAGACCCTCTATGAAAAAAAGGAAAAAGAGGCCAAAAAGCTCAAAAAGAGCAGTTTTTCGCCTTCTATGCCTTAAACCACGGGACGCTTCAAAAGGGACCGTGGTATCTCTTTCCCATCCCTGGCTTATCCCAAGCTAAAGCATGGTTCATTTCGAGGAATCCTAAAGTAAAAATAGGATTTACTTACTTGAATTTCATCTTGTTTGAGAATTCGACGTTTCAAGTAAGACGTAGGAATTTTAAATATAGCTTGTTTTCTTACAAAACCTCCGCTAGATAAGCGAGTGTTAAGACTCAAACAAGGGCAAACACGAAGAGCTTGAGATCCTTAGGATCGAGACTCAAGACAGTTGTCCCTTTTGTAAATAGTTTTTGTAAATAAATGTTGAAAATCGAATATCGAACAGCATAGGATTTGCTCACTTGGAGCAGTAGGCCTTGTAAGTCTCTAGAGTTCGACCACATCTGGTCTCTGGGAGGTCGCCACTCTTGGCACCACACCCATGTCATGCATCTGCATTCCACGCACGGTACTTGCATAAACATGATCCCATTTAGGACCAGATTCCATACAAATCCCTTTGGCGTGATATCTCCTCCTACCAGGGTTTTAAAACTGAGATTTTGCTAAAGATTGGGACGATCCCATATTCTTCGTGGTTAGATCTAGAGAGACATTGAAAGGGGTGTTTATCATCTTTGCCCTTATCCAAATCGATTTGGACAAGGCCAAAGAGGGTCATCTGTAAACACCCCGAAATCCCACGAACTTCTCAAAACAACCTGGTTTTGTAAAAACAGCCCAAAAGGGTCATTTTGAGTCTGGAAACCCAAGAGCCTTCCAGGCAACCCTATACAGATGTTTTAAACTTTTGTATGTTTTAAATATGTATAATATGTTTTAAAAACTGTTAAAATATGTTTTGAAACCCCACAAAGCAAGCTTGGCCTGATTAAGACAGGACCAGAAAAGCTAAAGAGAGCCCGGAACCGGAGCACAAGTCGAGCCCGGCATAGTAACTCTCGTGTTGAATCCACCCCCAGGATCTTGAACGTCCAAGACCCTGTTATAATCAGAAATCATATGAAGTCATCTTCGGAAGGTGAAAACAGAAGCGGACGATCATGTTGGCGAAGACCCAACGCAGACGGAGTACTGTTGCTATCAGAGCCTACACAAACCGTTTGTTTCGAACAAAGCCTGAAGGAGTCAGAATTCAGTTTGGATGGGATCTGGACCATATATATCTAGATCCCAATCCAAACCTATGTGTGGATTTGGATTTGGATTTGGATCCAGAGATCCAATCCAATATCCACATCCATGGCCCACATCACCTTCTCATAAATGGAGGTGGGGCCCACTTGAAATTCACGTGGGATTATGGGAATGAGAGAGAGTGGGGGAGGATAAGATTTGGGAGTGATTGTAATTAAGCTTGACTTGTGTGTCAAGTTTGGGGTTAATCATGTGGGTTAGCCTAATTAACATGGGTTTAAGCTTGTATTAGCCAAAACCTAACCTAGGGCTGCACCAACATGATGCAACAAGGTCTATGGGTTATGCAAAGGGAGCTCCCTAACCCAATCCTAATTAAAAAACCCCTAATCCTAGCCTTTTACCCTAATCTCATCCTAAACCTAGCCTAATCACCTAACCCACTTCCCTAATCCCAACCTAATCACCTAACCCACTTCCCTAATCCTCCCCTAAACCTAGCTTAATTCCCTTAAACCTAACCTAATCCTAGCCTAATCACCTAACCCACCTCACTAAACCTCACCCCAAAACCAACCCACCTAGCTAAGCCCTAAACCCCTAAACCACCCCACCTAAACCTAGCACACCATATTCCTAGTACCCCCTAAATCAAAATATCTGACCCCTCCTCAAAACCAGCCCACCTTATCACCACACTACCACCACCTAAACCACCTTACCACCTCCTCAAAACCAGCCCCAACCGCCCTTCACCAACCTATATAAACCCCCCCTAAGGGGCGGGTTTTTCAATCCCTTACAGCCCACCTTGGCCCAGCCGACCTTGGCCAACCTCCCAGCCGAGCCTTCCACCTTGCTGCCCTCCTTCCACCTGCACCACCGCTACTCCAGCCAAGCTCCACCTCGCGCCACCTTCATCCCCTGGCCGAACTCCACTCCACACGGCAACCTTCACCACCCGACTGCCCTTCTTCCATCCATCGCTCCTCTTCATTAGCCGGTTAGTACCCTACACTTAGCTCCACCTCTTCTTCACTCCCCCTCCACTCTCAACCACCCACACCACCACAACCTCCCGCCAACACCACCTACCCGTCATCCGTACCCATTCGGCCAGACCTCCACCTTACATCACCCACCTTGAACCACTTCCCCTAGTGATACCCGGCCACCCCACTTGGTTCCCTAGGACCTGCCCATACCCCTTTCCACCAGCCCTTAGCTCTACCTTACACCACACCCTAGCTAGCTCCCTTCCCATCCTTGCCATTACCTAGCCACCCTAGCACCCGGCCACCACTAAACTCCCCTTAGTCGGCCACCCTAGCCGACTGCCCCACCTCCCGGCCAACCATACTTTCCCTTAGGCATTCCCTTAGGCTCCCCTTAGCGCCACCTTTTCCTAACTCTACACTATCCCTTAGTGACCCTCCTTAGTCACCTTAACCCAAAAGCATCAAGGCATCACCTTCCTAGCAGCCGGCCACCTTCAAGGCGCCTTTCCCGAGATTTTCGCGCGTCTACAGGGGACTGACAGCTTCAGTGCTCCGTCTGCGTTGGGTCTTCGCCAACATGATCGTCCGCTTCTGTTTTCGCCTTCCGGAGATGACTTCAACCGATGTTTCGATGATAACAGGGTCTTGGACGTTCGAGATCCTGGGGGTATGGATTTGATACGAGAGTTGCTGTGCCGGGCTTGACATGTGCTCCGGTTCTGGGCTCTCTTTGACTTTGCTGGTCCTGTCTTGATTAGGCTAAGCTGCTTTGGGGTTTCAAAAACGTGTTTTAAAAGGTTTTCAAAAGCCATATTATATATTTTTGAAATATGAAGTTTAAAACGTATGTACAGGGTTGTCTAGAAGGCTCCTGGGTTTCCAGACTCAAAATGGCCCTTTGGGGCTGCTTGTACAAAACCAGGTTGTTTTGAAGAAATTCGTGGGATTTCGGGGTGTTTACATCCCCACACAAATCGTTCGTTTCGAACACAGCTCGAAGGAGTCAGAGTTCAGTTTGGATCGGATCTGGACCATATATATCCAGATCCCAATCCAAACCCATGTATGGACTTGTATTTGGATTTGGATTCAAAAATCCAATCCAATATCCATATCCATGGCCCACATCACCTTCTCATAAATGGAGGTGGGGCCCACTTGAATTTCACGTGGGATTATGGGCATGAGAGAGAGTGGGGGTGGATAAGATCAAAGAGTGTTGTAATTAAGCTTGACTTGTGTGTCAAGTTTGGGGTTAATCATGTGGGTTAGCCTAATTAAGTGGGTTTAAGCTTGTAGTTAGCCAAAACCTAACCTAGGGCTACACCAACATGAAATGGTTAAGGTCTATGGGCCATGCAAAGGGAGCTCCTTCACCTAAACCTAACCAAAAATACCTAATCCTAGCCTTCTTCCCTAATCCACCCCTAATCTGAGCCTAATCACCTAACCTACTTCCCTAATCCCGACCTAATCCCAACCTAATCACCTAACCTACTTCCCTAATCCTTCCCTAAACCTAGGTTAATTACCCTAAACCTAGCCTAATCCTAGCCTAATCACCTAACCTAGCTCACTAAACCTCACCCTAGAACTAACCCACCTAACTAAACCCTAAACCTTTAAACCACCCCTAGCCCACAACCTACCCAAACCACTTGTATCTAAAATATCTGGCCCTACCCCTTTCCAGCCCACCTTATCATCATACCACCCTTCCTAAAACCACCTAACCACTACCCCAAACCCAGCCCTAACCGACCTACCCAGCCCTATATAAAACCCCCCCCTTTTGGGGGCGGGTTTTCATGACCAAGCCGCCTCACCCATCCCAGCCGGGTCCTCCACTTCCCCAAGCTCAGCCGCCTGCTCCACCTGCTCTGCCTGCTCCACATCCCACCACCACCTGCACCACCACCTACACCACCACCTTCCAGCCGAACGCCACCGCCTGCACAACTCCCCTCCAGCCGAGTGCCACCCTCTCTTCACCCGGTAAGTCCCCCTACATCCTACCTTGCCACTTCTTCACTCCCTCTCCACTCTCAGCCACCTAATCCACTCCCCTATCATCCTAACACTAGCCCGTCCACCTGCTGCCACCAGCCCCACTTAGCCGAACCCCTAGCACCCTAACTACCCGCCACCACCAAACTCCCTTAGTCGGCCATTTCCTTCCCTTACATCACTCCCAGCCGCCCTAGCAAACCGCCAACCTTAGGTGCCCCCAATCGGTCTTCCTTTGAGCTTCCCTTAGTGTCATCCTCCCTTAGTAACCCAACTTAGGTCCTTTAACCCAACACATCAAAAACAACCCTTTGCCAGTAGCCGACCACTTTCAAGGCGCCTCTTCCGTGCACCAAGAACATCCGGCCAGCACCTCCCCTTGCCGTTCAACCTCGCGGAGCTCCCTTTTGCAGCCCAAGGCGAAGGCCAAGCCCACACTCAAGCAAGGCATCTTCGGACCAGCTATTAGTAAGTGCCTAACTCGGTCTTTAGTTGTATACTTGCTTGAGATTCAATTCGATACGGGGTTGTAATAACAGAGCATAGTCTCCCCCCGCTTGTAATAACGTGGCTTGGCACACCCACACACGTGCACTCTCTTAGTTGTGCACAATTTTGAACACACACGGGCCTAATCAGCCCCTAATACATAAATATATATATATATACTTTGATTTTGTAGGGTTTTACTTAAGTTGGGTGCGTTGTCTTTCAATTCAAGCACTCTCACACACATTGAGCTTTCGCTCTTATTTGAAAGACCCAAGTAAGGGCCGACCTATACTATTTGGGTTTCATTTTATGTCGTGTGGGTAAGTCTTTCAATTCAAGCACTCTCACACACATTGAGCTTTCGCTCTTACTCCCAAGACCTTAGTTAAGGCCATACTGCAATTTATATTTGGGTTTAATTTCATGTCATGTGTGTAAGTCTTTCAATTCAAGCACGCACCCACATTGAGCCTTCGCTCTTATTTGCAAGACCCGAGTAAGGGCCCATATACCTATTCTATACACATATCTCCCTTTGGCATTTACTTTACAAGTCATTTCCCTTCGGTTATTTCCCTTTGGCATTGCCTTTACATTCAGGTTTTCCCTTTGGAGTAGCGTGAGTTTGCATTGCATCTATGCCATACCACGAGGTAGGACGCATATTGCATCAAAGCAAGCCCCGCTCGAATTCGCCCATGTAGTGGAGTGTTCATAACACACAAACTAGGTGGCCCATAAAGGGATAAAAGGAAAGACTTAGGCACGTGCAAATCCACGTGATCTAAAAATTGCAATCGCATCTAAAAGACCCGAATTAGACACCTCGAACTGCTTCGTAGGCTTTCTATCCCAAAAACTCGATTTTTGCAAAGCGTACAGACTGACCCTTGCGCATCGGTGCAAGAAGGTCTGCGACGACAAGAGCTCACTTGCTCACAGTCGCCACGATTAGAAGTCAGTTTAAAATACATCTTCGCTAGCTTAGATAAGCTAGCTGGCACGCCCTGTTTGCATAAATAGGCCTTAGACGCACGAGAGGATCCACTCCAAGCCTAGGAAAGGCGAAGAGGCGTGGGGATTTTGGCGCGTCTACACACACACACAACATGAAATGAAACCCAAATATAACTTGCAATATGGTCTTAACTAAGGTCTTGGGAATAAGAGCGAAAGCTCAATGTGTGTGAGTGCTTGAATTGAAGTACTACGCACACAACATGAAATTAAACCCAAATATAAATTGCAGTATGGCCTTAACTAAGGTCTTGGGAATAAGAGCGAAAGCTCAATGTGTGTGAGTGCTTGAATTGAAGTACTACGCACACAACATGAAATTGAACCCAAATATAAATTGCAGTATGGCCTTAACTAAGGTCTTGGGAATAAGAGCGAAAGCTCAATGTGTGTGAGTGCTTGAATTGAAGTACTACGTGCACAACATGAAATAAACCCAAGATAGTATAACACGGCCCTTACTTGGGTCTTACAAATAAGAGCGAAGGCTCAATTCAATTCAAGCCATATTATATGAAGTTTAAAACGTATGTACAGGGTTGTCTAGAAGGCTCCTGGGTTTCCAGACTCAAAATGGCCCTTTGGGGCTGCTTTTGCAAAACCAGATAGGTTTGAGAAATTCGTGGGACTTCGGGGTGTTTACAGATGCCCCTCTTTGGCCTTGTCCAAATCGATTTGGATAAGGGCAAAGATGACAAAACACCCCTTTCAATGTCTCCCTAGATCTATCCACGAAGAATATGGGATCACCCCAATCTTTAGCAAAATCACAATTTACAAACTCTGGTAGGAGGAGATATCACGCCAAAGGGTTTTACATGGAATCTGGTCCTAAATGGGATCATGTTTATGCAAATGTTCATCCGTGGAATGCAGATGACATGGGTGTGGTGCCAAGAGTGGCGACCTCCCAGAGACCAGATGTGGTCGAACTCTAGAGACTTATAAGGCTTGTTCCTCCAAGTGAGCAGATCCTATGCTGTTCGATGTTCGGTTTTCAAAACTTATTTACAAAACAATTTACAAAAGGGACAACTATCTTGAGTCTCGATTATAAGGATCTCGAGCTCTTCGTGCTTGTCCTTGTTTGAGTCTCCACACTCGCTTATCTAGCGGAGGTTTTATAAGAAAACCAGCTATATTTCAAATTCCTACGCCTTACTCGAAACGTCGAATTCTCAAACAAGATGCAATTCAAGTAAGTAAATCCTATTTTTACTTTAGGATTCCTCAAAATGAACCATGCTTTAGCTTGGGATAAGCCAGGAATGGGAAAGAGATACCACGGTCCCTTCTGAAGCGTCCCGTGGTTTGAGGCACAGAAGGCGAAAAACTGCTCTTTTTGAGCTTTTTGGCCTCTTTTTCCTTTTTTTTCATCGAGGGTCTCCCTTTGGGAGTATTTTTTCTTTAATCCCTCTTTTTTCACAAGAGAATCGATTTTTCTTTTGAATTCTGGTTTCTTTCTTTTGGAAAGGGACTTTGAATGGGAAATTCCCTTTGTTTGGGCTTTTGTTTTCCTTTTGGAAGGAGAAGAGAAGAGGGGAGGACTTATCCCAAGCCTACACTCGATCCATTCCAGATCAGCCTATTTAGAAATAGCACGTACTACTTGCAAGTATCTTGCTATATTGAACTAGGCCTTTCTTTGTAAGAAGAAGGATTTTGAAATGTAACCATGATTTTGAAGACTCCGCTCTTTCACAAGTGCGAATTCTCTCACTCAGGGTCACACGACTTTGCCTTTGCACCTTATTTTCATGTCTCAGGGTAGATATCCCTTAAATTTTTTGAAAAATGGAATTTAATCCAGATGCTACACATGATACTTCTTTAAGTATTGAATATTGATAGGATCTGCTAAATTCCTACCTTCTACATCGATCAACCAATACGAATTGTTTGTAGTGGTTGCTCGTACAACATAGGGTCCATCCCATTTGGGGCGCCACTTGCCCAGGGGGTGTGGGCCACGATGATGGATGGTTTTTAAAACCAGATCCCCCACTTCAAAGTGGCGAGGTCTTATGTGTTTGCTGTAATGTCGGGCTATCCTTTGCCGGTATGCTCGAGCATGATCCATGGCAAGGAGTCGCCTCTCATCTAGCAAATCTAGTTCGGCCATCCTAGCATGCTGAAGCGTCTCTAGGGGGAGGTCGAGTGCTATGGATGTATGGAATGAATGCAGTTGAGTATGAATGGGAAGAATGGCGTTTGTGCCATAGACCAATTTGAATGGTGTGGCATTCGTGGGAGTCCGGATGGAAGTCCTATAAGCCCATAAGGCTTCATCTAGCTTCTCGTGCCATGTCCTACCCTTCTCTAAGGTTTTCTCAATTATGCTAATGAGAGTCTTGTTTGTGGCTTCGGCTTGGCCGTTGCCTTGAGGGTAGTAGGGCGAGGAGAAGTGGTGAGTTATGCCATACGTGTTGCACAACTTAACCATCCGCTCATTCTTGAATGGAGTGCCATTATCAGACACCAGGTCTCGTGGAACCCCAAATCGAGCCAAGATATTCCTCCGGATGAAAGCCACCACATGTTGCCCCATCACGTTGGTTAGGGAAATGGCTTCCACCCACTTGGAGAACTACTCCGTGGCTGCTAAAATAAATCGATGCCCATTCGAGGCCTTTGGAGATATTGGGCCTACGATGTCAAACGCCCACATGGTAAATGGCTAGGGGCTGACCATGGAATGCAATGCAGATGATGGGATATGAATGGTGTGCCCATGCACTTGACATGGATGACACTTCCTAACATGGTCGTGGCAATCCCTTTTCAGGGTGGACCAAAAATAGCCCCCTCTAAGTATTTTCATTGCCATCATGTTGGCATTAACATGACCTCACATTCTCCATCGTGGAACTCGTGCATCACTATCCTAGCCTCCTCTAGGTCGATACACCTGTAGACACCCAAAATTTTCTTTTAAAATTCTTACCTTTTTAGGAAAGTGGCCATTTTAGCAATTTTGGGGTTTTTTGAAGGAAAAAGGCACTAAACGAGTTTGTTTTGGTACCAAAATTTTATGAAAGCTTTAAAATGATGAAAGAATGCTTTCCGTTCTGAAAATTTTGAATTTTGACAAAATTGGGAAAAATGATGATTTTGCCCCCGGCATGGAAAAGCTGGATTTCGTTTTCTTAAAAGATTTATGACAAAAAGTATGTTGAAAGCTTGCCTTTTGAAAAGATACAGGTATTAAGAAAGACAAGTTGACACCTGAAAAGGATGGTGGACGCCCAGAAAGGGAAAACGGGCATTAAAAAGGGAAAGTGAGCTTCCTAGAAAGAAAAGCTCACATTTAGAAAGAAATAAATTTCTAGAGGGTAAGGTTGGTATTATCAAAAGAAAGGAAAGGTGGAAGCAAGAACGAAAGCCTCCAAAAACGAAGGTTTGGTGTCAAACGCCTTTCGTAACGTGTCTACGTTATGTTTGGGTATCGAGGTAATTAGTATTGATATACATCAATTTGCATCGTCATTTGTTACTGGTATGCTATTGATATGAGCAATTCTAATATCCCAACACTCGTGGAAAGGACTGAATGAGCATGATAGTTGATTTTCAAAAACGTAACATGGGCTTAATAGAACACGTTCATAGTAGAAAGGCATGTAACATGTATTTGCTTAACCACTTTCACAGCAAGTACACAGGTAGAAGTTCAGAATGCTCATGGTGGAGGAACCGGGAAGGATCAATCAGCGATAATCAACCAGCGAGCATCAACAGAAAACGATCAACCAAGATACAGCCACATTCAGTCCGAAAATACAGAGAAACAGAGAGAGAAAGAGAGAGAAAGGAGGGGAAGAAGAAGAAAAAAGGGAGGTCGGACTGGTTCCAACATCCGACGATCATCCGACGAAGCTCTTCTATGTTCCCTCTCACTCACACAGGTTTGAATCCGTGCACAAATTTGTTTTAATTCATGAGAATCTGAAGAAGCACAGATTCTGGAAATTTGTATATGAATCAAGGCCTCGAGCTCATGTTTTTCATTTATATCGATACAAACACACATGATTCCTTCATGAATGAAATTAAAATCCATGTTTAGATGATTCCCATGCATCATTAGGACTGATACAGGTTGAATTTCATTTTAGAATCACGTTAGGAACATTCTGAAATTTTCTGTAAAACTGGTTTCTGAAATTGTCTGTACACACATGTCTGATCACGGAATTTTTATAGACAAACAGATAAGCCAATTGCTTCGAAATTTTGCATGAATAATTTAGACATATCAGACGTTCTTAAATAAAATTTTGAGGAATTGTTATGAACTATTGCCTAGCCAATTAGATCCGTGAAGTTTATACAAAATCCAGATTGCGTTTTACAGAAACAGAACGTTCAGTAACAGACCTCTGTTCTTTTGCCCATATCTCTGCAACCACTGAATGAAATTGGATGAAATTTGCTTCTTTTGAAACCTAACATCCGTAGATTTCTAACACAACAAATTTTATCAAAATTGGATGACTGAGTGCTGAGATATTGCTGTTTTTCTGAGCTTCTGATTCATAGAAACAGGACTGTTCCGAATTTTATAATAGTTTCTAATTATTTATTTAATTCTCAGAAAATAAAGAACTAAATTATAAAATAAAATATATATTCTGATTCTACACGCACGTGTCTCTATTCTGTAAAAGTTTTAGAATTTTTGGAGAATCAGAAGTATTTTAAAAAAATTTGGAGAACAGGTCTTTGGAACTGAACAGATTCTGCAACTTTCAGAATCTGAAAATTTTCATAAATCAAGAACTTAAACACAAATCTGAAACTTTGGAAAATCTGGTTTTTCCTTCCTCAAATTAATGGATTCAAACAAATTTCAAGCGTCTAGGCTGACCCTTGAGTGCCGGTTCAAGAAGGCCTAAGTCGAAAAGATCTCACTTGTCCACAATCGTTCTTAGAAGTCAGAAAATGAGAATTTGTTAGTTTTGATAAACTAACTGGCACGCTCACGCAACCCGACGTAGTTCGAGGGTTTGATTTCAAATCCCACGATTTGAAATAAAATCACGTCTACAGATTTGGCACGCCCGGTGGGACTTGAGACTTTGAAATTTTGTTTAAATCCATTATACTAATTCAATTTTCAGGTTTGTGATAAGTTGGCTTAAACAGGTTGATCATGCCAAGTACCAAAGGATCTTGCGAGATATCTAATTGAAATTTGTTGGAATCTGTTATGCTAACAAAGTTTCTAGATTTGTGGTAAGTTTGTATACAGGTGGATCATGTCAAGTTCCGAAGCATCTTCCACAATGCGAAGGCGAGGTTCATGCCATAAGAGCAAAATTTCAAATAGGATTGCAAAAGATGCGCTGGCTTCCTTAAAAAGGGGAATGATGAAAGTAGAAGAAAGGATAGCTGCTTTGAAAGCAGAAGAAGAGGAATCTTGCTCCTCCCATGGTAAGAAACATAGGAAATCAAGCCGTTCAAAGAAAACTTCATCTGATTTTCAAAACCAGTTTTCCAAAACCATAGAAAGACTTTCCCAAGAAAAAATTGCTTATCTTACAAAGAAAGCAACCGAAGCTAGAAGGAAACTTGAGGCCTTAGAGGCTAAGATCTACCATGAAAACCTATCTTGTGAATGTGGAGAGAAAATTCATACTCGAAAAGCCCAACCAAGGTCGAAAATCGATGAGGGATACGAGGCTGGAGATGAGGCGAGAGTCCAAATCAAATCAGCTAACTGTTCAAAATATCCAAACACCCCTTTCCACATAGAAAAACCAAAAAAGTTTCCTATTTCAAAAACTTTGGAAAATTTTCAAAAGAGATTTGAAAATCAAAAATTTGGAATTCAAGAAAGCAAAAAAGAAAAGAAAGTTCACATCCCTAAGCGCACAAGTGGACTGGGGCATGAGAGTCACTTCACACCCACCATCCAAAACTTTTCAAAACCGGTTGCTCCGATGGGTTCCATTCCCACAAGCACCATTTCATACACAAGAGAGAACGACTATTGCACACCCATAGGCTTGGCAGATGAAGTCCAAGACCTACCAAAGCAATGGAAGCTCGAAGCCCTATAGGAGTTACAGCACCCTCAAGATGCCTGCAAGGAAGCTTGCTCTCACCATGGAAAGGTAGACAAGCAGGAAGAAGGTACACCTGAAACTCTTCTCTCTCCAAACTCTCTACTCGATCTTCCTATGCATTGTGTAGGACCAGTAGATTACCAAGATTCAAATCACAATCATGCACCCACAATCCCACAAAATGTGTCGAAGGATGTAAATTTGGAAGGTGTGGCGAATGTCAAGCACAAAAATGAATTCCAAAATGAAAAAGATGAAATTTCAAATTTGGTAACCCCTAAGTTATGTACCGACAGCCTAGATACACCTTATCTTACCATCCACCTGCTAGGAGAGCCACACCCAGCCAAGGTCGTCCATCTCCTAGAAGAGCTCAACTCACCCCATAAACCCGTAGACCTCCAAGGTATAACCAATGAAATTCAAGTGTATAGCCACGTCATAGATAATACAATATTCTAGGGTCATCCTCTTTATAAAAAATTTTCAAAACTTAAAAAGCCTTGGAATATGTTACTAAACATGGGATATACACCTTACTAGGGCCTAGGAGCTAAGAACCAAGGTAGGCTAGAACCCATCCTACCTAGACCAAACCCGAGTCGATATGGATTGGGCTATATCCCATCCATACCACCTGAACCACCACCCGGAACCAATTGGGTTAAGGGTGCCCTAGAACCCGCTAATCCCGAAACCTATGGTTAGACGTCTTATTTAGAGTCTAACTCGTAGTGTTTTCTTTGCAGGTTTGATGGAAGATCCCTTTTTATTTGAAAAAAATCCAAAAAAAATTATATGTTCCCAAAAGCCAAAAAAAATGGAAAAACCCAAAAAAAATTTGAAAATTTTGAAATTCCCAAAAAGAAAGTTTTATTCGTTTCCCCTTTTTTGCTATTTGCTTTGAAAAATCCAAAAAAAATAGAAAATTATGAAAATTTCGAAAAAAAAAATGTTTGTTTTCCCTTCTACTAGTTATTCTGGAAAATCTAAAAAAAATAGAAAAATTTAAAAAACTCCAAAAATATTATTTTTCAAAAATTGGATTTAGAAATGCTTTCTTCTCTTATCCATGATACTTCCCTAGAAAACAAGAACTTGAGAGTGATTAAAGCAAGGAGGAAAGTCCCCTCATCCATGAGGATGGTCAAGCCTCCAAGCTTTCTATATTCCATAAAATCATTGATTTGGAAAAGCTTCAAAGTGTGTAAGTAAGAGTTTCCTAGAAATGCATTAGAGAGTTAACCTACCCAAAATATATCCAAGGATCATATCGTGCATCGCCAAGACTAAGGTTGTGCATATCTTTCATGCATCACATTGAAAAACAGCCATGTCATATAGAGATCGGCCATGATATGTGAGTTCTCATACTATTCACTCCAAACTAGGGGCATGGAGATGTTATTCCTTAAATACATTTCATAAAAATTGAGTGTAATCATCATATCATAAAGCATGCATTACCATTGTATTATAGGAATACATCTTGCATAACATAATGCATCCACAAGAAGCCCGCACTCCATTTGAAGATGGCGGCCCACAAGGATGGTTCCTATGATGCAAAGGGGCATCACAAAAGGAATGCTGGTAAGTTGATGTTAAGGAAGGAAATTTAGTAGATTCTATAAATGCCCAATACTATGTATGGGGTCTACTTTAAATTTCATTTGAAAAGATTTTGAAAATAGATCTCCTTTGGATTTCTGGAAAGAAGGACTAAAGATGGATTATGTGACCCCAAATTAGGGAATTGATACTTTATGAAAAGTAGAGTTTTCAAAAATTATTTGGTAACATGTCAAAAATCTTTTACTTACCAAATAAGGCCTAGTTCAAAATAGCAAGGTGCTTTCAAATGGTAGGTGCTATTAGGAAATAGGACAATCTTGCCTGGATTGATTATCTAAAGGGATAAGTTGTATTCCCCATTTCGCTTCTCTCCAAAAAGGAAAATTGACAATATTCAAAAGAAAAAAAAAAGAAAAAGAGAATACAAAAACTCCTAGAAAAAGAAGCCTTCCCCGAATAGATCGAGGGAATACAAAAACTTCTTAAAAAGGAGTCTTCTCTTTGAAAGAAAAAAAAGAAAAAGAAAAGAGAATGCAAAAACTCCTCCGAGAAGAAGTCTTCCCCAAATAGACAGAGGGAATACAAAAACTTCTTCAAAAGAGGTCTTCTCTTGAAAATAGAAAAAGAAAAAGAAGGAAAAGCCAAAGCTCAAAAGAGCAATTTTCCGTCTCTTGGCCTTAAACCCCGGGACGATTCAGAAGGGACCGCGGGTAATTCTTTCCCAAATCCCCATAGCTCATCCCGATAGAGAAAAGTTCACCTTGAAAGTCCTAGAGTAAGAATAGGACCTATTTTATTTGAATTCATGTTGTTTGAGAATTAAAATTCGTTGGGTAAGAAAGGGAGCTTTGAAATGTTATTCAAAATCTTCCATAAAACCTCTACTTATTTATGGGTATTAAAACCCGAGTGAAGGGAAATATGAGAAATTGTAAGTCCTTTTTGATAGAAACTAAAAAGAGTTCTCTTTTTAAAAAAGGAATTTTGAAAATCCTAAACATCAAAAGAAACAGGGACCATTGCTTGGGGCAGCTGGCCATCATAGGCTTCTTCTCGAGTTCGTGAATCAAAGGTATGAG
Source organism: Brasenia schreberi (assembly GCA_036023115.1). Lineage (NCBI taxonomy): Eukaryota > Viridiplantae > Streptophyta > Magnoliopsida > Nymphaeales > Cabombaceae > Brasenia > Brasenia schreberi. The sequence continues at coordinate 19,526,148 of JAYKKT010000072.1, forward strand.
TCTCTAAACATTCATTTCACACACATGAATACATTCATAAAGTGGTCGTTCATGCATGATTGCTTTAGGACTAGAAAGCTCTTACCAAATCCCATTTTGCTAAGAATCCAAGGAAATAGATATTATGGAATAACGAACGATTCCATACTCTCAAGGCAAATCGGGGAAGCAAAGCAAATGGGTGTTTTCTTCTTTGCCATTATCCAAATGAATTTGGAATAATGCCAAAGAGGGGCATCTGTAGACACCCAAAATTTTCTTTTAAAATTCTTACATTTTTAGGAAAGTGGCCATTTTAGCAATTTTGGGGTTTTTTGAAGGAAAAAGGCACTAAATGAGTTTGTTTTGGAACCAAAATTTTATGAAAGCTTTAAAATGATGAAAGAATACTTTCCGTTCTGAAAATTTCAAATTTTGACAAAATTGGGAAAAATGATGATTTTGCCCCCGGCATGGAAAAGCTGGATTTCGTTTTCTTAAAAGATTTATGACAAAAAGTATGTTGAAAGCTTGCCTTTTGAAAAGATACAGGTATTAAGAAAGACAAGTTGACACCTGAAAAGGATGGTGGACGCCCAGAAAGGGAAAACGGGCATTAAAAAGGGAAAGTGAGCTTCCTAGAAAGAAAAGCTCACATTTAGAAAGAAATAAATTTCTAGAGGGTAAGGTTGGTATTATCAAAAGAAAGGAAAGGTGGAAGCAAGAACGAAAGCCTCCGAAAATGAAGGTTTGGTATCAAACGCCTTTCGTAATGTGTCTACGTTATGTTTGGGTATCGAGGTAATTAGTATTGATATACATCAATTTGCATCATCATTTGTTACTGGTATGCTATTGATATGAGCAATTCTAATATCCCAACACTCGTGGAAAGGACTGAATGAGCATGATAGTTGATTTTCAAAAACATAACATGGGCTTAATAGAATACGTTCATAGTAGAAAGGCATGTAACATGTATTTGCTTAACCACTTTCACAGCAAGTACACAGGTAGAAGTTCAGAATGCTCATGGTGGAGGAACCGGGAAGGATCAATCAGCGATAATCAACCAGCGAGCATCAACAGAAAACGATCAACCAAGATACAGCCACATTCAGTCCGAAAATATAGAGAAACAGAGAGAGAAAGAGAGAGAAAGGAGGGGAAGAAGAAGAAAAAAGGGAGGCCGGACTGGTTCCGACATCCGACAAAGCTCTTCTATGTTTCCTCTCACTCACACAGGTTCAAATCCGTGCACAAATTTGTTTTAATTCATGAGAATCTGAAGAAGCACAGATTCTGGAAATTTGTATATGAATCAAGGCCTCGAGCTCATGTTCTTCATTTATATCGATACAAACACACATGATTCCTTCATGAATGAAATTAAAATCCATGTTTAGATGATTCCCATGCATCATTAGGACTGATACATGTTGAATTTCGTTTTAGAATCACGTTAGGAACATTCTGAAATTTTCTGTAAAACTGGTTTCTGAAATTGTCTGTGCACATATGTCTGATCACGGAATTTTTATAGACAAACGGATAAGCCAATTGCTTCAAAATTTTGCATGAATAATCTAGACATATCAGACGTTCTTAGATTAAAGTGTGAGGAATTGTTATAAACTGTTGCCTAGCCAATTAGATCCGTGAAGTTTATACAAAATCCAGATTGCGTTTTACAGAAACAGAACATTCTGTAACAGACCTCTGTTCTTTTGCCCATATCTCTGCAACCACTAAATGAAATTGGATGAAATTTGATTCTTTTGAAACCTAACATCCGTATCTTTCTAACACAACAAATTTTATCGAAATTGGATGACTGAGTGCTGAGATATTGCTGTTTTTCTGAGCTTCTGATTCACAGAAACAGGACTGTTCTGAATTTTATAATAGTTTCTAATTCTTTATTTAATTCTTAGAAAATAAAGAACTAAATTATAAAATAAAATATATATTCTGATTCTACACACACGTGTCTCTATTCTATAAAAGTTTTAGAATTTTTGGAGAATCATAAGTATTTTAAAAAAAATTGGAGAACAGGTCTTTGGAATTGAACAGATTCTGCAACTTTCAGAATCTAAAAATTTTCAGAAATCAAGAACTTAAACACAAATCTGAAACTTTGGAAAATCTGGTTTTTCCTTTCTCAAATTAACGGGTAGTTAGGGCGGTTATGGCCTGGCCGAGTGGGAATGGTGGCGGCAAGTGGCTGGCATTAGGGTAAGGTGGTGGTATGGTGGGTGGATGAGAGTGGAGAGGGAGTGGAGAAGGAGTAAGGTGGAGTGTGGAGTACTAACCGAGTGAAGAGGCGGTGGCGGATGGAAGGGGAGCAGCCGGGTGGTTTGGATGCGCAGGATGGGGTTCGGCCGGACGGAATGGTGGCGATGTGGACCTTGGCTAGAGTGGTGGTGTTGGTGGTGCTCGGTTGTGGGGCAGTGGCGCAGGTGGTGGCTGGCTGTGGGTCAGGTGGAAGTGGGGAAGAGGTGATCGGCTGGGAATGGGGGACCCGAGATAGGATGATTGGAGCTGGGAAAACCCACCCCTTAGGGGGGGTTTATAGGGCTGCAAGAGGCGGTTGGGGCTGGTATTAGGGTAGTGGTTAGGTGGTCTAGGGGTGGTGGTATGGTGGTAAGGTGGGCTGGAAAGGGTAGGGCCAGATATTTTAAATACAAGGGATTTGGGTAGGTTGTGTGCTAGGGGTGGTTTAGAGGTTTAGGGTTTAGCTAGGTGGGTTGGTTTTAGGGTGAGGTTTAGTGAGGTAGGTTAGGTGATTAGGCTAGGATTAGGTTAGGTTTAGGGAAGTGGGTTAGGTGATTAGGTTCAGATTAGGACCGGATTAGGGTAGAAGGCTAGGATTAGGAGTTTTTAGTTAGGATTAGGTGAAGGAGCTCCCTTTGCATGACCCATGGACCCTAATCATATCATGTTGGTGCAGCCCTAGGTTAGGTTTTGGCTAATTACAAGCTTAAACCCACTTAATTAGGCTACCCCACATGATTAACCCCAAACTTTACACACAAGTCAAGCTTAATTACAACACACACTTGATCTTATCCTCCCCCACTCTCTCTCATGCCCATAATCCCACGTGAAATTCAAGTGGGCCCCACCTCCATTTATGAGAAGGTGATGTGGGCCATGGATATGGATATTGGATTGGATCTCTGGATCCAAATCCAAATCTAAGTCCATACATGGGTTTGGATTGGGATCTGGATATATATGGTGCAGATCCAATCCAAACTGAATTCTGACTCCTTCGAGCTGTGTTCGAAACGAACGGTTTGTGTGGGGCCTGACAGCATCAGTACTCCGTCTGCGTTGGGTCTTTGCCAACATGGTCGTCCGCCTCTGTTTTCGCCTTTCGGAGATGACTTCAAATGATATTTTGATGATAACAGGGTCTTGGACATTCGAGATCCTGGGGGTGGATTCAATACGAGAGTTGCTGTGCCAGCTCAACATGTGCTCCGGTTTCGGGCTCTCTTTGGCTTTTCTGGTCCTGTCTTGATCAGGCCAAGCTGCTTCGGGGTTTCAAAAACGTGTTTTAAAAGATTTTTAAAGCCATCTTGTATATTTTTGAAATGCAGAGTTCAAAACATATGTACAGGGTTATCTGGAAGGCTCCTGGGTTTCCAGACTCAAAATAGCCCTTTGGGGCTGCTTTTACAAAACCAGGTTTGTTTTGAGGAATTCGTGGGATTTCGGGGTGTTTACAGATGCCCCTCTTTGGCCTTGTCCAAATCGATTTGGATAAGGGCAAAGATGACAAACACCCCTTTCAATGTCTCCCTAGATCTATCCACGAAGAATATGGGATCGTCCCAATTTTTAGCAAAATCTCAATTTACAAACTCTGGTAGGAGGAGATATCACGCCAAAGGGATATGTATAAGGAATCTGGTCCCAAATGGGATCATGTTTATGCAAGTGCCATGCGTGGAATGCATATGCATGACATGGGTGTGGTGCCAAGAGTGGCGACCTCCCAGAGACCAGATGTGGTCGAACTCTAGAGACTTACAAGGCCTGCTGCTCCAAGTGAGCAAATCCTATGCTGTTCGATGTTCGATTTTTTTCAAAATTTATTTACAAAACTATTTACAAAAAGGACAACTATCTTGAGTCTCGATCCTAAGGATCTCGAGCTCTTCGTGCTTGCCCTTATTTGAGTCTTAATACTCGCTTATCTAGCGGAGGTTTTATAAGAAAACAAGGCATATTTCAAATTCCTATGCCTTACTCGAAACGTCGAATTCGCAAACAAGAAGAAATTCAAGTAAGTAAATCCTATTTTTACTTTAGGATTCCTCGAAATGAACCACGCTTTAGCTTGGGATAAGCCAGGGATGGGGAAAGAGATACCACGGTCCCTTTTGAAGCGTCCCGTGGTTTAAGGCATAGAAGGCGGAAAATTGCTCTTTTTGAGCTTTTTGGCCTCTTTTTCATTTTTTTCATAGAGGGTCTCCCTTTGGGAGTATTTTTTCTTTAATCCCTCCTTTTCACAAGAGAATCGATTTTTCTTTTGAATTCTGGTTTCTTTCTTTTGGAAAGACACTTTGCATGGGAAATTCCCTTTGTTTGGGCCTTTGTTTTCCTTTTGGAAGTAGAAGAGACGAGGGGAGGACTTATCCCAAGCCTACACTCGATCCATTCCAGATCAACCTATTTGGAAATAGCACATACTACTTGCAAGTATCTTGCTATGTTGAACTAGGCCTTTCTTTGTAAGAAGAAGGATTTTGAAATGTAACCACGATTTTGAAGAATCCACTCTTTCACAAGTGTGAATTCTCTCACTTAGGGTCACACGATTTTGCCTTTGCACCTTATTCACATGTCTGAGGGCAGCTATCCCTAAAATTTTCGAAAACTAGAATCTAATCCAAATCCTACACATGATACTTCTTTAAGTATTGGATATTGATAGGATCTGCTAAATTCCTACCTTCTACATCGATCAACCAATACGAATTGTTCGTGGTGGTTGCTCGTACAACATAGGGTCCATCCCACTTGGGGCGCCACTTTTCGAGTGGATGTGGGCCACGATAGTGGATGATTTTCAAAACTAGATCCCCCACTTCAAAGTGGCGAGGTCTCATGTGTTTGCTATAATGTCGGGCTATCCTTTGCCGGTATGCACAAGCATGATCCATGGCAAGGAGTCGCCTCTCATCTAGCAAATCTAGTTCGGCCATCCTAGCATGCTGAAGCATCTCTAGGGGGAGGTCGAGTGCAATGGATGTATGAAATGAATGCAGTTGGGTATGAATGGGAAGAATGGCATTTGTGCCATAGACCAATTCGAATGGCATGGCATTTGTGGGAGTCCAGATAGAAGTCCTATAAGCCCATAAGGCTTCATCCAGCTTCTCGTGCCACGTCCTACCCTTCTCTAAGGTTTTCTCAATTATACTAATGAGAGTCTTGTTTGTGGCTTCGGCTTGGCCGTTGCCTTGAGGGTAGTAGGGCGAAGAGAAGTGGTGAGTTATGCCATACGTGTTGCACAACTTAACCATCCGCTCGTTCTTGAATGGGGTACCATTATCAGACACAAGGTCTCGTCGAACCCCAAATCGAGCCAAGATATTCCTCCGGATGAAAGCCACCACATGTTGCCCCATCACGTTGGTTAGGGATATGGCTTCCACCCACTTGGAGAAATACTCCGTGGCTGCTAAAATAAACCGATGCCCATTCGAGGCTTTTGGAAATATTGGGCCTACAATGTCAAACGCCCACATGGTAAATGGCCAGGGGCTGACCACGGAATGTAATGCAGATGAAGGGATATGAATGGCATGCCCATGCACTTGACATCGATGACACTTTCTAACATGATCGTGGCAATCCTTTTTCAGGGTGGACCAAAAATAGCCCCCTCTAAGTATTTTCATTGCCATCATGTTGGCATTAACATGACCTCCACATTCTCCATCGTGGAATTCATGCATCACTACCCTAGCCTCCTCTAGGTCGATACACCTAAGCAGAATGCCGATAAAACTCTTTTTGTATACAACCCCACCCAGAATGGTGTATCGGGTCAAAATTTTACGGATGAATGCCTTATCTTTGGATGTGGCATCCTCGGCGAATCCCCCATTTTTTAAAAATTGTTTTATGTCATAAAACCAGGGTTTTTCAATAGACTCTGGGTTGTTTTGGCAAATATCCAAGTCGTGTGTGGATGGGTGGGGCGCATGCCATATTTCCAAAGATCTGGTCCCTAAAATGGGATCGATCTTAAAGGCTGAACCCAAGGAGGAGAGGGCATCGGCGATGCCATTGTCCTCTCTTCCTACGTGTGTGAGTTTACACGATTGGAAGGACTGGACCAATCGAGTGGCCAACTCGTGATATGGAAGTAGTTTCTCATTACGTACTTGCCAAATTTTTAAAACCTGGTTTATGACTAGGAGTGAATCTCCAAAGACCTCGATGCATGATGCCCCTAGAGTTTTCGAAATCCTTAAGCCTTGTATTAGTGCTTCATACTCAGCTATGTTGTTGGAACATTCAAAATCTAAGCGGACTGCTATAGGGATCTCGCCCTTTTCAGGGGAGATGAGAATGACCCCGGCACTAGCCCCTCGTTGGTTTCGTGCCCCATTGAAGTGCATCTTCCACACTTGGTTTTCGAAATTATTTGCCAAAATATGGTTTTGAAAATGGTTTTGCAATATGCCTTCGTCAGGCATTTCAATAAGTGTGGGATATATGTCCTCTAAGGGGAACTCAGCTATGTAATCTGCTAGGGCTTGCCCCTTAATGGAGATCTGGTGATGGTATTTCAGATCATACTCCATTAGAAGGAGTTGTCATTTGCCCAATCTACCCGTGAGAATGGGTTTTTCGAACAAATGCTTGATTAGATCAAGCTTGGACACTATCCAGATCTCATGATCTAGGAAATAGTGTCTGAATTTCTGGCAGGCCCAGACTAGGCTAAGCACGTCTTCTCCATGGCTTGATAATTTCGTTCATAAGCCAAGAGAGTTTTTGAAATGTAGTAGATGGCATACTCCTTATGGGTGTCATCCTCGTATTGAGCCAATAGGGCTCCTAAAGCATTTGCATGCACGGAAATGTAAAGTAAAAGTGGTTTACCTTGCTTTGGGACACTTAGAGGAGTCGACTTCTATTCCCCTTTGGCTTACCATAAAGCCCAGAAGCTTCCCTGATTCTACCCCGAATACGCATTTTTGAGGGTTTAGCTTTACTTTGTAAAGCCTAAGCCTTTCGAAAATCTTTTGTAAACATTCGAGATGAGTGCATCGGGTTTTGGATATTTCCAGGAGATCATCTACATACACTTCTACGAGCTCATGAATTTGATCATGGAAGATCGTGGTCATGGCTCGTTGGTATGTTGCGCTGGCATTTTTCAAACCAAAGGGCATGACTGTATAGCAGTACGTTCCCCATGGGGTTGTGAAGGCGGTCTTACCCTGATCTCGTGGACTTAGTTTGGTTTGATTATAGCCTGAATAGCCATCCATAAACGAAAACATTTCATGATTTGCAGTACTATCGACTATCAAATCTATGTTTGGTAAAGGATAATTATCCTTCGGAGTGGCGTTATTCAGGTTTCTGAAATCAATGCATATTCGAATTTTCCCATTGGTTTTTCGAACTACAACGATATTTGACAACCAATCAGAATACGCAATGGGTTTTATAAATTCGGCTTTTAGCAGATCTTCTAAACCCTCTTTGACTTGCGTGTGTACATTCGGGTGTATTTTCCTAAGCTTCTGCTTTATGGGTTTTATACCTGCATCTAAGGGAAGACGATGCTCGACAATGCTGGGGTCTATGCCCGGCATGTCTTCATACGTCCATGCAAACACATCTAAATAGGTTCATAGAAATGCAATGAATGCTAACCTTTCAGTTTCATGCAAGCATGAGCCTATTTTGATGGATTTGGGATTGGAATCATCCCCTAGGTTCACCTCTATGAAATCTCCTCCTACTGATTGGGAAGGTCTTTCAAAATTGAGAATTTTATGAAATTCTGGGAGCTCAGAAGTGAGATCTTCCTCGAGGGGATCCACTTCTGGGCTTCGATCATTCTCGTGGGCTATAGACCCGAGGAAATTTGATGCGTGATTTTCAAAAAGACCTGGTTTTGTACTTGGATTTTCAAGTGATTTCGAAATTTTTGGTCTGGCTATGCAGATGACGTTTCTTTCGAAATCCTTTTCTTTTGCCAAAGTCCTACCAGGAGCAGCTATATACAAAATCTTTTTGGTGTTTTCCAAATTTTTGATTTTTTTGGGTTTTTGTAAAACAAGAACCTTGGGAACTATACAAAGCACTCTATTTTCGAGTTTTTGTTTTTCCATTGTTTTTGGTTTTTCTTGTTTTTCAATTTTTTTGATTTTAAGCTTTTCAAATGCATTTGTGTTTTTATAAAAGGGATCTTCCGTCATACCTACAAAGGGAAAACACTACGGGTTAGACTCGGAATAGAAGATCTAAATCGTAGGTCTCTTCTAAGGCAGGTTCCAGGGCACCCTTGACCCAGGTGGTCACAAGGGGTGGCTCCGGCGGTATTCGGGGAGTATAGCCGATCCCATATCGGCTTGGATTGGCCCTAGGAAGGATGGGCTCTAGGAGACCCTGGTTCTGCGCCCCTAGACTCTTGTAGGGCGTGTAGCCCATGTTCAACAACATGTTCCATGATTTCCTATTTTTTGAAAAGGTTGACTATAAATCGTGGTCCTGGAACATGCTGTCGTCCATATTGTACTCATATGGCCTCTTGTCCAGGGGCTTTGGAAATAGGGAATGCTTGGGTTGTCCTAGAAGAGTTAGAATCGGGAGGGGGCCTGCTTTGGGCGGCCCCTTCACACATACAACCTTCCTAGGGTTGTTTAACACGAGCTGGGGTGGCTCGATCACAATTTGCCCCAAGTTAGCCTCATGGGCTTGGGAGCTTGATAAACAAGGGGAGTTTATGATCCCCTGAAGCTATGGGTGACTCTCACCTAGGATCACTACGACCTGGTCCCTAAAAGGGATCTTAACACACTTGTGGAAGGTGGATGGCACAGTGCACAAACTGTGTATCCAGGGTCTTCCCAGCAACAGGTTATAATAGGGGTGGATGTCCAAGACATGGAACACCCCCGTGTGTGCAATCCCTCCCGTTTCCATTGGGAGTTCGATGGATCCTAAAGGTCTAGACGCATTCCCATCGTATCCAGTGATAACGATGGGGCTTGGGTTTACAGAAGTCAAGGTGACTCTGATTTTATACGCCACATGAAGTGAAAGGATGTTGAGCCCTCCTCCACCATCGACTAGGCACCTATCCAAAGAGTGGTTGTTCAGAACCACCTCGATATGCAGGGCCTGATTGTGGGATTCGTAGGGCCTATCTACATCATCTTCCGAGAAAGTGATGGGCGATTTTGCTCCTAATAAAGCCACTTGGGCAGACAAGGATTCCGGACTTATGTTCGAATCAACCTTGGCCCTTTCTAGAATTTTCTCTAATACAAGTCTATGCCTAGGCGAGGTTTGTATAAGCTCTAGGATAGACATGTGGATAGGAATCTTTGAAAGGTGGTTTTCGAAGTCATAAGGATTTGGGATGACTTTGTCCTTATCTGCTTTTGGCAGAACACTAGGGATACATGCTTTTGACGGGCCAGGCACACTGACCGCCTTTTGAGCACCTTGAAGGTGCGGGGGTTGATAGATCCTCCCGGATCTAGTGACTTCCCCCACGACCAGCCTAGGGTTCGCGCTAAATTTGGCTCTAAGGATGAGCTGAGGAGAACCTTGGATTTTCAAAACTGGTGTTGCTGGGGATTCCACTTTTGGTGGTCCCTGAATGACGACTTGGGCTGGCTTCTTGTATAATACAAGAGTGGGGGCACAAGTGGGTCGACCAGACTCCAGTTTTTGCGCTAGTTCCTTAGAAATGGTGAGGGTACATACCTCCTTTCCTTTCCCACTGCCACTGGCGTGTTTGGGAAAGGGTTCTTTGAAGATAGCTTGAGGTGGCTCAACTTCCGCAGTGACCTGGAGCCGACCCTCCGCTATCAAGTTCTCAATTTTATTTAAAAGGGAGAAACAGCGTTTGGTATCATGTCCTTTGAGCCGATGATACTTACAAAATCGTTGTAAATACCACCCCTTGGAGGTGACTCCTTCTGGGATTTCGGGGAGTTCTATCATGCCTTGGGCAAGTAGGAGGTCTAGGACCTCTGACATAGGTTGCCCCAGTGGGGTGTACTCCCGTTTTTCAACCGGTTTTTCAAAGGTTCGCTCCCTCTTATTTTCTAGTTTTTCAAAATTTTTGGAAGTGCCTGCCATGTCTGGATCCACCCGGACATTGGCGATTTTATGGGGCTTTGCCCCTTTGTCCATCGTGGGTAGCCCGTATGTGATGGGCTTTTCCAAGCGGGTTTTTGAAACGGCACTTCCTTTCCACAAGTGATCGTATGTCTCTTTTCGCAAGTTGGTTTCGAAAAGGGATGCCTTTGTGATCAACTTATGGAAAGTTGAGATCTCATGAAGCGAGAGAAGGGTTTTTAACTCGCTTTTAAAGTTATCCAGGATGAGCATGACTGCGCATCCTTCGGATATGGGCTCTCGCACTTAGCCCAAAAGTGACCTCCATCTTATAATGAAGGCATGTACATCTTCGTTCATGCCTTGCTTTGTATCCCTTAAGGTATTCAGAGTCGGCGTGACTTCTACGTTGTGTGCAAATCTTTGCATGAAGCAGTTCACTAACTCTTCAAAAGTTGCGAACTGGCTTAAGTCGTAGGAAGCCAACCATTTGGCAACTGTGCCTTTAAGGGATAAAGGGAATCAATACACCCATTTCATCGAGTCCTTTTTTTTCTTATGAGCTCGACGCGAGAAAAGCTGTAAGTGAGACCTAGGGTCTCCCATGCCAACATACCGATGGAAGTTCGGTATTTCATCGTCACTGTCTGTTTCGTAATCCATAGGAAGGAAATCAGATAGGGCGTAGCTTCTTTTCTCTTTATTTTGCCCTTTCAGCAACTGCTGTAGGGCTTTATTGTCCTTTTGTGTGAAGGACTCGTGGTATTGGTTGCCGTCCATTACAGAGGCCTCTTTGTGCTTGCGAGGTTTTTCAGATTTTTTCTTAGGCCTTTGTTCACCGTTTGATGAACACGAATTGCCTACTTCAGCCTCTTGGCTGAGAGCATCGATTTTGGCCTCAAACTCCCTTCTCAAGTCCTCGATTTCATCTACTTTTACTTTGTTTTTGAAAATCCTCTTAGAGTGAGAACTTGATGGACATGAGCCTTGGCTCGACACTTCACTTGGATTGGATTTTGACATGCTTTTCAAGCTTTTTCAAAATTTCCTAAGTACAAGCAAAGAAAACAAGTTAAAAATGACACCTTTTCAACAAAATTTTTCGCAAGCTTCTAACTTAAAACTTGATTTTTCAAAGGCTCACGTCCCACCGGCCGTGCCAATCCCTGTAGACGCACGAAAATCCCTGCCTCTTGCCTTTTCAAGGCCCGGAGCGGATCCTCTCGTGTGTCTAAGGCCTATTTATATAAACAGGGCATGCCAGCTAGCTTACCTAAGCTAGCGAAGATAGATTTTAAGTTGACTTCTAATCGTGGCGACTGTGAGCAAGTGAGCTCTTGTCGTCGCAGACCTTCTTGCACGGATGCACAAGGGTCAGTCTGTACGCTTTGAAAAATCGAGTTTTAGGGTATAGAATGCCTACGAAGTGGTTCGAGGTATTTTAATTCGGGTCTTTTAAATACGATTGCAGATTTTAGATCACGTGGATTTGCACGTGCCTAAGTCTTTCTTTTTATCCCTTGATGGGCCACCTAGTTTGTGTGTTATGAACACTCCACTACATGGGGCGAATTTGAGCAGGAGTACGGGGCTTGCTTTGATGCAATATGCGTCCTACCCCATGGTATGGCCTAGATGCAATGCAAACTCACGCTACTCCAAAGGGAAAACCCGAATGTAAAGACAATGCCGAAGGGAAATAACCGAAGGGAAATGACTTGTAATGTAAATGCCGAAGGGAGATATGTATATAGGGTATATACGTGCCCTTACTTGGGTCTTGCAAATAAGAGCGAAGGCTCAATGTGGGTGTGTGCTTGAATTGAGAGACTCACGCAGAAGAGGCGCCTTGAAGGTGGCCGGCTGCTAGCAAAGGGTTGTCTTTGGTGTATTGGGTTAAAGGACCTAAGTAGGGTCACTAAGGGAGGATGACACTAAGGGAAGCTCAAAGGAAGACCGATTGGGAGCACCTAAGGTTGGCGGTTTGCTAGGGCGGCTGGGAGTGATGTAAGGGAAGGAAATGGCCGACTAAGGGAGTTTGGTGGTGGCGGGTAGTTAGGGTGCTAGGGGTTCGGCTAAGTGGGGGTGGTGGCAGCAGGTGGACGGGCTAGTGTTAGGATGATAGGGGAGTGGATTAGGTGGCTGAGAGTGGAGAGGGAGTGAAGAGGTAGCAAGGTAGGGTGTAGGGGACTTACCGGGTGAAAAGAGGGTGGCGCTCGGCTGGAAAGGAGTTGTGCAGGTGGTGGCGTTCGGCTGGAAGGTGATGGTGTAGGTGGTGGTGCAGGTGGTGGTGGGACGTAGAGCAGGTGGAGCAAGTGGAGCAGGTGGAGCAGGCGACTGAGCTTGGGGAAGTGGAGGACCCGGCTGGGATGGGTGAGGCGGCTTGGTCATCAAACCCGCCCCCAAGGGGGGGGGGGGGGTTTATATAGGGCTGGGTAGGTCGGTTAGGGTTGGGTTTGGGGTAGTGGTTAGGTGGTTTAGGTAGGGTGGTATGATGATAAGGTGGGCTGGAAAGGGTAGGGCCAGATATTTTAGATACAAGTGGTTTGGGTAGGTTGTGGGCTATGGGTGGTTTAGGGGTTTAGGGTTTGGTTAGGTGGGTGGGTTCTAGGGTGAAGTTTAGTGAGCTAGGTTAGGTGATTAGGCTAGGATTAGGCTAGGTTTAGGGAATTTAACCTAGGTTTAGGGAAGGATTAGGGAAGTGGGTTAGGTGATTAGGTTGGGATTAGGCCGGGATTAGGGAAGTAGGTTAGGTGATTAGGTTCATATTAGGGGCGGATTAGGGTGGAAGGCTAGGATTAGGTATTTTGGGTTAGGTTTAGGTGAAGGAGCTCCCTTTTCATGGCCCATAGACTTTAACCACATCATGTTGGTGCAGCCCTAGGTTAGGTTTTGGCTAATTACAAGCTTAAACCCACTCAATTAGGCTAACCCACATGATTAACCCCAAACTTGACACACAAGTCAAGCTTAATTATAACCACACTTGATCTTATCCTCCCCCACTCTCTCTCATGCCCATAATCCCACGTGAAATTCAAGTGGGCCCCACCTCCATTTATGAGAAGGTGATGTGGGCCATGGATATGGATATTGGATTGGATCTCTAGATCCAAATCCAAATCCAAGTCCATACATGGGTTTGGATTGGGATCTGGATATATATGGTCCAGATCCAATCCAAATTGAATTCTGACTCCTTCGAGCTGTGTTCGAAATGAACGGTTTGTGCGGGGCCGGACAGCATCAGTGCTCCGTCTGCGTTGGGTCTTCGCCAACATGATCGTCTGCCTCTATTTTCGCCTTCCGGAGATGACTTCAAACAAGGTTTCGATGATAACAGGGTCTTGGACGTTCGAGATCTTGGGGGTGTGAATTTGATACAAGAGTTGCTATGCCGGGCTTGACATGTGCTCCGGTTCTGGGCTCTTCTTAGCTCTCCTGGTCCTGTCTGGATTAGGCCAAGCTGCTTCGGTTCCAAAACATGTTTTATAAAGGTTTTAAAAGCCATATTGTATGTTTTTGAAATACAGAGTTTAAAACATATGTACAGGGTTGTCTGGAAGGCTCCTGGGTTTCCAAACTCAAAATAGCCCTTTGGGGCTGCTTTTACAAAACCAGATGGATTTGAGAAATTCGTGGGATTTCGGGGTGTTTACAACTGTATAGCAGTACGTGCCCCATGGGGTTGTGAAAGCGGTCTTAGCCTGATCTCGTGGGCTTAGCTTGATTTGGTTATATCCTGAATAGCCATCCATGAATGAAAATATTTCATGATTTGCAGTACTATCGACTATCAAATCAATGTTTGGTAAAGAGAAATTGTCTTTTGGTGTGGCTTTATTCAGGTTTCTGAAATCGATGCATATCCGAATTTTCCCACTGGTTTTTCGAACAACAACTATATTGGACAACCAATCAGAATACGCAATGGGTTTTATAAATCCGGCTTTTAACAGATCTTCTAAACCCTCTTTGACCTGTGAATGCACGTTCGGATGTATCTTCCTAAGCTTTTGTTTTACGGGTTTTGCATCTGAATCTAAGGGAAGATTATGCTCTTCAACATTCGGGTCTATACCCGGCATGTCTTTATACGTCCATGCAAACACATCAACGTAGGTTTTTAAAAATGCAATGAATGATGTTCTTTCATGCTCATGCAAACATGCGCGTACCTTAATGAGTTTGGGCTTTAAATCACTCCCTAAGTTTATCTCTATGAAATCCCCTCCTACTGATTTCGAAGGTTTTTCAAAATCGAGAATTTTATGAAATTCTAGGAGCTCAAAAGTAGGATCTTCCTCGAGGGAATCCATTTCCGAGCTTTGATCATTCTCCAGACTTCTAAATGCTAGGGAATTTGGACTTGATGCACAGTTTTCACAAACGCCTGGTTTTTGTTTTGGATTTTCTACAGGTTTTGAAGATTTTGGTCCTCTTATGAAGAGGACTTTCTTTTCGAAATCCTTTGCTTTTTCAAAACCTTTACCAGGAGCTGCTAAATATGGGATTTTGTTTTTGGTATTTTGCAAATTTTCGATTGTTTTGGATTTTTGTAAGGAAAGGACTTTGGGAACTACACAAACAACTCTTTTTTCGAGTTTTTGATCTTTTTCAAATGTTTTTGGTTTTTGGGATTTTTTCAATTTTTTGAATTTTGAGTTTTTCAAATGTTTTTGGGTTTTTGATTGAGGGATCTTCCATCATACCTACAAAGAAAAAATGCCACTAGTTAGACTCTGAACAAGAGGTCTAAATCGTAGGTTTCTGCTTGGGTAGGGTCCAGGACACTCTTGACCCAGGTGGTCACAGGGGGTGGTTCTGGTGGTATTCTGGGAGTATAGTCAATCTCGTGTCGGCTTTGGTTGGCCTTGGGCAAGATGGGTTCTACGAGACCCTAGTTTTGTGCCCCTAGACTCTTGTATGGCATATACCCCATGTTCAATAACATTTCCATGATTTTTTGTTTTTGGAAAAGTTTTCATATAATTCGTGATCCTAGAACTTGCTATCGTCCATGTTATGCACATAAGGCTTTCTGTCCAGGGGTTTTGGAAATAGTTGACGCTTAGATTTTCTTGGGATGGTTAATGTTTTGAGTGGGCCAGCCTTGGGCGACCCCTGGGATATATACAACCTTCCTAGGTATCTAAAGGGTGAGCTTTGGTGGCTCGACCATGGTTTGCCCTGAGTTGGCCTCATAGGCTTGGGAACTTGAAAAACATGAGGAATTCTGGATTCCCTGAAGCTGTGGATGACTCTCACTTACGATCACAATGACTTGATTTCCAAAAGGGATTTTGACACACCTATGGAAGGTGGACGGCACAGCATGCAGGTTGTGTATCCAAGGCCTTCCCAGCAATAGGTTTTTGTGGGGGTGGATGTCCAAAACATGGAATATCCCCACGTGAGCTATCCCTCCTGTTTCCATGGAGAGTTCAATGGATCCTAAAGGTCTAGATGCATTTCCATCATATCTAGTGATTACGATGGGGCTTGGATTCATGGAAGTCAAGGTGACTCCAATCTCATATGCTATGTGAAGTGGAAGGATGTTGAGCTCTCCTCCTCCATCAACTAGGCACCTATCCAAAGAGTGGTGATTCAATACTACCTCGATGTGTAGGGCTTGATTATGGGATTCGTAGGGTCTTTCGAGATCCTCTTCCGAAAACATGATAGGTGTTTTTGCACCTATGGACGCCACTTGATTGGACAAGGATTTTGGGGTTATGTCCGAACTAACTTTGGCTCTTTCTAGAATTTTCTCTAACACGAGTCTATGCCTAGGCGAGGTTTGTATCAACTCTAGGATGGACATGTTAATGGGAATCTTTGAAAGATGGTTTTCGAAATCATATACGTTTAAGATGACTTTTCCTTTGTCCGCTTTCGGCGAAACTCTGGGAATACATGCTTTTGAAGGGCTAGGCACACTGACCACTTTTTTAGCTTTTTGCAGATGTGGGGGTTGATAGATCCTTTCGGATCTTGTCACCTCCCCCACGATCAACCTAGGGTTCATACCTAACATGGCTTTAATCGAATGTTTTGGAGCACCTTGAATTTTCAAAACTGGTTTAATCGGAGACTGAACTCTTCGTGGTCCCCGAATCACTACTTGGGTTGGTTTCCTATGAAGGATGAGTGTAGATGCATAAGTAGAAAAACCAGACTCATTTGTACGCACTAGACTCTTCGAAATTGTGAGAGCACATACCTCTTTGCCCTTCCCACTAGTACTTGCATGATTGGGGAAGGGTTCTTTGAAAATAGCTTGGGCAGGCTCTGGTTCCTCAGTGACTTGGAGCCGACCCTCTGCTATCAAGTTCTCGATTTGGTTTAGGAGGGAAAAACACTGCTTCGTATCATGGCCTTTGAGCCGATGATACTTGCAGAATCGATTCAAAAACCTCCCTTTGGAAGTGATTCCCTCGGGGATTTGAGGGAGTTCGATCATGCCTGGGCGAGTAGGAGGTCTAGGACCTCCGACACAGGTTTCTCCAGCGGAGTGTACTCCCGTTTTTCAAATGGTTTTTGTATTTTTTTGTCTTTTCTATTTTCGAAACTCTCAAAATTCTTTGAAGTGCTTGCCAGTCTTGGATCTACCCAGACATTGGCGATCTTTTGGGGTTTTGCCCCTTTGTCCATGGTGGGTAGCCCGTAATTGGCGGGTTTTTCCAAGCAAGTTTTTGAAATCACGCTCCCTTTCCACAAATGGTCGTAAATCCCTTTTTTCAAATTTGTTTCAAAAAGAGATGCTTTTTTAATCAGTTTGTGGAAAGTAGAGATTTCGTGTAGGGAGAGAAGGGTTTTCAACACAGTTTTAAAATTATCCAAGATGAGCATTACTACACATCCTTTGGATATGGGTTCTCGCACCTGCCCAAGGAGGGACCTCCATCGAACGATAAATGTATGTACATCTTCGTTCATACCTTGCTTTGTATCCCTCAAAGTGTTCAAAGTATGCGTGACTTCTACGTTGTGTGAAAATCTTTGCATGAAATAGTTCGCTAACTCTTCAAAAGCTGCGAATTGGCTCAGATCGTAGGAAGTCAGCCATTTGGAAGCTGTGCCTTTGAGGGATAAAGGGAACCAATACACCCATTTCATCGAGTCCTTCTTTTTCTTGTGAGCTCGACGAGCGAAAAGTTGTAAGTGAGACCTAGGGTCTCCCGTGCCATCATACCGATCGAAATTCGGTATTTCGTTGTCACTGTCTATTTCATAATCTAAAGGAAGAAAATCAGACAGGGCGTACGTCTTTTTCTCTTTGTTTTGCCCTTTCAACAGCTGCTATAGGGATTTACGATCCTTATGAGTGAAGGAGTCGTGGTATTGGTTGCCTTCCATTAGGGAAGTCTCCTTGTTTTTGCGAGTTTTTTCAACTCTTTTTCTGGCCTTTTGTTCGCCATTTGATGAACATGAATCAGCTGCTTCGGTATCTTGGCTAAGAGCAGCGATCTTGGCCTCAAAATCCCTTCTCAACTCTTCTATTTCCTCTGCTTAGATTCAATGCCTTTACATTACATTTGTTGGATTTTCACTATTGCACACACGCACTCTATGTGTTTGCTTATGCGCTTCTTCCCCAATATAATCTATAATCACTCTATATTCTCTACCCCCTCTATGCTTATGATTATAAGGATGATTTCCCTTCATTTCAATTCAGTAATTTAATTTGGGAATGTAGAGTTGTTGCACTTTAAATTTGGGTGAGTTTGCATCATTATATTCTTAAAAAACCGAAATCTGAATTTCTAGTATCTTTGTATCTAATGATTGCTGTAATTTTAATTTCTAGATGCTTGCCCCTTTTTGTCTGAAACATTGCCCACTTATTCTACACACACTAACCCACCTTAAATAAAATTTTCAAGAATTTTAGGGCCTCCCAACCACATAAGTAAAATTGGGCAAAACCGAACCAAAATCTGTCCACTGTCTGCACAGTTGTTTTCCCTGCAATAGAACTTGGGTTTTTATCCTATACGTCTGTCTAAAGGAGTTCAAATTGATTCATTTTTAATGTATTGGAAAGCTAACATCCATATCTTTCCAACAACATCAAAATCATTAAATTTAGAACTCAGGTCACTGAAATACAGACTCATATTTGAGCCTTTGTATTTCTGTGACAGGATAGTTCTGAGCATTCGAGTGAGTCTGTTTCACTGATTTAATTGTGATTCAAAACAACTCTAATTTTAGATCTTTAAAAGGTTACAAATCCTCCACACTACATACTTGGTTTGATAAATTTTTGATGATTTTTGGAGGTCTGTAGAATGTTCAAATCTATTTGGGAGAGAAGCCCTGAAACAGAACATTCTGTTTTTCAGGACTTTTTATTTCAAGTTCTTCAACAAAAGTGCACATTCAATCTCTTTCAAAACATCAGCTGTTCACGTGAATTGGAGTTCATATTTGTTTCAAACTTGAAGTTCCTAAGTACTTAAACTGATCCGTGAGCATCGGTTCAAGAAGATTTAAAGCGAAAAGAGTCTGCTTGCCCACAATCGCTTAAAGAGTCATATTTTTCAAAAAAGTTTGCTAGTTTTGCAAACTAGCTGACACGCTCGCGCAAGCAAGTAGATAAGAAAAGTTTCGCTTTAAGTTTCTACATAAGCTTTGAAATGAAAATTTTTGTGTCTATAGAATTGGCACGCCCGGTGGGACTCGAACCATTGGAAATTTCATTTCAAAAAGTGAACTCCAAAAACTTTGCAAAAACGTGTTGTTTTTCAAACTTGTACACAAATTTTTGAAAACAATAGATGAAAGCAAGCCGAGAAAATCATCATTGAATGTTCCAATATGGTTTTCTAAATCCTCTAAAGCCCGAGAAGAGATGGCTATCATAAAGAAAATATTTAAGAAGATCGATCCTCTAAGCCACAAGGCTAAGGCGCATCGATCACATGAAAGCTCATCTCGGGCACATAGAGAGAAAGATCATGCAACAAAAACCGAATCAAATC
Source organism: Brasenia schreberi (assembly GCA_036023115.1). Taxonomy (NCBI): domain Eukaryota; kingdom Viridiplantae; phylum Streptophyta; class Magnoliopsida; order Nymphaeales; family Cabombaceae; genus Brasenia; species Brasenia schreberi. The sequence goes on from JAYKKT010000072.1 coordinate 19,545,455, forward strand.
CAAAATTCGATAAAGGGTATGAGGCTAGAGATGAAGCCAAAGTGTGGATCAAATCATCCAACCTTTCGAAGCATCCAAGCACCCCAAGTTCCAAGCAAAAATCAAAAAAACATTTTCATATTTCAAAAAGTCAAAAAAATCTGGAAAATTCTCAAAAACAAAAAAAAAATGAAAAACAAAAAGTTGAAATTCTGGAACTTAGAAATGAAGTCCACATTGCTGGGCACACAAACAGGATGGGGTATGAGATCCACAACACTCCACACACCCCAGAGTTTCATGAGAGGATGAGAGTCGCATACACATAGGATTGAAAAAAGAACGGGAGCTTGAAGCCACGCATGAGCCAGAGTCACCCAAGGACAAGGCTTGCTCTCACCATGAAAAGGTAGACAAGCCAGAAAAAGGTATGTCTGAAACTCATCCCCCCTTGAACTCCCTACTCGATCCTCCCCATCTTAGTATAGGATCGGCCATTTATACATCGGATGCATCGAATCACACTCATGCACCCACATACCCATAGAACATGCCCAAAAATGAGGATTTTCAAGGTGCGCCGAATGTCCCGCACCAAGAAATGGAATTTCAAAAACAAAAACAAAATAAAGTTCAAAATATGGTAGACATGGTTACTCCTAAGGCATTCATCGACATCCTAGGTACGTCTAACCCTATTATGCATGAACCAATTACCTCGAGCCTAGTATTGTACCATGAACCCAAGCTTACGGCCATAAACCAAAATAATCCATCCCTAGGGGCACATTGGATCGCACCTAAGGAGCATGTCAAAACCATCCACTTAGAACCAAACCCTCCTAAACCCAGGGTCATGTGCAAGCTCAAGTCTTCCACAACCCATACCTCCCAACTCTTACCCAAAGTGAGTCGTGTATATATCCATGATATGGACGACTCCATATTCCAAGGACATGGACTTTATAAATATTTTGCAAAACTCAAAAAGCCTTGGAATATGATGTTGAACATGGGATATATATCATACCAAGGTCTAGGAGCCCATAGCCAAGGTAGGCTAGAACCTATCTTATCAAATCCTAACCTAAACCGGCATTGGGTAGGCTATACCCCATCCATACCCCCTGAACCACCACCTACGACCACTTGGGTCAAGGGTGCCCCTAGAACCCACTAAAACTAAGACCCATGGCTTAGACCTTTCATTTTGAGTCTAATTCATGGAGTTTTCTTTGTAGGTTTGATGAAAGATCCCTCTTTTAGACAACAATCTAAAAAAATATTATATATTTGGAAAAACCAAAAAAAATCAAAAAACCTTCAAAATCCAAAAACATTTAAAAAATCTGAAAATCTCAAAAGGAAATTGTTTCATTCATTCTCCTATTCTTTATTTGAAGAAAACCTCAAAAAGAAAGGCTTTTATATTGATCCTTGAAATTGTATTTTGAAAAAAGATAAAAAAATTTGACAAATTCGAAAAATTCCAAAAACAATGGCCATGTACAAAGCCTATTTCTTCCAAGATCATGTATATCCCAGGCCAAAATTGATCAAGCCTAAACCCTCTCCCTTGCCTAGCACTTTCTTAGAATTTAAATGCTTGAGAATCATCAAAGAAAGGAGGAAGATCCCCTTATCCATGAAGAAGATCATGCCTCCAAGCTTCCCGAATTTCGTAGAAACCTTGACTTGGGAAAAACTTTTAAATTCCGTAGAAGGGAATTTTTAGAGTAAGTCTAACCCATGATAGGTGCATGTTTACATGAGCATCATTCATTGCATTTTGAAATCCTATATTTGCATGAACCATACCGGGTCTAGACATCATGGAACCATCTTAGAACCCTTTAAGCCAAAGCTTAGGAAAGGGTTTGTGTTAAGCCAAAGGGGCATTGAAGTCGACCCCCTAAGTGTCGAGCCATTGTAGACATGCCTCTATCCTCCAATTTGAGTCAAATCCGAAACCTCTAAAGTTGATTCCAATCTAGCAAAAAGATGCGAACCTCTCAATGAGACTTTTTGAGAAAAAGGGTTAAAATTTGAATGATGATTTCCAAAAAGCTTTTGAAAATTTTATGATAAATCCTCTAATTGTTAAAACCTTCAAAGCAAGCTTTACATACGAATGCATTGGGTGCTTTACTTGCTCGATGTGAAGATAATATCCATAGTAGTATGTCATTTATTACATTTCGAAAACTCTATTGGCATATGAAAGAAGCCATAGAGAAATCGTACTTTGCCTTGGCATAGGCTTCCCAAAAAGTTGAGGTATTATTTCCTACATCATAGGGATAATGTCTAAGATTGATTCATTCAAGCACTTGTTTGAAAAACCTACCCAATGGGTAGGCTATATAAATAGCATCTCCTCTTAATGGAGTATGATTTCATCATCAAAGTTCTATTAAGGGACAAGCCTTAGATCATGTGGCTGAATTGCCTCTTCAAGACACATATCCCATACTTGATGAAATGCCCGATGAAGGCATACTTTGCAAATAAATTTCAAAACCATGCTTTAACAAATTGTTTTAAAGAAAATCAAGTATGGGAAATGTACTTTGATGGGACAAAGAAGCAGGGGTAGGTATAGGAATCATCCTCATATCTCCCAAGAAAGGAAAAATCCCAATTGTAATTCGACTAGATTTTGCATGTTCAAATAATGTGGCCGAGTATGAAGCATTCATACAAGGTCTAAAAATTTTGAAAATCTAGGGACATCATGTATTAAAGTCTTTGGAGATTATGTGCTTGTTATAAACCAAGTTTTCGAAAACTTGGCAAATCAAGAATGAAAATAACATAACATGAATTGGCCACTAGTCTCATCGATTCTTTCAAATCATGCACATTTGGCACTCACTCATGATTTAGAGATTTGCCAAAATGACCAAATTTATAAAAGCCTTGGTTTCAAGACATGAGATTTTTTTTAGAAAAGGGAGGATTTCCAGAATTTGCTTCTTTCAAAGATTGGAAAAATTTCAACCCTACATGTGATTTTGAGAGGGAATTTTTTTCAGCATCTTGTTGATATATATACCTTGATGAGGTTAGGATACAATACATGAATTCCACGATGGAGAATGTGAAGGTCATGTCAAATGCAATATGATGGCCATGAAATACTTAGGGTTGGTTATGTTAGTCCACCCTCAAGCAAAAAAATGTCATGATCATGTTAGGAAATTGTTATAAATGTCAAGTGCATGGACATGTCATATCCCATCATCCACCTTGCATTCCCTTGTAAATCCATGGCCCTTCACCTTGAGGCTGTGTGACATCATAGACTCATATCAAACTAGGGGCATGAAGAATGCATCCCCTAGACACCTTCCATAGAGACTCAATACATTTGTCATTTCATAAAACATGTATCTCTATCATATCATATGGAATACATTTCACATATCATACATATATTTCATAAAGCATGTATTTCCATTATATCACACGGAGTACATTTTTACATATCATACACATCATTCACCCAAAGAGGCCCAAAAAGGTGGCATTCCGAGTAGGAATGTCCCCATGTCATAAAAAAAAAGGGCAACAAAAATTGATATTGATGTTGTGGGTAGAAATTTAGTAGACCCTGAAAAATGCTCAATACTTGAAAAAAAATATTATGTATAGAGTCTATATTAAATTCTTTCGAAAAAATTTTAAAAATGGATCTCCTTTGAAACTCCCTGAAAGAAGGATCAAGATTGATTATATGACCCTAAATAAGGGAATTGATGCTTTACAAAAAGTAGATTTTTCAAAATCAATTGGTTACATTTCAAAAATCCTTGGCTTACAAAATGAAGCCTTGTTCAAAATAGCAAAATATTTTCAAATGGTAGATGCTATTAGGAAATGGGATGATCTTGGTTGAATTGAGTAACCAAAGGGATAAGTTTTCCCCCATTTTACTTCTCTCTCTAAAAAGGAAAATTGGCAATATTCAAAAGGAAAAGAGAATACAAAAACTCTTCCAAAAAGTGGTTTTTCCCGAATAGACAGAGGGAATACAAAAACTTCTTTGAAAGAGGTCTTCTCTTTGAAAAAAAAAAGAAAAAAAAGAAAAGAGAATGCAAAAACTCTTCCAAGAAGAAGTCTTCCTCGAATAGACAGAGGGAATACAAAAACTTCTTTGAAAGAGGTCTTCTCTTTGATTGAAAAATGAGAAAAAGAAAGAAAAAGGAAAAGCCAAAGCTGAAAAAGAGCAATTTTTTGACTCTTTGCCTTAAACTACAGGACACTTCAGAAGGAACCGTGGTAACTCTTTCTCATATCCCCACAGCTTATCTCAATGGAAAAATGTTTATCCATGAAAATCCTAAAGTAGGAATAGAATCTACTTATTTGGATTTCATTTTGTTTGAGAATTAGACTTTGTTATATGGGAAATGAAACTTTGAAATGTTTCTAAAATTTTCCTCCAAAAAAACCTCTACCAAGTAGTAAGTATTGAAACCCTAATGAAGGGAAGTATGAAAAATTGTAAGTCCTTTTTTATGGAAGATAAAAGGAGTTCTTTTTGAAAAAAAAGATTTTGAAAACCCAAAATGTTAAAAATGACGTGGGATCATTCTGCTTGGGGCAGCCGACCTTTAAAGGCTCTCCCCAAGCTCATTAACCCCTCAATTGAGTCTCTAAAAACTCCCATCACTCATATCATGCATGCATTCAAAAGACATTTATGCATGATCATGCCTAGGAAATATACCCCATGTAAGTTAAGTCCCTTTTGGCAGAAATCCCTCTTCTATGATCCAAGAAAAAAGAGTTTACGAAATGAAGGATGATTTATATTCTCAAGGAAATTTGGAAAGTAAATCCATAAAAGGTGTTTTCTTTTTTTTATTATCCAAATAAATTTGGATTAATGTCAAAGAGGGGCATCTGTAAACACCCAAAATTTTAAAATATTTTAAAAAACTCCTGAATTTTATAAACCAATTTAAAAGCCTTTATGAATCTTTAAATTCAAAAACCCCAAATTTTAAAGTTTAAGCCTTTTCGGGAATATTTCAAAATAAAGGTTTTTAAATTAAACAGCCCATGAGTTTCGAAGCAGATAAACAGGTGAGACCCAATCCTGGATCCAGATTGATTCCCAAAAAGTAAAGAGGATAAGGTTGAAGCATATCAAAATCAGGATCAAGTTCGAATTCAGATATGGGATAAAGCTTATCAGTAAAGATCAAGTCCAAATCTAAAGATGGATCGAGCTTGGATAAAGCCCGATCAAATGCAAGCATATCAAGATCAAATTCAACAACTTATCCAAATTCAGGTGGAAGATCAAGACCGATCAAATACAAGTTTGTTCGATCAAGATGGGGGCAACATGGAACCAAGACTCAAGACAATGGTGTTAAGCTCATCCAATTCAAGAACATTTCAAGTTCAACTTGAGACCATGGTGACAAGCTCATCCAATTCAAGAATATTTCAAATTGAACTCAAGATCAAAGGGTGGAATCCGAACCAAGCAAGAATCAAAGCATGGTTGAACTTATGAATCGAAAGGACTTAATGTACACGGGTAAGAATGACTTGTATTAAGTGTAAGGAACAGCCAAGCACCAAAGAAAAGAACCTAGCAAAATAACAAATTGAAGCAAGCTTGAACCGTGTGGATCAAGCTCACTCAGTTGCACCTAGTCCCAGCCCATATGGGCTAGTCCAAGTCAACATTAGAGGGACCACTTAATATTGGATTAAGTGGATCTCAAATGAACCAAAGGGCATGAAGAAGCTGGTCCAACCCGCCCCATAGAAGGGGCTAGAAACCAGCCCCTGTGGCCTATAAAAGGGGCCAAGGGGGGCCGGGTTGTTGATTCTTGGATCATCTAAAAATTTTGGAGAAAGGCTTGGGAATTGGGGCTTAGGCAAGAGGATTTTCTAGCAAGAGGGTCGTGAGTTGCATATGGAAGAAAAGCTAGGTGAGTGCCAAGGGAGTTTGGGGAAGAAGAAGGAGTTCAAGTGGCCGGATTCATTCTTGAATCCCGACCTGTTTTGATAAATCGTGTAAGTGCATTCTCAATTCAATTTCAATTCATCTTCCTTCTTCTAATTCAATTAAATTAGGGTTGTATTAATGGAGCTCAGCCTCACCCCATGTTGCAATAGTGCTTAGATTTAATGCCTTTACATTACATTTGCTGGATTTTCACTATTGCACACACGCACTCTATGTGTTTGCTTATAAGCTTCTTCCCTAATATAATCTATAATCACTCTATATTCTCTACCCCCTCTATGCTTATGATTATAAGGATGATTTCCCTTCATTTCAATTCAGTAATTTAATTTGGGAATATAGAGTTGTTGCACTTTAAATTTGGGTGAGTTTGCATCATTATATTCTTAAAAAACCGAAATCTGAATTTCTAGTATCTTTGTATCTGATGATTGCTGTAATTTTAATTTCCGGATGCTTGCTCCTTTTTGTCTGAAACATTGCCCACTTATTCTACACACACTAACCCACCTTAAATAAAATTTTCAAGAATTTTAGGGCCTTCAACCATGTAAGTAAAATTGGGCAAAGCCGAACCAAAATCTGTTCACTGTCTGCACAGTTGTTTTCCCTACAATAGAACTTGGGTTTTTATCCTATACGTTTGTCTAAAGGAGTTCAAATTGATTGATTTTTGATGTATTGGAAAGCTAACATCCATAGCATTCCAACAACATCAAAATCATTAAATTTAGAACTCAGGTCACTGAAATACGGGCTCATATTTGAGCCTTTGTATTTCTGTGACAAGACAGTTCTGAGCATCCGAGTGAGTCTGTTTCACTGAATTAATTATGATTCAAAACAACTCTAATTTTAGATCTTTAAAAGGTTACAAATCCTCCACACTACATACTTGGTTTGATAAATTTTTGATGATTTTTGGAGGTCTGTAGAATGTTCAGATCTATTTGGGAGAGAAGCCCTGAAACAGAACATTCTGTTTTTCAGGACTTTTCATTTCAAGTTCTTCAACAAAAGTGCACATTCAATCTCTTTCAAAACATCAGCTGTTCACATGAATTGGAGTTTATATTTGTTTCAAACTTGAAGTTCTTAAACACTTAAACCGACCCTTGAGCATCGGTTTAAGAAGGTTTAAAGGGAAAATAGTCTGCTTGCCCACAATCGCCTAAAGAGTCATATTTTTCAAAAAAGTTTGCTAGTTTTGCAAACTAGCTGACATGCTCGCGCAAGCAAGTAGATAAGAAAAGTTTTGCTTTAAATTTCTATATAAGCTTTGAAGTGAAAATTTTTGTGTCTAAAGAACCGTAACTGAACCGGGTCCTACTCAATTATGGTTATGGGCCGGTTCAGTTTTGGTTCGAACCGCTAGTTCCGTTTTGAATCGGTCATGTCTAGGAGATACGATTGAGCCAAATCTTTTTTTATTTCGTGTGATGTTTGTAAAAATATACTCTTATGTTTCTTATTTTTATTTTTTTAATTCTTGTTGTTGTTTTTCTTAATTCTTTCTTTTCATTCGTAAGTCATAAGTGTATGCACTCTTGAATTGAGAAAAGACCACTAAAAATGAATAAAATCTCCGTAGGAAAGAGAGAGGAAGAGACACTAGTTGAAATTGGGTGGAGAAGGAGAAAAAGTGACGTGGAGTAATTTTAATATTTTTGAAAAATGTGTTTAGGTAGTAAAATAGGTGTGCAAACATTACCATCCCCAAATAATATTAATATTGGGTCGGACGATTTGGGACACGAATCGGATCTTGAGTACGATTTGCCAAAGACGGTACTCCTTTCTCCGTTACGCTGCTGACACGTGGCGGTTAACAGGATGCGGAGTCGAGTTGGGTGAGGCCAAAGTAGGCGGTGAGTGACGGGTCCACGCAGACTAGGACCTCACTGACCATCGCATACATAAACGTCGCCAATGGCCTCTCTCCGACGACAACGGGTGAGAATCCGGCGGCGGGAAAAAATTCGCAGACGATTTGGTAAGCCTTTCTTTTCTCTTTACACTTCCGTCCTTGATTAAGATCGTCCAGCACTTGCGGAAGCTTCGTTCTTGGAAGAGGTTTCATTTGTAGACTGGTGGAAACCTGCGGCTTTTGGGTTCCCTGACTTATCAGGTTAATCGATTTTATTTCTTCTCTAGGAAAATGAAGTGTTTCGCTGCGATTTTCTGGTTCTCAGTGAAATTTCTGATTTTTCCGAAAGAAACCGAAGGCTTGGCCCAGAATTGCGTTTTCTTGAGGTGTGCATGGTTTTTTCTTGCTCGGAAAGGGGTTCTGTTGCACGTGTATTGAGGTTCTTGGAAAAGAAATTGACCCATAGATAATTTCTTTCTTTGATTAGCCGATCTCAAAGCCTTTATTTTAGTGGGCCCATTATTCTCAAACATTTTATAGGAAAGTCCTGAAACTGACTCCTAAAAATACATTTTGATACCTCTTGTCGTGTGATAACTGGGAAAACTTTTGCTGCATATAAACCAACCATTTATTTGATGCTTCTAATATAGCAAAAAAGTGGTTGTAGTATGATGAAGTTAATCCTACTAGTATACATCTTTGTTGTATAACTTAAATGAGTTACTATGGAGGATACAATGGGCTGCTAAGTGTCAATCAAACCTTTTCCAGCTAATATATGGCTAGCTTTTATTGTCTATAAGAATTCGGATTCCATTTTCAGTTGTACCTCTCAAACGACTTTATTATATATTCTCAAGTTTTTGCAATATGGTGTTATTAGACAAGTCCCAAAACTTAAAAACATAGGACTCTTAAGATAATAGATAAAGAAAATTAATAATATCTTTCCTCCCATATTTGCCCTATAATGTTCTATCTATTATCTGTCCATGACTCCTTAAATGTGCATGATACTTACGAACATAATAGTCTTATTTAACACTTTCCATCGTAAGCTATGCTAGGACATCTTCTATCCTTGACAAATATTAGTGATGCCATTTGCAATTGCTTAAAAATGAAAAAAAAATGTAGTAATAAATAAAATACATTTACAAAACCGCCTCCATCTAAGCTAAGAATCAAGGAGGGTTCTAGGAGGAAAAAAGAATAAATATTAAGTCCATATCCTCAAGAGGTTCTGCCTGTGCTCTCCCTCTTTTATTGCTTATTTTAAAAAAGGTGTAGATTAGCCCATGAAGTTATAGGTGGGCCATTTAATTAGTTATAAGAGTGACTTATCACAAACACAAATTAGTTATTTTTTCTTGTAGAAGAAAAGATAAACAATATAAGGATTGTAAGGTAATTTTAGAAGAAAGCTTAACTACTAACATCAATTTTTAGTTATAAATTTATAGGTAGGAAAGTAGATAAATAGGCCCATAGAGCTACTTGGACTAAAAATGAGAAAGAAGATATATTTAAACAAAATGCTCTTGAAGTAGATGTTTGAAATTATGTAGGTATAACTTATGATATATGAAACAATATTTCTAAGCATATTAGGAAAATGACAAAAGATGTGTTAGATGAATCTAAGGGACGCTTACCTACGTGAAAAGAAGTACTTGAAAAAAAGTTAGCTTGGTGGTGGATGAAGTGGTGGAAGATAAAATTAAGGTGAGACATTATACCAATGTTGTCTGATGCGTATCGTATCACGTATCGTTGGGCTCCACGATACGGGCGTATCATATCGTATCGCCTGTATCGTACTTTAATATTAAAATAATATAAAAATTATTTAAAAAATCAAGAAAAATTAGTAAAAATCCGAAAAAAATCAAGAAAAATCAGGAAAAAAATGGAAAAACTAGTAATTGCTTTAAATTCATATAATGCAAAGTTTAGTACAGATTGAGCATTTAATATTAAACAATTGTATCCAAATTTACATATTTTGAATAAAAAAATGAAATACATTTATATTTTACAAATTATAATCAGGATCATCAACTAAATAATCTTCATCTTCTCCTTGTTAAAGATCCTTCTCATCATCATCAGCAACACCTTCTGCTTGGAAATCAAATTCTTCATCTCCTTGATACTGTTGTTGCGCTTCTTCCAAATTAATCCATGTAATGTCTTCTTCAGTTAAGAGGGCATTTTCTTCTCCGTCTTCTATAATCCAGTCTTCTAATATATCAAAATTATCCAAACTTATTGGATCAAATTGGCTTTGTTGTCTATTTACTTTTTTTAATTGCTTACAACAAAGAAAAATAATCAATTAGTAAATAATATTAACAATTGAAGTCAAACAATTTATTGAATTGAACATTTAAGTAATACAACATTATCTTTCACGAAGGCGCATGTTACAACGAATAAAAACTAAATCATTCAGTCTCTTATGTTCCAACCTGTTGCGCTTTTTTGTATGGATGCGTTCAAAGACACTCTAATTCTTTTCACAACCCGTTGCACTATAGGTTTGGCTCAAAACTCTCACTGCAAAATCACTAAGGTTCGGATAATCAGTTTCAAACCTATTCCACCAAACATTTGTAGAAAAAGACAAACATTAGAGACATAATCCACAATAATATATGATGTATTGATTTAAGAAACTTAAATATGAAGATAAACAATTTACCTGGACGCATAGTAGTGCGATTGCGAATTGCTACAAGCAAACCCATCAAGTGAAGAGCATTATCATAGATCTCCATCTCTCGATGTATAGCATCTGCTATGCTCTCATCAGGGACTAATCTATCAATACAATCAATGATGTCTCGATTAACCTCATCGTCCCTTTTGAAGGTTTCTGAGTACCTGAATGATGGGTTTAGATAATATGTTGTTGCATGAATAGGCTGATGCAATTGATTATTCCATTTATTATCAATGATTTTCCACACGGGCCCATAATCTCTCTTTTTTCCACTAAAATTATTTATAATGGCTTCTTTTGCCCTATCCATGGCTTCATAAAGGTAGCCTATAGATGGTTTCTCCTCGCCATCAGCCAATCTCAAAACCTTTATTAATGGACATGTAATCCTCAACAATCTAACATATACATTCTTCCAAAATATGCTCCTGAAAACTATCTCGGAAATCTCATTCAACTTTCTGTTTCTTCTGTTCTGAGGTAACTCTGCAAATTATTGCCACTCATTTGAGGAGAACATTCTCTTCAATGCTTGCTTCTGTCTCACAACATTTTGTACAGATAAGAAATTTATTGCAAATCGAGTTGCAGCTGTTCAAAAAAACTGTGCACCTTCTGTATATCTCATTATACACAAAACAAATACATGGTTGTAAATAAATTTTATGATATCTTGGCAACACTCAGTTATTGCCTTTATTTCATCGATCTCACCAATGTCTTCAAGGATGAAATCTAAACAATAGGTTGCACGTGGTGTCCAGTAGAAAGTCCCATAAATATCAGCTAACTCCTTCTCAGCTGCTTTGTAGTTAGCTGCATTATTTATAATCAATTGGACTACATTCTCTAGCCCAACCTCTTGAATAGCCTTATCAAATTCTTGCCGTAGAATATCCGCAGTGTGCCGCTCCTCTAACATGTCCAGAGATCTCAAAAACATAAGTCCTTTAAGACAATAGATAAGAAACTTTAGCAAGTTCCTTCCTCGCCTATCTGTCCATCCATCTGTCATGATAGTGCAACCTGTTTCCTTCCATGACTCTCTCAATGTCGAAAGGTATTCTTCCACTTCAATGACGGTCTTATCTAAGATCTTTCCTCTCAACTTCTGATAGGAGGGCATCTTGTATCCTTGATCGATATTAGCAATTGCATCTGTCATAGCTTGAAAATAAAAACTATTTGCTACATTGAATGGAATGCATACATCATAAAACTATCTGCCCACTGCAAGGTCTGCTTGATCATGCAACTGTTCTGAAACCATAGCAGCACGAATTCCAGGTTGAGCAATTGGTGTAGTAGTAGGAGGAAAAAATGAATGTATGCTAGAAGCAATTCTTCCTCGACTCCTTCCTGAACTTCCTCTTCTACCACCTCTAAAGTCTTCAATTACCCTCTTTCCTCTACTAGGTACTCGTGAACTGCTACTATCCATTTCGGTTCTGGCATCTGAAGGCAAACTGTCAGTGAATCCAAATCCAATATGATCATTATCTTCTTCAAACATCTCCAAATCATTCTTTTATTGTCTCATCTCTTGTATACTCTCAATCATCTGAAGACATTACCATTTAATACCTTCTAGCAAACTTCTAACTTTGCCTCTGCAAGGAGCAACTTCTTTCCTAGTCCTTGCAAGGTGGTATTTCAATCGTGAAATTCCACCGCTAACCACCCTCTCACAAAATAAACATCTGATCTTTAATCTGGAACCCTCAACTGGTATACCCCGCTACCATGCCGGATCATCAGACTTAGAATGGGAGTGTCTACCACCCCTTCCTACCATCTCAATTGAGTACTTTAATTCAAACAAAAACCTGAAAATAAAAGCACTGTAAATCCCCAATCATGAAATAACACTTAAATAGAGTGTCTCCCACTTCATGAATGCAATAAAAATCATATCCACACACTTAATAACTTCATATTTTGTCATTCAAAAAAAAAATACAAATAAAACAAAAAATAACAAATACAAAGGAAAAAATGAAGAAAAACACTAAAAATTTACCCAAATCTGAGTTAGGAGGCTTGCACGAACACCGTAGAGCACGTTTTTGGAGTCTTGAACACCAAGGAGGCCAAGAACCATGCTAGGGGAGCTCTGAACAAACCAAGGAAACCTGCAAAAATGCGGGTTTCCTTTCGGCAAGGGTCCCTAGGCATACGATACGGGCGATACACACCGTATTGTACGATATGGACCGTATCGCACAATATGGGCCGTATCACACGATACGGTGCGATATGTTCGCATTTGCGATACACTATGGTGTATCGTATCGTGGTGGCCCACGATGCGATACAGATAACACTGCATTATACCAATAAATTATACCAACAAGACTCATAAAACTTGTGAGGGTTATAAGAAAGCAAAAAAAGAAGCGAAAAAGGTCATGAATAACGCAAAAGCTAAAATTTGTGAGAATTTATATTAAAAGCTCAACTGAAAAAATGTGAAAGAAACATTTTTAAGATAGTTGAAGATAGAGATAGGAAAACTAAGGATCTTACTTTTATTAGATGTATCAAAGATGAAAATGAGAAGATTCTAGTACCAAGTAATGATATGAAAAATAGATGAAAAATTATTATCATAAACTTTTAACGAAAATATAAGTGCTAGTATTAGCTTAGGAGAGTTAATTAGATTAGAAGAATATATAAATCATAATTTCTATTCACGTATTTAAGAGAATAAAGTCAAAGAGGCTCTTAAATTTATGAATGTTTGTAAATCAGTAAGACCAAATAATATTTCTATTGAAGTATGAAAAATCTTAGGAGAGAAAAGTATCACTTGGCTTATAAGATTATTTAATGAAATATAGAGAACCCAAAAGATGCCTGAAGAAAGGAAGAAGAAGACAATTGTACTTATACCCATATATAAGAATAAGAGTCATTCATAATTATGCATATTATCGAGATATCAAGTTGATGAGTTATACTATGAAATTATGAGAGAATTATTCAACATAGGTTGAGACAAGTATGAGTATAACTCAGAACCGATTTGGATGCATGTCATGGAGATCTACTTTGAGGCTATTCATCCATTGAGACCTATGTAGTCAATAACGCACTATAACGTATTTGCAGTCCTTGGAGTGTTTTAACAGTAGCCATTTAGCCCCTATCCAAGAAAAATGGAAAAAGCACCGCTAATGCCACTATATCATAATGCTATAGCGGTCCCACTAGGATGTTAGCGTACAATGCCTAGGTCGACCCATATGGATACGAGTCAACCCAATTTTATCCATGTTTTAAGTTAAAAATATAGAAATGCTAAAACCCTAAAGTATACTGTATATTTACTTTTCTTGACCCTGTATCTCTCTCTCTATGCTGCTTCTACTAAACCACCACCATCAGCAACAATGACCAATGATGGTGATGGACTGCAAAGCCAGCGGCAATATAAATGATCAACTATGAGTTTTTTCTTTTTCCCCATTTTCTTCCTTTCTTATTTTCTTCTCCTATTCCTCTCTGGCTTTTTATATATATTTTTTTATGAAAAGGTTCACTCATAGGAATTAGTTTTGTGTTTGTGAATGCGGTTTAAACAACAGTATGTCTGTGTATAGTTAGTTTTATGTCAGTTTCAACTTTTTCAAATGCTTTGTTAAACTGTTTCTTTATCTTGTTTTGTTTTATTTTATTTTTAGTTTCTGGTAGACTGGTTGTTTTCTAATGCTTTCTGAATTAGTTTTAGTTTATGTTTTTTTTTTCCTTCCAACGTTGCTTTAGTATCATGTTTGACATTGAGGATAATCAACTTACTTTATGTTTTAATGTCATATAATCAGCTTAGTTTTCGTTTATCCTTTTTTAAATTAGTTTTAGTGATCCTTATTTAGTTTATTTTTTGGTGTCATTATGATCAGCTTAGTTTCACATCTAGTATAATGTTGCAATTTTTTAATCAGGAATAAGTGGCAGTTTCGTGCTGATGAAGTAGAATCTAAAGATTCTGACTTTCTTTGCCTACTCTAGAATCTAGTTTCTTGAATTTGATTTTCTTCTTTCATTTCAGCTAGTTATAGTGCCACTTCACGTTTTGAAGTTTTCCACCTTACTACACTCTAGCGTGTTTTTCTTGATAGAAAGAAAGTACTGCAAAAGTCACTTTTGCAGGTTGCTGCATTCATTTCTTAATTTTGCTTAATTTTTCTAGAGAGATTTTCAATATTTTTAGGTTATATTCTTCAATGCTAGTTGAAATAGTTGCTTACATTTATATCTTTGCTTTTTAATTTTAACAATTCGACATGAATGATTACCATATAGAATTTATTATTTATTTGTATATAATTTGCTAAATTGATTCAAATTTATCATATTAATGGAGGTGGTAGATACTATGATTCGGAGAAAGATTCATATTCTATGTTTACAAGAGACAAAATGGGTTGGAGAAAAAGCAAAGGAGATAAAGGATATAGGTTTTAAATTATGGTACTCAGGTAAAGAAAAGGCTCGAAACGGAGTTGGTACCACTACTACTACCACTAAGCCTTTTCCCATACTAGATGGGGTCAGCTACATGGATTCTTTGTTTTGTTTTTTTGTAGAATCCATGTTAAGTTCGATAAAGTTTTACGCTAGCTGTCGGAAGCCTAACACAACCCTCGAAACGGAGTTGGTATTATCATAAATAAAGATTTAAAGGATAGTGTAGTAGACATACAATGATATGGTGACCGAATCATGACGTTGAAATTAGTGTTAGGAGCATAGGTTTTGAATATAGTTTGTGCTTACGTACCCCAAGTAGGACTAGAAGATAGTATAAAGACAGTTTTTTGGAAAGAGTTAGATAAGGTGATTCAAAAGATTCCACAAAGGGAGATGATTTGTTTAGGAGGAGACTTAAATGGACATGCCGGTAAAGAGGCATTAGGATATCAAGGGATTCATGGAAACTTTGGTTTTGAGGATATAAATGAGGAAGGTAGGAAGATTTTAAATTTTGCTATGGCATTTGATCTCTTTATAGTCAATACAATCTTCAAAAAACGAGATGAACATTTAATTACTTATAAGAGTAGCTTATCACAAGCACAAATTGATTACTTTATTTGTAGAAAAAAGATAGAGCATGTTGTAAAGATTGCAAGGTAGTTCCAATAGAAAGCTTAACTACCCAACATAGACTTTTAGTTATGGATTTACAAATAAAAAACTGGACAAAGAAGAAAAGAGTGCATCGAGCTATTCAGACTAAATGGTGGAACCTCAAAAGCGAGAAAGAAGATATATTTAAACAGAAAGTCCTTCAAGGAGATGTTTGGAATTATGTTGGTACACCCTGTGATATGTGGAACAATATGGCTATACATATTAGGAAAGTGACGAAAGATGTGTTAGGGGTATCTAAGGGAGGTGTACCGGCATAAAAAGAAGCTTGGTGGTGGAGTGATGCAGTACAAAATAAAATCAAGACAAAGATGGCATGTTACCTAAGAAAACTAGTGAAACTTTAGAGGCTTATAAGAAAGCAAAGAAGGAAGCGAAAAAGGCCGTTAGTGAAGCAAAAGCTAAAATTTGGGAGGACTTATATAAAAAACTCAACTCAAAAGAGGGTGAAAGAGATATTTTTAGGATAGCTAGGGCTAGAGATAAGAAAACTAAAGATCTTAATTATGTTAGATGCATCAATGACGAGGATGAAAAAATTCTAGTGGCAAATGATGATATAAAAAATAGATGGAAAACTATTTTTATAATCTTTTTAATGAAAATAAAGATGTTAGTATTAGCTTAAGAGAGTTAGCCAAATTAGAAAAGTATATAAACCATAATTTCTACCGACATATTGAAAAGAATGAAGTCAAAGAGACTCTTAAACATATGAAGGGTGGTAAATCGGTAGGACCAGATAATATTCCTATAGAAGTTTGGAAAATACTAGGAGAATTAGGAATCACTTGGCTCACAAGACTATTTAATGAAATATGGAAAAACCAAAAGATGCTTGAGGAATGGAGAGCAAGTACACTTATACCCATATATAAGAACAAGGGAGACATTCAAAATTGTGTGAATTATCGAGGTATCAAGTTAATGAGCCATACTATGAAATTATGGGAAAGAATTATCAAACGTAGGTTAAGACAAGTATCAAGTACAACAGAGAACCAATTTGGATTCATGCCAGGCAGATCTACTATTGAAGCGATTCACCTTTTGAGACGTCTTATGGAACATTTTAGAGCAAAAAAGAAAGACCTTCACATGATATTTATTGATTTAGAAAAAGCTTATGATAGGGTACCGAGGGAGGTTCTTTGGAAAAAAGAGGTATTCCATTAACATATATTAACCTTATAAGAGACATGTATGATGGTGCAAAAACATGTGTGGGACTCATGAAGGAACGACAGACTTCTTTGAAGTTAATATTGGGTTACATCAAGGATTAACTTTAAGTCCATACTTATTTATAATGGTGATGAATGAGTTAACAAAACATATTCAAGATGAAGTACCTTGGTGTATGTCATTTGCAGATGACATTGTATTAGCGGAGGAGTCTAAGGAAAAAGTTAATAGAAAATTGGAACTATAGAGAGAAACATTAGAAAACAAAGGCCTCCGACTTAGTAGAACAAAGACAGAATATATGGAATATAAGTTTGATCATTTGGTTATCTCAAAGGACAAAAATTAAAATTGGCACACATTGCATCCCCCAAAAGGAAAGTTTTAAATACCTAGGGTCACTTTTTCAGAGTGATAGAAGAATTGATGGAGATGTTACGCATAGAATAAATGTTGGTTGGTTAAAATGGAGAGGAGCATCAGGTATTCTTTGTGATAAGAATAAATCATTAAAGTTAAAAGGTAAATATTATAGAGCAGCAATTAGGCCTGTCATGTTTTATGGTTCTGAGTGTTGGGCAGTTAATCATCAACATGTGCAAAAGATGTCTGTGACAGAAATGAAGATGTTAAGATGGATGAGTGGTCATACAAGAAAAGACTGTATACATAATGAGGTTATTAGAAACAAATTAGGAGTGACACCAATCGATGATAAAATAAGAGAATATCGTTTAAGATGGTTTGGACATATAAAAAGAAGATCAAAAGAAGAACCTGTAAGAAGGTTAGAAAAACTAAATTTGGAAAGTATTAAAGGAGGTAGAGGACAACCACAAAAGTGTTGAAAAGAAACAATAAAGAATGATCTAGCTTATTGTGAGTTAACTGCTAACATGGCACACGATAGGGATCTGTGGAAACAAAGAATCCATGTAGCCGACCCCGTCTAGTATGGGAAAAAGGCTTAGTTGTTGTTGTTGTTGATTTAAATTTATGAATGCGGTAAATATACGTTTCTTTGTTATTTTTCATAAATTAGGGGAATTCAATAAATATATTTAAAAATTTTAAATAATACTGATTGCTAAATCTCCTATATCCCCGCAACCGCTATATTAGAGTTGAGCTCTAACAATCCGCTAACTATTATTGATAAGACACATTAAGACTTCTTATGAAACTTTTTAGAGCAAAAGAAAAAGAAACTTCACATGGTAGAGTGACAAGAGATATTCTTTGGAAAATCCTCAAAGGATTGGTATCCCATTCACATACACCAATCTTATAAGAGACATATATGATGGTGCACCAACATATGTGAGGATCCATGAAGGAATGACATTTCTTTGAAGTTAATATTGGATTACATTAAGAATCAACTTTAAGTCTATATTTATTTATATTGAGTTAACAGAATATATTCAAGATAAAGTACCATAGTGTATGGACATTGTGTTAGTAGGTGAGTTTAAAGAAAGTTAATATGAAATTGGAACAATAGAAAAAACATTAGAAAATAAAGGTTTCCGACTGAGTAGAACCAAGATAAAATATATAAAATGTGAGTTTAATCATTTTGTTACTTCACATGATAGAAGAATTAAGATCGACACATATTACATCCTTTTTAAGAAATGTTTTAAATACCTAGGGTCAAGTTTTTTAGAATGATAGAAAATTGATGGAGTTATTATGCATAGAATTAATACAGGTTGGTTAAAATGATTGCATCAAGTATTCTATGTGACAAGAAGATATCATTAAAGTTGAAAGGTAAATATTGCAACACTTAGACTAATATTTGATAATTAATAATCAATATATACAAAAGATATTTGTGGCAGAAATAAGGATGCTAAGATGGATATGTGATTACACAAGGAAAGACCATATATATAATGAGGTTATTAGAAACAAATTGTGAGTGATACCAGTAGATGATAAAAAGAATAAGGAAAAGTCGTTTAAGATGGTTTGGACATATAGAAAGATGACCAAAGAAAGCTTTGGTAGGAAGGTATGAGAAACTAGATGGTGAAAATATTAAAAGAGAGAAAGACAATAAAAGTGTTGGAATGAAACAATGATCTAGCTTATGTTGAGATAACTGTTAGCATGACACATTATCGAGTTCTATAGAAATAAAGAACCATGTGGACAATCTCATTTAGTATGAAAAGTCTTAGTTGTTGTTGTTGTTTGGTTATATATATATGTAGTGTTCAAATCTTGAGAGTTCTCACCAATCAAAAGCAAGCTCACAGATGATTCAACATAAAAAAATCCAGTACAGAGACAACCATTCTATAAGTTTAAATGCTATTGGACTTCAAGGCATAAGAATGTTGTCCTTCATTAATTCAAAATTGAAAAGAGAAAGCAATACTACTACTACTAATAATAATGACAACAACAATAATAGTAATACCAGTTTTAAGTATTTTTTTAGTTCCTTGCTTTTGTTTTAATCATGAGGTCATCCATAATTGCCTTGAGTTCTTGTTTCCGAATATTGTTCCACAAGGCCAATGTGAAGTCCAAGTCTAATACAGGGGATTCTTAGTTTCTCCGTTATCATGACTTTAGTGGAAATTTTGTCTTTAGTTGAGACACATCATTCACGAGATGGGTTGAAAAATTTGTAGTGGGTGTGCAATTTGCCAATATCTACCAAAATGTTTTCATGGGTAGATATTGCTATTTCTCGGATACAGACATTTTGCCAACATCTTCGTCATATTCTGGGTAAGTTCCTTTAGCGGATAGGTATTGGAATGTTGGCAGTGGATTTGCATAGGAAAGCATCGCCATGGTGGGTTTGCAACTCCTGTATATTGGTATATGTTGGTACTTCTCATAGTAAGTTCAGTTACATGATAAATCAGGATGTGAACAACCACATGTAATACGATGAGAGATAAAGAAAAGATAATCTAAACAACTTCCAAACCGTGAGGAAATCTCTAACAATATTCACAATTTAGTAAGGGGTTTGATGATGAGAGAGAGATGTAATGAAGTCAATACTTCAATGTAGCAACGGAAGATTGGTAATCACCTCAAAAAGTCAATCACAAAGCCTTGGAAAAAAGGCTATAAAGCATATGCAACAAAGGCACAATAAAGAGAAAATTCATATTATTTAGGCACAAAAGGCATACTTGAATATGTACATTAGTTGTATATTTATACAAGAGAGAATGAGAGTAAAATGGAGTGAGTGAGAGAGGAGTGAGAGAGTAGGAGAGGGCCACACTAGCCGTTGGGGTCTATAAAGTCGAATGTCCCTGGTTTAGGGTTACACGATTACATGATTAAAAATAAATAAAAATTATACAAAAAATAGAAAAATACATTATTTTAACACCCCCTCAAACTAACGGTACCATAACCAAAAGTTTGTTTACTAGAAATTGGAAGCATGGAGCAGGTAGCGACTTGGTGAAGACATTTGTAAGCTGATATTCAGATCTGACAAATTGTAGTGTGCCAAATTGCCGTGTAGATGTTCTTCACGAACATAATGACAGTCTATCTTGATATGTTTGGTTCACTCTCATGAAATGTATGGTTCTTGGTTATATACATAACACTTTTATTGTCACAGTACATGGTTGGAGGGGCTTCCAATATCACTCTTAAGTACTAAAGCAATTGTCTTAGCCAAGTTAATTCAGTGGTTGTGTTAGTCATTGCACGATACTCAGCTTCAGTAGAAGAAAGAGACACATTCTGTTGTTTCTTGTATTTCCATGATATAAGTGCATAAAAAAATGCAGTAGCCTGTAGTAGAGTGCCTGCCATTTATATCATTACCCCAATCATCATCAGTATATACAATTAACTGAAATAAGGAAGATGACGATAGAAATACTCTCTTGGTTGAGATTTATCAAATATATCGAATAATCCTTGTGTCGGCACATATGCACAGAGATAGGGGAATGTTGAAGCTGACTTACAGCATGCACAATATCTTACGTATTATGGTGAGATAAGTGAGTGTCCTAACCATTTGTTTGTAAGGAGTAGGATCACTTAATGTCTCTTCCTGTATAAGTCATATCTTTTAGTTGATTATCTCAGGTGTCTCAATAACTTTATCATCAATAAGACCTGATCTAAGAAAAATGTTATTACCAAATTTAGTTTGAGATAAAAAAATCTCTAGCATCTTGAGTTACCTCAATACCCAAAAAAAAGTGAGTTGTCCAAGATCTTTCATCTCAAACATCTGACCAAGTTCTTGCTTGATTTGAAGAATTTTGGAATTATCACTAGTCACTACCTGAGATAATCATATCATCGACATAAAGCAAAAGCGTAACAATACCTGCAGAAGACTTTCTTATAAACAAAGTCATGTTAAATCAATACAATGTCATGAATTCAGTCATTTTATCAAACCAAGTCTTAGGAGCTTGTTAAATTAATGTAATGTCATGAATTCAGTCATTTTATCAAACCAAGCTTTAGGAGCTTGTTTGATGCTATATAACCGTAAAACTTGATTTCTAGATATGTTAAGACCAGGAAGAGGTTCCATATAGACTTATTCCTTTAACCAACCATTCAAAAACGCATTCTTAACATCTAATCGATAGATATTCCAATATTCAATAGCACAAACAACTATAAGGGTTTTGATAATTTCATTCAGGCCATAGGAGCAAAGGTTTCCTCATAATCAATCACATATTCGTTTGAATACCGTTTGACAACTAATCTAGCTTTATAACGATCTAAAGAACCATTGCCATTAGTTTTAACTTTATAGATCCACCTACAACCTGTCGTCTTTTTGTTTTTTGGTCTAAACACAATATCAGTTTGAGCTCTATATAAGGCATCTAATTTTTCATTCATAACATGAATTCAGTCTTGTGATGATTGTGCTTTCTTAAAAGTTCTTAGTTCCTTTATAACTAAAATATTGGTTACTAAGGCTCTATGTGTTGGGTAAAAAACTATCATAAGAAATGAATCGTTTAGGAGGTCTAGAATCTCGGCTAGTCCTTCAAGAATGAGATAATATTCAGAGTTCTTCCAGTGTAGTATTAATCAAAGAGAGCAACAAAATGTCTTGAGATCATGTGCTCATCAAGCTCATTTTTAACATGTACCACATTTTCTCCTAGGATATCATTAAAAAAGGAATAGGAGGAATCATCAATAGAATGAACATCATTCATGCCCCCTTAAATACATCATTTTCAAAGAATTTGACATCTCTTGATACATAGAGCTTATCATTTTTACAATCATAACATCTATATCTCTTTTTATTTATCTCATACCCTAAGAAAACATATTCTATAGCACGAGAAGATAGTTTATCATCTTTGTTAATATGAAAAAAAAATATTTACATCCAAAAATACAGTCTAGAATAGTTGGGAGAGAGTTTAAAAAGCTTTTCTACAAGAGACATGTTTTGAAAAATTGAAGATGACATTCGATTAATTAAGTAAACAAAAGTCAATGGCTTAAACCAAAAAAATTTTAGGAACACCACTACATAATAAAAGGGTTCTTGTGGTGACCAAAATATACCGATGTTTACGTTTCAAAATGCCATTTTGTTGATGAGTTTTAGTACAAGAGGTTTGATACACAATTCCGAATTTATCAAGATGATTTTTAAACTCTTTAGACATAAACTCTCCTCCCAAGTCGGATATCTTGATTTCAGAATCAAATTGATTTTTCACAAGATTATGGAATATAACAAAATTTTTAAAAGCATCATATTTGACTTCTAAAAGATATACCGATGTATATCTAGTGAAATCGTTTATGAAAATTACATAGCAGGAAATCACTCTTTTAGATAAAATAGGTGTTGGTCTCCATATATATGAATGAACGATTTCAAAGGGTTTTGTAGTAGTGTGTGTTTTGTTTGAAAAAGGTAGATATTGCATTTTGCTAAGTACTCAATCTTTACAAGAAGTTTTTTTAATAGTATTTATTTGAAGAGGACATTGATACAATTTTTGAATATTAAGATGTCCTAATCGTTTATGTCATAGGAGAGCATCATTAGATAAAACATTAACATATTCTATGTTATGTAAGTAGTCAATAATATAGAGTCCGCCCACCCTATCGCCACGACCAATAACCTACTTCGAGAGGTGATCTTTTATAATACCTCCCGTGAATGAAAAGGTTATAACCGAAATTTGAGATACAAAAAGCAACTTTAAGTTTAATTTTGGAACAACACTGATTTTAGAAACTTCAAAATTTTTGTTTTGCAAGTCACCAATCTTATCAACATTTAGTTATGTCTCATCCACAGTATAAATACATGATAAAGGTTTTCTAACACATGATTTTAAAAAATTTCATTACAAGTCATATGAAATGAAACACCTAATCAAGAATCCAAGAGATCATACCTTGAACTTCATTAGTTGAGGAATAACAAACCGCACCTATCGTTGTTTTTTCCTCTATTTAAGCTTAATTCTCTTTACTTTTTCTTCAAGTGCAACAATGGAGGATGAAGCTTGTTCTTCTACTAATGTCACCTTTCTTTTTAATTTAAGACAATTTGGCCTTATTTGGCTAACCTCTCTATCATGGTGGTAAATGATCTCTTTTCTGGCTTCACTTTCACTTTTGAAATGAGGAGGGAGATAAGCCTTCATATTTATTCCAGGTTTTTATGCGGCTAAGGCGGTGTCTTTTGAAGTCTAGCTTTATTCATTCTTGTTTATGTCATTTGGAGATTAGTAAGGACCTCTTCTTTGGTAAAAAAAAGGTTTTCGATGGATAAAAGATGATCTTATCCTTTCAAATTCTTCTCGGAGGATTCTTAAGAATTAATATACGAAATCCTCATTATCCTCACATTGTCTCTCACTAAGACATTATGTACATTTCTTTTTGTAGTTATACAATTGATTCCAAACATTCGAATATTCACCAATTACCCTTTTATCTTCTTGTCTAAGTGAGACCAATTTGTCTCTTAATGCTATCCCACATCACTTTGAACATAATATTTTTTTAAGTATTCCTATACTTCTTTAGCGTTGGCGAAATCGGTCAAAGTGTTCATAGTATACTCATTTACATTGTTCATGAGCACCCATAGGATTGTTCTATGAACTCCATATTTTTTTTTTGCTCGTGATATTAATAGAGGGTTCTACTTTCGAACTAATTGTATAGCCTCATAATTTTTTGAAATATAGATAGTTTCTATAAATTGGGATGTCTTATAGTTCAAGGGTGTTAAACGAAAGTTAAATCCCCTTTTATCATTCATATTTCAAGGAGAGAAATAAACTAAAAGAGGTAAACTTACAATAAAACCAAAGATATGATTAGCACATTTCCTGAGGCAATAAACATTACCATATATTCTAATACCATGTAATTAAGTCGATACTTCAATGTAGCGGAGGAAGATCAGTGCATATCACCTCAAAAAGTCAATCACAAAGTCTTAGAAAAAGGTTATAAAGCATATGCAATAAATGCATAATAAAGAGGAAATTGATATTATTTAGCCACAAAAGTCATACTATATTTATAGAAGAGAGAATGAGAGTAAAATGGAGTGAGAGAGAGTATGAGAGGGCCAGTCAACCCCTAACGACTAGTTGGACTAGCCATTGGCTGGCTCCTTTGGGATTGGTCCTTACGTACGAGGGTCGAATGGCCTTTTGTACCAAGGCCAAAATGACCCTAATTTAGAGTTACATGATTTAAAATAAATAAAAATTACTTTAAAAGAACAGAAAATACATTATTTTAACGGAGAGAGAGAGAGAAGTCCACTTGAGGTTTGGGGAGTTGTGGGGTGTGGGGGTTCTAGTTTAGGTTGGGGTTCCGAGTGGGGTTGCACCAGGAGTGTTTGGGTTCCCAATTCCTAGGTTATTGGGTCGGGTGTCGGTTTGGGGTGTGGAGTCGGCATGGGTGGAGTGGATTTGCTTTAAAAAAAGATGGGAAAGGGCTGCTAGGGATAAGTAAAGGGTGTGTTAGGAATAAAAATGGGTAATAATCATAACTTAAGTGCAAATCTTTAGCTTTTCCCTTGCCTATTCTCTTTTTCATGAACCACTTTCTCTAGCGGTTGCAGTAGAAATTATTGTTTTAAACCCTAAACTAAGATGTAAATTATCATTAGGTTCCTCTCACATCTTTACCTCTTTTAATATCTCTAACTTTTTGTAGACTACTTCTTGTATCATTTCATCACATTGCCATTAGGTTTGAAGCACTTCTTTAGTTTTTCCCTTGTAGGGAGAAGAATTATTTCAGGTTCCAGATAATGATGTTATGGTATGGATATGCCACCATTAATAGCTCTACCACAAAAATAAGATTGAGCTTTTGGCCTTCTTGCCCTTGTGCCATTGCCATGCTGGATTGTTAGAATGGCTCTATGATTCATCTGCAGGAGACTATCTTCCTCAAATATGACTTAAGCATTTGAAACGAAAAATTATGATGATTTATGCTTCAAACTACGTTATCACATGAAAGTTCAAACTGCTTGAAATCACATTACCTTTTTGGAAAACGAGCAAAATCCCTTCCACGTGAGAAGAGGCCTGATCCTAATAAAAATATGTTAACCAGTGTTGTTCGATGCGTATCATATCATGTATCGTTTTGGTCTACGATACAATACGTATTATATCGTATCACCTTTATCGTTGTTTGATACTAAAAAATTAGAAAAATTAGAAAAATCACAAAAAATCACATAAATTGAAAACAATTCATATAATGCATAAATTGAGTACATATTCAGCAATCACCATTCAATTTTTGATGTATAAAGCATTTAAGCAGTACATCTTTATAAACGATTATTGATATCCGTGTTTGTAAACAACCCAATTAGTGTTGTCCGTATCGCACCGTATCGTACGGTGTGATACATATCGTATCGTGGGCCACGATACGATATGATAACCTATATCGTAAGATACATGTTATCGTGCCGTATCATGTGATACGAGCGATACTCCTAGGGACCCTGGCCGAACAGAAACCCGTATTTTTGCGGGTTTATGTGTTTTTTTAGAGCTCCCTATGCTTTCTTTCCGTGGTTCTCCTCCTCCTTGTGGTAGGGTCCAAAAATGTGTTCTACGGTATCCGTGCAAGCCTCTTAACTCGGATTATGGTATATTTTGAGTGTTTTTCTTCATTTTTTTCTTTGTATTTATTGTTCTTTTGTGTTATTTGCATTTTTCTTTTTTTGAATGACAAAATGTGAAGTTATTAAGTGTGTGGATATGATTTTTATTGTATTCATGAAGTGGGAGACACTCTATTTGAGTGTTATGTGAAGATTAGGGATTTATAAAGTGCTTTTATTTTCAGGTTTTTGATTGAATTAAAACGCTAAATTGAGATGACAGGAAGGGGTGTTAGAGACTCCCATTTTCAGTGTGATGATCTGGCATGATAGTGGGGTATACCAGTTCATGGTTCAAGATTAAAGGTCATATTAATGTTTTGTGAGAAGGTGGTTAGTGGTGGAATTTCACGATTGAAACACCACCTACTAGGGACTAGAAAAGAAGTTGCTCCTTGTATAAGTAGAGTTAAAAATTTGCCAGAAGGCATTAAATGACAATGTCTTCAGATGATTGAGAGTATACAACAGAGGAGAAAACAAAAGGATGATTTAGGGATGTTTGAGGAAGATGACGATGCTATTGGATTCACTGATAGTATTCCTTCAGGTGTCAAAACAGAGATTGGTAGTAGCAGTTCTTGACCACCAAATAGGATAAAGAGGGTTGTTGAAGATTTTGGAAGTGGTAGAAGAGGAAGTGTTACTTCTAGTATACATTTATTTTTTTCCCCTAGCACTATACCTGGTACTAAACCTGGAATTCGTGCTGCAATGGCTTCAGAACAACTACATGATCAGGCAGACCTTGCAGATTTTTTTGGATTTTTACTAATTTTTTCTATTTTTTTTTATATTTTTCCTATTTTTTAATATTAAAATACGCTACGATACGATACGCCTGTATCATGAAGCAAAACGATACACGATATGATACGCGTCAGACAACACTGAACCCAATCACTTATGATCAAGTGTCAAACCAATAAGTCAAATACAAACACACTCGAGAATGGGTATTTCGAGTCAAGAACAAGCCAAAATCACAAGTCAAGGTGGTGTATAAGAACAACATATTATTAATGTATAGGAGAGTTCTATTTATAGAGCAAGAAGCAAGGATTTAACATTTGAGAGTGAGAAGAAGAAAAGGGAGTGGTAGCCGTTGGCATTCCCAACGGCTACTTGAACTGGCTGTTGGGGGCCAACTACTGGCCCCCAATGGCTAGTTGGGGTCAAGAATTCTAACTGGCTCTAGCCCTAATGGCCAAGCCAGTTAGTCCAAGTCCGACTGGCCCTATTGGCCCGTCTCATATTATATTTTATCTTTAACACCCTCCCTCAAACTTACAGTATATATACTGAAAGTTTGTCTTAAAAAAAAAATAAAACGAGTTGTCAATAGAGATTTAGTGAAGAAATCTGCAAGCTACATTTCTAATGTTACATAACAAACTAATCTTTTTCTTCAAGCATCCTTCACGAATAAAATAGTAGTCTATCTCAATATGTTTCGTACGTTCATGAAAGGTATTGTTGGAGGCGATATACATGGCACTTTTATTGTCGCAGAATATGGTAGTTGGTTGTCATAACATGATTCCCATATCTCTTGGTACTTCTGTAATCGAAGAGATTTTTGTAGCAGTGGTAGCCATAGCTTGGTATTCAACTTTGGTGGAGGAAGGCAAAACCTTTTGTTGCTTCCTTGAAAAATCAGTGATTCTCCTTAAAAACACAAAATGTACTAGTAGAACGCCTGTTGTTGACTTCTTCACCCTAGTCAGCATCAATATACACACATAAATCAAAAGATGAAGAAAAAGTAAAAAGGTTAGAGCTCATGACAACACTCATATTTATTTATAGAGCTCCTTACATAGCGAATAGTTCTCATGACAACACTTATATTGATGGTGGTAGGTATTTGTTGAAATTGACTAGCTATATACACTATATGAGAGATATCAAAATGGGTGATAGTGAGATAGGTTAGAGCACCTATTAGTTGCCTGTAGGGAGTTGGATCTTTTAATTTTTCGCCATCCATTACTCTTAACTTTGTGTTAAGGACCTCGGGAGTATCAAAATGCTTGTTGTTAGTGATTCCAGATCTATCAATTATTTCATTTTACAAACTTAGTTTATGACATAAAATATCCTCGATTATTTTTAACAATTTCGATACCCAAAAAAAACTAAAAAGGCCAAGATCTTTCATGTCAAATTTCTGATGAAGGCAGTGTCATTATAGCAAGAAACAAAGTTATGTAAATGCATGAACTTTTCAAAGCGAGCCTTGGAGGCTTGTTTCAAACCATACAAAGCTTTTTTAAGTTTAAGAACATGATTATGAGGAATGTCAAATCCGAGAGGAGTCATATAAACATCTTCATTTAATTTTCTATTCAAAAAAAGTATTTTTAACATCGAGTTGAAATATGTTTTAAGTTTGGATAACACTAAGGGTTATAAGAATCTTTATAGTAATCATTCTAGTAACAGGAGCAAACATTTCATCATAATCAATTCCATGTTTTTTAGTATAACCTTTGGTTACTAATCTAGCTTTATATCTTTCTATATTACCATTACTATGTATTTTAATTTTGTAGACCCATCTATGTACAGTAATTTTCTTATCCTTAGGCTTGGGCACAATTGACCAAGTGTGAGCTCTATCCAATGCATTAAGTTCTTCTCGCATAGCATCCTTCAGGTGTGCCCTTTGCTTGATGGTAGAACCTAGTCTTTTTTATTGCTAAAATTGTTGCAATCAAATTTTTTCGTTGAAGTTTAAAATATTCATAAGATACAAATCGTTGGAGAGGTTTTGAAATTCTAGGTAATAGACGAGAGTTATTTTCCTTCCTAGGTCTTCTAGTGTAATGTAGAGGAAAATGTTCAAAGATATTTTGATTGTTAAAACTTTTATTACAAGTATCATTCTCATCATGTTGTTGGGTATCAAGATTGTCTTCAAAATCACTACCATTTTCACTATCTTCTATATTCAAAAAATTATGTGAAAAGGATTTTTTTGACATTTTTAATCGAACTAGATTTATAATAGTAGTCATTCTCAAAAAAATTCACATCCTTAAAAACATATAGTTTATCATGAATCGGATCAAAACATCTATATCCCTTTTTGTCAATTTCATATTGAAGAAAAATACATTCAATGGTTCTAGGAGACAATTTATCATTCTTATTAGTGTAAACAAAACTTCTACAACCAAAAACTCTTAATCTTTCATAATATGGAGGGAACCTTTCAAAGAGAGATTTTTAATACTTGATGAAAGCATTCTATTAATAAGTTATACTGTGGTAATAGTAGCTTCCTCCCATAAAAACTTAGGAACATTACTCGCAATTAAAAGAGTTCTACAAGTTTCTAATATATGCCTATGTTTTCTTCTAACCAAGCGTTTTGGTAAGGGGTTTTGGTGCACAATTTTTGATGAAAAATTCTATTTGTTTCAAAATAATTTTGAAATTATTTGGATAAGTATTGTCCTCTTGAGTCGGATCTAAAGATTTTAATAGTTGTATCAAATTGAGTCTTTATCAGATTATGGAATATAAAAAAAATTTCAAACACCTCTGACTTATGTTTTAATTGATATATCGAAGTAAAACATGAAAAATTATCTATGAATGTCACATAATATTGAACTCCTCCATTTGAAACAACAGAAACAAGTTCCCAAACATCATAATGCATTAATTCAAAAGGTTTACTTGTTACAAAAGTTCTATCACCTAAGGGTAGATGATACATTTTCTCAAGAATGCATTCTTTATAATCAAAATTATGAATCCCATTCTTTTTTAACAAGAAAAAATTACATAACCTATGTATATCCAAGTGTCTAAGTTGTTTATGCCAAAGTGTAGTATCATGGACTACATTATAAAGTTAAGAGTTTGACATAACTAAACTATCCATTTTTTATAATCCACTTTCTCTATTGCCTTGCCCAATCACCTTCTTCGATAGCCTGCACCACACAATTCATAGATAAGAAAGTAACTATACAACCATTATCACAAATCTGAGTAACCAAAAGAAGATTTAGATTTAATTTCTGTATGAAATTTATATTTTAAATTTTAAAATTTTCTTTTTCAATATTCCTAATTTTTTTAATTTGAAGTTTTTTACCATTTGTCGTAAAGACATATTTGTCAAAAGTATTTTGAAGATGTTTTAAAGATTTTTCATCAGGAGTCGTATAAAAGAAACACCGCAATCACAAAAACACTTAAATTTTTCAAACATACGTTAAGAAGTGGATAAAGCATTTTCGGAGATGCTTGCCTTCTCCTTAAGCATTTCTTCTATATAGGCCTATGTGTGAAGGTAAGGTTCCTCCGTCTTTGTCTTCCATGTCTCCCACATTTCCATATCTTTTCCGAAAAAAGGGACAAGTTGTCTTAATGTGACCATTTTCCTTACAATAGTGACTTCTTACTTGAACCATTACTACCTTTTTATCCTTCAAAATTTTTAACATGGAGATGCTTGTATGTCTTAATATTTGCTCTCGGTTTAGAAGCGACAAGCACAACTTCTTTTGAAACACTTAAAATTTTCAATATAGTCTCTTTGTATAACAGAAAGAGTCTCCTTTTGATATAGGTTTCCTATGAATTAAATTTGATATAATATTTTCAAGTTCATCTCTAATACCCCACATAAATAAAAAAAATATTAATTATTCAAAAATTCTTGAAATTCGTTCATTTTTTGAAGTTTTTCAAACTTATCAAAGCTTCGAAGTTGAGTCCACAATTCGGTTGGTACTCTCTAATGCTTTCATTCTTTCCAAGTTTCAAAGGTGTTGTAAATATACTAATTCGGTTTCTAAGCTTATCATAAACATTTTGATAAATAATCTATGTTATTTTCTCATTCATTTTCTTCTAATTTCAAATCTTGTTTGCATTTCTCTTGAGCTTTAAAAGCATCATCGTCATCTAAATTTCTAAAATCTAACTTTGGTTCTTTAATGGTTTCATCTATGTAATCCCAATAGTTTTTTGATAAATTTTTTTATAGTTTTTGTCAAATTTTGATAGCATTTTGGGTCAAGAATACATTTAAAAGACTCATTTTTCTTTCCATTTTAACAAATAAATGAGGATTTTGATGTTACCTTAAGTTTGGAATGTCAAGCATACAATATCACTAACTTTCTAATTTTGGCATGCTTCATAATGTCTTTGATTTCTTCAAAATGAAGCTTTGATACCATGTAAACATTTGTTGATATTCATATTTAAAAGCAGCCTGCTCATGTATCATTAAGTGTCAAACCAATAAGCCAAATACAAACACCCCGAGAATGGGTATTTCGACTCAAGAACAAGCCAAAATCACAAGTTAAGGTGCTATTCAAGAACAACATATTATTGATGTATAGTAGATCTCTATTTTTGGAGCAAGGAGGAAGGATTTACAACATTTGAGAGAGAAAAGAAAAGAGAGTGGTAGCTGTTGGCATTCCCAACGGCTAGTTAGGGCTAGCAATTCTAACTAGCCCTAGCCCTAATGGCCAAGCCAGTTAGGGAAAGTCCGACGGACCCTAGTGGCCCTCTCCTATTGCATTTCATCTTTAATAATCTTTAGGAAAAAAAATTATAACTTTTATAATTTAAAAAAGAATTACATTTATGTATTGTAATACTAAATAATCTTCATCTTCTCCTCCTTATTGAAGATCATCACCACCTTCAGCTTCAAAATTAAAATCATCGTCCTCTTGATGTTGTTGCGTTTCTTCTAAATTAATCCATTGTATGTCTTCTTCAGTTAGGAACTTAGGAGTATATTTGTTTCACTATATTCCATAATTCACTCCTCTAAGATATCAAAATTGTCTATACTTATTGGATCCAAATGGTTCTCCTCCTTATTTAACTTTATTATTTGTCTGCAAGAAAGACAACAACAAACAACAACAACAACAACTAAGCCTTTCCCATACTAGACGGGGTCGGCTACATGGATTCTTTGTTTCCACATATCTCTATCGTGTGCCATGTTAGCAGCTAACTCATAATAAGCTAGATCATTCTTTATTGTTTCTTTCCCACACTTTTGTGGTCATCCTCTACCCTTTTTAATACTTTCTAAATTTAGTTTTTCATACCTTCTTAGAGGTTCTTCTTTTGATCTTCTTTTTATATGTCCAAACCATCTTAAACGATATTCTCTCATTTTATCTTCTATTGGTGTCACTCCTAATTTGTTTCTAATAACCTCATTATGTATACGGTCTTTTCTTGTATGACCACTCATCCATCTCAGCATCTTTATTTCTGTCACATACATCTTTTGTACATGTTGATGATTACTTGCCCAACACTCAGAACCATAAAACATGGAAGGCCTAATTGCTGCTCTATGATATTTACCTTTTAACTTTAATAGTATCTTCTTATCACAAAGAATACTTGATGATCCTCTCCATTTTAACCAACCAGCATTAATTCTATGCATAACATCTCCAACAATTCTTCCATCACTCTGAAAATTTGACCCTAGGTATTTAAAACTTTCCTGTTGGAGGATGTAATGTGTGCCAATTTTAATTTCTATGTCCTCTAAAGTAAACAAATGATCAAACTTACATTCCATATATTCTGTCTTTGTTCTATTAAGTCGAAGGCCTTTGCTTTTTTAATGTTTCTCTCCATAATTCCAATTTTCTATTAACTTTTTTCTTAGACTCCTCCACTAACACAATGTCATGTGTAAATAACATACACCAAGGTACTTCATCTTGAATATGTTTTGTTAACTCATCAATCATCATTATAAATAAGTATGGACTTAAAGTTGATCCTTAATGTAACCCAATATTAACTTCAAAGAAGTCTGTCATTCCTTCGTGAGTCCTCACACATGTTTTTGCACCATCGCACATGTCTCTTATAAGGTTAATGTATGTCAATGGGATACCTCTTTTTTCCAAAGTTCTCTAAAGAACCTCCCTCGGTACCCTATCATAAGCTTTTTCTAGATCAATAAATATCATGTAAAGGTCTTTTTGTTTTCTCTAAAATGTTCCATAATACGTCTCAAAAGGTGAATCGCTTCAACAGTAGATTTGCCTGGCATGAATCCAAATTGGTTCTCTGTTGTACTTGATACTTGTCTGAACCTACGTTCGATAATTTTTTCCCACAATTTCATAGTATGGCTCATTAACTTGATACCTCGATAATTCGCGCAATTCTGAATGTCTCCC
The DNA here is from genome assembly GCA_036023115.1 of Brasenia schreberi. Classification (NCBI taxonomy): domain Eukaryota; kingdom Viridiplantae; phylum Streptophyta; class Magnoliopsida; order Nymphaeales; family Cabombaceae; genus Brasenia; species Brasenia schreberi. Next base: position 19,578,731 of record JAYKKT010000072.1, read on the forward strand.
TTGTTCTTATATATGGGTATAAGTGTACTCACTCTCTATTCCTCGGGTATCTTTTGGTTTCTCCATATTTCATTAAATAGTCTTGTGAGCCAAGTGATTCCTATTTCTCATAGTATTTTCCAAACTTCAAATGGAATATTGTTTGGTCCTACCGATTTACCACCCTTTATATGTTTAAGAGCCTCTTTGACTTCATTCTTTTGAATACATCTGTAGAAATTGTGGTTTATATACTTTTCTGATTTGGCTAACTCTCCTAAGCTAATACTAACATCTTTATTTTCATTAAAAAGCTTATAAAAATAGTTTTTTCATCTATTTCTTATATCATCATTTGTCACTAGAATTTTTTCATCCTCGTCCTTGATGCATCTAACATAATTAAGCTTCCTTCTTTGCGTTCTTATAAGCCTCTAAAGTTTCATTAGTTTTCTTAGTATAATGTAATTCATTAAATAGTCTTGTTAGTAACACCATATAACATAACAGGTCTAATTGTTGTTGTATAATATTTATCTTTTAATGTTAATGATATCTTCTTATCATACACTATAACTAATGTATGTTAGTATTTTACCCAACTTGCATTAGTTTTATGTATGATATCTCTATTATCTTTTAGATCGTTTGAAAAATTGACCCTAGGTACTTAAAACTTCTTTTTGAGGGATGCAAGCCTACCAATCTTAATTTTGCACTTCACTCCACCACCAAGCTTCTTTTTGTGTTTACACCTCCCTTAGATACACCTAACACATCTTTTGCAACTTTCCTTATATGTATAGCCATATTGTTTCACATATCACAGGGTGTACCAACATAATTCCAAACATCTCCTTGAAGGACTTTCTGTTTAAATATATCTTCTTCCTCACTTTTGAGGTTCCACCATTTAGTCTAAATAGCTCGATGCACCCTTTTCTTCTTTGTTCATTTTTTTATTTGTAAATCCATAACTAAAAGTCGATGTTGGGTGGTTAAGCTTTCTGCTGGAATTACCTTGCAATCTTTACAACACGCTCTATCTTTTTTTCTCCAAATAAAGTAATCAATTTGTGTTTGTGATAAGCCACTCTTATAAGTAATTAAATGTTCATCTCATTTTTTGAAGATTATATTGACTATAAAGAGATCAAATGCCATAGCAAAATTTAAAATATCCCTACCTTCCTCATTTATATCCTCAAAACCAAAGTTTCCATGAATACCTTGATATCCTAATGCCTATTTACCGATATGTCCATTTAAGTCTCCTCCTAAACAAATCGTCTCCCTTTGTGGAATCTTTTAAATCACCTTATCTAACTCTTCCCAAAAAGTTGTCTTTATACTATCTTTTAGTCCTACTTGGGGTGCGTAAGCACAAACTATATTCAAAACCTATGCTCCTAACACTAATTTCAACATCATGATTCGATCACCATATCATTGTATGTCTACTACACTATCCTTTAAATCTTTATTTATGATAATACCTACTCCGTTTCGAGCATTTTCTTTACCAGAGTACCATAATTTAAAACTTGTATCCTCTATCTCCTTTGCTTTTTCTCTAATCCATTGTCTCTTATAAACATAGAATATGAATCTCTCTAAATCATAGTATCTACCACCTTCATTAGCTTACCGGATAATGTTCTGATATTCTAAGAACCAATACGAATCTTATTATCTAGGACTAGCTTCCTTACCCCCGTATTTGTCCATATTCAAAATGCAGAGACCCTCTCTGAAAATTATTCACTACATTCAGGCGGTAATGTAGCGGGACTAACTTCTTTACCCACACCTGTTCATGATGTGGGAACCCTAATATGCAAGAAAGGCAAGTAAACAATATTAATAATTAAATAAAATGAAACATTGAATTGAATACTTAATTAGTAACTAATCTTTTATTACTTTTGTTGGACCCGCATGTTGCAACATATAAGAACTAGGCCATTGAGTCACTTATGTTTCAACATGTTGCTCTTTTTTGTATGGATATGTTTGAAGACACACCAATTCCTTTCACAGTCAATTGCACTGTAGGTTTGTCTCAGAACTCTTATTGCAAAAACTTTGAGGTTTGGGCAATTACTTCCAAACCTATTCCACAAAAAATCTAATAGAAAAAGACAAACATAAATAGTTATTTCATAATAAATATAAAATATAAGAAACTTAAATATTAAGATAAACAGTTTACCTAAACGCATATTATTATGGTTACGAATGGTTACAGGCAAGCTTATCAAGTAAAGAGCATTATCGTAGATCTCATCTCTCGATGTATCATTTGCTCTACTCTCATCAGTGTTATAACATGAGCCCCTCAGGCCCAGCCCCGGCTAGTCGGGCTGTTAATGCCAGGGCCCCTAGTCGTTGGGGGTTGGCTCTGACTAGCCCCTTCCCCTCTTCGCTTGTATTCTCTCACTCACTTCCTTATATTCTCTTCTATAAATATCGCTCTCATGTATATACTTTTTAAGCCTTTTGTGGCCAAATAATATTCATTTTTGGTATATTGTGCCTTAATTGCATACACTTTATTATGGCTTTTTTCTAAGGCTTTTGTATGTGATACTTTAAGGGGATATTCACCAATATTTCGTTGCTATATTGAAGCATCCTCTTTATTACATGGTATCAGAGTCATTCTCGATCGTGAGAAATATTGTTTGTTATCTCGGAAAGCGTGCTGATAGTCCTATTGATTTTGTTATAAGTTTACATCTTTATAATTATTTTCTCTTTGAAATATGGATGAGAAATGAGGGTTTAATTTTCGTTTAGTATCTTTAAACTATAAAACATGGTCCCAAACTATGAAAAATTATCTATATTTTTAAAAATTATGAGGCTATTTAAGTGGTTCGAAGGTATAACCCTTCGTTAATGTCATGCTTGAGTAAAAGGAAGAATATGAAGGAGGTCATTGAACGGTCCTATGGGTGACACCTTAACTGACTTTACTAATGCGAAAAAGCATGGTAATATTTTAAAAAATCTTATGTTCAAAGTGATGTTTCTCATAAAATGGCATTAAGAGATAAATTGATCTTCCTTAAACAAGGAGATAAAGGGGTAAACAATTTCTTTGGTGAATATTCTAATATTTGAAATCAACTATATGACTATAAAAAGAAATCTACACACTGTCTTAATGAGAGACAATACGAAGACAATGAAGATTTTGTATATCAATTTCTACGAAGTCTCTGAGAAGAATTTGAAGGAGTTAGGTTATCTTTTATTCATTAGAAGTCATTTCCCACCAAAGAAGAGTACTTACCGATCTTCAAATGGCGGAAACAAGAACGAACGAAGCTAGGCTTTATAGAGATATCACACTAGCCACATCTAAACCCGGAGCAAATGTGAAGGCTTATCGTCATCTTCATTTAAAAAATGAAGGATCAAGCAAAGCAAGAAAAGAGGTTATTTGCCATCATTGTAGAGAAGTTTGACACATTAGGCCAAATTGCCCTAAGTTGAAAAAGAATGTTGCTTTAGTAGAAGAGCAAACTTCATCTTTCATCCTTATATTTGAAGAAAAAGTGAAGAAACTTGAAGATCAAATGAAGAAGAAAGCAACGACTGGTGCGATTTGCTCTTTTTCAACAAATGAAATTCAAGGTCATCCTTTGGATTATTGATTCGGGTGTTTTATTTCATATGACCTCTAATGAAAGAATTTTAAATTTATGTGTTAAAAAATCTTTATCATGTGCTTACGCTGCGGATGAAACAAAATTAGATGTAGATAAAATTGGTAATTTACAAAATAAAAACTTTGAAGTCTCCAAAATTAGTGTTGTTCCAAAATTAAATTTAAACTTACTCTCTTTATATCAAATTTTGGATAAAAATTATATTTAACTTTTTCATTCATAGAATGTGCTATAAAAGATCGCATCTCGAAGAATGTGATTAATTGTGGCTATAAAGAGGACAAACTTTACATTATGGACTATTTGCGTAGTATAGGATATGTTAATGTTTTGTCAAATGATGCTCTTCTATGGCATAAGCGACTAGGACATCTTAATGCTCAAAAATTGTATCAATGTCTTCTAGGAATAAAGAATAAGAAAGATTTTTCTTGCAAAAATTGTATTCTTGGTAAAATGCAACATCTTATATTTTCAAACAAAATACGTATTACTATAAGACCCTTTGAAATATTTTATTCGGATGTATGGGAACCAACACCCGTTTTGTCTAAAAGAGGCATTTCCTACTATGTTATTTTCATAGATGATTTTACTAAGTATACATGGGTATATCTTTTAAAAGCAAAACTCGATGTCTTTCAAAATTTTGTTATCTTCCATAATTTTGTAAAAAATAAATTTGATTCTAAAATCAAGATTTTTTGATCTTATTCGGGAGGAGAGTTTATGTCAAAAGAATTTAAAAGTCATCTTGATAAATTTGGAATCAAACCTCTTGCACTAAGACTCCCCAACAAAATAGTATTTTAGAACGTAAACATCGACATATTTTGGAAACCACAAGAACCTTGCTTTTATCAAGTGGTGTTCCTAAGAATTTTTGGGCAGAAACTATTATGACTGCAGTTTATTTAATTAATCGGATGCCCTCTTCGGTTTTACAAATTTATTCTCTTATAGAAAAACTCTTTAAAGTTTCTCCCAACTATTTTAGACTGTATATTTTTGGATGTAAATGTTTTGTTTACACTGACAAAGATGATAAACTATCCTCTCGTGTCATATAATGTGTTTTTTTTATGATATGAAATAAATAAAAAAGGGCATAAGTGTTATGATTGTAAAAATGACAAACTTTGTGGGTTTATAAAATCGAGACTCTTTCGATGGTTCTATTGAGTGGTACAAAGCTTGTCTCGTGGCAAAGGAGTTCACTCGGGAGTATGGTATTGATTATGAAGAAACTTTTGCCCTGTTGCCGCATCACCTCTGATTCGAACTCTTCTTGCCATTGCGACGGCCACTTTCGACAATGGCCACTTACTGTAAATGGATGTTAAAAATGTCTTTCTTAATGGTGAGTTAGAAGAAAGAGGTTTATATGCGTCCTCCTCTGGGATACACTTGTCGACCAGGCCAACAAGGTTATCGTCTTCGTAAGAAAGCTCTTTATGGTCTTAAACAAGCACCTCGAGCTTGGTTTGCTAAATTTCACATGAAACTATCGGTCGATTGGGGTTCTCTTCAGGTGCTCATATATGATTGCTCTTTTTACTCAAAAAATAAAAAATGGATACATCGTTGTCTTATTTCTTTATGTCGATGATATGATTATTTATTATTTTCAGATTAGGAATTACAGATGACAAAGGTATTGAGACACCTGAGATAATCAATCAGAAGATACGACTTATTGATGGCGAACTTTTGAGTGATCTCACACCTTACAAACAAATGGTTGAGGCACTCACTTATCTTACCATAACACGGCCAGATATTGCTCATGCCATTCATACTTTAAGTCAGTTTCAACATATACCTACCTCAGTGCATATGAGTGTTGTTATGAGGATTGTTCATTATATTCAACAAGCCTCAACCAAAAGAGTATTTCTATGATCTTCCTCTTTATCTAATGATAAATACTCTACTATCGGCTATTGCATTTTCCTTAGTCACTCTCTCATATCATGGAAATGTAAGAAACAACAAAAGGTGTCTCTTTCCTCCACAGAAGCTGAGTATCGTGTAATAGCCAACACAACCACCAAAGTAGCTTCGTTGCGACGACTACTTCAAGATTTGGGCATACAATTAGAAGCCCCTCCGATAATGTACTGTAACAACAAAAGTATTATATATAGTCAACAATCATACCTTTCATGAACATATGAAGCATATCGAGATTAACTATCACTATGTTCGTGAAGAGCATCTATAAGGCAATTTAGTATTACAGTTTATAAAATTAGAGTATCAGCTTGCAGATGTGTTTACCAAGTTATTACCTACTCCTCAATTTCAGTTTTTGATTGGCAAACTTAAGGTAATGGAGCCCTCAGTTTGAGGGGGGTGTTAGAACATAGGTCACTCAGGCCTAGCCCTGATAGGCCCCGGCTAGTCGGGCTATTAGGGCCAGGGCCCCTAGCCGTTGGGGGTTGGATATGACCAGTCCCCTCCCCTCTCCTCTTCTCTTGTATTCTCTCACTAATCTTATATTCTCTTCTATAAATATCACTCATATATATATACACATACGTTTTCAAGCCTTTTGTGGCTAAATAATATTCATTTTCGGTATATTATGCCTTTGTTGCATACGCTTTATTATAGTCTTTTTCTAAGGCTTTTGTGTGTGATATTTTGAGGGGATATTCACCAATCTTCCGCTGCTACATTAAAATATCCTCTTTGTTACAATCAGGGACCAATCTGTCTATGCAATTAATGATGTCTCGATTAACCTCACCGTCCATTTTAAAGCTTATAAAATACCTAAATGCTTGATTAGGGTAGTAAACTACTGCATGAATATGTTGATTTACCTGTTTATTCTATCTGTTAATATAAGTTGCTTCTAATAGCTTCTTTAGCTTTATTCATGGCTTCTTAGAGATAACTCATAGATTGCTTCTTCTTGTTGTTAGTCAATATCAAAACTTTTAGTAAAGGACATGTGATCCTTAATAGTCTAACACAGTAGTTCCAAAATGTACTATGGATTGCTTCTTCTCGCTGTCAGTCAATCTCAAAACTTTTAGTAAAGGATATGTGATCCTTAATAGTCTAACACACTATTTCCAAAATGTAATCCTAAAGACTGTATTTGAAATCTCATTCTTTTGTTTCACAATACTATGTATTGATAAGAAATTAGTGGTTGTACGAATGAGCTATGCATCATCTGTATATCTCTTCATCATACATAATACAAAAGCATGGTTATAGATGAATTTTGTGATATCTTGACAACACTCAGTTGTTGCCTTCACCTCATCATCCTCTTCAATATCCTTCAATATGAGATCTAAATAATGGGATGCGCATGGTGTCCAATAAAAAGTCCCATAAGTATCAGCTTATTCCTTTTCAACTGTTTTATAGTTAATTGCATTATCTGTAATTAATTGGACTACATTCTTAAGTCCAACCTCTAATATCACCTAATCAAATTAATGCCTTAGAATCTATATAGTATGTCATTCCTATGATATGTCCAGAGATCTCAAAAACATAAGTTCTTTAGGAAAATAGACAAGGAAGTTTAACAAAGTCTTTTCTCGCCTATTTGTCCATCCATTTGCCATGATAGTGCATCCCGTTTCCTTCCATGACTCTATTAAAGTCAAACAATATTCTTACACTTCAAGGACAATCTTATCTAATAGTTTTCCTCTCAACTTTTAATAAGATGACATATTATACCTTAGACTAATTTTAGCAATGACATCTATCATTGCTTGAAAATGAAAAGAATTTGCTGCATTAAATGGAATGCATGCATCATAAAACCATCTCCCCACTGATTGCCTGCTCATGTAATTACTTTGAAGTCCTACCAACACGAATTTCAGGTTGAGTATCAAGTTTAGTACTAGGAGAAAAAAAAGTCTATACGCTAGAATAAGATCTTCTTCTAGCCCTTCTTCTTCTACCACTTTCAACCTCTTAAACAACCTCCTTTTCTCTAGTTGGTTGTCGAGAACTACTACTACCAATCTCTGTTCCGTTTTAATATCAAAAGGGATGCTATCATCACCACTACTAAGTCGAACATCCTCTTCCTCAAATATCTCTATATCTTTTTTTTCTTGCCTCTTCTCAATTATATTTGTAATCATCTGTAGACATTGTCATTTAATTGCTTAGGACTCCTAACTTTGCCCGTGCAGGGAGCAACCTCTTTCCTAGTCATGTTTCAAACGAGAAATTCCACCACTAATCACCTTCTCACAAAAACCACATTTTATTTTTAATCTCAATGGCAGTATCCCACTAGCATGTTGGATCATCAAACCGAGATTGAGAGTTACTAACACCCCTTCATGCCATCTTAATTTAACACTTCAATCTTAATACACTTGAAAATAAAAGCACTTCGTAAATCCCCAATCTTTACTTCATAAACTACCAAACACTCAAATAGAGTGTCTCTTACTTCACAAATACAATGAAAAGATATTCACGCACTTAATTATTATCATTCAAAAAAAATAAATAAATAACAAAATAAAATACGAAATACATAAAGAAAAAGAAAAAAAACAATCAGATCGTCATTGTTGGAGTGATCGTGGTATTGGAGACCCTTACAAAACCGTTGGAGATGCCTCACGGAAGCTAGAAGTCGCCTTCGAGTGTTCAAAACCCACATATGGAAGCTAGAAACCCCACTGAAACATGGGGTTTTGTTCGATCGGGGGGTTTATAAAGTCCAGGATGTATCGTACGATACATGTTATATTGCACAATACATACCGATAAGTTATGTCGTGCGATACAACATGATGTATCGTATCGTGAAATCCCACGATATGGTGCGATACGGAAAACACTCTGCTGAGCTTTGGAGCATGGGATAGCCATATTGGTTGTATCATATGATGTTATTGATATGGCTCTATTGGTTTGTATAGTGCTATACGAGCCAATATTTGTTTATTATGCAATATAGTGGTTTATCATATTGATATTTTCATCGATAGGATACATATTGACATGTGCCGTACAATATGCTTGATACGAGTAACATCAGATTTAATTGATTCAAGGATTTAATGATTTGTTTTAACTAGCAGGATTGATTGTTTTATTTTTATTAATCTATGTACTTTGGTTAGAACAATTTGCTAATCCAGCATGAGACCAAATTCATAATTGATGTTGCTAATTGGTACCTTTATCCAAGATGTTAAGCTTTCTTCGTCTTCTATAGATTTTGATTTTTTATCTTCCTTAATGTTAAAAGCATGTCTAACCTTGACGCAGCTTCTTGCACAAAGATTGTACATGTGAGAACTGAGAAGTAATCTTTGAGGGCATGAACCCCATTCTTACATCTTATTTATTTCTATCCCAGGATGTCCTTAGATGGGGAAATCATGGATGCAAACATTTAGATTTCAATGTTCATGACATCTCTGCATGCATCATAGGCGATTTTGTATTTTACTGTGGTATTCTCATAATTTTGAATTTGAAAAATCTTATTCTTAAGGACTTGCATCTCTGTGCGACAGATTCTAATTAGAAGCCAGCAAGTATCTAGAAGTGGCTTTCTATGGAGGAGACCATTGGCCTTCTAAAAGTCACGGTTTTGCAAGGGAAAGGTCTAGCAATCAGAGATTTTACTAGTAGTGATCCTTACGTCATTCTCAAGCTGGAAAACCAGGCAAGATTTTATCATATTTTTGTAGCGTTTTGCATAACTGCAAGTTGCTGCATCTTCCTTTTTTAGATGTATTTAAGACCATACACACATTTTGATTCTTTCTATGTGTAATTTGTTGTAAGGAGGAAAGAGAAATAAAAGAGCATGTAGAAGATGTAGCTTTTCAAACTGTAGTGTGTAAATTTGATCGTAGACACAACCATGTGCATTGAGGACAGAAAGAAGAAGGGGAATCTAATGGAAACAGAAAGCAACCAAATAGGGAAAAGATAAAAGAGACAATCATTACTCAATATGAAAGTTATATTCGAAGAATAGAATGTAGCCATCTTTAGAAATCACATCTGGGACATGATAGTCCAGAACCGTGAACCAATTATAGTATGCATAGATCTTCCCACCAATTGGTTCATATGGTGTACCTGTGTATTTTGTATAATGTACGACATAATTTTAAAGATGTTCAATAATCAGTGGCTCTGATTAAAAGATAATGCTAAAACCAAATTTAGCTCATTGATATGGCAAATAACAATGCTAAACACATTTCACTCACTGCTTTTCACATTTGTGCCTTTAATTGATGAAAATCAAAGGATACCTCTGTAAGCTGTAGTGGCACCTTAGGTATGTGTCTGTGTTGGTGCATGTGCATGTACAAGGCTGCTTGCTTTCCATAAAATTATCTTGCTGTGAAGTACTTATGTCAAGGAACTAAATAATTTTGAGAACCATTGTTCCTGTAAATCTTCATTTGTTTGTTCATTTTGTTAATTCATGATTGCTGACAACATTTTCAGACAGCAAAGACAAAGGTTATAAACTCTTGCCTTAATCCAGTCTGGAATGAAGAATTCACCTTTTCTGTAATCAATCCAGCTGCAATTCTAAATTTGGTAAGCTGTCCTCTCTTTTTTCCTTTTAAGACTGTCTTCATCCTCCCACTTGAGCATAAGTGGTAAACCATTCCTTTACTTTCAGTTGTATCATCCTGCAGGTAATTGATAAATACCTGTCACACTTCATGATCCTAGAAAATATCCTTTTCATGTTCTTATCAGCTAGTTTATCACAATACATCAATTTCGATTTTCAAAACCAGTAAATTGATGTGACAGCTGATATAAATGTCACAGTTGTTATGTTGCTACAAGTACTCTTGTCAGATAGATTTCGTACTAAATCTTTTTCTCCCTTTTCACCACGATCATGCTTCAATAGAATTAGTTTTTGCCTATTCTAATTGATTTTGTACTGTAAAGGGGTCTTGTGGCATGGTGCAAATTCTAGACAAAAGTTTATTCTTGTATTTTTTGGGACTATACTGAAGGGGCTATGCCCCAAGAAAACCGGCATAGCTCACCTGAAACAACGTGGGAAGAAGATAACCATCTCATCTGCTCTCAGTTGATTTGCAATGGAGCTGGGGGGATCACCATATATGCAAGCCTGAAGTGAGGTTGAAGCTCCATGTAGCCAACAAATCCATGCACTGATTGCCTTCCGGAAGTGTGTGGGCTGTCTTAACTGACCAATCACGTTGGCGTAAAATTCCAATGAGCTTGAATAAAGGGCTGTGGTTAGAGGCATGGGACTTTTCCTTATGCGGCTCAAATGTACTAGTGAATCCAGTTTGATAATAACCTTGGGCAGCCCAATTGCCATGCCATTTCTAAACCAGTGTAAGCTCCTTATGTCTGCAATATATGAAGAACACCGCCCTACACAAGAATCCACCCAACCATACATCTCTCCGTTCCCGAATTAAACCTCCACATCTTGCCATGCCTGGATTCCCTTTACTTGCACCATCACAATTCAATTTCACCCATCCATCTTCTGGGGCAACCACTTAATTTCTCTCTATGTATTCCGACCATGGGTTGGTTTAATTATGCTTGGGGCATTGCATGCCTGATTGGTGAAACTCGTGTTTGGTAACGTTGCAGCATTAGGTAGACCTGTCTTCTCATTGAAGATTTCTGTTCTTTTGGTAATCTAAGTTTTATGGTTGTATATACTGTCCTAGATGCTTCATTAACGGAATTCTGCTTGTAGGCTGCAGTCTTTTCCTCCATGTTACTTGTGATTCCCTCTTTGAAATGGTAGAAATATCAAGTGCCCAGTTAGATGGCTAGTAAAAATTATTGCTTCACCATAGGATGCGTTAGGTTTACCTGTTAGCTCGTGAACGTTGTCTCCCCTTTGCTATGGTTTCAGTTTCTGTTGGGTATCTTCTTGTCTCAGTAAGAGTTCTTAGGAACATGATTAATGTTCATTTGGCTGCAGACTTCTTTTTATCAAGTTCGGTGAAGAAAATGTCCAAAAAAGAACTTAGTATAAAATATGTAGGGATTTGCTAGGGAGCAAGTGTATCCCTGGGTTACATGCGCTTATGCCAGGAGCATTCTGCAAACGATGGACTCAGTTTGCAAAATCAAGTCCGGCTCAGCAAAATGTGGGTTTGAAATGACTGGGTGTTGCAGTTTAGTACCATCTAAGAAGTCCAGGTTTCTCAGTGTCGGTAAATAAAGAACGAGAAATGAAAATAAAAATGTGGGTGATGAGTCTGATGCAGTCAGCATATTGGAGTTCCTTTTTCTTTTCCACAGGTATGCTGGGTTTAGGCAGACCCCTACCAGATGCACTCCCGAGGTGTCAATCTCATGACCTTTTGCTTGAAGGTTCTTTTGAGTTGATCCCCCTGGGGAGTAGACGTAGCTGTTTATCTTTTTTTTTCCTCTTAAAAAGTGTCTACAGAATGAATGCTTTCTGATCCTTATCACACTGATCAACAGGTGGTAATGGACAAGGATCGGTTCAAGCCAGATGACAAGATGGGGCATGCACATATTGACCTACACCCTATTGTATCTGCATCAAGGCTGCGGCGAGTCCTTCAGAGTTCAGTGGTAGGTGGAGAGACAAAAATGCGCAAGGTGGTTCCGGGTAAGGATAACTGTTTGGTGAAGGAGACCTTTGTGAGTTGCGTAAATGGGGAGATTGTTCAAGACTTGTGGTTGAGGCTGCGAGATGTGGAGTCAGGAGAGTTGGAACTCAAGTTGAGATGGGTTGATGAAGGTAGCCCTAAGGATGCCCTCTGTTCCCAACAAGTTCAGTATTAATGTATACTAACAGTTGAAAATTGAAATGCTCTCTCTCTGGGTGCATATGAATGACTATATGAGCACGCCTATCTTGGATGTCAATCTGCAAGTATCTGCAAGTGCTTCTCGTAGATGGTATCCTGCAATACAATGGCTATTAATTAAGTGGTGTTTGTATCAATGTTATAAATATTGTATTGCATCATATGATACAAATACACGATACAAGGTGTATCGGTACTTGAACCGATATGATTCAGGTACATTATCGCAATAGACATACATCGCACCCGTATCGCAATGTATCGCACGATACATTGTGATACGGGTATTGTATCGTGCGATACATCCCGTATCGCACGATACGGGGTATTAAGATACATGATAATTTTCTAAAGATTTTTTTATTTTTTTTATTTTGATTTTTTAATATTTTAATGTAAAGTATCGTATGATATGGTATGATTTTAGATCAGTGTTCTATATGATACCGGTACTGATATACTAATTACAAAACATTGATTGTATCAATTCTCTGTCAAGAGACCGACTCCCTTGCGTTTCTTTGTGCAAGGAAGACAGCCCTTGAACCTTGTTGCCGAATCTTTTAGGCTCTTCCAAGTGTTGGCAACATTTTAAGGTCTCCTCGCATCTACAATGCGAAATGGGGCATGTGCACTGCATGCAGCATGGACCAACAACACCCACGCCTCTGAATCTCCCCAATCACCTTCCTCTTTTCGCATGCCGTAGGGCGGTCGCGCGGAAGGGGGTGTTGATTGGACCAAATGGCATAATTGAGCGATAGGGACTCCAGTGAAGGGCTCTTGCACCATCGAGCAAGACATCACCGAACGTAGCCAGAAGGGGGGAAGCTATTTCTTCCAACATTCGAGAAGAGATTTTCGTCGAAGGATCTATAGAGCTGTAAATGCTTCTATACTGTTCTTTTTTATATCAATTATCATTTCGCTGAAACAACCCAGATAAAAGTCCCAGTGTGACCTCAAAGAGCTTAAACTGGGTGTTTGCTTGTGGTAGCACTCATAAGGGTAGAACCTGACTGCTTGTTTGGCAGTCAGAGACCTGTTTCACTATGCTAACCTCTAAGGCGCTAACTTTTTCGCTAGTTTCGTGCACTTTAAAGATCTTCTAAAACGGAAACACAAATGTCGAAGTGCGCCCTTGGCAAGGGAATTGACTGAACAACCTTCAGGAAGCTGAAAGATGTCGTAGCTGGCAAACCTGAGAATAAGATTTCTGGGCGTAGACACCATCGGGATGTTTCTGGGATCGCGTGCTATTATTTTCTAAGTTACATGCAAAAATAATCGATTTCCTCAAGGGATAAAACGTATTATTCTAAAGTACGTTTAAACTCAATCCATCGGGAACATGATTTCTGGGCGTAGACACCAAACTTCAACTGAAATATGGAACCGCACTGCGAAAATTTATCCCCAATATGCGTCTTACCTGAGCTTCCATTAGGATTCCCAATGTGCGAGGTTTATGTGGGTCATGGCTAGGGTTTCCAAATAAACCGAGTAAATGATAACACGGAAAAGTTCGGCCCGTTATCAGCTTGTTGATGTTCAGTTTTTAATTTTAACTAAGCTCAGTACGAAAGTGAGTGTTTGGCTCAACTTGGCCCATAAAGCTTGCAAAAGGAAAAGGAGCCCCTCGTGAAGCTCGAATCTCATTGTGACAATATTTGTATAACACAAAATTCATTTCTTTGGAGCTAGCTTATTTTTTCCTTCTCAACTATTTGATTCTGAAATGATTACCAGTAACATATTTATGTTGTTTTAGGAAAAAGCATGATTTTGTTTTGAATTTTGAGCTAAGCTGAACACAGGTATGAGTCGAAACGAGCACTAACAAATCGAAATAAGTTTGAACTCTACCTGTTACGCTCAAACTCGGCTCATTTTGAAATAATAAACAACTCGTGAACATGTTGAAACATAAATTGTTCATAAATATACGAACGAGTGACCTTGCTTATACAGGAAACGAGTCCAAACTACAAGTAAGACCTGGATCATAGTTCAACCAATCGAGAAAATGCATAGATTTGTTCATTTTCTTTTTCGCCACCCTTCTTGTGCCTTTCGACCAAAACGCTACTCTGGATGGCTGATGTTAGGCTTGGCTGGAAGATGGAGGCAGTCGGTTGGTTGGGAACCATCGCCGGCATTGGTCAATATTAGAAATGAGTGAAATCATTGTTGGAAGAGAACTATGGTTGGTTAGGGTTTGTGCATGTCCGACACTACATGTGTCGTATCATGACAGGATACATGTGTCCTTGAGTCTTGTGTTATAGTAATGGTTATATGTTTGAGTGGGTTCTGGGTTTTGTTTGTATCAAAAATAGATCTGAGATTTAGGTTGGGTCTTGAAACAGGTTATGGGCCATAAACAAAACTTGTTTAAGTATTTTCAAGTTCAGACCAGGTTTTGGGTTGACCTAAAAATACAAAATACCTATTGTGTTGTTTAGTTTGTAACATAAATGGATACTGGTGACAATTTGGATCTAAGACAACTGATTTAGGTCCAAAATAGATTTTTGTGTCATTTAGGATCTGATTTGTTGTGTTAGACCCATAATTAATAAATTTTAATATTGTTATTATTTAAACTTGTTTAGAGATTAAAATTGGAGAATTTGATGGTGATAAAAGGGGTTCAACAGTTTGGAGATTGGATCTTGGTGTGCATTCTTTAATAGAATCATGCTAGGAGTGACTTTTTTTTGTTTTGGATGATTTAAATATGCATAATTGTTAAATATTTTATCGATGTTCCTAAATGATATTTGAAATTATGGGTTATTGTGTATGCTTTTGAGATAACCTTGTTTATGACGTTATTAATAAAGAGCATGATTTGATTTGTATGTGTTGATTTAAAAATGTTATTTGAATATTGTGTGGATATAGATTTGGATATATAGATCTGGATATGAACTATGATTGTGACAAGATGCAATTGGTTTTGAAACATAATGATGATGTATGAATACATGAGTTATACTTGTGTGGGATCTTTAGAGACTTGCACGTCCCTCGGGCATTTCGGCTTAGACTAAATATATAATCTATTCTCAAGCATTCTATCATGAGAGTCGGTGTAATTTAACTGTCGTAGACGGGATAGACCAAGGTTATGTAAGGGAGGATCACACGACTTTTATGGCCTTGGGGTAGACACAATGTGGATTGTAATTATCATAATTGATGGATGTATGTGTGAGTGTTGTAAACACCCCAAAAATGCCATATTTTGAAACTTTTAAACTTAAAAAGCCCTCCAAAGGCCAAAGCCAAAGAACAAGAAAAAGTGAAGCCCGTTCGGAGAAAAGCCCAACAGAAGGCCAAAATCGTAATTTGGGTCAAAAAGCAAAAGCAGCTCCAAAGTACAAAAAGAGGCCAAGAACCTTATGAAGTCGACAGAAGTCCAAGACACGTCCCGTCAAAATGAAGAACAGAATCCGTGGGAAAATCTGAGATCGATAGCACTAGAAACCGGCCAAAAACAAGAAAAAGGCGGATTAAAATAGACGCCAAAATGTCTTGAGAAGCAGAACATCAGTCAGAAAAAGAACTTGGGGAAAACCCAGGCTGAGATTGGGTCGCCGAGGAACCGGAGCCCGCTCAAAACCGACTGTGGAAAGCGCCAGAAAGGACTGAAAGAAAGGAGCAGAAAATTTTGGATTGGATCTGGATCCCAAATATCCGAGATCTGAGATCCAAACCCAAATGATATTTGGATTGGATCTGGATCTCAAATAACCGAGATCCAGACCTAAATAGTGTTTGGATCAGATCTGGATTCCAAGATCCAAATCCAAGACCCATATCCAAGACCCACCTCATTTGCCTATAAATAGAGGTGAGAGGATGCCATAAATCTCACGTGAAATCCAAGAGGGCTTGGGGAGAGCTTGCATAAAGTAGGAGAGAGAAAGGGTGGGCTTATATTTTCAAGTGGGCTAGCCATGTGGGCTTGATCAAAGGGTATGGGTTCAAGCCATGTATGAACCTAGACCTAACCAAAGGGTTGCACCAACATATGGCGTGGAGTTGAAGCTGCACGAGATGGGTTGGACCGGGGTTCAACCTAGACCTAGTCGTGGCTCCAAGAGGTAGGCCTCTACACTATTCCTAACCCATTATTTTCCTAACCCTCTACACCACCCGCGAACCACACCCTAACCGTGGCTGCACCCTTGCAGCCACTTCCCATTCCACCGAACCCACTACACTTCCCTTCCACCAATTCACTCCACCTAGCCCTAACCGTCCCATAGCTCCTACCGCCTGCCCCTTTCCTACCCCAGCCAACTCCAGCCCATCTCACCCTCCTGCCGCACCTTCCCAGCCACCTGACTGTCCATTACCCCATCAACCGCCTACCTACCTGCCACACCAGCCCGCTCCCTTACCATCTCCCGGCTCCCATCTCACCACAGCCTGCCATCATCACCCTAGCGCCTGCCTAACTACTGCACCCCACTGCCTAGCTCCAACACCCCTTACCGTCTCATGGCCTTACCACCCTAACACCATCACTCCCTAGCGCCCCCATCGCCCGACTGTCCCTCACCTTCCCCAGCTGCAGCTCCCACCTGCCACACCAGCCAAACCCCCTGCAGCTCCCACCTGCCATACCCGCAACACCCTTCAGTCGTGCCTTAACCCCTCACTGGCCGAACACCTCAAACCAAGCCCACTCGAGCCACCCTTGGCTCGAGTCACCCTAAACCAAACTTACCTAGTTAGGTCAAGCTCACAACAACCTCAAATCAGCCCAATAAAACCCAAGCAAGCGCATACTCCTCAAGCCAAACTATCCCAAACAAGGCCATAGCCCAAAACAGTCGGCTGCCCCCAAAAGCCCCAGTTCCAATCTCACGTCGCCCCACTCCCAACCAACTTGACTTAGCTCTCCTTGGCTGAAACCTTTCACCCATCACACTGTTGCCGAACTCCAAGATTTGAGCCGACTGTACCATAGGAACCTACCTCGGCTGCAACAACTTGACCACGGCACAAAGGGGTTGAACAACCTCAAGGTGGACTTGCACAAATTGAACCCGGGCTGAGCACAAAGATGTTGGACTTGACCTAGCCAAGATCCCGACTTAAAAAGTGTAAGTCTTTCAAAATATATATACCAAGTTGCTTTTTCCATTCAAAGTAAATTCAATTTGATACGGGGTTTAGTAATGGAGCGGAGTCTCCTCCGAAATATAATATTGGTGTTTGATACACGAAGCATACACATACACTTGAGCCATATTGCTCTTAAACGTACACAAGACATCCATGTGCACTTGAGCCTTTCCGCTCTTAACTGCACACTATTGCACACACATTAAGCCTTCGCTCTTAAGCTAAAGACTTTAGTGAAAGCCGTGTGAAGTTGCAATTCAATTCGGGTTGTTACGTTCATGTTGTGTGAGTTTGTCATTTAAATTTCACACTCGCACCCAAGAAGTACTTGAGCACTTGCTCTACACTCTCACGCACCTTTTGAGCCTTTGTTGCTTATAAGATATAGCATACTTCTATATTTTCCAGTTGCGTGAGTTTTACATTCAAGTTGTGTACGCACTTACATTTCTGGGTGGTTCAATTCAAGTTGTGTGAGTTGTCTTTATATTTACACACCAAGAGCACTCACTCACAATTGAGCATTTCCGCTCTTATCATATATTTATATTTCAATTTCGGCAAAGTTCAATTCATGTCATGTGAGTTTGTCATTTAAATTTCACACTACACACACGCATGCATTGAGCCTTTCCGCTCTTACTATACTTATATTTCAATTTCGGAAAGTTCAATTCAAGTTGTGTGAGTTGTTTTTCCATTTACACACGACAACACACACTCACATTGAGCCTTTCCGCTCTTAAGATACAAGTATATTTCAATTCTGCAATTTACATTCAAGTCGTGTGAGTTGCTTTCAAGTTTGGGTATTTTCCTTAAGCTGCGTGAGTTGCACTTTCATTTGGGTATTTACATTAAGTTGTGTGTGTGAGTTGCTTTCAAATTCGAGCTTAGCTCACGTCATCATACCAAACCCGAAAAACTTTTGTGCATTCTTGCATTCGTATGCTTTTGAAAAAGCCACGAATTTACGCTCAAAACTCGCTGAAATTAGACCACTTGTGCACACACATATCCGGCCTAAATTAGCTAAAACTCAAAGACTTAGAATCGTATAGCCCCCATACATAAAATTTGCAACGTAGGCACAAATCAAATCCATATTTCAAACACTTATATTTTCAAGAGTTAAAATTATTTTTATCGAAGTCAATAAGCGCTTAAACTGATCCTTGAGCATCGGTTCAAGAAGGTTTAAAGCGAAAAGATTCTGCTTGCCCACAATTGCCTAAAAGTCAGATATTTTCAAAAACTTAGCTAGTTTGTAAGCTAGTTGGCACGCCCATAAAAAGTGACGTAGATGCGAAAAGGTTCATTTTCGGCTTCAAAACCAAAAGTGAGAATTTTCGTGGTTTTGTGAATTTGAAAGTATGAGTTGAAATGTAAATATAATTTGCTATAAAATAATTGTGAAATATATATATGTTTAGTATTAAGTCTGTTAGATTGTGTATAACTTTTCCACTGAGTTATGGTCGAAGTTCACCCTATTATTTTATAGTTTATCTTAAAACTAGTACCTCCATAACACATGAATTTAGGTTATCTAGATATTTATATATGACATTGAGTGTTTATGTCTTATGGACCTGTTACTATTTTGAATGGATTGTTCATACATATAGATATTTAATATATTTAAATTTGATATTTTATTAGAGTTAAAATTTGATTATAATTGTATTTGAATGTCGTTTACATTCAAGAGCGGTCACGTAGCATCGGTTTGAATCGGATCGTGGTCGTGATTCGTGTGGGTGTGACAAAAGCTCCTCCACTCATGATTTGCTCGCATCAATGCTCTTGCAAATAATCGCTCATGTAACAACCGTTGGTTGGTGCGACGTACGTGAAAGTTCCCGTTGGAGATCATGTCAACAGGTCGAACCCGTTATAATATACAAAACTGAGGAAAGTTGGGGTAGTACTACTAACCACAGCCATAGGCAGCAGATCTTACGGGTCTTGTTAAGTCTACAATGAAAAGGGCTGGCATCAGGACTTCATAAGGAAAGAATGCAGACGATGCTTCGAAGCCCAAAACTAAATTAGATTGAGATTACACATATATGGGGTCCAAAATCAAGGCGGATTTGCGAATGTATGCTAACAAGAAAACACATTCAAACCTTGTATAGAAAATAATACTGTTGAAAGGTTTGCAGATACCCCCAAATACTTTTGGGACAAACTGAGAAACACTCCAAACTTTTGAAACCTTTCATTTTTCATTAAAAAGTTAAACACAAAGTCAATCGAATCATCCTCATATTTGACACCACTGGTTTGCTTTGGATAAACAACTCATTCTTAGTTTACTTTCTCAACAGATAGATGGACCAAAATCAGAATGAGCCTATTTTATCTCACATGCCTCGGATGATGAGATAATATGTTGTGAACTTATGAGCCAACTTTATTCGAACTCTTCTGACAAAGGTTCAAAACAAAGTAAAGAAGCTATTGGAATCAGAATTATAGTCAGACACATGCCATACATTATGTTAATCAGATAGTAACGTCTTCCAGAAAGGACGAATACTTCGGATCCAAATAATTAATGAACGATTTATAGCGGTGGCTACGGTGGTCACCCAACAGTCGCTCTAACTGACTTTCTTTTCTGACTCCAGTGATGACTCATGTAGTGGAACCGAATGATGTAGCTTTTATCCCAAAGGATTTATGGTCTTGCACAAGAAAGATTAGCTCAGATGCCGCACACTGAAAGTTTGGTAGTTTTGATCCCAAAAACGATATAGTAGACTTTGTACACTAATTTCAGCATTGATCATGAGTTTTAGGGACGATACTGAGGATGGTGGGAGTACCAGTGCAGGGAGTAGCAATGATCTTAAGAAGTCGTTTCTTCTCACGGGGAGTTGGTACAGAATGGATTCAAGTCATTCGGACGTTACTTCCTCCGCGATTATCAGAGAGAGCTCCATCTCTGTTCTTTTTTGCACTTTGATTGTATCCTTGGGACCAATCCAATACGGCTTAACTGTGAGTACCCTTCCTTCTACGATATGCACTCCTCCTTTATCTCAAGTATTGCTACTATTTTTATTATGATTGTCAGCAATTTTTATGTTGGTGGAACTCAGACAGGATATTCATCGCCTACTGAATCTGCCATCATCAAGGATCTCAGGTTAACAACTTCAGAGGTAATAGAAACAACACAAATCATCTCTCTTTCTCTCTCAGTGAATCTGATATCAATGGTGGAAGTAGTTCTCCTTATTTGGATCTCTTTCAAATATTGGTGCTATGGTGGGGGCTATGGCAGGTGGGCAGATAGCAGAGTATGTTGGGCGCAAAGGAGTAAGTTTGTCCTTCTTTTCTTGTTTTTTTTGGGTTTTGTTCTTGCTCATTGTGATTGCTATTATCTACTTTTAATCATTTATACTTGACGCTTGCTTATTTTGGCTTGTTGAAGTCGCTGATGGTCGCTTCGGTTCCGAACATAATTGGATGGCTCCTGATATCCTTTGCCACTGTCAGTATTGATTATACCTGAACCGATGCTCTGACTTTTCTTCTCTGATTCTTCAAGGTGTACAATCATGATTCGCTTTTTATGTGTTTCGTAGGATTCGTCATTCCTATATATGGGTAGGTTGTTAGACGGATTTGGTGTCGGGATCATATCGTGCACTGTAAGGAGTTAATTCTGGATCTCTTTCTGGTGCACCACTCTTTTATCAGTTTGTGCCAAAGTGCATCAGCTTGCACCCAAATCCTTGTTTGGACAAAAACCACCTCTCTTTCGTATTGTTGGCGATTCTGGACCGGACTCGTTCTCCTTTCACTAAAGCCACCTCCATCCATTGCATTTCCAGTCACTAATGTAGACAAGTTTATCTTAAACACGGTCATTTATCGTGGAAATGCTATTTCCTTGTTTAAGGAATCACCAACAGAGCCTCCTTGTAACCTTGTGTTTAATTTCTTTGTTACACTTGAGGTGCCTATATATGTAGCAGAGATAGCACTACAGGATATGCGAGGCGCATTGGGATCTTTGTATCAGGTAACTTCAGTACCACTGCAAGCTTTGTTATCGAGCTACAAGTTTCAGATTCAACAAATCGATGCTCCAGCAATATTTTGTAGCTCTCAATCACTACGGGCATAATGCTTGCTTATCTTTTGGGGTTGTTTCTTCAGTGGAGAGTATTCGCTGTAATAGGTGAGTCACTGAGAGCTTCTGATGTTTAAAGTGTTTCAATCTATCATGGAAGTGAAACTGTGGATGCTGAAATTTGGTTTCCTTTTAATGGTGATTGTTTAAAAAAATGGAAGTGATTGATTTCTCTCCTTACGAAAACTGAAGACAAAAACGGTGATCTTTTAGAAAAGGATTTCAATTAGGGTAATGGGACTTCATGACGAAATGCTTCGTCTACTATCTGACCTTGCATGAGTTTCCCGAAGAACTCGAAACACTTGCAGAACACCTAAGTTTTAACATTATATGCAGGTATCTTGCCCTGCACGATATTAATTCCTGGCTTATTCTTCATTCCTGAATCCCCAAGATGGTTGGTGAGATTCCATATGCTCCACTTGATTGTTAATACTTTCTTTCCAACTAGCCTGTGATGCAACATTTCTGGCATTTCCAGGCAAAAAAGGGCTTGCTAGAAAATTTTGAGGTTTCTCTCCAAGTTTTACGTGGATTTGATACTGACATTTCACTTGAAGTGAATGATATTAAGGTAATGGTATTAGTCTAGCATATGACATTCTGTCCCAGAAGAGATTTTGATATGACAACTGCATACTTGTGTGCTAGCGTCTGATTTTTGTTTTGATGGAACTTGTTTTTAGTCTTGAAACATTCCAGTGTTTTCTGAGTCCAATTTGTGCAGAGAACTATTGCGTCAGGAAGCAGGAAAACAACTATTCAATTTGCTGAACTCGGGCAGAGAAAATACTATGTGCCACTGATGGTACACATCGGTTTCCCATCCCTTTTTCTCCATTTAGTAATTGGTCTCACTTCTTTCTTAATCTAGTCAACCTTGGTTGCAGATTGGAACTGGACTAATGACGTTGCAACAGCTTTGTGGGATAAACGAGATTCCTTTCTACTCTAGTATTATCATTAAAGCTGCTGGTGAGAATAAACCTCAAAAGTTTGTGCTGTTGTTCAGCCTCTAAGCTTCTAAATTTAGATGATCATTGCTATTATTTGAGGCTTTGATTCTCTACTGCTATTGTTGAATATTGCCTTGCATGTGCAAGCTTAGGTGCATGCATGGATGGTTATGCAAAAAATACGTGTGCACACAAATGATGTATGAAGTTATCTGTTTCGTATAAATGGCAACTTGATTGTCATCTTTTCTCCCAGTTTGTATAGCCTATCTGCGTCTGGTGGTGCCTACCATCTTGGGTATTGAGTATTTGGAGTGGAACTACTGTTTGGAGAATTTTGAAATTTATGCATCTTCATTGTGTTTAGCTATTTTTATCTATACGAGTTTCTATAAGCCATCAATCCGTGTCTTTGTAGTTGTACCTTTCCAGTACTCGTATGAAATGAAATGACTATAAGATTACTCAGTTGTTTCATATGAATGGGTTGCAAATCTAATAAATGGCATCAATATACTAAGGGACGTCTCTTTTGGTCGCAGGTGTGATGACCATCACACCTGAGTTTGTGACTCTTTATTCTGTGTTTTCAGATCACAGACCCTTTCTGTGATCTCAAACCACAGCCAAGGGCTCAACACTCTCAATGGAGGTGAAGCAGCATAGATCACTCACCTTTTATGCTTGCTTGTACTTGTGAAAGCGCCATCAATGATTGAAAAGTAGCAGCTTCTTTTGAAAGTTCAGGACTCGAAGAATGAAGAAATATTCCATAAATTCTGTTTATTTCTTTCAGGGGTTTCTTCTAGTGATGTTGCAACACTTGGGATTGGCGCTATCCAGGTAAGTCTTTTTCACTACTAGGAGATAACTTCCAGTTGGCCTGAAGCTCAAATGGATAAACGGTTTTGCATTCCATCCACACTGATGGTTGTTCTATGTGGTTTTCTGTAGGTTGTTATGTCAGGCGTGTTAATAATGGTTAGTGGACTGGACCGGCCGTAGAGTTCTACTGATTGTGAGCACTTCTAGAAAAATTTGCGACCATTTCCTTTTGTGGTGTACAAGTTTCTAATACATGTTCCTGTATAGGTTTCTTCCATTGGAATGACCATAAATCTGATCCTAGTCTCTGTTGCGTCTTTCGTCAAGGTTTGTCTTTTAGTTACTAAGAGAAGAAAAGACTGGCTGAGCTTTACCTTCTTTTCTATTTTTTTCTATTGTGAATATGAACCAGAGTTTTTTCTTATTCAGCTCATTTTCTGGTGTGCTACTTAATTATGTTATGTGCTTGTTTTCTCATTCTTAAACCCAGAATAATGTGGCAGAGAGCTCGAGATATTATAGTGCAGTGAGCATCTTGTCTGTGGTTTGCCTCATGGTATGCAGTCAAGTTTGAAGTTTTCCTTTGTGCTGATTAATGAAAAGAATTTAGACTTTCAGTTTCTCTGTTTAACCATTGTCAGGCTTTTGTTCTGTTCTTCTGCCTTGGAATGGGACCAATTCCATGGTTAATAATGTCTGAGGTACCACTTAAAGCAAACCTTTGGTATAAATTATTATAGATTCAATTTTGCTATTACCTGTTGGCATATTCATTTTACATGACCATCAGCATATACCTTGTTTGGAATTGCATCATGCCTAAGGGCGAGCATCAGCCTGGGCATGGAAACTTACTACATACATGACCTAACATAGCTGCAAGCAAAAGTGACAGGAAACAGCCAAGAACCAAGAAACTGGTTTCCCTGATTTAGAATTGTCTGCAGTTCCCTTTCTAATGTTAGCTAGTAGGTAGTGTCCTGAAGTAGATGGAAACTATCTAGGCATGAATTTAATGCAATTCGGAGAAATTCTGGCATTAGGTCACCTTATTGTTACATTTGCCTCCTAAATTTTACTTGTTTTTGTTGGACTTATTACATGTTACTTCTTGCTGTTCTTTCTCAGATAATGCCAGTGAATATCAGGAGTCTTGCTGGAAGTACGGCAACTATGGCCAACTGGTTCATGGCATGGTTAGTTACCATGACTGCAGACATGCTTCTAACATGGAGCCCTGGAGGTCTCTCTCTCTCATGTACAATAATTTTCTATCATTATTAGTCATGTTATATACTGAGATACATGGATATATATATATATAATCTAGTGTTAAACCTTCATTCGAAGATGAACTAAACTCATTAAATATTTCCCAGAACCATCACAGAGATAGTCTATTTGGAAATATATTATTACGTTTTAAAGGCAAAGAACTCATATTTTTATAAAATTCAAATTTAAAATAAGGTCTTCAATTAAAGAGACTTTTCGAACTCCAAGATACTATCATGTGTTTCTAACAGTGCTCTCGTAATCAAGGTGTTTAAGTTATTTCAATAAATTTAGTTCATCTAATATTAGCCATAAAGGGTATGTTAAATAAACACACTGAAAAATGAAATGCTTCTTGTCTGCCACAGGAACCTTTACCATTTACACGGTAATCAGTGCCTTCACAGTGACATTCGTTATTTTCTTTGTGCCCGAAACCAAGGGGAGGACACTGGAGGACATAGAGTGTTCATTTAGATGACACCATCAGAAGATCACATTCTTCTTTGTAGTCTGTGGCTTGAACTTCCAGCTAATGATTATATGGTTCTTTTGGTTCATGTTGGTTGTGAAAGTTCTACCAACATCTCGAAATGGTCTCATGGAGAATCCGCAACTTCCAAACGTATTGCTTATTGAAACTTTTTGGGGCTTATCGCAAGTATTGGACCGTTTGAAATTAAATGCACTCTTCTTTGAAGAAATCTTATCTACTTAGCCTGTGATTTGAATTGTCATTCTTTCTAGAGGAAGGTTTGTTTGCTTGCAGCTGACACAATGTATGTCTTCTTTAGAAGGCAATTCATCTGTTGAGGCAGTTACGGCATTGTAGGAAAACAGTTTTTATCATCTGAAAAGTGATTTTACAAATACCAAGTGAAGAGGAGTGGACGAATTTCGCGCTGCTTACATGGTCACAAGTAGCCGGAGGAGGAATGGACTAATTTCGCACGGAGGATGCCGGAATTGAGATTTGAATGGTGAACGAACAATAAGAAGAGCCTTTGCATTCTTAAGGCGACCTACAAAAAATGGCGGGCACCATGGAAATGGACGGTATTAGCAAGATTCGCCGGTAAAGACAGGCATAAACTTATGAAATTCAGATTCTTTTGGATAACCTTTGGCATATATAGGCAGAATTTCTGAATATCAAGTTCATTGATGGAAGAACAGGGTTATTCCTCACCAAGGCGTCTACCGAAGAAATGCACTTTGACTCCATGATCTAGACCCAAAATCATGGAGTCGAAGAATTGTCTGCAGAACCGCTGGTAATCGGAACCGGTTCCAAAAACCATAGCCTTAACCGAGGACCATTCGATTCGGTTACAGTTTGATATTTTAGGAAACCGTTTCGAAATTGAAACAGAAAGCGGTGATTTCAAATCATGCATTAATGTTTATATATTTATTTTGAAGTTGTATATCACAAGTGTACATTCATCGTAGGTGTTTCTCTCATCTACTCTAATGGTGAGGAGTTCGATTCATAGAAGCATAAAACTTTTTTAATGTAATAACCGTTTTAGTGTGATTCCAATGTTAGAACCAAAATTTTTTTTCGGCAGTTTCAATTGTAAGTTCCAGGCAAATCGGAACGACGTCTAGCTTAGGGTGTAGAAATGAAAGGAATCATTGACAAAACGTTAGAATCAACGTAGCCATGAAGGGATTGTCTCGAGTAAGAAGCTCCCATCTTCTGTGTACCCATGAAGCTTCTTACTTTGAATACGCGAGGCTTGGGAAGGTCCTGGCTCGACAAGAATTATGATCCTTGATAAGAAATGAGAAAATGAAAATCATTTTCCTACTAGAGCGTAAGTTGATTGAGGATGTAGCAAGGAAGACTTCCTCTCGTCTTTTGCATTCAATTGGCTTGTTGACTTTTTTTTGTTGCTCGACAGTACTATGCTTATTGCGAACAGGTATGTAGATGTTGGAAATTGTGTTGACTTATTTCGTTGATCCTTGATACATAAGCGTGTCCTTTCTTTTAAATCCCAAGGCAATCACCTCGGTTTGCTTCTACGGAGAGAGTTTCTCCTACCATAAAAACTTGAAGAGTTGTGTGATTGTGGATTGAAACCTTAGGTAGAGACACTCTTTTATACTACACATTCCATAAATGTGGTATGGAATTCTCAAAAGCATTATTATCTCGAGAACCGGAACAAATTTTCAAGAATTGATAGAGTTTCTCGATAATTGAAAGAGTTACTTGAGAACTGTGAGAGTTTCTTGAGAAACGAAAGGTTATCTTGAGAATTGAAAAGTTTAATTAAGTTAGATAAGTTTAATTAAGTTAGATAAGTCATCTTTTATGTTGAAAATTAGGATATTAGTGTCATAATATCCTTATCTTAACTTATTTAACTTATTTTATGCTAGAAATATTTTATGTGGAGCTATCACAATTCAAATGTCAACAAAATTCACTAACCTTATTTTGAAAATAAAACCCTCATGGATTTTATGTTGTATGTCCCTTTCATATACTAATATATCAAAGATTGAAGTTATAATCAAATGGTTTATGTGATAGTAAAATTTTATAAATAAACAAACCAAATATCATGACAAAATAATAATTGGTTATTCACCTGAATTTTTTCAATGATAAATAGTTCACAAAAGGAACTACTCAAGAGTGATATCACATAACAAATCAATGTCTAAATTGTCAGAGCAAAACCTCAAAAGAACTAATTAAACCCATCTTAAGCACATGCCTATTGTAGGTACTTGGCGGCAATGCTTTAGTAAGAGGATCAAGTAGCATAAAATTAGTTCTAATATGCTCCATAGACACCAAATGATTTCTAATTCTCTCTTTCACAATCAAGAACTTGACTTTCATGTGTTTACAAGCACTAAAACTCTTGTTGTTGTTAGAGAATTTGATTGTAGTTTCATTATTATAATATATCTTTATGAATTTCTATATAGAGCTTAGCTTATGATTCTCAAATATGTAATAAAGTTGTGTAATAAAATAGCATGCTAATATATCATATAGCAAGCTATATATTCTACTTCCATAGTGAATGTGGCAATGGTCTTCTGTTTGGTACTAAACCATGAAACAACACCCCCAACAAGTAGGAAAATATACCCATAAGTAGATTTTTAATATCAATACACCTAGCAAAGTATGAGTTCGAGAATCTAACAATCTCTAGTTTATTTGAACGTATATATGTGAGCAAGAGATCCTTAGTTCCTTGCAGATATATCAAGGCCTTCTTTGCAGCTTGTCAATGAGAAAGTCTAGAGTCACTTTGATATCTACTAAGGTAGATAGTGACAAAAGCTAGATCTAGTCGAATACATGTATGTGTATAGTTGAGACAACCAACTACTACAACATATAGTTTATCCTTTGTTGCAAGTCTTTTTGAATTCATTTGAAGACCTTACAATTTCTTTAGTTTATCACCTTTAATAATAGGTGCACTTCCAGGGATACAATTTTCCATCAAAAACCTCTTGGGACAATCTGAGCATTTCTAGAGACCTATTACGGTGAATCTCTATGCTAATGACATAATTGATTTTACTCATGTCTTTAAATCAAAGTTGTTAGGTAGAAAATCTTTAGTCTTTCTTAACAAACTAAGGTTTGTACTAGCAAGCAAAATATCATCTATATATGAACATGCAATATCCATCCACTCTCACTTTCCTTTATACATACATATATATATATATATATATATATATATATATATATATATATATTTATTTATTTATTTATTTATTTAATCAACAATAATTTTTTTAAAATTAAAGGACATGACAACTTCATTAAATTTGAAGTACCACTGTCTGAAAGCTTGCTTGAGTCAACAGCTATATTTGTTCAACTTGCAAACCATATACTTTTTATCTATAACCTTAAAACCTTGAGGTTATTGCGTGTACACTTCTTCTTTAAGTTTATCATTCAAGAAAGTTGTTTTCACATCCATTTGATATAATTCTAAATCAAAATGAGTTACTAAGGTTAAAACTATCCTTAATGAATCCTTTGAGAAAACGAGAGAATACATCTTATAATAGTCAATACTTTCTCTCTGTGAAACCCTTAGCTATTAGTTTGACCTTATACAATTCAATTGTCTTTTTGGTACTTCTTTTAGTCTTGAAGACCCATTTACAATCAACTAGTCTTTTCCTAAAGGTAATCAATGAGATCACAGACTTGATTACTATTCATATAGACAAACACTACTTTCATAGGTGACAATCAATTCGTGGAATTCATACAATTCATGGCTTGTGAAAACGTAGTCAGGTCATCAACCCCTAATCTGATGAGATAGTTGATTTCTTTTGTCTATTCGATCTTGTTAAATGAACCTCTTATCCTTGATAAATTGGTTATTCAACAATATGCTCTTGAATTGGTTGTATATGTGGTTGTTCTTAAGTTGGTGTAGTTATTTGTGTATCATTATTCATTGGAACAATACATGACAAATACACCCAAGCCACTGCTGTAGAGGTGACATTAGTGTCCTCATAAACCTAATGAGAAATAATGTGATCCTAGGACTCCTCAAAAACAAAATCTCTAAGGATACTATCACTAACTCAACCATCTTCTAAATCTTCTAAGAAAATCACTCGATTAGAATAAAATCTATAGCTTTTCTACTTCTATGGATATCCAATGAAAAATCTATTAATTGTTTTTTAATCCAGTGACTTTTCTTATAGGTTATTAACTTTAACTTCAGTTGGACATCCTCAAATGTGTATGTATCCTAAAGAGGGTTTCTTGTTCGTCCATAATTCATAGAGTTTTCTTTGTAGATTTTGATGAAGCCCTGTTTAGAATATGTATTGTTGTCTTTAGTGCTTCACCCCATAAAGGGACTAGAAGAGTGAAGTAACTTATCATATCCCGAACCATTTCTTTAAGTGTTTTGTTTCATCTTTCAGCAACCCCATTCATATTGGGTTTACTTGGTATTGTATATCGTGGTACTATGTTATTTTCATTAAGAAACTGGCAAATAATCATAACATGTATTGTATCCCGATGTGTCTACCATAGTACTCTCCACCCCTAGTCCCTAATATGTTTAAATTCTTAAACATATTAGGAACTTCAGATTTTTCTTGAAAAAATAGATAAATAAACCTAGAATAGTCATCAATAAATGGTATAAAGTATGACCTATAAAACATGGGCTAAAAGGTTCACATATAACTATATGAATAACATCTAATGTTGATTGACATTTTATGACATGTTTTCTAAATGTTTCAAGATCAATAAAACCTAACAATTCCAAAAGATCATCCTTCACCAATCTTTCCATCTTCTTTTATGATGTGTCCCAACCTACTATGTCATAAGATACCTAAATTGTTATTTAACCTATTTTTCTTATTAATACATATTAAAGAAATTACAAATTCAAAATCAAAAGACATTTAATTTGAATAAATCATCAATAATTATTGTAACAATTCTCTTTATTAAAGACACCCTTGATGCATTAAAAAATGCTATAATTGCCTTTAATTAAAAAATACTATAATTGTTATACCATTGATAAATTAAGTTTCTTTGAAATGATGGAATATAAAAATAATCTTTCAAAATCAACAATTCTCTAGAGCCTAAGGTAATTCTTTAGTTTTCAACTACTTTTACATGTGATTGCATCCCATTACCTGATATAATAAATTTTTCACATTAGTTTTCAACTGTATAAGGACTCATGAAGGAACGACAGACTTCTTTGAACTTAATATTAGGTTACATCAAGGATCAACTTTAAGTCCATACTTATTTATAATGGTGATTGATGAGTTAACAAAATATATTCAAGATGAAGTACCTTGGTGTATGTTATTTGCAGATGACATTGTATTAGTGGAGGAGTTTAAGGAAAAAGTTAATAGAAAATTGGAACTATAAAGAGAAACATTAGAAAGTAAAGGCTTCCGACTTAGTAGAACAAAGACATAAAATATGTAATGTAAGTTTGTCATTTGGTTACTTCAGAGGACATAAAAATTAAAATTGGCACACATTGCATCCCCAAAAAGAAAGTTTTAAATACTTAGGGTCAATTTTTCAGAGTGATGGAAGAATTGATGGAGATGTTACGCATAGAATTAATGCTAGTTGGTTAAAATGGAGAGGAGCATCAAGTATTCTTTGTGATAAGAAGATACCATTAAAGTTAAAAGGTAAATATTATAGAACAACAATTAGACCTGCCATATTTTATGGTTATGAGTGTTGGGCAGTTAATCATCAACATGTACAAAAGATGTTTGTGACAGAAATGAAGATGTTGAGATGAATGAGTGGTCATACAAGAAAAGACCGTATACATAATGAGGTTATTAGAAAGAAATTATGTGTGGCACCAATAGAAAATAAAATGAGAGAATATCGTTTAAGGTGGTTTGGACATATAGAAGAAAATGAAAAGAATAACATGTAAGAAGTATGAAAAACAAGATTTTGAAAGTATTAAAATGAGTAGAGGACGACCACAAAAGTGTTAGAAAGAAACAATAAAGCATGATATAGCTTATTGTGAGTTAACTGCTAACATGGCACATGATAGGGTTCTGTGGAAACAAAGAATCCATATAGCTGACCCCGTCTAGTATGGAAAAAGGCTTAGTAGTTGTTGTTGTAGTTGGAGCGCGCCTCAGAAGAAATGCTCATAGTAGCACCCTAGCGGGTAAACAAGATTTTAATGACTACATTGATACTTATTTCTTAGTTGAACTAACCATAGCAGGCTCCAAGATGTCATATCCCAATGGAGAGAACAAGCAACGTGATCACTTCCATTCTTCCCACCTCACTGCCCATATGGAATTCTCAATAGAATAGGCCCTAGGACCATCCGCCATGTAAACACACACCATCCCTGTAGCTTTGCTCTAACACATCCTGATGGAGCATACGAGTTCTAACTCTTACTAGGCAAATACTCAACCAGTAAGAAACCAGAATTTGCATCGCTAATGTTATCTTGTATCTCTTTCGCCCTCAGCAGCTCTGAGTATACAGGGCTTCCATCGACTGATCTTCAACTCTCAATCAATCAACAACCTACATAGGGGTACAGTTCTCCAACTAGATCGAATCAACAACATGCTTTTCTCCGATGCAATGGTGATCGCGCATTTGAGTGCCACAAAACAATATGAGGAAGTGAGTGACATAAGTTGTGTTGAAGCAATGAAGTGGTTGATGGCGTTTGGCGAAGTCGACCGAAGCTGTCTGGTTGCCGGAGTCCGATGTAGCGTCTGTTCTCCGTCCAGTTCTTAGGTACACCTACAGCGAAAATATTGTATGTTGTTTGAGGTTTCCTCACAACGGCTTTTCTAGAGAGACCTTTTTGATATTTTTTATATATGTTTTTGTGTATGCACTGCTCTTATTTATAGAGCAGTGCCTGCTCCATATCTCGTAGTTTTTCAATTGGGTTTTCCTCATTCGGAGCATCCACATCCGGACTGTTACCGAGTTTTCTGGTAACGGTCTGGCGGTCTGACCCTATCTATAACTCCCGACACGATAATGGTCTGGATGACCAGTCCAACCGTTATTGTGCTGAGTTGCCGAGAATAGTCACTCTGTAACATCTCCCACTTAGCCATTCGAGCGCATTGACATACTAGTTTTCCTCCCACTTTTGTAGGGTTTACCTAGTAATGTCAATTCATGATTGTTGCTACAATCACTACCCGTTGAGTGATTATTTCCCTACACAACAATCAAACATACCTCAAACCCATGTTCGCAACATGTTTTGAGAATAGTTCCTCTGTTATGCCTTTAGTCAAGGGGTCTGCCAACATATCATTTGTTGGCATGTATGAGATGGATATCTCGTAGTTTTTCAATTGGGTTTTCCTCATTCGGAGCATCCACATCCGGACTGTTACCGAGTTTTCTGGTAACGGTCTGGCGGTCTGACCCTATCTATAACTCCCGACACGATAATGGTCTGGATGACCAGTCCAACCGTTATTGTGCTGAGTTGCCGAGAATAGTCACTCTGTAACATCTCCCACTTAGCCATTCGAGCGCATTGACATACTAGTTTTCCTCCCACTTTTGTAGGGTTTACCTAGTAATGTCAATTCATGATTGTTGCTACAATCACTACCCGTTGAGTGATTATTTCCCTACACAACAATCAAACATACCTCAAACCCATGTTCGCAACATGTTTTGAGAATAGTTCCTCTGTTATGCCTTTAGTCAAGGGGTCTGCCAACATATCATTTGTTGGCATGTATGAGATGGATATTTCCTTTCTCATAACCATATCATGAACATAGTGGTATTTAACCATTCTATGCTTGCTTTTTTAGCAATAAGCTCCACTCTTGATAAGAGTAATTGCTGCGTTGTTATCACAATAAATGACAACTAGCTCGTCGATTATTTTCAACTTCAAATCACGTATGAAGCGGCTTATTCAGACAGCACTCGTTGCAGCAATATAGCAAGTTACATACTCAGCTTCCTGTGTATGCAATGCTACACAACCCTATTTCTTGCATGCTCAAGAAATAGCACCACCTTCAAATAAGAATATTTGACCCGAGGTTGATTTGCTATCATCTTTGCTTCCAGCAAAGTCAGCATCTGAGTATTGTACCACTTTAAGTTCATCTACTTGAAAACATAGTTTCAAGTCTCTTATTCCTTTCAGATATAGCATACATCAAGCTACCTACAGCTTGTGCATAAAGAACATTAGGCTTATCGTCTCTTTCACTGGGACAATCAACCTTACTAATTTTAACTCCTTTTGCAACAGGTGTATCAGCAGACTTGCATTCACCCATTTTGAACTTCTTGAGAATATAATCAATATATCTCTCCTGACTCAGGCATAAGATTCTAAATTCTCTATCTCGAGAGTTCTTTATACCCAAGATATAGGATGCTTCTCCCATATCCTTTATTTCGAACTTTGAGTTTAACCATGACTTGGTTTTGACAATCATCTCATTGTCATTTACAGTCAACAATATGTCATTTATATATAATGATAGGATGACAAAGTGGCTCCCACTGTTCCAGACATATACACAGTAATCAAGTTTATTAGCTACAAACCCAAGTTATATAATGGTATTTTGAAAAGTCAAATACCATTGGCGAGGTGACTGTTTCAGGTCATATAGGGATTTTTTCAACCTATATACTGTATCTTCTTGGCCTTAAACCACAAATCCTTCAGGTTGCAGCATGTATATGATTTCATCTAAATCTCCGTTTAGAAATATTGTCTTTACATCTAACTGATGTAAGTCCAAATCATAATATACAGATATTGCCAGGATTATTCTTATGGATGTAAATTTCGCAACTAGAGAATGTCTCAATATAATTCATCCCTTCTTTTTGCGAAAAACCCTTTGCAACCAACCTCGCTTTAAACTTATCGATTGAACCATCGACCTTGTATTTCTTTTTCAAAACCAATTTACAACCTATGGCTTTCCTTTCTTTTGGTAAATCAGTCAATTCCTAGACTTGGTTTTTTTTAATGGATTCAATTTTCTCATCCATGGTTTTCCCGTAGTCTGATGCTTCTGATGAGTTCATAGCTTGCTGATAAGTCAAGTTATCAGTCAACTCATCTAAATCCACCAAATTACACACTTCTTCTGCAAGATAAGTGTGATAATCCTTTAAGTAGGATGGAGTGACCCTTGGCCTTTTATGTCCACTTAAGGTTTCGGTTGTTTCAAAAAAATCTTCTATGGGATCAAAAGATGATTGATTATGTCTACTAGATCATCAATACATTCATCATTATTTTCCAGAATATCATTCTTACTATCTTCTAAGAATTCAACATCACTTCTTTCAATTAGTCCATGGTCCTTATGATAAAAACGATATCCTTTTGAACATTTTAGATATCCAATAAATATACATCTTAAGGACCTACTTTCTAGTTTATCTCTAGACTGATCAAGGATCTTTACATGTGCAACAGATCCCCACCTCCTGAGATGACCTAGGTTGGGTTTTCTTCCAAACCACATCTCATATGGTGTAGTGAATACAACTTTACATGGTACTCTATTAAGTATGTAAACTACTGTACTTACTGCTTCTCCTCAAAATATCCTTGATAGAGAGGCATCGATTAACGTTGACCTTGTCATATTCAATAAGGTTTTGTTGTATCTCTCAGCTACGCCATTTTGTTGAGACATCTTGGGTATTGTATTTTGCTTATATCTGATCTTAAGACTTTAATTGAATACCCTAATTGGTTTTCCACTTCCTGCTTATATTCTTTAAAAATATCCAATGCCTCAGATTTATGTGCCAACAGATATAAATACATAGTGACCATCTGTTTTTAGCATTTTTCCAAAAAATAATACTAGGGTAAAACTTTAATTTTAACTATATGTCCACTTTTGAGATTTTCTGAAAAGCATAAGGACAGACTCGCAAAATTACTCTTTGGTATTTCTATAAAATTCGTAACTGATCAGGGTTAAATCTATAATTTTAACCCTCAGCCCGAATCATTAATTTTCTCAAAAGTATAGGGACAAACCTGTCTTTTGACATAATGGCATAAAAGTAATAATTTTGAATCAGGAAAGGAAATAACGTAAAACAACAACCTGGTATTTTGTAATTTTCACAAACTGCTAGAGGGTAAAAATGACTTTTCGCTCAGTAAGGGCAAAACAATCTTTTGTTCAGGGGCAGTTTTGTAATATAAAAAAACCGACCGAGGCAGAATGGACTTTTCAGTCTGCTGCCCGAAGGGGCGGTTTCGAAAAACTGTTGGTTTTGGCTCGCGATTTTTTGAAAACCGCCTAGCGGTTTTTGAATTTATTTAAACGAAGAGAGAGAGAGAGTAAATTCGATCTGAAAGAGGGAGAGAGAGAGGGTGGCCTGTGGCCTTGTGTGGCGGCCGTCACTGGCCGGTGTCTTGCTGTTTCTTTTCCTAACCTCCGGTCGATGACTTTTTTTTCACCGTGTATGGCGGTCGGTGACCTGCTGTTTCTTTTCCCAGCCTACGGCCGGCTGCCTTTCCTTTCCTTGGCCTTTCGGCCTTTTGCCGTCTGTGGCTTTGGTCTGGCCTTTCGGCTGACTACCGTCTGCGACTCTCTGCCTTTCGGCTAACTGCCGTCTGCAGCTTTCTACCTTTTGGCCGACTGTTGTCTGCAGCTTTCTGCCTTTCCTTCTCACACTCGTTTTTTTTTCTCTCTTTTTGTTTTAAACAGTAAAGCGTACCTTTTTTTTTTGCAGGGTCAACCATGAGGCTCTGATACTAATGATGGCGTTTGGTGAAGATAGCTGAAGCTGTCTAGTTGCTAGAGTCCGATGTAGCGTCTGTTCTCCGTCGAGTTCTTAGGTACACTTGCAGCGGAAATGTTGTGTGTCGTTTGAGGTTTCCTCACAACGGTTTTTCTAGAGAGACCTTTTTGGTATTTTTCATATATGTTTTTGTGTATGCACTGCTCTTATTTATAGAGCAATGCCTGCTCCATGTCTCCCGGTTTTCCAGCGGGTTTCTCTTATTCGGAGCATCCACATCCGAACTGTTACCGAGTTTTCTGGTAACGGTCTGGCAGTTACCTGGCCCTATCTATAACTCCCGACACGATAACGGTCTGTATGACCAGTCCAGTCGTGACCGTGCTAAGTTGCCGAAAATGGCCACTCTGTAACAGTGGCAAGTAGAGGAACATATGCGTCTTGCCACTATGGAGAAGGCCTATGCCGAGAAAGTAAGAGAACTGACTAGGAGGGAGGTGTTGTCATACGGGTTGTTTGGTTGGAAAGCTAATATGATGTCCATGGTCGGCCATCTAGTAATGATCAAATCAATTCTAGCATCCTTTCCTATCTACTAGAAGTATTACTTTAAGATCTTATGACAGTGATTTTGCAAATAGAGAGAATCATAAGGCAATTTCTTTGGCATGGTACTTCACAACAAAGGGTTTGCATGTATTCAGCTGGGAGGTAGTGTTTCGGCCCAAGCAAGAAGGTGGTTGAGGACTAAGATGCTTGGAAGACTTGAACAAGGCATTATTAACAAAACAGCATGGGAACTCTTGAATAAGAGCCTTGATCCATGTTCCAAACTACTACATATGAAGTGTATGTACACAAATTCCTTGCAGCATAAAGCGTTCTGATTATGCACGAGCCTTCAAAATAATTTAATTGGGTCAATAGTGAGTCGCACATGGAAATTGAGGTACTCTGAAACACGAAGGCTAAATTTGAAAAAAACATCGTTAAGAAAAAAGCTCACCAAGCTTTCTGATGATATATATATTGATAGGGACTCGATAAGAAACGAGCGAGAAATTGCTAGTCAAAACCTAGAGGCTTCAGTCAGCACAAGCCATGGTGTGGTTTGAACAAGCCTGAGATAGGTCTAGGGTATGATTTTATTATATACGGGTCTGGACTTGATTGAGTGGAACCAAGTGAGTGGTCCATGCGAAACAATATTAGGAACAATAAATCACGATAATTGAGAGAGAGGCTTGTGGATGGCCAATTTGGCTGGCAGCAGTAGTCACTCTTGTCAGGTTCAACTGCATGATGGTGGCAGCATCTTAAGGAGGCTACGGTAGTGGCCAAGAGGCAGTAGTGACCAATGTAAGAGATGATTCTTCTTGAGGTGGTTGGAGTAGATGAGAATAACACCAAGATGAAGTGGATGGTAGTGTTAGATGGTGGCTCAAGTCGAGTGCACGGTGAGAGGTAACGGATTGCAATCGAATGCATCTAGGCTGGTGTTAGCAGAGTTGGCAGGTTGATGGGTAGCAGTCTATGATGAAGCCCTCAGATGAGAAGGTTCCAATGATGGTGGGTTTCTAGAGGGATGATGGTGGAGCTAGTCGTAGTCCATCTAGTGATTGTCGATAGTGATAACTCATACCGATTATGGATGTGCTATAAGGCCTCACATAAAAGATGCTGTGATAAGAAAGGAGGACCCCATTCCATATTACACATACACTATTTCAAATAAAATGAATTTAACATAAACAAAACAGTTTTACCATTTACAAAGTTAACATAAGAGGTAATACAGCAAACGAGTCATTTCTTTTGGTTGAACGGATATCCGAGGAGAAGGTAAATAAAAGCAAGATTGAACTGAAAGAGAGTATATGATTTACAAAACAAATTACATTTTGCTTCTTGTGAGTCTCTCTGGTTTTCTTCTGCTAGTGAACCTCCTCGACGAGGTCGTGCCAAGCAATCCAGAGTCCAATGGCGACCACTCTTGCTGCAACAAAGAAGAAAAATACTTCATTTGGTATCAAAGTAGGGTTTTTTGTCTTCTAGCAGCACCCAAATTTGTGCACTAATCAATCAGCCATTACAGGTCCGATAAATGGTATACTTTCTTTTATGTTTGTAACTAGATCAAATCATTTCTATTCAGATCTATTTTTCAAACATCATTTTTTTAGATCTGAACAGAAATCGTCAGATAAATCTTTTTGAGTTTTGGTAAAACAAAACGTCTATCATTGATATCAAACCAGAAAAGATTTTATGAATAAAGCTTCTCTGAAAGGGGAAGATAAACAAATAAAAAAAGGATAAATGAATCAGATCGAACGTCAATCTGGTCGAGCCTTCTACAGTTTGCAGTGATCCTTCGATCCTTTGCTTACTTGCAGTTTCGGATTACAGACTGTGTGAAGAAGTTACAATCATTAAAAAAACAGAAGAAAAGTGTGAAAAGGAACTTATTTGCTGGGCCAAGGAGGGTCTTCACTGCTCTCCGCCCGGCACCTTGCAGATATTATTTGATCAGATTATTTTCTGTAATGTTTACAAGAAAAAAGGGAAGGGAAAGAAAAGAGAGAGACACTTAGCAAATTAGGCATTTCTTCATGGAACAATTTGAGCATCCCTTAAGGAACAATATGAATGCTCTCTGTCACCTTATCTGGTCTTCTTATTTAGAATCTCGCTATCATCCACCATTGTCTATTACGGGCTACGAGAGAAATAGCTAGAAAAGAAGGAAACTAAACAACAAGGAGAAAGATGCAGAGAAATAAGAGAAAAAAGGAAGCATAGGTAAAATTACCATTTTGCCCATATTAAAATCTAATATTACCTAGTATGCCTTGCAAATTTCGGTTGGCCCCAAATAACTTTTGAATTTTTCAGAAAAGGACTTGTGATCTTACTTTTATTGTTTAGTTGTTAATATTGTTTACAATTAGTATCAAAACCTTTTTGAAATTGCACAATAGTGCTTGTTATAGAAATTTACTTTTCTGCATATACTCATTCTTGAAAATTACTATTTTCAGAACAGTATGTGTGGTAATTATTATTTGCAGGAAGGTGGTGATAATTATTTTCAGGTTGATTCCATTAATTTTTTGAAATTACTAATTGATTCCTGATTAGCATACTATTAAAATAAGAATCTGCTTTACTGTTGTTTTTGAAATTTCACTTCAATAGTTGCTTATTAAATTATTGTTTGCTTCTACTATGTTAGTCTTGATTGCTAGACCCTCATTTTTTGGAAATGTTTTCAATATATTAAACAAAAAACATGACTTCTAGAGTATTAGTAAAGTGTCCAAAATCTTAAAAGTTGAATGGTTTGAACTTTCAAAGTTGGAAAAGGTGTATTCCACTAGCCTTTACTCTTAAGGGCATTGATTATATCCTAAGAAAACCAAGATTGAACTTATAGTAGAAACATGTAGCCAACACAGAGAAAGTGATAGGACTTTCTCTAGAGATGACTTTGTGGCTAAGACCATAATATTGACTTATATAAAAGATTATTATAAAATGAAAGAGTCACACAATGTCGTCCAGCATGTAAATAAAATACTCATAATGGGTAGAGATTTAGTTGCGGCTAAAATTATCATCTTAAACTCAATACAAATATCAACCATACTAAATAATCTTTCATCTTTTAGGGATATGGTTATCACTGTCATTAGGGTTAACTCTACTATTACCTTAGCTAAGCTCCCTCTACAATTAGTAATTGAATAGGAGCATCTAAAGAAGGACAAAAAAGAAAGACTGCTTCTTACTCGGGATGACTTGGGCTCCAATTCCCAAAACCATCAAAAAAATAAAAATAAAATTTTTAGCAAATCTAACAAAAAGAAATGTTTAGTATTCAAGAAATCATAAAGATATACTTCTCACGTAAATGCTCGACAGGTTGGGCAGAAGGAGAAGTGTGAAGTAGTGTGTAATTTCAAAATATCTCAACTGGACCGTGATGGTGGATTCACTATAGAGAAACACCACATAGCCAAGAATAAGATGGCGCAATTGACCTCAAAGAGTAACAACCTCGAGAACATTATGTCTATATTGGAAACAATGCCTATTATGATATTCTAGGTATCAAGGCCTTTAGGATCGATGTAGTAGATACTCTTATGTTACTCACAATTATACTAATTATGCCCTCTACAAGGCACAATTTAGTCTTTGTGCCTGTCGTAGTTAAAAAGGATTTTGAAGTCTAGTTTTTTCCATAGAAGGTGACTATGGGGAAACATGATCGTGTATATTTTACTGAAATTTTTGTTTCTGATTATGGCTTATTTAAGCTTAGCACTTTAAATAAGGAAGAACCATCTACTTTTTCTGCTTATATTGAATATGCAATGCTTGTTGATGTGAATGCATGGAATAAAAGACAAGGACATATTAGCCTAAATAAGTTAAATAAATTGAGAACCTAACTTATTACCTGGATTTAATGAAACCACATTTTAATAAATATGAGGTTTGCATTTAAGAGAAAATGATGAGAAAACTATTTCTCAAAAAGAAAAGGTAACCACAAGTTTATTAGAAATCATTCACACTAATATTTGTGGACCTTTTAAAATAAGGTCTTATCGTGAGAAGGTTTATTTTATAATCTTCAACGATTACCATTCAAGATATGAATATATATACTTCTTGTCATATAAATATGAAACATTAGACACATTCAAAGAACACAAAAAAATTTAAAATCAATTAAGATGCACAATTAAAGTGTTGAGGTCTCATCGAGGTCGTGAATACGCCTTAATTGAGTTTTCTTAATATTGTAAAGAACATGATATAATTAGGCAAAATACTATACCTAGGACACCTCAATAAAATGGTGTAGTCTAACGATATAAGAAGGCCCTTTTAAATATGACAAGTTTTATGTTAGTAGATGCTTCTTTATCAAAAGTATTTGGCAGAGAAGCAGTATCTATAACCATGTATATTTTTAAACAAAGTCCCATGTAAGGTTATATCTCCTACACCATGTGAGTTGTGGTCTAATAGAAAACTAGACCTTAACCGCCTAAGGATGTGGGGCTCCATAGTAAATGTAAAGATCTTAGACCAATTTTGAGATGAAGTAGAAAGTAGATCTTTGATGTATATCTTTCTTAGATACCGAAAGGGTATGATTTCTATCATAAGTATATCAGGTTGATAAAAAATAGGGATGTTGAATTCTTAGAGGATAATAAGAATAACATCTTTATAGGTAATGATGATACAAAAAATGATCTTTTATATCTTGATTAAACATCATTTGAGTCCATAGAAACTGAACTAAGTGAACTCCTGTAAACTGAAACACTAAGTGGTCATAAGAGATCACAACCTCCTGTGTCATACTTAAAAGACTATCATACTTACTCACATTAGGAAATATGCTATTTAGTAGATTTAAATGAGGTGACTGATAACCTAAGTTATCAAAAGCTATTAGCTCATCTGAATCACTAGATTAATTGAATGTAATGGATGAAAAAATTAAATTCATTGGGAAAAACTAAGTCTAGGAGTTAATAGTATTGCCAAAGGGAAGAAAAACAATTGGTAATGGTCATCGAAAAAGAAATAAAAAGTTGATGGTTTAATTTTAAAATTTAAAGCAAGGTTGGTTGTAAAAGGCTTCTCGCAAAAGGAGGAAATTGATTATGTTGATACATATTCCCCTATTATGAAATTTTGATCTATTAGGATAATTTTAACAATTACTACCTTTTATGATTTTGAGTTATACCATCTATATATAAAGACGACTTTTTTGATGGTGACCTTAATGAGACTATTTACATGAAATAACCAGAAGGCTGTGTAATTAAAGGTCACGATGACATGATATATAGGTTGAAGAAGTCCATATATAGCCTAAAATAATCATCTCATCAATAATATTTAACTTTTCAAAATACCATTATAGAATTGAGATTTGTGGTTAATCAGCTTGATCACTTTGTCACCCTATCATTGTATATAGATAATATTTTATTGATGGGTAATGACAATGATATGATTGTAAAGATCAAGTCATGGCTAAGGTTCAAGTTCAAAATGAAGGATGTAGGAGAGGCATCTTGTATCTTGAGTATAAAGATCACCCGTGATAGAGCATCTAGAGTATTATGCCTAAGTCAAGCAAGGTATATTGACTATATCTTCAAAAGTTTGGAATGGATGACTATAAGTCTACAAGCACACGCTATATGCTATGTTGTGTATGCGACCTAATATCAATTTTGTTATTGGTTTCATGAGCATATATTAAAGTAATCTTAGTTGGAAACATTAGGTTGTCCTGAAGAGGATCTTCAAGTATCTAAAAGAAATATGATTAAAAATGATGTATTAAGCAGATGAATTGAAAATAATTGGATACTCAGATGTTGACTTTGCTGATATCAAAGATGATAACAAATCAATCTTCGATTAAGTTTTTTAAAAGTGGTGTTGTTTCTTGGTCATTCAAGAAACATAGTGTGTGACATCGCATACACAAGAGGGTGAGTAAATTACTTTCAATATAGTTACAATGAGTGCCATTTAGAAAAACAATGATTTGAAATTTAATATACCCAATGAGTCAGTTGTCATTTACTGTAACAGCAGTGAATAAATGTCTTGAATTATTGCTTTTGAGTATGTATTGAATTGTTGTAACTTAGTTGAGACGAAAATACCTGGCAAGATGCTTAGAACCATGTGGTCGGATTAGCTTGTGATGAATTCTAGGCTAAAAGATCCTCACGATTGAATTCATATTAACATAAGATCGAGAACCAAGTTGTAGTGGAGTTTGGACCACACTTAGAGGTTTTCTATGTTTGGATTCTACTTCCTAAGTTATATGGGACAAATTTTGGGACAACGTCATATCCACATTGAGGAGGATTTGCTCCAGATTCATGCCATGTGCATTTTTGAGTTAGGGCATCATAGGAGGCCTTGATGTGAGCATGTTAAAGTTTGTTGCATATTTATCTATTTATACATGTAGCTCTACGGTTTATTCCAACTGAAGGTGGTCTCTATTTGACACCAATTGGTTCAGCATGATAAAGACCTACAAGCAAGTGTGGTTGAGTAGCTAGATCAGGGTTTGTGGAGTGGAGGCTACATGATGTCAAAAGGCAAAGGTGCAACCAAAAGGGCGGTAGTCTTGTACCTTGTATTTCATTGGATGGTGGCAGTAAGAGGCAGGTGTTTTGTGGCAAGGCACGACCAACACAAGAAAGGGAGTGCA
Organism: Brasenia schreberi; assembly: GCA_036023115.1. Taxonomy (NCBI): domain Eukaryota; kingdom Viridiplantae; phylum Streptophyta; class Magnoliopsida; order Nymphaeales; family Cabombaceae; genus Brasenia; species Brasenia schreberi. The sequence continues at coordinate 19,622,135 of JAYKKT010000072.1, forward strand.
TTGAACTGGCGTCTAGTGTTGGAAAGGGATGAATGGACTAGTGTCAGTGATATGTTTGGTTCGTGGTAGTAACGATTGAGCAACGAAGCCTGGTGAAATTGGTTGGCGCCCACATCAAATATGATAGATTTTAATAGGGTTCCATATGTTCTAAATTCAAAAGATAGAGGCAATAGTTGCCTGTTCAAGTTATAGACTTCGATTGTGAGAAGTTAATCCAATTGGTAGTTGGGAGATAGTGGCTGATGATTGCTTTGTAGTAGATTGGAATGGAGAGAGTTGATTATGTCTCGAAGCAAGCAAGCTCGAAATTAAATCAATGCAACTGCCAACTTACCTGGTGGTTGGAGGAGAGGGCGAGTGAGAGTGCTTGTAGATGTGTTGATGGTTGAACTGGTGTTGGCCGAATAACTTGGTGGTTTAGCTAGTGAGCCGCTCAAGGCAGTCCTAAATAGGGGGGCAAACTGGTCGAGGAGGAGTGAGCACTCAAGCTTATGTAAAAGTTCTATGGTTGGTTTTATAGCAAGAACCCAAGCTCTATCTCTAGAGCAAGATCTATACTTTTTAAGGGGTGTGGAGTGACCGGTTGTGGGAAGTCCATGATCCACCCCTTTTGGATCTAAAAAAGACTGACCCAACTGGGTGGTGTCGAGCTGGCTGCATTTGTGTGCTTCACCTAGGGGTTGACCAATGGGATCTGATCCACATATTGCGAATCTAGCATAAACTAGCCGTCTTGAGAAGTTGCAGATCTAGGGCATGCATGAGCTCATCCAAGTGCAAGTCAGTGGCCGACTGGACTTACGTGTGCGTGAGTGGGCTTTGGTTGTGCGCACGTATGTGCTTGTGGACAGCTAAGGTAGAAAAGGCCGACCCACGGAATTCCGTCATGCCCTTGGTTATGGGGGCATGGCTGACCGTCCAGGTAGTGGCGTGCGGTTAGTCTAAGACCATTTCCTAGTTAAGTTGGTAGGTGGGTGACTGCATCCTACAACCTGAGGTGACACTCATGCAGTCATTTGGGATCCTATTTTGGTGAATCCAAATGGTGAGCAGTCCTCCCTTTTTTTATTTATGAAAGGGGCGCTAAGGTGTTGGTATGCTGACACAAGCGAGTATTCGTGGAATTCTTTTGGGGGTTGCTTTGTTTTATCATCAACAAAAGTTGTCTTGCTCAGATTTACGCTTCATTTACTCTAGAGGAGAATTAATACGAGGGAATAGTGCCGTCACTGGTTATTCTATGTGAAAATTTGTATCGTTTAGAAGGTTCCTAACACAGTGGCCACAAGATTGGCATAACACCAACTCCTTCCATTTCGAATTCACGGAGAAGAAACTTCTCATGGTAATGTCGTCATGGATGACGTGGACTATCCGCTCACCTGTTATTTCAGTAGGTTATTACTATATTCCTTTTACAAGATAATCTTTAACAATATTCCTTTTACAAGATAATCTTTAACTTTTTAATATTTTAAAGAAAAAGCTTCAGACAACTATTCATGGTTTGTTAGTTTATTAGTTTGGTTTTTATGGAGTACAATGTTCTCTGTAATACCCTATAATTTCGGTTGTGTATCACTTTAATTCGAAACCGTTAACTGTATAACCAGAAGATGATGACGTGAAATACAACTTCATATGATCAGAGTGATCGATTGACTCAATAGTTATATTAATGTCGGGTTAATGTGGCAGCTAGACAACTTATAACCAACTAATATAAGATGTCATGATAGCAGGTGATTGTGATAATTTATATACTACACGATATTGAGGGTAACACTGCTGGATATTTGTCACTAATTCATTGATAAATCATAACTAAACATAAGGTACTTTGTAAAGTTTTTCTTGTTTTAAAGAATGGAATGAAATGTGGTTGCCTCCTGAAGTGCAACAACAATAACTAAGCCTTTCCTCATATTAAACGGGGTCGGCGGTTGCCCCGTGAAGTGTACAAGTTAAATCTCTGTGTTTTTTTTTACAAGAGGCCAAAACACCCTTACATCCACCCTATGCGAATCAAACTTCCCACCAACAGCAACTGCGATATAGAGCGCTGCCGTTGAGCTAACGCTCTCGGTGCCGATCTGTTCTTTTAATCTACGATTCGTGTCCCCATAACCACATTTGGGAGTGTAAGCTGCACATGGTGTACGTGATCCCTCCCACAAGTTCAACACTTCACCCCATCTCTCTCTCTCTCTCTCATATACGCACGCGCACAGAATGGAGCTTCGCGAAAGGTTCTGTGTTCTATGATGTTATTGACGGATGTTGGGTATGAAAACCTTTGTGGGCAGCAGCTCTTTTCTTTCCTGATTCTTGCTCTGTAAATGATTCGTAAGATGGGAGATCCGATGCGAGTGGCTTTGCTGGTTGTTCTTCTTGTATGTTGCGGTTGGCTCTTCAGTGTTGGTTCTTCTAGCGCTGGCGATGCCGATCCAATCTACAAGTATGTTTTTTTTGTTACTTTAGCCTGCTTCTGGAGTACTTTAAAAATTTTCCGTTCTTGTTTTCCCCATTCACAGTGTTAATATAGATTTTTTCTTTTCCTTTTTTTTGGTTTAGATTTGAATGCTTCGATTTGGCCACCCTCGACATTGGTTTTTCATTGACTTTTCAATGGTGTTCTCGGGTCGTTTGGCCTGATGAGTTGAGGAACATGGTAGTGGAAAGGAGCCGTGTGACATTGTGTCTCTTGGTGAATCAGTGTGGGTGCACCGACGTTAGACTATTTAGAAACTAGAAAACGGAGATTCATTGATGGTGTGAGTTACACTGCCGGTGGTTTTGTGATCGCATAACTGGTACCCGTGATGGTTAATATGTTTGTCGATGTTGAACTTAATCTACCAATTTGTTGTTCAATTACCAAGCTTGAATTGATAACTGACTATGTCACTGGATTGAGTACTTTTAGGGGGAACTTCAAGGTTAACAAACATAATTCTCTTATTTAGTGATTTCATTCTAACTTTAAGCTATCGAGTCCACCTGCTATTATATTTGTTACAGTTGGATCTTCTAATAGTCATCTTGCCTGTTGTTTGGTCTATGCATCGGAGAAACACATCATATATTAAGGTTGGTTTGCCAGAATATCTGAGGCTAGATATCTGATTGAAATCTGTACCTTCAACTCTAGGATTATCAAGGCAATCAACATTACCCCCCTTCGGCTGGAATTTTCATCATCTGACCGTGAAATTTGGTGTACGATACGGCCCGTTATACGCCCAAATTTTTTTTTTCAAATTTTTTTTTCAAAATTTTTTTTTCAATTTTTTTTTGCATGTTTCTGCCCTCTCTTTCCCTCTCTTCACTTCCCTTTAAGGCATCCTCCAATATGCTTATAATTTGGGTTTATAATTTCATTTATTTAATAAGAATAATGTATAAAAAAAAATTATGACAAAATCATTTCCCTTTCTGTTACAACTTTTAGGTATATTTTTGTTAACAGTTTCTAATTTCATAAGATCGTAAACAATTAAAAACATTTAGTTCTCTCGGTTCATTGAGTAGGGATTTCACAACTTCACTATTTTAGGGTTCACGTTACATGACTTCCATTGAGTTGAACATGATAAATGTGTGTGAGGCTTAACTCAGTCTGTGAAGTGAGAAAAGCTCATGCATTAGTTAAAAAGCTAGTCTCCAATAAGAGAAAAAGGGGACATCATCAAGTAATAATATCACATCATTGAGGTGTCATAGACTCAATAATCAAAGAAATGGAGCTCTTTGTTTTGCTCACATATGAAAATTAGCAAATATGACAACTACATGTACAAAGATAGCAGTTTGTTAATTTTGATATATTACATGAGTGAATTATGGAAGATAACGAAGAAAATGCACTCCTAAGTCCTAACTGAAGAAGACATTGCATGAATTAATTTGAAGTGCAACAATATCATCAAGGAGAAGATGAAGATTATTTAGTTAATGATCCTGATTCCTGATACAAATGTACAATATGTAAAATATAAATGTATTTCATTTTTTGATTCAAAATATATAATTTTGGATGCAATTGTTCAATATTAAATGTTCAATTTGTGCTAAACTTTGCATTATATGAATTTAAAGCAATTACAAAATTTTCCAGAATTTTCTTGATTTTTTTTTGGATTTTTACTAATTTTATTGATTTTTTAAATATTTTTTATAGTTTTTTAATATTAAAGTACGATACGATATGATACGCCCGTATCGTGGAGCCCAGCGATACGCGATACGATACGCGTCAGACAACACTGGTCCCTGATGAATGTGTTTAGAGAAATGTCTGCATTAAATGTCTTCTTCGTAAATGTTAATTGACCAGAGAGTGTTTTTGTATGAAGAATAAGGTCCCTTGGGGACATTGGTGGCAGGTTTTGTTTCAGTTAGCAGACATTTTCATGAAATTAATAACAGCTATTTTGTCAAATGATCCAGTCATGATGTAGCAGACCTTGACGATGGGTTTACAAATGTGTGACAATTCTGTCACCTCTGAACGATAGTGATGATTATCTATTACTATCATTTTAAAGTACGTATTTTCCATCTGTACCTCTTGCTATCATGCGTATGTGCTAATGTTGCAACTTCTTGATGGTTAGTCTTTCCTGTTCCCATGTCCTAAAAAATCTAAGGCTTACACCTTTATTCCAATCTTTAGTAGTTCGTTGGACATCTTTGATTACCATCAAACTTGTGCTTTTTTTGGAGTCCCTTATTTCCAATTTTGCATATTTCTCAATCTTGCTGAATTTTATCTTAGTTTTCATCCTGTAACATAAGAACTAAAAACCAGAAAAAACTAATTACCATATAGGTACATATATTGTTTTCTAAGTTCTCTTGGGATCTGATTCATTTACTTTAACTTCCACAATTAGAAACACCAGCTCAGTTGTTATTGTTGTTTGTTTTTTCTCCTAAATCACCAGGACTTGTGTGGAACTTTGTGAGAAGACTGGATGCATCGACAATACCTGCTTCCAGGATTGTCGGTTGTCATCTAATGATGTTGCTGCTGACAGCCCTTGGTACATGAAAGAGACACAATTGAAAGGATGGAACTGTAGGAGCGAGTGTCGTTACCATTGTATGGTAAAAAGAGAGAAGGAAAGGAACATGCTTGGGCTAGAACCTGTTAAATACCATGGGAAATGGCCCTTCAACCGTGTCCTAGGTCTGCAGGTTTGTTTTACAAATGGAGTTTCTTCAACATTATTTAGTAGAAAATGATTTCCTTACTGCAAAGTTAGTGAAAAAGAGTAATTGGTCAAAAACAGCTGCTTCGATTTGTTGCCATCAGTGGAGTTCCATTCTGCTTTGTGGGAGTCGCCCAACTTTTTCCCTTTATCTGTCTGACTTATCTTTTTATTGGAACAATATTCAATTTCCAAAATGTTTTTGTTTTACACTTGTCTCCGGTAGCATCTTACTGCTCTATTGTAGCATTTCTTTGCATTTGAAATGAAAGATTGTCTAATTTATCGTATGCTTGCAGGAACCTGCTTCAGTGGCATTATCTGCTTTTAACCTTGTCATGCACTTCCATGGATGGATATCCTTTATGGTGCTTGTCTACTATAAATTACCTCTGAAGCCTCAAACTAGTAAGGCATACTATGAGTTTTGTGGATTGTGGATTATCTATGGCATACTTGCAATAAACTCATGGTTCTGGAGTTCTGTATTTCACAGCAGGCAAGTTATATTATTGTGTATGTTTTTAGTATTTAATTTTATGGATGATGTTATATCAGACTGCCACTGCCTAAGTTAAGTGTGGTTGAACATAACATTTCTGCTGGGCATTGAGTACCTGCCATGTGTCCAGCCTTTTATCTACTTCAATATCAAAACTTGAAGTAGGATGCTTGGTTTAATGATTTATGTTTCAATACTTTTTGAGATAAGTTGAGTCGTTCTTGTAAATCTAATTTGATTTTTGGTCTCCAGGGATGTAGATTTAACAGAGAAGTTGGACTATTCATCTGCTGTGGCTTTACTGGGATACAGTCTTCTCATGGCCACCCTTCGAACTTTTAACATCAAGGATGAGGCAACAAGAGTAATGGTGTCTGCGCCACTTTTGGCTTTTGTCACAACCCACATATTGTATCTCAACTTCTATCAGCTTGATTATGGTGAGATCTTCATGCATTTTCTGTACTTTATTTGTTATTGTGGATGTGGATACATTATTTACCTTGATTGGCAAATTTATCTGTGTGGGGTTGCATGCTTGCTTGCTTGATGCATTTCAACAAGTATGAGTAACGTCCTTCCTCAGGATTTTCAGCTCATAGGATTTTCGTGCCAGCTTATGCACTTATGAGTATTGTCCCTTGTTATGTGTGTAGAAAGAGCACAACCTCCTATTTGATTTTCAGGAAAGGAAAAAGTCTAGGCAGTTTCTGATGTAAGCCATGGAGCTTCTTAAATTGCAGTAATTTAGCATTCTGAATATTACTGCTGGGTATCCTTGGATCATTGTGACAGTTTGTCCGATAGAAGGCCATGAAATCCAAATGTTTTCATGGTGATGGTAGTACAATTTTAAATAATTGTAAACTATGGTCAGATTGTTATACCTCAATGCCATATGATACTCAACTTCTTTTCTTCTGTGTGCTCTAGTTGCTAATATCACAAACATGATATTGCTGTACTTTTTGTCAGCATGACATTCCTCCTCTCTTCCAAGCCTTTCTTGATGTTCCAAATGAGAATTTTGTGTTTCTCTCTAGAAGAGATTACTAGGTGTCCGACATTGGTTAAACTCATACTTTTTAGATTTTTTCGTACTTTTCTATGCCAACCATGTTCGCAGCCTATGTGACATGGACAAGTCATAGAGGTGGCATATCCTTTTAGACATGTGTGCGACTTATGTGTAGGTGTGGAGATCATATCCCACTTGGCAAGGTTGGGGGTTTAACATTCTTACCCCATGGCCACTAGTCACAATCGCTGTTGTTTTCAGTATTTTCATGAGTGCTGCATCTAATTTCTTCATTGCTTTATAAGGTTTAATTGGGTGGTGGTTTATGATAATTGATTAACATAATGAAGGTGCAACAAGTTGGGGATGTCTAATGGTTACCAAGATTGTCAAGAATCTTATTAACTAGAAGAACTCTCATTAATCAAATTTGGTGCAAAAGTTCCTTGTGATATTTCTGTTAGCGATGATAAGATTCAAAAGGAGGCCTGGTGAATCTAAGGAAAATATGTGTTAGGAAAGTGGTAAAAGATGTGTTGAGTGAATCTAGGAGAGACATACCGCGGCTTAGTGGTGGAGTAAAGCGGTGCTAACATAAAATTAAGGCAAAAACCTTATCTTACAAATTGCATTATGCTAATAAGATTGATGAAACTTAGGAGGCTTACAAAAAGGCAAAGAAAGAAGGAAAAAAGGTCGTCAGTGAAGCAAAAGCCAAAATTGTAGAGAGTTTATATAAAAGCTCAACTTGGAAAAGGTGAAAGAGATAAGGATGGCAAGATTTTAGTGGCAAGTGATACATAAAAAATAGATTGAAAATTTATTTTCATAATCTTTTTAATAAAAGTATTGGTACTAGTATTAGCTAAGGAGAGCTCACCAACTCAGAAAAGTATATAATTTGTAAATTCTACTGATGTATTCAAGGAATGAAATCAGAGAGGCTATTAAACTTATGATGGTTGGTAAATTGATAAGATCAAACAATATTATTGTAGAAATAGGAAAAATCCTATGAAAGATGGGCATCATTTGGCTTGTAAGATTATTTCATGAAATATGGAGAAACTAAAAGATGGTTGGGAATGAAAGAAGAGTACAATTATACCCATATACAAGAACAAGAGAGACATTTAGAATTGTATGAGTTAAATTGATGAGCCATACTATGAAATTATGAAAAAGAATTATTAAATATAAGTTGAGAAAAATATCGAGTACAACGGAGAACCAATTTGGATTTATGCTAGAAAAATCTACTATTAAGGCTATTCACGTGCTGAGTCTTATGGAACATTTTAGAGAAAAAAACCCTTGATATAGTATTTATTGATTTACAAAAAGCTTATGATAGGGTGCTTAAAAATATTCTTTAGAGAACCTTGAAAAAGAAATGTATCCCATTGATGTGCATCAATCTTATAAAGGACATGTATGATGGTGAACAAATATATATGAAGACTCATGAAGGACTTACGGATTTGTTTGAAGTTAATATTGGATTACAACAATGATCAACTTTAAGTTCATATTTATTTACCTTGGTTATTTACGAGTTCACAAAGCATATTCAAAAGTACCTTTGTATATGCTATTTATGAATGACATTATATTAATGAATGAGTCTAAGAAAAAGTTAACATGAAATTAGAATTATGGGGAGAAACATTAAAAAAGTAAGGTTTCATTGTAGTATAACAAAGATATAATATATGAGAGGTAGGTTTGATTATTTGGTTACTTTAGATGACATGAAAATTAAGATTGTCATGGTCGTGGCAGGAATGAAAATGTTGAGATGGATATATGGTCTACAAGGAAGGACTACATACCATAATGGGGTTATCACAAATAAATTGGGCGTGACACTAATTGTTGATAAAATGAGATAAAATCGTTTAAGATGGTTCAGGCATATGAAAAAGTGATCAAAAGAAACTCTGGTAAGAAGGTATGAGAATCTAGAGAGTGAAAATATTAAAGAAAAAAAAGAGAAAGACCACAAAAGTGTTGAAAGGAAAACATAAAGAATGATCTAGCTTATGTTGTTTTAACCATTAGAAACAAAGAATTCATGTAACCGACCCTATCTAATATGGGAAAGTTTTAGTCATTATTGTTGTTGAAGAAAAATACTATTCAAGGTGAGCTTGAGCCACAAGTAATTCATACCGGTGCTGTAAATATCAACTTTGTTGTATAATACATATCAATACATATTCTAAATTGAAGTACGTACACACATGTCAGCTTATTAGTTGAGTCATAAGTAATTCAAACCTCCACAAGTAATCAAATGCAGATGGTTGATGATTTCATACACAAAATTGATTTCAATACTGTAAGCACGAGAATTCTTTGCTCCTGGTTTACAAGACCAGAAACGAGTCTTTTTGCGTTTACGTCGCTTTTAAGGGCATGCCAAGAAATATATCTGACTTTTAAAAGGCAATTGTGAGCAAGCGGGATCTTTTCGCTTGAAACCTTCTTGAGCCGGTGCTCATGGGTCAGTTCCAGCGCTTAGAAAACTTCGATTTCAAACAAACCTGAACCTTTTTTGAAAAAAACAAGTATTTCGACGATTGTTTGCCTAAATTGCAGTTTTTATTACGGGGGTTGTTCGTATTCAAGTCTTTGAGCTTTTAAGCTATTTAGGCCGGATGTGTGTGCTTCTAGTGGCCTAAATTAAGCGAGTTTGAGCGTAGTTTCGGGGTTTCCTCTTTGAAAATACGTGAATGCAAGGATGCACGAACTCTCTTCAGGTTTGATATGATGTGAGCTAGGCTCAAATTGAAAGTAACTCACACACACAGCTTAAAGTAAATACCCGAATGTAAGTGCAACTCATGCAGCTGAAAGGGAAATACCCGAACCTTAAAAGCAACTCACACGACTTGAATGTAAATTGCGGAAGGGAGATATACTTATATTAAGAGCGGAAAGGCTCAATGCACGCGTGTGTAGTGTAGAATTGAAATGACAAACTCACACGACTTGAATTAAACTTGCCGAAATTGAAATATAAGTATATAAGAGCGGAAAGGTGTTAATTATGTTGATAATGGGTCATGTAATATGTTTGTCTAGTTAGTGTCTTATCAAAGTCTAAATAAAGGTTCTGTCTAATGTAGTAAATGTCATAATTAGACCCAATGGATCTGGATCAGATCTATTGGGAACTGTGTCCTAAAGTTAGGGGTAATTGTGTCTTTTAAATTAGATTAGGTTTAGTATAAAGTCTAAGATTAGTTAGGGTGTTATTGTAATGAAAGAAAGAAAGAATATGGCCGCCCAGAGAAGGGGCCGATTCAATGAAAACTTCGATCTTATCAATACTACTTAGTTCCTTGATTTTTATCAATGAAATGAAGTGATTGAAACTAAGATGGTATCAGAGCAGAGCATGCAAAAATTGCAGTCAGCCGAAGTGTTCTTCATCTCTAGCAATACACGTGGAAGTCGTGGTCAGTCAAGGTGTTCTTCATCCCTGAAAAAAATCAGGCAAGTTGACATTAGCCTCTTGAATGTTTGATGAAACAAATAATTTGGATTGATTTATCAAACAAACGAAGTTACAGTCAATTAAAGTTGACCGTGGGTGAATCAACCAATTGGAATTTTTCTATCAATCATATTCCAGAATCAGACTATTGCAAGGGAACAAAAAAGATTTTCTTTTCTTCTTGAATCAAGACAGTCAGTGTTTGAATTTCGTCTGATTAAATCAAATCAACTAGCTGTTGATCTTGCTGATTCGAATATCGCAAGGGAATAATGAGTACATCCATGTTGCCGTTCGCCATTTTACATCTGCCATCTTACTGCTGATCAATTGCAGTCGCCACTCGCCATTCTCTGTTTGTCGTCCACTTGGTATCAAATCAACTGGTACTATAACTTGAGGGCTAATATAACTGGCCGTGTGATTTCAGTAAAGAAAACCTACAACAAGAAGTGAGGATTATTGGCAACAGGTTAAATACATCAGATATAACTGAAAAACGTGTATTGCTACAAGGTATTAAACACGTAGGAATCTCAATTCTTAATCCTTATAGATCTCGATTAAGATTGATGGAAGATTGAAGGAAGAAACTATGTCACCCACATCTGGACAGGATCAAAAGATTGAACCATTCCAAATTACAAATATTCGCCTAGATGGACAAAATTATAGGGAATGGGCTAGGTCTATAGAGCTCGTCTTAAGATCCAGAGGAAAAACATATATTATTAGGAAGACCTCACCACCACTAGAAGGAAGCAATGCAAAATATGAACGGTGGGAAAAAGAAGACGCCCTTGTAAGTTCATGGCTGATCCAATCCATGAACCCATCTATCAGCAAGACTTTTATGAATATGGAATCAGCCGTAGAAATTTGGACTGTAGTGGAAGAGGCATACTCTAGACAGAAGAACATTGCAAAAGAATATGAAATTATTGAGAGGATCAGAAAATGTCGTCAAGGAACCAGATCAATCAGTGAGTATTATGAGGAATTACGTGAACTCTAGAATGAACAAAGATATATTATGGAAAATAAATGTAGTCATTGTATCAAAGAAAGAACAACGGAGTCTGAAATTCGAAAAGTATTTGATCTGCTATGGGGAGTTTCATCAGAGTATGAATCTATAAAATTAAATATTCTAAGCAAGGAAGATCTCCCGTCACTTGGCACGGTATACTCATTATTGCTAAGGGAAGAAGATAGAAAGAATCTTGAGAAAGGTGAAAATATACAAGTTGAAAAATCTGCATTTGTTGGTAGAGGACAGAGCAGTTATCAGAGAGGAAGAAACTCATTCAGAGGTAGAGGAAGAGGCAGGAATCAATATTATGAGGATAAAAGCAAACTACAGTGCACACATTATGGAAAAAGAGGACACACAAAAGAACAATGTTGGGAGATTATTGAAAAACCTCCAGAATATAGAGATTACAACAGGAAAACCCCAGAATATAAAGATTATGGCAGTCATGTGGGAACTATATCTGAACCAAAGGTTGAAATTGAATTCAATAAATGAAGTGGCAGAACTAAAGAAACAAATTGCAGAAATTGAAGCAAGGTTACGAGATCAACCTTCAACCTCTTCATCAAAAGCAGAATCAAGTCCACCTACCTCATACAGCATAAGTGGTAATTATTCATCTAAAGATTCTTCAACCTTTCCTAATTGGATCATAGATTCAGGAGCTACTGATCACATGGTAGGGAACAAGTCTAATCTCATGCAGTATGAAGTGAATTCAACTCCTCAGTATGTAAAAGTAGCAAATGGTTCTTTAATTCCCATGGCAGGAAAGGGAAAAATTCAGAGAGACAATCTCATACTTAATTTAGTGATATATATTCCAGAGTTTCCTGTAAATCTACTTTCAATAAGTTTATTGACTAGAGATATGAATTATACAGTTACATTCTTTCCATATGGCTGTGTTTTTCAGGATTTGAAGACGGGAAGAACCTTTGGTCGTGGTGAACTACGCAATGGACTATACATACTACCTGGAGACCAAATTCAAAAACGTCAAAGTGCTTTGGCAGCTAGCTCTATTAAAGATGAAATAAAAATTTGGCATAGTAGATTAGGACATTTACCTGTCTCAAAAATAAGAGAACTTGTCTCATTTCCAATTCCTAGTGATGTGATAATTCAGTGTGATGTGTGTCAAAAGGCAAAGCATCATCGAGTGACTTTTCTTAGTAGTGAATCAAGATCAGTTATTCCTTTTGAGTTGATACATTCTGATGTTTGGGGACCATGTGTAATTCTGTCTATTGGAAATTTTAAGTACTTTGTTACTTTTATTGATGATTACTCCCGACTTACCTTTGTTTATTTAATGAAGTCTAAGTCAGAAATATCTTCTATCTTTCCTTTGGTTCATAATCTTATCAAAACTCAGTTTGGTCATACTGTGAAGACACTCAGATCAGATAATGGTGGAGAGTATTATAATGCACAGCTGGACTCATATCTTCAAACTCATGGTATTATACATCAAACATCTTGTGTTTACGCTCCACAACAGAATGGATTAGCAGAAAGAAAGAATCGACATATTTTGGAAATTGCTAGAACTCTTCTTCTTGAACATAATGTTTCAAAATATTATTGGCCGGAAGCTATTCTTACAGTAGTGTACATTATGAATAGAATTTCAACTGTGACTCTTGCAGGAAAATCGCCATTCAAAGTAATTAAACCTGAAGATAATCCATTCCATCTTATTCCCAGAATATTTGGCTGTGTCTGTTATGTGCATGAACATCAATAATTCATAGATAAGTTTGATCCAAGGGCGATTAAATGTATTTTCATTGGATACTCTTGTGAGAAGAAAAGATATGTGTGTTATGATCCTAATTCTCATAAAAGATATATTTCTATGGATGTAACTTTCTTTGAAAATACTCCATACTACAAGAATTCAAATGATAATTATGATCATACCGTCAAAGATTCAGTTGTTCTGCTGAGATTCAGTGGGAGTGAAGAATTAGAAGAAGAAAATTCGCTTGCAGAGACAGATCAAATTTCAGGAGATAGCAAGATACAAGTATACAGAAAGGGGGAGAGAAATATTTTTATGCACAAACAAATTGAGATGACGAATCAAGGGGGAGGAATATTATCTAATCCAGATGACAGTACAAAAGAATCCCAGAATGAAGATATAAATGACTCAGATGTTCCCATAGCACTCAAAAAAGGAAAGAGATCGTGTTGTAAGTATCCACTTTCTCAATTTATATCTTATGATCGATTATCAGAGGGCTATTATAACTTTGTGCTAAAGGCTGAGATGTATCAAATTCCAAAAAATTACTTTGAAGCATCTAAAGACGAGAAGTGGGTTGAAGCTATGAAGTCTGAAATTCAAGCATTAGAAAAGAATCAAACATGGGAAATCAGTGACTTACCAGAAGGCAGGAAAGCAATCTCATGCAAGTGGGTATATACAATTAAATACAAGGCAGATGGTTCATTAGAAAGGTACAAGGCAAGACTTGTTGCACGTGGATATAGTCAAGCATATGGAATTGATTATAAGGAGACATTCGCACCAGTAGCGAAACTCACATCTATACGAGTTATTATCAGTATTGCAGCTCAAAGAATCTGGGTAATGTAGCAACTAGATGTAAAAAATGCTTTTCTACACGGAGAACTCAAAGAAGAAGTTTATATGGAATTACCATTGGGATATCCGAACCCAACAAAAAAGGTATGCAGATTGAGAAAGGCCATATATGGATTAAAACAATCCCTAAGAGCTTGGTTTGAGAAATTCAGCAGAAGTATTATTGACTTGGGATATAAAAAGAGTGTAAGTGATCATACATTGTTCTTTAAAAAAAGGGAAAAATTAACTTTACTATTAGTATATGTGGATGATATTATTGTAACAGGTGATGATACTGAAGAAATTCAGAAATTGAAGAAGAACCTTCATCGGTTATTTGACATTAAAGATCTTGGAAGATTACACTATTTTTTGGGCATTGAAGTAGCCTATTCTGGAAGTGATATCTTTTTGAATCAAAGAAAATATACATTGGATCTTTTGCAGGAAGTCAAGATGGAAAATTGTAAACCTACATATACTCCAATGGATGTAAATCACAAATTAAAGCTGTAAGATGGAGCTGAAAGAGTCGATGTGACCAAATATCAGAAATTGGTTGAAAAATTAATATACTTGACCATCACACGGCCAGATATAGCGGTAAGATGGAGCTGAAAGAGTCGATTTATGCAACATCCATCAAAGCATCATATGGATGCTGTGTTCCACATATTAAGATATCTGAAGACAACTCCATGACATGGAATCAATTACAAATCTAATGGTCACAATGATATTGAAATTTATACAGATGCTGATTGTATCTAATGAATGGGGCTCTATAAGTTTGTCGAGAAAGAGAGCGGGTTACTATAGTAGATGTTATTTTTAATGCTAACTTTTAAGAGAAATACAATACTTTTTTGAGGATACTGATGTTATTTTTAATGCTAACTTTTAAGAGAAATAACACTTTTTTGAGGATACTGTGCCTTTAGTGAAGGTAATGAGAATGGTAGAAAGTGAAGATAGGCTTATATTGCCTTATATATATATATATGATGCTATGTATAAGGTAAAATTGACACACGTTGGAGATTTTGGAAGTTAGCAAACACTGACCACAAGCAGTTACTTCTAAAGAAGGTTAAGAAGATAATTGACACACGTTGGAATCGGTAAATGTATTATGATTTGCATGCTGCTGCATATTTTCTTAATCACTCTTAGATTTTCTCTCAACTTTGTAGAGGGTGATGAAATTAAGAAAGGGATATTGAATGCAATTGACCTTCTACAAGATTCATCTACTAGGTGCAACATTTATTTAGAGCTAAGTATATAGATAGCGTTGGAGATTTTGGAAGGTCAATTGCAATACAACTCCACTCTTAGATACGATAATGTATGATTTGTTTTTTTGATAAATTATTATTACTTATTTATTCTTATGACTTGTGTTGGTTCTTAAGACTTAATCATTTTATTTATTATATTTTATTTTAGATGAATGGTGGACTTGATTTTGTTTAGATGCACCAAATTTGTTGAGGTTTGCTCAACGTATATTAAACCAAACATGTAGTTTGTGTGGATGTGAGAAGAATTGGAGTTTTTTTTAATGCATTCACACAAAGAAGAGAAACAAATTGGAGCATATTTGTCTTCGTGATTTGGTATATATTGTATATAATATGAAGTTAAGGGAAAATTAAAAATATATTTTTATTATATGTTTGTTATTCCTTATACTTAAGTTGTAATTCAGAAGTAATAATATTTTCTAACTTCTAAGTAAATTGTTTTCTTTCTTTTATTTTTTTTTATAGACAAATGCAAAGATACGAAAGAAAAAGGAAGATGTTATATGACCCACTTAGCTACAAAAATGTTGATATTATTGATGATTGAGTTGAATTGAAGAGCCTCCTATTCTTTTAGAGGATATAAACTTAAGAGCGATAGAAGCAGAAGCAGAGATTGGAGATGACGATGTACAAGGTGAAGAATTGGATGACTCAATTTTTGAGGAAGAGGAGGGAGATGGTGGTGGTGGTGACCTTGATTATAATGCTTATGATGCATTAGTTGATTATGATCCATGTTTTATAGAATGAAACAATAAAATTGAATTGTTGTATTTTATAACTTTATATTTGTGTTGTGTAATAAATTGTAACCTTAACTTTGTAAACTTTAAGAAGCTATTTAGTTTGTTAACTTTAAGTTTAACTTTCTTACTCTTAAAGCTTGTGTAGACTCATGGTATTAGTTTATTGATTGTTAAAATATCATTTTAAGTTGCATTCTGATTGTGTTCTCTATCACTTGGTTACCTTTTGTTTTTTAATTTCAATTTTTTTCATATTTTTTAGATTTTTTTAATTTTATAAAATAAATCAATTTTAATATGTCATATCATAATATATCATACGATACAACATGATTATCACGTATCTATGTCCTGTACGATACGGGTGTAGACACCGAAAATTTTCGACTCCGGGTTCTTAGGCCTGAAGTGAACCTTTTCGCAATCTATGTTCGCTTTTAGGGTGTGCCAGCTAGCTTACTCAAACTAGCGAAGTATGTTTTGAAATATCTGACTTTTAAAAGGCAATTGTAGGCAAGCGGGATCTTTTCGTCGCAGACCTTCTTGCACCGATGCGCAAGGGTCAGTTTGTACGCTTAGAGACTTCGTTTGAAACAATTTAAACTCAAATTCGATTTTTAAACAAACAGGTGTTTGAAAACTTTGGAAATCATGTACTTTGGCGATTTTTTATTTGGGCGACCCTAAGTCTTTCAGTTTCAACCACTTAGGCGTGGAGTATATGCAAAGTGGCCTAAGTTGGGCGTCTTGCACGATTTTGTTCGGGGTTTGTTCGATGCAGGTATGCACTCTAGCTCGAGTATGGCGAGTATGCAATGCAACTCACACAACTTGTATGTAAAGCCCGAATTTGAAAGACATAACAGAAGGGAAAACCCAAATTGAATGCAACTCACATGACTTGAATGTAAATTGCAAAAATTTAAATATATCTATATCTTAAGAGCAGAAAGGCTCAATGTGTGCGTGGGTGTTGTGTATAAATTGAAATGCAACACACGCAACTAAACCGTAAAACACAGCAGAAGGGAGATATAGATATATATAAGAGCGGAAAGGCTCAATTGTGGCGCGTATGTGTACGTATAAATTGAAAGACAACACACACGATTGAATTTAAAACCCAGAATTGAAATGCGTACACAGCTGAACCGGGAAAACTCACGCAACAGAAAATATATAGATATGGCTATATCTTAGTGGCTTCTAAGGCCAAAATGTGCGTGAGGTGTTTGAGCAATCGCTCGGGTGTTTCTTGAGTGCGAGTGTGTAATTGAAAGACAAACTCACACGACTTAATGTAACAACCCAGCTGAATTTAAATACGTATATATGATAAGAGTGAAAAGGCTCAATTGTGTACGTGGTACTTGTGTACGAGATAAGAGCGGAAAGGCTCAAGTGTATGTGTGTGTCTCGTGTATCCAGCACCGTTATTACATTCCGGGGGGAGACGATGCGCCGTTATTACAACCCCGTATCACGAATTGAATTGAATGGAAAAGAGACTTGATATATATCAAACGACTTACACTTTTTCAGGTTCTTGAGTTAGGATTGTACAAGGGACGAGTTCATCATCGTCTCATGGCATCCGAGGCATGTGGGAGCGAAGCCGGAGAGCTTGGAGACGCTTGGAGATCCGAGAGCTGCAAGTTATACTGGGTTTGGGGCCACTTGGGGCTGATTTGGGTAAGGGATGACTCGAGCCAAGGTGGCTCGAGTGGTATGGTTTTAGTTTAGGATTCGGCCAGCATTTGGCCTTGGGTTTTATCTTGTGAAACTCGAGCCAAGGTGGCTCGTGATAGTGGTTTGCTCTAGGGTTCGGGCCAAAGCTGGCCTTGGGTTTAGGTCTTGTGAGACTCGAGCCAAAAGTGGCTCGAGTGAGAGTGGCTTTAGGGTGTAGTTGGGGCTGGTTTAGACTTGGGATTAGGCCCTAGACTTGAGAGGGACTTGGGCTGGGATTAGGTTGCAGCTGGTCCTAGGTTAGGTATTGGTTGAAGTTTTGAGATTTCGGCCAAGGTTTATGGCCTTTGTTTGGTCTTGTGAGACTCGAGCCAAAAGTGGCTTGAGGGAACTTGGTTCTAGGATGTAGTTGGGGCTGATCCTAGGCAAGTCACGGCTAGGTTAGGGGCTTGTTAAAAGGTAAATGGCCTGCCAAAAGGGCAGACCAGGTTTTAGGCGAGTGGGGGAAGAACACGGCCTGGTTAGGCCGTGGGTTTTAGCTAGGTGTTTAATGGGTTGGCTGGTGCAGGCCGTGGGTCTTAGGGAAGGCTCGAGCCAAAAGTGGCTCGAGCTATAGGTGGTTCAAAGGGTTAGTTCGGCCAAAGCTGGCCGAACTTGGCTGGGTTCAAGGGGGAGTTCGGCCAGGTGGTGGTCGGACTTGGTTGGGGTATTGTCTAGGGTAGGGTTTTAGGTAAGTTCTAGGGTAGAAATTTTGGTGAAAATCGGCCAGGGCTTGGTTGGTTTAATGGCATTTTTAGGGCTTGTTTTAAGATGGGTGGTCTAGAGTGGTTAGGAAAGAGGGAGTCTAGGTTAGGTTTTAGTAACTTACCTTGTTGCAGCACCACTCCAAGCTGCCGCTAAAGCCACCAAGCTCCACCACGAACTCCACTCCAAGCATGAAGAAAGCGTTGTTCCGTTTGGTGCCCATGGCTCTATGGCCAATCCCAACTCTCAAAACTTGGCCAATAGGGCCCCTTTCTCTCTCTTCCCCCCCCCTTTTGAAGTCCACGTGAAAGCCTTGCTCTTCACTTCACGTGAAATCCTCTTTTTTCCAGCCCACTCACCTCTATTTATAGAGGTTTTAATTGGATCTCGGATATTGGATCTGGCTATTCGGATCCAATTCAAACTCTATTTGGGTTTGGATCGTGGATCTTGGATATTTTGAGATCCAGATTTAGTCTAAATATTTATTTGGGTTTGGATCTCAGATCTCAGATATTTTGAGATCCAGATCCAATCCAAACACTATTTGGATCTAGATCTAGATATTTTTGGGTCCAGATCCAGTCTAAACTTTTCTTCCGCTCCTTGGTTTTCTAGTCATTTCTGGTGCTTTTCACCGTCGGTTTCGAGCGTGCTTCGATTCATCGGAGGCCCAACTCTGACGTGGGTCTTCTCTAAGTCTTTCTTCCAATCGGTGTTCTGCTTTTTCGGACCTTTTCGGCGTTCGTTTCGGTCCGCCGTTTTGGTTTCTGGCCGGTTCTTGGTGATATCGAACTCAGATTGTCGCACGGATTCCGTTCTTCATTCTGACGGGATGTGTCTCGGACTTCTGTCAACTTCCTCAGGTACTGGGCTTCTTTCTGCATTTTGGAGTTGCTTTGCGCTTTTTCTTTGACCCAAATTACGCTTTTACCCTTTTGTCGGGCTTTTCTTCAAATGGGTTCTCTTTTCTTCTGTTTTGAGTAGGGGGTGGCTTCTGAAATTCCGAGCTCGATTTCCTCTTCTTGCCGGGGCTCTCCTTTTGCCTTTTGTACATGTTTTTACATTGTTTTTACATTTTAAAACAGATTGTCGTTTTGGCTCAAACGAGCTTTTTGATTTTTTGGAGAGTTTTTGAATTTTGAAAAATTCAGGGTGTTTACAACGGGTACCGATATACTATTTGTTATTTCTTATCTAACAATAATATCATTAGCAAATTTTGTTTGAGATAGGAAATATCTCGTTTTATTGCTTCACCTCAATTCCAACTCCATGATTTTGAATGTTTTACTGAATGCTTTCTTAATATATTGTATTTCTCATTTATCACTTCCGGTGATGATCGTGTTATCAACATGAAGCAATAGTCTAATTATACAAAGCATAGTCAATATAACAAGAAAAAAGTCATGCGTAATTACAAAATTGCTAAACTTGTCAAACCAAGCCTTAGGGGCTTATTTAAGACCATAGAAAGCTTTTTTTAGGTGAAGAATATAATTGTAGGGTAAGAAAAGACCCAAAGGAGTCCATATAAACTTTTTCTTTGAAGCATCCTTTAAAGAAGATATTCTTTACATCCATTTAAAGAATAAAGCATAGTCACTATAACAAGTAACAAAATCATGCTTAGTTATAAAAGTGCTAAACTTGTCAAACGAAGCTTTAGGGGCCTGTTTAAGACCATAGAACACCTTTTTTAGGTGAAGAATATGGTTGTGGGGTAAGAAAAGAGCCAAAGGAGTCCATATAAACTTTCTCTTTGAAGCATCATTTGAAGAAGACATTCTTTACATTCATTTAAAAGATATCTCAATTAAAAATAACACATAACAGTGAGGGTCCTTATTGTCGTAATTCATTCTCCTCATAATCTGTTTTATGCTTTGGTGCAAAACCTTTTGCAACTAACCAAGCTTTATACCTTTTTATAGTTTCATCACTCTTGCTTTTAAGTTTGTATACCCACCTATATCCTATGGTTTTCTTGTCCTTAAGTCATTCAATCACATCCCAAGTTTGAGCTTTTTTTTAAAGCATTAAACTCATCTCTTATAACATTAGTCCATTCTTGAGAGTCGACAACTTCCTTGAAAGATCTAGGTTCACTAATGGGTTGCAATGGTAGTCACAAAGCTCCTCTGTTTAGTAGAAAAGGTTTCATAGGAAACAAACCTAATAGGTGGTCTCATTGTTCAACTAGAATGCCTTAGGTTAATGGATTTATGAATTTTTCTTCTAACATAATATCTTTCAAATAGGATCACAATGTCTCTTGAATACATGTGTCTATATTTTTTGCTTTCATGCTCTATGTTTTATTCTTGATTTTCATCATTTCCAGGAACATCAATCAAGAAGAAAGAATCAAAATCAAATAAAGTTTCAGGAAGATTGTTTTGAAAATAGAACTCATTTTCAATAAATCTAACTTATTTGATATATACCATTTATCATTGTTAGGATCTTAAAACTTATATCCTTTTTTTTCAATGCTATATCCAATAAAAACACATTCAAAAGCTCTATGCAAGAGTATATCATTCTTATCCGTAAAAACAAAATACTTGCAACCAAACACCTTTAGACGTGAATAGTTTGGGTCACTTTGAATAGTTTTCATTAGGTGGCATATTTTTTAAAACTGAGGATGACATTCTATTTATTAAGTAAATAGATGTCATTACAACTTCACCCATAAATATTTGGGAACTCCACTAGATACTAATAGAATTCTAGTGGTTTTTAAAACATGTCGATGTTTGTGCTCAGAAAGACCATTTTATTATGGAGTTTTAGTACAAGATTTTTGATACGAAATATTATTGTTTTCTAAATAAGTTGCAAACTCTTTCAAGATAAACTCTCACCCTAATCAAATATGAAAATTTTGATATGAGCATCATATTGGTTTTTGACAAGTACGTGAAAAGCAAAGGATTTGTTGAAAATTTCTGACTTACTTTGTACCAAGTAAACCTAGGGAAGTCATCAACAAAGATAACTCAGTATGAGATGCCTCGTTTTGACATAGCTAGTGTAGGACCCAAGCATTCGAAAGTAGGAGTTTAAAAGGTTCTATTCATAAAATGTGTCTTTCATTTTCTAAGAGTATATTCTTTGAAAAGGTCTTCATTTCCTTAATATCATGAGGTTTATAATTACATCTTTTGAACGTTCACACGACCAAGCCTCTTATATCATAAAAGTATATATTTTAACAGAAGATTACAATAGCTAAAATCTAAAATTTTCAAATGATCCATGACATATCGTCCTCCTTCTCTATAGCCACATCCAATCACTTTTTTCAAAAGGTGATCGTGTACAATACAACCTTTAGATAGAAGGATATAACACATCCACTATAAAAAAATTTGAGATACCGAAAAAAGATTTAAATTCAATTTTCAACCAAACTAACTTGTGGAACCAAAGAAACTCTTATTTTGAAAATGACTTGTTTTCTTGACTTCTAGTTTTGTTCCATTTGTTATAAAACATGTGAATCAAAATTATTTCTTAGGTAATTTTTCAAAAGATTTTTTTGCAAGGAGGTATCGGAATCTAGTAGCCAAGTAATCATACCCTATGTCAAAGACACATCTCTAGGAGGTGAGGTGTCAGCACCAACACGGGTGCGACACCGACACCTACATCGTGTCGGTGCGACACTGACACGGTGTTGGTCACCTTCAAAGGACATTTTTACCACACCCAAAAATGCTTTTCTCGCCTCTCTCATCGAACAACACAATGCCGACCTTGAGTCCGTAAGGAGATCGTGAGGTGGCTGCATCCGTTGGGAAGATCGAAAAGGATGGCTGGCTGAAGAGGTTGGGGAGAGCTTCGCAATCTCGTTGGATTCCCAACGGTTGAATTCTGAGGTATGTCGGGGACGCCGAAAGATTTAGAGAAGACGACGGGGAGAGGTAGGGAGAAGTCAAAGCAGTGCTTCTGAAGATTGCTATAGACCTCAGCGAACCTTCCGTCTCCGACGGTGAGGGATCCGACAGTGGTGAGGGATCCATTTCTGCGACCAACAGTGGTGATGGATCCATTTGTGCATTTAATATGATCTCGATTAATCGATAGAACTAAAGAGAGTGAGGACGAGAGAGTGCATGTGTGAGAGAAATGAAAGACTTACAATCCGCAACCTATAGAAACCGTTCCTTCTCCTCTCTGCGCCGCCGGGAGCCACCAACTTCTCCTTCCCCAACTATTACAGAAAACCCAGTTCACTGCCTGCCATTGGAAACAACCGTCCTCCAAAGCCTGAAATCACCAACCACCACCTACAAAACCCTCGTTCAGCCTGCTTCTTCCCCTCTTCTGCCCCACTATTCAACCATCAATAGAAAGACCAAAAGAAAAAGAAAGGAAGGAAAAAGGCTTACCTTCGCCGTTGCCGCTTTATCACTTCCCAGCTGCCCACCTTCCTACTCACCGCCCCTACCACACGCCCGACAGAGCCGCACGACAACCGATTGGTTCACCCTTTCCCTTTCTTCCCCACCATTCCTTCTCTCCCTGGCTTCTCCCCTTTCCTATGTCTATCACGTCCTAATCCCTACTGCCTCCTGGCTAACTTAACGAAATTAGATTGGATCCAGTCGGTTGAACCCGATCCACTCGCCTTTGATCCGAATCACAACTCACTTCTTGTTATCAAAATAAAATCTACCTTATTATTTTGAATTGGATTCCACTCTATCCAATCCAACAACCAAACCCGACCCCACATGAAATCCGGTTTAAGTCGAGCCCAATTGAGTTCAATTAAATCTCTTCCAAAATTGGATCTGATTCGATTCCATGACTTAAAGTCTAGTTGGATCCAATTGAGTTTAACGAAAACCCAACAACTCTATTCATCTACTTGAATCTTGTCTATTTCTCTTATGAAGCTCACCAAATATTCAAAGAGTTTAGATTTATTCAAGCCAATAATTTTGGTAGAGTGAGAGATTGATCCTTACACGGCGGATCAATAAGAACTTTAGTAAAAAAAATCTAAACGAGCCTACGTCACCTATAAAGGAGAGTATTAGGAGGTAGTCTCCTTTTTGTGTTTCATCTCCTAACTCTCGGTTACCTCATTTCCTTTTTAAGAGGATCGTATCATCGATGGGGGTTTTCAGGACCGAAGATTCACTACAAAGGTACATGTTGAGTTCCACACCAACATTGTGAAGGAGCATCAAAATATCCATATACAAATATGGAGGAATATTTGTATGAAAAAACTAAATTTGGAAAGTATTAAAAGAGCTAGAGGACGACCACAAAAGTGTTGGAAAGAAACAATAAAGAATGATCTAGCTTATTGTCAGTTAACTGCTAACATGACACACGATAGGGATTTGTGGAAACAAAGAATCCATGTAGCCGACCCCGTCTAGTATGGGAAAAGGCTTAGTTGTACAAATATGGAGGAATACAATTTAGATGATAGTCAAGATTTACGTACCCTTAATATGGGACTCATTGATCCTGTAGTCCCTTTAGGTGATAGAGAAGATCTATTATTTTTAAGGTACAAGTTCATTTTATATATCAAACATTAAGATTTCCTTTTGATCTTTACTTATGTTTATAATTTTGATGAAATTAATAGTTGTTTACTTGTTTTGCTTTAATATAAAATTATGTAGTTACTATTGTCATATACTTATTTTAAAACATGTCTCACTTGCTTTAGTTTGAATATTATATATATAATATTATATACCTTAGTCGTGTTCCCGCACCTAATATTTTTGAAATTTACTGTATCTCGTGCCCGTGTCCGCATCCGCACCCATGTGACATAGGTCATACCTTACGAAGAGTTCATAGAACAAGCAATGTCGAAGATGAAGACCTTTCCCTGGAGTTCTTCTAGTTGTTTCACCTACTCTTATAATGTTTGAAATGTAGAGTTTTGACCCACTTGTCTGTTCATCAACTAACTCTTTTCTTTAGTTTTTGGACAATTTGGCTTGATGTATCTTACCTCTTTACAATAATTGCAAATGACTTCTTTTCTTGTATTGTTTCTTTCATTCTTGAAATATGGAGACCGATAAAGCTTCATGTGTGTCTCAAATCTAAAAGTGGCAAGGGCGGAGTCTTTGTGAATTTTTGCTTCTAAAGTCTTGTTTCCGCCACAAGTAAATCTATAAGTACTTCATTCGATTTTAAAAAAGATTTACGATGCAATAAAGAAGACCTAACACTTTTGAATTCTCCTCTTAACCCTCTTATAAATTGGTAACAAAAATCCTAATTTTGCTTACATTGTCTTTTATCACAACAAGATATATGGCTTTTTTCGTATCTTTGTAATAGATTCTAAGTATTTGAGAATTCGCTAAAAAGTTTGCTTATCACTTTGTCTCCTTATTTTAAGGAGGATAACTTGTCTTTAAGAGTCATTATGCCCTTTTTAGGTGTTTCTCATGCTTCCTTATCATTAGTATAATTGGACAAACTATCTCTCATACAATAGGCAAACTATCCCTTGTGCCACTCACATATCCTCATAACTTTTGAAGAATAAATAATTTTTTATGATTTTTGTCCATGTTTTGTAGTTAGTATTGGTCAAACAAAAGGTAAAACCTTTGTCCTCTGTTACGAATTACGGAAATACTTAATTGATCGCCCAAAAGAGATTGGAATCACTTGAGTAAGAAATAAACTACACATACTTAAGAGAGTAATGTGCATAAGATCTTGTTTTCCTTAATAAAACCGTCTTTAATACAACACACAGTCCAAGACAGTCCCAAACACGATCTTGCTCTCATACCATGTAATAAAAAGCCTTCAATCACTCATGACCATCATCGTCCACCAATACTCAATTGTGTAATACAATCCACATAAACAAATCACTAAACACTTGGTGTGCACAAAAGAGAGATGACGAAGAAAAATATCTTTAATTCCAAACATTAAGGCTTACATTGAGAGCATACACTCAACCCTTTTCATAGGGTTGAGACAAGAGAGTTGTTGGCAGCAAGGTTGCCAAAAGGGACAAATATGCCTTGTTATACAACAACAACTAAGCCTTTTCCCATACTAGACGGGGTCGGCTACATGGATTCTTTGTTTCCACAGGTCCCTATCGTGTGCCATGTTGGCAGTTAACTCCCAATAAGCTAGATCATTCTTTATTGTTTCTTTCCAACACTTTTGTGGTCGTCCTCTACCTCTTTTAATACTTTCCAAATTTAGTTTTTCTACCTTCTTACCAGTTCTTCTTTCTATATGTCCAAACCATCGTAAATAATGTTCTCTCATTTTATCCTCTATTGGTGCCACTCCTAATTTGTTTCTAATAACCTCATTATATATACGGTTTTTTCTTGTATGACCACTCATCCATCTCAACATCTTCATTTCTGTCACAGACATCTTTTGTACATGTTGATGATTAACTGCCCAACACTCAGAACCATAAAACATGGCAGGCCTAATTGCTGCTCTATAATATTTACCTTTTAATTTTAATGGTATTTTCTTATCACAAAGACACTCCTCTCCATTTTAACCAACTAGCATTAATTCTATATGTAACATCTCCATCAATTCTTCCATCACTTTGAAAAATTGACCCTAGGTATTTAAAACTTTCCTTTTGGGGAATGCAATGTGTGCCAATTTTAATTTCTATGTCCTCTGAAGTAACCAAATGATCAAACTTACATTCCATATATTCTGTCTTTGTTCTACTAAGTCAGAGGCCTTTGCTTTCTAATGTTTATCTCCATAGTTCCAATTTTCTATTAACCTTTTCCTTAGACTCCTCCACTAATACAATGTCATCTGCAAATAACATACACCAAGGTACTTCATCTTGAATATGTTTTGTTAACTCATCATCACCATTATAAATAAGTATGGACCTTCATGAGTCCTCACACATGTTTTTGCAACATCGTACATGTCTCATATAAGGTTAATATATGTCAATGGGATACCTCTTTTTTCCAAAGTTCTCCAAAGAACCTCCCTCGGTACCCTATCATAAGCTTTTTCTAGATCAATAAATATCATGTGAAGGTATTTCTTTTTTGCTCTAAAATGTTCCATAAGACGTCTCAAAAGGTGAATCGCTTCAATAGTAGATCTGCCTGGCATGAATCTAAATTGGTTCTCTGTTATACTTGTCTTAACCTACGTTCGATAATTCTTTCCCATAATTTCATAGTATGACTCATTAACTTGATACCTTGATAATTCGCACAATTTTGAATGTCTCCCTTGTTCTTATATATGGGTATAAGTGTACTTGCTCTCCATTCCTCGGGTATCTTTTGGTTTTTTCATATTTCATTAAATAGTCTTGTGAGCCAAGTGATTCCTATTTCTCCTAGTATTTTCCAAACTTCTATAGGAATATTATCTGGTCCTACCGATTTACCACCCTTCATATGTTTAAGAGCCTCTTTGACTTCATTCTTTTGAATACGTCGGTAGAAATTGTGGTTTATATACTTTTCTGACTTGGCTAAATCTCCTAAACTAATACTAACATCTTTATTTTCATTAAAGAGATTATAAAAATAGTTTTTCCATCTATTTCTTATATCATCATTTGCCACTAGAATTTTTTGATCCTCGTCTTTTATGCATCTAACATAATTAAGATCTTTAGTTTTCTTATCTCTAGCCCTAGCTATCCTAAAAATATCTCTTTCACCCTCTTTTGAGTTGAGTTTTATATATAAGTCCTCCAAAATCTTAACTTTTGCTTCATTAACGGCCTTTTTCGCTTCCTTCTTTGCTTTCTTATAAGTTTCTAAAGTTTCACTAGTTTTCTTAGTATAATGTAATTTGTAACATGCCCTCTTTGCCTTGATTTTATTTTGTACTACTTCACTCCACCATCAAGCTTCTTTTTGTGCCGGTACACCTCCCTTAGATACCCCTAACACATATTTCGCCACTTTTCTAATATGTATAGCCATATTGTTCCACATATCACAGGGTGTGCCAACATAATTCCAAACATCTCCTTGAATTCTTTCTGTTTAAATATATCTTCTTTCTCGCTTTTGAGGTTCCACCATTTAGTCCGAATAGATCGATGCACTCTTTTCTTCTTTGTCCATTTTTTTATTTGTAAATCCATAACTAAAAGTCGATGTTGGGTGGTTAAGCTTTCTCCTAGAATTACCTTACAATCTTTACAACACGCTCTATCTTTTTTTCTACAAATAAAGTAATCAATTTGTGTTTTTGATAAGCCACTCTTATAAGTAATTAAATGTTCATCTCGTTTTTTGAAGATTGTGTTTACTATAAAGAGATCAAATGCCATAGCAAAATTTAAAATCTCCCTACCTTCCTCGTTTATATCCCCAAAACCAAAGTTTCCATTAATCCCTTGATATCCTAATGCCTCTTTACCGACATGTCCATTTAAATCTCCTCCTAAACAAATCATCTCCCTTTGTGGAATCTTTTGAAACACCTTATCTAACTCTTCCCAAAAAACTGTTTTTATACTATCTTCTAGTCCTAGCTTGAGTGCGTAAGCATAAACTATATTCAAAATCTCTGCTCCTAACACTAATTTCAACGTCATGATTAGTTGTATGTCTACTACGCTCCTTTAAATCTTTATTTATGATAATACCAACTCCGTTTCGAGCCTTTTCTTTACTTGAGTACCATAATTTAAAACCTGTATCCTCTATCTCCTTTACTTTTTCTCCAACCCATTTTGTCTCTTGTAAACATAGAATATGAATCTTTCTCAGAATCATAGTATCTACCACCTCCATTAGCTTACCCGATAATGTTCTGATATTCTAAGAACCAATACGAATCTTATTATCTAGGACTAGCTTCATTACCCTCCGCATCCGTCCATAATCAAAATGCGGAGACCCTCTCTGAAAAATTTTCACTACATTCGGGCGGCAATATAGCGGGACTAACTTCTTTACCCACACCCGCCCATGATGTGGGAACCCTCTCTGCAATTGATTCACTACATTCGGGCGAAAATGTAGTGGCCCTTGCTTACTTCTTACTGCATTCGGGCTTTGCAGCACGTCACTAGGCTGGGATGCCCCAAAGCAATGTTCATAATTTTTGTAATCCATGTTATAAAAATCCGGCAAAGTTTTACGCTGGCTGTTGGAAGCCTAACACAACCCTCCTCCTTTATCCGGGCTTGGGACCGGCAATGCAAGGGTGATCCCTTACATGAGCGGAGTTACAAATATGCCTTGTTGTAAAGATTAAAAAAAAAATTACATAAATAAAACTAGAAATTACAACTTATACGTTTAACAAATGGATGCACTTATAGGCCAGGAAGTACACTATTAACTTGTCCATTATTCTGAGTCTTACGTTGTTCTCTTACATTGATTTGATAAACATCTCCCCATGAAAACTCGACAGGTGACCTTAAGGAAAAAGTTAAAGGTGACCTTAAGGAAATAGTTCACGGACGTAAAAATGTGGTCCAAATTATTTCAGAGAATGTGTTTAACTATATATAAGATGGAAAAAACTTGGCTTACTTATGAGACATTTTCTTAAACGCCTTTTGTAGCAAATCATATATATCTCATGCTTGAAGATGCTAAAGAGTTAGATGAGATAAAGACGATAATGGCGTGCGGTCAAGACATCTGAAAATTGGTCTTAGGAGGAAGACCTGAAGCCTTTCAGTTTTTGGAGGAATCTCGTGGAAATGTTATTAGTTGCTATTAACACTATCATTAGTTGATATAGCTTGTCTCTACCAGTTGTTAGTTTGAGTTTAGATAATCACAAAGCAAATGCGATCCATATTATTTGGAATCATAGAATCTTCTGCTTCTTGCAAGTTAATCACTTCTTTTCCTGTGTAAGAGCATAATTCGAAGAATTTTAGGGCACCCATCTGTCTGACCGAACCCTTGTGCAGTTTTCTGACCGAACCCTTGTGCAGTTCTGGAGTGCTAAGTTGATATCCCCTTCTCCATTTCCTGATCAATAAAGACAAGCTATTGCCAGGGAGCCTCATTGATCCGAAAAATAAATTATCTTGGTAGCCTACCACTGCAAGAACGTGATACATGCCTGCGTCCTTCCCTTCTCTTTCTTCATATTGTCTCTAAGAGCAGCTATGGTTGTGTCCGGTCATGCTTCTGGAACTTATTTTTGGTTTACTTTGTGACAACTTCAGGCCGTTGTGTCATAAAAGCAAAGGTTGAGGAGAGAGCGTTCCACGACCAAGCTATCTTGGGTTTTCTGTCCATAAACTTTCATGGCCTCACTTGGTCCAGCACTCTAGGGTTCACCTACCTCCATGAACCTTCATGGCCTTACTTCATGGTCCAGCATTTCTGGTGGGCTACAATACATGATTCAGTGAAAAATAGGTTAGTCTCACACCTCCGCTATGCAACCCCAGCATCCTTATACTCGCCATTTCAATCCCTCATTTTGTTAACTAGTTTTAGGCCTGATTATAGATGAGTATATCATAGCATGTTCACGATCAGTGAGTGTCCATGGCTCGATCTCATACCTGCACTAAACCATCGGATCTCATCAAAACTTCGAAGTTAACCGTGCTTGGGTGAGAGTAGTACTGGGATGAATGACCTCCTGGGAAGTCCTCGTGTTGCACTCCTTTTTAGCACTAGCTGACCCCATCTAATATGAGAAAAGCCTTGGTTATTGTTGTTGTTGTTGCTGTTCTCTTTCCTTCATGCTTATGATCTTGTACACATTTTTTACTAGGCCTAAATCTGAAGGTATGCATCTTGATGGGAATCACTCAACTTCTACTGTGGGCTATATGGGCTGGTATAACACATCATCCATCTCGTTTCAAATTGTGGACTGTAGTAATTGCTGGTGGCCTAGCCTTGCTTCTTGAGATATATGACTTTCCTCCATATGAAGGATACGTTGATGCTCATGCTCTTTGGCATGCAACAACAATTCCACTTACATATCTTTGGTGGAGTTTTATCAAGGACGATGCTGAGATCTGTACATCAGGGCTCACTAGCAAGCAAGCGCTGACAGGTGATGCAAAGAAAGTTAAGTAGGGTTGTAGTTTAATTCTCATTGCCATAACGTACATGATGCTTTTTATGCTAAACTGTTTGTGTCGCTTTTCAAGCAAAGGTTTTGACCTTCTTCACGTCTATGATGGTAGCCATGATATCTGTGTTGCACTTTTCTCTGAGAGATTATGTAATTCTATTTCTATATGTACCGAACAAACTGGTATTAAGATTTGAACATCATGCCTAGTAATCAGTGCATGTAAGGACTGTATGTGCGGAAAATGTCTGGTGTTTCAGCAGATGAATCGGTCTGTTTAACTATTGTCACTAGATATTGGCTATATTATTCCCCTTTTACTGGCAAAGCGGGCGGGCTGTCACCTGGATGCTGGGGGAGGGGGGTTACGCAGACACCAACTAGTATACGACTGTACAGTAGGTACTCGAATTGAAGGCCACCACTCGGGTGGTTTTTTTCCTTTCAAACAAAACCATTTTCCCATGATACTTAAATTGCACTAGAAATCTACTGATTTAGTCTTTCTTCAATCTCTTGTTGATGACAGCAGCTGCATGTCCTGGATGATCCTACTACAATGGGCAGGCATGCTGCGGTGCCAAGGGCCTATACCCATCATCGCCATTCAAACTACCTCCATTGGTTGCTCAGTCCATCACCCTGCCTTAATAAAGCAGCCTCTGTGATCCGGAGGGTGTAACCTGTGCGCCATAGTTGGCCGCCCTGCTGTAAACTGAGTTTAAGACTTCCTACCGAAGGGGTGGTCACCTGGACGTGTGCTCCTCCTCTTGCTTGTTGGTACCCATAGAAACTGCATCTACTGTAATTTGCTTCGGCTCAGGTTACGGGTATTGTAGAACCAAGTTTTCATTGGGTACTTTTAAAGGTCCTGCAGAGAAAACACTCGGTGATTCACTTCACGCTCTAATTGTACAATAAACTTGCATCTCAGCAGAAAACATGTATAGGTTTTATCCAGAAGTATCAGCCAAATAGCAGAAAATACCCTCTGGTATTTGAAAACCAAAACGAAAACCAGGCCTTTTACCACATTAATTGGGATCGGCTAGGATGTTTCACTGCCATTGAACTCAATTCTGTGTCATATTAATCTGGTTTGGTAGCTTACGGCCAGCATAAGATTCGGCTGGCCTTTTATTATGAATTCTAGGAAGTCCTCTCTCTCATGCATTTTAACAAAATTGTCCTTGCTTTCAGCATTTCAATCCTTTGTTTAAAGAATGTTTCTCCAAGTAGTTACCTAAATTAGAAAAACCGCCGCTTCTATGATCGGTAGTGCTATGTAGAGATGAAAGCGCACTATGTTCTGAACTGTTAAAAAGATAAAAAACTGATCGGGTCTAGGCTTGCCGAACTTATCTGAAAGGGATGGACTAAACCGCTAGTAATTCTGAAGGACACCTTTTTTAGCTGGATGGAGCCATGGAAATGGACATTGGTTCCCTGGTAAATGAATGTAGTTTCAATCTATATTTGTTGCCTTGTAAATAGGATCCTGCCTGATAGCCCCACCTTGTTGCGAAATTGCAGCGCGTCAAGAGGTGCAGTTGAGTCAGCATTTGTGATGACCTTTGACCAAAGTCGATTACTGGCGTGTGAGTTGCACAAACCGACTTGATGCTGCGAAGGGGTTGGTCCTATAGGTCAGGTTCGGAGGCATCCTTCACAGTAGCTTGGTTATCAAGTAAAAACGCTTCTAGGAAGCTACCTGTATGTGAGAAACACGAGTACTATGGGAATGGTGGTTTGAATTCTAGAATACGATTTCTAGCCACTAAAAGCTATTATAGATGAAAAAGAAGCCAATGTTTCAAAGAAAAAAGAAGAAAGTCCTATTTGATAGTATTTTTCTGTGTCCTCATCTCTTTCTTCCCTGTCCCTTTATCGTTATTGAGGGTAAGCGGATGCCTTTTCCCATGTTTACCGTCTTGAAACAGCTCACAGAGATGGCGTTCCCACGGGTCTTATGATGAAATGAAATCTTTGCTTGACAACCATACTTTGAGAAATTTGGTCAAGTTGCCTAAGGACAGGAAAGCTTTGCAAAAATCGATGGATTTACTGGTTGAAGAATGATGAGAATACTTCCACTCCAAGATACAAAGCTACATTGGTTGTTAAGGGCTACCGTCAGAAAAAGGGGATTGATTTTGAGGAAATCTTCTCACCGGTTGTTAAAATGTCATCCATTCCGGAAGTTGTTCTTGGTTTGGCACAAGTCTTGATTTAGAGGTTGAGCATCTTGATGGATGTTAAAATTGCTTTCTTTCATGGTGATTTGGAGGAGGAGATTTACATGGAGCAACTTTGAGGGTTTTGTGATGAAGGGTAAAGAAAATTATGTCTGCAAGTTGAAGAAAAGTTTGTATGGCTTGAAACAAGCCCCGAGACAATGGTATAAGAAGTTTGAGTCTGTTATGATTCAGCGAGGGATTCAAGAAGACTACTTACGATCATTGTGTGTTTGTGCAAAATTTTTGGATCATGATTTCATCATTTTATTACTTTATATTGATGACATATTGATTGTTTGTTATAATGTTTCTAGAATTAATAGGTTGAAAAAGGAACTCAGTAAGTCTTTTGTCATGAAAGACTTAGTACTAACAAAGCATATTCTTGGCATGCATTACTCGTGATAGAGTGGCCAAGAAGTTGTGGTTATCACAGAGAAGTACATTGAGAAAGTGCTTCAACGGTTTCACTTAGATAAAGCTAAAGTTGTAAGTACACCTCTTGCTTTACACTTTAAGCTTAGCACTAGACAAGCTCCTTCTAGTGATGAAGAGAAAGAAGATATGCAACATGTTCCTTATGTATTTGTAGTAGGAAGTTTAATGTATGCAATGGTTTGCACAAGGCCCGATATAGCTCATGCAAGTTGGTGTGGTTAGTCGTTTTCTTTCCAATCCTGGTAGAGAGCATTGGAAATTTGTGAAGTGGATATTGAGATATCTCTGGGGCACTTCTAGTTTGAAACTCTGTTTTGGAATTGGGAAACTATTCTTTGTGGTTATACTGATTCGGACTTAGCGGGAGATGTTGATTCTAGAAAGTCTACTTCTGGCTATTTGATTACCTTTGCGGGGGGCGTGGCTTGGCAATCTAGGTTGCAAAAGTGTGTTGCATTGTCTACTACTGAGTTGAGTTTATTGCTATTACCGAGGCTTGTAAGGAGTTGCTTTGGATGAAGAATTTTGTGCATGAACTTGGTTTTACTCGGGAGAGGTATGTTTTGTTTTGTGATAGTCAAAGTGTTATTCATCTTGGCAAGAATCCTATGTTCCATGGTAGATCTAAGCATATTGATGTGAGGTATCACGAATTAAAGCAGTTTCTTTTGACCATTCATTATTTTTCAGCAATGAGATAACCATATTTGTAGTATCATTAAGAGATGTTTGAGATTTTTTTAATCTTTTGAGTTGTTCATTATCTCTTTTTCAGTTTGTTTGGTTGCTTGATTATGGGTTGGTTGTTTCTTCCTTCTTAGCATATTTCTATTTTTTATAATAAGTAAGAGCGTTGATATTATTGTATCTAGAGATATTGTAATATACTCATGTATTTTATATAGTAGAAAATTCTCTAGGCTAGGCTAGGCTTGTGGTTTTTACCCCTCACATAGAGGGGAGTTTTCACATAAAAAATCATGTATTCCCTATGTATTAATTTTCTGTTTGGGAATCGTTTCAATTTTTGTTTAGGATTAATTATCAAATTTGGCTACGAGGAAAGAGTTTTTAGGTTTTTGTAGTTATTTTGTAGTTTCTTTTCCCATCAACTACCTCTTCCATTTGGTTAAGAATGTTAGTCGTTGTTAGTATTTTATATGGGTTTGCACTAGTTCTTGTTTGGGCCTCTTTTATATTTTCGTAAGATGTCAACATGTTGAATATAATCCTTTTATTCTTAGGCCCTTCTCTTTTTTTCACATCCTAGGAGTATCAAAGAAACTGAACTAAAACTGGTAACTGGAGCGGCTGGTTGCAGTCTCATTTCAAAATATCTTGGTGTTTGCACAATGGCAAGAAGTCGCGCAGCGCTTTCATAGCAATTTCATCGTCACAATTTAAAGACGCTTTACATGCATGCATATTTTATTTTGTTAGACTCAAATATTTGCTTACAATTCTTCTTGGTACGCCTAGTGGGACCTAGGAGTCTATGCGGCTGCCTTTAGAATTATTTCTAGATTCTCTATGAGCCTCATACATTTTGCTCTTGCTGATTAGATTCTCCTGGTTAGGGCTGTTGACACTTAGTACACACACATAAAAAAAAGCTTTTGTAGGCCACATTTTATTATTTCTTTTGCAGACCAAGAATTGTTTTTCATAGCAGATCTTTGGTTTTAGAGAACTAGTTGCCCCAAATTGACAAGTCCGTACTGGATCTAGTGTTACTGTGTGGACGCTCTTCTAATTTTATATTGCCTCTCTCTCACACACACTTGTTGCTCATATTTTTCACTGCCTTTGTGTCCGGCCATATTTGAGCCTTCTCTATGCCTTCTTTGAGCTGTTGTTTGCGTGAGTGATACCGATAAGCAACCATATAATACCGAATCCATGGCTAAACATAGAAAGGACCAGGATGATCCTCTCGTCAATGAGGCCAACCAGGACAATGACCAAGAGAAAGACCCTCATGTCGACTTACAAGAGTCCTCTTAAGAAAATTTGCTAGCCCAAGTCATCTCAAGGATCTCGACATAGGAAGCATAGTGACTCCCACCAATAGTCAAATGAGTCCTCAAAACCAAGATCTAACTACTTGAGGAAGTCCAAATCTGTCCCACCCACACTGGCAGCAACCACGACGCTATTTGAGTCGATGACACGTGCATGCTCTTCATGCGAATATGAGCATAATGATAATCAAAGTTAAGAATAGCCAACCCAAGCTCAAATAAAATTTTAAATTCAAATGTCTACAAAGTCTAAGCAAAATACTCTAAAAGGTGTAAGCTCACTAATATCATAACAGAGAGATCTATCAACATCAAAACCAAGCTAACTATCAACTATATCATACCATCTCTAAGGACAGCTCTGACAAATCTGTTATTTCCACCATGCTTCCTAAAATACTTGATTCAGAATAAACATTAAAATAATTGAGTGAGTTCTGACCTGTAGCTAAGTAGGAAATTTATACACCTTTTAATAAATGCATACTAAAATTAGAAATGTTTCACAAACTAAGTCACGCACAGACACATATATAACATCAATTTCAATATTTATAGTCCATATTATGTCTAAAGTAAGTCATAGGAGTGGTATGGCCTTCCCTCACGTGATTTTTGTCACCCTGTCCACGACGATCAAACCATGTCAACTCTAAGTATTCTATCCCAACATACCTACAAGCCACTAGAGACCCACATACAACCACAACAAGTATGACTCATGTATTCACAAATTATGTTCCAAATATCCAATTCACTTTATCTAATCAACATATCTAAATACATATCCACCAAATATAAAAGATCAAATCACACTTTTATATAAAATACATGCATAGCAAATCATATTCACTATAAACAAGTTATAATAAGATTATCTAAAAAGTATATTAAATAATCCATAACTTCAAATACTATTTAGGAGGCATCAATAAAATATTTAACAACTCTATACATTTAAATCAATCAAAACAGGAAAAACCACTTCTACTATGGTTCTACTAAGAAATGCATAACCCCTACTTTAAGGAGTGCTAAGGTCTAATCCCCAAAGTGTTGTGTAGCTTTTATTCTCTCCAAATCCTCCAATTTTAATGTCTAAACAATTAAAAAGTAATACTAAAATTTATTAGATTTCCAACTCAACAGAACAAACCAAATCTAGATCGGATACTAAAAGACCCTTAAACGATCTAAAAAGCTAATCCATATCCAAATAAATTGTCTTGGATTGAAACTGTTATCTAAATCCTTTTTGACCCAAACTATGAATTACATGTGTTTTGTGTCCTTGTGTTAACAAGAACCTATCCTAAACTTGAATCTACCTAAACGAGTTCTGTATTCAGTAGCCTAACCCATAACTTGTTTTGGGTTTAACCTTAACCCCAACTTGGTTCTCACTCAAAGAAGAAAGCAGATCATAAAATCGCTCCTACCTTACATGAGCCTCTCGGACACAACATGACACTTGCCTAGCATGACAACACAGCTCGACAATGATGAAGGCTTGACACATCATGTTGGACATGACATGCAAAAGTCCAATCAGAAAACCTATGGGTTTCGATGGCGATTTGACCATTTTCTGATGATCACCGTGGCCAGCGGTGGTCCTCCATTGTCCACCCAGCTCACTCCCTCTTGCCAGGCCATTGGCCACCGCCGACAGTGTTTGGCAAGAAAATCCAAAACAACAACAAAGAAAACGGAGAGGTTTCGTGCATCAGATGAAGTGGTGATTTCCACTATTTTTCACAACCGCTTTGTGCTAATTCAGTTTGCTTTTAAATCTACAACACAAATTCATAAAAAGCCCTTTGTTTCAAACGAATCTAACAACAAAAGGCACCAATTTCATTGAAAAATGATAAAGAACCCATCTGGGTCCGTTTTTCTACAAATCACCTAAAAACAATTGTTTTTCGACCGGCTTGATGCCCACAACCACAGATTACACACTAATTTCTATAGCAACATATAATCTCAAAAACAACACCAAGATTAATGAGTGGCGACAGTTATTTTACCGAAAAACAAGATGCATAAATGGATGATATTACTCTTGTGGTGGATCTTTTCAAAATGGTTTATTGTTACCGCTGAAGAGATTAATGTCGAGCTGCTTTGGATGCATAAAAAATTCGTTCTGAGAATCTATACGAGTGTGTTTGCGTGTACTTGAATCACCTTTGAGCGTTCTTTCTGCTAGATGTCTCTTACCTTCTCTGTTATACCTGGGTTGAGTTGAGTTTCTTGTACCATCGTCTGCATATTAATTACATGTAGCATATTCCATGTGTACATCATTGTCATCGTTGGGTTTCGGGTTGCTGCATGTTTCACATAAGATCCGTTTGTGTTTGGCATGTGTATTTTACATCCAGTATTTTGGGGATTAGTGCGCTCAGTCTTGATGGGCGCATACGTTGAGACGTGTCTTGCCCATTGGATTAAGTTTGTTGTTCGTCTCTGTAATGTTGTTAGTTTCATATCTGTTCGATGAGTGTTAGTTATTCTCTCGATCTACTTTATATATTGATTTTATTCCAAAAATATCAATATGGTGAACATAATTCTTTTTATTTTTAGGCCCTTCTTTCTTTTACCTTTTTGCTCATCCTGGGAGGACCAAAGAAACTAAAGCGCGTATTTCATCACCATCTTAGAGCGGCCGGTTACCGAACACTTCAAGATATCTTATGTTTACACCATTTTAAGAAGTCGGATAGCAATTTCATAATCACGATTTAATTGGTCTCCTAGGGGCACTTGGTGGAATGCGGAGTTCACCCTTATTCGGCATGACAAGAAGACTTCTAGTGAAGCCTGAATAGACCCACCATCCTGAAGAATTTCATTAATTTTCTGATTTGTAATCAAATATCTAAACTTACTAGGTTAAGAGAGTGAAATTTTATTTCATTAGGCTCGAATATTGTCTTATAGCAGTACATACATGCACAATGTTCAAGATTAAATATGCAACTACACGAATATAGTGCTCATATCAACATCATCACTTACAAACGAGCACCCACCTGTATACACATTTATATTGCATAATTACTATTCACACACCCTTTTTACTCAACATACAACCTTTTTTTCAAAAAAATCCCAAATTACACATGCAAATGACCCATGGTTGGCTGGAAAACTCATTTTTTTCCACAATGATAAACCACGGCCGGTTCAACTAGCTTCCTTCAAATCTTCAACGATCAAACAGAATCATATGCATTGAATCACACAAATGATGCTCTAATACCAAACATCACAAATTTAGCGAAAATTAAAAAACCACGTGGAAGCATCATCAAGACGATGTGATGGTGTTTCTCAACCGCGCGTCAAACAACCAACCCGAAAGCACGTCTTACACACGAACTAGGATCTCCCTGACGACTGATCTCCCAATCTTAATGGAAAGCATAAGAAAAGCAAATGTGGATTATGACAGAAAATTATTAGTCTTAAATCCAAAATGCAGAAAAAAGTAATTATGTAACCATGACATGATACTAATGGAAAAGAGATACTTAACATATACTTACAAAATACAACACCATAACACTAATCTGGATCTCTATTAATCAGAATCAGAATCCAAATATACTATCATATTATGATCAAAATCACTGTAGATGGATTCAAATGAGATCCAAACTACTCAACCAAATAAAATCCAAATCAAATATGATGCTTCGAAGTTCACATTGATGTACCATGTGAATCGCCTGAAGGAGCACCTGATCAACATCCTATGACAACAGACCACAAGGTTCGACTGTCAGCTTTCCAAAACACTAATATGAAATTTGACTGTTTTTGTAATGCGATGAATCGACATTCACAAAAGCAACTGCTTCAAATGAACAATTATCTCGACAATATAAAGCTAGAGAACAAGTGCTTCATATTCTTCGTATTCAACTTGTTCTTTTGAACGATGGATGAGCTTTAATTAGTGGAATCATCTCAAATAATATTGGGGTAGAGGTCAATGGGTCAACTACTACTTATGTCGTTGTGTGGTACCAAATCGATTCTGGTTGCCTGCGATGACCAACAGCTTTTGATTTTTTGTTGAACACACGCACATCTGCACTTACACTGATATGCAAATCCAAGAGACGTTTATTTCTGCAAATGCAAGTAGGATCTGGTTATTACAGTCACCAAGGGAGGCCACACGACAACTCTGAGGTGCAACGGTGGAGACAGACAAGTGGTCGGCGAGTAGGGCTGTATCCCAAACAACAACCTTTTCCTTTCCAACACTCACTTCCTGGATGGAGTCTCCCTCTCTCTCTCTCTCCCTCGTGCTATCAACAAACTGAACCCCCAATCTATAGCTACCCAACTCCTTTTTATAGACCAAGGGACCAATTACATGAATCCTAATGAGGAAGGGGATATGGATCTTGGTCCCATACTAGACTCATGCTACCTTGGACCCAACACACCTAAAGACCCTAACATGACTCAACTCATGCATAAGCAAACACACATTCAGACTCAACACCCTCAAATAAACCTGACACCCAACTACCAATACTGGGTTGGTTGCACCTTTACCACAGAAAACCTCCCTGAGGTCGGCCCATAACCTGCCCAGACTGAACCCAATTTGCCTACCGATGACCTTCCATGAACCCGATGAGCCTGTCTATTGCTTGTCCTACCTCTGTGTGTGGTGAACTTCTCAAACAAAGCTAACTACTACGATGCACATATGACTTTCTAATGACAAATGCATCCTAAAAACAAAACCTCCCAAGCGTTAGGCTAAACCTCCTTAGAACCGGAGTCATCCGCGCTCCCCATGCGCACTGCACTCCTCTCTAATACCAAGTCATCCTCCACACAAGCGCCACGCACCGACGCTCCTGGTGTGGTAATATTGTATAGGATATACTACTAGCGACAACGCTGGGGACTACCCATGTCAGTGTTCTCTACAAAAGGAGATAAAAAGGGTGAACTTTACGAGTTGTTCAGTTTAGCCCTTTCGAAGTAGAGCTTGAAAGCGAAGACCACCATTGGAAAATGTTAAATCGATCAAATCTTTAGCTTTTAACAATTTTCACATTTCTAAAGCAAAATACGGATCCAATCTTACTACCGTCTATTTGGCCAAACTAGCGAAGTTAAGGTTGGAAGGATCTTCCACTGATCAACTCCCATGTCGTGTGGTCTGTACATAAGTTTTGATAATAATACAATTGGTAGGGGTCTACCTTACCCTACTTACTTTTCGGAAAACAAACAAGTCAAAATCTTTACCTTGGGACAATTTTCTTGTGAAAATAAAGGGCTTGACCATTTAACTACTGTGCTCACTGAACTACTACGGTTGGCATGGTATACTAGAATATATGTACATAACTGTTGCATATACTTGACAAGCTTATATGAACCAAGCCGAGTCAAACACAGTCATGGCCTAATGAGGCAGCTCGTGTTCCACTCATACCAATTACACTCCAAAAAACTAATGAGCGCATTAAGCTGAAACAAGCAGACCCATCAGCAATGACTTACATGTACTAGCCCTACTTGCAAAGAGGATGCCCCATGAGAGAGTGCGAGTGTAGTTCCTAGATAAAAAGTTCCTGTCTAAAGCTCATCCGAGAACTTAGTGTCCAGTGTGGGTACACATTTGACATAATGCTAACATCCCCATATCAGCAAAATACCCCACGCATGTCCGGTTCAAAAATGGACCAGCGGATCAAATGTGAACCAAACAGGTC
The DNA here is from genome assembly GCA_036023115.1 of Brasenia schreberi. Lineage (NCBI taxonomy): Eukaryota > Viridiplantae > Streptophyta > Magnoliopsida > Nymphaeales > Cabombaceae > Brasenia > Brasenia schreberi. The sequence continues at coordinate 19,663,006 of JAYKKT010000072.1, forward strand.
AAAACCAGACCCAAGAGCATAACAAAATTGGGGACCCTTCAGTTTGATTCCGGTTCCTCCTTTTATAAAATCAGAACTGAATTAGAACCACCTTTTAACCGCTTCTCTCTCTCTCTCTCTCTCTATCTATCTATATATATATATATATATATATATATAACATTATATAATAATATATCCAAACAAATTCCAGCTATTTATTTGAAATATATATTGAATTTGAATACAAAAGTAAAAAATATATATTTTATTTTAAAATTCAAACATCAACTATCCATCTTTCAAATTATATCGTTAAGATTTGTTTTGATATGATAGCATCAGAAGTGACTAACATATACTAAGCTTCCTCTCTCTCTCTATATATATATAGAGAAATAAATCCATAATAGCTTTGCATAATCTAGTATGATCATTCAAATCTAATCTTTAAGATAAACGGTTGAGGTGATAAAATAAAAAGCATTTAATAAATAATAGATTAAATACAAAGTACAAACAATGACAATTCTAATTCAAATCACGACCATTCATAAGCCAATCGAACAGTAGAGATATTTATACAAGATTATACACCAAGAACATTATGCATTTATTACTACCTCTCTCATTATATATACATTTGAAATCTTTTTATGCTTTCATGGGTTTAAGATCCAAACTGAAGCCAGAACCAGAACTGGCGATTCAAAACCAAAAATGAAGCTGGCTTGGTCCCAATTCACCTGGAACTGGACATGTCTAACTCCCCACATGCTTCGCCTGGCTGAGAGTGCTTGTGCATAGCGCACTGTTCTCCATAATGAACCGATAAACCATGAGATAACCCAAACAGGGCTACAAACATGAAACACTGAAAACTGGAGAGAGATCAAAGATCTCACAAAACCTAAGAGTTTTATTTTCGGGATATGATTGATGAAAAACCATGTTTTGACCACAAACCACCCACTGGGACATTAAACTGTGAATCTCTCTCTCTCTCTCTCTCTCTGGCACATTCCTTCAACCATCTTTGTACAGACAATGACATGCAGGCTCACACTCAGCTTGCATATACACATTAATGAACGCAAACACATACAGTAAATGATACCCAGAAGAAACCTATATGGTGGTGGTAGCTTCCCAGAGCCGGAGGAGTCCATTGCGACCTCCAGTGCATATCCGTTTCCTGTCAAGGTCAGATGCAGCACATCGCACCTACATGGTAGAAATACACTGTAAGAAAGCAATGACTTAGAAACACAGCCTGAATAGAAACTGAAGAGCCCCATCGATCTCCTCTATAAGTAAACTATGAAACCAGTATCATCTATCCATACGTGAACAGTACTGCTTTTTGAGAATTTCCATTTCTAGGCTTTCTTTACCCCTCTGCCAGTGTATATGCCTTAGTATCTAAAAGGGCCAACACAAGCTCAATATAATAACCGTCAAAAGTAGCCGCAGAAACCCTGGGAATATGGTAAAGAACAACCATATTGGTTCTTGGAGATGTATAATACCATATATACAACAACAACTAAGCCTTTTCCTTATGGGGTTGGCTACATGGATTCTTTGCTTCCATAGAGCTCAATCATGTGGCATGCTACCGTTAACCATCTTTCGACAAACATGACAGAACAATACGTCAAAATCAATAAAGTGTAAAGAAATAGAAAAGACACCATAGCCACAGTTCGCTGAGGAGTTCTGTACAATTGCCACCCAGACATCTTGGATCCTGTTCCAGAGAAGCTGCCAAATCTTTCTTGAAGCCGATGAAAGAGAGACATGGAATTATCGGCAGACCCAATGCTAAGCCAATGCTCCCCAGCATTGATAGAAAAGATAGCAGCAGAATGAACAGTCACATTCTTCACACATCTGATTCCTCCTGCGTAAGTAATAGGTATAAGATTAGCTTAAAAGGCAGTAAGCAGCTTCTTCTGGTGCTCTGATAAGTTTGCGACAATAGCTAGTCAGTGGGAATCCTAAACAAGCATAAGAATGTCGAGATAATGGCTAGTCACGTGGGATCCTTAACAAGTTATACTTCAAAGACGAAATCAGACCTTATATGTACAACTACAAATACAAAATGTCATCTTGTTAATAAGAAATTGACAACTAGAATAATGTGAAGTGAAACTCTGCTAATGATAAAGGTTTCCTTCCCGTTTCCACAGCTGGTAGCCACATAAAGGATTGTTGAATGTCAATTTGCAAGCCAATGGAGGTCAATAATTCATGCATATACGAGACAAAGTGGAATAAAAAAAAAACTTTACTAACAAGATTAGAGTGACCGGCTTTAAATTACACTATTCATGTAAAGAGAATGATCATAAGTATTTGGGGGAGTGTGGTATGGATTACGAATTACAATGACAAAGTTAAAGTTAGAAAGGAGATAATTAATAATATTTGTTTTTACACATGAGAAATTGGAAGAAAGAGGGTCAAAAAAATAACTTTAAAAGCTACTTTAATGTGTCTCAAAGCACCACTAAAACAATATTTTGAAGGAGATATCACTGTTGTTCGATGCGTATCGTATCGTGCATCGTTTTGGTCCACGATATGTGCATATCGTAGCGTAGCGTATCATAGCGTACCATATCGTATCATATTATATCATACTTTAATATTAAAAAAACAGTAAAAATATTTTAAAAAATCAGAAAAATCCAAAAAAAAGAAGGAAAAATATGATAATTGCTCAGAATTCATATAATGCAAAGTTTAGTACATATTGGTCATTCACCATTAAACAATTAATTTTTTTTACATATTTTGAAGCAAAAAATGAAATACATTTACATTTACATATTGTAATTATCAATTAAATAATCTTCATCTTCTCCTCGTTGAAAATCCTCACCAACTTATGCTTCAAAATCAAAATCTTTATCTCCTTGATAATGTTGTTGCGCTCCTTTCAAATTAATCCATGCAATGTCTTCTTCGATTAGGAATGCATTTTCTTCATTATCTTTCATAATTCACTCCTCTAATATATCAAAATTATCCAAACTTATTCGATCAAATTGTCTTTCTTCTCTATTTACCTTTTTTAATTGCCTAAAAGAAAGAAAAATTAGTAATTAGTAAATAACATTAATAATTGAGGTCAAACAAAATATTGAATTGAATATTTAAGTAGTAACTAATAGAAGATTACCTTTGGCGAAGCCGCATATTACAACGGATCAAAACTAAGTCATTGAGTCGCTTATGTTCCAACCTATTGCGCTTTTTTATATGGATGTATTCAAAGACACTCCAATTCCTTTCACACCCCGTTGCACTAAAGGTTTTGCTCAGAACTCTTACTGCAAAATCTCTAAGGTTTGGGCAATCACTTCCAAACCTATTCCACCAAACATCTGTAGAAAAAAGACAAACATTAGAGACTTAATCCACAATAATATAAGATTTAAAAAACTTAAATACGAAGATAAACAATTTACCTAGGCGTATATTAGTGCGGTTGCAAATTTCTACAAGCAAACCCATTAAGTGAAGAGCATTATCATAGATCTCCATCTCTCGATATATAGCATCTGCTCTACTCTCATTAGAGACTAATCTGTCTATATAATCAATGATGTCTCGATTAATCTCACTGTCCCTTTTGAAGCTTGCTATGTACCTAAATGTTGGGTTTAGGTAATATGGTACTGCATGAATAGGGTGATGCAATTGTTTGTTCCATCTATTATCTATAATGTTTCATACGGATACATAATCTCTCTTTATTCCATTAAAATTATTTCTAATAGCTTCTTTTGCCCTATCAATGGCTTCATAAAGGTAGCCCATAGATGGTTTCCCCTCGCTATCAGTCAATCTCAAAACCTTCATTAAAGGACATGTAATCCTCAACAGTCTAACACATGCATTCCAAAATGTACTCCTTAAGACTCTCTCTGAAATCTCATAAAACTTTCTATTTCTTCTATTTTGAGACAACTCTAGAAATTGTTGTCACTCATATGAGGAGAACATTCTCTTCAAAGCTTGCTTCTATCTTATAATGCTCTGTATAGATAATAAATTAGTTGCAAACCGAATTGCAGTGGTATGAAGAAGCTCTGCGCCATCTGTATATCTCCTCATCATACACAATACAAAGGCATGATTGTAGATAAATTTGGTGATATCTTGGCAACACTCAGTTGATGCCTTTATCTCATTCATCTCATCAATATCTTCAAGGATGAGATATACACAATGGGTTGCGCATGGTGTCCAATAGAAACTCCCATAAGTATCTACTATCTACTAACTCCTTCCCAGCTACTTTATAGTCAGTTGCATTATCCGTAATGAATTGGACTACATTCTCTAGCCCAACCTCGTATATCACCTTATCAAACTCTTGCCTTAGTTTCTCTGCAGTATGTCTCTCCTCTGACATGTTTAGAGATCTCAAAAACATAAGTTCTTTAGGACAGTAGATAAGAAAGTTTAAGAAAGTCATTCCTCACCTATCTGTCCATCCGTCTGCCATGATAGAGCATCCTGTCTCCTTCCATAACTCTCTCAAAGTCAAACAATATTCTTGCACTTTAATAACGGTCTTATATAATAACTTTCCTCTCAACTTCTGATAAGAGAGCATCTTGTATCCTAGACCAATATTAGTAATTGCATCTGCCATTGCTTGAAAATGAAAACGGTTTGTTGTATTAAATAGAATGCATGCATCATAAAACCATCTACCCACTGCAAGGTCTGCCTGATCATGCAGTTGTTCTGAAACCATAGCAGCATGAATTACAGGTTGAGCACCATGTGTAGTGCTAGGAGGAAAAAATGAATGTATGCTAGAAGAAGCTCTTCCTCTACTCCTTGAGCTTCCTCTTCTATCACTTTCACTTGCAAAATCTTCAACAATCATCTTTCTCCTGTTTCATGGTCGATAACTACTACTACCAATAAATGTTCTACCATCTGAAGGAATACTATCAGTCAATCAAATAGTATCATCATCTTCCTCAAACATCCCTAAATCATCCTTCTGTTGTCTCCTCTCATGTATTCTCTCAATCATATGAAGACATTGTCATTTAATACCTTCTGGCAAACTTCTAACTCTGCCCATGGAAGGAGCAACTTCTTTTCTAGTCCCTCCTAGGTGGTGTTTCGATCGTGAAATTTCACCACTAACCACCTTCTTACAAAATAAATATTTGATCTTCAATCTGAAACCCTCAACTGTTATACCCCACTGCCATGCTGGATCATCACACCGAGATTAATAGTCCCTAACACCCCTTCCTACCATCTCAATTGAGCACTTTAATTCAATCAAAAACCTGAAAATAAAAACACTTCATAAATCCCCAATCTTCACATAACACTCAAATATAGTGTCTCCCAATTCACAAATGCAGTAAAAATCATATCCACGCACTTCATAACGTCATATTTGTCATTCAATTTTTTTTATAAATAACACCAAAAAATAACAAATACAAAGAAAAAATCTCTAAAAAATGCAAAATGTATACTACAATCCGAGTTTGGGGCTTCCACGAACATTGTAGAGCACTTTCTTTCGAGCCTTAACACCAAGGACGGGGGAGAGTGCATTGAGGAGTTGTGAACACACAAGAAAAGAAGAAACAAAAACCCCAGAAACCCATAAAACTACAGGTTTCTGTTCGAGTCCCTGAGCATATCACCCGTATCGGTGCCGTATCGAATGATACGACACGATAACCTCTATTATACGATACATGTTACCGTATCGTATCGTGGTTTCCAACGATACAATACGATCAACGGTGCGATACAGACAACACTAGGAGAGATGCTAACAAAGATATGGGCAAAAAGGCATTGGACTATAAAATTACTCATGAGAACTATGGTTTTAGTTAACTAATCAAAGGCAACGAAGGAACTTCTAATATTGTTATGACCAATGACCCTTTTATAATAAACATGATGCTATGAGAGTGTCTCTCACAAATTACTATTTTGCTTGGAAGAAAAAGATCAACTCAGTTGTAATGATTGCAAAATTATTTTGAAAGGGAATTCAACTACCCAACAACGACTACTAGTAAAGAGTTTACATATAAAGAATGAAATGCACGAAGTTAAGCACATCCTGCAATGCTAGGTGGTGAAATATGAAAAATAAGCCAAACGTTTTACTGAAAGAGAAAACGCTTGAAGCAAAATAAGCCGTAAGGCGTGTTGATGGAAAAAATACTTGAAGTACATACTTGAAATCTTCAAGGATATGCTTGTAAAATAAAATGTAGCAACTTACAATAAAAATATTAAGAAAGTAGTGAACAAAGAAGCTAGGTGAATCTAAACAAAGCACGTTGAATAAAAAAGGAGCCAGTTCAGAAGATGAGGATAAAGAGAATGTGCTACAAGATATATTATAGAAGCAAAAATCATTAGGAGGATTACAAAGAGAGAGAGAGAGAGAAGCATAAATGATAAACAAACAAAACAACCCTTGGAGTGGAAAATTTGTATAAAAAACATTCATACAAAAGGACATGAAAGTACGAGAAATGGAAGAACAGTATGATGATGATCCATATACAAGAAAAAGGAAGATACCCAAAATTCTGTCAACTAGAAGAGAGTTAATGCAATGAGTCGAATTATTAGGTGATGGAAAACTATTTACTGAAAAGATTAAGACATGTATATATAGGACCATAAGGAACCAATATAGAATTATGTTAAGGACATCCTTTGTTGAAACTATTCATTTATCCAGATATGTAATGGAATACTGAGAAATCCACACATGGCGCTCATCAAACACACACGTACGCATGCAAGCACAGACACAAATATATGTGTACATTCATTCGTTCATAAATATATATGTATCTATCTATCTGTCTATATATATATATACACACACATATACATACATATATAGAGATATAGAGATAGATAGATAGGGATGGATGGATGGTTAAAATAGAAGTTCAAGAATATATATTTTTTGGAACCTTTGAGAATGAAAGTACCTCTCACATCAATGTTAGAAAAGGCATCTACGATGAAGTATTAGGACTTATAAGGGGATAACTAATTTCTTTAATGTTAACATTAGATTCCATATCTCTTTACTTGGTTAAGAGTACACCAGTGAAAAGCATTGGAGATGAACATACATTAGTACTGAGCCCAAATCTCTATAGGAAAAAAGCCTCAGAAAATGAAAGGCTAAAATTATTACACAATGCATCCTCAATAAAGGTAAAATAGAATTGATGAAGGTTGCCTAAAATGAAGAGGTGCACAGAAGTGTTCTTCAAGATAAGGTAAAATATCATAGAGCAGTGATAAAGAATAGCAATATTTTAGGGTGTCGAGGGATGGGAAGGATCATCAACATGTGACAAATATGTATGTGTGGACACCAAGTAGATCTGCATCCTAAACTATAAGAGAAAGTGTTGTTCCTAAATGAAAAGATACATCCAGGGTGGCTTGGAGTCTTTAGACATCTCCAAGGTATGAGAAATTAGATGGTATTGGAACAAAAATAAACATGATCTCAGTATAGTGACAATTAAGAATCATGTAGCCAACTTAGTGGGAGAAGGCTTGGTTTGGGTTAGAATAGTGCAAAAGGAAAACAGATGAGATGCAATCCTCTTGGATCATTAGATAAATCAAGAGGTCTTACCCTCTTCATTTTCCCAAAAGCGTACTAATCCATCAGTAGAACCTCAAAAAAGAAAAGAAAAGAACAAAACATCGCCCAGAATGCAACTTATGAGAGGTTGGTACTTGGTAGTTTACTAATGCAGATAACAGTATACGCTCATTCAAATGGTTGGTGGAAAAAGAAAATCACCCACCACTTATTATGCCTTTGTCTGATGTTGTCTATTCAACACATAAGATTGGGCCTGCATGGCATGCTAAAACAGCATCACATGTCCCACGAGGAACTGACCACATTCTAGCAGTCCAGTCATCACTACCAGTTATTAGAGTATCTCCTGCCATTCTTAATGATCTGCATGATTGATATGGAAATGGATAATAACTATAAAGGAAGATGATCAGAGTAAAATAAACTTAATACTTCAGTAGTTTACCGGATCCATTTTGTATGGCCAACAAGTTTATGCATCTGCCTTCCAGCTCGGATATCCCATATGTTTGCAACTCTGATACGGCAATAGTCCAGACTCATAACCAATCCTCGGAAAAATGTTTGCAAATAACGGTAATATTTCATGCCATGAGATCGTTCGGAAACATTTAATGAGGACCACTAAGTACAACAATTAGACATGCTTGGAACAATGTAAGTTGACATACTGGAAAATTTAGAACCATTAGGACCTGTTTGCGTCACAGAATTTTATGGAAGTGTAGAATTCCTAATTCCATAATTATGAATTCCAGAACTGTTGTTTACGGAGTTTCAGTTTATGCCTTTGCCCAATAGTTAGAACCAAAACTATTAGTTCAAGAACTAGCTTTACCGTTTGCAAAACATATGGAACAGGATCCAAATTATTGCATGAAAGATAATTTAGGATATGAAATTCAAGAAGAAACTACTACTAAACTAGTTGAAACTATCTACAGAAAAGATTTTGTTCTGGTCTTATAGCCTCTTGAACATGAAATTCAGCAATAAAATAATAGGATAACAAAAAGTAAAGGAAGAAATACAAAGAAGAATACATGAAGAACTGAGTCTGCCATCATATTTGCTTTTGCAATGTGTTGTCTCTGTCTATGGACAATCGCATTGTCTGAGAGATCCATTATGTCAAATTGATGATCTGTTGCACCTAAGTTTTCAATGACCGCAAGCTTGTCCCCTCAAAGGTCTAACTCATGGAATTTAGTGCCATTAAAGAAATAAGGGCTTTTCAGATCAGATCAGCAGTGACTATGAACATCTTCAACTACAACAGTGAGGAAACGATATTTGCTACACAGAGGAGGCTGGCAGTGGCATAGGATTCAGGCAAACTGTGTGAAGGATGGAGATTTCGGGTGGTAAAAACCTAACAATAAAAGGTCTATTTTGGGTTACGCAAGAAGAATGAATAGGAATCAAAACAATGAGGGGTTTGCAATAAAAGCAGATAATCAAATGTACCATATGAGAGAGAGAGAGAGAGGAGAGTGAAAATGAAATGAAGGTCGACGGAGTGAGGAGGGAGGAAGATCAGCCCTAAGACAGAGAGAGACAGAAAGAAAGCGAGAGAAACATGGTGAAAAAAAACGTCACGAGGTAGAGAAAGAGTTTGTTGCGGGTGTAGAGGGACAGATCACACAATGAGGAAGGAGAAAAAACATCGTCACCCTTCTAAAAGGACACCCTTGCACCCATCAATGTCCTCCAAAAATTTCATTTCTAGAAATAAAAGTCGGTAGTCTTGGTGGATGACTCTCATTTCTTACTTTTTAGAAACCAGAACACGATAATTCCGAAAAAACATTTCATGTGTTTGTGTATGACATGATCTGGACTCCAAAATTTTCAGTTCCTCTTAATTTCTGTGTGAAGCAAACAGGCCCTTAATGACAACTGATATAGAAGTTAACTTGTAATAGAGCTCAGCGATTAGGGCCTAGCAGGCTCGTGACGCAGGCCTCTTTTACCTGGCCTCAAGGGCCAGTCGCTGTTGAGAATTCCTACTTCTCTTTCTTCTCACTTATAATAACCTCTATAAATAGAGGATGCTGTCAAATGAATAATTAGAGTTTTTTGTACTCACTTAACTTGTTTTGTATTATACTTATTTGGTTTGTCTTGCAAAAAGTGTTTGGTAATTTGGCTTATTGAAGATCTTGCGAGATCATTTGTATTTGTGTTTGTGAACATTATTGGCGAGATTGTTGTGCTACTTTTACATTGTATCATAGTCAAAACGGTTCATTTAGAGTTGCATTGAGATTCTACCGATTGTGGGAAGAGGTCAAATTTGGGTATTGTTTAGCAAAGTTAAGGTCAAGGTACTCTTAGCATTTCTTGTTATTATTAAGAAAAAAGTGAGACATTTCATTATTTATTGGTTCCCAACTCTTATCCAAGTTGAGCACATATCATGAAAATATATTTTATCTCCAAAGATTATTTGGATTATATTGATAGTATGACCAAAGAACCCAAATGTACATAAGAAGGGCTTGATGATGAATTTCCCAAGACATAAGAGAAATTTAAGTAAAAGTTAAAAAATAGAAAAAGTATAATGCCAAGATGAAAAACTTCAAAGTAGAATTAGCATGTTTGATAATGCCTTTGAAACTTGAGAATACCTTAGGAAAACCCATTCTAAAGACGATTTTGTCTTTCAAATAAATTTGATAAAAAGATGATATTGATAAAAAAAAGGTTCTATTAGCATTAGGGATTATCACAATGAGTTTTCAATCTTTATAACCAACTTAAAAGTTTTGACAAATTCAAAAAACTTAAAAGTATGAATGGATTTCAAGAATATTTTGACAACTTCTTCTTGTTTATATGGGATTAAAAGATGAATTTGAGAACATAACATCAAATTTGATATAGAAAAAGCCGAGACCCAAAAGCTATGAGATCTTATCCGATTTCGTTATGAAAGAGACTAAATTGGAGAACATAAAAGACAATAAAGAAGTGATTCTTGCTATATCTAAATCTAAAAATTATTTGAAGATGTATAAGTCTCTACACGCCAAAAATAGTGAAGGGAATGAGTAATTCAAGGATAGTGTTGTGCCTTGGCAAAAAAGGAGTCATTATTGCAAGGAGAATGGATACATCAAAACTATTTGTCTTCTCTTATTGAGGAGGTTTCCTCATGTTGCTACTATTGAAAATAAGGAAGAAGTGCTACCATTGAAAATTGAGGCTCTACATTGAAGAAATATTCAAAGAGAAGGCAAGTATCTCCGAGTTGACATTGTTAACTTCTTCTAAAAATCAAGATATGTCATGGTTTTTAAATTCTGATGCTTCTTTTCATATGACAAATGAATATAAATTGTTAGACAAATGCACACAAGTTAGAATAAAAGTGTTCAGGACCGATAGAACTAAGTTTGATGTTAAAAAAATTGGTAATCTATAAAATAATTCTTTTAAAATACCTAAGTATGTTTTATGTTGATTTGATGAGGTCTGAAGAACAAAATAAGACAAATAATGATAGAAGATGATAATCGGGTGTGCAAGTCCTGCAATCAATCGCCGCCCCTCTCTCTTCTTATTCACTTCTCTAATATCATCTAACCCAGGTTGATAGGGTTTTCTCTCTTATAACCAATATTATAACAAGTTGAATTACAGTCCCTTTAAAAATAAACATCGAGCGATGTCATCAGGCCCCGAAGACCTCAGTTGAAGTTGCAGCGATCGCACGAGCGTTTTGGGTGGCCGGTGATCGATATTGTGAAGACTTCCGTTAAGAACAACCACTCTTCTTCTTCTTTTCATTAGGGATGACTGGTCTTCTTTGGCTTCCATCAACCATTCACTGTTGTCTTGCCCTGCCACTACCAATGACCCGCATACTAGTTGCTTGCCAGGTTTCCCCAACAACCACCAGTCATCAACAATTTTTGGTTCTCCTTAAGAAATTTCAACTACCCCTTTTTCGCCTTTCTTCATCCGGCCACCCACAATTCATCAGCCCACGTAAACTGCCACTCACCATTTACCCTAGCGGATCACCACCTACCCAAGCCACCCCACTAGCTAAAAGCTTCTCTAACCTGCTGATATTAACTACCCGTAGTATTTTTCTCCTTGACATCCACTAACTCCGTTGTAACTAGTCCCAAGCACAAAAGTGAAAGGAGGGGGTTGCATTAGGCTTCCGAGAACTTGTTGGATTTACTATCATGTATTCTAGGAAAACTACACAGTGAAAATGTTAAGAGGAAGATAAATACCACAAAAGTGTTTGAAGGAAAATGAGTTAATTGTTAGCATGAAATAGGATTAAACACTACGAAAACAAATATTTCATTTAGTTGACCCCATCCAGCGTGTGAAAAGGCTTATTTGTTTTGTTGTTGTTTATATCTGCTGACACCTGCCACTTTCTGTTAGCTGACGAGCCAACAATCGTCATCCTACTCTGCCAAACATCACCCTCCTTGATCGTTGCAACTTCACTCCCAGTGTCCGTCCCCAACTTGCCAGTTTTCTCCCACCCCTGCTTGAATCATCATGGATTACTATAGCAATCCTTTTTGGATCAAATCCCATCATATCGTTCCAGTCTGATCTAGTTTAGACACATTTTGCTTAAAATTGCACCCTCTTGACATGGTTTGTTTGGCCAAAACTTGGCTCGATTGACTAGGCTCAGTTGACCATTTTTTTGTATGTTTCACCAATGGTTTCTCTATTGTTCGTGATCAAAATCCTATCAATATATATCACCGAAAAGTTCTTAACAAGACCTTCATAGTGATGTTATTTTTAGGAGCAGATTGGGCTTCTATGTTCCAAGATATCTTGATTTACGTGTTGTATTCGTGAGACATGGTTTAGACATTTAGTTAGGCCATCATCGACCCTACCATGAATGACACTTTTGAGAGTAAGGGAGATTTGGTTCAATTTGCAGTCATGCTAGTGCATATTACTGAGTTGGAGGCTGGGTTGGTTAGTTTGTAAAGTGGGGATTGTGTCATCCTACTCAATCTACAATCTCCTTGAGCATGCAGATGTTGTAGGGTGGTAGTGCTAGGATAGCAAAGTCCTGAAAAGCTTTGTCTGATAAAGGACTTGGAGAAGTATTTGTAGGCTACCAAGATCCCTGAGGTAGGCCAATTGGTTACTACGTCTCTTTATCTTTACGGATATTTGACGTTGTGGTGGCACGTGAAAGAGTGGGTCATAGACGAGGGTCGGTGATTGTTGGTTACGTGTTGCTCATATTTACAAGCGGAACTTCTTTGATAGTTCATGTTGAGTTTCATGAGTTAGGAGACACATTTGAATCTGCTTGAGTTGAGACATATATGTAATTAAGAGAGTATGTGTGCCAGTTTAGCATGACTCTTCTTGATGTACGTGGTATGATAGAAGAGGCCAAGTTATTTCAATTTGTCTATGGTTTATAGCATTGAGTGTAGGTGGAGATGCATCGATATCAATCATGAGATATGTACGCAACTATAGTTTACGGAGGGATCTTGATAGATTTATGAGGTTCTCAAGGAGAGAAGAAATACTCTATGGGTTCAAAGAGATAAAAAGATAGTAGAGACCCGAGGGTGACACTTGGTCTAGTGATAAGTCTAGTGGTAGACGAAAGTCTCTACCAAACTTGCCGGATGGAGGTCCACAAGAGATTCAGTTCATATGTGACAATAGGAGATTTGTGTGATCGACCAGATCAAGTAGGTGTAAAACCGATTGAAAAGTCCAAGAATTGACTGCTATTTTTTTTGGACCGCACTATATGAGAGATCGTTTGAAGTGTGAGAAGCTAAATGCCATGCTCGTCAAGGATCAGGAAATGATCGAGTATTGAGAATGAGGCTAGACCAAGCATTTAGGAGGACTTTGTGAGAGTTGCACCCTTCATGGTGCTCAATGTATTGTAGGTAGAGTCACTGTCAAGTTCGAGACTCATGCACATGGAGGTGCATATTGGACAACACGTAGTACGTACTTTGGTGGATAGTGGAACTATATTTTTAATTATGTTGGCAACTTGTGTGAGGACATTGGGCATACTACTCATGCCTATGAGAGTATATTGAACATGGTGAATGTCCAAGTCCAGAGGATAACAAAAGTTGTCAGGTTAGTTCGAGTACACATTGGTGGTTAGAGTGGCACCTTTGCTTTACAATGACTGACTTGGACGACTACAAGATGTTCATGCTATTTTTTGAAGCAAAATCGTACCATTGTGGCACCACATCTTTGAGGTATCATGATTACTGATAAAACCCAACATAAGTTCTTTGGTTATGATTTAAGCAAGGCTACCGGAGACCAAAGAGAGCTCCAAAGAGGGTGACTACAAGTACTTGTGAGCCACCGAGTTGGAGGTTGGAGTGATAGAGGACAATTCTGTATAGGAAGTAGCTAGTGAGAGGAGATGCACATTGATGATTGTGTCGTGCCAATCATAGCTGAGGAGCGAGTGACATCAGGGAACATCGCAAATGAATTGCATAGTATGGGAGTCCAATTGAGAAATTGATGACAACCTACAATACCTATCGATGTGGCCTTAAGAGAATGAGGGAAGAGTTACCCCATACTTAACAACAAGGTGAGACAACAACCACCAACGCAAGTGAGACATGCACATCACTAGAGAGCGCTCATTGATATAGGAGATCACATAGACGTGAAGTAGCAAATTCAAAGTGTGGAGCACATCGACGACATTATGTGACCTCGTAGACTAGGTTGAGCTTCAGTGGGCGTGAATTGTCAAAAGATGGTAATCGAGTGTCACCAGCACCAGAACATGATTCACATGGTGCATGTATTCGGACTTCAAGGTGCCAAACTTGATTTGAATTTGATTTGGTTTAGAGTGGTTTGGAATTCATTAGATCCATCTAGAGTCATGTGGATCATTGTTAGTTAGCAAAATTTGGAATCAAATCCAAATTAGCTAGGATACGCATGTGTAATGTGTCCCATTTGGTGTGTCTATTTTAAGTGTTCATTTTGCATTAGAATTGTATCATGGTGTCCTTGTGATTAGCCTTTTTCTGCATTTGGGTGCCTGACTAGAAAAAGGTGCTGGTCTTTATTGTAATGGGGATTTAGTATGCATATTTGCTTGTGTTTTTTATTGAGATTGAGAGATCAATTGTGAGGGAGATGAGTTTGGTTGGTTCGTAAGTGAGCCATGTTTTCGGGGTTGTTTTGACATGCGGTTGAGCAATGCTATCCTGGATAGAGACAGTGATGCTTTGTGGTTTTCGAGTTTGCTGGAGATCGGTTCATGCTGTCTATAAACTTGATTGAATGCAAAGCACACAAGTAAGCAACTAGCTTTGTACTTTGTTTAAAGTTACGCCTTGAACTTTAACAAGCAGCTCATGTTTGGCTAGTACTAATCAAGCTTGTGTTTGGTTCATATTTGGATTGGTTTGATTGAGCTAACCACCTTAAGTTCAATTAGAGTTTTAGTAGACAAATAAGACATGAACAACCCGTTCGGTTAGTTTTTCTTGATTACCAGCCCCAAAAGTGTATAGGTTATCTCGGAATGAAAGATAACAAGAAGTTGGCGTGAAATTTTACGAATTCTCCAAGGCAAGGTCGTGGAGAACGGTCTCGGGTTAAATGGTAAACGAGAACTCTGCGTGGTGCCTCCGAAGCATGGAGTATCTGAATATAGGTCAACCATGTTTCTCCCTAGGCTGAGCGTTGAATCTTGCCTTCGCAGGCGGATGAGCAACTCCTTTCTTCACCCTTCCGGAACGATTGAGCCAACTGAAACGAGTCTTGTTGTTCGTAGTTGCGTGGAAATAAACGAAGCCATGTAAGCATGCCAAGCATGCATCCGGTCATGTCAGTTGATGAGTTGATGAATGACACCGCGTAAGAAAACTACAAATCTTCAGGTGCACGCACGCGCACAAACACACACATTTTGTCATGTAATGCATACTGAACAACCATTTAAATGTCTAACCCTAAAGTGGTCTGTGGTGGAATTTTACGGTTATGTTTCAGGTAAACCGAAACCAAGAATCGAAACCGAATCGAGACCGGTTCTATTTCTGTTTTGGGTTGAGTCATAAAACTACTTAGAACTGGCTAAAATCACAAAAAATTTAAGAAAACATATGAAACAGAACCACCAGTACTGGTTCCATAAAAGGTTGAACGGAAACCAAACTGGGTTGTATCTGATTCTAAATCCAGTTCCAGTTAAAACCGCAGGACCAGTTCCAAACTGATCTTGTTTTAAGCATTCGATCATTTTAGAAGAGATGGAAAGCAATCCAACAAGTATAACCTTGCACCATAAGAGTTGCGTACCAATAAGTATACACGTTACAAAGAGGAAAAGAATGAAGCTTACGATCATCTAATGCCATTGCAACTCCCATTTAGTATACACCATAAGACCCGCTCACATATTCTTCTCTAGTTGTCTACTGATATGAGGGCCTGAAATGCAGCTTAGTTAGCTGAATGATAAATCGTGGCATGATGGTTGCTGCAACAACGGTGACAATGTATTGGAATTTTCTTGCTTGATTCTGGCTTTCTTCGAGCTTCAGGTTCGTTACCGTCGAGCTCTTCGAGGTACGCCTGCTGTAGAAGATGAATGTGATCTTGGTTTCGGTTTGAGGTTTCCTCACAGCAAATTTTTTCCAAGGAAAAATGTTTGTATGTGTGTTTTCCAGTTCCTGTATCTTACTAACTGTATCCACTGCTCTATATTTATAGAGCAGTGCGAGCTCCTCCTTTTTTCCGGTTTTTCCTGTTGGGTTTTCCTCTTCAGGAGCCTTTGTATCCAGATGGTTACCGTGATTTCCGGTAACGGTCCTACTGTTAAGATTTTGCTGTTATGGCAATCTCTCCTGAAACCGTAAACACGGGTAACAATTAGATGGCCAGTCCAACCGTTACCTTTGCTGGGTTGCCGAGAATGGCCACAGCCTAACATCTCCCACTTAGCCATTCGAATCAAGTGTACTGACATATTGGTTTTCCTCCCACTTTTGTAGGGTTTACCTAATAATGTTCTTTCATGATTGCTGCTACAATCACTACATGTTGTGTGGTTATTTTCCTACACAACAATCAAACATACCTTAAACCCATGTTCGTAACATGTTTTGAGAAAAGTTCCTCTGTTATACCTTTAGTCAAGGGGTCTGCCAACATATCATTTGTTGGCATGTATAAGATGGATATTTTCTTTCTCATAACCATATCATGAACATAGTGGTATTTAACCATTATATGTTTGCTTTTTGAGCAATCAGCTCCACTCTTGATAAGAGTAATTGATGCGTTGTTATCACATTAAATGACAACTGGCTCGTCGGTTATTTCCAACTTCAAATCATGTATGAAGCGGCTTATCTAGACAACATTCGTTGCAGCCATACATTAAGACACATACTCAGCTTCCTGTGTATGCAATGCTATACAACCTTGTTTCTTACATACCCAAGAAACAACAACACCTCCAAATAAGAATATTTGACTTTAGGTAGATTTGATGTCATCTTTGCTTCCAGCAAAGTCAGCATTTGAGTATCCTACCACTTTCAGTTCATCTGCTTGAAAACACAGTTTCAAGTCTCTTGTTCTTCTCAGATATCTTAAAATCCTTTTTACAACTATCCAATGCTGTCACCCAGGATTACTTTGATATCTACTTACAAGACCAACATCAAAGCTGATATCAGATCTTGTACACAACATAGCATACATCAAGCTACTCACAGTTTGTGCATAAGGAACATTAGACTTATTGCCTCCTTCACTATGACAATCAGCCTTACTTAGTTTAACCCCTTTTATAACAGGTGTAACAGCAAACTTGCATTCACCCATTTTGAACTTCTTGAATATATAATCAATATATCTCTCATGACTTAGGCATAAGAGTTTAGATTTTCTATCTCGAGAGATCTTTATACCTAGGATATAAGATGCTTCTCCCATATCCTTCATTTCAAACTTTGAGTTTAACCATGACTTGGTTTTGACAATCATCTCATTGTCATTCTCAATCAATAATATGTCATCTATATATAATGATAGGATGACAAAGTGGCTCCCACTGTTTCAGACATATACACAGTGATCAAGTTTATTAGCCACAAACCCAAGTTCTATAATGACATTTTGAAATGTCAAATACCATTGGCGAGGTGACAGTTTCATGCCATATAGGGATTTTCTCAACCTATATAAGTCCTTTATCTTCTTGGCCTTCAACTATAAATCCTTTGGGTTGTTGCATGTATATGATTTCATCTAAATCTCTATTTAGAAATGTTGTCTTTACATCTAATTGATGTAAGTCTAAATCATAATATGTAGATATTACCAAGATTATTCTTATGGATACAAATTTTACAATTGGAGAATATGTCTCAACATAATCTATCCCATCTTTTTGCGAAAAACCCTTTGAAACCAACCTCGCTTTAAATTTGTTGATTGAACCATCAACCTTATATTTCTTTATCTTTTCTTTCTTTTGACAAATCAGCCAATTTCCAAACTTGGTTTTTCTCAATGGATTCAATTTTCTCATCCATAGCTTTCCCCCTAGTCTGCTGCTTCTGATGAGTTCATAGCTTGCAGATAAGTCAAGTTATCAATCAACTCATCCAAATCCACTAAATTACATAATTCTTCTGAAAGATAAGTGTGATAATATTTTAAGTAGGACGGAGTAGCCCTAGGCCTTTTATGTCCACTTAAGGTTTCAGTTGTTTTAGGAAGATTTTCTATAGATTCTAATGA
Organism: Brasenia schreberi; assembly: GCA_036023115.1. NCBI lineage: Eukaryota > Viridiplantae > Streptophyta > Magnoliopsida > Nymphaeales > Cabombaceae > Brasenia > Brasenia schreberi. Next base: position 19,681,433 of record JAYKKT010000072.1, read on the forward strand.
TGATTGATCTAGGTCTACTAGATCATCAATATACTCATCATTATTTTTCACGATGTCATTCTTAGTGTCTTCTAAGAATTCAACATCTCTTCTTTCAATTAATCTGTGATCCTTATGATAAAACCGATATCCCTTTGAACCTTTAGGATATCTAATGAATATACATCTAAGGACCTACTATCTAGTTTGTCTCTAAACTGATCAAAGATCTTTACATGTTTAATAAATCCCCACCTTCTAGGTTGAGTTTTCTTCCAAACCACATCTTATATGGTATAGTGAATACAACTTTACATGGTACTCTATTGAGTATGTATATCGTTGTACTTACTGCTTCTCCCTAAAATATTCTTGGTAGAGAGGCATCAATAAACATTGACCTAGTCATATTTAGCAAGGTTCTATTATATCTTTCAACTACACCATTTTGTTGAGGTGTCTTAGGCATTGTATTTTGCTTTTCAATACCAAAGTCTTTACAAAATTCAAGAAATTCTGTAGAGGTATATTCACTACCTCTATCTGATCTTAAGACTTTAATTGAATGCCCTAGTTAGTTTTCCACTTCTTGCTTATATTATTTAAAAGCTTCTAGTGCCTCAAATTTATGTGTCAAAAGATATAAATACGTATATATCGAGTAATCATCGATAAAGGTTATAAAATAAACATTTTCATGATGTAACCTTACTCTAAATGGTCCACATAAATCCGTGTGAATGACCTCCAACAGAGTTGTTGCCCTTGTTGACTCTTTAGGAAAAACTTTCCTTGTATACAAGCTTCGTACTTGTTGAAAGTATTTTCCTCAAATCTAGGCAGTAAGTCAAAGTTGGATAATTTTCTCAACTTTTTCAGACTTATATACCCAAGGTGTTTATGCCACACATTCAAATCAATATTAAAGGCACAATCAATATAAGCAGAAGGATTTTCATTTTCATTTTCATTATCATTTAATTTAGACAATCCATGTTTTACATCAAACTCTCTAGAGAATAATATTCTCCCATGTTTCCCACATTCACCTTGCCAAGAATAAACCTAACCTCAAAACCTTTCTTGACTAAGTTTGGGACTGAGACCAGATTGTGCCTTATTGATGGCACAATTAATACATCAGTCAGTACAATCGGTTTGCCTTGTACAAAGATTCTAAAGGACCCAGTACTCAAAACATTTGAGAAAGTGTTGTTTCCCATGTACACCCGATATTCTCCTAGTTTGTATTCATTTACATTCATTGCCCCTTCCTTCGTCTTTGAGATGTATCTTATAGCTCTAGATTCGATCCACCAATCTGTCACCGGGTGGTCCATATACAGACATTATGATATCACGTATATTATATCCTACTTCTCTGATTGTTCGTACTGTAGGTTATTTCCTCCACCTTTTCGGTTGTGGTAATTCCTCTTTTAGTGTCTCATCTTTCCACACCTAAAACACTTGACCTAAAAAACAGTTTTCTGCATTTTCTTAAAATGTTGACCACCCTTTTTGCTATTCTTGCCAAACCTTTTGTTTGATTTATTTTTCTTTTGGTTGGGTTTGGAGCTAGACCTGATCTCATCTTATACTAGTAGCAATTTTTCTTTCTTATTCTTATTCATGTGTTCTTGCTCTATTGCTAGTTTCAGAGGTAACTCATAAAGGTTAATTTCTGGCCCTAACCTAAGGGCAGTGGTGACCATGTTTCATGACGAGGGTAGAGTGTTCAGGATTGTTGATATTTGCATCCATTCTGCGATGACTGACTTTGCCACAACTAGGTCTTTAGCCATTACTAACATGTGATTTACATATTCTACTACGTTGTCTTCTTCTTTCATTTTAAAGGAATTGTATTTCTATAGTAGCAACTGTACATGCAGTTTGGTAGTTGTGTCATATTTGACTATTATTGAGTTGAACAACTCTTTTGTGGTCTCGTATTCTTTGAAGTCCCTAATCAAGTTATCCTCCATGTATGTCAACATGACAGTCGTTGCTATTGTATCATCTTTTATAAATGTCTTATACATTTCTATCTGTTGCTCATTTGCGTTTGGTGGTGGCAGACGCACAGTTTCTTTTAGTACGTACTCAACACCTTAAAGTGTTAGAGCAAGTGAGATTCTTCTCTTCCATGTTTGGAAGTTCAGACCGTCTAATTTTTTACTTTTTGCCAATTCCGATACACATATTCGTGAGTTCATTTTTATGTGTTTGGCAACAATAACAATTAGACGGTCTAAAAAAAAGAAACAATAAATGAGCAGCAAAACACACATAACAGGAATCTGATTAGAACGATGCAGAATATCACAAAAATGAGCTAAAAATAACTCATTTCTTAATATATAAATAACCTAGGATAAATTTATAATTTTTCCAAAATTTCTGCCTTTAGTAATTTTCAAAAAATACGTAACTGGTCGGTGGTAAATTTGTAATTTTACCCCTCAATCCAAATCTAGAATTTTCTCAAAAAAATAGGGACAAATATGTCTTTTTACATTGTGGCATAATTGTAATATATTGGATCAGGAAGGACATAAATGTAAAACAATAGCCTAGTATTTTGTAATTTTCACAAACTACCAGAGGGTATGTAAACACCCCAAAATCCCACGATTTTTCTCAAACACCTGGTTTTGTAAAAGCAGCCCCAAAGGGCTATTTTGAGTCTGGAAACCCAGGAGCCTTCCAGGCAAACCCTGTACATATGCTTTAAACTATATATGTTTTAAAATATGTATAATAGTTTTAAAACCCTTTTAAAAGATGTTTTGAAACCCACAAAGTGACTTTGCCTGATGAAAGCAGGACCAGAAGAGCAAAAGAGAGCCCAGAACCGGAGCACATATCAAGCCCGGCATAGCAACTCTCGTATTAGATTCATCCCCAGAATCTCGAACATCCAAGCCCCTATTATCAAACAAATCATCCGAAATCATCTTCGGAAGGTGAAAATAGAAGCGGACGACCATGTTGGCGAAGACCCAATGCAAGACGGAGTACTGATGCTGTCAGTCCCCTCACAAACCGTTCGTTTCGAACATACCCTGAAGGAGTCAGAATTCAACTTTGAATTGGATTTGGACCATATATATCCAGATCCCAATCCAAACATATATGTGGATTTGGATTTGGATTTGGATCCAAAGATCCAATCCAATATCCACATCCATGGCCCACATCACCTTCTCATAAATGGAGGTGGGGCTCACTTAAAATTCACGTGGGATCTTGGGCATGAGAGAGAATGGGGAGGATTAGATATGAGTGCAATGTGTTAAGCTTGACTTGTGTGTCAAGTTTTGGGTTAATCATGTGGGTTAGCCTAATTAGTGTAGGTTTAAGCTTGTATGAACCTACACCTAACCTAGGGCTGCACCAACATGATGCAATCAAGTCTATGGGCCATGCAAAGGGATGCTCCTAACCCAATCCCAAGTTAAACCCCCTAATCCTAGCCATTTGCCCTAATCCCGGCCTAATCCCAACCTAATCACCTAACCTACTTCCCTAATCCTTCCCTAATCCCAACCTAATCACCTAACCCACCTCCCTAATCCTTCCCTAAACCTAGCCTAATTCCCCTAACCTCACCCTAATCCTAGCCTAAACACCTAACCCACCTCACTAAACCTCACCCTAAAACCAACCCACCTAGTTAAGCCCTAAACCACTAAACCACCCCACCTAAAGCCCTAGCACACCATATCCCTAAAACCACCTAACCTAAATATCTGACCCCCCTAAATATCTGGCCCACCTTATCCCTAAACCACCACCACCTAACCACTAAACCATCCCCCAAAACCAGCCCCAACCGACCCCAACAAATCCTATAAACCCCCCCTAGTGGGCGGGTTTTTCAAAAAAAAATCTTTTTGGGGCCAGTCGAGCCCCCTCTCCTCTCTCACCCCTTTCACTCTTCTCTCACCTGCTCCATCTTGGAACTCGCCACCATCATCTCCCGGCCAGCTCCGCTCCACGCCACCATCACCTCCCGGCCAGCTTCACTCCTTGCCACCCGATTGCACCAACCTGCCACCGTTCGGCTGCCTCCCTTGGACACCCACCACCTTCACCTTCCTCTCCGGTTAGTACCCCATCCTAATACCATCCTCTCTTCACTCCCCCTCCACTCTCAGCCACCACATACCACCCTTCCTTAGCCTAGTCTCCATTTCATACAGTCGGCCACCACCTAACTACTGCCACCATTCAGCTACAACCGACTGTAACACCCGCAGCCCTACTTTCCCTTAGACAGCCCCCCACTCCTTAGTGACACACACCCTAGCTCCCCTTCCTTTCCTAAGCACCCCCTAACTACCCCAGCCAAGGTAGCAGCACCCCCTCCATTCGGCCAGCCACAACTGACTGCACCACCCGCCACCCTACATCTCCCTTAGATAGCCCCTAACTTACACACCCTTAACCTTACCTCTTCCCTTAAACCAGCCCCTAGCCAACACCCCAACTAGCTCCCCTTTGCTTTCCCAAGCACCCCAACCTCGACCAAGGCAGCCCCCTCCGTTCGGCTAGTGCCAAGGCACTACATCCGCACCCTTGTCGTTCGGCTAGTACCCTCCTTTGCCGCACCCTTCCGAGGAGCTCCCTCTTGCAGCCCAAGGCGACACACCAGCCCAAGCGCAAGCAAGTCACACCCGGACCAGCTATCCGTAAGTGCCTAACTTGGTCCTTGTTTATAGACTTGCTTAAGTTTAATTAAATTTGATACGGGGTTGTAATAACGGAGCATTGTCTCCCCCCGCTTGTAATAACGCGGTTTGGCACACCCACACACACGTGCACTTGAGCCTATCTCGCTCTTAGCTGCACACGATTTTGACACACACATGGGCCTAATCAACCGTTAAGATATAGACTTACTTATATAATTTAAGTTGCGTGGGGTTTTGCTTAAGTTGTGTGTGTTGTCTTTCAATTTTCACACTCACACACATTGAGCTTTCGCTCTTATTTTCAAGACCCTAGTAAGGGCCGTGCTACAATTTCCCTTGGGTGTTTTACTTCGTGTCGTGTGCGTAGTATTTCAATTATACACTCATACACATTGAGCTTTCGCTCTTACTCCCAAGACCTTAGTCAAGGCCTATTGCAATTTCTATTTGGGTTTAATTTCATGTCGTGTGCGTAGTGCTTCAATTCTACACTCACACACATTGAGCTTTCACTCTTACTCCCAAGACCTTAGTTAAGGCCATATTGCAATTTCTACTTGGGTTTCATTTAAGTCGTGCGAGTTGTCTTTCAATATACACACAACACCCACGCAACACGTTGGCGACCTTCGGGCCCATATATATTATAAGTATTTCTCTTTCGGCTATGTCTTTAAGATTTGGGTTTTAAGGTTCAGCAGTGTGCGTAGTCTTTACATATATACACGGCACACACTTGCACAATTGAGCCTTTCCGCTCTTAAGATATAGCCCTATTTCCCTTTCGCAATTTCCCTTTTGCAATTTACATTTCAAGTCATTTCCCTTCCGCATTTGTCTTTCAATTTCGGGTTTTTCCCTTTGGAGTTGCGTGAGTTTGCATTGCATATACGCCATACCACGAGTTAGGATGCATATTGCATCAAAGAAAACCCCACACTCCCGCTCAAAGTCGTCCCACTTAGGTCACGTGTTCATAACACACACCTAGTTGGCCCAAAAAGGGATGTAAAAAGAAAGACATAGGCACGTGCAAATCCACGTGAAATAAAATATTAAAACCATACAAAAAATAGCCTGAATCGAACACCTCAAACATTTTCGTAGGTTCTCATATTTAAAACTCGATTTTCTAAGCGTACAGACTGACCCTTGCACATCAGTATAAGAAGGTCTGCGACGAAAAGAGCTTGCTTGCTCACAGTCGCCACGTTAGGAGTCAGATTTAAAAATATCTCTTTTCTAGCTTAAGTAAGCTAGCTGGCACACCCTTTTTGCTTAAATAGGACTTAGACACACGAAAAGAGTCGCTTCAAGCCTAAGAACTAGAAGCGAGAACTTTCTGCGTCTACAGGATTTTGGCACGCCCGGTGGGACGTGAGTCTTTTGAAAATTGAGTCACATAAGAAACCTTGCGAAATTTTTTCCAAAGGTGTCATTTTTTTAACTCTTTTATTGTGCTTCATACGTGTAGGAAATTTGAAAAAGCTTAAAAGCATGTCAAAATCCAACCCAAGTGAAGTGTCGATCCAAGGCTCATGCGCATCAAGTTCTCATTCTAGGAGGATTTTGAAAAATAAAATCAAACTAGAAGAGATAGAAGATTTGAGAAGGGAATTCGAGGCCAAAATCGATGCTCTCGGCCAAGAGGTTGAGGCAGGCGATTCATGTTCATCAAATGGTGAACAAAGGGCCAAGAAAAAAACTGAAAAACCTCGCAAACATAAAGAGGCCTCCATAATGGAAGGCAACCAATACCACAAGTCCTTCACACAAAAGGACCGTAAAACCCTACAGCAGCTGCTGAAAGGACAAAACAAAGAGAAAAGGAGTTACGCCTTGTCTGAGTTCCTACCTATGGATTATGAAACAGACAGTGACGATGAAATACCGAACTTCCATCGGTATGACGGCATGGGAGACCCTAGGTCTCACTTGCAACTTTTCTCACGTCGAGCCCATAAGAAGAAAAAGGACTCGATGAAATTGGTGTATTGGTTCCCTTTATCCCTTAAAGGCACAGCTGCCAAATGGCTGGCTTCCTATGATCTAAGCCAGTTCGCTACTTTTGAAGAGTTAGCGAACTGCTTTATGCAAAGATTTGAACATAACGTAGAAGTCACGCCGACTTTAAACACTTTAAGGGATACAAAGCAAGGCATGAACGAAGACGTGCATGCCTTCATTATTCGATGGAGGTCCCTTTTAGGGCAAGTGCGAGAGCCAATATCCGAAGGATGTGCAGTCATGCTCATCTTGGATAATTTTAAAAATGAACTAAAGACCCTTCTCTCGCTTCACGAAATCTCAACTTTCCATAAGTTGATCAAAAAAGCATCCCTTTTCGAAACCAACTTGAAAAAGGGGATATAGATCACCTATAGAAAGGAAGTCCCATTTCAAAAACTCGCTTGGAGAAGCCCATCAACTATGGGCCATCCACCGCGGACAAAGGGGTAAAGCCCCATAAAATTGCCAATGTTCGGGTAGATCCAAGCCCGGCGACAACTTTAAAAATTTTTGAAAAATCAGAAAATAAGAGGGAGAGAAACTTCCAAAAACCTATTGAAAAACGGGAGTACACACCGTTGGGGCAACCTGTGTCGGAGGTCCTAGACCTCCTACTTGCCCAGGGCATGATTCAAATTCCCGAAATCCCAAAGGGAGTCACTTCCAAAGGGGGATATTTAAATCACTTTTGTAAGTATCATCGGCTTAAAGACCATGATACAAAGCATTGTTTCTCCCTTTTAAACAAAATCGAGAACTTGATAGCGGAAGGTCGGCTCCAGGTCACTGCGGAACTTGAGTCAACTCAAGCTATCTTTAAAGAACCCTTTCCCAAGCACGCCAGTAGTAGTGGGAAAGGAAAAGAGGTATGTACCCTCACCTTTTTTAAAGATCTAGCGCATTCATCAGAGTCTGGTCGACCCACTTGTGCGTCTACTCTTTTACTTTACAAGAAACCCACCCAAGTAGTCATCTGGGGATCACCAAGAACTGAATCCCCGACTAAACCAGTTTTAAAAATCCAAGGTGCTCCAAAACTCACGATTAGAGCCAGTTTAAGTACGAACCCTAGGTTGGTCGTGAGGGAAGTAACAAGATCCGGGAGGAGCTATCAACCCCCGCACCTACAAAGTGCTAAAAAGGTGGTCAGTGTGCTTGACCCCTCAAAAGCATGTATTCCTAGAGTTCTGCCGAAAGCAGACAATGGGAAAATCGTTTTAAACCCTTATGATTTCGAAAACCATCTTTCAAAGATTCCTATCCACATGTCCATCCTAGAGCTAATACAAACTTCGCCTAGGCATAGACTCGTGCTAGAGAAAATTCTAGAAAGAGCTAAGGTTAGTTCGAACATAAGTCCTGAATCCCTATCTGACCAAGTGGCATCAATAGGAGCAAAATCGCCCATCACCTTCTCGGAAGATGATGTAGATAGACCCTACGAGTCCCATAACCAGGCCCTGCATATCGAGGTGGTTCTGAATAACCACTCTCTGGACAAGTTCTGAATAACCATTTCCCTTGGGTGTTTTACTTCGTGTCGTGTGCGTAGTATTTCAATTATACACTCACACACATTGAGCTTTCGCTCTTACTCCCAAGACCTTAGTCAAAGCCTATTGCAATTTCTATTTGGGTTTAATTTCATGTCGTGTGCGTAGTACTTCAATTCTACACTCACACACATTGAGCTTTCGCTCTTACTCCCAAGACCTTAGTCAAGGCCATATTGCAATTTCTACTTGGGTTTCATTTAAGTCATGCGAGTTGTCTTTCAATATACACACAACACCCACGCAACACGTTGGCGACCTTCGGGCCCATATATATTATAAGTATTTCCCTTTCGGCTATGTCTTTAAGATTTGGGTTTTAAGGTTCAGCAGTGTGTGTAGTCTTTACATATATACATGACACACACTTGCACAATTGAGCCTTTCCGCTCTTAAGATATAGCCCTATTTCCCTTTTGCAATTTCCCTTTTGCAATTTACATTTCAAGTCATTTCCCTTCCGCATTTGTCTTTCAATTTCGAGTTTTTCCCTTTGGAGTTACGTGAGTTTGCATTGCATATACGCCATACCACGAGTTAGGATGCATATTGCATCAAAGCAAACCCCACACTCCCGCTCAAAGTCACTCCACTTAGGTCACGTGTTCATAACACGCACCTAGTTGGCCAGAAAAGGGATGTAAAAAGAAAGACATAGGCACGTGCAAATCCACGTGAAATAAAATATGAAAACCATACAAAAAATAGCCCGAATCGAATACCTCAAACATTTTCGTAGGTTCTCATATTTAAAACTCGATTTTCTAAGCGTACAGACTGACCCTTGCGCATCAGTGTAAGAAGGCCTGCGACGAAAAGAGCTTGCTTGCTCACAGTCGCCACGTTAGGAGTCAGATTTAAAAATATCTCTTTGCTAGCTTAAGTAAGCTAGCTGGCACGCCCTTTTTGCTTAAATAGGACTTAGACACATGAAAAGATTCGCTTCAGGCCTAAGAACCAGAAGCGGAAACTTTCTGCATCTACAGGGTAAAATCGACTTTTTGCTCAATAAGGGCAAATCAGTCATTCTACCTAAAAATATCTGGATATTTCCATAATTTTGTCCTATGGGAGTTTTGTAATATTTAAAAACCGATCGGGACAGAAAAAACTGCAAGCTCTCTCCTCTTCTGTGTTTTTTTTGTTTTTCACATACTAATCGCATACCTAATTTTGCAGGGTCAAGAACGAGACTCTGATACCAGATGTTGGAATTTTCTTGCCTGATTCCGGCTTTCTCCGAGCTTTAGGTTCGTTGCCATTGAGCTCTTCGAGGTACGCCTTTAGCAGAAGATGAATGTGATCTTGGTTTCGGTTTGAGGTTTCCTCACTGTGGATTTTTTCCAGGAAAAAATGATTGTACGTGTGTTTTCCAGTCTCTGTATCTTACTAATTGTATGCACTGCTTTGTATTTATAAAGCAGTGTGAGCTCCTCATTTTTTCCGGTTTTTCTTGCTAGGTTTTCCTCTTTAGGAGCCTTTGTATTCGAATGGTTACCGTGATTTTCGGTAATGGTTCGAATGTTAAGATTTTCCTGTTATGGCAATCTCTCCTGAAACTATAAACATGGGTAACGGTTGGATGATTGTGAAGGGTTGTCGAGAATGGCCACAGCCTAACACAATGATGGCTAGCCAAAATGATGGGCATGCTGAAAGTTGGTAGATTAACCTACAAAGAACACAATTTCAAGTCAACTCACGAGAAAATGTGAGAAACGATGAGGCCCTGCAAAATGTTACAACTCAAAGTTAGTATGAATACCAAAATCCAGGTAACTGTGGTATCGAGTCAATGGCAACTAGGCATATACAAGTTGCAAGGATTGAGACCCACAAAATGGCATGAATAATCCATGTCCAATGCTTAATGTCCATGGCTAAGTGAATGTTAACAATTATGACTAGAGCAAGGGTCCACAGGTCACCCATATGTGAAGCATCCATTGTGCTGACGCTGTATGTAAAATATGGCAGGTAAAATGTAACCATGCTCTGCCATGATTAACCAAAACAAACCTCCATTATAACATTCATGTCTCTGTCCAGCCTCTCTTGTGGAGGTTTTTATTGTTGGAAAAGCTTAACAATATTTCAAAATTTTATTTTTCACACTATAAGACCTAATCCTCAAACAAAATGAGATTCAAATTGGAAAGTTCTATTCTTACTTTAGGACTATAATGATAGACTTTTCTCTTTTGGGGATAAGTTGTAGGCGGTGTAGGGAGAATTCCTAGAGTCTCTTCTAAAGCATCCTGTGATATAAAAAGGAGATTTTAAGGAAATACTCTTTACTCTTTAAGCTTTTGATTTTCTTTTTCTTTCTTTTTTGGTAGAAAGACCTCTATATTAGATGTTGATTTTTTCTTCTTTTTCATTTTTCTTTTCTCTATTTTGGCTTTTGAGATATTGGGCCTTTGTCAATGCCTTTAGAGAAAATGAGATGGGAAACAATTTCAACATTATTGAACCAACCTACTTATCATACGTAACCATTAAATGCTCGATTTTGTAAGTTACCATAGATTTTGTAAATCTGTCACAGGGTCTTTCCTGAATTCCAAGATTGGGAAGTTCACTGATTTAATTATGTTCATCCTTTGAAACAAAAACCAAAACAAAAATCTCTCAATAAACTCTACTCTTGGGCCTATCTCAATAAAATTTATAGGATTTTTGGAGATTTGCAAAATACCAAAAAAATTAGGAACATTTGTTGCTGGAAACAAAACTGTTTCTGTTTTTCAGATTTAAACCTAAAATTTTGTCAAGGGAAAGATCATACGATTTTGGAAAGGCTTCAATTGAAAACTTGTTTTGAAAACATACCAAATCTTAAGACAATATTCCAACCATCTAGGTTGACCCTTGAGCATCGGTTTAAGAAGGTCTACGTCGAAAAGAACTCACTTATCTACAATCACCAAAGAAGTCAGAAATCATCTTTGCTAGTTTGAGCAAACTAGGTGGCATGCTCGTGCACTCATAGTTTATAAATTTAGTTTCAAGTCTTTACATAGGCTTCAGAACAAAGCTGGCATGCTCGTGCCCCCCATTCTATTGTGTTCCACTACCTTCTAGCCTAACCCCTTAGGTTAGCACTTGACCTAACCCACCCAATTGACTTAGGACCACCTAGTTACAAGTAGGCTAGGGCTAATACTTAGTTGTACATTCGGAACAAGTCCAAATATGAGATGCACTTAGGGGACACTTGGCGGTTGTAGATGTAAATTTTTGTTATAAAGTCTATGTAGAGACTTGAAACTAAATTCACAAACTACGAGTGCACGAGCATGCCAGCTAGTTTGCTTAAACTAACAAAGATGATTTCTGACTTCTTTGGTGATTTTGGGTAAGTGAATTCTTTTCGTCGTACACCTTCTTGAACCAATTCTCAAGGGTCGATCTAGATGTGTTGAAAATTGTTCGAGATCCGGTAAGTTTTTAAAATCCAATTCCTAAAAATATTGCAGAAATCATGAACTTAATTCTTCAATGAAAACATTTCAAATCCTAAAAAATAGAAAACTGGTTATGTTTTCAGAGACTTATTTCCTGATATTTTTGGACGGCTTCTGGATCTCTAAAAATTCTCAAAATTTTATAAAAAGTAGAGTTTGACATGGAGATTTAGAAACTATTTTTATTTTTATTTTAAATATTGTATGTAGATGTGAATTTTTATTCCGAAGTCTATATAGAGACTTCAAATGAAATTCCCAAACTATGTCGTGTGCATGAGCATGCCAACTAGTTTGCTCAACTAGCAAAGTTGATTTCTTACTTCATGTAGTAATTGTAGGTAAGTGAATTATTTTCGACATAGGCCTTCATGAATCAATGCTCAAGGGTCAACCTAGACGCTTTGAAAATCGTTTGAGATCTGATGAATTTTCAAAACCAAATTGCAATTCCAAAAGTTTGACAAAAATCATGATTTTACTTTTTAACTAAAAAAATTACAAGTCTTGAAAAACAGAAATTGGTTCTGTTTTCAAAGGCTTGTTTCTGAGTTTTTTAGATAGCTTTAAATCTCCAAAAATTCTCAAAATTTTATACAAAGTAGAGTATGATATAAAATTCAAAAAATATTTTTATTTTTATTTTAAATATTATAGATTTATACAATTAAATCATAGAATATTCCCACTCATATTTTCGGGACAGATCTTTAATAGAGAATCAGAGGTTTAGGAAAATGGTTGTATCTTTATGCTTTGATTTCCAATTTTTATGAAATTGGTCTTGTTGGAAAGATATGAATTTCAGCTTTTTAATGAGACTATTTTAAATCAAAACGGTTTACTATGTACAAATATATGGGATTATGACCCAACCTCTATTGAAAGAACTTCTCATTTTACAAATTCAATTCTAATTTTATTAAATCTTCTATGATTTTATTCATAATGTTGCACGATCTTAAAATTCTTGAAAAGTTTATGGATAGTGTAACTTGTGTTCATATTGGATGTACAAAATTTCAGAACATTCAGAGCAGGGGATAATTAAGTAAAAATCATGTATCAGAAATGTGTAGAGTGTAGAAAATATATTTTCAGATTTTACAAGATTGGTGCATGCATATCGTTCGAATTAAAAACAATCTACAATAATTTAAAATAAATAAAATTATAATTATATCATGGGCATAGAGGGAATTAGGAGGTATATGATCTTATATTATATGTCGGAGTAGAAAAGATTGAAAAAACGTAACAGATAATATATGAATGTAAAGAGCATGGAGCAACCTATAATCCTTAATTAATACATCAATATGAAGACATGAGCTCCTTAATTACAACCCCATTAATCTTAATGAAAGAGGAGAAGATAATAACTGAAAGGTAAGAGAAGAGGAGACCTGTATCAAAAGAATAGAGTGGTGGCGAGCCTCCTTCTTCTTTCTCTCTTCCTCTCTTCCTCTCCCTCTTGCTTGGATCGTGACATGTTGGACTTCGGTTGATGTGAGTTGATCAGTTGATTGATTGATCGATGCTTGGCTCATGCCTTTGCAACCCCCCACCCTCAAGGGCCCTTTTATAGGCAATAAGTTGTCCCCTTGAGGGTGCTCCTTGTAAGTAACTTACCCAAGTCTTGATATAGGCCACACCAATAGAATCACTCATGGATTTGAGAACCATATCACAAGGGATAGTTTCATTAGCTTCAACCTTGACAATCTCACCTACACGAATGTCCTTCCATCTCTTCCGATCAAATTTGCCCTTCACTAGAACATGAGCCATCCTGTTGTTCTCTATCTCGTCGGACCGATGCCGTCTGAAATCCTCATAGGCATCCTTAATGGCCGTAACGAAAAGCACAAAGATGAGGGGAATGAATGTGACGCCCTTGCCATATACTTCTAACTGAGGAATCTGATGCAGTACCCCAAATACCAGGAAGTACAATAAGCTACCCTGTGGAATTGCTCAAAGAGATTCTTCGGCAAGAATGTGAAAATTGAATACTTGCCCGTTCGGATTCCGTTTCCGGCAAATTTGAACCGACTGTTGGTGTGCTGCGCGTCATGGACATAGACCAAACGCATGGCCTCTTGGGTGAGCTCCCTCTGAGAGTTCATCTCCAGCTAGCCACCCTTAGAACCATCTACCTTTCTAGAAACCCTGGTGCTTTCCAATGAAAATGAAGAACTTGGGAATTGAAGATTCGCATTTAAAAATTCAGCAGAATCATGGCCGACGGAGAACTGATAATCCGTAGTTTTTGGCCTCGAGAAGTTGGAGGCATCCGTTGGTTCAGTTGCAGCTTGTTGGCCGTCTGCTGAGGGGTAGTTTTCCATGTGAGATGGCTGGTGTTTTTCTATATATGCAAAGAAACAAAGATGAGAGTCTAATGAGGGACAGTTTTCCACTTGATATACTTGGTTTTCTTGTTACGCAGACAACAAAGATGAAAACCACTTCGGGTCAACCAATTTTCAGGAATTCTGTTTTAGAGTATAAGAGAAGCACGAGGACATGAATCAATTGGGACAAAATGTGCTTTGGAAAACGTACGTGTTTAGCGTCCATGAATTGATGGTGCACTGTGGGAGTGTTTGTCCAGACGAACCGGAAGCAGAAAGAAACCGTTTTGCAGGTGTAAGTGAGGAGGTGCGATTTTTGAAATGAAACCATCATGCGAGCTGCCATGGGAGAGGGATAGATTGCTTTTAATTTTGAATTGTTTGTTCGGTTCTGGGTCTCTGTGCTGCTGTCACTTTAGTTTCTGTTCTTCTTCCCAATGGCTCTCAATGTTTACTCTGTTTCTACTGTAGTTGGAGACGGCAGTGATTTCGTTATAAACGGAAAAAAAGAGGCCCTATTCAGAATACTTGATATGGACCTGTCTGCTTGGAGGCACCGCTGGGCGTGGCCAGGTACGCTCTCTCAATTTTCATCCTGTCTTCATGCAAACTCCTCCTTTCTATTAATTTATGATGATTGGGTTATTTAAACTTATGTATATTAATTAGATTTAATTCATGTTAAGTATTCTTAAATATTCATATGATGTATGTTTGATAAATATAAAAGTCTAAAGTCAAATGTGAGTGAGGGACTTTGCATAAAAAGACCAAAAGGCAAAAGACAGTTTAGCCCCATATTAATGGGTGAAAGAATTTCAAATGTCCTTCTATATAGTTGGTAGGTGATGAATCTTAGTTCAAGAGGACATGGATGACCATATATGTGTGTGCATGTTTGTTGGTTGGGCTTTCTATTTTTATATATCAAAAAGTTTTGATATAAAAGCCAAATGACTCATAAGAGTTGTGATTTTATGAGTTTAACTTGTTTTCAATATCCAAAGGACATATTCATTATAATGAGAATTATCAAAAACATTGGTTAAAGTTTGTAATGACACACTAAAGAGTTCATTGATGAGAAAAGTTCCACAGAAATCAAAAGACTAAGACCTTTGAACTGGTTTTGTCAATATTCTTAATTATAGGAATATGTGACTCTATAGCGGACTTTATACCATTTTAGCATAATAATGAAGATAAAATTGTTACTTTTAAAGAAATTGTGAAGTCTTTTATTTGAGCTTTTTAGAAGAAGGTATTAAGATGGACTTGATAATTGAAAATTAAACTTGTAGTACTTGTGTTCTCTTTATTTGCTAGTTTCATGTTATAAATGGATTGTATATAATTATATGCATAGGTATTGTACTTTTTAATAAGTTTAAGGTATGGCTAGCTGTGAAGGTATGTAGTTGTAAATGACTTAATTGCTTTGAGATGTATGTACCAGTAGCTATGTAGCAAGTAGAATGCTATAGGTGCTTGGATTTTGGTAAACATGTAATTTACCATATAAATGCCAACTTGATATTAATGATAATTGTAGAGCTCTCCACTAGCATGCAAGCACCTTAACTTAGGTTTCACGCTTGGCTAAAGAGAGTGTAGAATATAAAGATATCAGTTATCAATATACCTACCATTCACTTGATTTTGAGAATTCTTTGCAAGTCCTAAGTACACAATTAGGATTTACATAATCTTTCATCTTATCAATGACACCTTGTCAAATACTTGTTTGTAAAGCAAATCAAGGACTTCATTGTATCTTGAAGTTGATCAACAATGTTCCTTTGCACCCATTCTTTTGATACCAAGGTCGGCCAATAAGCCTAAAGGTCAACATTACCCGTGCCTAGAAGAAATTTGCACATTACTAAATCCTTGCAAGGGATTGTATGCTGTGATGCAATGGCAAGGTGGTGGTCGCAAGCTCCCAAGGGAAAGCAAGGAAGTCTACTTATCCAAAGCCCGGACAACATCAATTCTTTGTTTGATAAACCATGGTTAAAGAGTATAATGGCTAAATTAAATATTCAGGTTTATCTTGAACCATTGATTCACTAGTTGCGAACTTTTAAAGAAATGAGATCATCACGTGTAGTATGAAGCAAGTAGGCATATCAAAGTATGAAGTTGTTACGGTGAACCGCAAGGTCAGTAATTGATTTTTGCTTCCTGCACTAAACATGTTTCTATATGGAGAATTGATGATTATACCTTTTAAATATCGATGGCAAGATTAATAGATCTCTTGAGAAGCTAAAGCAAAATGGTGGTTGATTTTGTTAACTAGTAAATGGATTTTAAAAGGTAGAATAATTAGAAGAATAATATAATCGAGAATGATAAAATAAACATCATTTAAGTTATTGTGTGGCCCCTTGAGACTTCGATAACGTGTACTAAAAAAAACAGAAAAGAAGGGCCCTCTTCTCAAATTTTTAGAGAAGACTTATTAAAAGATAAACACATTCAAAACAAAAACTGTTTTTACTTTATTAAAAAGTTAACGAACATCTCTCAACAAATAAAAAAGCTTAAAGGGAAAGCCCGAAGAATTAATCATGGAAAATGGAAAAGCTTAGATATATAAGCAAGTTTACACTTATTTATGATAAACAAAAAGTATAGCTTCTTTGTTGAAAACCCTCTGTGGGTAACCGTCTTCAATATCTTCATCTTCTCTTTCTCCTTCCAGTTCTGCTTGGTATCTATATCTTCTTATAGGAGCATCCTTTGGTCGTCTTTCTACATATTCAAACCATCTTAAATGATTTTCCCTTATTTTATCTTCTATTGGTGCTACTCCCAATTTGTTTTATATAACCTCATTATGTATACGGTCTTTCCTTGTGTCACCACTCATCCATCTCAACATCTTCATTTCTGCTACAGATATCTTTTGTACATGATTAACTATCCAACACTCAGAATTATAAAATATAGTAAGTCTAATTTTTGCTCTATAATATTTACCTTTCAACTTTATGGTATCTTCTTATCACATAAAATACCTGATTTTAACCAATCCACATTAATTCTATGCATAACATCTCCATCAATTTTTCATCACTCTTAAAAACTGAAACTAGGTATTTAAAACTTTTTTGTGAGGGATGCAATGTGTGTTAATCTTAATTTCTATATCCTCTTAAGTACCCAAATGATCAAATTTACATTCCTTACATTCTGTCTTTGTTTTACTAAGTTGGAAGCCTTTACTTTATGTTTTTCTCCATAGTTTCAATTTTCTATTAACTTTTTCCTTAGACAAATAAAGTAAAGTGTATTTCTCATAAATATAACTGGTGGTTGACCATTCTGAAAACTTGATTGTTGTACGATGTTGATTATTTCCTTGTTGACCACTGTGTTCTAGGTACTTTTCATAATAATCAGTAGTCATAAGCAGAGCATTACCTCAACAATGTATGAAAACTTAAGTATTGGTTCGAGAGGCATATTCACTGTCGTGATATAGGTCTGGGCTTAGAAGTTCATATCGTGTCAGTTGTCACTTGTGAGTATTCCATCCTGGGTGAAGATTGACTGCATTAGGTGCCATTTTTATGTGAGAAATGTGCTGACAGTCTGCAAATTAGACTGAACATACATCAAGTTCTAAGTGGCATGCCAAACCTGGTACTCACTGTACTTCCTTCTACGATCCTAAAGGTCTCCAATGAAAAAAAGTCTTTTAAATTACGTACCATGTATTCTTGTTGGATGTAGTCTAGTCCAATTTACATAAATGCTTAAACGGTTAAATTCACAAGAGTTGAGATTTCTTTCCGTCCATCACGAAATTTCCCCACATAAATGTAACAGTAGGTTCATGTTCTGATTGTACAAAAGTAACATACCATTTCTGTTTATGAAGCAAGTGCCAGATTGATTGCCACCATCATATCAAACTGCCTACAGATTGATCTTTGAATATAATTCAGATAGCTTCTTTAATCTAACTGCATTTACGTGAATCATGTTAAGACTAACAATGAAGAAAATACATATTTTTTCTGCTCTGGGGTGTCTTCGTGTGTGTAAGACAGGAAATTTTAGTTGCAATTATTTTCTTACAAGATGTAAAGTCGGAAGATATTTCAAATTATCAAAAAGCATAGAAAGATCATGAATCATGTCTTGGACTTTCTTACTTTAACCATTCAATCTCTGGTGCAGATTTTATATCCATAATGTGCTAAAAGCAAAACAAACTCATAATTCTTGACATCTACATCCCTTAGGCTCACATGCTTACCACTTATCAAATGGGATCCAACTCATCTAAGAAATTTTCAAGTGGCATGAATGATCCTTGATTGAGCACCAGGACTAACTTGTCCACCATCAAGAAGATTTTTCAAGGATGTATTTTCAGCACTCTCCCACAACCAGGTGCAGATAGGGTCTTCCCACTGCCAAACTGATGGCTGCTGGAACTAGTGGTCAATGAGATTTATGGACCACCTGAATGGTAGCCATGCTTTAAAATATTCTTTTTTCTCCTATGTTTGGAGATGCCATCTGACAAATAGATTCAGCTGCTCGCAGCTCCCCCTTTTTCAAGATGAAATCTCATGAATACATTGATCTCACCATGCAATGAGCGTGATATTCATAATTTTGTGGGAATCAACCTAGCAAGTTGCAAGAGGACACAGTATAAGTTTCCTGTGAAACAAAATAGAGGGATGTAGAACTAAGAAAGATTCATCAGTGCAATCCTAGAAGAAAAAAGAGAAACCCGTAGAACCTGTGGATGTTATATATCCAAGTGAAATAACAGCTGGTCTTTATGCATCTCTCAAAAATCGCCCATATTATATTTTATTATTTTATATATCTAATAAAGATGCATGACATTTTCAAAACTGGAACACGCTATATTTCAAAGGAAGATTATTTTGAACCTATAAGGTCAGAATGTTAGTTTGATGAACAGGATTAATCGATATCTATTTGGTGGTTCCAATCGGAACTGAGCCAGCTGGAACAGAAACCAATGAAACCAGAATGGAACCAGGGGCCACCTGGTTCAGTTCTGGTTCCATCTTTCATGGAACTGGAATTGGCCCGAAAACAAAACTGGTGGTTTCAAACCATCTATTTGGTATTTATTTTAATTTCTTCTTTATAATTTTGATCTTTTACTGTTTTGGCTGATTCCCAACGGTTTAGGACTCAAGCTGGAACCATCTCGGGACCAACGGTCCCAATTCTATGTTTCGGCAATGTCTATAAGCTTCATACATGATAAGAAGATACCATCGATCAAAAAAGGAGATGTGAGGTAGCTGTATGTATTATCCCACTCCTAGACCTTAAGGGTCATCACTATATAGTGAGCCAAGTCAAAGTCATGGTCACTTGTAATGGTTAAAGGTGTAAGCTTTGTTACCACAAGCTAAAGACAAGCTTGTAGGCTCATGTAAGCCATGATCAAGGCCTATAATGGGTAAATTAAGTTTTTTTTGTGATGTACTAGGCTTAAGAGGCATGCACATGTTATAATTGGAAACCCATAGAAGTGTGAGCGATGTAACCGTCCGAACTTTCTTAATGTAGAAAGTTCTGCACATATATGAATTACACGTAAGAAGCTTCCTTAAGGAGCAACTAAAGTGAGAATTGATTGAAGTCAAGTCTTCCTCAACAAGATCGGACGGTGCTTCCTCGAGAAGCTATTAATCATGAATCTTCCTCATCAAGATTTTTATGAAGTTTCTCTAAGAAGACACATGAACAAGATCAAGGGTCCAAATTAATTGCATGAACTGCAAGAGAGTGATGAACGAGCCAAATTAGTTGTTATGTCTATAAATACCTCATGTAATTACTGTAATGAAACAAGCTTGCAAGCTTCTGGTAGCTGCCACAGTCCACCACAACAGAATTGCACGACGTAGTTTTTGTAAACAAAATACCAAACACTTAGTGTGCATAAAAGAAAGGAATAACTACAAAAAAAGACTTTGTTAATCAAACACTAAGTCGACTAAGTCTCATGTAACAATTTACAATCAGCCCCTTTTATAGGTTGAGACAAGACTTGCTGTTGTTGTTGGCAGCATCTCCCCTGTTACCCAAAACTTTACAAGGGTAGCACGGAAAGTAGAATCGAGAACTCAACGACCTCGGGCCTCATCTCGACGAATTCATCCATGTCGTGGCCTTGATCGTCATCCGAATCGGTGCCGCCATATATCTTCCTCCGCTTGAGGTAATACTTCCTCTTCGACTTGTCCATCTCTTCCGGATCCGCGGCAAACTCTGGGCCAAGAGAAGAATCCATGGCGTCCTTGCCTG
The DNA here is from genome assembly GCA_036023115.1 of Brasenia schreberi. NCBI lineage: Eukaryota > Viridiplantae > Streptophyta > Magnoliopsida > Nymphaeales > Cabombaceae > Brasenia > Brasenia schreberi. The sequence goes on from JAYKKT010000072.1 coordinate 19,701,814, forward strand.
CATTGGATCTGGAAGAGCGACGCGGCGAAGGGTGCGGATAGACGGGACAAGGGGCGATGAGCTCGTACTGCAGAGGATAGGGCGTCGAGGAGGAGAAGGAAGCAAATAGGACTCTGGAGACGGCAGTGATCACGCTCGTTTTGAAACGCACTGAGCCAGCGAAGATTCTAGGGTTCAAGTTCAAGAAAACAGAATAAGAAGCCATGGCGGGCAGCCGATAACCGGCGGCTAGAGCTCCGCGTCGCTAGAGAACCTTGGTATTGTAAAGCGAAGGTCGCCATTTTCGGTAACTTTATCAAACAAACGGTTGGACCGGTGAGCTCCGTAACCAACCGCATATTAGGGAGATGGAGCATGCGCCGCGCCGCTCTGTAAACGAAATACTGAAAACCAGTTGTGTAGAAACCTAAGTTGCATCGATACGGGTACGGTACCGGTATTCGGGTACGGGAAACGGTTTTTAAAAAACTAAGGTATGAGTACATCACTATTAAAAAATATAATAAAAAATACATAAATATATATACACACAATTATATAGAACATTCTATATTTTAAAGAGCATTCTAGTGTTTGAGAAAAGTTGACTCGTCATACGTCACTGTAAAATTGATCGGAAAACTGCCACAAGAAATGTGTTTGGCTCGCAGCGTCCATATCACTTTTTCCTTAAAAAATAATAACATCGAAAACTAAATAGAGAAAGAGAAAATGATCTGATCATTCCAATGATCACCAGCACAAGGGAGAAGTGGGGCTCGGAAATTTTTGACTAAATCTTTGCAAGGCTCGTGACGCTTCCTGCTCCCGAGCGTGAGTTCCAAATCCTCCAAACCGATTCCTTCTTCTCCGCAATCTTCGTATATTCTCTCTCCCTCCCACGGCTTCACCCTCTCGCACTCAAACTCGAAATCGCCTCCACCATCGGCGCTGCCACCGTTGCCGCTGTCACCACCAGGAAGCAGTGCTAGCTTTCAGGGGAACCCACGACACTCTGATTAGCGGAAGCAGTCGCTGACCGCTATCTACTGTGCAGCAGCGGCAGCAACGGTGCCAAACCCCCACCCTTGCTCTGCAATGGCATTGACGAGATTGAAGTGTGGGATATCAGGGCAACCCCATTGGGGACGTTGATCCACCGGTTGGAGGAGGTCGAGTCTTCGGCCACGCTGGAGACGTCAGACTCTTCACATTCAGGGATGGAGAGGAAGAGAGAGTTCCTACGTTTGGTAGGGTTGGAGGGAGTGGAAGCAGCGAAGAAGAAAGGGAAAGGGGAGTGCTCCTGGGGCTTTACTATGGAAGTGGGAGAGGAAAGAGGATGGGTGACGGGTGCAGAATTGGAAATACGCACAGGAGGGAGGGACAAGGGAGGAAGGAGCAGGGAGTTGGCATTGGCGTACTGGTATACAAACATATGTATCGGTACACCAAACGTACCCATACACGTACCCGGTACCTATCAGATACAAGTACGACGCCCATAATGGCGCACCCATGCAACGTAGGTAAAAACCAAAAACATAACTAAAACTCTTATATGGTACCTGTGAATCCACTACTAAAGAGGAAGAAGGTGGGTTGCTGCTGTGTACCAGAAGCAAGGAGGCTGAAAACTGCCTTGGGTCATTGCAAAGATCGTCGAAGTCTTCAGTGGTACGAGAGCCTCAGGTTCTACAAAAAAATCAATAGGTACGCTTAGCATTGATATAAAAAATATATATATACTGAAAAGAGAAAGAGAGAAGAAGCAAAACTTCTCGTGAAGTCGAAACGTAGGTTGGTCATCTTCTGTCAAGAGGTAAAGTAGGCCGACCAACTATAGCCTAGGCCAAAGGGAAAGAGCTGGACAACTGAGACTAAGATAGGGCAAAAGCAAAGAGCCATAGAAAGCCCAAAAACACCCGGCCAGAAGTCATAGGAAAAAGAACTCAGAGGATGAAAAGAGAGACCCGACTAGTAGCCATCGGGAAAAGAACATAGAGGACAGAGGTACAAACACCTGCCCTCTCTCCCTCTTGTCGTTCTTTCTCCCTCTCTTCTTTTATACTCTCGGGAAACCATTTAGCAGTTTCAGAAAACCGTGGGTGGAAAATCGGTGGTTTTCTGAAACCGTCCCTGGTTTTGGAAAACCACTACGGTTTCTATAAAACCGCCTCGGGCAGTGGACTGAAAAGTCCATTCTACCTGACAATTTTTGGATATTACGAATTGCCATGAGGTAAAATTACTAAAATATATAGATATTTTAATATAAAAAGTCAATTTTACCTTCAAACAGGCTACAAATCTATTTTGCCCTCTAATAGTTTATAAAATTATGAAAAACCTAGAGTTTGAATTACTTTCGTCACTTACCCATTAAAAGTCTCACAATACTGCCATTATGTCAAAAGACAATGTTGCCCCTATCTTTTATGAAAATTACAAATTCAGACTAAGGTATAAAATTACATATTTACTCCCAATTAGTGACGAATTTCTTAGTCAAACCAAACACCGATTTTACTGTTATGTTCTTGGACAAAATCGAACAAATAGATAAAATTATTATACCCCAATGTTTTCAGAAAATTATTGGAGGCAGAAATTTTGGATAAAATTATAGATTTATCCCCAATTTTGATTATACAATAGAATCAGGTTATTAAAACTCAAAATGATGCTTAAAAGTTGTATAAAACTAGTTTTAAGTACCATGAGTTTTTTGTAGTTCAATATTTGAATATTGTGCATTATGTTAATCAAAATTCTATTATATGTTGTTTGTTGCTTAGTAAATGTTTTCCTTCTAGACCGTCTATTTGTTAAGTTTGCCAAACACATCAAAATAAATTCTAGAATATGTGTATCTGAATTGACAAAGACAGAAAAGTTAAATGGTCTGAACTTTCAAAAATAGAAAAGGTGAACCCCATTGGCTCTAATACTTGAACATGTAGAGTATGTACTAAAGAAAATGGTGTGTCCACCACCACCTCACGCCATAGAGCAACAAAAAAAATGTATAAAATATTTCTAAAATATGACATGATAGCAAGAATGGTCATGTTAACATACATAGAGGATGATCTGATAAGGGTCTTCAAAGAATTTGAAATTACAAAAAAGTTATTTGACTCTATAACAACCAAATATGACACTACAGTCAAACTGCATGTTCAGTTGTTGCTACAAAAATATAACTCCTATAAATGAAAGAATGAGATAATGTAGTGAAACATGTGAACCATATGCTGGTAATGGTAAAAGATTTAGCTATAGCCAAATCAATCATCCCTTAACCGATACCATATTGAATAGCCTTCCCCTCATCATTAAATATGATCACTACTGCCCTTAGACTAGGGTCTAAATAAACTTTTCAGAATTACCTCTAAAACTAGCAATTGCATAAGAACACATGCACAAAAATAAGAAAGAGAAATTACTAGTAGTGGAAGATGAGATAGGGTCCAACTCCAAACCCAACCAAAGAAGAAATAAACCTAACAAAAGGTTTGACAAAAATAACAAAAAGGGCATTCAATCTTTTAAGAAAATGTAGGAAACCGTTTTTCGGTCAAGTGTTTCAGCTATGAAAAAATGGAACACTACAAGAGAGATTGCCACAACATGAAGAGTGGTGAAAACAACCCACAACACGGACAATCGGAGAAGCAGGACATAATCTGTGTGATATCAGAATGCCTATACATGGATCGCCCGGTGACTAGTTGGTGGATTAATTGAAGAGCGACAAGACACATCTCAAAGATCAAGGAAGGGATAATGGATCTAAAGAAATATAAACTAGGAGAACATAAGATATACATGGAAAATAATAGTTTGTTAGAATTTTTGTACAAGATGTAGACACGGAAAATCCTCACTTCTGGTTCTTAGGCCCGAAGTGAACCTTTTCGTGTGTCTAAGTCGTATTTTAGCAAAAAGGGCGTGCCAGCTAGCTTGCTTAAGCTAGCGAAGAAAGTTTTTGAAATCTGACTTCCATCGGGGCGACTGTGAGCAAGTGAGCTCTTTTCATCGCAGACCTTCTTGCATCGATGCGCAAGGGTCAGTCTGTACGCTTGGCAAAGTCTTTTAATTAAACCTCTTTGAGAAATACCCTAAGTGTTTGGGCTTTGTATGTACAATTACAAATTTTATTACACGTGGGATTTGCACGTGCCTATGTCTTTCTTTTTATCTTTTTATGGACAACTAGGTGTGTGCGCAAGTGACCTAAGTTGGGCGATTTTTGAGTGGGAGTGTAGGGCTTGCTTTGATGCAATATGCGTCCTAACTCGTGGTATGACATATATGCAATGCAAACTCACACAACTCCAAAGGGAAAACCCGAATTGAAAGACAATGCGGAAGGGAAATGACTTAATGTAAATTGCAAAAGGGAAATTGCAAAAAGGGAAATATGGCTATATCTTAAGAGCGGAAAGGCTCAATTGTGCAAGTGTGTGTCGTGTATATATGTAAAGACTACGCACACTGCTGAACCTTAAAACCCAAATCTTAAAGACATAGCCAAAGGGAAATACTTATAATATATATGGGCCCGAAGGTCGCCAACGTGTGCGTGGGTGTTGTGTGTATATTGAAAGACAACTCACATGACTTGTAATGAAACCCAAATATAATTGTAATAGGCCTTGACTAAGGTCTTGGGAGTAAGAGCGAAAGCTCAATGTGTGTAAGTGTAGAATTGAAATGCTACGCACACAACTTGAAGTTTAAACACCCAAAACGAAATTGCGATAAGGCCTTTACTAAGGTCTTGGGAGTAAGAGCGAAAGCTCAATGTGTGTGAGTGTGGAAATTGAAAGACCACGCACACAACTTGAATTAAAACACCCAAGGGAAATTGCAATACGACCCTTACTAGGGTCTTGGGAATAAGAGCGAAAGCTCAATGTGTGTGAGTGTGGAAATTGAAAGACAACACACACAACTTAATTAAAACCCACGCAACTTAAAACATATGGGTATAACTATATCTTAAGGGCTGAATAGGCTCAAGTGCACATGTGTGTGGGTGTGCCAAACCACATTATTACAAGCGGAGGGAGACAACGCTCCATTATTACAACCCTGTATCAAATTAATCAAATGTAAGCAAGTTTATAACAAGGACTGAGTTAGGCACTTACGTATAGCTGGTCCGGGTGTGACTTGCTTGGCTTTGGCCTAATGAGTCGCCTTGGACAGCCGAAGGGGAGCTCCTTGGATGCGGGTGGGCGCCAAGTAGGGTCTTAGCTGAATGAAGTGTCTTGATGAAAGCCGGGTGATAGGCGCAGCAAGTGGGGAGGTTAGGTGATGTTGTGGCAGGTTAAGGGCTAGTTAAGTGGTGGAAAGTAAAGGGGAAAGGCTTAGCTAAGGGCTGGGAATTGGACGGCTAAGGGAAGGTAGGGATGTAAGGTGTGAAGTGGCCGGGTGCAAGGGAGAGGCTTAGGGTGCAGCAGTGGTGGCGGGTGATGGAAGATGTGGCTTCGTAAGAGAGGGGTGGAAGGGAGGTTAGATAGGGCTGAGATGGGGGTACTAATCGGAGGTGGTTGCTGTGGTGGTGGCCAGAGGTGGTGGAAGGAGGTGGCAGTTGGAAGAAGGTGGCAGCCGGTTGGAAGGGTGCAATCGGGTGTGAAGTGCAGGTGGCAGTCGAGTGGAAGTGGAGCCGGGTGGAGCGACGGTGGATGGTGGTGTTGCTGGGGGTTGATGGGAGTGAAGTGGGGTGGAAGAGAGGGCAGGTGAGAGAGGAGAGAGGGGGCTGAGAGCTGCCCAAAACCCGCCCCAAAAGGGGGGTTTTTATAGGCATGGGCTGGGGTCGGTTGGGGTGGTTTTGGGGTAGATATTTAGGATGTTGTGGGCTGGGGTGGGGTGGTTTGGGTAGGTCGGCTAGGTGGGTGGTTTGGGTAGGTCGGTTAGGGTGGCTGGGAATTAGGGGTTAGGGCCTAATTAGGTGGGTTAAGGTGGGATTAGGTTTAATCTAGCTAGGGTCTAGGTGGTCTAGTTAGGTGGGGTGAGTTAGGTATGGTTAGGGTGGTTTTGGGTGAGGGTGGCTAGGATTAGGTCAGGTTTAGGGGGGAGTGGCTAGGTGAGGTGGGTTAGCTTAGGGCTAGGTTTAGGAAGCATCCCCTTGGCCTTCGATCCATGGACCTAGTTGCAGCATGTTGGTGCAGCCCCAGGTTAGGTGTAGGTGCATACAAGCTTAATCCCACACTCTTAGGCTAAACCCACATGGTTAACCCAAAACTTGACACAAAAGTCAAGCCCACCATCTTTCTCACTCATACTTTATCCCATTCTCTCTCTCTATCCAAGCTTTTCACGTGAATTCTTTGTGGGCCCCACCTCCATTTATGAGAAGGTGATGTGGGCCATGGATGTAGATATTGGATTGGATCTTTGGATCCAAATCCAAATCCAAATCCAAATCCAAATCAAAATGCATGTTTGGGTTTGGATTTGGATATATATGGTCCAGATCCGATCCAAATTTGATTTTCTGACTCCTTCATGGTATTTTGAAATGGACTGTTTGTGCGGGCTTGACAGCATCAGTACTCCGTCTTGCGTTGGGTCTTCGCCAACATTGTCGTCCGCTCTTCTTCTCACCTTCCGGAGATCATTTTGATAAATTTGTTGATAACAGGGGCTTGGATGTCCGAGATTTTGGGGATGATTTTGATACGAGAGTTGATGTGCCGGGCTTGACATATGCTCCGGTTCCAGGCTTTCTTTCGCTTCTCTGGTCCTGCTTTCATCAGGCCAAGTTGCTTTGCGGGGTTCAAAATACCTTTTTAAAGGTTTTAAAACTGTATAACACATATTTTAAAACATATATGATTTAAACATATGTACAGGGTTGCTTGGAAGGCTCCTGGGTTTCCAGACTCAAAATAGCCCTTTGGGGCTGCTTTTGCAAAACTAGGTAATTCGAGCAATTCATGGGATTTTGGGGTGTTTACACAAGACACACTGATTGTATTAACTAATGTATTGATCATGCATCTATGTGATGCAATCTGGTTTCAGTCCCTGCCTTAGTGAAGAAAGTGATTGTGAAGAAACATGGGAGAGTGTTTTTTTCTAGAGAATTTGATATAGAATATGAATTGTTCAAGTTGAACTAAAGGCTCAAAGGGATATTAGTTTTATCATAAGGACCATGGATTAATAAAGAGCAAAGATATCGAATTCTTAGAAGATACTAAGAATGACATCTTAGAGAATAATGATGAGTATGTTAACAATCTACTAGATCTACATCAATCATCATTTGAACCCATAGAAGATCTTCTTGAGTCAACCAAAACTTTAAGTAAACTTAAAAGGCCTAGGGTCACACCATCCTACTTAAAGGATTATCACACTTATCTTGCAGAAGAAGTATGCAATTCAGTGAATTTAGATGAGTTGACTGATAACTTGTCTTGTCAGTAGACTATAAACTCATCGGAAGCAACATATTGAGAGAAAGCCATAGATGAATAAATTGAATCCATTGAGAAAAACCAAGTTTAGAAACTGGTTGATTTGTCAAGAGGAAGAAAAGTCATAGGCTGTAAATGAGTTCTGAAAAAGAAATATAAGGTTGATGGTTCAATAAAAAAGTTTAAAGCGAGATTGATTGCAAAGGGTTTTTCGCAAAAGGAGGAATAAATTATGTTTAGACATATTCCCCTGTTATGAAATTTGTATCCATTAGAATAATTCTTGTGATATCTACATATTATGATTTAGATCTACATCTGTTAGATGTAAAAATTACTTTTCTAAATGGAGATTTAGACAAAATTATATGTATGTTGCAACCCGAAAGATATATAGTTGAAGGCCAAAAAGATTAAATATATAGGTTGAGAAAATCCCTATATGGCCTAAAACAGTCACCTCACCAATGATATTTGACTTTTCAAAATATCATTATTGAACTTGAGTTTGTGGCTAATGAGCTTGATCATTGTGTATATGTCTGAAACAGTGGGAGCCACTTTGTCATCTTTTCTTTATATTTAAATGACATATTGTTGACTGGGAATGACAATGATATGATTATCCAAACCAAGTCATGGTTAAACTCAAGGTTCAAAATGAAAGATATAGGACAAGCATCCTATATCTTGGGTATAAAGATTTCTCGAGATAGAGAATCTAAGCTCTTATGCCTAAGTTAGGAAAAATATATTAATTATATCCTTAAAAAGTTTAAAATGGGTGAATGCAAGTCTGCTTTTACAATCATTGTGAAAGGGGTCAAATTGAGCAAGGCTGATTGTCCCAGTAAAGGAGACAATAAGCTGAATGTTCCTTATGCATAAGATGTAGGTAGCTTGATGTATGCTATGCTGTGTACAAGACCTGATATCAACTTTGTTGTTGGTCTTGTAAGTAGATATCAAAGTAATCCTAGATGGCAGCATTGGATAGTTGTGAAAATGATTTTAAGATATCTCAAAAGAATAAAAGACTTGAAATTGTGTTTTCAAGTAGATGAATTGAAAGTGATCGAATACTCAAATGCTGACTTTGCTGGAAATAAAGATAACAACAAATCAACATCGGGACAAATATTCTTATTTGGAGGTAGAGTTGTTTCTTAGGCATGCAAGAAACAAGGTTGTATAGCATTACAATACAGGAAGTTGAGTATGTAGCTTGTTATATGGCTGCAACAAGTGTCATCTGGATAAGCCGCTTTATACGAGATTTGAAGTTGGAAATAGCTTATGAGTCAGTCATCATTTATAGTGACAACAATTCAACACTTACTCTAATCAAGAGTGGAGCTGACAACTGTAAAAGCAAGCATATAATGGTGAAATACCACTATGTTCATGATATGATTATGAGAAAGGAAATATCCATCTCATACATATCAACTCATGATATGCCCCTTGACTAAAGGCATAACAGATGATCTTTTCTCAAAACATGTTACAAACATGGGTTTGACATATGTTTGATTATTGTGTAGGTAAAAAACTATACAATGGGTAATGATTACAATAGCAATAATGAAATGACATTACTAGAAAAACCCCCTCAAAAGTGGGAGAAAAACCAGTATGTCAGATCATTTGGCTCGAATGACAAGTAGGAGATGTAAAGCCGAGGTGGTCATTATTGGCAACCTTATCATAGAAATGACTAGACTAGTCATCTAGCCGTTACTTGTGGTGGCGGTTACAGAGCTAATCCATAATAGTCAGTCGGTTATGGATGAGCTCCATAATTGACTGGATAAGAGCTCCAATAAGAAAAGCCCAACTAAAAAATCTGGGAGAGAAAGAGCAGGTACTGCTCTATAAATATAGAGCAATGCATAGTGAAAATATATACAGAAGAAATACTAAAATCCCTCTTAAGAAAATTGGTTGTGTGAAAACCGAAAAACAACCAAAACTCTTACCAGTTACTTGTGAATCCACTACTCAAAGAGGAAGAAGGTTGGTTGTTGGTGCATACCAGAAGCAAGGAGGTTGAAAACTGCCTCGAGTCATTGGAGATATCATCGAGGCCTTCAGGTATTTCTTCTAGTGATCTGAATCTGAATCCCTGAGGTGGTTTCCAATACGGAGATTATGATTCAATGAGAAGGGAAGAAGAAATGCAGAGAATTTGGCATGGATTTGAAAGCATATATGAAGAGGAGGGAAACGAGATGCGAAACGCTGCTCCTTGCCTCATTGTGCCGATATTTACAAAGAGCCACCAACCGTTTACCCTTTTTGCTTTATGGTTCCTAAGGTTTCCATCTTTAATTGATTTGGGTTAGGTGCTTTCTTTCCAATTTAAATTTTAATTGCATTTAAATTTTAATATTAAATAATAATAAATATCGACTATAAGTCCACAAGGAAGGAATCATTCTATGGATGTATTTGATACCTATAACTTGATGTCAAAGGATGTAGAGATATTGATGCTTCATTTGACAAGTATGTGGAAGTTGAGCGGCTTGAAGGTGATAACAAATTAGTGATTGTTTACTTATTTTACTTTAATATAAAGTCGTGTAGTTACTATTGTCATATACTTATATTAATTGATGTTTCACTTCTTCTAGTTTGAATATTATATATATAATATTATATACCTTAATTGTGTCCCGACACCTAATATTTTTGAAATTTGTCGTATCCCACACCCGCACCAATGTGACATAGTTTATGAACATAAGCCCTATAGGTTTCTTAAATTTGTATTACTTCTCTCTCATACCTTTTTCACTGTTCCACCATCTACAACAACAATTGCCGGCAACAGTGATCGGCGACCGCCACTGCTGGCAACGATTCTTCTGTGACTTCTCTCGTCCTACCATATCGTTAGAGACCTCCATTGCTGCGCAAAGAAGTCATGTAGTGCCCCTGTCTCTCTGTTTGTGTCTCTGTTTCTCACCATCAACCTCTGTTAGGTGTCATGCTTGCATTGGTTTCATCTAAGATTCTACATGAACTGTCGTTATGTGCAATACAAGTAATGGCTTGTTGGGTTCAGTTCAGACTTAAGACAACTTAACCTTGTTGTTATTGTTTCATTTGGTAATTTAGTTAAATATTTTGATTGATGAGAAAGCAGCTTTATACATATTGTATAGTATTGGTTTCATGCTTGCCTCCTGTCGCATAAGTAGTTTGAATTTAAACTAAGTGGATTCGTTATGCAATGATTTGCATTTGTGCTTTTGCAGCATAAGTAGTTAAATCAATACTATACACATTTAGGTTCTTCTCTTATCTTCTACTTTCCGGCTCTTCTTGTCAATCTTGAACCAATGATTGATAGTTATCATGGTCACTTGTTTCAAAGTGGGGAGCTAAATAATAAGGCAAAGTAAAAAATTGAGTGGATGAGATGATTATATCAAAGTTGCTATGCAAACAAAGCAGGATCACAATTTCAATTGATGTAAAATTGTTGAAAGGTCAAGGGATGTACTTGGGCTAATCTAGATCAAATATATTGCATAATAAGATCATAATTTACAAAATACAAGGAGATTTTTTTTCATTCGATGGTACAATTGGGAGGCCGAAGTAGATGCTCACCCTGGGTAGAGAACTCATGGCCTTGAACTTGTGAGTCGACACTTTAGCAAGGTGAACTGTGACTTGTGCAACAAAAAAAAAAGAAGTATTTGGCTGAAATTTAGCCAATATAGGCTGCACTTCTTCTTTTTTTGGGTAGACGGATATTCATGTTAATATGCACATTTTAACATGTGAATTTGTGTGTGCTGGTGCATTAAAATATCAAGACCTGCAATAGTTGTGAAGTCATTCCATCAACTGACCTTTTCCATTGTCAAAATAGGTAGGCTAGTTCTTCTCTTGTATGGATTTATATTCAACAACCATTTTGCAATTCTCCATCTTCACTCACAATGCTTAAATTAGGGATATTTATCTCTCTCACACATTAGATTTGTGGGAATAACTATAGTGCATTTGTCTGCAAAAGAAGAATGACTCCAGTTAAAAACCTCTAATCTCAAAGCTTTATTTCCTACTTTTGTTCAATTGGAGTTAACGAGTTAGATGTCCCATAACAGGCATTTTTTCTTTTGGGTTACAACGGGAGACTGATGCCTTACACAGACATGCACACCATGAGAATCGAACTCATCTCCTGTGTTTGCCTGTGAGTTAATGCTATGTATGATAATAGGTAACTATTGTATAAATTAAAAGTAACGGAATTGAACACAACAGGCAATTCCTGACCTAGCTAGGGAGTCGACTCACAAATTCATGGTCATGAATTTGACACCTAGGGCATCCAATCCGGAGTCAGCCTCCCCACCATAACCCACAAGGGATGGGATTTCGAGTCATTTGGTAGAAATGATTGTTTTCATTAGCTAATTTGATGTGGAAGAATTTTTCATATTAATAGCTAGAGGAGATTTGAGTCCTTTACAAGTATTACTTTCTTAATGTTAGCCTTTTTTGGTTGAATAAGAAATAACGATGGTTTACAAATAAAAAAGGAAAAAGACGATATGCAGTAAGGACGCATTGAAACACATCCATCAAGAAGGTATGCTTGATTGAACATTCTTCGTGGAAAGAACGAAGAAATTGCCCTCCTTGATTCCACGTGTACATATACATGCCTGCACGTTTGTTTGCCATTCAGCTGCCTTGACCTAATTAACGTGGGTTGGTAATGATCTTCAAATTTTTGGGCCTATAACATTGGGTAATGGACATTATAAGTATGGCTAGGGGTGTTCAGGGAGCCAGCAGTTTTGTTTGGTTCTAGATGTTTGACAGATTGGTTTAGTTCGGTTCTAGTAGAAAAAACCCTTGCAGTTTGACTCACGGTTTCAGTGTCAGAAGCTACCTATGAAAACCGAACCAACCCATTATATATAGTTTATATAATGTAGATATAAATCTTTATAAGTTTTCATATATATATATATATATGAGTTTTATAACTTGATATACATATAAAATGTGGATCGTAGATCTAAATAATCCGATGACATAATAGATTGTATTTAGCAAAACCCTTAAATAAATAAAACTGTGGTTCAAAACCATACCAAGCCAGAACTGATAGTTCGATTTGGTTCTGGCCATAGTATGGTTTTATTCAGTTCTCTAAAAGTTGAGAACCGAGACTAGTAGTTTGGTTCGAGATTAAGGCTAGAAACCAAACCCTGAACACCCCTAAGTATGGCCTTAAAATTTTGGGCCTAAGAGTATAAGTGTACAGGAAATCTTGGGGCTAAAAAATTGGTGCTGCAGTTCGTTTAAACAATCGGAAGCCCAAGGCAATTGTAGCCTTACACATGAGCCACCCCCTGGATCATAACATGATAACATAATCAGTTACATTAATAGAATAAGCTAACATTTTAGAACGTTTGAAACAATTTCTTACAACAGATATTAGGGGAATGAGGTTCTAAAAGAAGTAAACCTATTGGTTGATTTTAAAGACACAAATTATTATTCTAAACAGTTAATTATATGATGATCACATCACATCTTTGTAGTTATTTATAGAAAATGATACATTATGTATCGAGTTTTTATGTTAACGTGTATCGTTCTCCCAAGTAACAACTTCCAAATTGAGGTCTCTTAAAGATGAATTAAAGGGTAAGTATAATGAAGTTATTAGAAATAAATTGAGAGTAATATCAATAAAGGATAAAATGAGGAAAAATCATTTAAGATGGTTTGAACATGTAGAAGGACGACTAAAGGAAACTCGAATAAAAAAGTGTGAAAAACTATGTTGTAAAAATGTTAAAAGAGAAGAAGAAGATTACAAAAGTATTGAAAAGAATAATAAACAATAATTTAACTCATGTTGAGTTAACTGTCAGCTTAACACATGATAGAACTATGTGAAAACAAAGAATCTATCCCCATCTACTATGAGAAAATGTTTAGTTGTTGTTGTTATTTGCATAAGACGTCATATTTCTAAGAATGAAAATGACTCAACCCTTGTTCTCTAAGGTTGATCTTATGATACTTGAATAAATAGAGAAGGATTTGAAGTAAAAAGTAATTGAAGTCCAAATGAGTTTCTAAGATTCGATGATCTGGAGTTCCGTAATGCTTGATGAATTCGAAGACAGATTGTTCGCAGCCCTAATGGAGCCCAACTCTAACTGCAGGCAAAGATCCATAAAGTATGGATCATGACCCGATCCGAACTCAGTCGTGATCCACTGAAGCGTCAGCCTGAGCACACTGGTGACCAAACTGAGGCGAACTCGAACGTAATCAGTCTATCATCCCAAGCTACACAGATCAAGCCTATCATTTACTAACAGCATTAATGACTCATCAGTGTAAAGAAGGCCTTAAAGCTAGACTCTCTCTCTCACGCTTGATGCTCAATGGCCGGCGGCATCTTTCTCACGCAAAAGAGACCAAGTGTTTCGTTTTCTCTTCGTGCCTAACCTGTTCTACTGAAAACCCTAATTTCCTCATGGTGATTGATCCATGAAGAGGAGAGATCTCTAATTCATTCTGCTATTAATCTCCGTTCTCTCTCTCTCTCTCTCTCTCTCTCTCTCTCTCTCTCTCTCTCTCTCAATAACCAAGCTCCGCCAAACCGAAATCCCCTAATATCTTCGTACTGACTGATCCGTCCATGAGGACAGTAAAAGCTTCACCTCCTACCTTTTTCTACCAAACCAGAAACTCCCACAATGACCAGATCAACCATCAGCTCGAAATTCAACGGAGGAATTCCTAATTCCTCCTACTGTTCAACATCCTCTTCTCCCTCTCTTTACCACCATCTTCAAACCAGCAATACCAACAATCCCAATCACGACCAAAAGCCTCTCATCTTCTTTCCCTCGCTTTCTTTAACATCAACGATTCCAATCATCAGCAGAAAGCCATAAATTTTTCATCCGTGGAAGAGAAGGCACTGATTTCTCATCCCACCATTGCCTTATTCTTCACTCGTCTTTAACGCCAAAGAAGAACCAGAGATCTTCACCATGGCGAAACCACCTTTTCCTTTTTGTCTTCTGTTCTTCTTCATTGCCACGACTGGATTCGTATATCTTTCGGTGGCGGGGGATGACGTTCTCTGCCTCAAAGGGCTGAAACAATCGCTTTCCGACGACTCGGGGAACCTTAGGACGTGGGATTTCACCAACTCAACCGTCGGATTCATCTGCTCGTTCGCTGGGGTCAGTTGCTGGAACGACCGGGAGAACCGCGTTCTTAGCCTTCGTCTCGTCGGGCTCCAACTTTCCGGCACGATCTCCGACTCCCTCCAGTACTGCTCCAGTATGACCTCGCTGGACTTCTCGAGCAATCGCTTCTCCGGCTCCATCCCAGCCAAAATCTGTTCTTGGCTCCCCTACCTCGTCAACCTCGATCTCTCTCAAAACCAGTTTTCCGGCGCAATTCCTCCGGAGCTCGCTGATTGCCGATTCCTCAACACCCTTACTCTTAACGACAATCAACTCTCTGGCGCCATCCCTCCTCAATTGTCCCGCCTTGATCGGCTGAAGAAATTCTCAGTCGCTAACAACATGCTATCCGGCTCGATCCCGTCGTCTTTTGCTGGATTCGACCCTGCATGGTTTTCCGGCAACGGCAAGCTGTGTGGCCGGCCGCTCTCGAAATGCGGAGGCCTCGTTAAAACGGGCCTGGTCATCGTCATATCTGCTGGAGTTTTCGGCGCTTGCATTTCTCTGCTGTTTGGGTTCTTCGTCCGTTGGTGGTATTTCGGAGGTGGACGGAAAGGGCGGCACACCAGTGTTGATGGCGGTGGCTACGGGTGGGTGGATCGATTGAGGGCGCATAAGTTCTCTCATGCTTTCATGTTTCAGAAACCTATAGTTAAGATCAAATTGGCTGATCTCATGGTTGCCACCCATAATTTCGATCCCGAAAATGTCATCTTGTCGAACCGGACGGGAACTTCTTACCGGGCATTGCTATCGGATGGCTCGGCTCTCGCTATCAAACGATTAACGAATTGCCCTTTGTCCGAAAAACAGTTCCGAGCAGAGATGGGTAGGCTGGGGCAACTCAGACACCCCAATTTGGTGCCTTTATTGGGATACTGCATGGTTGAGGAAGAGAGGCTCTTGGTGTATAAACTTATGCCCGATGGCACCTTGTGGTCAATTCTTCATGGCAATGGTGCGATGCGCCCAAGCTCGCTTGATTGGGCAATGAGGTTGAAGATTGGTTTGGGGGCAGCCAGAGGGCTTGCTTGGCTTCACCATGGCTGCCAGCCACCACTGATTCATCAGAACGTTAGTGCTGCAACTGTGCTCTTGAATGAGGACTATGAAGCAAGAATTATGGATTTCGGGCTTGCCAGACTGTTGCTTTCTTCTGAAAACAAGCTCAATCCCTTCATCAACGGTGATTTCGGCGATTTGGGGTATGTCGCCCCCGAGTATGGGAGCACAATGGTTGCTTCACTGAAGGGTGACGTGTATGGATTTGGGGTGTTGTTACTAGAGTTGGCAACTGGGCAGAAGCCTCTTCAGGTGTCCAATGGCGATGAAGGATTCAAGGGGAATTTGGTTGATTGGGTGAACCAGCTTTCAGCCGCAGGCCGTCTTAAGGATGCAATTGATCAGTTCCTGTGCGGGAAGGGTAATGATGAGGAGATCATGCAGTTCCTGAAGGTAGCATTTTCTTGTGTTTTGCCGAGGCCAAAGGAGAGGCCGTCCATGTATCAGGTATACCAGTCACTCAAGAACATTGGAGAGCCTCATGATTTCTCCGAACATTTTGATGAGTTTCCAATGGTGGCAAGCAAGTACGACTATGAGCTTGCTGATTAATATTGCATGTGGAAAAGGAAGGGAAAGAACATTCTCGCCAAATGACTTCCTCTGGTATTTTCTGTGTTGTATTGTTGTATGGTACATCTGGATTATGTAGGATCTTCACATTGCGCTTTTTATTTTCTAAAATTATTGTAATTTGTATCACTTTTTCCTTAGATTACAAACTCGTGTTCACGGTATCTTCACAGGACGATAGAAAAGACCCATGCCTGGGACTTCTTTAATTTATCTGACTTAAGAAATGCATTATGGTAGTGGTTTTGATGTGATTGACAAATTTATATTTTTATGTTTTCTGGAGAACTGAATAGATTCCTTATAGAACTGCATACACATTGAAATTCGGTCATCTAAAATATGTTTGACTAACCATACCAGACCATGTAGGTCAGGACTTTATGGGTTTTTCTGGGAAATGTTAACAAGATACTGAAAAGAAAATGTTAACTAGGTGTAAGAGAATTAAATTCTAGCAAATAAGGCCTGACAGTTGGAATATATATTGGCTACTCAATACATGCACATGTACACATACATATACATACATACACATACACATACACATACACAAATACATGCATATGCATGCGCACCTACAAACACATATATAAGAGTAAGAAAAATCAATAGGGGGTGGGTGGGGGCTGTGTCAAAGTTTGCTTGTAGTTAGGATGAGACTTGACGGTTATGTAAGTGAAATTTCACAAATTGAGAACAAGGTTTTGATTGTTCTTTCTTTAGTATGACATGAAAAAATTTCTAGGGTATAAGTGGTGTGCATGCCCTAATCAACAGCTGATGGTTATGCAAAGGACAGGTCAACCAGTGCATCAGTGGAATCTTGTGGTCGAAATAACTGAGCATGGAAGGCGCCTAACTATATTACTGGAGATAGTTACATGTGCAGATTGTGTTAATGCTACTTGGTGCTGAGAGGAATGTTACTTGTCCCAAACAAGACATCAAGCCTAAATAGACAGAAGTGCTGGATTACTGACATTTATGCACAAATCCTCCTGTTTTCTTATCTTTATGTTGATTTTTCTTCCCTTTTATTAATTGATTATTATCTATGGATTCTTTATTGCATGGAGCCTATTGTGCTAAAGTTTCCTTTGAAGATAAATAACTGCATTTTGTAGGATCATGGTCATGCTTAACTCATCTTCCAGTTAATCTGTTCTGGTGAACATCTTATGAAGGATGAATGACAAAATCTTCTATATTATGAAAATAGGAACATAGAAGTAAACGTATTAGTGTTGGCTCATTGTATGAAAGGAAGAGATATTGGTAATGGTGGATGCTATTCAAGAAAATCTGATGAAAGAGTAAATGGTAAAATTTTCGGATGATAGTGTAAATTGGTGTTGGTGATCGAAGGTTGATGCTCACGATGCAAGTTTGACAAAACGTCAAGATTCCAAGTCATCCAAGTATGGATGTCAAACACAAATATCGTAGTCAAGAGGGCGGAAGCAAGCCAAACACTAAACAAAAGCTGTGCAACGACAACATACTTTTATTGATGATAGAATAGGGTATTTATAGAAGACACTATACAATGTTTGAAAGTAAAAAGAGTTGAAGAAGGCTAGCCCAAAGGGCTGGCTGCTGTGCTGTGCACAGCCTCAACGACCACAAGACTAGCCGTTGGAGGCCCGTTGCCTCCAACGGCTAGTTGACTGGCCCTAGGCCCTAGTGGCCTAGGCCAGTCAGAGCACAAACATGGGCACTAATGGCCCGTGTACCTATTACAATTAACACCCTCCCTCAAACTTACGGAGTATACACCGAAAGTTTGTCCAACAAAAATTGGAAACGAGTGACCGAGAGAGATTTGGTGAATAAATCCGCTAGCTGCATCTCATATGTGATATAACATAATGTGATCTTGTTCAGATATTCTTTACGAACAAAATGACAATCCATTTCAATGTGCTTCGTCTTTTAATGGAAGGTGTTGTTGGAGGCAATGTACATGACGCTTTTGTTGTCGCAATCCATAGTGGCAGGTTGCAAAGTAACTCCCATGCCCCTTAGAATAGTTGTAATCCAAGAAATCTTGAGTTATAGAGGATTCATAATTTTCTAATGGTTTAGACTTATAGTAGGTATCATTGTCAAAATTTTTTACATCCTTAGAAATATATAATTTGTCATTAATAGGGTCAAAACATCTATACCCCTTTTTGTCTATGTCATAACCAAGAAATACACATTCAATAGCCCTAGGAGACAATTTATCACTTTTATCTGTATAAACAAAGCATATGCATCTAAAAACTCTAAGCCTTTCATAATAAGGAGAAATATTATATAATTTTTCAAACGGAGAAATATTTTCAAGTTGAGATGAAGGCATTCTGTTTATAAGATATACCGCAGTAAGAGTAGCTTCGGCCCATAAAAATTTAGGAAGCATATCTTTTTGAAATTCATTTGACAAGTATTCTCTTCCTCAGTCTGATTTAAGAATCTTAATAGTGGCTCCAAATTGATTTTTGATCATGTTATAAAAGATTACAAATTTTTCAAATACTTCAAATTTATGCTTCAAAAGATATATCTAGGTAAAACGAGTAAAGTCATCTACAAATATTACATAATATTGAACTCCACCCTTAGAAACAACCGGAGCAGGACCCCAAACATCAGAATGTATTAAATCAAAAGCTTTGTTGGGTATATAACTCCTTTCACCAAAAGAGAGATGGTGCATCTTCCCAAGAACACAATCTTTACATTCAAACTTTTGATCTTTAATTTCTTTTATCAAAGAAATATTACAAAATTTTTGTAAATCTAAAGTCTTTTATGCCAAAGAGTAGCATCTAAGATTACATTACAAGACTCAAAATTTGGCATAACTAAATAATCTATTTTGTATAGTCCACTTTCTCTATGGCCTTCACCAATCACCTTCTTCGATAGGTGATCCTGCACCACACAATGCTTGGATGAGAAAGTGACTATACAATCATTATCACAAATTTAAGAAACGGAAAGCAAATTTAAATTTAGTTTAGGTATGAATCTTACATCTCTAATTTTAAAATTTATATTTTCAAAATTTCTTATTTTTTTAATTTGAAGTTTCGTACCATCAACCGTAAAAACATGTTTTCCAACGATATCAAGAGATTCATTTAAAGAATTTTCACAATGAGTCATATGAAAAGATGCACCCGAATCTAAAAACAAAGACATACCTTGAGAAGTGGAGAGAGTGTTCCTGGAGATGCTTGCTTTTTCCTTTAACATTTCCTCTATGTATGCTTTAATGTTGTTGGGCAAGACTCCTTATTTTTCTTCCACAACTCCCACATTTTCAAATCTTTTTTGAAGAAGAGGAAAAATGGTTTTGATATGCCCACTTTTCTTGCAATAGTGACAAATAGTATCCTTGTTTGGCCACAGACCCATGGGCTTCTTTGATGTTTCATCGGTATTTTTTGTACGTGGAGGCTTGTATGTCAAGTTAGCTCCCGGTTTGAAGGCGGCAAGAACGGCTTCTTTGGCAACATTAATATTTTTCAACCTTGTTTTCTCCATAACAAGGTCGGCAAAAAACGAGTCTCCTCTAGGTTTAGGTTTTCTATGTATTAAATTTGATCTAATATTTTCAAATTCATCTCTTAATCCATGCAATATTGATTGTTCAAAAACTCTTGAAATTAATCTAATTTATGAAGTTTCCCAAATTTATCAAAGCTCCTAAGTTGGGTCCATAATTCAGAAAACTCATTATGATAGTCTCTAATTCTTAAATTTCCTTATTTAAGTATTATTATTCTTTCCATCAAATCAATTTGAAAAACAAAATCATCTTGAGAATGGAGCTTTTTCAAATATTCGCAAGTTTCAAATGCATTTTCGAAAGTACTAATTCGATTTCTAAGTTTGTCATCTATATTTTGACACATAATCCAAGTAATTTTCGTATTCATTTTTTCTCATAATTTTAAGTATTGCTTATATTTTTCATGAGCTTTTAACAATCTCATCATCATTCAAATCATCAATATTTAAAATCGGTTCTCTTATGGCTCCATCAACATAATCCAAAAATCTTTTGACAAAAAATATTTTTTTATGGTCCTTGCCTAACTTTGATAACATTTTGAGTCAAGGATGCATCTAAACGTCTCATTTTTGCTCTCTATTTCATGTAAAATCAAAAGATTTAGACTAACCTCAAGTTTGATATGATTTATCGAAATTTGCACCCATAACACGCTTCCCAATGCACTCAATTTCTTCGTTCCGAGGCTCTGATACCATGTAAATTGGTGTTGATGATCGAAGGTTGATGCTCACGATGCAAGTTTGACAAAACGTCAAGATTCCAAGTCATCCAAGTATGGATGTCAAACACAAATATCGTAGTCAAGAGAGCGAAAGCAAGCCAAACACTAAACAAAAGCTGTACAAAGACAACATACTTTTATTGATGATAGAATTGGGTATTTATAGAAGACACTATACAATATTTGAAGGTAAAGAGTTGAAGAAGGCCAACCCAAAGGGCTGGCTGTTGTGCTGTGCACAGCACAGTCCAACGGCTAGCCGTTGGAGGCCAGCTGCCTCCAACGGCTAGTTGGCTGCTGTGCTATGCACAACACAACCTCAACGGCCACAAGACTAGCCGTTGCCTCCAACGGCTAGTTGACTGGCCCTCGGTCCTAGTGGCCTGGGCCAGCCATAGCACAAACAGGAAGTGACTTCGTTTGTGATAGCACAAACAGGAGTTGACTGGCCCTCGGCCATTAGGGCCTGTGTACCTATTACAATTAACAGATCGGGGCAGAGAAAATCTAGTCTATTAATTTGTTTGTGATACATGATAAAGGAACATGGGCATAGAGCTGTTAATGTACTTCAACAGCTTCCCTACGAAATCTGTTCAGGAGATTTCGTTCATATGCTGGTACAATCTTTCCAAGTCTATATATAGAGAAAACAAGCTACTTTATCCTGAGTGAAAAAGTGAATTGATGAAGCAGGAAATTTTGTTTCTCGGGCCGAAACAAATGCAAAAGAACTTGGTGCATTTTGCATAAGCTACTACTTGTATCAGTTATCTGAAAGTGTATTCTGATTACCAAAGAAACCAATTCAAGTGGGACAGTGACGGATTGTTGCGGTTATGACTTTCATTTTGGTACGGTAATTTCCACATAAATCATGAACCCTATGGTTGGAGCTTCATTATCATTAGTAACTTTGTGTCTAATACCTGTATAAACTTAGGGTTTCAATATAGAAAAAGTTTGCTTCCTGTGTGTTGACCTGTTCAACCAATCTGCGCTGAAGGGACTCTGCATGACAATGAAAAAACCTCACCATGTAGGACACGGAGTAGAAAAAGGTGGCGCTACCCAAAGTGAGAAAAGGGCTCACAAGATCATGCTTCCTTGCCTTTAGTAAAGATTATGTTTTCGTTCTTTTTCAACCATTTCTATGGGTATGTGAATGAATTAAATACAATTCAGCCACTACTCGCTAACTAGACTTTGGAGTTGCCTTGCCTGCATAAATTCCATAACTATTTTGTGCCTATAATAATGTGTTGCAGCAAAATATGATATGGACCTTTAAATTGGAAATGTAACATAGTATAAGAAATTACATTCATGTTGATATTTTCTAGGGAGTTTGTGCTTTCGGCCAAGTTATTGGACACAACACATGCTGTGGATGGGGGATGCACATGGTGGTGGAAATTTATATGGTCCTTCCAACATTTAGTTCATTGTCATTTTGCTAGTGACTTCTAGTGACCATTAGACTTGTTCCTCCATTGTTATTCGTATCGTGGGAAACCACGATAAGATGAGGGTGATACACTCAGGGACTCTTGCGGGACTCTTTTAAAGGGTCCCTAGCCAAACAAAAACCCATAGTTTTGTGAGTTTATGGGCTTCCGTTTTTTCCCCTCTCGTGTGTTCACAGCCCCCCAATGCACTCTTCCCTATCCTTGGTGTTCAAGGCTCGAAATAAAGTACTCTACGACGTTCGTGAAAGCTCCTAACTCGGATTGTGGTATACATTTTGTATTTTTTGGAGTTTTTTTTATATTTATTATTTTTTGATGTTATTTGTATTTTTTTTAAATGACAAAATATGACGTTATGAAGTGCGTGAATATGATTTTTATTGCATTTGTGAAGTGGGAGACATTCTATTTGAGTGTTATGTGAAGATTGAGGATTTATGAAGTGCGTTTATTTTAAGTTTTTTTTATTGAATTGAAGTGCTCAATTGAGATGGTAGGAAGGGGTGATAGGGACTCCCGATCTCAGTCTGATAATCCGGCATAGCAATAGGATACAATAGTTGAGTGTTTCAGATTGAAGATCAAATGTTTGTTTTGTGGGAAGGTGGTTAGTGGTGAAATTTCACGATTGAAACACCACCTAGCAGGGATTACGAAAGAAGTTGCTCCTTGCACGGGCAGAGTTAGAAGTTTACAAGAAGGCATTAAATGATAATATCTTCAGATGATTGAAAGCATACATGAGAGGAGACAACAGAAGGATGATTTAGGGATGTTTGAGTAAGATGATGATGATGCTATTTGATTGACTGATAATATTTCTTCAGATGGTAGAACAGAGATTACTAGTAGTAGTTCTCGTCCATCAAACAGGAGAAAGAGGATTGTTGAAGATTTTATAAGTGGAAGTGGTAGAAGAGGAAGCTCAAGGAGTAGAGGAAGAGCTTCTTATAGTATACATTCATTTTTTCCTCCTAGCACTACACATAGTGCTCAACATGGAATTCGTGTTGCTATGATCCTATAGCTTCAGAACAACTGCATGATCAAGCAGATCTTGTAGTGGGCAGATAGTTTTATGATTCATGCATTTAATTTAATGCAGCAAATAATTTTTATTTTCAAGCAATGATAGATGCAATTGCTAATATTGGTCCAGGATACAAGATGTTCTCTTATCAGAAGTTGAGACGAAAGTTATTAGATAAGATCGTCATTGAAGTGTAAGAATATTGTTCGACTTTGAGAGAGTGATAGAAGGAGACAAGATGCATGGCATACAGATAAACAAATAGGCGATGAATGACCTTGTTAAACTTTCTTATCTATTGTCCTAAAGGACTTATGTTTTTGAGATATGTAGACATATAAGAGGAGAGACATACTGCAGAGATCTTAAGGCAAGAGTTTGATAAGGTGATATGCGAGGTTGGGCTAAAGCAGCTGAGAAGGAGTTAGCATATACTTATGGGACTTTCTATTGGATACCATGTACAACCCATTGTTTAGATCTCATCCTTGAGGATATTAGTGAGATGGATGAAATAAAGGCAACAACTGAGTGTTGTCAAGATATCACCAAATTTATCTATAACCATGCCTTTGTATTATATATAATGAGGAGATACATAGATGGTGCGAAGCTTCTTTGTATAGTTGCAATTCGGTTTGCAACTAATTTTTTATCTGTAAAGAGTCAGATGAGTGACAACAATTTGCAGAGTTGCCTAAAAAAAGAAGAAATATAAAGTTGAATGAGATTTCAGAAAGTATTTAGGAGTACATTTTGGAATGCATATGTTAGACTGTTGAGAATTACATGACCTTTAGTGAAGATTTTGAGATTTACTGATAATGAGGAGAAATCATCTATGGGCTACCTTTATGATCTCATCCATGCACAACCCATTGTTTAGATTTCATCCTTGAAGATATTGGTGAGATGGATGAGATAAAGGCAACAACTGAGTGTTGTCAAGATATCACCAAATTTATTTATATCCATGCCTTTGTATTATATATGATGAGGAGATACATAGATGGTGCGAAGCTTCTTTGTATAGTTGCAATTCGGTTTGCAACTAATTTTTTATCTGTAAAGAGTCAGATGAGTGACAATAATTTGCAGAGTTGCCTAAAAAAAAGAAGAAATATAAAGTTGAATGAGATTTCAGAGAGTATTTAGGAGTACATTTTGGAATGCATATGTTAGACTATTGAGGATTACATGACTTTTAGTGAAGATTTTGAGATTTACTGATAACGAGGAGAAATTATCTATGGGCTACCTTTATGAAGCCATAAATAGGACAAAAGAAGCCATTAGAAATAATTTTAATGGAAAAAAGAGATATTATGTGCCCGTGTGAAAAATTATAGATAATAGATGGAACAATATTCATGCAACAACATATTACCTAAACCTAACATTCAGGTACTCAGCAAGCTTCAAAAGGGACGGTGAGGTTAATCGAGGCATCATTGATTGTATAGACAAATTAGTCCCTGATGAAAGTAGAGCAGATGCTATACATCGAGAGATGGAGATATATGATAATGCTCTTCACTTAATAGGTTTGCCTGTAACAATTCACAACCGCACTAATATGCGTCTAGGTAAATTGTTTAAGTTTCTTAAATCTTATATTATTGTTGATTAAGTTCTTAATGATTGTTTTAGGTTTGGAAGTAACTGCCCAAACTTTAGAGATTTTGCAATAAGAGTTATGAGCTAAACCTATAGTGCAACGGGTTGTAAAAGGAATTCAAGTGTCTTTGAACACATCCATACAAAAAAGCACAATAGGTTGGAACATAAGCGACTCAATGACTTAGTTTTCATC
Organism: Brasenia schreberi; assembly: GCA_036023115.1. NCBI lineage: Eukaryota > Viridiplantae > Streptophyta > Magnoliopsida > Nymphaeales > Cabombaceae > Brasenia > Brasenia schreberi. The sequence continues at coordinate 19,726,724 of JAYKKT010000072.1, forward strand.
TGTTGTAACATGCGGCTTCACCAATGGTAATCTTGTATTAGCTACTACTTAAAGATTCAATTCAATATTTTGTTTGACTTCAATTGTTAATAACTTAATGTTATTTACTAATTACTTATTTTTCTTTCTTATAGGCAATTAAAAAAGATAAATAGAGAAGAAAGCCAATTTGATCTATAAGTTTGGATAATTTTGATATATCAGAGGAGTGAATTATGGAAGATAGATTTTTTAATATTTTACTAATTTAATATTAAAGTATGATACGCTATGCTACGCTACACCCATTCTGCTAGGTATGATACAATACGTGTCGAACAACACTTTGTTCGTGATGGGATGAAATGTGAAATTCGATTGCCCATTCTGCTAGGTATTATTGTTCTGTCAACCATGTGTGAATTTAGCTCGTTGGATAATCATATAGTAGGGAATGAATGTATACTAATGTTTTTCTTCTCATTAAATTTTTTATTGGTCAAATCTAGTAATATATGGTAAAACGTAGAAATTTGTGTAGTATTATTTGCTTCAGGAAGGAAGCATGCATGAACACAGCTAAAGCAAGAGGGGATGCTGCAATATGGGAGAGTCGGTTGGACGCGGCTACTCGTGTGAATTTGTAGTGATAAAAATGCTGGCAATTTTGTCATTGATTTGCACTAGGGTTGTAAAAAAGTGTATAAAGCGAAACATAGGGCGTGCGGTCTGTCCCATCATAATATACTTATCTTTTAATCATGCGCATTATACGTAACATGTTAAATTGATTTTCATACTGCATAGTGGCTACCAATTTACCGTGCATTGCAGTGTCAAACGGGTTTTCCTACCAATGAAGGCGGGTTACCTAATGATATGTTTATATATATATTTCATGCACAAACTCGTCTTTTTTTTATATGCAAGATGGGGTTATTCAGACCCCTACCAGTTATACAAAATGGATATACAAATGTTGTTTTTTGAAGTAAACTAGTACTTCCATGCTAAGGGATTAATATTAATAACTTGGGAATTCTGTGTCTGCTCTTGGAGCAGTGGGGTGAGGGTTTCCAACAAGCCTAAAAACACACGGTTGCTCACCCATTTGTATTCTATACATCTGATTGGGTATACATACATCTACGCTACCATCAGGTCTGTCGGCCCTCTCAGATACCTTGCAATCAGCTCTGTCTGATTATGTATCTGCAGTATCCTTCGTGTACACTTCCGATATTCTGACCTCCAGATTTGTATGTGGTCTTCTCTCTTTTCACTTTTGAACACTTTCACTTGTGTATGATACCTGGATCCGTTAGTTGTCTCCTTTCTTTCTTCCTATTGAGCCAGCTATCTTGTATGGTTCCGATAAGGCCTTCATAAAGAGGGAAACCAGTCGACTGGTTTGTTTTTCCAAGTAAATGTGTCTCCTATGATGCCCATACCTGCCAATATGGTTGGAATATGATTCATCTCTTTGGGTACCCATTTTAGATGCATCTCATCATAATTTTGCAAGACTTTTACACTGTATCCACTAGAAGTCTATGGGCCCTCCTTTGCAACGCCTTCTTAACTGCTTGCACGCAATCCATTCTCGATGACTCAATTATCACCTTCGCTTGTTTCATTCCTTGTAATAACCCGACCCACCATTTCCATTCTTGTATCCTCCCTAGATTCCTGTTTGTTCTCCATCCAGCTTCGATAAAACATAGCTGATTTTGTAGTCCATCTTTCATGTGCCTTTCCATCTGCTATATATCGAGAGTTTGATCCAGTCGGTCGGTGGTTGAGTCTATCTTTCTGCATAAATCTATCTTAATCGGATTGGACTAGAAGACTCTTTCATTATTGAGAGAATTCTTTGCTTGATCTTGTTAAAGATGAAGGTGACTCATATTTCCATCTCTATTGGTTTTATCGAACTGTAACTGCTTCTTCTAGTATTCCCAAATCCCTCTGACTACTATTTGGAATGTTATCAGCCATGCATTCCTCATCGACTTATTTCTCCATGGCCTTTTACTCCATAGTCGTAGTGCTGCCATCAGATTTACTGATGTATGCCATTGTCTACAAAAAAATTGAGGACATTCTTTTCCAGATTTTCTTAATAGTTAGACATTTCAAGAAGAGGTGAGTGATCGTCTCCTTTTGATTCCTGCATAGGATACAATTTTCACCCACTCCAATACCTCTAGCATACGGTCGGTCAAGAGTGAGTAAGCGGTTCTCCATTGCAAGATGAAGCGTTAGTGTTGCTCTCAGGCAATGTCCTGGACACCGGATGGATTTAGCGAGGCTAATTCAGTCTCCTCGTGATCTTACTGCTTGCCATGCTTCTTTGGAACTGAAATCGTAGTCTCCCCTCCATTTTAGAATATCATTACCTTCTTCATTCCCCAAGCCCTCGACACTTCGTATCTCCTCAGGCAACTGCAACATAAATTGTGGAATATACGAACAAAAATCTCTCGCAGGAGTCTGTACTGTAGTTTGGGGAGTGTACATTCTATTAACATGGCCAATGAGTATTTCCCCATCCAGGAGTCAAACCAAAATTCTAGTAAGTCCCACGGTTTACCTCCCACTGTGCTTCCATTTGTATCATTGACAATCCCACCTGAATTGACTTCCATCCCCACGATCCAATTAGGTCCTTCCAAGGAAACCATATGGAATTAAGGTAGAGGTATTTAATGTTTACTAACTGGCACCGAGGGTTTGCTTGTTTCACTAGTAATGCTTTGTTAACCTCTCCTAATCGGTGCAGCGCTAGTCCTCCTTGCGGCTTGCAGACTGTCCTAATTTAATAAGTCAATACCTTTTGAAGTTCTATATCTTCCCATAAGAATTATTTTATGACCGATTCTATCTTCTTGATAATGCGTTGTGGGAGTCGGAATGCCATCATCCAGTACACCGGGATGGTAGAGAGGGTTGCTTTGATCAATATCACTCTTCCTGCTAATGGGAGGAGTTGTCCGCACCAATTTTCCAATCTTTGCGCTATCTTGCTGACGATTGGGAGGCACATGCTCGCCTTAAGCCTACCTGTAAAAATTGGCACTCCTAAGTATTTGATTGGAAGTCATCCTGTTTGCCATCCACTTTGGTTAATGATTCATCTTATCCTATTTTGGCTCATCGCAAAAGGAATCATCATTAATTTTTCTTTACTAACCCCTCAAATCTACTTAAAGATCTCAACAGTTTGACCATTGAGATCGAAGGTTGAGGTTTTTAAAGAAAAAAATAAAATAATATCAAGTGCATTAAATGTGTCATGCAAAAAGTATAATAGTGCTTTTAAATCAACCGTTTATCTCATTTGAGATCTTTAAATATTTTTGGGCACAATAGAAATTTTCCTCTCTCTCTCTCTCTCTCTCTCTCTCTCTCTATATATATATATATATATATATATATATATATATATATATATATATATATAGAGAGAGAGAGAGAGAGAGAGAGAGAGAGAGAGAGAGAGAGAGAGAGAGAGAGACCATAATCGGGACAAGTTTGAAACTTAATCGGGGCATGTTTAGGTTGCTTCGACTGACAAAAATTAGCCCCCCATGGAATTCCTGAATCTCTCCACAAAATTTTCCCACCAACATGAGTGGCAAACGCAAGCATGTCAGTTCTATAAAAATGTCACAAAGATACTTCTCATGGTGGAAAGCGTATTGCCCATAAATGGCTCTCACAATCTGCACCATAATTAAGCCATCCTTGCTTTGAGGCTTGCATCTGATTGCTGGACATGATGAATGGTGGATCTACAAAAGTTTTAGGGCGAGTCTATGCTTATACTGTATGTCGTATGTCTTGTAGCCCATGCTTATAACTGTGAGCTTTCTTGTTGAGATGAAGGCTCAGAATGGCCCAAGGCACACGCAATCAACTATTTTCTTACAGGCCACGGCTTTAACCATAGTCTACATTTGTTTCCATATTGAATCTTGGGTGGAGTAGACGCTTCACTATGCAGATGGCTGGCTGTCTGGAGATTCCTTCAGCGTCAAATGACAAATCTCTTGTATGGCCTTTGAGTGGGCAACTAACATCGTGAGCCAGTGCTCTGGGGCCGCATGCTGGAGTAGTATTGATACATGTTTACAAGGGTGGGCTCAAAGAAGCGATAATGGCCTCAGCAGATTCTGAATCGAACCCATGAAAAAGAGATACAAGGTGGTTCGATTGAAGCCCAGCTATTTTCAACTTATTTTAAATCATTCAGTCCTTTAACCCAATTTTATCAAATTGCTGCTAAAATTTTAAATGTATTTGACAAATATCAAATCTGCCTATTGGAAATATTTTTTGAAAAATGATATAGTTTGATAACCGATTATCCCAACGAACATTGCAGAGGTGCTTGTGTAATAAGTATGTGGTCTACCCTACCACCTTCTTGTTGTTAAGTTTGGATTGGATTGGATTGGATTGGATCGGGTTGGAGCTACAATTAGGGACCTCCTGAGATTAGATTTCCCCTACCAAATGTTGACTGGTAAAGGAACCTCCGGAAAAGTTTCTTTGATGTCACAATACAGCGACGTTCCTTTTTGTGATAGTTAATTTACCGCCAGTATTAACGGCATGATTCGTGGGAATCTCATCTCACTCTCCCTCCCTCTTCTCTCTCTCACACACAGACACACAAATGCTCACACACGCACACACATGGTTAGAGGTGTCACGTATTATTGAGAGAGAAGTCTTGATTTTGGATTTAGTTTTTGTTTGGTATTTGCAGGTTTCCCACAGGGAAGAAGACCCTGTTCTAACTAAAGGCAATGGGGATTGGTGCGGGTTAGTACCACAATTCTTTCAACCCATTATCATTTACCGAGATCGAGTAGATCTTGTGGGTTATGATACTTCCTAGATGTAGACGCGGCGAAAATCCCCGCCTCTTCGCCTTTTCAGGGCTTGGAGCGGATCCTCTCGTGCGTCTAAGGCCTATTTATATAAACAGGGCGTGCCAGCTAGCTTACCTAAGCTAGCGAAGATATTAAACTGACTTCTAATCGTGGCGACTGTGAGCAAGTGAGCTCTTGTCGTCGCAGACCTTCTTGCACCGATGCGCAAGGGTCAGTCTGTACGCTTTGCAAAAATCGAGTTTTTGGAAATAGAAAGCCTACGAAGCGGTTCGAGGTGTTTAATTCGGGTTTTTAGATGCGATTGCAGATTTTAGATCACGTGGATTTGCACGTGCCTAAGTCTTTCCTTTTATCCCTTTATGGGCCACCTAGTTTGTGTGTTATGAACACTCCACTACATGGGCGAATTTGAGCGGGGCTTGCTTTGATGCAATATGCGTCCTACCTCGTGGTATGGCGTAGATGCAATGCAAACTCACGCTACTCCAAAGGGAAAACCCGAATGTAAAGACAATGCCGAAGGGAAATAACCGAAGGGAAATGACTTGTAATGTAAATGCCGAAGGGAGATATGTATATAGAGTATGTATATGGGCCCTTACTCGGGTCTTGCAAATAAGAGCGAAGGCTCAATGTGGGTGCGTGCTTGAATTGAAGGACTTACACACACGACATGAAATTAAACCCAAATATAACTTGCAGTATGGCCTTGATTAAGTTCTTGGGAATAAGTGCGAAAGCTCAATGTGTGTGAGTGCTTGAATTGAAGTACTGCGCACACAACATAAAATTAAACCCAAATAGTATAACACGACCCTTACTTGGGTCTTTCAAATAAGAGCAAAGGCTCAATGTGTGTGAGTGCTTGAATTGAAAGACTTACACACACGACATGAAATGAAAACCCAAATAGTATAGGTTGGCCCTTACTTGGGTCTTTCAAATAAGAGCGAAGGCTCAATGTGTGTGAGTGCTTGAATTGAAAGACTTACACACACGACATGAAATGAAAACCCAAATAGTATAGGTTGGCCCTTACTTGGGTCTTTCAAATAAGAGTGAAGGCTCAATGTGTGTGAGTGTTTGAATTGAAAGACAACGCACCCAACTTAAGCAAAACCCTACGAAAATTAAAATATATGTATATATTTATGTATTAGGGGCTGATTAGGCCCGTGTGTGTTCAAAATCGTGCACAACTAAAAGAGTGCACGTGTGTGGGTATGCCAAGCCACGTTATTACAAGTGGGGGGAGACTATGCTCCGTTATTACAACCCCGTATCGAATTAAATCTTAAGCAAGTATACAACTAAGGACCGAGTTAGGCACTTACTAATAGCTGGTCCGAAGAAGCCTTGCTTGAGCGTGGGCTTGGCCTTCGCCTTTGGCTGCAAAAGAGAGCTCCGCGAGGTTGAACGGCAAGGGGAGGTGCTGGCCGAATGTCCTTGGTGCGCAGAAGAGGCGCCTTGAAGGTGGCCCGGCTGCTAGGGAAGGGCTGTTTTTGGCGTGTCGGGCTAGAGGGCCTAAGTAGGGTCACTAAGGGAGTATGGCACTAAGGGAAGGGAACTAGCTAGGAGAAGGTTATGGCTGGCAGATGGCTGGCCGAATGAAGATGGTGGCGGCTAGTGGCTGGCCTTAGGTTGATATGGTAGTGGGTTAGGTGGCTGAGAGTGGAGAAGGAGTAAGGTGGAGGATAGGGTACTAACCGTGATTGAAGAGGGGCGGTGGATGGAAGAAAGGAGCTGGGCAGCTGGGATGCGCAGGAGGGGATTCGGCCAGTGTGGTGGTGGTGGTGGTGCTCGGCTGGAGTGGTGGTGTTGGTGGTGGCTGACTATGGGGCAGGTGGAGCAGGAGGGGAGTCGGCTGAGCTGGAAAGGGGAGGACCCGGCTGGTGGAAGGTGGGGCTTCTAGATGAGAAAACCCGCCCCAAAAGGGGGGGGGTTTATATAGGGCTGGTTTTGGGGTAGTGGTTAAGTGGTTTAGGTAGGGTGGTGTGGTGATAAGGTGGGCTGGAAAGGGTAGGGCCAGATATTTTAAATACAAGTAGTTTGGGTAGGTTGTGGGCTAGGGGTGGTTTAGAGGTTTAGGGTTTAGCTAGGTGGGTTGGTTTTAGGGTGAGGTTTAGTGAGGTAGGTTAGGTGATTAGGCTCATATTAGGATGAGATTAGGGTAGGAGGCTAGGATTAGGTGTTTTTTATTAGGTTTAGGTGAAGGAGCTCCCTTTGCATGACCCATGGGCCTTAACCACATCATGTTGGTGCAGCCCTAGGTTAGGTTTTGGCTAATTACAAGCTTAAACCCACTCAATTAGGCTAACCCACATGATTAACCCCAAACTTGACACACAAGTCAAGCTTAATTACAACACACACTTGATCTTATCCACCCCCATTCTCTCTCATGCCCATAATCCCACGTGAAATTCAAGTGGGCCCCACCTCCATTTATGAGAAGGTGATGTGGGCCATGGATATGGATATTGGATTGGATCTCTGGATCCAAATCCAAATCCAAGTCCATACATGGGTTTGGATTGGGATCTGGATATATATGGTCCAGATCCGATCCAAACTGAACTCTGACTCCTTCGAGCTGTGTTCGAAACGAACGGTTTGTGCGGAGCATCAGTGCTTCGGCTGCGTTGGGTCTTCGCCAACATGATCATCCGTCTCTGTTTTCGCCTTCCGGAGATGACTTCAAACAATGTTTTGATGATAACAAGGTCTTGGACGTTCGAGATCCTAGGGGTGTAGATTTGATACGAGAGTTGCTGTGCCGGGCTCGACATGTGCTCCAGTTTCGAGCTCTTCTTACCTTTTCTGGTCCTGTTTGGATTAGGCCAAGCTGCTTTGGGGTTTCAAAACATGTTTTAAAAAGGTTTTAAAAGCCATATTGTATATTTTTGAAATACAGAGTTCAAAATATATGCACAGGGTTGTCTGGAAGGCTCCTGGGTTTCCAGACTCAAAATGGCCCTTTGGGGCTGCTTTTACGAAACCAGATGGATTTGAGAAATTCGTGGGATTTCGGGGTGTTTACAGATGCCCCTCTTTGGCCTTGTCCAGATCGATTTGGATAAGGGCAAAGATGACAAACACCCCTTTCAATGTCTCCCTAGATCTAGCCACGAAGAATATGGGATCGTCCTAATTTTTAGCAAAATCTCAATTTACAAACTCTGGTAGGAGGAGATTATCACGCCAAAGGGTTTTGTTCTATGGAATCTGGTCCTAAATGGGATCATGTTTATGCAAGTGCCATGCGTGGAATGCAGATGACATGACATGGGTGTGGTGCCAAGAGTGGCGACCTCCCAGAGACCAGATGTGGTCGAACTCTAGAGACTTATAAGGCCTACTGCTCCAAGTGAGCAAAATCCTATGTTGTTTGATGTTCGACTTTTCAAAACTTATTTACAAAAACTATTTACAAAAGGGACAACAGTCTTGAGTCTCGATCCTAAGGATCTCAAGCTCTTCGTATTTGCCCTTGTTTGAGTCTTAACACTCGCTTATCTGATGGAGGTTTTATAAGAAAACAGGCTATATTTCAAATTCCTACGTCTTACTTGAAATGTCGAATTCTCAAACAAGATGAAATTCAAGTAAGTAAATCCTATTTTTACTTTAGGATTCCTCGAAATGAACCATGCTTTAGCTTGAGATAAGCCAGGGATGGGAAAGAGATACCACGGTCCCTTCTGAAGCGTCCCATGGTTTAAGGCATAAAAGGCGTAAAACTGCTCTTTTTGAGCTTTTTGGCCTCTTTTTCCTTTTTTTTTCATAGAGGGTCTCCCTTTGGGAGTATTTTTTCTTTCATCCCTCTTTTTCACAAGAGAATCGATTTTTCTTTTAAATTCTGGTTTCTTTCTTTTGGAAAGATACTTTGAATGGGCGTTTTCCTTTTGTTTGGGCCGTATTTTTCCTTTTGGAAGGAGAAGAGAAGAGGGGAGGACTTATCCCAAGCCTACACTCGATCCATCCCAGATCAGCCTATTTAGAAATAGCACATACTACTTGCAAGTATCTTGCTATGTTGAACTAGGCCTTTCTTTGTAAGAAGAAGGATTTTGAAATGTAACCACGATTTTGAAGACTCCACTTTTTCACAAGTGCGAATTCTCTCACTCAGGGTCACACTATTTTGCCTTTGCACCTTATTTTCATATCTCAGGGCAACTATCCCTAAAATTTTTAAAAATTGAAATTTAATCCAAATCCTACACATGATACTTCTTCAAGTATTGAATATTGATAGGATCTGCTAAATTCCTACCGTCTACATCGATCAACCAATACGAATTGTTCGTAGTGGTTGCTCGTACAACATAGGGTCCATCCCAGTTGGGGCGCCACTTTCCCAAGGGGTGTGGGCCACGATGATGGATGGTTTTTAAGACCAGATCCCCCACTTCAAAGTGGCGAGGTCTCATGTGTTTGCTATAATGTTGGGCTATCCTTTGTCGGTATGCACGAGCATGATCCATGGCAAGGAGTCGCCTCTCATCTAGCAAATCTAGTTCGGCCATCCTAGCATGCTGAAGCGTCTCTAGGGGGAGGTCAAGTGCAATGGACGTATGAAATGAATGCAGTTGGGTATGAATGGGAAGAATGGCGTTTGTGCCATAGACCAATTCGAATGGTGTGGCATTCATGGGAGTCTAAATGGAAGTCCTATAAGCCCATAAAGCTTCATCCAGCTTCTCGTGCCACGTCCTACCCTTCTCTAAGGTTTTCTCAATTATGCTAATGAGAGTCTTGTTTGTGGCTTCGGCTTGGCCGTTGCCTTGAGGGTAGTAGGGCGAGGAGAAGTGGTGAGTTATGCAATACGTGTTGCACAACTTAACCATCCGCTCATTTTTGAATGGGGTGCCATTATCAGACACAAGGTCTCGTGGAACCCCAAATCGAGCCAAGATATTCCTCCGGATGAAAGCCACCACATGTTGCCCCATTACGTTGGTTAGGGAAATGGCTTCCACCCACTTGGAGAAATACTTCGTGGCTGCTAAAATAAATCGATGCCCATTCGAGGCCTTTGGAAATATTGGGCCTACGATGTCAAACGCCCCACATGGTAAATGGCTAGGGGCTAACCACGGAATACAATGCAGATGAAGGGATATGAATGGCGTGCCCATGCACTTGACATGGATGACACTTCCTAACATGATCGTGACAATCCTTCTTCAGGGTGGACCAAAAATAGCCCCCTCTAAGTATTTTTATTACCATCATGTTGGCATTAACATGACCTCCACATTCTCCATCGTGGAATTCATGCATCACTATCCTAGCCTCCTCTAGGTCGATACACCTAAGCAGAATGCCGGTAAAACTTTTTTTGTATAAAACCCCACCCAAAATGGTGTATCGGGTCGAAATCTTACGGATGAATGCCTTATCTTTGGATGTGGCATCCTCGGCGAATCCCCCATTTTTTAGAAATTGTTTTATGTCATAAAACCAGGGTTTTTCAATAGACTCTGGGTTGTTTTGGCAAATATCCAAGTCGTGTGTGGATGGGTGGGGCGCATGCCATATCTCCAAAGATCTGGTCCCTGAAATGGGATCGACCTTCAGGGCTGAACCCAAGGAGGAGAGGGCATCGGCGATGCCATTGTCCTCTCTTCCTACGTGTGTGAGTTTACACGATCGAAAGGACTGGACCAATCGAGTAGCCAACTCGTGATATGGAAGTAGTTTCTCATTATGTACTTGCCAAATTTTTAAAACCTGGTTTATGACTAGGAGCGAGTCTCCAAAGACCTCGATGCATGATAACCCTAGAGTTTTCGAAATTCTTAAGCCTTGTATGAGTGCTTCATACTCAGCTACGTTGTTGGAACATTCAAAATCTAAGCAGACTGCTATGGGAATCTTGCCCTTTTCAGGGGAGATTAGGATGACCCTAGCACCAGCCCCTCGTTGGTTTCGTGCCCCATCGAAGTGCATCTTCCACACTTGGTTTTCGAAAGAATTTGCCAAAATGTGGTTTTGAAAATGGTTTTGTAATATGCCTTCATCAGGCATTTCAACAAGAGTGGGATATGCGTCCTCTAAGGGGAACTCAGCAACATAATCTGCTAGGGCTTGCCCCTTAATGGAGATCTGGTGATGGTATTTCAGATCATACTCCATTAGAAGGAGTTGCCATTTTCCCAATCTACCCATGAGAATGGGTTTTTCGAACAAGTGCTTAATTGGATCAAGCTTGGACACTATCCAGATCTCATGATCCAGGAAATAGTGTCTGAATTTCTAGCAGGCCCAAACTAGGGCCAAGCACGTCTTCTCCATGGCTTGATAATTTCGTTCATAAGCCAAGAGAGTTTACGAAATGTAGTAGATGGCATACTCCTTATGGGTGTCATCCTCGTATTGAGCCAACAAGGCTCCTAAAGCATTCACATGCACGGAGATGTATAATAAAAGCGGTTTTCCTTGCTTTGGAGGGTTCAAAACGGGGGGATTAACCAAGTATGCCTTCAGTCTCTCGAAGGACTTCTAGCATTCGTCATCCCATAAGAATTTCGCACCCTTCCTCAACAGTTTGTTGAAGGGTTCGCATCTAGTTGCCAGATTCGATATGAATCGGCAAACGGATTGTAAGCGACCTTGGAGGCTACGGATTTGAATGAGATTGGAGGGTGGAGCCATGTCTATGATGGCTCGACACTTAGAGGGGTCGACTTCTATTCCCCTTTGGCTCACCATAAAGCCCAGAAGCTTCTCTGATTCTACCCCGAATACACATTTTTGAGGGTTTAGCTTTACTTTGTAAAGCCTAAGCCTTTCGAAAATCTTTTGTAAACATTCAATATGGGTGCATCGGGTTTTGGATTTCGCCAAGAGATCATCTACATACACTTCTAGAGCTCATGAATTTGATCATGGAAGATCGTGGTCATGGCTCGTTGGTATGTTGTGCCGGCATTTTTCAAACCAAAGGGCATGACCGTATAGCAGTACGTGCCCCATGGGGTTGTGAAGGCGGTCTTACCCTGATCTCATGGACTTAGGTTGATTTGATTATAGCCTGAATAGCCATCCATAAACGAAAACATTTCATGATTTGCAGTACTATCGACTATCAAATCTATGTTTGGTAAAGGATATCCTTTGGAGTGGCTTTATTCAGGTTTCTGAAATCGATGCATATTCGAATTTTCCCATTGGTTTTTCGAACTACAATGATGTTTGACAACCAATCAGAATACGCAATGGGTTTTATAAATCCGGCTTTTAGCAGATCTTTTAAACCCTCTTTGACTTGCGTGTGTACATTCGGGTGTATTTTCCTAAGCTTCTGCTTTGTGGGCTTTACACCTGCATCTAAGGGAAGACGATGTTCGACAATGCTGGGATCTATGCCCGGCATGTCTTCATACGTCCATGCAAACACATCTAAATAGGTTCGTAGAAATGCAATGAATGCTAACCTTTCAGTTTCATGCAAGCATGCGCCTATTTTGATGGATTTGGGATTGGAATCATCCCCTAGGTTCACCTCTATGAAATCTCCTCCTACTGATTGGGAAGGTCTTTCAAAATCGAGAATCTTATGAAATTCTGGGAGCTCAGAAGTGGGATCTTCCTCAAGGGGATCCACTTCTGGGCTTTGATCATTCTCGTGGGCTATAGACCCGAGGGAATTTGATGTGTGGTTTTCGAAAAGACCTGGTTTTGTACTTGGATTTTCAAGTGATTTCAAAATTTTTGGTCTGGCTATGCAGACGACGTTTCTTTCGAAATCCTTTTCTTTTGCCAAAGTCCTACCAGGAGCAGCTATGTACAAAATCTTTTTGGTATTTTCCAAATTTTCGATTTTTTTAGTTTTTTGTAAAACAAGAACTTTGGGAACTATACAAAGCACTCTTTTTTCGAGTTTTTGTTTTTCTATTGTTTTTGGTTTTTCTTGTTTTTCGATTTTTTTGATTTTAAGCTTTTCAATTGTTTTTGTATTTTTAGAAAAGGGATCTTCCGTCATACCTACAAAGGGAAAACACTACGGGTTAGACTCGGAATAGGAGGTCTAAATCGTAGGTCTCTTCTAAGACAGGTTCTGGGGCACCCTTGACCCAGGTGGTCACAGGGGGTGGCTCCGACGGTATTCGGGGAGTATAGCCGATCCCATATCAGCTTGGATTGGCCCTAGGAAGGATGGGCTCTAGGAGACCTTGGTTTTGTGCCCCTAGCCTCTTGTAGGGCGTGTAGCCCATGTTCAACAACATGTTCCACGACTTTTTGTTTTTTGAAAAGGTTTGATACAAGTCGTGGTCCTGGAACATGCTGTCGTCCATATTGTGCTCATATGGCCTCTTGTCAAGGGGCTTTGGAAATAGGGAACGCTTGGGTTTTCCTAGAAGGGTTAGAATCAGGAGGGGGCCTGCTTTGGGCGGCCCCTTCACACATACAACCTTCCTAGGGTTGTTTAACACGAGCCGAGGTGGCTCGACCATAATTTGCCCCAGGTTAGCCTCATGGGCCTGGGAGCTTGATAAACAAGGGGAGTTTATGATCCCCTGAAGCTGTGGGTGACTCTCACCTAGGATCACTACAACCTGGTTCCTAAAAGGGATCTTGACACACCTGTGGAAGGTGGATGGCACAGCGCACAAACTGTGTATCCAGGGCCTTCCCAACAACAGGTTATAATGGGGGTGGATATCCAAAACATGGAACACCCCCGTGTCTTCGATCCCTCCCGTTTCCATTGGGAGTTCGATGGATCCTAAAGGTCTAAACGCATTCCCATCGTATCTAGTGATAACGATGGGGCTTGGGTTCACTAAAGTCAAGGTAACTCCGATTTTATACGCCACATGAACCTCCACCGTCGACTAGGCACCTGTCTAGAGAGTGGTTGTTCAGAACCACCTCGATATGCAGGGCCTGGTTGTGGGATTCGTAGGGTCTATCTACATCATCTTCCGAGAAAGTGATGGGCGATTTTGCTCCTAATAAAGCCACTTGGGCAGACAAGGATTCCGGACTTATGTTCGAATCAACCTTGGCCCTTTCTAGAATTTTCTCTAATACAAGTCTATGCCTAGGCGAGGTTTGTATAAGCTCTAAGATAGACATGTGAATATGAATCTTTGAAAGGTGGTTTTCGAAGTCATAAGGATTTAGGATGACTTTGTCCTTATCTGCTTTTGGCAGAACACTAGGGATACATGCTTTTGAGGGGCCAGGCACACTCACTACCTTTTGAGCACCTTGAAGGTGTGGGGGTTGATAGATCCTCCCGGATCTAGTGACTTCCCCCATGACCACCCTAGGGTTCGCGCTAAATTTGGCTCTAAGGATGAGCTGGGGAGAACCTTGGATTTTCAAAACTGGTTTTGTCGGGGATTCCACTTTTGGTGGTCCCCGAATGATGACTTGGGCGGGCTTCTTATATAATACAAGAGTGGGCGCACAAGTGGGTCGACCAGGCTCTGGTTTTTGTGCTAGTTCTTTAGAAATGGTGAGGGTACATACCTCCTTTCCTTTCCCACTGCCACTGGCGTGTTTGGGAAAGGGTTCTTTGAAGATAGCTTGAGGTGGCTCAGGTTCCGCAGTGACTTGGAGCCGGCCTTCTGCTATCAAGTTCTCAATTTTATTTAAGAGGGAGAAGCAGCGTTTGGTATCATGGCCTTTGAGCCGATGATACTTACAAAATCGGTTTAAATACCCCCCTTTAGAAGTGACTCCTTCAGGGATTTCAGGGAGTTCTATCATGCCTTGGGCCAGTAGGAGGTCTAGGACCTCCGACACAGGTTGCCCCAGCGGAGTGTACTCCCGTTTTTCAACCGGTTTTTGAAAATTTTGCTCCCTCTTATTTTCTAACTTTTCAAAATTTTTGGAAGTGCCCGCCATGCCTGGATCCACCCAGACATTGGCGATTTTATGGGGCTTTGCCTCTTTGTCCATCGTGGGTAGCCCGTATGTGATGGGCTTTTCCAAACGGGTTTTAGAAACGACACTTCCTTTCCACAAGTGATCGTATGTCCCTTTTCGCAAGTTGATTTCGAAAAGGGAGGCCTTTTTGATCAACTTATGGAAAGTTGAGATCTCATGGAGCGAGAGAAGGGTTTTTAACTCGCTTTTAAAGTTATCTAGGATGAGCATGACTGCGCATCCTTCGGATATGGGCTCTCGCACTTGGCCCAAAAGTGACCTCCATCTTATAATGAAGGCATGTACGTCTTCGTTCATGCCTTGCTTTGTATCCCTTAAGGTATTCAGAGTCGGGGTGACTTCTACGTTGTCTGCAAATCTTTGCAAGAAGCAGTTCGCTAACTCTTCAAAAGTAGCGAACTGGCTTAAGTCGTAGGAAGCCAACCATTTGGCAGCTGTGCATTTAAGGGATAAAGGGAACCAATACACCCATTTCATCGAGTCCTTTTTCTTCTTATGGGCTCGACGCGAGAAAAGCTGCAAGTGAGACCTAGGGTCTCCCATGCCATCATACCGATGGAAGTTCGGTATTTCATCGTCACTATCTGTTTCGTAATCCATAGGAAGGAAATCAGACAGGGCATAGCTTTTTTTCTCTTTATTCTGCCCTTTCAGCAACTGCTGTAGGGCTTTACGGTCCTTTTGTGTGAAGGACTCGTGGTATTGGTTGCCTTCCATTACGGAGGCCTCTTTGTGCTTGTGAGGTTTTTCAGATTTTTTCTTAGGCCTTTGTTCACCATTTGATGAACACGAATCGCCTACTTCAGCCTCTTGGCTGAGAGCATCGATTTTGGCCTCAAACTCCCTTCTCAGGTCCTCGATCTCATCTAGTTTTATTTTGTTTTTGAAAATCCTCCTAGAGTGAGAACTTGATGCGCATGAGCCTTGGCTCGACACTTCACTTGGATTAGATTTTGACATGCTTTTTCAAGCTTTTCCAAAATTTCCTAAGTACAAGCAAAGAAAACAAGTTAAAGTGACACCTTTTTAACAAAATTTTCGCAAAACTTCTACCTTAAAAACTCGATTTTTGGAAGGCTCACGTCCTACCGGGCGTGCCAATCTCTGTAGACGCAATGAAAATCCCCGCCTCTTCGCCTTTTCAGGGCTTGGAGCGGATCCTCTCGTGCGTCTAAGGCCTATTTATATAAACAGGGTGTGCCAGCTAGCTTACCTAAGTTAGCGAAGATATTAAACTGACTTCTAATCGTGGCGACTGTGAGCAAGTGAGCTCTTGTCGTCGCAGACCTTCTTGCACCGATGCGCAAGGGTCAGTCTGTACGCTTTGCAAAAATCGAGTTTTTGGAAATAGAAAGCCTACGAAGCGGTTCGAGGTGTTTAATTCGGGTCTTTTAGATGCGATTGCAGATTTTAGATCACGAGGATTTGCACGTGCCTAAGTCTTTCCTTTTATCCCTTTATGGGCCACCTAGTTTGTGTGTTATGAACACTCCACTACATGGGCGAATTTGAGCGGGGCTTGCTTTGATGCAATATGCGTCCTACCTCGTGGTATGGCGTAGATGCAATGCAAACTCATGCTACTCCAAAGGGAAAACCCGAATGTAAAGACAATGTCGAAGGGAAATAACCGAAGGGAAATGACTTGTAATGTAAATGCCGAAGGGAGATATGTATATAGAGTATGTATATGGGCCCTTACTCGGGTCTTGCAAATAAGAGCGAAGGCTCAATGTGGGTGCGTGCTTGAATTGAAGGACTTACACACACAACATGAAATTAAACCCAAATATAACTTGCAATATGGCCTTGATTAAGGTCTTGGGAATAAGAGCGAAAGCTCAATGTGTGTGAGTGCTTGAATTGAAGTACTACGCACACAACATGAAATTAAACCCAAATAGTATAACACGACCCTTACTTGGGTCTTTCAAATAAGAGCAAAGGCTCAATGTGTGTGAGTGCTTGAATTGAAAGACTTACACACACGACATGAAATGAAAACCCAAATAGTATAGGTTGGCCCTTACTTGGGTCTTTCAAATAAGAGCGAAGGCTCAATGTGTGTGAGTGCTTGAATTGAAAGACTTACACACACGACATGAAATGAAAACCCAAATAGTATAGGTTGGCCCTTACTTGGGTCTTTCAAATAAGAGTGAAGGCTCAATGTGTGTGAGTGTTTGAATTGAAAGACAACGCACCCAACTTAAGCAAAACCCTACGAAAATTAAAATATATGTATATATTTATGTATTAGGGGCTGATTAGGCCCGTGTGTGTTCAAAATCGTGCACAACTAAAAGAGTGCACGTGTGTGGGTATGCCAAGCCACGTTATTACAAGTGGGGGGAGACTATGCTCCGTTATTACAACCCCGTATCGAATTAAATCTTAAGCAAGTATACAACTAAGGACTGAGTTAGGCACTTACTAATAGCTGGTCCGAAGAAGCCTTGCTTGAGTGTGGGCTTGGCCTTCGCCTTGGGCTGCAAAAGGGAGCTCCGCGAGGTTGAACGGCAAGGGGAGGTGCTGGCCGAATGTCCTTGGTGCGCGGAAGAGGCGCCTTGAAGGTGGCCGGCTGCTAGGGAAGGGCTGTTTTTGGCGTGTTGGGCTAGAGGGCCTAAGTAGGGTCACTAAGGGAGTATGGCACTAAGGGAAGGGAACTAGCTAGGAGAAGGTTATGGCTGGCCGAATGAAGATGGTGGCGGCTAGTGGCTGGCCTTAGGTTGATATGGTAGTGGGTTAGGTGGCTGAGAGTGGAGAGGGAGTGGAGAAGGAGTAAGGTGGAGGATAGGGTACTAACCGTGATTGAAGAGGGGCGGTGGATGGAAGAAAGGAGCCAGGCGGTTGGGATGCGCAAGAGGGGATTCGGCCGGTGTTGTGGTGGTGGTGGTGCTCGGCTGGAGTGGTGGTGTTGGTGGTGGCTGATTGTGGGGCAAGTGAAGCAGGAGGGGAGTCGACTGAGCTGGAAAAGGGGAGGACTCGGCTGGTGGAAGGTGAGGCTTCTAGATGGGAAAACCCGCCCCAAAAGGGTGGGGTTTATATAGGGCTGGGCTAGGTCGGTTAGGGCTGGTTTTGGGGTAGTGGTTAGGTGGTTTAGGTAGGGTGGTGTGGTGATAAGGTGGGCTGGAAAGGGTAGGGCCAGATATTTTAAATACAAGTGGTTTGGGTAGGTTGTGGGCTAGGGGTGGTTTAGAGGTTTAGGGTTTAGCTAGGTGGGTTGGTTTTAGAGTGAGGTTTAGTGAGGTAGGTTAGGTGATTAGGCTTAGATTAGGACAGGATTAGGGTAGGAGGCTAGGATTAGGTGTTTTTGGTTAGGTTTAGGTGAAGGAGCTCCCTTTGCATGACCCATGAGCCTTAACCACATCATGTTGGTGCAACCCTAGGTTAGGTTTTGGCTAATTACAAGCTTAAACCCACTCAATTAGGCTAACCCACATGATTAACCCCAAACTTGACACACAAGTCAAGCTTAATTACAACACATACTTGATCTTATCCACCCCCACTCTCTCTCATGCCCATAATCCCACATGAAATTCAAGTGGGCCCCACCTCCATTTATGAGAAGGTGATGTGGGCCATGGATATGGATATTGGATTGGATCTCTGGATCCAAATCCAAATCCAAGTCCATACATGGGTTTGGATTGGGATCTGGATATATATGGTTCAGATCCGATCCAAACTGAACTCTGACTCCTTGGAGCTGTGTTCGAAACGAACGGTTTGTGCGGGGCCTAACAGCATCAGTGCTCGGTCTGCGTTGGGTCTTCGCCAACATGATCGTCCGTCTCTGTTTTCGCCTTCCGGAGATGACTTCAAACAATGTTTTGATGATAACAGGGTCTTGGACGTTCGAGATCCTGGGGGTGTGGATTTGATACGAGAGTTGCTGTGCCGGGCTCGACATGTGCTCCAGTTCCGGGCTCTTCT
This sequence comes from Brasenia schreberi, assembly GCA_036023115.1. Taxonomy (NCBI): domain Eukaryota; kingdom Viridiplantae; phylum Streptophyta; class Magnoliopsida; order Nymphaeales; family Cabombaceae; genus Brasenia; species Brasenia schreberi. The sequence continues at coordinate 19,745,449 of JAYKKT010000072.1, forward strand.
TAGCTTTCCTGGTCCTGCCTGGATTAGGCCAAGCTGCTTTGGGGTTTCAAAACATGTTTTAAAAAGGTTTTAAAAGCCATATTGTATATTTTTGAAATACAGAGTTCAAAATATATGCACAGGGTTGTCTGAGAGGCTCTTGGGTTTCCAAACTCAAAATGGTTCTTTGGGGCTGCTTTTACGAAACCAGATGGATTTGAGAAATTCGTGGGATTTCGGGGTGTTTACACTAGACAGTCTACATTGATCAGCACATGCCATCTTTCAACTCAAATATTTCTGATTCTTAATTTTGCCTCCTCTCCAGTTGTCATACGCGATGCAACCGAGTCGCAGCATACCTCAGCAGAAGCCAGCTCTTGCAAGGAAGAAAAAGAAGAAACGGCAGAGGAAGAATGGAAGAGAGGTGCACGGTTACTCGTAGAGGATTTTGACATGAAATTTTTTTGGTTATTGTTGTAGATTACTCTATTCGTTTATTTTCCATTCTATAAATACTTGGTTTTTTCCTCTTCCTTGTTTTCTTTCTCTGGGCTTTCCGTTAAAGTTATTTTGCTCGAGATATTTAAAAGCAAAAATTATTTTTTTTAAATATTTTTCTTTTATAAAGCAACTCGTGAAATCTGGAAAGAGGACCCTTCTTCCAGCATTTCATGATTGTTGTTATTGGGACCAAAAGTGGCCAACAACAGCAACTTATATCTCCCACCTTCACTCAATGTAACCACCTGCAAAAGCATTCAAACCAAGCTGCTTAATTATTAATTTATAGTTAGTTCCACTTACTGCCTACTAATTAAAAGGATTTTTATTTTGATAATCCATGTATAGGCTTCATTTACTTGCTTTGTTAGGTCAACATCATGGCTTATTTTTGCAGTGAACCCCAAGCTAGATGGACGTCCCTAGTATCAAACTCAAGACCTTCAACTTGCAAGATGACCCTCTTATCCAGGTGAGCTATTGCTCATTGTGCACCTTGGCTTATCATTCTATTGTTGCTACACTGAGAAGCTGCATATGCTCTTGAATTGTTATTTGATGAACAATAATGATGTTCATGTCCATCATCTATGAGTGAGGTCCAAGATCATCTAAACGTACCGAAGAAATGCGTTATAAGGATTACAGTGCAACTACTTTTACAAGCCGTGTTGCCTTCTAAAGGACTGAACTCTCCTTTGCATCACCGATTGCCGAAGTTTGCAATGAACGCATCCACCTTTGCATTTACTTCCTCTGTTGATACCTTCAAATCATGGTCATCGTTGTTGTCGTTCTCGTTGTCCTCTTTGCAACTTCGATGATGATTAGTGGTACTAATAAACTGTGCATTTCCTTCTTTTTTGCATGGTCATTGGTGTTTTTGTGGAGGTGATGAGGATGATGGGTTCTTTAACTTCATATAGGTCCTTGTCGTAGTCCTCAGTCACACAACGAAGAGGGGAAGAGTCGTAGGAAGACATCAATAACAGAGGAAGAAGAAGAAGGAGGTGAGATGGTAGGAAGACATCAATAACAGAGGAAGAAGAAGAAGGAGGTGAGATGGATACACGGTTACCTCTGGCGGATTACTAAGAAAGTTCTCTTTGTATTTTGTTTTCGTGTTTTTTTACTGTATTCACTATAGTATCGACAGTGAAAAACTTTCATTAAAACCGACTTGGTATTCCCTTTCTTTGTTGTGGTCTGCCATATTGACAGTTTTACTAAAATTGGGTGTGAAAGGAGAGAAAAATTTATGAGAAATAATTTTAGTATTTAAAAAAAATATGCAAATAGTAAAAAGAGTCTACTTGTAGTAATCCCTCAAATATATGTTAAACTTATATTTAACATTCGACCCAGATAGCCGTTGAGGAAGGAAAACTGAAAACCCCACGAATTCAAGAAGCTTCAAGGACAGCTAAACGAAATAAACGGTGGCGCACCTCGAGCCAAGTAACCACCGATGGTATCACGAAAATCGGCGACCAGGGAGAGGTCTTCATGTCGAAATCAGACCGTCGATGACGCTGATGAACGGCTCATGTTCGTTTTTGAAGTCAAGAGTAGGTGGTGCCACGTCATTGACATTGACCGCCTCATGGAAGAGCTTTATGGCTCCCGTTACAGCGGGCCCCAGGTCCCTTTTGGCGTTTGGTGACGGAGGCCCCACACTGCCGAGTAAATCAGCCACCCTCCCGTGCACGAATGAATCTCTTGAGGGCAGGCTCGTTTATGAAATACCTCCTTTTCCAGCTAATATTACGACCATATCCCTGGACATGTTTTGCTTCGAAGATCCAGTGGTGGAAGCAGAAAATTGTTTCGGGGTGAATTGAAGTTCATCAAAATTCAGGTGAATCGGATCATACAATTTTTTCAAGATTGGAATTTCTTTATAAATCATCTTTTATTTTTTTCTTGTTTATTTCAATTTAAATAAGACGGCCGCCATACCTTGCCCCTGAGTTATAAGATTGGAATGTCTTTATGTAAGTCTACCCACCAGGAGAAGACGTCTATAAGATCACCTAATAAAGTTCTAAGAAAAGTGCAATCAGAGTGTTAGGTTAACTTGTAGGGCGTATTAACTTCTGTGTTATACTCCTAGAGGCGCATGGAGTGTACGTGTGTGGTAGGCTGCAGCCTCCTCTTGTATAAGAAAAGTTCTAAGAAGAAGTCAAAATGATATCAAGATAAAATGGAAGAGAAGTGCTTGTGTAGGCACTTCAAAAAGGCAAAGATATAATGTGGAGAATGTTGTTTTCTTAAGCTAAATGCTAGTAGGGCGAAAATTTGAGCACTATGATGATTAAAAGTTCAATTAATGTTACTTGACGTGAAAGAAGGCTTGGTTTTCACTGTTGTGTTGATTGGTAAACTTATGATCTCCTCGACTATTAAATTCTTATGTGCTTTTCAAACTTGGTCTCCCAGATACCAGCACAAAATTGAATTTGAAAATGAACCTATAAAGATGTCAAAAGCTTCAATGTAATCTCTGCATTCAATCCTTCCCCCAACATGTTCTACTTTACTTAGATTGTTGGGACATGTAAGGAAGTAGCTAGCTCCGATGGGTTGAACTTTAATATTTCTCTATGACAAAAGTATACACGATATATCTATATGTATGCGTGTGTGTGAGAGAGGGTTATTTCCTGAACTAACGATCAAACTTAAGGTGTTTCCATGAAAATAACATACATATCACCTTTAGTTCATCAAATAACACGAAAATTCATAGTTTTTCATGGAAATAACAAAAAAAATATCACCTTTAATTCATTAAATAAAATTAAGTTCGTGACATTTTCATGAAATGGACAGTTTTAGCCGTGCCAGTGCCACAAAGCCCTGATCTTTCTAACCCTTGCCCAAAATATGGCTTTTGGTTTTCCATTTTGCTTTGAAATGTCGCGTTTTTGTCATCTTTTTCCAATATTATTGCAGGTCTCTTGAACCACTGCACTGAAATGGCTTTCACGTAATGTATCTCTCAAGAAAAGACAAAATAAATAAATCTCTAACCGTTCCACTGATGACTCGAGGGGCAAGTACCCGAACGACTTCACAATTTATTCCCTCCGTTTTTTGTCGTTGTGTTCTCAATTTTGTTCTACTCTCTCTCTCTCTCTCACACACACACACACATCATGGGGCCTTGGCTATGTGAAGCTAAACAAGTTTTGGTTGTTCTTCAATAATTGATCTGATGGTGATTCTGGTTGATTCTCCAGCATCCTCTGTGATTCCGATCAATTCTCCAACGTCCTCTGCACTAGCTCGGCTCGATGAAGACTGGGTTAGGTACGCAAGAGTGAATCGTTTGTTTCCAGTGAACATGTATATGTGATCTTGTGTTTGAAGGTTTCCTGACAGTAGTATTTGCCTAAGAGGTATTTCATATCGTTTTCACTATCTATATGATCTCTGTGCTGCTCTCTATTTAGCAATGCCTGCTCCATGACCTCTCAGATTTCCACTGAGCTTTCTTTTTCTAGAACCCTTATCCGGTCAGTTACAGATAAACACTGTAACCGCCCGGCGGTTTCGACCAGTCATGGCCGTTACGACCTTCTTTCCCGCAATCCATCCACAAATAACAACTGGATGGCCACAAATATCTCCAGCTTCAAATCTCGTATGAAGCGGTTTATCCAGACGGCACTCGTTGTAGCCATACAACAAGCCACATACTCAGCTTCCTGTATATGCAATTCTACAAAACCCTGTTTCTTACATGCCCAAGAAACAATACCACCTCCAAATAAAAATATTTTTCCCAAGATTGATTTGGTGTTATCTTTGCTGTTAGCAAAGTCAACATCTGAGTATCTTACCACTTTCAGTTCATCTGCTTTAAAACACAATTTCAAGTCTTTTGTTCCTTTAAGATATCTTAAAATCCTTTTTATAACATCCAATGCTACCATGTAGGACTACTTTGATATTTACTTATAAGACCAACAGCGAAGCTGATATCAGGTCTTTTACACAACATAACAACTTATGCATAAGGAACATTAGGCTTATCGTCCCCTTTATCAAGACAATCAGCCTTACTCAGTTTAACCCCTTTTGTAATGGGTGTAATAACATACTTGCATTCACCCATTTTGAACTTCTTGAGGATATAGTCAATATATCTCTTCTTACTTAAGCATAAGAGTTTAGATTCTCTATCTCGAGAAATCTTTATACCTAAGATATAGGATGCTTCCCCCATATCCTTCATTTTGAACCTTTAGTTTAACCATGAGTTGGTTTTGACAATCATCTCATTGCTATTCCCAATCAACAATATGTCATCTACATATAATGAAAAGATAACAAAGTGGCTCCCACTGTTCCATACATATATACAGTTATCAAGCTCATTAGACACAAACCCAAGTTTAATAATGACATTTTGAAAAGTCAAATACCATTGGCGAGGTGACTGTTTTAGGCCATATAGGGATTTTCTCAACATATATACTTTATCTTCTTGGCCTTCCTTCGGGTTGTTGAATGTATATGATTTCATCTAAATCTCCGTTTAGAAAAGATGTCTTTACATCTAACTGATGTAAGTCCAAATTATAATATGCAGATATTACCAGAATTATCCTTATGGATGTAAATTTCACAACAGGAAAATATGTCTTAACATAATATATCCCTTCCTTTTACGAGAAACCCTTTGCAACCAACCTCTCTTTAAACTTATCGATTGAATCATCGACCTTATATTTCTTTTTTAGAACCTATTTACAACCTATGGCTTTCCTTCTTTTTGGCAAATCAACAATTTTCTAGACTTAGTTTTTCTGAATGGATTCAATTTCCTCATCCATGGTTTTCCCCCAGTCTGTTACTTTCGATGAATTTATAGCTTGTTGATAAGTCAAGTTATCAGTCAACTCATCTAAATCCATCGAATTATGTAGTTCTTCTGCAAGATAAGTGTAATAATCCTTTAAGTAGTACGGTGTGGCCCTAGGCATTTTATGTCTACTTAAAGTTTTGGTTGTTATAAGAAGATCTTCTATGGGTTCAAATGATGATTGATCTAGGTCTACTAGATCGTCAGCATACTCATCATTATTTTTCAAGATATCACTCTTAGTATCTTCTAAGAATTCAATATCTATGCTCTCTATGAGTCCATGGTACTTGTGATAAAATAGATATCCCTTTGAGCTTGTAGGATAGCCGATGAATATACATCTGAAAGACCTATTGTCTAACTTATCTGTATACTGATAAAGGATCTTTACATAAGCAATAGATCCTCATCTCCTAAGATGACCTAGCTTAGGCTTTCTTCCAAACCACACATCTCATATGGTGTAGTGAATACTGCCTTACACGGTATTCTATTGAGTATGTATACTGTTGTACTTACTGCTTCTTCTCAAAATATACTTGATAGAGAGGTATCAATTGACATTGACCTTGTCATGTTTAGTAAGGTCATATTATATCTTTCAACTATACTATTTTGTTGAGGTGTCTTGGGCATTGTATTTTGCTTTGAAATACCAAAGTCTTTATAGAATTCTAGAAATTCTTGAGAGGTATATTCACCACCTCTATCTAATCTTAAGACTTAGATTGTATGCCCTAGTTGATTTTCAACTTCTTGCTTATATTCTTTAAAAGCTTTAAGTACCTCAGTTTTATGTGCTAGGAGATATATATAGGTATATCTTGAGTAATCATTGATAAAGGTTATAAAATAAACCTTTTATTAATGTGACCTTATTCTAAAGGGTTCACATAAATCAGTGTGGGTGACTTCTAACAGGGTTGTTGCCCTTGTTGTCTCTTTGGAAAAAACTTTTCTTGTCATTTTTCCTTATATACAAGCTTCACACTTGTTGAAAGTATTTTTCTCAAATCTTAGCAGCAAGTAAAAGTTGGATAATTTTTTTAACTTTTCCAGACTTATATGCTTAAGGCGTTTATGCCATATATTTACATCAATATTAACATTAAAGACACAATCAATATAAGCAAAAGAACTCTCATTTTCATTGATTCTCAATTTGAACAGTTTATGTTCTACATCAAATTCCCCATAGAAAAATACTATCCCATGTTTCCCCACAATCACTTTCCTAGGAACAAACCTGACATCAAAACCTTTCTTTACTAAGGCAAGGACCAAAACCAGATTACACCTTATAGATGGCATAATCAATACATTAGTCAATACAACCGGTATGCCTTGTACAAAAATTCTAAAGGACCTAGTATCCAGAACATTCGAGAAATTATTATTTCCCATGCACACCCGTTGTTCTCTTGGTTTGTACTCTTTTAGATCCATTGCCCCTTCCTTGGTCTTCGAGATGTGTCCAATCACTCTTTAGTCAATCTATCAACCAGTCACCAAGTGATCCATATAAAAATATTTCGATATCATGCAGATTATATCCTGCTTTTTCGATTGTCTGCATTATGGGTTGTTTTCTCCACTCTTCTTATTGCGGTAATATCTCTTGTAGTGTCCCATCTTTTCACAACTGAAACACATTACTTGAGAAGCGATTTTCTACGTTTTCTTAAAAGATTGACCGTCTTTTTTGTTATTTTTGTCAAACTTTTTGTTTGGTTTATTTCTCGCTTGGTTGGGTTTGGAGCTAGACCCTATCTTATCTTGAGCTATTAACAATTTTTCTTTTCTATTTTTACTCATATGTTCTTGCTTAATTGCTAGTTTTAGAGACAATTTTGAAAGGTTGATTTCAGGCCCTAGTCTAAGGGCAGTGGTGACCATGTTCCATAATGGGAGAAGACTGTCCTTGCCAATTTCGACACACATATTCTTGGGTTGTCTTTGACAATTTTAATAAATAGACGGTCTAAAAGAAAAATATTCACCAAGCAACAAACTACAAATAGCATAACTCTAATTACCATGATTCACAATATCCAAATAATGAGCTGAAAATAACTCATTTATAATATAAAAACAAGTTGTGATAAATCTATAATTTTTTCCAAAAAGTTCTGGCCTTCGTTAATTTTCCAAAACACTAGGGGTAAAATAGTAATTTTATCTATTTTTTTGGTTTTGTAATTTTCTAAAAGACAAGGATAGAACAGTAAAATTATTGTTTGGTATTTTTGAAAAAATGTTAATAATCATGGGTAAATGCATAATTTTATCCCTTAGTCTGAATCTATAATTTTCACAAAACACAGGAATAGATCTGTCTTTTGATACAGTGGCGGTACTCTAAAATATTTAATAGGTAAGGGCAGAAAAATAATTCAATCTCTCATTTTTTCATAATTTTACCAAATGGCTAAACTAACTTTTCTCCCAAATAAGGGTAAAACAGTCTTTTTATCTAAAAACTATCTGGACATTTTAGTATTTTTATAGAGTGGCAGTTTTGAAATTTTGGTAATTTTAACTGGGGGCGGTTTGGGAAAACCGTTGGTTTCTGTCCACGGTTTTCTGAAATCGCCGAGTATTTTTTGTGTTTGTTTAAAAAGCAGAGAAGAGAGAGAGAGAGAGAGAGAGAGAGAGAGAGAGAGAGAGAGAGAGAGAGAGAGAGAGAGAGAGAGAGAAGTAGAAAAAGGGGGGAGGGCGACCAACCGCCTCTCCTCCACCGCTTCCTAGCCTTTTGGTCAGGGTTTTACCGGTAGTTTTTCTACGGCCGCCCTCTGGCCTTCTGGTTGAGGTTCTACCGGTGGTTTTCTTGCTGCCGCTCTCTGGCCTTCTGGCCGAGGTTTTGCCGATGGATTTCCTGTAGCCTTTTTTTTCTGACCAATCACCGACCTTCTTCTCTTAGCCTTTCTCTTTTGGCTCTTGTCGCCTTTTGTCCTGTCTCTACTTGGGCTGGCTGTTGCTGCTTCTGCCATATCTCGACTTGGGCTAGCTATTGCCGCCTTTTATAGAGACCTTCAACAGCCTATCTCGACTTAGGCTGGCTATTGTCACCTTCTGTCGAGATACCTACAACACAGGGAGTTTTCTTCTTTTGTTTTCCCCCTTTTTTTTTTAATTTCTAATGAGTACCTTTTTTACAGGGACAAACGGCGATTCTAGTCGATTCTCTGGCGTCCTCTGCCATTTCGGTAGACTCTCCAGCATCCTCTACACTATCTCGGCTCGATGAAGCCTCAGTACGGTACACAACAGCGGATCGTCTGTTTCTAGTGAATATGTGTGATCTTGTGTGTCAAGGTTTCCTCACAGTAGAATTTGCCTAAGAGGTATTTCAGCTCATTTTCACTATCTATATGATCGTTGCGTAGCTCTTTATTTATAGAGTAGCGCCTGCTCCATGACCTCTCGGATTCCCTACTGTGCTTTCTTTTTCTCGAGTCCTTATCCGATCGGTTACGGATTGTAGATGTGAAAATTTTATTCCAAGCCTATGTAGAGACTTGAAATAAACTTCTCAACCTACTTTGTTTTTGCACGAGTGTGCCAGCTAGTTTTACTAAAACTAAAAAAGTTATAAATCTGACTTTGTGAGGCGATTGTGGTTAAGCGAGATTTTTTCGCCTTAGGCCTTCTTGAACCGATGCTCAAGGGTAAGCTTAGACGCTTTGAGGATTTATTTGTGCTAGTGTATGTTTCCAAAATTCACTTTGAAGGATGGTTTTGAATCAAATCAAACTCGCGCACTTAGTCTAGAGATTGAAGACTTTCAAGTTATGAAAAACAGAAACTTGTTATGTTTTTAGAGCTTGTTCTCGAAATGTTTTGGACGACCTAGAAATCTCCAAAATTCATTCCGGAATAGACCACTACTCATGTGTTTCAGGACCTTCTGTTACAGAAACACAAAGACCTAAAGTAACCTCTGTATCTCGCTATACAAAACTCCAAATTGTATTATTTTAGTCTTGTTGGAAAGCTATGGATATCAGATTTCCAATGAGACTAATTTTATCAATTTTGGTTCACTAGAAACAAAGTTATGGGACTTTGACCCAATCCCTATTATAGAAAAACAGACTGTGTAGAAACAAAATCTGAACTGGACTGATCTTTTTCTGTTTTATTCATGAGTCTACACAACCCTAAAATTCTTGAAAGTTTTATCCCTAGTTTGTATATGTAGATTCGGTGTCTTAGGTTTCAGATCATTCGGAGCAGTAGTTTAGCAATGAAAAATAAAACAATCGACATATATAGGATGCAGAAAAACAGAGTTTCAGTTTTAGAATCTATATGCATGCATCCATCCGAATTTAAAAGGCATCCACAACGAAATTAAAGCACATTACTGAAGGGAAAAGAATGTAAATGTATATATTAGCTTAAGCATAGAGGGAGTTAGGAGTTATAGGAGTATATAGAATATAGAGAAGTAGAGGATCATGAAAGCAAACAAGTAGAGTGCATAAACATGAAACGAAATGGGCAACATTTCTACTTGCTATTACAACATGGAGGGAGACAAAGCTCCATTAATACAACCCCTTTATCAAATTGAATATGAAGAAGAGAATCAAGATCATCAATGGAAGAAGAATGTTTACTTACCAGCCCTTCAATGGTATATAGACTCAAGAAGGAAGTCGTCCCCTTCTTCTTCTCTTCTCACTCTCTCTTTTCTCTCTTCTCTCTCTCTCTCTTGTTGCAGCACCTCCCCTCTCTTCTAGGCTCTCTACACGTCCTCCCCTCTTGCTTGTGAACCCCTTTAATGATGGAAATGAGCCCCCCCTTGGCCTCTATTTATAGGCCAAGGGAGGGGCTGCTAGATCCTTCCATGATGCGGGTCAATGGATCCCTTGTTGGCTCCAATCCAAAGAGATCCAGCTACACATGGTCTTGTGGTCCCCTAGGTCAAGAGGAGTCCAGCCCATGCAGCCCTTGACTTGAGTGGGTTGGTCTTGGCTCTTGCTAGCATGGTTTGAATGAAACCGACTAGGCGTGTTCGAGTTCAATCGGCTAGGTGGCGGTCCATCTTTGGTGGGTTCGGCCAACTCTTAGGGGTTGGGTCATGATGAACATGGCCCCTTGTCCAGCCAAGATAGGTTAGGTCTAGGTGATTTTGGCTTAGCTAGTGTGGTTCGACCAAGCCATTTGGTGAAGATGGTTCAATTCGGTCAGGGTTTAGCCAAGGTCAAGTTTATGAGAAATTGGTTTTGTCAAGAGTAGCCCATGGGTCATGGTTGGGTGTGTTCTTCGAGCCAAGCGAGTCACCATCATCCCTAACCCCTTCATGTGTGTGGGCTAGGAGTCATCCCAACTAAGCATGGCTTGGATTGATCTGGCCTTTGGTGTAATTCAGCTATGTCTTGTGCCACTTGTTGTAGCCTTCGATGCAAAAGACCCTCCGGAAAGTGCTCGATCTTGGGCGTGGCTTGGCCTAGCCAACTTGGGCTAAACGGGTGCTTGCTTTGCTTTGGGGTTTGACTTGGCCTTTGTCCGTTCCTATTTGATGAATGAGCTTGGTCCTGGGCTTGACTCAATTGTTGCCTTGATCCTCGCTCCCATCCTGATTTGCTCTTATCCTTGATTTGATCTGGGTTTTATCGCTTTTCATTTATGGTTTCAAATATTTTCTTTTTGATTATTTAAAACCATTTTATTTTGAAATATATTTGAAAATATTGAGTTTTGTCAAAATCTTCAAATATTCTTTTCTTTGATAACAACTGAGTTTCATTCCTAGTGTTCGTTTACACGGGCGACCTGCTTTTGCCCCGTGAGTTAGTCTTTACCGTTTCAACCACTTTAACCCTTGATGGGTGTACGGTCTCGGAGTAGGACTATCCTCAATCGGGTGAGTTTTCGAGGCCTGATTTGATTTGAATTTTAAGGTTTTGGTAAATTTGCCATTTTGCAAAGATTTTTAGGTTTGGTTCCCAATGTCTCATTTCTTTGAAGAAAATTGTTTGAAACTATCATTTTTTTAGATGAAATCATTTGAATAGGCAGAATGCTGCAAATTTGGTCTTGAGGGCAAAATAGTCATTTTTTTGGCTCTTTGTCAAAATTTGATTGTTCTGAGAGGGGTGCCATTTACCCTTATTTTGAGGCTGCCACATAATTTTGGTGTGAAAATGAGTTTGTTTAAGGTGTCTTTATTTGAAAACCCTTAAAAGTCCCAAAACCATGATTTTTTCTTAAAAAGGCAAATTTTTTAAAAATCAAATGTTTTGAGAAAAATTTTGGGTGTTTACACGGATAAGCACCGTAACCGCTCGACGGTTTCGGCTAGTCATGGCCGTCACGACCTTCTTTTCCGCAATCTATCAATAGATAACGACTGGATGGTCAGTCTAGCCGTTTCTATGCTAGGATTGTCGAGAATGACCACTATTTCCTTACATGATCTCCATCTAATTGCTCTTGTGAGCATCGTTTCTCAAATTATTGGTTTTGATATCGGGTTTTTCATCATCATTAGTGTGAATGCTAACTTTGACTGAAGTGGACAGAATTTTGTTCAATATTCTTTGTTTGATGGAATTCGCTTGATATGTGAGTTCACTTTATTGGTGCTCTTCCAATTTTATTGTTAATTGAATTTTATGTTGTTTGTAGTTGTGGGATGAGATGCTTTAGTGACATAGCCTATCCATTTATCGTGAGAAACTCAACCTAAGATTGAGCTTATGAGTAGTGTCGATCTTCACGTTTGGAACCCTAGGAGAAATATTTTAGTAAGTGTAACTTTTGCTCATGAAAATGGAATCTGAGCTTCAAGGTTTTTGGGGTGATCCAACATTCAGTTATGTAGGATCACAACTTCTGATTATTTGTGTGCTTGGTTTGGGAACTTGTAGAATTGGCTACAAGATGAGGAGGAAGCTGTTGGAGTTAGATATGAATATCCTTATGCTGCGGTTGAAAACAATATTTTGGAAACCATGGAGTTCTATTCAATGGTTCGTCAGGATACTTGCCATTGGGATTTTTATTTTCTTAGAAGCATCGAAGGAAATGAGTTCTATGGTTGCAACTATCAATTTGGGCTAAAGAGATTGAAATAGTTGTATAGACAAGTTTTGACAAGCTTCTTGTGTTTTTCATAGTTCTGCATTTTCAAATATCATCTATCCTTTTGTTTCCTAGGTTTTGTTTATTTCACTATATTTTGGGTGGATTTCTGGAAAGGCTATTTTTATGGTAACTTTGTAATAGTTTAGGATTAGATGACATATGCTTGTCTTTGGCTTAGTTACTGGCCTCCCTAAATTTTGGAAGTGAAATGTCATCACAACCTAGAATTTTGGTCCCAGCTTTGAAAGGGCCGTTTTTATAGTCAGCTTTGTTACAGTTTAAGATTATATGGCATTTGCTGGCCTTTGGTTAATTTACTGGATTCCCTAATTGTTGCCAATGAAAAATGTGATCACAACCTCAAATTTTTGTGCATCTGAGAAAGTGCACCTATCTCATTGAGTGAAGGTGTTTGGGCCATCATACCATGAGAAACTAAGACGTATCCATGCGGGATGTTGCCATGTTTTTGGTTACTTTGGGGGAAGACAAGATTTTGATACAACAACAACTACTAAGCCTTTTCCCATGAAGACAAGATTTTGATAATAACTGAAAATTTGGATTGCATCCCTATTGAAAGCAAATCCAATTCATGCTATCATTGGAAAATTACTTGCTTTTTTTCTCTTATTCAGCTTTGAAGAGTATAATAACTTAAGCTGGTCTTGAACAACATGCTCCCTCAAGTTGGGTCTTGAATGCTTGAAACACCCAACTTGTCGAGAGTTTCTTTAATCCATTAGCAACTACTAGCTTTGTGAGTATATCTGCTAGTTGATCTTCATAATGAACATGAATGATGTTGAAAATTCCTTTGGAAACCTTTTCTTTAATAAAATGACAATAAACTTCAATATGTTTTGTCCTCTCATAAAAGACAGGATTAGAGGCATTTGAAGTGCAACCTTACTATTAGTGAAGAAATTAATTGGAATGATTCTTCTAAGGCCGATTTTTTCTAATAGTGATAAAATCTATAAACCCTCACATATACCAAGGGCAACTGCACGATATTCAGTCCCAACACTCGATCTGGCTACCACATATTGTTTCTTACTCTTCTATGAGACAACAGTGCATCCTAGGCATACAATATAACTTGAGGTAAATCTTTTGTCATCTAATGAACCATCCCAATCAGTATCTAAATAAATCTCAATGCTCAAAGATGAATTTAAAGTATATAGTAAACCAAGAGTGATAAATGATTTTAGATATTTGATAATATGTAAAACCATATTCATGTGGTGTTTAGATGGTGAGTGCATCCATCTCCTAACATAACTTAATGCAAAACTCATATCTGGTCTCATGATTATAAAGTATATTAGTTTTCCCACTAATCTATGATATCTACCCACATCTTCATATGGGTCTTCAAAATTTCCAATAGCTCCCCTTTGAACTTCAATTGGGGCTCTACACACGACAATCTTCTATCTTTGTTTTTTTCAAGAGATCTAGGATGTATTTATGTTGACTTAAGAACAAGCAACCTTTACTTTGGACAATTTCAATTCCCAAAAAATAGTAAAGTTTTCTCAAGTCTTTCAAGTCAAATAGCTTATGTAACTCCTTTTTTAACAAAATAATTTCTTTCACATCATCACTAGTAATAATGATATCATCAACATATACAACTAAGAGAATAGTTTTCTCTCCTTGTTTAATGAAAAACATGTGATCACTAGTACTGCATTTGAAGACTGAGCCAAGTATTTCATCATAAACTTCTCAAACCAAGCACTAGGTGATTGTTTTAAACCATAGATCAATTTCTTTAGTTTGTGTAAACATCCAATTTTTTTTTTATGAAAATTTTCATCTTTTAGAAAATTAGCTATTTTTGACAACTTTAGATTTTCAAATAAAAATACATCAAATGAACTCATTTTTGTATCAAAATTTTCTAGAAACCTCAAGATGATAATATATTGCATCTCTTTCAAAAAAATTAAAATTTCGACAAAATTTTATGAAAATGACTATTTTGCCCTCAAGACCAAATTGGCAGGATTTTGCCTTTTTAAATTATTACCTTCTAAGGAAGAATGATTTTAAACAATTTTTCTTTAAAAAAAAATGAAAATGAGAACATTGGGAATCAAACCCAAAAATGTTTGTAAATTGATAAGTTTATAAAATTCCAAAACCCTTAAAATTCATAAAAAAGTTAAATTCAAACCAGACCTCAGAAATTCGCCTGATTGAGAAGGGTCTCATTCCAAGACCGATACCTAAGGTTAAAGTGGTTCGATACCCTACACCCGTTGATGTGGTTAAAGTAGTTCGATACTCTATACCCATGAAAAGGGTTAAATGGTCAAGGTGGTTATATACTGACTCACGGAGCAAAAGTAGGTCACTCTTGCAAACAAAAACTAGGAATGAAACCTAGTGTTTTTCCAAAATAATATTTGAAGATTTCATTAAATTTGATGTTTTCAAATATAAAATATTTTTTTATATAAAGTGTTTGAAACCGGCCATATATAATACTCAGACCGTAAGGAGGCAAATTCCCCAGAAAGAGAAGATAACAGGAACAAAAAAGGCAACAATCGAGCACTTGCCGATTTTGGCGTTGTTGGTTAAGGTAACTTGTCATTTTTAGTTTCAGGTATTAAAAAGGAAAATCAACGTTCTAGGAAGGAAAGTTGGCGTCGTCCACGAAAAAGGAAAGTGATGCTCGATTTGGCAAGCCACCAAGAAGAAACTCACCAACTTCAACGTGGGTGAATTATGTTACTTGTCGTAGGTAGCCTTAGTCCACAGTTTGGTAAGTCACTAAGCCATATATGCACTAGGCCCATAGTTGGTGGCCTCCTAATGTGGCAATGCAATGGAAATGATAATATCCATATATGCACTGCAACATGGAATGGTTCGGGTTGTACAACAATCACTCCTTCTTCCTATTTTATCAAATATGTCACTGCTACTTTCTTTTGTTGTGGAATAATTCATAGAAAGAAGGGTCAAGTTTTAACAAAGCTTTTGATAGCTGTAATGGATCTATTTTCCCCAGCAATACTGCATTCATTTTGAATTGCCATATGGGAAGTCTGAGGTGGCACACTTCATTAGGAGCTTGCTTTGTGTCTCTCAAAGTATTCAAGGTTGGTGTGACTTCAACATTGTGTGAAAAACATTGCATGAAACAATTCACCAAATCTTCAAAGTTGGCGAATTGGCTCAAGTTGTATGAAGCCAACCACTTTGATGCGTTCCCTTTGAGAGAGAGGGGGAACCAGTAGATCTGCTTTGAAAAATCTTTCTTCTTCTTATATGCTCTTCTAGAAAAGAGTTGAAGGTGGGATCTAGGATCACCACTTCCATCATACCGATGGAAATTCAGTATGTCATCGTCACTATCGGTTTGATAATCCGATGGTAAGAAATCCGATAGTGCGTAGGCTCTTTTCTCTTTTGTTTGGCCTTTCAACAATTGTTGCGAGGCTTTTCTATCCTTGATTGTGAGTGTAAACACCCTAAATAAAAATTTTATGAAAATACTCCAAAATTTGAAAGCTGACTTATTTTAAAACTTCTAGCTTTAAAATGAAATTTTTAAAAGTCTTTAAGATGAAGATTTTAAAATATTTCAAAATAAAGTCAAAAGTATAAAAAACCAAAAGATTGGAGTAAAACAAGTCGACAGGTGGGGCCCGCTTCAAGGCAGGGACGATTCAACGAAGGTAAAGTCAGAAATCAAGGATGAGGATTAAGTCAAAAACCATATCCTTACTCAAGATCAAATCAAGAATGGACAGCCTCATCAAACCCATCCTAATTGAACCCAGTGCTAGACCTGAGCAATTTGAATTAAACATAAAGCCTTGTTCGAACCAAATGTTTTTAATTCAAACTAATATTGGATTTTTCTAGCCTTGTTCACCTTATATCCTTCGACCAAAATTCATTAAAATACCTTTCTTACCTAACCATTGATAAGTGAAGAAATCAACAAATGCAAGCAAGGACCGGCCGATTTGAAGTAGAGGTTCAAGGCACTTAGCCGGCCATGGCTAGGTGCATCCAATCAAGTCCACAACTAGCTCACATGGGGCTGGTCCTTGGCTGACCAAAAGGAGACCACTCCCCTCTCTATTCTATGCGAAGACCATGAAGAATTGGATCAAGTTGGGTCTTGGGTCACCCGCCCCATGGAAAGGCCTAGAAGGCCCCCCCTTGGCCTATAAATAAAGGCCAAGGGGGGGGGGGGTGAGTCTCACATCTTCATTTTTGTGGGAGTTGCACTTTGGGCTGTTGGAGTGAGGGAATAGGCTGATAGGGAGAGGTTTAGAGAGGAAAAAGGGTGTGGGTATCAAGGCTCTTGGGTTTGAGTGAGAAATTTGAGTGAAAAGTGAGGAAAAAGAGGGTCGAGCACCACTTTTGGAGGCCATCTCCAAGTGAATCCGAGTAAGTCCTGGTTCTATCTTATTTAAATCTTCATCTCTTCTCATTATTCAATTGAAAATGGGTTGTATTAATGGAGCTTTGTCTCCCCCCATGATGTAATAGAAGTAGATGTGCTGAAATTTCCCTTTCCTTTACTTATGCACTCTATGTGTTTGAGTTTTTTATTCTACCCCAATATATGCTATAAACACTCTATATCTTCTTATCCCCTCTATGCTTAAGCTATTAGATACATTTCAATTCATTTCCCTTCAGCATTTAATTTCGGGATGTTGTGCTGATACACTTTGATTCGCGTGAAAAATGATTTTCACTTTTAGAACATCACGTATGTTCTAAAACTTGAAAAATGATTTTCAGCATCCTTGCATATGTTGATTGTCTGATTTTTCATTTATGAACTTCTACTCTAATCTATTCGAAATTTTGCACACTACTTTTAAACACACAGGCCCACTCTTAATAAAATTTTTAAGAATTTTAGAGCCATAAAACCTTGTAATTAAAATGGTATAAGATGAAGAAAATTGTTGCAAATTGTCTATCCATTCGGTTTTTCTGCAATAGAGCCTGGGTATTCATCCTATAACTCTGTCTGTAGGTATCCAAAATTAGTGATTCTTAGTTTATTAGAAAGCTGACATCCATAACTTTCTAACAAGACTAAATTTACTAAATATGGAACTCTAAGTACCGAGATACAGGCTCATCTTTGAGCCTCGAAATTTCTGTGATAGAACAGTTTCGGGTGTCTGAGCAGAGACACTTCTTTGAATTAATTCTGCAATATCATAATCTGAATGAAAATATGAAAAATGTTCTAGGCTCTGCACATCCCAGGCTTAGTCTTGTAAAATTTTGGTGATTTTTGGAGGTCTTTAAGGCATTCAAAGAGATTCAGGAAACAATTCCTGAAAACAGAGTTTTCTGTTTTTCAGAACTTGTACATTTTTTAACTTGAAAACTAAGTGCACTTGTTTGTCATTCTCCAACACCTTATTTTCACGTGAATTTGGAATATCACCTATCTATTTGGAATCCCTAAGCGCTTAGGCTGACCCTTGAGTATCGACTCAAGAAGGCCTAAAGTGAAAAGAGCCTGCTTATCTACAATCGCCCAGTCAAATTTAACTTTTGCTAGATTTTAGAAACTAGCTGGCACGCTCGTGCACGAAGTAGAATTGAAAGTTTCTATTCAAGTCTCTACATGGGCTTGGAGTGAAAATTTTATGTCTACAGAATTGGCACGCCCAGTGAAACTCGAGTCTTTTGGGATTCTAAGTCTAGGTGATTTTTCAAACTCCAATCTTTTACCTCTTTTGTGCACAAGCTGATTTTGAAACAATGTCAAGTTTAGATGATTCCTTTGAAAACAAGCTAAGGAAATCCTCATCGCATTTCTCAAATCGGTTTTCCAAAAGCTCAAAGAAATCCTCTAAAACTCGAGATGAAAAACTTGCCTCTTTGAGAGAAAGAACAAGGCAATTTGAAAGAGAACTCGAGGCCCTAAGCCAAAAGGCCAAGGCATATCGTTCCCATGAAAAATCATCTCGGGTAGATAGAGAGAAAAAGCAAACCTAGAAAACCAAATGGAGCCCTAAATCCGATGAAGGAAATGAGGCTACAAATGCAGCAAGTGTTGAGACTCAAGCATTTAACCTTGCCAATCCTCTAAGCACCCCATTTTCCATCGAAAAACCAAAAAAAGTTTTTTACGTTTGGAAAGATAAAAAAAATTAGAAAATCTTCTAAAATAAAAAAGATTTGAAAAACAAAAATTTAAAATTCCAAAAATTGAAAGTGAAGTCCACGTTTCTAGGCATATAAGCGGAGTGGGGCATGAGGATCACTTCCCCCACATCACTCCACATGTTCCACAAATATTTGCTCTGATGGGCTCTAATCCCATGAGCACCACTTCACTAGAGAATGAGTGTTGCACACACGTAGGCTTGGAGAATGGAAACCAAGACCTTGAAAAGCAATATGAGCTTGAAGCCGTACATGAGCTAGAGTAACCTTAGGACGCCTGCAAGGAAGCTTGCTCTCGCCATGAAAAGGTAGACAAGCTTAAAAAAGGTATGTCCAAAACTCATTCCCCCATACACTCCCTACTCGATCCTCCCCTTCTTAGTGTAAGATCGGTAAATCATTCATTGGATGCATCAAATCACACTCATGCACCCACAGACCCACTAGATGTGCCAAAATATATGGATTTTCAAGTTACGCCGAATGTCCCGCACCAAGAAAAAGAATTTCAAAAAGAAAAACATGATCAAAATAAAGTTCAAAATATGGTAGACATGGTTACTCCTAAGTCATGCATCTACATCCTAGGTACACCTAACCCTAACATGAACAAAAATATGCTTTTGAACCTAGGTTTGTATAATAAACCTAAACCTATGACCATGATTTTTTTCAACATCCCTAAACCCACCAAGGGACCGATCATGGTTTCTCTTGGAATCCATATCTCTCCAAATTGCAAGGGATCATACATGTTTTCCCTTTGCATCCAAATAAACCCAAATCGTCTACCCCTAGGGGCACATTGGGTTGCACCTAGGGTCCATACCAAAATCGTCCACCTCTTAGGAGAGCCCAAGATAAAACCTCCCAGGCCACTCATTCCTAGGGTCATATGGAAGCCATCCTTAGCTCCTATCCCCAAAACCCCATCCAAGCCAAGTCGTGGGTATATCCATGATATGGACGACACCATATTCTAAGGCCATTCACTTTACAAAAAATTTTCAAAACTCAAGAGTCCTTGGAACATGATGTTGAACATGGGATATACACCTTACCAAAGTTTAGGAGTCCATAATCAAGGTAGGATAGAGCCCATCCTATCTACACCAAACCCAAGTCGATATGGATTGGGCTACACCCCATCCATACCCCCTAAGCCACCACCTAAGACCACTTTGGGTCAAGGGTACCCTAGAACCCATTAACACCGAAACCTAGGGCTTAGACCTCTTGTTTAGAGTCTAATTCATGGTATTTTCTTTGTAGATTTGATGGAATATCCCTCCTTAAACAAAATTCCAAAAAAAATATATATTTGGAAAAACCAAAAAAAATTGGAAAACTTTCAAAACCCAAAACATTTGAAAAATCTGAAAATTTCAAAAAAAAAATGTTGTTTATATTCCATCTCCTAGTCTTTGTTTGGAAAAAACCAAAAAAGTTGAAAAATATGAAAATCTCAAAAAGAAAGTCTTGTACATTCATCCTGCTAGTTTTTGTTTTGAAAAAGACAAAAAAACTAAAAATTTCAAAAATTCCAAAAATATTGGCCATGTACAAAGCCCATTTTCGATTTCTTCCAAGATTGTATATATTCTCAAACCAAAATCATCCAAGCTTGTCATTCACAACTCCACTCTCTTGCCTAGTGCTTCCTTAGAAATTAAAGTGCTTGAGAATGATCAAAGCAAGGAGGAAGATTCCCTCATCTATGAGGATGATCAAGCCTCCGAGCTTTCCAAATTCCATAGAATCCTTGACTTAGAAAAACCTTCAAATTTTGTAGGAGGGGATTTTGCAGAAATCAACTTAGGGAGTGAGTCTAACCCAAAGTATGCAAAAATAGGTGCATGTTTGCATGAGCATGAAAAAGCACCATTCATTGTATTTTTGAAATCCTATGTTGATGTATTTGCATGGACCTATGAAGACATGCCGGGTCTAGACCCTAAAATCGTAGAGCATCATCTACCCTTAGAATCCAATGCAAAACCCATGAAACAAAAGCTTAGAAAAATCCATCCCGATATTCACTCCCAAGTGAAAGAGGGTTTAGAAGATCTTTTAAAAGCCGGATTTATAAAACCCATTGCTTATTCCAAATGGCTTTCAAATATTGTTGTGGTTCGAAAATTCAATGGAAAAATTTGAATTTGCATTGATTTTAGAAAATTGAATAAAGCCACTCCAAAAGATAATTTTCCTCTTCTAAACATTGATTTGATAGTGGATAGCACTGCAAATCATGTTGTGTTTTCTTTCATGGATGGCTATTCGGGTTATAATCAAATAAAGTTAGCACAAAAAGATTAGGCAAAAACTACTTTTACTACACCTTGGAGCACATACTGTTACACGGTTATGCCATTTGGTTTGAAAAATGTCAGGGCCACATACCAAAGAGCCATGACTACCATTTTCCATGATCAAATTCTTGAGCTCTTGGAAGTATATGTGGATGATCTTTTGGTAAAATAAAAAACCCGATGCACACACATAAAATCTTTGCAAAAAGTTTTCGAAAGATTTAGGCTTTATAAAGTGAAGCTAAACCCTCAAAAATGTGTTTTTGGAGTGGAATCAGACAAACTCTTAGGGTTCATGGTCAGCCAAAGGGGCATAGAAGTCGACCCCTCTAAGTGTCGAGCCATCATAGACATGCCTCCACCCTCCAACTTGAACCAAATCTGAAGCTTCTAAGGTCGACTCCAAGCAATTAGGAGATTTATCTCCAATTTGGCAACAAGATGCGAACCTTTCAATAGGCTTTTGAGAAAAGGGGTTAAATTTGAATGGGATGCCGATTGCCAAAAAGCTTTTGAAAGATTGAAAACCTATTTGGTAAATCCTTCGATTTTAAAACCTCTAAAGCAAGAAAAACCATTATTGCTTTTTATTTCCATTCATATGAATGCATTGGGCTCAATATGAGGATGATAGCCTTAAAGAGTATGCAATTTACTACATTTCGAAAACTCTATTGGCATATGAAAGAAATTATCAAGCCATGGAGAAAATGTGCTTGGCCTTGGTACGAGCTTGCCAAAAGTTTAGACATTATTTCCTAGATCCCCTTCTTGAAAAAAGGATCAAGATTGATTGTGTGGTCCTAAATGAGGGAATCGATGCTTTATGAAAAGTAAAGTTTTCAAAAATCATTTGGTAACATTTTAAAAATCTTTGGCTTACAAAATGAAGCCTAGTTCAATATAGCAAAATATTTTCAAATGGTAGATGCTATTAGGAAATGGGATGATCTTGGTTGAATCGAGTAGCCAAAGGGATAAGTTTTCTCCCTATTTTACTTCTCTCTCAAAAGGAAAATTGGCAAAATTCAAAAGAAAAGAGAATACAAAAACTCCTCTATAAAGAGATCTTCCTTTCAAATAGAAAGAAGGAATACAAAAATTCCTCCAAAAGAGGTCTTCTCTTTGAATGAAAAAAAGAAAAAGAAAATACAAAAACTCCTCCACAAAGAGGTCCTCCCTTCAAATAGAAAGAGGGAATACAAAAATTCCTTTGAAAGTTGTCTTCTCTTTGAATGAAGAATGAGAAAAAGAAATAGAAAAGAAAAAGCCAAAGCTAAAAAAGAGCAAATTTCCATCTCTTTGCCTTAAACCATGGGACGCTTCAGAAGGGACCATGGTAACTCTTTCCCAAATCTCTACAACTTATCCCAATGGAGAAAGGTTTTATCCATGAAAATCCTAAAGTAGGAATAGAATCTACTTATTTGGATTTCATTTTGTTTGAGAATTAGACTTTGTTATGTGGGAAATGGAATTTTGAAATGTTTTCCAAAATTTTCTACAAAACCTTTGCTAAGTAATGGGTATTGAAACCCAAATGAAGGAAAATATGAAAAATTGGAAGTCCTTTTGATAGAAACTAAAAGGAGTTCCCTTTGAATTTTTTTTTTGAATACCCGAAATGTCAAAATGACATGGGATTATCTTATTTGGGGCAGCCGACCTTCATAGGCTTCTGTAAACACTCCAAAATCACACGACTTTCTAAAAACATAATTGGTTTACAAAAGCAGCCCCAAAGGGCCATTTTGAGTTTGAAAACCTAGGAGCCTTCTAGAAACCCTGTACATATTCGAAAACATGTACATACTGTTTTAAACTCTATACATATGGCTTTTAAGCCTATAAATAGTGTTTTGAAGGCCTTTATCAAATAGGAGTTTTGAAACCCGGGCTAAGCCCCATTTTCCCAAAAGATAAAGGCGAACAAGTGTGGCTTCGGCTTGGCTGTTGCCTTGAGGGTAGTAGGGCGAGGAGAAGTGGTGAGTTATGCCATAGGTGTTGCACAACTTGACCATCCGCTCGTTTTTGAATGGGGTGCCATTATCAGATACAAGGTCTCTTGGAACTCCAAATCGAGCCAAGATATTCCTCCTAATGAAGGCCACCACATGTTGCCCTTTGTAAACACCCCAAAATCTCACGAATTTCTCAAATAAACCTGGTTTTGTAAAAGCAACCCCAAAGGGCTATTTTGAGTCTGGAAACCTAGGAGCCTTCCAGACAAACCCTGTACATATGTTTAAACTGTATATATTTTAAAATATGTATAATATGCTTTTAAAACCTTTAAAATACATTTTGAAACCCCACGAAGCGGCTTGGCCTGATGAAAGCAGGACCAGAAGAGCTAAAGAGAGCCCAGAACCGGAGCACGTGTCGAGCCCGGCACAACAACTCTCGTGTTAGATCCACCCCCAGGATCTCGAACGTCCAAGTCCCTGTTATCAACAAAAATCATATGAAATCATCTTTGGAAGGTGAAAATAGAAGCGAACGACCATGTTGGCGAAGACCCAACGCAGATGGAGTACTGATGCTGTCAGACCCTGCACAAACCGTTCGTTTCGAACATACCCTGAAGGAGTCAGAATTCAGTTTGGATTGGATCTGGACCATATATATCCAGATCCCAATCCAAACGTATGTGTGGATTTGGATTTGGATTTGGATCCAGAGATCCAATCCAATATCCACATCCATGGCCCACATCACCTTCTCATAAATGGAGGTGGGGCCCACTTGAAATTCACGTGGGATTATGGGCATGAGAGAGAATGGGGAGGATAAGCATGAGGGGAATTGTATTAAGTTTGACTTGTGTGTCAAGTTTGGGGTTAATCATGTGGGTTAGCCTAATTAGTGTGGGTTTAAGCTTGTATGAGCCAAAACCTAACCTAGGGCTGCACCAACATGATGCAATGAAGCCTATGGGTTATGCAAAGGGAGCTTCCCAACCCAATCCTAAGCCAAAACCCCTAATCCTAGCCCTTTACCCTAATCCCGGCCTAATCCTAGCCTAATCACCTAACCCACTTCCCTAATCCTGGCCTAATCCCAACCTAATCACCTAACTCACCTCCCTAATCCTTCCCTAAACCTAGCCTAATTCCCCTAATCCTAACCTAATCCTAGCCTAAACACCTAACCCACCTCACTAAACCTCACCCCAAAACCAACCCACCTAGCTAAGCCCTAAACCACTAAACCACCCCACCTAAAACCTAGCACACCATATCCTTAAAACCCCCTAAAACAAAATATCTGGCCCCCCCTCAAAACCAGCCCACCTTATCACCACACCGCCACCACCTAACCACCAAACCACCCTCTCCAAAACCAGCCCCAACCGCCCCTTTGAAACCTATAACCCCCCCCCCCCCCCCCCCCCCTAGTGGGCGGGTTTTTCAACTTTTTCAGCCTCCACTTGGGCCAGCCGAGCCCTCTCTCACCTTGCTCTCTTCTCCCATCTGCACCACCACCACTTCGTGGCCAGCTCCACCTCGCGCCACCACTACCTCCCGGCCTGCTTCACTCCATGTCGCCACCAACTGCCCAGCCAGCTCCATCCACCTTCCACCCGGCTGCCCTCCTTCCACACACCGACCTCCCTCTCCTATCCGGTTAGTACCTCATCCCAACTTCACCCTATCTTCACTCCCCCTCCACTCTAAGCCACCCCATAGAACCCTACCTTAGCCTAGTTTTCACTCCACTCAGCTGGCCAAAACCTAACTACCCGCCACCCTTCAAACACACCCAACCACCTAACCACCCGCTTCCCTACCATCCCTTAGTGACACCCCAGCCACCTTACCTTGCTCCCTAGGATCTGGCCCTTCCACTCTCAACCACCCCTTAACTCCACCTTCCATAGCACCCTATCTTCCCATCCGTGACATCCCCTAGCTACCCCAGCCGGCCACCACTTAAACCGCCCCTAGTCGGCCAATCACAGCCGACTGCACCCAAGTCACTCGGCCAGCCACACCCTCTTCCTTAAACCATCCTCCTTAGTCACCCATTAGCTCCACCTTCCCTAGCATCAGCCTTATACCTTAGTGACCCTCCCTAACCACTTCAGCCCGAGACATCACGGCAGCACCCCCCTAGCAGCCGGCAAGCTCCAAGGCGCCACACCCGCGCTCCCTTGTCACCCGACCAGTCACACCCTTGCCGTGCCATTCCGAGGAGCTCCCTCTTGTAGCCCAAGGCGACGCCCAAGCCCAAGCTCAAGCAAGTCACCTCCGGACCAGCTATAAGTAAGTTTCTAACTCGGTCCTCATTTGTAGACTTGCTTAAGTTAAATTAAATTTGATATGGGGTTGTAATAACGGAGCATCGTCTCTCCCTGCTTGTAATAACGTGGCTTGGCACACCCACACACACGTGCACTTGAGCCTACCTCACTCTTAGTTGTGCACGATTTTGAACACACACGGGCCTAATCAGCCCTTAAGATATAAATTTATTTATATACTTTAAGTTGCGTGGGGTTTTGCTTAAGTTGTGTGTGTTGTCTTTCAATTCTCGCACTGACACACATTGAGCTTTCACTCTTATTTGCAAGACCCAAGTAAGGGCCGTGTTATACTTTCCTTGGGTTTAATTTCATGTCGTGTGTGTAGCATTTCAATTATACACTCACACACATTGAGCTTTCGCTCTTACTCCCAAGACCTTAGTTAAGGCCATATTGCAATTTATATTTGGGTTTAATTTCATGTCGTGCGTGTAGTACTTCAATTCTCGCACTCACACACATTGAGCTTTTGCTCTTACTCTCAAGACCTTAGTTAAGGCCATATTGTAATTTATATTTGGGTTTCATTTAAGTCGTGTGAGTTGTCTTTCAATATATACACAATACCCACACAACACGTTGGCGACCTTCGGGCCCATATATAATATAAGTATTTCCCTTTCGGCTATGTCTTTAAGATTTGGGTTTTAAGGTTCAGCAGTGTGCATAGTCTTTACATATATACACGGCACACACTTGCACTATTGAGCCTTTCCGCTCTTAAGATATAGCCATATTTCCCTTTTGCAATTTCCCTTCCGCAATTTCCCTTCAGCAATTTACATTACAAGTCATTTCCCTTCGACATTGTCTTTCAATTTCGGGTTTTCCCTTTGGAGTTGCGTGAGTTTGCATTGCATATATGCCATACCACGAGTTAGGACGCATATTGCATCAAAGCAAACCCCATACTCCTGTTCAAAATCGCCCCACTTAGGCTGAGTGTTCATAACACACACCTAGTTGGCCCAAAAAGGGATAAAAAGAAAGACTTAGGCACGTGCAAATCCACATGAAATAAAAACTGAAAATCATACAAAAACAACCCGAATCAAACACCTCAAACATGTTTTTCGTAGGTTCTTATATCCCAAAACTTGATTTTAAAAGCGTACAGACTGACCCTTGCGTATCGGTGTAAGAAGGTCTGCGACGAAAAGAGCTTGCTTGCTCACAGTCGCCACGTTAGGAGTCAGGTTTAAATTTGTTTTCTTCGCTAGCTTAAGTAAGCTAGCTGGCATGCCCTTTTGCTTAATTAGGACTTAGGCACACAAAAAGGTTCGCTTCAGGCCTAAGAACCAGGAGCAGGAATTTTCTGCGTCTACACCCCTCTACATTGGTCAGGGAGATGGCTTCGACCAACTTGGAGAAGTACTCAGTGGCTGCTGAAATAAACCTATGTCCATTCGATGCCTTTGGGAAAATTGGCCCTACTATGTCAAATGCCCACATGGTACATGGCCAGGGGCTGACCAGGGAATGCAATGATGATGAGGGGATATGAATGGCGTGCCCATGCACTTGACATGGATGACACTTCCTAACATCATCGTGGCAATCCTTTTTCAGAGTAGACCAAAAATAACCCACTCTAAGTATTTTCATCACCATCATGTTGGCATTGACATGACCTCCACATTCTCCATTGTGGAATTCATGCATAACAGTCCTAGCCTCCTCTAGGTCGACACATCTTAGTAAGATGCTGGTAAAACTCTTTTTATACAAAACACCACCCAAGATCGTATATCGGGTAGAAATTTTTCAGATGAATGCCTTATCCTTGGATGTGGCATTTTCAGCGAATCCCCCATTTTTTAGAAAACATTTTATGTCGTAAAACCAAGGTTTTTCATCAGAATCTGGATTGTTTTGGCAAATCTCCAAATCGTGTATGGATGGAGTAGGCACATGCCATATCTCTAAGGATCGGGTTCCCAAAGTGGGATCGACCCTTAGGGCTGAACCCAAGGATGAGAGGGCATCGGCGATGCCATTATCCTCTCTTCCTACATGTGTGAGTGTTGTAAACACCCCGAAATCCAAAAATTTTGCAAAAAAAATACCTGGTTCGAAAATAAGCTCAGAAAGCCAAAATGGAATTTTTGAAAACCCAGGAACTCAAATACTTCAAATCTCCGTTTTCCAACCCTGTCGAAACATAAATTCTTGAAAATGGACGAAAGTCCCATTTTGGCAAAAGCCCAGACGAACAGGTAAAACCTGACCCAAAGCAGTTGCAACAGAGATTCGAAAAATTCAAAGAGCAAGCCCAGCCCGATGAAAAGCCAAATTCAAAGACAAAAGAGGAGCCCAGGCCACAAATGGACTTCAAGCCGGAAGCATCGGAGGCCAAGCCAACAGTGCCCTTGAAATCATGAACAATCCAAGTCAAAAACAACAAAAATCAGTTGAAATAGAGTCCGGAAAGGTGAAAAGGAGCTTGGACGACGAAATTGGAAAAAACCCAGCATAAGACGGAGCGTTGATGAACTCAGGGCCCGCACAAGACGTTCAGCTCAAAACGCCAGGAAGGACCGAAGAAGAGAAAAGTTTGGATCAAATCTGGATCCAAATATCCAGATCCAGACCCAAGATCCATATCCAAACAAGAATTGGATTGGATCCGGATTTCAGAATCAATCCAGGATCCATATCCAAATGAAAAGCCTATAAAAGGATGTGAGGGGCTGGTTCACGAGGGCTGCAAATTTTTTTTCATGCCTCTTTGCTTGGGTAGGAGAGAGAGAGGAAAGTAAGTCAAGAAAGGTGGCTTGACTTGGCCTTTCCATTGCGGGCTGAAATTGTGGGTTTATCTTGTGGGCTGCCTTCTTCATTTCACGCCAAAGCTTGGTGGCTGTCCAAGGAGATCCGGCAGCATTGGATGGACCAACTCTTGTGATGATTTGCTACGTAGAAACCAAGCAAACCACGACTAAGGTGAGTCCCTAGAACCCACCTAAACCATCTCTCTTCTTGTCTCTCTAAACCACCCAATATCGTCTTTGAAAACCCAGCAAAGTCCAGCCAAGGAGCTGGCCGAACTTCACTAAAAACTAACCTAGTTTTACCCAAGTCCGTCCCCACCTAAGACTATCCCAAGCTCGGCCATTGGCTGGCCGAGTTCACCCTAGATCTGCCCCATTAAGCACCTAAATCCTAACTCTCTAAACCATCCTTAATCCCACCCCAAGTTCGGCCAAAACACTGGCCGAACATTGCTAAAAAGCTTCCCCTTTTCGAAACTTGTTAAGCCCGGCCAAAG
This sequence comes from Brasenia schreberi, assembly GCA_036023115.1. NCBI lineage: Eukaryota > Viridiplantae > Streptophyta > Magnoliopsida > Nymphaeales > Cabombaceae > Brasenia > Brasenia schreberi. The sequence continues at coordinate 19,773,960 of JAYKKT010000072.1, forward strand.
TGCTGGCCGAGTCCCACTTGAACCTACCATCTAGATCCTAAGTCCTAAAACCTTTACATTGGCCTAAACCCTGCCTAAACTAATCCTAAAACCACCCAACTTGGCCACCATTTGGCCGAGCCACTCCTTTAGGATCTCACTCGAGATCAATCACATAACACTAGCCAAGCTCGGCCACCATCTGGCTGAGCTCTTTCCTTAGGATCCCACCTTAGATCCTACCTAAACCATCCACTAAAACCTACCTAGCTTGGCCACCATTTGGCCGAGCACTCCCTTAGGGCATCCCTTTAGTGTTTCGCCTAGAACTATCCATGAACCATCACCCAACTTGGACCCTAGCTGGTCGAGTCTCACCTTAGGACTTGGACTAAAACCCTACCTAAGCCCTTCACCTTAGAGCTGGCCTTAGATCCCCTACACCTTGCCTTAAGTTTGCTCGAATCCCACCCAAAAACCATAAGACCTTTCCGTGTCGACATAGCCTAGATCGTGAACTAGGATAAAAAACTCCACGCATCGGATCGGTTCGCAGCGAGAGGTCCATCCAACGGCTATATCTAAGGTTGGATCTCACTGACAAAGAAAGCCCAAGCAGACGACGTGTAAGTGTTCAAATCTGATCTTTTACATTGTTTCAAGTTCAATTAAATTCGATACGGGGTTGTAATAATGGAGCGTAGTCTCCCCCCGAGATGTAATATTGTGGTTTGAAACACGAATCACACACGTACACTCGAGCCTTTCTGCTCTTATCTGCACACTTTCGCACACAAATGGGCCTCAACAACCCATAGGATATAGCTCTATTTATATACATTCAGCTGGGTTTTAAGGTTCAAGTCGTGTGAGTTATCTTTCATTTTATACACTCAAAGCACTCACTCACATTGAGCCTTTCCGCTCTTACATATATATACATATTTCCCCTTTCAGCTGGGTTTTAAATTCAAGTTGCGTGAGTTGCCTTTCAATTTATACACTCAAAGCACTCACTCACATTGAGCCTTCTCGCTCTTAAGATATAGCTATATATTTTCTTTCCGCATCCAAGATATAGCCATATTTTCCCTTCTACAATTTCCCTTCTGCTATGTCTTTAAATTCTGGGTTTTCCCTTCAAGTTGTGTGAGTTGCATTGCATATACGCCACACTCGAGATAGGGAGCATACTTGCATCGAACTATCCTAAGCGAAATCGTGTAGAATCTACCAAAATCCAGCACTTGATGCACACAATTACACGCCAAAATTTGCTAAAACCCAAGAGACATAGGAAGGTGTAGATCCCATGCATAAAATCTGTAATTTTGACAAAACCAATCGATAAAACACTTTCATGTTTTTAAAAAAGAGTCGTGTTTGTTCAAAATCGAGATTTCCTAAAGCGTACAGACTGACCCTTGAGCATCGGTTCAAGAAGGTCTGCGACGAAAAGATCCCACTTATCCACAGTCGCCTCAAAAGTCAGATATTTTTAAACTTACTTCGCTAGTTTGAGAAAGCTAGCTGGCACGCCCTTTTAAAGCGACGTAAGCACGAAAAGATTTGCTTCAGGCCTAAGAACCTGGAGACGAAGATTTTTTGTGTCTACAGATTTGGCACGCCCGGTGGGACCTGGGTCTTAAGGAAAATCGATACGAACAAACAGATCTCTTGAAAATTTTTTAAGAAAAAGTGTTTTAACTCTTTGTCTTTTGCATTTTCATAATTGGATTTTAAAGCATCGGAGTCATGTCGAGTTCAGACTCCAATGAAGTGTCTAGCCATGCCTCATGTACCTCAAGTTCTCATTCTAGGAGATTTTTGAAAAATCGAAACCAAAAAGAGGAAATAGAAGAGTTGAGAAGGGATTTTGAGGCCAAGATCGCTGCTCTTAGCCAAGATGCTGAAGCAGCTGATTCTTCTTCGTCAAATGGCGAACAAAAGGCCAGAAAAAGATTTGAAAAAACTCGCAAAAACAAGGAGACTTCCCCAATGGAAGGCAACCAATACCACGACTCCTTCACTCATAAGGATCGTAAAGCCCTACAGCAACTGCTGAAAGGGCAAAACAAAGAGAAAAAGACGTACGCCCAGTCTGATTTTCTTCCTTTAGATTATGAAACAGACATGGACGACAAAATACCGAATTTCCATCGGTATGATGGCACGGGAGACCCTAGGTCTCACTTGCAACTTTTCTCTCGTCGAGCCTACAAGAAAAAGAAGGACTCGATGAAATGGGTGTATTGGTTCCCTTTATCCCTCAAAGGCACAGCTTCCAAATGGCTGGCTTCCTACGACCTGAGCCAGTTCGCAACTTTTAAAGAGTTAGCGAACTGTTTCATGCAAAGATTTTCACACAACATAGAAGTCACGCCTACTTTGAACACTTTGAGGGATACGAAGCAAGGTATGAACGAAGATGTACATACATTTATCATTCGCTGGAGGTCCCTCCTTGGGCAGGTGCAAGAACCCATATCCGAAGGATGTGCAGTAATGCTCATCCTGGATAATTTTAAAACTGAGTTGAAAACCCTTCTCTCCCTACACGAAATCTCTACTTTCCACAAACTGATTAAAAAAGCATCTCTTTTCGAAACAAATTTGAAAAAAGGGATTTACGACCATTTGTGGAAAGGGAGTGTGATTTCAAAAACTTGTTTGGAAAAACCCGCCGATTACGGGCTACCCACTATGGACAAAGGGGCAAAACCCCAAAAGATCGCCAATGTCCAGGTAGATCCAAGACTGGCAAGCACTTCAAAGAATTTTGAGAGTTTTGAAAACAGAAAAGACAAAAAAATACAAAAACCATTTGAAAAACGAGAGTACACTCCGCTGGGGCAACCTGTGTCGGAGGTCCTAGACCTCCTACTCGCCCAAGGCATGATCAAACTCCCTGAAATCCCCGAGAGAATCACTTCGAAAGGAAGGTTTTTCAATTGATTCTATAAGTATCATCGGCTCAAAGGCCATGATACGAAGCAGTGTTTTTCCCTCTTAAACCAAATCGAGAACTTGATAGTAGAGGGCCGGCTCCAGGTCACTGAGGAACCAGAGCCTGCCCAAGCTATTTTCAAAGAACCCTTCCCCAATCATGCAAGTACCAGTGGGAAGGGCAAAGAGGTATGTGCTCTCACAATTTCGAAGAGTCTAGCGTGTACAAAAGAGTCTGGTTTTTCTACTTATGCATCTACGCTCGTCCTTCGTAGGAAACCTGCCCAAGTAGTGATTCGAGGACCACCAAGAGTTTCGTCCCCGATTAAACCAGTTTTGAAAATTCAAGGTGCTCTAAAACATTCGATTAAAGCCATGTTAGGTGCAAACCTTAGGTTGATCGTGGGGGAGGCGACAAGATCCGGAAGGATCTATCAACCCCCACATCTGCAAAAAGCTAAAAAAGTGGTCAGTGTGCCTGGCCCTTCAAAAGCATGTATTCCTGGAGTTCTACCCAAAACGGACAAAGGAAAAGTCATTTTGAACTTGTATGATTTCGAAAACCATCTTTCAAAGATTCCCATTAACATGTCCATCCTAGAGCTGATACAAACCTTGCCTAGGCATAGACTCGTGTTAGAGAAAATTCTAGAAAGAGCCAAGGTTAGTTCGGACATAACCCCAGAATCCTTGTCCAATCAAGTGGCGTCTATAGGTGCAAGAACACCTATCATGTTTTCGGAAGAGGATCTCGAAAGACCCTATGAATCCCATAATCAGGCCCTACACATCGAGGTGGTATTGAATCACCACTCTCTGGATAGGTACCTAGTTGATGGAGGAGGAGGGCTCAACATCCTTCCACTTCACATAGCATATCAGATTGGAGTCACCTTGACTTCCATGAATCCAAGCCCCATCGTAATCACTGGATATGATGGAAATGCATCTAGACCTTTAGGATCCATTGAACTTCCCATGGAAACGGGAGGGATAGCTCATGTAGGGGTATTCCATGTTTTGGACATCCACCCCCACTACAACCTACTGCTGGGAAGGCCTTGGATACACAGCCTGCATGCTGTGTCGTCCACCTTCCATAGGTGTGTCAAAATCCCTTTTGAAAATCAAGTCATTGTGATCCTAAGTGAGAATCATCCACAGCTTCAGGGGATTCAAAATTCCCCATGTTTTTCAAGTTCCCAGGCCTACGAGGCCGACTCAGGGCAAACCATGGTCGAGCCACCAAAGCTCACCCTTCAGATAGCTAGGAAGGTCGTATATATCCAGGGGCCGCCCAAGGCTGGCCCACTCAAAACATTTACCATCCCAGGAAAATCCAAGCGTCAACTGTTTCCAAAACCCCTGGATTAAGTATTGTGTATTGGATCGAGCTTCGAGCCATGAGTCGACAGAGAAATGGTGTGGAATGATTAATGACAAGGTGAAAATCCATAGAGAAAGAGAGAGTTTCCGATAATCGAGAGGTATTGTGGAAATTTAAATTTTAATAAGAATAAGATCATTATAACGATAAAAAAAGGAGTGTGCGGATAGTAAAAAGATGTACACTATCAATTCGGAGATGTATTATGTATTAATCATTAAAGTGGGCTCAGTTTGCCCTTTTACAAAAGCATCGATATTAGTATATTGAGATTCATGACGCAATAAGGAAAACGAGCAAGAAAAACAAAGTTAATGGCATGAAGGATGACCATTATTAATAGTACTATCACTGTGAGATAAAGGTGATTGGTCATAAGTGTACTGGTAATCAAGTTGGACACAAATTTTCGTGGCTTGGAGTTCATAAAGGTCTATAATATATTACGATATAAAAAGAAATCATGCCTTGCTAAGATGCTATTACTTCAATAGTTGAGGTCTTTGGATTGGTTGTCGTTATGACAATATTTATGCTACAAAACTTATTTCAATAATAAATTTATGAGTCATGAAATGAATGCTTATGATTCCGACTAAGAAAAATAATTCATTTCGAGTAACTAAAATATTTTGTTTTTGGTTCAAACCTAAACCGTAACCAGAACCTAGTGAACCCTGTTCGGTCATTGTTCATAGTTATGGATGACAGAGCCAGTGGTTTCGAACCACCGGTTCATTTGCACTTTAAGGGATTATCGGTGGAAATAGTTGTTACTTATGTCTTCTTAGAATTTGTTTATTTAATTTGATTCATATTTATGGATGTAGTGGTTATTTGTTTCTTGATATTTCTTAGAAATTTAAGAATCCATTATATATATATATATATAACTTTTTAATCATAAATGAGAGTGGACCATTAAATCTACAATATTTCTGCTATATCCCATTGACCGCTATATTATGGTCAACCGTTAACAACCCATTAACTGCTATTGATAACATAGAGTAAGACTAATGGTGCTTTAGGGTCGAGAGTGTTGGGAAACTTATCTGCTCCATATGCAGTGGTAGAAAACGAGAGTTTGGTGTGGTAATGTGCTTAAGGTGTTGGAATTTATAGGGACGACTGGATGGAGTTTTAAGAGAAGGTTTGTGAAGTTGGATACTGGGCACATCAAAAGTTGTGGAGAAGGGTCTTGTTTTGGGAAGAAACTATAAAAAATCTTCTTCACTTTTTGGACTTAAAATATGGATATGGCAAAAGATATAGCACAACTGTGATAAAGAACCCATGCAGCTGATGTTGCTTAGCGTGGAAAAGCTTCTAGGTTGGCGTTGATTTCACATAAAAGATGTATAATTGATGTGTAAGGGCAACATTTTTTGAAATGATTGTGTTGCTCCTCAAATACCTTTTTTAGAACTTGGAGCTCCCATATGTTCAACTAGAAGTGTCATTAACCCAATTTATTTTGTACCACCTATGGATTTAACTTATGTCCCTTTAAATTGTTTTTACCAGTTTTTGATCCTTATATATTGATACAGGCATTCTAAACATCAGCTTGACCCAGTCCATCTCATGTTGCTTATGTTTCATGCTCTCACTTAGACATCCTGTGACGGTCTTTCATCTCATACGCATGCCGATGCTGTATCAATGCAAAACTTTTGCAGGCAAATGGATGATAGAGAGGTTTTGATATCCAAGTCTTCATGTGACTTTCAAAACCACCTGGAACAATCAAATTGCCGCATATACAAGAAATAATTCAGTTGAGATTGTGAAGGCAAAACCAATGGAATTTCTTAAGTAAAAGAAGCCCTTTAATCTTTTGTACTATTCAGTAGTCATCTGCTGCTAAGGTAATTGTTGAAATCATGCTGGGGCTTTCTTTTCCTGTAAGCATTGAAGAAACTTCATCTTTTCCTTGTGATTTGCATGGTGACAAATTTCTGACGAAGACACTGTCATGATAGCCAGATTACAAGCACATGTTCACATGACGCAAAAATGTTGTAAAGAACGTTTCTCACTGGGGGTCACCACGGATTGATTCATTGCTGGATATTGTTTGTTTGATCTTCACATTGTTGCTAGTGATTGTGAGGCCCCAATTCTTGACTGGAAGGGACACCAAAGGGAACCTCCCTCTGCCCCTCCATCCCTTGGATAGATAGAGATGTAGGGCAGAGCTTTTGGTTTTTTCATGTTGTCAAATCAAAAATGGAACAATGAAAATAGATGGCGAGTGCCTGATCGAATTGATCGGGTCATGTAGGAACAAGGTTCAAATCTCTCGGTCTGTTAGGATGCCTCAGCTGCATACATCACTGCACTTCCACTTGACACCTATCGTGATGATAAACGGCTCGTCTCGCCGTGACCTTATCTTGGATTCCACCATCCCTGCATTGACAAAGAATCCATCGCTGTCTCAACTGTGCCACCAGGCTCTGGGGAAGTAGGAATAGGAGAGCACTCGTCTTGGGGTGGGCTTACTATTTTTTTAAATGTCTATTTTGTTACGTTAATTTTTTTATTGCCTAAATGCCCTTGAATAACTTTTCTGGTCACATGTCCTTTTTCACTAAACTGTCATCTTGCGACAAATAAAGAATAAAGTACTCAAGGCATACGTGAAGCTTCTTGCTTGTCATTATTGTTGAAGTTTTATGGTATTCCATCTTAACTTGAAATTAGGCAATTGCTTTGGTTATTTGGAATCTTTGCAGCTGCATCATAGCCCTGTCTTTGATCTCGCTTTTTATTACAGAAGACCGTGAAACATGTTTCGCAAGACGGAAGCCAATGAAATATCAAGGCCGTTGCCCACAACCTCTCTAACAAGTTTTGTATTCAATATGTGGATTTGCTTTCTAGCTTGGTTGCTTATGCTCGACCTTCCCCAGTTTCCAAATAAAATATGCCCAAAGAAGAGATTCAGGTCCGGGCAAGTGTTTTGCGAGTTTTGGCATATCTGTTTTATATTGGCACCTTGTTTCAGATTTTTGTTAATGGACAGCTCTAATGTGCATGCTATGGAACATATGTCGATGTGTGAAGTAACTGCATCCTCCTATAAACTTGTATGAACTATGAACATCAGTAGTTACCGAATGCGTCAGTAGACAGATCCCAACTTTATATCATGCAGATGCATTTGACATTCATCTGAGAGCTCATTTCGTTTGGAAGCTACCTTGTAAGGACAGAAAAGTTCGCATTGAACTTTGTTATCTTGTTAGGGCGATGTGAAGTAAATGCATCCTCCTGGGAAACTTGTATGAATATCAGTAGTTACCGAATGCTTCAGTAGACAGATCCAAACTTTATATCATGCAAATGCATGTAATATTCATCTGGGTCTCATTTCGTCTGGAAGCTACCTTGTAAGGACAGAAAACTTCGCATTAAACTTAGTTATCTTGTTAGGGCATATAAAGTACAAGCGATCATCATCTGTATAATAATTGCAAAGCTGAGAAGCAAAATACATCATGATGTGTATGATTACTATAATGCTGAACCACAAACTTATCAATCATGTACACTAGAAATAGTTGCCTGAGCACAACGAGCTGATCATACCTGGATAAGGGGTTGACTCCAAGTTGAAGGTCATGAGTTTGATACCCGGGGCATGCATCTGGCTTGGTCCTCACCATTGTACCCCAGAAATAGCTGCCTGAGGGTCTACCAAGAGTGCTTGGGCTCAAATTCCACAGCATGCTTTTCCACGTCGCTGAATGTGGGAAATGGAGGAATCGTCAATAATGCATGATTTCTCTAATGTTTCAACATGGAGTCGTCATGGTCCATCTTCTACAAATGTGATGTTTGTTGGGCAATGGTATATTGAATGTGATCCTTTGATAAAAAGTCCATGATCACTGACTTGCACATCATGGTCGAGATGACCCTTATCAGATTTAGAGAGAGAAATCAGTATCACCAATAATCTCCACAAGAACAGAAGCCACGCTTAAAATGGTGAAACCGATATGCATCTCTGATGATAAGTTCTCTCCCCATAACCTTGGAAACCAACTTTGAGTACGTATGACAATCATCACAGATCCTTAGGTTCTTGGTGATACGAATTGTATCTCCATTGCTTGTATTTATAATCCCGAAAGCTATAGCCAATTTCTCACTATGGTACTTGAGCATGTATTCTTTTAGTTTCTCATCTATGTTGTAGACTACAGCAGTGGTGTTTGGCACATAACCAGCACCTTTCAGCAAATGGTCCAGAGCTTCAAGTTGCTTGAAAATCCTATCTGCATCAAGATGAGTTCTATCTTCCACGGCAAACTTGTGTATTTTGCCTCCAATCTCGATGAAACTACACCCTGCTTTCTTTTTTAATCCTTGTCCTTTCAAGGACACCCTCATTCTCACGACATCATCCCATCTTCCTGCTGCACCGTACATGTTAGCCAGCAGCACACGATGACCAACACTGCTCGGATTCAGTGATAGGATTTGCTTTTCAGCAACCTCCCCAAGCTCACAATTTCCATGAAGACGGCAAGCGCCAATCAAACTTCCCCAAACACCAGCATCTGCTTCCAGTGGCATGCTCTTGATTAGCTCATGAGCCTCATCTAGTCTACCTGCACGGCCGAGGAGATCGATCATGCAGCTGTAGTGCTTCAATGAAGGTTGAACGCCATAGTCTTTATCCATTTCTTGGAAAATTTGGTTGCCCTCATTCACTAGGCCAGAATGACTACAAGCAGATAGCAATGAAATAAATGTGACCTCATTTGGCTGCAATCCCTGCTGAACCATTTCCTCGAACAGTTCAAGAGCTCGTTTTCCCTCACCATACATTCCCTCTGCTGCGATCATTGTGCTCCATGAAACTATGGTTTTCTCTGTCATTTTGGAGAAAATTTCTCTAGCCATTTCTAGGCTGCCACATTTGGCATACATGTCAATTAGCACTGATGTTACCTGGATATTCGACCCCAAACCAAACTTTGTCACATGTTCATGCATCAGTTTTGCCTGATCTAAAGCTCCTAGTTGTGAACATGCTGAGAGAACACTAAGCATGGTGACTTCATTGGGTTTTATGGCGCCCTCCAGTGCCAGCATCTGATGGAAAAGATGCAAAGATTTCCCCGGCATCAGAGCCCGTTCGTAAGCAGCGATCAAAACACTCCAAGAAACTACATTCTTCTTCTTAATTCTGGCGAAAACCATGTGAGCTAGCTCCAAATCCTCACATTTTGAATACATGTCAACTATTGCAGTGGCAAGCACAACATCCTCAAAAAGGTTTCCACCAGAAACTTGCTTTTTAACCACATAAGCATGCAAACTTCTTGCTACCCTAGTGTCCCCCAAGCTCCCACAACATGGTGCAACTGTGAGCAGGGTAACACGATTAGGCAATGTGGCATCCATTAACATCATTTTGTCAAAAATGGCCAGTGCTTGTCTTGGTTCTACATTGTGCAAGGAACCTGCTATCAATGCATTCCATGAAACAACATCCCTTTCGACCATCCCATTGAAAACTTTTATGCCATTGTCTAGATTCCAACATTTTGAGTACATGTCTATGAGCGTATTTCCTATGGCAATATTTCCTTGAAATCCAACTTTTATACTGAAACTGTGAACTGATTCACCTTGTCGCAAATAACTTGGTGACCTGCAAGCAGTAAGAAGGCTGGCAACTGTGACGAGGTCGACACTGATACCTTCTACTCGCATCTGAGAGAATATATCAAAGGCACTTCTAACATCACCATTTTGGGAAAATACGGAAATAAGGGTTGTCCAAGCAACCAAATCTCTTAGGGGCATTTTATCAAACACTTCCTTTGCATCAGCGAGATGGTTGCACTTCCCATACGTATCAATCAGCGCCGTCGCCGCAAACTGATTAGACTCGAATCCTAGTCGGACAATGTGGGCGTGAATTTGTTCTCCGAGAGCACGAGAAAGGCCGGTACAGGCCTTGAGAATGAGCGGGAACGTAAAGTTGTCCGGGAGGACACCCTCTTTGAGCATATGCTGGTAAAGTGAAATGATTCGGCTGTGTTGGGAGCCACTGATGGCTTCACTGCGGATGGTCGCCTTCCACCGGAACGCATTCTTTGGTTGATAACACTCATAATTGCTGCTACTGCAGAATTTAGCGGCAGAGAACGAAGAAGAGGGCCGGCAAGATACTTTTAAATGCAAGATGCTGATGACAGTTGGTTCCTTGATGGCCTTCCTAACACAATCGAGGGCTACCATGATCGAGTTTTCGATTGGATTTTAAACTTGAAATTGGTGAATTAACACCGTGGTGGTAGTGGGTTAATAAGATGAACCACCTAAACATCAAGCCACCAGTCTCCGGCCAGGCAACGCGAGGACTCCTGGCCTCTTGGCAGAGTGAATTGGAACGTGCTACGTATGCAAGGACAATCTTTTGTTTTGGGAAAATAGGGTAACTCGAAGGCCCCTGGAACTTTTCCTGGAGCGGTCCCCCACACACGCGTGCACACACACATGCAGCCATCCATCTACTAACATACTGTTGGTGGTAGGCCTGTTCCATTAAAAAAAATAGGACACGGTGACCAAGCAATTCCTTAAAAATGCCAGCCAAAGAAAAAAAAGACCCCCTACCAAAATTAGCTAATGTCAGTGTACAGTTAGGTGGGACGAGTTACACACTTCTAATTGTCTTCCTCAAGTGCCACAAAAAACCTAAACTTTTTCCACACATAGTGGGTCAGTTACACGGATTATTTGTGGCCGTTGAATTGGATTTTGTGTCAATCTATTATAAAAGATCCGACTGAGTTTTACATAGGAACCTTCCTCCTTTCTCATCCGAACTGCAGAGAGGCAATGCACTTGGGACAAATTCCCCAAAAATGTTTCAAACTATCATTTACTGTTTTACAAGAGAAGCCTGGCATACCTTTTGCAGCTTATGCACCATTAATTAATTACCTTTCCTACTGAAGAGCAACAAAAAAAATATCATGATGCAGCTTATGCACCTGTTGTCACCGAAATGGGACACCGTGAATTGACATAGGATTCCCATTGTTTTGAATAGATCGGGTGCAGTGCATCCAGAGAACGTTAAACTCTGTTCTCAGAGTGTAAGGGTGGAATTCATTTGGCAACAACTTGGAAATCTGACTCAGTGTATCCTAGCACACTCCATGTTATGCTTCACGGTTGGACTCAATATGGCAGATCCACTCAAGACGACAAATATAGCAAGATAGAGCCTGAAGAAGGAGCTATCTTATCAGTAGGAAGGATGAGGTGTTACAAGCGGCTGGAGACGTGGTTATCGAACTACAAGTACTACTCTTAGGAAAGACAAATGTGATACAACGATAAAGGGAACTTTTTTTATTTTCTAAATGTCTCTCGTTGTCCCCTTCTGGTCCCCCCTCTCTTCTTCGTAGAGCTCTTGAGTCAGGAACAGGTGAGGAATCCTTTACTTTTGTTAGCACCTCCTCTAGCTTTAGCTTCCCATCATCTAGCTTTCATTATTTTAGTAGCTTAAAGATAGGGTTGATCTTCCCACTTTTATAAGTCAGTTGTTGTTAACCACCTTAAAGCACCTTAGTTCTTTATGTATAACTGGCCACATACTCAGGTGCCACTCATGTTGCCTCAAATTCCTGTGATAACATATACCACCCTACGAGTTGTGTTAGAGGTCCATTGAGGAGGCGAGTCATACTTAATTGCCTAAGCAAAGAACATTTTATCATATTTTCAATGTGTATTTAAAGATTCTCTTCTTTTCTTGGTTTCATTTAGTGGCCTATAAGAATTGAGTTTCTCTTCTTTCCTTTCACTTTTTGTTTTCCTCTATCGACTTCTTCTTTCAATTTGTGCCCTAATCTACTATCGTCTATTGTGGCTTCTTCTAACTACATAGCTAATGTCGTTCTACCTCCAACAACCCCCTCGAAGGAAGGACTTACAAACTTTCATATCACCTTTCTACTCTATCCTTAGCCCATGAGAGGTTTCTAGCTTCACATTGCTGAAACTCTATCTGTTCTTAGCCATCCAACAATCAATTATATGATGATTGACTCAATCACCTAAGGGAAGAAAAACACAATCTCTGACTCGAGTGGGTATTAACAACCTTATTATTTTCATTCACTTTGATGACCTGTTAATATATTTTTTTTGTTGCTTTATGAGTCTCTCAGTACGATCAGTTCTAATTTTTAGTAGGGATAATGTCTCCAATAATCTTGGATGTTTAGGCTATCATGGGTTAGCGAATTGATGGTGTAGATCTAACTTCTTTAGCAGGCTAAAAGTTTGTGGTCCCTAAACTTTGGTTGCAGTTTTCTTGGGGCATCTTCATTTACAAATGTTTAAGCAATGGCTCTATTTTTTATGCAAAACACTACACTTTTATAATAATGTAGTATTGCCAATTCATCACCTACATTTGTGGTACTAAGGTAAACAATGGGTTCTCATGGTATATCCAACAATCATATCTGGTATGCCGTTGAAGCACTGTGGAGTGAGGGTCCTTCTCATTTAGTCAATTGGACCGTTAGGGTTTCTCCAACTCTAGATATATTTGTATTTTCCAGAGTTTGGAGATTATAATATGCATGACTCATGTGTGGTACTATAAACACCCAAAATCAAAATTATGCTTAAACTCAAAATTTTAAAAATTCAAATGATTTAAAACCTTTTAAAAAAATTCAAATCTTTTAGAAATATTTCAAAATAAAGGTTTTAAATTTAAGTTAAAAAGCCCAAATGATTTGAACAAATCAGGCAAATAGGTGAGACCCAATCCAATTCAAGATCGAGATCAAGTTCTGTAAACACCCCGAAATCCCACGAATTTCTCAAATCCATCTGGTTTTGTAAAAGCAGCCCCAAAGGGCTATTTTGAGTTTGGAAACCCAAGAGCCTCCCAAACAACCCTGTATATATGTTTTGAATTTTATATTTCAACAATATGTGATATGGCTTTAAAAAACCTTTTAAAACACATTTTTGAAACCCCGAAGCAGCTTGGCCTAATCCAGACAGGACCACGAAAGCTAAGGAGAGCCCGGAACCGGAGCACATGTCGAGCCCGGCATAGCAACTCTTGTATCAAATCCACCCCCAGGATCTCGAACGTCCAAGACCCTGTTATCATCAAAACATCATTCGAAGTCATCTCCGGAAGGCGAAAACAGAGGCGGACGATCATGTTGGCGAAGACCCAACGAAGACGGAGTACTGATGCTGTCAGGCCCCGCACAAACCGTTCGTTTCGAACACAGCTCGAAGGAGTCAGAATTCAGTTGGATTGGATCTGGACCATATATATCCAGATCCCAATCCAAACCCATGTGTGGACTTAGATTTGGATTTGGATTCAAAAATCCAATCCAATATCCATATCCATGGCCCACATCACCTTCTCATAAATGGAGGTGGGGCCCACTTGAATTTCACGTGGGATTATGGGCATGAGAGAGAGTGGGGGAGGATAAGATCAAGTGTGTGTTGTAATTAAGCTTGACTTGTGTGTCAAGTTTGGGGTTAATCATGTGGGTTAGCCTAATTAAGTGGGTTTAAGCTTGTAATTAGCCAAAACCTAACCTAGAGCTGCACTAACATGATGTGATTAGGGTCCATGGGTCATGCAAAGGGAGCTCCTTCATCTAATCATAACCAAAAACACTTAATCCTAGCTTTCCACCCTAATCCGGTCCTAATCCTAGCCTAATCACCTAACCCACTTCCCTAATCCCGGCCTAATCCCAACCTAATCACCTAACTTACTTCCCTAATCCTTCCCTAAACCTAGGTTAATTTCCCTAAACCTAACCTAATCCTAGCCTAATCACCTAACCCACCTCACTAAACCTCACCCTAAAACCAACCCACCTAGCTAAACCCTAAACCCCTAAACCACTCCACCTAAACCTAGCACACAACTTACCCAAAACCCCTTGTATTTAAAATATCTGGCCCTACCCTAATACCAGCCTACCTTACTACCTTACCACCACCCCTAGACCACCTAACCACTACCCCAAAACCAGCTCCACTGCCCTTCACAAAGGCTATAAACCCCCCCCCCCCCCCCTAGTGGGCGGGTTTTGAAGCCTTTTGTCCTCCATTTCCAGCCGACCTTCCACCTCTTCTCCACTTTCACCTGCACCACCACCAGCCGCCGCCGTGCTCCACCTACTCCATCACTCCCCAGCCACCTGTTGCCATCCTCTTCATCCGGCCAAACCAACCAATCCACCACATCCGGCTGCTCCTCAACCAACCGCCGCCTCCCACCACTCGGTTAGTACCCCATACCCTGCCTCACCTCTTCTCCACTCCCCCTCCACTCTCAACCACCTGCACCACCACCATCTTCCCCTAACATCAGCCATCCGTCGCCTCCCCCACTCCCATTCGGCCAAGCCTCAACCAACCTAACTACCCGCCACTACTTAAACACCCTAGCTATACCCAGCCATTCCATTGAACCCCCTAAGACCTGCCCACTCTACTTCACCACATCCACCACCACCTTACCCCATACCCTAGCTAGCTCCCTTCCATCCGCCACCCGTAGCCATCCTAGCAAACCACCACCACCAAATTCCCCTAGTCGGCCACTCCAACCGACTGTCACTTCCATTCGGCCAGCCACATCCTTCCCTAAGGTGCTCCATTAGACACTCCCTTAGGCTCCCCTTAGTGTCATACTCCCTAACCTCACAACCCTTCCTTAGTGACCCTACATACCCACCTTAGCCCCACGCACAAAACCAGCCCTTCGCTAAGCAACCGGCCATCTTCAAGGCGCCTCTTCCGCGCACCAAAGACATCCGGCCAGCACCTCCCCTTGCCGTTCAACTTCGCGGAGCTCCCTCTTGCAGCCCAAGGCAAAGGCCAAGCCCACGCTCAAGCAAGGCATCTTCGGACCAGCTATTAGTAAGTGCCTAACTCGGTCCTTAGTTGTATACTTGCTTAAAATTCAATTCGATACGGGGTTTTAATAACGGAGCATAGTCTCCCCCCGCTTGTAATAACATGGCTTGGCACACCCACACACACGTGCACTCTCTTAGTTGTGCACGATTTTGAACACACACGGGCCTAATCAGCCCCTAATATATAAATATACATATATATATATTAACTTACGGACCAGTTACTCGTAACTTATGATTTTGAACACGATTTTGCAGCCCAAGGCGAAGGCCAAACCCACGCTCAAGCAAGGCCTCTACGGACCAGCTACTCGTAAGTGTCTAAACTCGGTCTTTAGTTGTATGCTTGCTTGAGATTCAATTTGATACGGGGTTGTAATAACGGAGCGTAGTCTCCCCCCGCTTGTAATAATGTGGCTTGGCACAACCACACACGTGCACTCTCTTAGTCGTGCACGATTTTGAACACACACGGGCCTAATCAGCCCCTAATACATAAGTGTATATATATACTTTCATTTCCGAAGGGTTTTGTTTAAGTTGGGTGCGTTGTCTTTCAATTCAAGCACACTCACACACATTGAGCTTTCGCTCTTATTTGAAAGACCCAAGTAAGGGCCGACCTATACTATTTGGGTTTTATTTCATGTCGTGTGAGTAAGTCTTTCAATTCAAGCACACTCACACACATTGAGCTTTCGCTCTTATTTGAAAGACCCAAGTAAGGGCCGACCTATACTATTTGGGTTTCATTTCATGTCGTGTGAGTAAGTCTTTCAATTCAAGCACCTTCACACACATTGAGCCTTCGCTCTTACTCCCAAGACCTTAGTAAAGGCCTTATTGCAGTTATATTTGGGTTTCATTTATGTCGTGTGTGTAGTACTTCAATTCAAGCACTTTCACACACATTGAGCCTTCGCTCTTACTCCCAAGACCTTAGTCAAGGCCATACTGCAATTTATATTTGGGTTTAATTTCATGTCGTGTGTGTAAGTCTTTCAATTCAAGCACTCACACACATTGAGCCTTCGCTCTTATTTGTAAGACCCGAGTAAGGGCCGTGCTATACTATTTGGGTTTAATTTCATGTTGTGTGCGTAGTACTTCAATTTAAGCACTCACACACATTGAGCTTTCACTCTTATTCCCAAGACCTTAATCAAGGCCATACTGCAAGTTATATTTGGGTTTTATTTCATGTCGTGTGTGTAAGTCTTTCAATTCAAGCACGCAACCACATTGAGCCTTCGCTCTTATTTTCAAGACCCAAGTAAGGGCACGTATATACCCTATATACATATCTCCCTTCGGCATTTACATTACAAGTTATTTCCCTTCGGTTATTTCCCTTCGGTTATTTCCCTTCGGCATTGTCTTTACATTCGGGTTTTCCCTTTGGAGTAGCATGAGTTTGCATTGCATCTACGCCATACCACGAGGTAGGATGCATATTGCATCGAAGCAAGCCCCGTACTCCTGCTCAAATTCGCCCCATGTAGTGGAGTGTTCATAACACACAAACTAGGTGGCCCATCAAGGGATAAAAAGAAAGACTTAGGGACGTGCAAATCCACGTAATCTAAAATCTGCAATCATATCTAAAAGACCCGAATTAAACACCTCAAACCGCTTCGTAGGCTTTTCATACCCTAAAACTCGATTTTTCAAAGCGTACAAACTGACCCTCGTGCATCGGTGCAACAAGGTCTGCGACGACAAGAGCTCACTTGCTCACAATCGCCACGATTAGAAGTCAGCTTAAGATATATCTTCGCTACCTTAGGTAAGCTAGCTGGCATGCCCTGTTTATATAAATAGGCCTTAGACACACGAGAGGATCCGCTCCAGACCTTGAGAAGCCAGAGGCGGGGATTTTCCTACGTCTACAGAGATTGGCACGCCCGGTGGGACGTGAGCCTTTCAAAAATCGAATTTTAAGTTAGAAGCTTGCAAAAAATTTTGTTAAAAAGGTGTCGTTTTTAACTTGTTTTCTTTGCTTGTACTTAGGAAATTTTGAAAAAGCTTGAAAAGCATGTCAAAATCCAATCCAAGTGAAGTGTCGAGCCAAGGCTCATGCGCATCAAGTTCTCACTCTAGGAGGATTTTCAAAAACAAAATAAAACTAGATGAGATCGAGGACCTGAGAGGGGAGTTTGAGGCCAAAATCGATGCTCTCAGCCAAGAGGCTGAAGTAGGCGATTCGTGTTCATCAAATGGTGAACAAAGGCCTAAGAAAAAATCTGAAAAACCTCGTAAGCACAAAGAGGCCTCCGTAATGGAAGGCAACCAATACCACGAGTCCTTCACACAAAAGGACCGTAAAGCCCTACAGCAGTTGCTGAAAGGGCAGAATAAAGAGAAAAAAAGCTACGCCCTGTCTGATTTCCTTCCTATGGATTACGAAACAGACAGTGACAATGAAATACCGAACTTCCATCGGTATGATGGCATGGGAGACCCTAGGTCTCACTTGCAGCTTTTCTCGCGTCGAGCCCATAAGAAGAAAAAGGACTCGATGAAATGGGTGTATTGGTTCCCTTTATCCCTTAAAGGCACAGCTGCCAAATGGCTGGCCTCCTACGACTTAAGCCAGTTCGCTACTTTTGAAGAGTTAGCAAACTGCTTCATGCAAAGATTTGCAAATAACGTAGAAGTCACGTCGACTCTGTATACCTTAAGGGATACAAAGCAAGGCATGAACGAAGACGTACATGCCTTCATTATAAGATGGAGGTCACTTTTGGGCCAAGTGCGAGAGCCCATATCCGAAGGATGCGCAGTCATGCTCATCTTGGATAATTTTAAAAGCGAGTTAAAAACCCTTCTCTCGCTCCATGAGATCTCAACTTTCCATAAGTTGATAAAAAAGGCATCCCTTTTCGAAACCAACTTGCGAAAAGGGGCATACTATCACTTGTGGAAAAGGAGTGCCGTTTCTAAAACCCGCTTGGAAAAGCCCATCACATACGGGCTACCCACGATGGACAAAGGGGCAAAGCCCCATAAAATCGCCAATGTCCGGGTGGATCCAGGCGTAGCAGGCACTTCCAAAAATTTTGAAATACTAGAAAATAAAAGGGAGCGAACCTTTCAAAAACCGGTTGAAAAATGGAAGTACACTCCGCTGGGGCAACCTGTGTCGGAGGTCCTAGACCTCCTACTTGCCTAAGGCATGATAGAACTCCCTGAAATCCCCGAAGGAGTCACTTTCAAGGGGGGTATTTAAACCGATTTTGTAAGTATCATCGGCTCAAAGGCCATGATACCAAACTTTGTTTCTCCCTTTTAAATAAAATTGAGAACTTGATAGCGGAAGGCCGGCTCCAGGTCACTGCGGAACCTGAGCCACCTCAAGCTATCTTCAAAGAACCCTTTCCCAAACACGCCAGTGGCAGTGAGAAAGGAAAGGAGGTATGTACCCTCACCATTTCTAAAGAACTAGCACAAAAACCAGAGTCTGGTCGACCCACTTGTGCGCCCACTCTTGTATTATACAAGAAGCCCGCCCAAGTCATCATTCGAGGACCACCAAAAGTGGAATCCTCGGCAAAACTAGTTTTGAAAATCCAAGGTTCTCCTCAGCTCATCCTTAGAGCCAAATTTAGCGTGAACCCTAGGCTGGTCGTGGGGGAATTAACTAGATCTGTGAGGATCTATCAACCCCCGCACCTTCAAGGTGCTCAAAAGGTGGTCAGTGTGCCTGGCCCCTCAAAAGCATGTATCCCTGGTGTTCTGCCAAAAGCAGATAAGGATAAAGTTATCCTAAATCCTTATGACTTCGAAAACCACCTTTCAAAGATTCCTATTCACATGTCTATCTTAGAGCTTATACAAACCTCGCCTAGGCATAGACTTGTATTAGAGAAAATTCTAGAAAGGGCCAAGGTTGATTCGAACATAAGTCCGAAATCCTTGTTTGCCCAAGTGGCTTTATTAGGAGCAAAATCGCCCATCACTTTCTCGGAAGATGATGTAGATAGGCCCTATGAATCCCACAACCAGGCCCTGCATATCGAGGTGGTTCTAAATAACCACTCTCTGGACAGGTGCCTAGTCGATGGTGGAGGAGGGCTCAACATCCTTCCACTTCATGTGGCATATAAAATCGGAGTCACCTTCACTTCAGTGAACCCAAGCCCCATCATTATCATTGGATACGATGGGAATGCGTCTAGACCTTTAGGATCCATCGAACTCCCAATGAAAATGGGAGGGATCGAACACACGGGAGTGTTCCATATCTTAGACATCCACTCCCATTATAACCTGTTGCTGGGAAGACCCTGGATACACAGCTTGTGTACTATGCCATCCACCTTCCACAGGTGTGTTAAGATCCCTTTTAGGGACCAGGTCGTAGTGATCCTAGGTGAGAGTCACCCACAACTTCAGGGGATCATAAACTCCCCTTGTTTATCGAGCTCCCAGGCCCATGAGGCTAACATGGGGCACATTGTGATTGAGCCGCCAAGGCTCGTGTTAAACAACCCTAGGAAGGTTATATGTGTGAAGGGGCCGCCCAAAGCAGGCCCCCTCCCGATTCTAACCCTTCTAGGAAAACCCAAGCGTTCCCTATTTCCAAAGCCCCTGGACAAGAGGCCATATGAGCATAATATGGACGACAGCAAGTTCCAGGACCACGACTTATACCAAACCTTTTTAAAAAACAAAAAGTCGTGGAACATGTTGTTGAACATGGGCTATACGCCCTACAAAAGTCTAGGGGCGCAGAACCAGGGTCTCCTAGAGCCCATCCTTCCTAGGGCCAACCCAAGCCGATATGGGATCGGCTATACTCCCCGAATACCGGCGGAGCCACCCCCTGTGACCACCTGGGTCAAGGGTGCCTCGGAACCTGTCTTAGAAGAGACCTATGATTTAGATCTCCTATTCCGAGTCTAACCCGTAGCGTTTTCCCTTTGTAGGTATGATGGAAGATCCCTTTTATAAAAATACAAAAACATTTGAAAAGTTTAAAATAAAAAAAATCAAAAAAGAAGAAAACCCAAAAACAATGGAAAAACAAAAACTCGAAAAAAGAGTACTTTGTATAGTTCCCAAAGTTCTTGTTTTACAAAAACCCAAAAAAATCAAAAATTTGGAAAACACCAAAAAGATTTTGTATATAGCTGCTCCTGGTAGGACTTTGGCAAAAGAAAAGGATTTCGAAAGAAACGTTGTTTGCATAGCCAGACCAAAAATTTCGAAATCACTTGAAAATCCGAGTACAAAACCAAGTCTTTTTGAAAATCACGCATCAAATTCCCTCGGGTCTATAGCCCACGAGAATGATCAAAGCCCAGAAGTGGATCCCCTCGAGGAAGATCCCACTTCTGAGCTCCCAGAATTTCATAAAATTCTCAATTTTGAAAGACCTTCCCAATCAGTAGGAGGAGATTTCATAGAGGTGAACCTAGGGGATGATTCCAATCCCAAAACCATCAAAATAGGTGCATGCTTGCATGAAACTGAAAGGTTAGCATTCATTGCATTTCTACGAACCTATTTAGATGTGTTCGCATGGACGTATGAAGACATGCCGGGCATAGACCCCAGCATTGTCGAGCATCATCTTCCCCTAGATGCGGATGTAAAACCCATAAAGCAGAAGCTTAGAAAAATACACCCGAATGTACACACGCAAGTCAAAGAGGATTTAGAAGATTTGCTAAAAGCCGAATTTATAAAACCCATTGCGTATTCTGATTGGTTGTCAAATATTGTTGTAGTTCAAAAAACCAATGGGAAAATTCGAATATGCATCGATTTTA
This sequence comes from Brasenia schreberi, assembly GCA_036023115.1. Taxonomy (NCBI): domain Eukaryota; kingdom Viridiplantae; phylum Streptophyta; class Magnoliopsida; order Nymphaeales; family Cabombaceae; genus Brasenia; species Brasenia schreberi. The sequence goes on from JAYKKT010000072.1 coordinate 19,795,007, forward strand.
GAAACCTGAATAAAGCCACTCCAAAGGATAATTATCCTTTACCAAACATAGATTTGATAGTCGATAGTACTGCAAATCATGAAATGTTTTCGTTTATGGATGGCTATTCAGGCTATAATCAAATCAAACTAAGTCCATGAGATCAGGGTAAGACCGCCTTCACAACCCCATGGGGCATGTACTGCTATACAGTCATGCCCTTTGGTTTGAAAAATGCCGGCGCAACATACCAACGGGCCATGACCACGATCTTCCATGATCAAATTCATGAGCTCGTAGAAGTGTATGTAGATGATCTCTTGGCAAAATCCAAAACCCGATGCACTCATATCGAATGTTTGCAAAAGATTTTCGAAAGGCTTAGGCTTTACAAAGTAAAGCTGAACCCTCAAAAATGTGTATTCGGGGTAGAATCAGGGAAGCTTCTGGGCTTTATGGTGAGCCAAAGGGGTATAGAAGTCAACCCCTCTAAGTGTCGAGCCATCATAAACATGGCTCCACCCTCCAATCTCACCCAAATCCGCAGCCTCCAGGGTCGATTACAATCCTTTCGCCGATTCATATCGAATCTGGCGACTAGATGCGAACCCTTCAACAAACTGTTGAGGAAGGGCATGAAATTCTTATGGGATGATGAATGCCAGAAGTCTTTTGAGAGACTAAAGGCATACTTGGTTAATCCCCTGTGTTAAATCCTCCAAAACAAGGAAAACCGCTTTTACTTTACATCTCCGTGCATGCGAACGCTTTAGGAGCCCTGTTGGCTCAGTACGAGAATGACACCCATAAAGAGTATGCCATCTACTACATTTCGAAAACTCTCTTGGCTTATGAACAAAATTACCAAGCCATGGAGAAGACGTGCTTGGCCCTAGTCTGGGCTTGCCAGAAATTCAGACACTATTTCCTGGATCACGAGATCTGGATAGTGTCCAAGCTTGATCCAATCAAGCACTTGTTCGAAAAACCCATTCTCAAGGGTAGATTGGGAAAATGACAACTCCTTCTAATGGAGTATGACCTAAAATACCATCACCAGATCTCCATTAATGGGCAAGCCCTAGCAGACTACATGGCTGAGTTCCCCTTAGAGGACACATATCCCACACTTGTTGAAATGCCTGATGAAGGCATATTACAAAACCACTTTCAAAACCATATTTTGGCAAACAATTTCGAAAACCAAGTATGGAAGATGCACTTTGACGGGGCACGAAACCAACGAGGGGTTGGTGCTGGGGTTATCCTCATCTCCCCTGAAAAGGGTGAGATTCCCATAGCAGTCCGTTTAGATTTAGAATGTTCCAACAACATAGCTGAGTATAAAGCACTCATACAAGGCTTAAGGATTTCGAAAACTCTAGGGGCATCATGCATCGAGGTCTTTGGAGATTCGCTCCTCGTCATAAACCAGGTTTTGAAAATTTGGCAAGTACGTAATGAGAAACTACTTCTATATCACGAGTTGGCCACTCGATTGGTCCAATCCTTCCAATCGTGTAAACTCACACATGTAAGAAGAGATGACAATGGCATCGCCGATGCCCTCTCCTCCTTGGGTTCAGCCCTAAAGGTCGATCCCATTTCAGGGATCCGATCCTTAGAAATATGGCATGCGCCCAACCCATCCACACACGACTTGGATATTTGCCAAAATAACCCAGAGTCTATTGAAAAACCCTGGTTTTATGACATAAAACAATTTCTAGAAAATGGGGGATTTGCCGAGGATGCTACATCCAAAGATAAGGCATTCATCCGTAAGATTTCGACCCGATACACCATTCTAGGTGGGGTTTTATACAAAAAAAGTTTTACTGGCATTCTGCTTAGGTGTATCGACCTAGAGGAGGAGGCTAGGATAGTGATGCATGAATTCCATGATGGAGAATGTGGAGTGTCAATGCCAACATGATGGCAATGAAAATACTTAGAGGGGGCTATTTTTGGTCCACCCTGAAAAAAGGATTGCCACGATCATGTTAGGAAGTGTCATCCATGTCAAGTGCATGGGCACGCCATTCATATCCCTTCATCTACATTGCATTCCGTGGTCAGCCCCTGGCCATTTACCATGTGGGCGTTTGATATCGTAGGCCCAATATTTCCAAAAGCCTCGAATGGGCATCGATTTATTTTAGCAACCACGGAGTATTTCTCCAAGTGGGTGGAAGCCATATCCCTAACCAACGTGCTGGGGCAACATGTGGTGGCTTTCATCCGGAGGAATCGCTTGGCTCGATTTGGGGTTCCACGAGACCTTGTGTCTGATAATGGTACCCCATTCAAGAACGAGCGGATGGTTAAGTTGTGCAACACGTATGGCATAACTCACCACTTCTCTTCGCCCTACTACCCTCAAGGCAACGGCCAAGCCGAAGCCACAAACAAGACTCTCATTAGTATAATTGAGAAGACTTTAGAGAAGGGTAGGATGTGGCACGAGAAGCTGGATGAAGCCTTATGGGCTTATAGGACTTCCATCCGATCTCCCACGAATGCCACGCCATTCGAATTGGTCTACGGCATAAACGCCATTCTTCCCATTCATACTCAACTGCATTCATTCCATACATCCATAGCACTCGACCTGCCCCTAGAGACGCTTCAGCATGCTAGGATGGCCGAACTAGATTTGCTAGATGAGAAGCGACTCCTTGCCATGGACCATGCTCGTGCATATCGGCAAAGGATAGCCCGACATTATGGCAAACACATGAGACCTCACCACTTTGAAGTGGGGGATCTGGTTTTGAAAATCATCCACTATCGTGGCCCACATCCGCTCAGAAAGTGGCGCCCCAAGTGGGATGGACCCTATGTTGTACGAGCAACCACTACAAACAATTCGTATTGGTTGATCGATGTAGAAGGTAGGAATTTAACAGATCCTATCAATATCCAATACTTAAATAAGTATCATGTGTAGGATTTGGATTAAGTTCCCGTTTTCGAAAATTTTAGGGATAGCTGCCCTGAGACATGTGAATAAGGTGCAAAGGCAAAGTCGTGTGACCCTGAGTGAGAGAATTCGTACTTGTGAAAGAGTGGAGTCTTCAAAATCGTGGTTACCTTTCAAAATCCTTCTTCTTACAAAGAAAGGCCTAGTTCAATATAGCAAGATACTTGCAAGTAGTATTTGCTATTTCTAAATAGGTTGATCTGGGATGGATCGAGTATAGGCTTGTGATAAGTCTTCCCCTCTTCCCTTCTACTTCCAAAAGGAAAAACACGGCCCAAACAAAGGGAATTTCCCATTCAAAGTATCTTTCCAAAAGAAAGAAACCAGAATTCAAAAGAAAAAATCGATTCTCTTATGAAAAAGTGGGATTAAAGAAAAAATACTCCCGAAGGGAGACCCTCGATGAAAAAAGGAGAAAGAGGCCAAAGAGCTCAAAAAGAGCAGTTTTCCGCCTTCTATGCCTTAAACCACGGGATGCTTCAGAAGGGACCGTGGTATCTCTTTCCCATCCCTGGCTTATCCCAAGCTAAAGCATGGTTCATTTCAAGGAATCCTAAAGTAAAAATAGGATTTACTTACTTGAATTTCATCTTGTTTGAGAATTCGATGTTTCAAGTAAGACGTAGGAATTTGAAATATAGCTTGTTTTCTTATAAAACCTCTGCTAGATAAGCAAGTGTTAAGACTCAAACAAGGGCAAGCACGAAGAGCTCGAGATCCTTAGGATCGAGACTCAAGACAGTTGTCCCTTTTGTAAATAGTATTGTAAATAAATTTTGAAAATCGAACATCGAACAGCATAGGAGTTGCTCACTTGGAGCAGTAGGTCTAGTAAGTCTCTAGAGTTCGACCACATTTGGTCTCTAGGAGGTCGCCACTCTTGGCACCACACCCATGTCATGCATATGCACTCCACGCATGGTACTTGCATAAACATGATCCCATATAGGACCAGATTCCATAGTACAATCCCTTTGGCGTGATATCTCCTCCTACTAGGATTGGTAAATTGAGATTTTGCTAAAATTGGGACGATCCCATATTCTTCGTGGCTAGATCTAGGGAGACATTGAAAGGGGTGTTTTGTCGTCTTTGCCCTTATCCAAATCGATTTGGACAAGGCCAAAGAGGGGTATCTGTAAACACCCCAAAATCTCACGAATTTCTCAAATCCATCTGGTTTTGTAAAAGCAGCCTCAAAGGGCTATTTTGAGTCTGGAAACCTAGGAGCCTTCCAAACAACCCTGTATATATGTTTTGAACTTTATATTTCAAAAATATGTGATATGGCTTTAAAAAACCTTTTAAAACACATTTTTGAAACCCCGACGCAGCTTGGCCTAATCCAGACAGGACCAAGAAAGCTAAGGAGAGCCTGGAACCGGAGCACATGTCGAGCCCGGCACAACAACTCTCGTATCAAATCCATCCCCAAGATCTCGAACGTCCAAGACCCTGTTATCATCAAAACATCATTCGAAGTCATCTCCGGAAGGCGAAAACAGAGGTGGACGATCATGTTGGTGAAGACCCAATGCAGACGGAGTATTGATGCTATCAGGCCCCACACAAACCATTCATTTCGAACACAGCTCAAAGGAGTCAGAATTCAGTTTGGATTGGATCTAGACCATATATATCCAAATCCCAATCCAAACCCATGTGTGGACTTAGATTTGGATTTGGATTCAAAAATCCAATCCAATATCCATATCCATGGCCCACATCACCTTCTCATAAATGGAGGTGGGGCCCACTTGAATTTCACGTGGGATTATGGGCATGAGAGAGAGTGGGGGAGGATAAGATCAAGTGTGTGTTGTAATTAAGCTTGACTTGTGTGTCAAGTTTGGGGTTAATCATGTGGGTTAGCCTAATTAAGTGGGTTTAAGCTTGTAATTAGCCAAAACCTAACCTAGGGCTGCACCAACATGATGTGATTAGGGTCCATGGGTCATGCAAAGGGAGCTCCTTCACCTAATCATAACCAAAAACACCTAATCCTAGTTTTCCACCCTAATTCGGTCCTAATCCTAGCCTAATCACCTAACCCACTTCCCTAATGCCGGCCTAATCCCAACCTAATTACCTAACCCACTTCCCTAATCCTTCCCTAAACCTAGGTTAATTTCTCTAAACCTAACCTAATCCTAGCCTAATCACCTAACCCACCTCACTAAACCTCACCCTAAAACCAACCCACCTAGGTAAACCCTAAACCCCTAAACCACCCCACCTAAACCTAGCACACAACTTACCCAAAACCCCTTGTATTTAAAATATCTGGCCCTACCCTAATACCAGCCCACCTTACTACCTTACCACCACCCCTAGACCACCTAACCACTACCCCAAAACCAGTCCCACCGCCCTTTTCTATAGACACCGAAAATTTTCACTTACGGGTTCTTAGGCCTAAAGTGAACCTTTTCGCAATCTACTTTGCTTTATGGGCATGCCAGCTAGTTTACTTTAACTAGCAAAGTATGTTTTGAAAATAATCTGACTTTTGAAAGGCGATTGTAGGCAAGCGGGATTTTTACGTCGCAAACCTTCTTGCACCGATGCGCAAGGGTCAGTTTGTACGCTTAGAGACTTCGTTTTGAAACAAGTTTAACTCAAAATATATTTTGAATGAAGAAGTGTTTTAAAGCTTTTTGAAAACCATGCATTTGGGCAATTTTGATATAAGGGTTGGATGACCCTAAGTCTTTCAAATTTGAATCTACTTAGGCATGATGTGCGTGCATCGAAATAGCCTAAGTCTTGGCGTGTTTGCACGATTGATTCGGGTTGTTTTTGTATGATTTTCAGATTTTAGATCACGTGGATTTGCACGTGCCTAAGTCTTCCTTTTTATCCCTTTATGGGCCACCTAGGTGTGTGTTATGAACACTCCACTATATGGGGCGAATTTGAGCGGGAGTACGGGGTTTGGTTCGATGCAATATGCGTCCTAACTCGTGGTATGGCGTAGATGCAATGCAAACTCACACTACTCCAAAGGGAAAACCCGAATGTAAAGACAATGCCGAAGGGAAATAACCGAAGGGAAATGACTTGTAATGTAAATGCCGAAGGGAGATATGTATATAAGGTATATTTATGGGCCCTTACTCGGGTCTTGCAAATAAGAGCGAAGGCTCAATGTGGGTGCGTGCTTGAATTGAAAGACTACACACACGACATGAAATGAAACCCAAATATAAATTGCAGTATGGCCTTAACTAAGGTCTTGGGAGTAAGAGCGAAAGCTCAATGTGTGTGAGTGTAGAATTGAAGTACTACGCACACGGCATAAATGAAACCGAAATATAACTGCAATAGGCCTTCACTAAGGTCTTGGGAGTAAGAGCGAAGGCTCAATGTGTGTGCATGTGGAAAATGGAAAGACAACACACATGACTTAATTAAAAACCCCCGCGACTTAAAATATATAAATACAACTATATCTTAGGGGCTGGTTAGGCCCGTGTGTGTATGCAAAAGTGTGCAACTAAGAGTGGAAAGGCTCAAGTGCACGTGTGTGTGGGTGTGTCAAACCACGTTATTACAATTGGGGGGAGACGAAGCTCCTTTACTACAACCCCGTATCAAAATTTAATTGAATATAAAGCAAGTTAATGTACTAGACCAAGTTTAGACACTTACAAATAGCTGGTCCATGTTCAACTTGCTTGCACGTGGGCTCACGGTTCACCTTGGGCAGCCAAGAGGGGGTTATCCTAGGTGGCTTTGAGAGAGGTTCTATGAGGCACGGTTAGGGTCTTAGGGGAACTAAGGTTCGGCCAAGACGGGGGCTGTTTAGGGGTACAGGTCAGGTCAGTAGGGGGGTGGTCAAGTCAGGTCGGCAGGGAGGCAGTCGGGTCGGCAGGGAGGTGTTTGGCGCTTGGTGCGACTGTAGTGGCGCGGGGCGCGCTGGGGCAGGTTCTGGCGCTAAAGGGGCGGCAGGGCGCTGAGGGGCGTTCTGGCGCTAAAGGGGCGGTAGGGCGATGAGGGGCACTGTAGTGGCGCGGGATGGCGTCAGGGCGCGGGGCGCACGGTAGGTGCGGTAGGGGGTTTGGGTGACGTGTAGGGCGCGGTCCGGTTAGATTTAGGTCGGTTCGAGTCTAGGGTTAGGTTTGGTCGAACCTAGGCTGGGTTAGGGCTAGGTTTAGTTAGGGTTAGGTTCAGTTGGGGTTAGGTAGGTTCGAACCTAGGCTAGGTTGGGGGTTAGGTTTAGAGGGGTGTAGAGAGAATGGCTAGGTTAGGTTAGGCTTACCTCTTGGAGCCAGTCCTTCATGGCTTGAGCCCACGTCTCCATGGTTGCAGCCTCTTGGTCCAGCCCCTTGGTCTAGACCCACATAGCCCGCATGGCTTGAACCCACCTCACCCAATGAGCCCACATGGCTAGGTCTATCACTCCCTCTCTCTCCTCCTAAATATTTGCATGAACCCTTTACATGGACCCCCTCACCTCTATTTATAGAGATTTGAGGTGGGTCTTGGATTTGGGTTTGGGTTTGGGTTTGGATCCATACCCAAATCCAAACACTATTTAGATCTGGATATTGGATCTCGTATATTTTGAGATCCGTATCCGATCCAAACCCAATATTTTTATGGATACGGATCTGGATATTTTGGTCTAGATCCGATCCAATCCAAACACTATTTGGATCCAATCCAAATCCAAATACTATTTGGATCGTCCCAAATACTATTTGGATTGGCCCAAATCCAAACACTATTCATTACATGGATTTGGATCTGGATATTTATGGTCCAGATCCAAATCAAAATTTCTTTGGACAGTCCTTGGCTTCTCGAGGCGAACGATCTGTGCGGGCACTGGCTTCATCAGCACTCCGTCTGGTGCTGGGTTTTCCCCAACTTTGTCGTCCGGACTCCGTCTCGCCGTTCTGGACATCGTTGAGCTTTTCATCAAACGGGCTCTACTTTCTTTTGTTTTTTTATCAGGGAGTAGCTTCTAAAGCTCTGGGCTTGAATCCTCTTCGGGCCTAGGGTCTTCCTTTGCCTTCTGTACCTGTTTTCACATTTTAAAATAGGTTGTCGTTTTGGCTCAAACAAGCTTTTTGGTGTTTTTGAGAGTTTTTGAAATATAGAAGATTTGGGGTGTTTACAAGTTCGAAAGCAAAGGGTGGACTAAGTCACAGGCACATCTTCCTCAAACAAATCAAGCTAAATGGGCCATCGAAGCATCTCGGATTGGTTTCAAATTAGTTTTGAATTGGTTATGAAAATCAATGATACTATTTGGATAAGATGAAGATGGATTGGTTCACTTCAAATCAAAGGTGAAAGGACATTTTGAAGTAGGTTCCATAAATGTACTAAAGCCTCGTTCAACCCATGTATCAAGACTCAAATGAACAAGACATGTTGAAGATTTGGTCAAGGCATCCGTTCAAGACTAGCCAAGCACATGTAGGCTCACATGGCTAGAGCTAGGGATGCCTAATGAGAGACCAGCCCACATGGGGCTGGTCCATATTGCCTAAAGGGGGTCCATACAATCAACCCTTGGGGCTGGATTTGTGCCAAGAAGAACCATCCCCAAGGAAGACCTTAGAAGGCCCTCCTTTGCCTATAAATAGGGCCAAGGGGGGGGCGGGCGGGGGGGGGAGGGGGGCATGTTTTGCATATGGGAGCTTGGGAAGAAAGGGGCTACACTAAGGGGAAAGGGCCAGCAAGAGAGAGAGCTTCCAAGGGCCAGAAAGGGGTTGCTGCACTTAGAGAAAATCATGAGGTTAGGTGAGTGAATCAAGGTGAAGAGTTGGTCGAATTTCATCTTGTGAAGTCGATTCTCGTAGAAATTTTTGTAAGTATTTCTAATCCTTGATTCCTACACATCTCTTCTTCCTATTCTATTTGAAAGGGGTTGTATTAATGGAGCCTTGTCTCCCCCCATGATGTAATAAGAAGTAGATGTGTTGTGAATTTTCCTTTCTTACTTACGCACTCTATGTGTTTGATTTTGTGATTTTATCCTAATATATTATATAAAACACTCTATATTCTCTATGTTCTAAAAACAAAATTCTGGTTTTCCAGCATCTGCATACCTTGATTGCCATAATTTTAATTCTCTGATCTATGATCCGAATGCTCTGAAATTTTAGGAACTTAGAAATAAAATTGGCAAGAATTTTAGGACCGTTAAACCTTGTGAATAAAATTGGGAAAGATCAAACAAACCCAGTTCTGTTCTCTATATAGTCGGTTTTCTAGCAATAGGGGTTAGATAAAAGTCTCATATCTATATCTATAGGAATCCAAATTTAATTAAATTAGTCTCATTAGAAAGATGACATACATAGCTTTCTGAAAAAACTAAAATCATAATATTTGGAGTTCTGTATACCAAGATATAGAGGATTCTTTAAGCCTCTATATTTCTGTCAGAGAATATCCTAAAACTGTTGAGTCAAGTCCAATTCCCGATTTAATTCTACAAATCTACTATCCCAAAATTCAAAGTAAAAGGTGGTTTAGGATCCCAACACATCAGGCTATAGCTTGCAAAATTTTTATGAATTTTAGAGATTCTTAAACTACCAAGAAAATTTTGGGAACAAGTTCTGAAAACAGGACCAGTTTCTATTTTTCAGAACTTGGTGATTTTCAAAGCTTAAAACCAAGTGCACACATGGTTTCATAGTAAAACACTTCATTTTCACGTGAATTAGAGTCTATCACCTATGAACTTGAAATTTCTAAGCGCTTAAGCTGACCCTTGAGCATCGGTTCAAGAAAGCCTAAAGTAAAAAGAGCCCGCTTAGTCAAATCGCCAATTAAGTCAGATTTTTTATACACTTTGCTAGTTTTTGAAAACTAGCTGGCATGCTCGCGCATCTAGTAGTGTTGAAAGATTCGTTTCAAGTCTCTACATAGGCTTGAAGTGAAAATTTCAATGTCTACAGGTACCCAATTTGCTTGGGGCTTCACTATCTCACGTTCCAATTATGGCCCTTTCATCCGAGTTCATTGTTGCTTAGCTTCTTTCAACCCATGATTGGGATGATGTTTACTTCTTCCCTTTATACTATGTTTCATTGCTTTCACTCATTGTGGTCAACTTCATTGAGGATAATTACCTCATGGATGTATTGAAGATTTTTTCTTGAGGTGACTATTGTGGTGCATCCCACTCATCAAGGTTCAACCCTATTGAGGTTGAACCTTACTATCCTCACTGTCTTGCTTGAAAACTCGGTGTTCAATAAGGCCTTTTTGTTGTTACTAATTTATCAAGAACCATTTTGACATAGGAAGTCCGTCTTTCTAGCCCTACATTCTAGATTTCTAACTACTATCCTTGCTCGAGAAAACAACTCATTTAGTAATTTGATAGACTAGTTGTTGTGTAAGCATGCTACCACATGTTAATTATGGCAAAGACTCAACTACCAATAATAACTCTTGATCTGGTAATGCTCGGCAATGACATGCTACTTGAGGTCCTCAACCTAAAGCAATACATGATAGGAGGTGGCCATCCTTGGAAGTTACCAAGAGTAGGGCAAGATTGGAAATTGGGGACAATTTCCAAACATTTGAAAGTGTTATCTCCATTATAGACATGACCAATACTAGTATAGTAAGAGATGTCTCGTCTATATATGTGTTCAGTTTTACTCTTCTCCAATTATTAAAATGATGTTACTCTTTTTTGTAAGGCTCATCTATTTGAGACCCTAATTCAGAGACTCTTTTGGTAGAGTATGCATCTACATGTAGCTTGTCTGCCTGTCAAATCTCAAAAGTTTATGATCAAAGAATGGTTATCTTTGGCATACCATCTTGGTCTCGATCTCCTAATATCCCTTTCTAGATCATCTCTGGAATATGCTTTCTTCCATAGATAGTAGACTAGATGAGATTATGCCTTCCATTGGGCATACCTTCAAAGTGCATCGTTCAGCATTTAAGTTGGTGTCAAACTTGTTGGAAGGAGCTATCCTCGCTAATCTGGTTATTAGGGTGAATGAGGCTCCAAACATTTGCATGGAGGTATATGAGTAAATATAATCTCGACACTTTTCTAAAACCTTGGCCAAGACTCAAGTTAGTAGGCTCTATCTCTTTCTAACTAGTTTGCCTCGATTTCTCAAGCTTGTAGCGAGTCCTCAATGAGATTCTATGAAGTAGCTTCCTGGGTTCTACAATTGGAAATTGTTGGTTCCTCGATCAGTGTTGAGATCGGCAATCTCGAGTGGCATCTATATATCCTCTATAAGCATAGAAACAAGCTTATCAGTGATGCATCTTGGGTGGTATCTGACTTAATGTCCTAGCCTCTCAAGACTTGGCTGCAAGCAATGTGGATGTGTGACCAACTTGAGACCTAGTGGCCCAAGAGTTGGGGGAGTTACATGCATTACTAATTCATCATCAAGAATTGGAGCCCAACAATGATAATTATATCATCATTCTAGGATATGAGCCAAAAATTACACTCAACGATTGAAACGACATCCAAAAGAGTGCCATATAAGTTTTGCTCATGTCTACTATCTTTCAAAACTTCTTGCATAGGCTTTTCATCCCAATTTCATCTTCTTCCTTCTCTACTACCTCCTTATTGCTTTTTTCTTTCAATGGCTCTAAAAGCCTGTAATAAAAGGAGGTTTTCTCTTTTGTGTTGGCCTCTCTTTCAATCCCAACTTTGGGGCACCATATCCATCAACTCATAAAAAATAATAGTAGATTTCTTCGGGCCCAACCACTACTTATAGACAAGGTTCAAGGATCTTGGATGAGGTTATCATTCCTAAAACCCTCTCTATCCATGCCACGTGTAAACACCCGAAATAAAAATATTTTCAAAATTCCCCAAAAGATAATTTTAAAACCTTTGTGATTTTCCAAAATCAAGTCCAAGCTTATCCAATCAAGATGAGGAACGAGCTTACCGAAGCAAAATGGAATCAAGTTCGGGATCAAGATGGGGCCGTATGTCAAATCAAGAGGGAATCAAACTCAAGATCAAGGTGGAGCCGAACCAATTAAGACCAAATAGAATCAAATTCAAATGCAAAATAGAGCTAAACCTATCAAATTAAGAAAAGGCCTAGCAAGTGTACACGGCCAAAGTTGGAAAAATTTGCAAATCACGAAGTCAAGCCAAGGCGAGATAGTTTAACATGCACTAAGGGGCCGGTCAAGGGCACAGCTGCCAAATGGCTGGCTTCCTACGACTTAAGCCAGTTCGCTACTTTTGAAGAGTTAGCGAACTGCTTCATGCAAAGATTTGCACACAACGTGGAAGTCACGCCAACCCTGAATACCTTAAGGGATACAAAGCAAGGCATGAACGAAGACGTGCATGCCTTCATTATAAGATGGAGGTCTCTTTTGGGCCAAGTGCGAGAGCCTATATCCGAAGGATGCGCAGTAATGCTCATCCTGGATAATTTCAAAAGCGAGTTAAAAACCCTTCTCTCGCTCCATGAGATTTCAACTTTCCATAAGTTGATAAAAAATGCCTCCCTTTTCGAAACCAACTTGCGAAAAGGGACATACGACCACTTATGGAAAGGAAGTGCCGTTCCCAAAACACGTGTGGAAAAGCCCATCGCATATGGGATGCCACAACGGACAAAGGGGCAAAGCCCCATAAAATCGCCAATGTCCGGGTGGATCCAGGCATGGCGGGCACTTCTAAAAATTTTGAAAAAATAGAAAATAAGAGAGAACGCAATTTTTCAAAACCAATTGAAAAACGGGAGTACACTCCGCTGGGGCAACCTGTGTCGGAGGTCCTAGACCTCTTACTTGCCCAGGGCATGATCGAACTCCCTGAAATCCCCGAAGGAGTCACGTCCAAAGGGGGGTATTTAAACCGATTTTGCAAGTATCATCGGCTCAAAGGCCATGATACCAAACGGTGCTCTCTCTTCTAAATAAAATTGAGAACTTGATAGCAGAGGGCCGGCTCCAGGTCACTGCGGAACCTGAGCCACCTCAAGCTATCTTCAAGGAACCCTTTCCCAAACACGCCAGTGGCAGTGGGAAAGGAAAGGAGGTATGTACCCTCACCATTTCCAAGGAACTAGCGCAAAAGCCCGAACCTGGTCAACCTGCTTGTGCGCCCATCCTTGTATTATACAAGAGGCCCGCCCAAGTCGTCATTCGGGGACCACCAAAAGTGGAAACCCCGACAAAACCAGTTTTGAAAATCCAAGGTTCTCCTCAGCTCATCCTTAGAGCCAAGTTTAGCGCGAACCCTAGGCTGGTCGTGGGGGAAGTCACTAGATCCGGGAGGATCTACCAACCCCCGTACCTTCAAGGTGCTCAAAAGGTGGTCAGTGTGCCTGGCCCCTCAAAAGCATGTATCCCTAGTGGTCTGCCAAAAGCAGATAAGGACAAAATCATCCTAAATCCTTATGATTTCGAAAACCACCTTTCAAAGATTCCTATTCACATGTCTATCCTAGAGCTTATCAAAACCTCGCCTAGGCATAGACTTGTCTTAGAGAAAATTCTAGAAAGGGCCAAGGTTGATTCGAACATAAGTCCGGAATCCTTGTCTGCCCAAGTGGCTTTATTAGGAGCAAAATCGCCCATCACCTTTTCGGAAGATGATGTAGATAGACCCTACGAAACCCATAACCAGGCCCTGCACATCGAGGTGGTTCTAAACAACCACTCTCTGGACAGGTGCCTAGTCGATGGTGGAGGAGGGCTCAACATCCTTCCACTTCACGTGGCGTACAAAATCGGAGTCACCTTGACTTCAGTGAACCCAAGCCCCATCGTTATCACTGGATACGATGGGAATGCGTCTAGACCTTTAGGATCCATCGAACTCCCAATGGAAACGGGAGGGATCGAACACACGGGGGTGTTCCATGTCTTGGACATCCACCCCCATTATAACCTGTTGCTGGGAAGACCCTGGATACACAGTTTGTGCACTGTGCCATCCACCTTCCACAAGTGTGTCAAGATCCCTTTTAGGGACCAGGTCGTAGTGATCCTAGGTGAGAGTCACCCACAGCTTCAGGGGATCATAAACTCCCCTTGTTTATCGAGCTCCCAGGCCCATGAGGCTAACCTGGGGCAAATTATGGTTGAGCCACCTCGGCTCATGTTGAACAACCCTAGGAAGGTTGTATGTGTGAAGGGGCCGCCTAAAGCAGGCCCCCTCCCGACTCTAATCCTCCTAGGAAAACCCAAGCGTTCCCTATTTCCAAAACCCCTGGACAAAAGGCCATACGAGCCTAATATGGACGATAGCATGTTCCAAGACCATGACTTGTATCCCATCTTTTCAAAAAACAAAAGGTCGTGGAACATGTTATTAAACATGGGCTACACGCCCTACAAAAGTCTAGGGGCACAAAACCAGGGTCTCCTAGAGCCCATCCTTCCTAGGGCCAACCCAAGCCGATATGGGATCGGCTATACTCCCCAAATACCGCCGGAGCCACCCCCTGTGACCACCTGGGTCAAGGGTGCCCCGGAGCCTGTCTTAGAAGAGACCTACGATTTAGACCTCCTATTCCGAGTCTAACCCGTAGTGTTTTCCCTTTGTAGGTATGACGGAAGATCCCTTTTTCTAAAAATACCAAAAACATTTGAAAACTTAAAATAAAAAAAAATCGAAAAACAAGAAAAACCAAAAACAATGGAAAAACAAAAACTCGAAAAAAGTGTGCTTTGTATAGTTCCCAAAGTTCTTGTTTTACAAAAACCCAAAAAAATCGAAAATTTGGAAAATACCAAAAAGATTTTGTACATAGCTGCTCCTGGTATGACTTTGGCGAAAGAAAAGGATTTCGAAAGAAACGTCGTCTGCATAGCCAGACCAAAAATTTCGAAATCACTTGAAAATCCAAGTACAAAACCAGGTTATTTTGAAAACCACGCATCAAGTTCCCTCGGGTCTAAAGCCCACGAGAATGATCAAAGCCCAGAAGTGGATCCCCTTGAGGAAGATCCCACTTCTGAGCTCCCAGAGTTTCATAGAATTCTCGATTTTGAAAGACCTTCCCAAACAGTAGGAGGAGATTTCGTAGAGGTGAACCTAGGGGATGATTCCAATCCCAAAACCATCAAAATAGGCACATGCTTGCATGAAACTGAAAAGTTAGCATTCATTGCATTTCTACGAACCTATTTAGATGTGTTTGCATGGACGTATGAAGACATGCTGGGCATAGATCCCAGCATAGTCGAGCATCGTCTTCCCTTAGATATAGGTGTAAAACCAATAAAGCAGAAGCTTAGGAAAATACACCCGAATGTACACACGCAAGTCAAAGAGGGTTTAGAAGATCTGCTAAAAGCCGGATTTATAAAACCCATTGCGTATTCTGATTGGTTGTCAAATATCGTTGTAGTTCGAAAAACCAATGGGAAAATTCGAATATGCATCGATTTCAGAAACCTGAATAAAGCCACTCCAAAGGATAATTATCCTTTACCAAACATAGATTTGATAGTCGATAGTACTGCAAATCATGAAATGTTTTCATTTATGGATGGCTATTCAGGCTACAATCAAATCAAACTAAGTCCACGAGATCAGGGTAAGACCGCCTTCACAACCCCATGGGGCACGTACTGCTATACAGTCATGCCCTTTGGTTTGAAAAATGCCGGCGCAACATACCAACGAGCCATGAACACGATCTTCCATGATCAAATTCACGAGCTTGTAGAAGTGTATGTAGATGATCTCTTGGCAAAATCCAAAACCCGATGCACCCATATCGAATGTTTACAAAAGATTTTCGAAAGGCTTAGGCTTTACAAAGTAAAGCTAAACCCTCAAAAATGTGTGTTCGGGGTAGAATCAGGGAAGCTTCTAGGCTTTATGGTGAGCCAAAGGGGAATAGAAGTCGACCCCTCTAAGTGTCGAGCCATCATAGACATGGCTCCACCCTCCAATCTCACCCAAGTCCGTAGCCTCCAGGGTCGATTACAATCTGTGCGCCGATTCATATCGAATCTGGCAACTAGATGCGAACCCTTCAACAAACTGTTGAGGAAGGGTACGAAATTCTTATGGGATGACGAATGCCAAAAGTCCTTCGAGAGACTAAAGGCATACTTGGTTAATCCCCCTGTTTTGAATCCTCCTCCAAAACAAGGAAAACCGCTTTTATTATACATCTCCGTGCATGTAAACGCTTTAGGAGCCCTGTTGGCTCAATACGAGGATGACACCCATAAGGAGTATGTCATCTACTATATTTCAAAAACTCTCTTGGCTTATGAACGAAATTATCAAGCCATGGAGAAGACGTGCTTGGCCCTAGTTTGGGCCTGCCAGAAATTCAGACACTATTTCCTAGATCATGAGATCTGGATAGTGTCCAAGCTTGATCCAATCAAGCACTTGTTCGAAAAACCCATTCTCACGGGTAGATTGGGCAAATGGCAACTCCTTCTAATGGAGTATGATCTGAAATACCATCACCAGATCTCCATTAAGGGGCAAGCCCTAGCAGATTACGTGGCTGACTTCCCCTTGGAGGACGCATATCCCACTCTTGTCGAAATGCCTGATGAAGGCATATTGCAAAACCATTTTCAAAACCACATTTTGGCAAATTCTTTCGAAAACCAAGTGTGGAAGATGCACTTCGACGGGGCACGAAACCAACGAGGGGCTGGTGCCGGGATCATCCTAATCTCCCCTGAAAAGGGCGAGATTCCCATAGCAGTCCGCTTAGATTTCGAATGTTCCAACAACGTAGCTGAGTATGAAGCACTCATACAAGGCTTAAGGATTTCGAAAACTCTAGGGGCATCATGCATCGAGGTCTTTGGAGATTCGCTCCTTGTCATAAACCAGGTTTTAAAAATTTGGCAAGTACGTAATGAGAAACTACTTCCATATCACGAGTTGGCCACTCGATTGGTCCAATCCTTCCAATCGTGTAAGCTCACACACGTAGGAAGAGAGGACAATGGCATTGCCGATGCCCTCTCCTCCTTGGGTTCAGCCCTGAAGGTCGATCCCATTTCAGGGACCAGATCTTTGGAAATATGGCATGCGCCCCATCCATCCACACACGACTTGGATATTTGCCAAAACAACCCAGAGTCTGTTGAAAAACCCTGGTTCTATGACATAAAACAATTTTTAGAAAATGGGGATTCACCGAGGATGCCACATCCAAAGATAAGGCATTCATTCGTAAGATTTCGACCCGATACACCATTCTGGGTGGGGTCTTATACAAAAAGAGTTTTACCGGCATTCTGCTTAGATGTATCGACCTAGAGGAGGCTAGGATAGTGATGCACGAGTTCCATGATGGAGAATGTGGAGGTCATGTTAATGCCAACATGATGGCGATGAAAATACTAAGAGGGGGTTATTTTTGGACCACCCTGAAAAAGGATTGTCACGATCATGTTAGGAAGTGTCATCCATGTCAAGTGCATGGGCACGCCATTCATATCCCTTCATCTGCATTGCATTCCGTGGTCAGCCCCTGGCCATTTACCATGTGGGCGTTTGACATTGTAGGCCCCATATTTCCAAAGGCCTCGAATGGGCATCGTTTTATTTTAGCAGCCACGGAGTATTTCTCCAAGTGGGTGGAAGCCATTTCCCTAACGAATGTAATGGGGCAACATGTGGTGGCTTTCATCCGGAGGAATATCTTGGCTCGATTTGGGGTTCCACGAGACCTTGTGTCTGATAATGGTACCCCATTCAAGAACGAGTGGATGGTTAAGTTGTGCAACACGTATGGCATAACTCACCACTTCTCCTCGCCCTACTACCCTCAAGGCAACGGCCAAGCCGAAGCCACAAACAAGACTCTCATTGGTATCATTGAGAAAACCTTAGAGAAGGGTAGGAGGTGGAATGAGAAGCTGGATGAAGCCTTATGGGCTTATAGGACTTCCATCCGGACTCCCACGAATGCCACACCATTTGAATTGGTCTATGGCACAAACGCCATTCTTCCCATTCATACCCAACTGCATTCATTCCATACATCCATTGCACTCGACCTCCCCCTAGAGACGCTTCAGCATGCTAGGATGGCCGAACTAGATTTGCTAGATGAGAGGCGACTCCTGGCCATGGATCATGCTCATGCATACCGGCAAAGGATAGCCCGACATTATAGCAAACACATAAGACCTCGCCACTTTGAAGTGGGAGATCTGGTCTTGAAAACCATCCACCATCGTGGCCCACACCCCCTAGGCAAGTGGCGCCCCAACTGGGATGGACCCTATGTTGTACGAGCAACCACTACGAACAATTCGTATTGGTTGATCGATGTAGAAGGTAGGAATTTAGCAGATCCTATCAATATTCAATACTTAAAGAAGTATCATGTGTAGGATCTGGATTAAATTCCAGTTTTTGAAAATTTTAAAGGGATAGCTGCCCTGAGACGTGTGAATAAGGTGCAAAAGCAACTCGTGTGACCCTAAGTAGGAGAATTCGCACTTGTGAAAGAGTGGAGTTTTCAAAATCGTGGTTGCATTTCAAAATCCTTCATCTTACAAAGAAGGGCCTAGTTCAACATAGCAAGATACTTGCAAGTAGTACGTGCTATTTCTAAATAGGCTGATCTGGAATGGATCGAGTGTAGGCTTGGGATAAGTCCTCCCCTCTTCTCTTCTCCTTCCAAAAGGAAAACAAAGGCCCAAATCAAAAGGGAATTTCCCATTTAAAATCTCTTTCCAAAAGAAAGAAACCAGACTTCAAAAAGAAAAATCGATTCTCTTATGAAAAAGAGGGATTAAAGAAAAAATACTCCCAAAGGGAGACCCTCTATGAAAAAAAAAAAGGAAAAAGAGGCCAAAAAGCTCAAAAAGAGCAGTTTTCCGCCTTCTATGCCTTAAACCACGGGACGCTTCAGAAGGGACCGTGGTATCTCTTTCCCATCCCTGGCTTATCCCAAGCTAAAGCATGGTTCATTTCGAGGAATCCTAAAGTAAAAATAGGATTTACTTACTTGAATTTCATCTTGTTTGAGAATTCGACGTTTCGAGTAAGGCGTAGGAATTTGAAATGAAGCTTGTTTTCTTATAAAACCTCCGCTAGATAAAGCGAGTGTTAAGACTCAAACAAGGGCAAGCACGAAGAGCTCGAGATCCTTAGGATCGAGGCTCAAGACAATTGTCCCTTTTGTAAATAGCTTTTGTAAATAAGTTTTAAAAACTGAACATCGAACAGCATAGGGTTTTTGCTCACTTGGAGCAGTAGGCCTTGTAAGTCTCTAGAGTTCGACCACACCTGGTCTCTAGGAGGTCGCCAATCTTGGCACCACACCCATGTCATCTGCATTCCACGCATGGTACTTGCAAGAACATGATCCCATTTAGGACCAGATTCCATAAGTGAACCCTTTGGCGTGATATCTCCTCCTACCAGAGTTTGTAAAATTGAGATTTTTGCTAAAATGGGACGATCCCATATTCTTCGTGGCTAGATCTAGGGAGACATTAAAAGGGGTGTTTGTCATCTTTGCCCTTATCCAAATCTATTTGGACAAGGCCAAAGAGGGGCATCTGTAAACACCCCGAAATCCCACGAATTTCTTAAACGAATCTGGTTTTATACAAGCAGCCCCCAAAGGGCCATTGTGAGTTTGGAAACCCAGGAGCCTTCCAAACAACCCTGTACATATGTTTTAAACTTTATCTTTCTAAAACATATAATATGGCTTTTGAAAACCCTTTTAAAACACGTTTTGAAACCCCGAAGTGGCTTGACCCGATCAAGACAGGACCAGGAGAGCCAAGAAGAGCCCGGAACCGGAGCACTTGTCGAGCCCGGCGCAGCAACTCTTGTATCTGATTCACATCCCAGGATCTCGAACGTCCAAGACCCTGTTCTTATCAAAATAGCATTTGAAGTCATCTCTGGAAGGCAGAAACGGAGGCGGACGACTATGTTGGCGAAGACCCAACGCAGACGGAGTACTGATGCTGTCAGGCCCCGCACGAATCGTCCGTTTCGAACCCAGCTCGAAGGAGTCAGAGTTCAGTTTGGATTGGATCTGGACCATATATATCCAGATCCCAATCCAAACCCATATGTGGACTTGGATTTGGATTTGGATCCAGAGATCCAATCCAATATCCATATCCATGGCCCACATCACCTTCTCATAAATGGAGGTGGGGCCCACTTGAGATTCACGTGGGATATTGGGCATGAGAGAGAGTGGGGTTGAAAAATATCAAGAGTGTTGTATTAAGCTTGACTTGTGTGTCAAGTTTGGGTTAATCATGTGGGTTAGCCTAATTGAGTGGGTTTAAGCTTGTAATTAGCTAAAACCTAACCTAGGGCTGCACCAACATGGGGTGATCAAGGTCTATGGGCCATGCTAAGGGAGCTCCTTCACCTAAACCTAACCCAAAATGCCTAAACCTAGCCTAAACCCCTAATCCACCCCTAATCTGAACCTAATCACCTAACCCACTTCCCTAATCCCGGCCTAATCCCAACCTAATCACCTAACCCACTTCCCTAATCCTTCCCTAAACCTAGATTAATTTCCCTAATCCTAGCCTAAACCTAGCCTAATCACCTAACCTAGCTCACTAAACCTCACCCTAAAACCCAACCACCTAACCTAGCCCTAAACCCCTAAACCACCCTTAGCCCACGATTTACCCAAACCCCTAGTTTTAAAATATCTGGCCCAACCCCATCCAGCCCACCTTATCTACATACCACCCTACCTAAACCACCTAACCACTACCCACAGCCCAGCCCTAACCGACCTACCCATCCCCTATTTAAACCCCCCTCCTTGTGGGCGGGTTTTCCAAGTGGGAACCACCCTTCCACCCAGCCGGGCCCTCTCCTTCTCCCATCTCTCACCCAGCCGGGACCACTCCCCAACAGCTCCACCTGCTCCACCAGCCACCACCTGCACTGCCACCTTCCCTCTTCCCTCCATCACCACCATCCCTCAGCCGGACGCCACCACCTCCACCCAACCGAACCAGCCGACAGCCACCTGCCCGCCACCTTCCCACTTCATCCGCCACCTCTCCCCATTCGGTAAGTACCCCAAACTCCCTCAAAGCCCCTCTCTACCACCTCTCCACTCTTAGCCACCCATCCTACCTTCATCTCAGCCCTTTTGCCGCCACCACCTAAACCTAGCCGAACCTAGTATAACCCAAGCTGCCGGCCACTACCTAGCTATCATGTCCCATTCGGCTTTCCCCTAGGTGTCCTACTCGGCCCTCCCACCAGCTCACCTCTTAGGTCCAATTTCCCTAAACTCCCAACTCCCCTAGTGACCCTAAGAACCCACTCATTCAGCCATTTAAACCCCTTACCTTGAGGCGCCATCTACTTGCCGCCGGCCACCTTCGAGGCGCCTATCCCGCGCCCCACTTGCAGCCGGCCAGCACTCTTGATCACCTACCTTCGCGGAGCTCCCGTTTGCAGCCCAAGGCCAAGCCCACGCTCAAGCAAGACCTCTACGGACCAGCTACTCGTAAGTGTCTAAACTCGGTCTTTAGTCGTACACTTGCTTGAGATTCAATTTGATACGGGGTTGTAATAACGGAGCATAGTCTCCCCCCGCTTGTAATAACGTGGCTTGGCACAACCACACACGTGCACTCTCTTAGTCGTGCACAATTTTGAACACACACGGGCCTAATCAGCCCCTAATATATAAGTATATATATACTTTCATTTTCGAAGGGTTTTGTTTAAGTTGGGTGCGTTGTCTTTCAATTCAAGCACTCTCACACACATTGAGCTTTCACTCTTATTTGAAAGACCCAAGTAAGGGCCGACCTATACTATTTGGGTTTCATTTCTTGTCGTGTGAGTAAGTCTTTCAATTCAAGCACTCTCACACACATTGAGCTTTCGCTCTTATTTGAAAGACCCAAGTAAGGGCCGACCTATACTATTTGGGTTTCATTTCTTGTCGTGTGGGTAGTCTTTCAATTCAAGCACTCTCACACACATTGAGCCTTCGCTCTTACTCCCAAGACCTTAGTAAAGGCCTTATTGCAGTTATATTTGGGTTTCATTTATGTTGTGTGGGTAGTCTTTCAATTCAAGCACTCTCACACACATTGAGCCTTCGCTCTTATTCCCAAGACCTTAGTCAAGGCCATACTGCAATTTATATTTGGGTTTAAATTCATGTCGTGTGTGTAAGTCTTTCAATTCAAGCACGCACCCACATTGAGCCTTCGCTCTTATTTGCAAGACCCGAGTAAGGGCTCATATACATAAGATATATACATACTTCCCTTCGGTTATTTCCCTTCGGTTATTTCCCTTCTGTTATTTCCCTTCAGTATTGTCTTTACATTTCGGGTTTTCCCTTTGGAGTAGCTGTAGACGCGCGAAAATCCCCACCTCTTCGCCTCTTTCGTGGCTTGGAGTGGATCTTATCGTGCGTCTAAGGGCTTGATATACAAACAGGGCATGCCAGCTAGCTTACTTAAGCTAGCGAAGATATATTAACACTGACTTCTAAACGTGGCGACTGTGAGCAAGTGAGCTCTTGTCGTCGCAGACCTTCTTGCACCGATGCGCAAGGGTCAGTCTGTACGCTTTTGCAAAAATCGAGTTTTTGGGGAGAAAGTCTACGAAACGGTTCGAGGTGTCTATTTTGGGTTTTTAAGATGCGATTGCATGTTTTAGATCACGTGGATTTGCACGTGCCTAAGTCTTTTCTTTTATCCCTTTTTGGGTCGCCTAGTTTGTGTGTTATGAACACTCCACTACATGGGCGAATTCGAGCGGGGGTTGCTTCGATGCAATATGCGTCCTACCTCGTGGTATGGCGTAGATGCAATGCAAACTCACGCTACTCCAAAGGGAAAACCCGAAATGTATAGACAATACTGAAGGGAAATAACAGAAGGGAAATAACAGAAGGGAAATAACAGAAGGGAAATAACAGAAGGGAAATAACCGAAGGGAAATATGTATATATCTTATGTATATGAGCCCTTACTCGGGTCTTGTAAATAAGAGCGAAGGCTCAATGTGGGTGCGTGCTTGAATTGAAAGACTTACACACACGACATGAAATTAAACCCAAATATAAATTGCAGTATGGCCTTGACTAAGGTCTTGGGAGTAAGAGCGAAGGCTCAATGTGTGTGAGAGTGCTTGAATTGAAGTACTACACACACGACATAAATGAAACCCAAATATAACTGCAATAAGGCCTTTACTAAGGTCTTGGGAGTAAGAGCGAAGGCTCAATGTGTGTGAAAGTGCTTGAATTGAAAGACTACTCACACGACAAGAAATGAAACCCAAATAGTATAGGTCGGCCCTTACTTGGGTCTTTCAAATAAGAGCGAAAGCTCAATGTGTGTGAGAGTGTTTAAATTGAAAGACTTACTCACACGACATGAAATGAAACCCAAATAGTATAGGTCGGCCCTTACTTGGGTCTTTCAAATAAGAGCGAAAGCTCAATGTGTGTGAGAGTGTTTTAATCGAAAGACAACGCACCCAACTTAAACAAAACCCTTCGGAAATGAAATATATACGTACACTTATATATTAGGGGCTGATTAGGCCCGTGTGTGTTCAAAGTTGTGCACGACTAAGAGAGTGCACGTGTGTGGTTGTGCCAAGCCACGTTATTACAAGCGGGGGGAGACTAGGCTCCGTTATTACAACCCCGTATCAAATTGAATTTCAAGCAAGCGTATGACTAAAGACCGAGTTTAGACACTTACGAGTAGCTGGTCCGTAGAGGTCTTGCTTGAGCGTAGGCTTGGCTTTGGGCTGCAAACGGGAGCTCCGCGAAGGTATGTGCTCAAGGGTGCTGGCCGGCTGCAAATGGGGCACGGGATGGACGCCTCGAAGGGGGCCGGTGGCAAGTAGGTGGCGCCTCCACGTAGGGAGTTTAGAGTGGCTGACTAAGTGGGTCTTAGGGTCACTAGGGAAGTTAGGTACTTAGGGAAACTGGCCCTAAAAGGTGAGCTAGTGGGAAGGCCAAATAGGACACCTAGGGGGGGGGTCGGCCGAATGGGAGATGGTGGCTAAGCAGTGGCCAGCCACTTGGGTTATCCTAGGTTCGGCTAGGCTTAGATGGTGGCGGCAAAGAGGTGGAGCTAAGGGGAAGATGGGTGGCTAAGAGTGGAGAGGTGGTAGAGAGTGGTTTTGAGGGAGTTAGGGGGACTTACCGAATGGGAAGGAGTGGCGGATGGAGTGGGAGAGTGGCGGGCAGGTAGCTGTCGGCTGGTGGAGTTGGGGGGAAGGTGGCGACGTCCAGCTGGGGGGGCAGTGGTGGTGGACGGAAGAGGGAAGGTGGCGGAGCAGGTGGCGGCTGGTGGAGGAGCTGGAGCTGCTGGGAAGACGGGTGAGAGATGGGAGAAGGAGAGGGCCCGGCTGGGTGGTGGAGTGGTTCCCACTTGGAAAACCCGCCCACAATGAGGGGGGTTTAAATAGGGGATGGGTAGGTCGGTTAGGGCTGGGTTGTGGGTAGTGGTTAGGTGGTTTAGGTAGGGTAGTATGTAGATAAGGTGGGCTGGATGGGGTTGGGCCAGATATTTTAAAACTAGGGGTTTGGGAAAATCGTGGGCTAAGGGTGGTTTAGGGGTTTAGGGCTAGGTTAGGTGGTTGGGTTTTAGGGTGAGGTTTAGTGAGCTAGGTTAGGTGGTTTAGGCTAGGTTTAGGCTAGGATTAGGGAAATTAATCTAGGTTTAGGGAAGGATTAGGGGAGTGGGTTAGGTGATTAGGTTGGGATTAGGCCGGGATTAGGGAAGTGGGTTAGGTGATTAGGTTCAGATTAGGGGTGGATTAGGGGTTTAGGCTAGGTTTAGGCATTTTTGGCTAGGTTTAAGTGAAGGAGCTCCCTTAGCATGGCCCATAGACCTTGATCACCCCATGTTGGTGCAGCCCTAGGTTAGGTTTTAGCTAATTACAAGCTTAAACCCACTCAATTAGGCTAACCCACATGATTAACCCAAACTTGACACACAAGTCAAGCTTAATACAACACTCTTGATATTTTTCACCCCCACTCTCTCTCATGCCCAATATCCCACGTGAATTTCAAGTGGGCCCCACCTCCATTTATGAGAAGGTGATGTGGGTCATGGATATGGATATTGGATTGGATCTCTGGATCCAAATCCAAATCCAAGTCCACATATGGGTTTGGATTGGGATCTGGATATATATGGTCCAGATCCAATCCAAACTGAACTCTGACTCCTTCGAGCTGGGTTCGAAACGGACGATTCGTGCGGGGCCTGACAGCATCAGTACTCCGTCTGCGTTGGGTCTTCGCCAACATAGTCGTCCGCCTCCGTTTCTGCCTTCCGGAGATGACTTCAAATGCTTTTTTGATAAGAACAGGGTCTTGGACGTTCGAGATCCTGGGATGTGAATCAGATGCAAGAGTTGCTGCGCCGGGCTCGACAGGTGCTCCGGTTCCGGGCTCTTCTTGGCTCTCCTGGTCCTGTCTTGATCGGGCCAAGCCACTTCGGGGTTTCAAAACATGTTTTAAAAGGGTTTTCAAAAGCTATATCATATGTTTTTGAAAGATAAAGTTTAAAACATATACACAGGGTTTGTTTGGAAGGCTCCTGGGTTTCCAAACTCAAAATGGCCCTTTGGGGCTGCTTGTATAAAACCAGATTCGTTTAAGAAATTCGTGGGATTTCGGGGTGTTTACAGTAGCGTGAGTTTGCATTGCATCTACGCCATACCACGAGGTAGGACGCATATTGCATCGAAGCAACCCCCGCTCGAATTCGCCCATGTAGTGGAGTGTTCATAACACACAAACTAGGCGACCCAAAAAGGGATAAAAGAAAAGATTTAGGCACGTGCAAATCCACGTGATCTAAAACATGCAATCGCATCTTAAAGACCTGAAATAGACACCTCAAACCGCTTCGTGGACTTTCTCCCCAAAACTCGATTTTTGCAAAAGCGTACAGACTGACCCTTGCGCATCGGTGCAAGAAGGTCTGCGACGACAAGAGCTTACTTGCTCACAGTCGCCACGTTTAGAAGTCAGTGTTAAATATATCTTCGCTAGCTTAAGTAAGCTAGCTGGCACGCCCTATTTGTATACATAGGCCTTAGACGCACGATAAGATCCACTCCAAGCCCCGAAAGAGGCGAAGAGGCGGGGATTTTCGCGCGTCTTCAACAGGTACCTTGTCGATGGGGGAGGAGGGCTCAACATCCTTCCACTTCATGTGGCGTATCAAATCGGAGTCACCTTGTCTTCTGTAAACCCAAGTCCCATCGTTATCACTAGATACGATGGGAATGCGTCTAGACCCTTAGGATCAATCGAACTCCCTATGGAAACGGGAGGGATCACACACACGGGGGTGTTCCATGTCTTGGACATCCACCCCCATTATAACCTGTTGTTGGGAAGGCCGTGGATACATAGCTTGTGCGCTGTGCCATCCACCTTCCATAGGTGTGTTAAAATCCCTTTCAGGGACCAAGTCGTGGTGATCCTAGGTGAGAGTCACCCTCAGCTTCAGGGGATCATAAACTCCCCTTGTTTATCGAGTTCTCAGGCCCATGAGGCTAACCTAGGGCAAACCATGGTCGAGCCGCCAAGACTCGTGTTAAACAACCCTAGTAAGGTCGTATATGTGAAGGGGCCACCCAAACCTGGCCCCCTCAAAGTTCTGACCCTTCTAGGAAGACCCAAACATCCCTTATTTCCAAAACCCCTGGACAAGAAGCCATACATGCATGATATGGACGACAGCAAGTTCGAGGACCACGATTTGTATTCAAATTTTTCAAAAAACAAAAAATTGTGGAACATGCTGTTGAACATGGGCTCTGTGCGTTATAAAAGTATAGGGGCACAAAACCAGGGTCTCCTAGAGCCAATCCTTCCTAGGTCCAATCCAAGCCGATATGGGATCGACTATACTCCCAAAATACCACCAGAGCCACCCCTTGTGACCACCTGGGTCAAGGGTGCCCTGGAGCCTACCCTAGAAGAAACCTATAATTTAGACCTCTTATTCCGAGTCTAACCCGTAGTGTTTTCCCTTTGTAGGTGTGATGGAAGATCCCTTTTACAAAAATACAAAAACATTTGAAAAATTCAAAATAAAAAAAAATGGAAAAATTGCAAAAACCAAAAACATTGGAAAATCAAAAACTCGAAAATAGAGTAGTTTGTATAGTTCCTAAAGTTCTTGTTTTGCAAAAACACAAAAAAATTGAAAATCTACAAAATACCAAAAATATTTTGTACATAGCTACTCCTAGTAAAGCTTTGGAAAAAGAAAAGGATTTCGAAAGGAATGTTGTCTGCATAACCAGACCAAAAATTTTGAAATCAATTGAAATTCCAAGTGTAAAACCAGGTCTTTTGAAAAACCACACATCAAATTCCCTCGGGTCTATAACCCACGAGAATGATCGAAGCCCAGAAGTGGATCCCCTTGAGGAAGATCCCACTTCTGAGCTCCCAGAATTTCATAAAATTCTCGATTTTGAAAGACCTTCCAATTCAGTAGGAGGAGATTTCATAGAGGAGAACCTAGGGAGTGATTCCAATCCCAGACTCATTAAAGTAGGCGCATGTTTGCATGAGCATGAAAGATCAGCATTCATTGCATTTCTACGAACCTACTTAGATGTGTTTGCATGGACGTATGAAGCCATGCCAGGCATAGACCCCAGCATTGTCGAACATCGTCTTCCTTTAGATGCGGATGTGAAACCCATAAAGCAGAAGCTTAGGAAAATACATCCGAATATACACGCACAAGTCAAAGAGAGTTTAGAAGATCTATTAAAAGCCGGATTTATAAAACCCATTGTGTATTCTGATTGGTTATCAAACATCGTTGTAGTTCAAAAAACCAATGGAAAAATTCGAATATGCATCGATTTCAGAAACCTGAATAAAGCCACTCCAAAGGATAATTATCCTTTACCAAACATAGATTTGATAGTCGATAGTACTGCAAATCATGAGATGTTTTCATTTATGGATGGCTATTCAGGGTATAATCAAATTAAATTAAGTCCACGAGATCAGGGTAAGACCGTATTCACAACCCCATGGGGCACGTACTGCTATACAGTCATGCCCTTTGGTTTGAAAAATGCCGGCACAACATACCAGAGAGCCATGACCATGATCTTCCATGACCAGATTCATGAGCTCGTAGAAGTGTATGTAGATGATCTCTTGGCAAAATCCAAAACCCGATGCACTCATATCGAATGTTTGCAAAAGATTTTCGAAAGGCTTAGACTTTACAAAGTAAAGATAAACCCTCAAAAATGTGTATTCGGTGTAGAGTCCGGAAAGCTTCTAGGCTTTATGGTGAGCCGAAGGGTATAGAAGTCGACCCCTCTAAGTGTCGAGCCATCATAGATATGGCTCCACCCTCCAATCTCACACACATTCGTAGCCTCTAGGGTCGATTACAGTCTATTCGCCGATTTATATCAAACCTGGCGACTAGATGTGAACCCTTCAACAAACTGTTGAGGAAGGGAATGAAATTTTCATGGGATGACGACTGCCAAAAGTCCTTCGAGAGACTAAAGGCATACCTGGTTAATCCCCTTGTTTTGAATCCTCCAAAGCAAGGAAAACCTCTTTTGCTTTACATTTCCGTGCATGCGAATGCCTTGGGAGCTCTATTAGCTCAATACGAGGATGACACCCATAAGGAGTATGCCATCTACTATATTTCGAAAACTCTCTTAGCTTACGAAAGGAATTATCAAGCCATGGAGAAGACGTGCTTGGCCCTAGTCTGGGCCTGCCAGAAATTTTGACACTATTTCCTAGATCATGAGATCTGGATAGTGTCCAAGCTTGATCCAATCAAGCACTTATTCGAAAAACCCATTCTCACTGGTAGATTGGGCAAATGGCAACTCCTTCTAATGGAGTATGACCTGAAATACCATCACCAGATCTCCATTAAGGGGCAAGCCCTAGCTGACTACGTGGCTGAGTTCCCCCTGGAGGACGCATATCCCACATTTGATGAAATGCCTGATGAAGGCATATTGCAAAACCATTTTCAAAACCACATTTTGGCAAACTCTTTCGAAAACCAAGTGTGGAAAATGCACTTTGATGGGGCACGAAACCAACGAGGGGCTGGTGCTGGGGTCATCCTCATATCCCCTGAAAAGGGCGAGATTCCCATCGCAATCCGCCTAGATTTCGAATGTTCCAACAACATAGTTGAGTATGAAGCACTCATACAAGGCTTAAGGGTTTCAAAAACTCTAGGGGCATCACGCATCGAGGTCTTTGGAGATTCACTCCTTGTTATAAACCAAGTTTTGAAAATTTGGCAAGTGCGAAATGAAAAACTTCTTCCACATCACGAGTTGGCCACTCGATTGGTTGAGTCATTCCAATTGTGTAAACTCACACACGTAGGAAGAGAGGATAATGGCATTGCCGACGCCCTCTCCTCCTTGGGTTCAGCCCTAAAGGTCAATCCCATTTCAGGGACTCGATCCTTAGAGATATGGCATGCACCCAACCCATCCACACACGATTTGGATATTTGCCAAAATAATCCAGATTCTGTTGAAAAACCTTGGTTTTATGACATCAAATGTTTTTTAGAAAATGGGGGATTCACCGAGTATGCCACATCCAAAGATAAGGCATTCATCCATAAAATTTCTACCCGATACACCATTCTGGGTGGGGTTCTATACAAGAAAAGCTTTACTGGTATCCTACTCAGATGTGTCGATCTAGAGGAGGCTAGGATTGTTATGCATGAGTTCCACGATGGAGAATGTGGAGGTCATGTTAATGCCAACATGATGGCAATGAAAATACTTAGAGCGGGCTATTTTTGGTCCACCTTGAAAAAGGATTGTCACGATCATGTTAGAAAGTGTCATCCATGTCAAGTGCATGGGCACGCCATTCATATCCCCTCATCTTCATTGCATTCCGTGGTCAGCCCCTAGCCATTTACCATGTGGGCGTTTGATATCGTAGGCCCAATCTTTCCAAAAGCATCGAATGGGCATAGATTCATTTTAGCAGCCACTGAATACTTATCCAAGTGGGTGGAAGCCATTTCCCTGACCAACGTACAGGGGAAACATGTGGTGGCTTTCATTAGGAGGAATATCTTGGCTCGATTTGGGGTTCCACGAGACCTTGTGTCCGATAACAGCACCCTATTCAAAAACGAGCAGATGGTCAAGTTGTGCAACACGTATGGCATAACTCACCACTTCTCCTCGCCCTACTACCATCAAGGCAACGGCCAAGCCGAAGCCACGAATAAGACTCTCATTAGTATAATTGAGAAGACTTTAGAGAAGGGTAGGACATGGCATGAGAAGCTGGATGAAGCCTTATGGGCTTATAGGACTTCCATCCAGACTCCCACGAATGCCACACCATTCGAATTGGTCTATGGCACAAATGTCATTCTTCCCATTCATACACAATTGCATTCATTCCATACATCCGTTGCACTCGACCTCCCCCTTGAGATGCTTCAGCATGCTAGGATGACCGAACTAGATTTGCTAGATGAGAGGCGGCCTTGCTATGGATCATGCTCATGCATACCGGCAAAGGATAGCCCGACATTATGACAAACACATGAGACCTTGCCACTTTGAAGTGGGAGATCTGGTTTTGAAAATCATCCACTATTGTGGCCCACATCCACTTGGAAAGGGCGCCCCAAGTGGGATGGACCCTATGTTGTACGTGCAACCACCACGAACAACTCATATTGGTTGATCGATGTAGAAGGTAGGAATAGCAGATCCTATCAATATTCAATACTTAAAGAAGTATTATGTGTAGGATTTGGGTTAAATTCCCATTTTCGAAAACCCTTAGGGATAACTGCTTTGAAACTTCAAAAGTAAGGTTCAAAGGCGAATTGTGTGACCCTGAGTGAGGGAATTCACACTTGTGAAAGAGTGGAGTTTTCCAAATACGTGGTTACATTTCAAAATCCTTCTTCTTACAAAGAAAGGCCTAGTTCAATATAGCAAGATACTTGCAAGTAGTACATGCTATTTCCAAATAGGCTGATCTGGAATGGATCGAGTATGACCTTGGGATAAGTCCTCCCCTATTCTTTTCTCCTTCCAAAAGGAAAACATGGCCAAAATAAAGGGAATTTCCCATCCAAAGTCTCTTTCCAAAAAAAAGAAACCAGAATCAAAAAGAAAATTTTGATTCTCTTGTGAAAAAGAGGGATTAAAGAAAAAATACTCCCAAAGGGAGACCCTCTATGAAAAAAAGGAGAAAGAGGCCAAAAAGCTCAAAAAGAGTAGTTTTCCGCCTTCTATGCCTTAAACCATGGGACGCTTCAGAAGCGACCGTGGTATCTCTTCCCCATCCCTGGCTTATCTCAAGTAAAACATGGTTCATTTCGAGGAATCCTAAAGTAAAAATAGGATTTACTTACTTGAATTTCATTTTGTTTGAGAATTCGACGTTTCGAGTAAGACGTAGGAATCTTGAAATGCAGCTTGTTTTCTTATAAAACCTCCACTAGATTAGCGAGTGTCAAGACTCAAGCAAAGGCAAACACGAAGAGCTCAAGATCCTTAGGATTGAGGCTCAAAGCAGTTTTTCCTCTTTTGTAAATAGATTTTGAAAAAATCGAACATCAAACAGCATAGGGTCTGCTCACTTGGAGCAGCAAGCCTTCGTGAGTCTCAAGAGTTCGACCATATCTGGTCTCTGGGAGGTCGCCACTCTTGGCACCCCACCCATGTCATGCATCTGCATTTCCACGCATGGACACTTGCATAAACATGATCCCATATAGGACCAGATTTCATATAACTTCCCTTTGGCGTGATATCTCCTCCTACCAGGGTTTTAAAAGTGAGATTTTGCAAAAATTTGGGACGATCCCATATTTTCATGGATAGACCTAGGGAGACATCAAAAGGGGTGTTGTCGTCTTTGCCATTATCTAAATCAATTTGGATAATGCCAAAGAGGGGCATTTGTAAACACCCCAAAATCCCACGAATTTCTCAAAACACCTGGTTTTGCAAAAGCAGCCCCAAAGGGCTATTTTGAGTCTGGAAACCCAAGAGCCTTCCAGGCAATCCTGTACATATGCTTAAACTATATATATTTTAAAATATGTATTATATAGTTTTAAAACCTTTTAAAAGATATTTTGAAACCCTAAAAAGCAACTTGGCCTAATGAAAGCAGGACCAAAGGAGCAAAAGAGAGCCCGGAATCGGAGCACATGTCAAGCCCGGCACATCAACTCTCATATCAGATTCATCCCAAGAATCTCGGACATCCAAGCCCTGTTATCAATAAAACTGTTTGAAATGGTCTTCGGAAGGTGAAAAGAGAAGCGGACAACAATATTGGCGAAGACCCAACGCAAGACGGAGTACTGATGCTGTCAGGCCCCGCACAAACCGTTCATTTCGAACACACCATGAAGGAGTCAGAAATTCAGATTTGGATCGGATCTGGACCATATATATCCAGACCCAAATCCAAACATGCATATGGATTTGGATTTGGATTTGAATCCAAAGATCCAATCCAATATCCACATCCATGGCCCACATCACCTTCTCATAAATGGAGGTGGGGCCCACAAGAAATTCATGTGGAAAGCTTGGGTATGAGAGAGAATGGGGTGAAATATGAGTGAAAATGTGATAAGCTTGACTTCTGTGTCAAGTCTTGGGTTAATCATGTGGGTTAGCCTAATGAGTGTGGGTTTAAGCTTGTATGCACCTACACCTAACATAGGGCTGCACCAATTTGCTGCAACTAGGTCCATGGGTCATGCAAAGGGATGCTCCTAACTCTAATCCTAAGCTAACCCACCTTACCTAGCCATTTCCCCCTAAACCCGACCTAATCCTAGCCTAATCACCTAACCTACTTTCCTAATCCTTCCTTAATCCTATCCTAAACACCTAACCCACTTCACTAAACCTCACCCTAAGCCCAACCCACCTAGCTAAGCCCTAAACCACTAAACTAGCCCACCTAAATGCCTAGCACACCATATCCTCAAACAACCCAAGACAAATATCTGACCCACCTAAATGCCTAGCTCACCATATCCCCAAACCACCACCACCATACCCCCAAACCACCATCCCCAATACCAGCCCAAACCGACCCCACTAAAGCCTATAAAAACCTCCCCTTTTGGGGCGGGTTTTGCATGATAAATTCTTGGGCAGCTTAGCCCTTCCTCTCCTCTCTCACCTGCTCTCCTCTTGGAACCCGCCACCTCCAACCTCTAGCAACACCACTCCACTCCACTCCACTTCGGCAGCATCACTCTCCACCTTCCCCACTTCAGTCGGCGCCACCTTCCACCATTTGGCCATCATCTTCCACTTCATCACCTTGTAGACGCAGAAAATTCCCGCTCCTGGTTCTTAGGCCTGAAGCAAACCTTTTCGTGTGCCTAAGTCCTAATTAGGCAAAAGGGCGTGCCAGCTAGCTTGCTTAAGCTAGCGAAGATATATTTTAAACCTAACTCCTAACGTGGTGACTGTGAGCAAGCAAGCTCTTGTCGTCGCAGACCTTCTTGCACTAATGCGCAAGGGTCAGTCTGTACGCTTTTAAAATTGAGTTTTTGAGTGTAAGAACCTACGAAAACGGTTTGAGGTGTTTGATACCTACGAAAACGGTTTGAGGTGTTTGATTCGGGTTGTTTTGTATGACTTTCAGGTTTTATTTCACGTGGATTTGCACGTGCCTAAGTCTTTCTTTTTAACCCTTTTTGGGCCAACTAGGTGTGTGCTATGAACACTCAGCCTAAGTGGGGCGACTTTGAGCGGGAGTATGGGGTTTGCTTTGATGCAATATGCGTCCTAACTCGTGGCATGGCGTATATGCAATGCAAACTCATGCCACTCCAAAGGGAAAACCTGAATTTAAAAGACAATGCCGAAGGGAAATGACTTGTAATGGAAATTGCCGAAGGGAAATGACTTGTAAATGTAAATTGCCGAAGGGAAATTTGCAAAAGGGAAATATGGCTATATCTTAAGAGTGGAAAGGCTCAATAGTGCAAGTGTGTGCCGTGTATATATTGAAAGACTACGCACACTGCTCAACCTTAAAACCCAAATCTTAAAAACATAGCCAAAAGGGAAATACGTATATAATATATATGGGCCCTTACTTGGGTCTTGCAAATAAGAGCGACGGCTCAATGTGGGTGCGTGCGAGAATTGAAGTACTACACACACAACATGAAATGAAACCCAAATATAAATTGCAATATGGCCTTAACTAAGGTCTTGGGAGTAAGAGTGAAAGCTCAATGTGTGTGAGTGCTAGAATGGAAATACTACACACACGACATGAAATTAAACCCAAATATAAATTGCAATATGGCCTTAACTAAGGTCTTGGGAGTAAGAGCGAAAGCTCAGTGTGTGTGAGTGTTAGAATGGAAGTACTACACACACGACATGAAATTAAACCCAAGGAGAGTATAACACGGCCCTTACTTGGGTCTTGCAAATAAGAAAGAAGGCTCAATGTGTGTGAGTGCGAGAATTGAAAGACAACACACACAACTCAAGCAAAACCCTACGCAACTTAAAGTATATAAATAAACTTATATCTTAAGGGTGATTAGGCCCGTGTGTATTCAAAATCATGCACAACTAAGAGCGAGGTAGGCTCAAGTGCACGTGTGTGCCAAGCCACGTTATTACAAGCGGGGGGAGACAATGCTCCGTTATTACAACCCCATATCAAATTTAATTTAACTTAAGCAAGTCTACAAATGAGGACCGAGTTAGGCACTTACTTATAGCTGGTCCAGAGGTGACTTGCTTGAGCTTGGGCTTGGGTGTCGCCTTGGGCTGCAAGAGGGAGCTCCTCGGAATGGCACGGCGAAGGGGTGTGCTGGTCGGGTGACAAGGGAGCGCGGGTGTGGTGCCTTGGAGCTTGTCGGCTGCTAGGGGGGTGCTGCCGTGATGCCTAGGGCTGAGGTGCTTAAGGAGGGTCACTAAGGTATAGGGTTGGTGCTAGGGAAGGTGGCGCTAAGGAGTGACTAAAGGGAAGATGTCTAAGGAAGAGGGTGTGGCTGGACGGGTGACTTGGGTGCAGTCGGCTATGACTGGTCGACTAGGGGTGGTTTAAATGGTGGCCGGTTGGGGTAGCTAGGGGATGTCATGGATGGGAAGGTAGGGTGTTGGGGGAAGGTGGAGTTAAGGGTTGGTTGAGAGTGGAAGGGGCAGGTCCTAGGGAGCAAGGTAGGGTCGCCGAGATGTCACTAAGGAAAAGTAAAGGACCGGGTGGTGTAAGGGATTATGTCTGGCCGAATGGGGAAGGGTGGCGGGGAGGCTGTGATGGAGCTATGTGGTGGTGGTATGGATGGCTGAGAGTGGAGGGGGAGAGAAGATGGGGTGGAATTAGGTTGAGGTACTAACCAGATGGGTGAAGGAGGTCGGTGTGTGGAAGAAGGGCAGCCGGGTGGAAGGAAGGGAGCTGGCCGGGCGACTGTGGTGGCAACGTGGAAGGGAGCAGGCCGGGAGGTAGTGGTGGCACGAAGTGGAGCTGGCCGGGGGTAGTGATGGTGCAGGTGGAAGAAGGGAGCAAGGTGAGAGGGCTCAGCTGGCCCAAGAGCTGGATCGGAGAACCTGAAAAACCCGCCCATTAGGGGGGGGGTTTATAGATTTTCAAAGGGTCGGTTGGGGGTGGTTTTGAGAGGGTAGTAAGGTGGTTAGGTGGTGGTGGTGTGGTGGTAAGGTGGGCTGGTTTTGAGAGGGGGCCAGATATTTTGTTTTAAGTGGTTTTAGGGATATGGTGTGCTAGGTTTAGGTGGGGTGGTTTAGGGGTTTAGGACTTAGCTAGGTGGGTTGGTTTTGGGGTGAGGTTTAGTGAGGTGGGTTAGGTGGTTTAGGCTAGGATTAGGTTAGGATTAAGGGAATTAGGCTAGGTTTAGGGAAGGATTAGGGAGGTGGGTTAGGTGATTAGGTTGGGATTAGGCCGGGATTAGGGAAGTGGGTTAGGTGATTAGGCTAGGATTAGGCCAGGATTAGGGTAAAAGGCTAGGATTAGGGGTTTTGACTTAGGATTGGGTTAGGGAGCTTTCTTTGCATAACCCATAGACTTCATTGCATCATGTTGGTGCAGCCCTAGGTTAGGTTTTGGCTAATACAAGCTTAAACCCACACTAATTAAGCTAACCCACATGATTAACCCCAAACATGACACACAAGTCAAGCTTAATACAATTCCCCTCATGCTTATACTCCCCATTCTCTCTCATGCCCATAATCCCATATGAATTTCAAGTGGGCCCCACCTCCATTTATGAGAAGGTGATGTGGGCCATGGATGTGGATAT
Source organism: Brasenia schreberi (assembly GCA_036023115.1). NCBI lineage: Eukaryota > Viridiplantae > Streptophyta > Magnoliopsida > Nymphaeales > Cabombaceae > Brasenia > Brasenia schreberi. The sequence continues at coordinate 19,831,242 of JAYKKT010000072.1, forward strand.
TGGATTGGATCTCTGGATCCAAATCCAAATCCAAATCCACACATACGTTTGGATTGGGATCTGGATATATATGGTCCAGATCCAATCCAGATTGAATTCTAACTCCTTCAGGGTATGTTTGAAACGAACGGTTTGTGCGGGGTCTGACAGCATCAGTACTCCGTCTGCGTTGGGTCTTCGCCAACATGGTCGTCCGCTTCTGTTTTCACCTTCCGAAGATGATTTCAAAGGATATGTTGATAATAACAGGGTCTTGGACGTTCGAGATCCTGGGGGTGGATTGAACACGAGAGTTGCTGTGCCGGGCTTGACATGTGCTCCGGTTTCGGGCTCTCTTTAGCTCTTCTTGTCCTGCTTTCATCAGACCAAGCTACTTCGTGGGGTTTCAAAATGTGTTTTAAAAGGTTTTAAAAGTACATATTTTAAACATATACAGTTTGAACATATGTACAGGGGTGCCTGGAAGGCTCCTGGGTTTCCAAACTCAAAATAGCCCTTTGGGGCTGCTTTTACAAAACCAGGTTGATTTGAGAAGTTCATGGGATTTCGGGGTGTTTACACACCCACCACCTCCACCCTTCGGCCAGCCTTCATCCCGGTTAGTACCCCATCTCAACACCACCTCTTCTCCACTCCCCTCCATTCTTAGCCACACACCCGCCACCTTTCCTTAGCCTAGCTAACCTCCTATCTACTCGGCTGCACCACCTGCCACCTTCCATCAACCGGCCATACCGCCTGCCCCTCTTCCCTTAACCAGTCGTGTCTTACACCCTTAGCCTTACCTCTCCCTAAGACCTGCCCCAAGCCTTAGTGGCAGCCCCTAACTAACATCCTTACCTTCCCTAAGAACCCCAAGCCCAGCCAAGACAGCATTGCATCCACTAGGCCAGCGCAAAGGCGCCACCCGCCTGCACCTTCATCCTTCGGCCAACATCTTCCCTTGCCGCACCCATCCAAGGAGCTCCCTCTTGCAGCCCAAGGCGACTCTCTAGCCCAAGCGCAAGCAAGTCACACCCGAACCAGCTATACGTAAGTGCCTAATGTAGACACCGAAAATTTTCACTTACGGGTTCTTAGGCCTGAAGTGAACCTTTTCGCAATCTACTTCGCTTTATGGGCGTGCCAGCTAGTTTACTTTAACTAGCAAAGTATGTTTTGAAAATAATCTGACTTTTGAAAGGCGATTGTAGGCAAGCGGGATTTTTACGTCGCAGACCTTCTTGCACCGATGCGCAAGGGTCAGTCTGTACGCTTAGAGACTTCGTTTTTAAAACAAGTTTAACTCAAAATATATTTTAAATGAAGAAGTATTTTAAAACCTTTTAAAAACCATGCATTTGGGCGATTTTGATTTTGTAAGGGTTGGACGACCCTAAGTCTTTCAAATTTTAATCTGCTTAGGCACGATGGACGTGCATCGAAATAGCCTAAGTCTTGGCGTGTTTGCACGATTGATTCGGGTTGTTTTTGTATAATTTTCAGATTTTAGATCACGTGGATTTGCACGTGCCTAAGTCTTTCTTTTTATCCCTTTATGGGCCACCTAGGTGTGTGTTATGAACACTCCACTACATGGGGCGAATTTGAGCAGGAGTACGGGGCTTGCTTCGATGCAATATGCGTCCTACCTCGTGGTATGGCGTAGATGCAATGCAAACTCACGCTACTCCAAAGGGAAAACCCGAATGTAAAGACAAATGCTGAAGGGAAATAACCGAAGGGAAATGACTTGTAAAGTAAATAGCCGAAGGGAAATGACTTGTAAAGTAAATAGCGGAAGGGGAAATATGGCTATATCTTAAGAGCGGAAAGGCTCAATTGTGTAAGTGTGTGTCATGTATATATTGAAAGACAACGCACACGACTTAAACCTTAAAACCCGAATCTTAAAGACATAGCCGAAAGAAATACTTTATATAGAGTATATGTAGGGGCCCTTACTTGGGTCTTGCAAATAAGAGCGAAGGCTCAATGTGTGTGCGTGCTTGAATTGAAAGACTTACACACACGACATGAAATGAAACCCAAATATAAATTGCAGTATGCCTTGACTAAGGTCTTGGGAGTAAGAGCGAAGGCTCAATGTGTGTGCGTGTGGGAATGTAAAGACAACTCACACGACATAAATGAAACCCAAATATAACTGCAATAAGGCCTTTATTAAGGTCTTGGGAGTAAGAGCGAAGGCTCAATGTGTGTGCGTGTGGAAAATGGAAAGACAACACACACGACTTAATTAAAAAACCCCTTGACTTAAAATATATAAATATAACTATATATTAAGGGCTTGTTAGGCCCGTGTGTGTGCAAGAAGTGTACGACTAAGAGTGAAAAGGCTCAAGTGCGCGTGTGTGTGGGTGTGTCAAACCACGTTATTACAATCGGGGGGAGACGAAGCTCCTTTACTACAACCCCGTATCAAAATTTAATTGAATATAAAGCAAGTTAATGTAATAGACCAAGTTTAGACACTTACAAATAGCTGGTCCATGTTCAACTTGCTTGCACGTGGGCTCACGGTTCACCTTGGGCAGCCAAGAGGGGGTTATCCTAGGTGGCTTTGAGGGAGGTTCTATGGGGCATGGTTAGGACCTTAGGGAAGCTTAGGTTCGGCCAAGACAGGGGCTGTTTAGGGTCTGTCCTAGGGTCTGTCCTAGGGTGCAGGTCACGGCCAGGGTGCAGGTTAGGTCGGCAGGGGGGTGGTCAGGTCGGCAGGGAGGCAATCGGGTCGGCAGGGAGGCGTTTGGCGCCTGGCACAGCAGACGGGCGCCTGGCGCAGGGTGCGCAGTAGCGCGGGACGGCTACGATGCGGGGCGTGCAGGCAACAGAGGGGCGCGCGGCAGCAAAAGGGGCGCGCGGTAGGAAGCAGGGCGCGCGGTTGGCGCCCGGGGGTATGGGTTCGTGGTTTGCGGGATGTTTTGAGGCGGTTGGGGTTAGGTTAGGTCTAGTTAGGGTTAGGTTCAGTTGGGGTTAGGTAGGTTCGAACCTAGACTAGGTTGGGGTTAGGTTTAGAGGGGTGTAGAGAGAATGGCTAGGTTAGGTTAGGCTTACCTCTTGGAGCTGGTCCTTCATGGCTTGAGCCCACGTCTCCACGGTTGCAGCCACTTGGTCCAGCCCACCTTGGTTGTAGCCCCTTGGTCTAGACCCACTTAGCCCACATGGCTTGAACCCACCTCACCCAATGAGCCTACATGGACCCCCTCACCTCTATTTATAGAGATTTGAGGTGGGTCTTGGATTTGGGTTTGGGTTTGGGGTTTGGATCCATACCCAAATCCAAACACTATTTGGATCTGGATATTGGATCTCGGATATTTTGAGATCCGTATCCGATCCAAACCCAACATTTTTATGGATATGGATCTGGATATTTTGATCCTGATCCGATCCAATCCAAACACTATTTGGATCCAATCCAAATCCAAACACTATTTGGATCGACCCAAACACTATTTGGATTGGCCCAAATCCAAACACTATTCATTACATGGATTTGGATCTGGATATATATGGTCCAGATCCAAATCAAAATTTCTTCGGACAGTCCTTCTTGGCTTCTCGAGGCGAACGATCTGTACGGGCACTGGCTTCATCAGCGCTCTGTCTGGTGCTGGGTTTTCCCCAACTTTGTCGTCCGGACTCCGTCTCGCCGTTCTAGACTCCATTGAGCTTTTCATCAAATGGGCTCTGCTTTCTTTTGTTTTTTTATCAGGGAGTGGCTTCTGAAGCTCTAGGCTTGAATCCTCTTGAGGCCTAGGGTCTTCCTTTGCCTTCTGTACCTGTTTTCACATTTTAAAACAGGTTGTCGTTTTGGCTCAAACGAGCTTTTTCAAGAGTTTTTTGAAATATAGAAGATTTAGGGTGTTTACACCTAACTCGGTCCTTGTTATAGACTTGCTTATGCTTAATTAAATTTGATATGGGGTTGTAATAATGGAGCGTTCTCTCCCCCTGCTTGTAATAATGTGGTTTGGCACACCCACACACACGTGCACTTGAGCCTATTCCGCTCTTAGCTGCACATGATTTTGACACACACATGGGCCTAATCAACCGTTAAGATATAGCTATACCTATATAATTTAAGTTGCATGGGTTTTGTTTAAGTTGTGTGTGTTGTCTTTCAATTTTCACACTCACACACATTGAGCTTTCGCTCTTACTCCCAAGACCTTAGTAAAGGCCTATTGCAATTATATTTGGGTTTAAATTCATGTCGTGTGCGTAGTATTTCAATTCTACACTCACACGCATTGAGCTTTCGCTCTTACTCCCAAGACCTTAGTCAAGGCATATTGCAATTATATTTGGGTTTAAATTCATGTCGTGTACGTAGTATTTCAATTCTACACTCACACACATTGAGCTTTCGCTCTTACTCCCAAGACCTTAGTCAAGGCCATATTGCAATTATATTTGGGTTTCATTTACAAGTCGTGTGAGTTGTCTTTCAATATACACACAACACCCACGCACACGTTGGCGACCTTCGGGCCCATATATATTATAAGTATTTCCCTTCGGCTATGTCTTTAAGATTTGGGTTTTAAGGTTCAGCAGTGTGCGTAGTCTTTACATATATATACGGCGTCGCAAACCTTCTTGCACTGATGCGCAAGGGTCAGTCTGTACGCTTAGAGACTTTGTTTTGAAACAAGTTTAACTCAAAATATATTTTGAATAAAGAAGTGTTTTAAAACCTTTTGAAAACCATGCACTTTGGGCGATTTTGATTTTACAAGGGTTGGACGACCCTAAGTCTTTCAATTTTAATCTACTTAGGCAAGATGTGCGTGCATCGAAATAGCCTAAGTCTTAGCCTGTTTGCATGATTGATTCAGGATTTGCTTTGATGCAGGTATGCACTCTAGCTCGAGTATGGCGAGTATGCAATGCAACTCACACAACTCCAAGGGAAAACCCGAAATTGAAAGACAATGCTTAAGGGAAATGACTTGAATGTAAATTGCAAAAGGGAAATATGGCTATATCTTAAGAGCGGAAAGGCTCAATTGTGCAAGTGTATGCCATGTATATATGTAAAGACTACGCACACTGCTGAACCTTAAAACCCAAATCTTAAAGACATAGCCGAAAGGGAAATACTTATAATATATATGGGCCCGAAGGTTGCCAACGTGTGCGTGGGTGTTGTGTGTATATTGAAAGGCAACTCACACGACTTAAATGAAACCCAAATATAAATTGCAATATGGCCTTGACTAAGGTCTTGGGAGTAAGAGCAAAAGCTCAATGTGTGTGAGTGTAGAATTGAAGTACTACGCACACGACATGAGATTAAACCCAAATATAATTGCAATAGGCCTTGACTAAGGTCTTGGGAGTAAGAGCGAAAGCTCAATGTGTGTGAGTGTAGAATTGAAATACTATGCACACGACATGAAGTAAAACACCCAAAACGAAATTGTAATAGGCCCTTACTTGGGTCTTGAAAGTAAGAGCGAAAGCTCAATGTGTGTGAGTGTAAAAATTGAAAGACAACGCACACAACTTAAGCAAAACCATACGCAACTTAAATTATATAAGTATATCTATATCTTAAGGGCTGATTAGGCCCATGTGTGTGTCAAAATTGTGTGCAGCTAAGAGCGGAATAGGCTCAAGTGCACGTGTGTGTGGGTGTGCCAAACCACGTTATTACAAGCGGGGGGAGACAACGCTCTGTTATTACAACCCCGTATCAAATTTAATTAAGCTTAAGCAAGTCTATAACAAGGACCGAGTTAGGCACTTACGTATAGCTGGTCCGGGCGTGACTTGCTTGCGCTTGGGCTGGTGTGTCACCTTGGGCTGCAAGAGGGAGCTCCTCGGAAGGGCGCGGCAAGGGAGATACTGGCCGAACGGCAAGGGTGATGCGGGTGTGTGGCGCCTTGGCGCTAGCCGAGTAATGGGCTAGCTGGGTTTGGGGGTGCTTAAGGAAGGTAAAGGGGAGCTAGTTAGGGTTGTCACTAAGGAGTGGGGTAGGTCTTAAGGGAAGGTAGGGCTTGTCTGTTAGTTAGGGGCTGTCTAAGGGAGAGGTGTAGACGCGCGAAAATCCCCGCCTCTTTGCCTTTTTCAGGGCTTTGGAGCGGATCCTCTCGTGTGTCTAAGGCCTATGTATGCAAACAGGGCGTGCCAGCTAGCTTACCTAAGCTAGCGAAGATATTTTTAATACTGACTTCTAAACGTGGCGACTGTGAGCAAGTAAGCTCTTGTCGTCGCAGACCTTCTTGCACCGATGCGCAAGGGTCAGTCTGTACGCTTTGCAAAAATCGAGTTTTTTGGAGAGATGTAGACGCGCGAAAAAATCCCGCCTCTTTGCCTCTTTCGGGGCTTGGAGCGGATCCTCTCATGTGTCTAAGGCCTATATATGCAAACAGGGCGTGCCAGCTAGCTTACCTAAGCTAGCGAAGATTTTTTTTCACTGACTTCTAAACGTGGCGACTGTGAGCAAGTGAGCTCTTGTCGTCGCAGACCTTCTTGCACCGATGCGCAAGGGTCAGTCTGTACGCTTTGCAAAAATCAAGTTTTTTTGGAGAAAAAGTCTACGAAGCAGTTCGAGGTGTCTATTTCGGGTCTTTAAGATGCGGTTGCATATTTTAGCTCACGTGGATTTGCACGTGCCTAAGTCTTTTCTTTTATCCCTTTTCGGGTCACCTAGTTTGTGTGTTATGAACACTCCACTACATGGGCGATTTCGAGCGGGGCTTGCTTCGATGCAATATGCGTCCTACCTCGTGGTATGCCGTAGATGCAATGCAAACTCACGCTACTCCAAAGGGAAAACCTGAAATGTAAAGACAATACTGAAGGGAAATGACTGAAGGGAAATAACCGAAGGGAAATAACCGAAGGGAGATATGTATATAGATTATGTATATGAGCCCTTACTCGGGTCTTGCAAATAAGAGCGAAGGCTCAATGTGGGTGCGTGCTTGAATTGAAAGACTTACAAAACGACATGAAATTAAACCCAAATATAAATTGCAGTATGGCCTTGACTAAGGTCTTGGGGAGTAAGAGCGAAGGCTCAATGTGTGTGAAAGTGCTTGAATTGAAGTACTACACACATGACATAAATAAAACCCAAATATAACTGCAATAAGGCCTTTACTAAGGTCTTGGGAATAAGAGCGAAGGCTCAATGTGTGTGAAAGTGCTTGAATTGAAAGACTTACTCACACGACATGAAATGAAACCCAAATAGTAATAGGTCGGCCCTTACTTGGGTCTTTCAAATAAGAGCGAAAGCTCAATGTGTGTGAGAGTGCTTGAATTGAAAGACTTACTCACACGACATAAAATAAAACCCAAATAGTATAGGTCGGCCCTTACTTGGGTCTTTCAACTAAGAGCGAAAGCTCAATGTGTGTGAGTGCTTGAATTGAAAGACAACGCACCCAACTTAAACAAAAACCCTTCGAAAATGAAAGTATATATACACTTATGTATTAGGGGTTGATTAGGCCCGTGTGTGTTCAAAATCGTGCACGACTAAGAGAGTGCACGTGTGTGGGTGTGCCAAGCCACGTTATTACAAGCGGGGGGAGACTATGCTCCGTTATTACAACCCCGTATCAAATTGAATCTCAAGCAAGTATACAACTAAGGACCGAGTTTAGGCACTTACGAATAGCTGGTCCATAGAGGCCTTGCTTGAGCGTGGGCTTGGCCTTCGCCTTGGGCTGCAAACGGGAGCTCCGCGAGGATAGGTGATCAAAGGTGCTGGCCGGCTGCTAGTGGGGCGCGGGATAGGCGCCTCAAAGGTGGCCGGTTGCAAGTGGATATCACCTCGAGGTGGGGGGTTAAAGGGGCTGAACGAGTGAGTTTTTAGGGTCACTAGGGGAGTTGAGTGTTTAGGGAAACTGGACCTAAAGGAGAGTTTGTGGGAAGGCCGAATGGGACACCTAGGGGAAGGGTGATGACTGGCCGAATGAAGGAATAGTCGGTTGGAGTGGCCGACTAGGAAGATGTGGTGGTGGCGGGCTGCTAGGGTGACTAAGGCTAGAGTATGGGAAGGTAGCTAGTTAGGGGATGGGGCTAGGTGATAGTGGGAATAGTAGGTTTAAGGGAGTGTCACGGGCAAGTCTTAGGAAATCTAATAGGGTGGCCGGGTATAGTTGAGGTGAGTTAGGTAGGGGCAAACGGTTGGGGCAGCTAAGGTTTGGCCGAGTGGGAGTGGTGGCGGCGAGGGGCTGTTGGGTAGGTAAGGTGATGGTATAGTGGGTGGCTGGGAGTGGAGAGGGAGTAGAGAAGAAGCTAGGTAAGGTGCAGGGTACTTACCGAATGGGGAGAGGCGGTGGAAGGCAAGGAGAAGCCGGGTGTGGATGGGAGCTCGGCTGGTTCGATTGGGTGAAGGTGGTGGCGTCCGGTTGGGGAATGGTGGTGGATGGAAGAGGGAAGGTGGCAGTGCAGGTAGAACTGGTGGAGCAGGTGGAGAGTGGAATAGGTGGAGAGTGGAACAGGCGGGCAGGTGGAGAGTGGAGCCGGCTGGGCTGAGGTGAGGGCCTTCTACTTGGAAAACCCGCCCCCAAGGGGGGGGTTTAAATAGGGGATGGGTAGGTCGGTTAGGGCTGGGCTTAGGGTAGTGGTTAGGTGGTTTAGGTAGGGTGGTATGTAGATAAGGTGGGCTGGAAAGGGTTGGGCCAGATATTTTGAAAACTAGGGGTTTGGGTAGATTGTGGGCTAAGGGTGGTTTAGGGGTTTAGGGCTAGGTTAGGTGGTTGGGTTTTAGGGTGAGGTTTAGTGAGCTAGGTTAGGTGATTAGGCTAGGTTTAGGCTAGGATTAGGGAAATTAGTCTAGGTTTAGGGAAGGATTAGGGAAGTGGGTTAGGTGATTAGGTTGGGATTAGGTCGGGATTAGGGAAGTGGGTTAGGTGATTAGGTTGGGATTAGGGGTTTAGGCTAGGATTAGTCATTTTGGGTTAGGTTTAGGTGAAGGAGCTCCCTTAGCATGGCCCATAGACCTTGATCACCTCATGTTGGTGCAGCCCTAGGTTAGGTTTTAGCTAATTACAAGCTTAAACCCACTCAATTAGGCTAACCCACATGATTAAACCCAAACTTGACACACAAGTCAAGCTTAATACAACACTCTTGATATTTTCCATCCCCACTCTCTCTCATGCCCAATATCCCACGTGAATTTCAAGTGGGCCCCACCTCCATTTATGAGAAGGTGATGTGGGCCATGGATATGGATATTGGATTGGATCTCTGGATCCAAATCCAAATCCAAGTCCACATATGGGTTTGGATTGGAATCTGGATATATATGGTCCAGATCCAATCCAAACTGAACTCTGACTCCTTCGAGCTGGGTTCGAAACGGACGATTCGTGCGGGGCCTGACAGCATCAGTACTCCGTCTACGTTGGGTCTTCGCCAACATAGTCGTCCGCCTCCGTTTCTGCCTTCCGGAGATGACTTCAAATGCTATTTTGATAAGAACAGGGTCTTGGACGTTCGAGATCCTAGGGGTGTGAATCAGATACAAGAGTTGCTGTGCCGGGCTCGTCGTGTGCTCCGGTTCCAGGCTCTTCTTAGCTCTCCTGGTCCTGTCTTGATCAGGCCAAGCCACTTCGGGGTTTCAAAACATGTTTTAAAAAGGTTTTAAAAGCTATAATGTATGTTTTCGAAATATAGAGTTCAAAACGTATGTACAGGGTTGTCTGGAAGGCTCCTGGGTTTCCAGACTCAAAATGGCCCTTTGGGGCTGCTTGTACAAAACCAGGTTTGTTTTAAGGAATTCGTGGGATTTCGGGGTGTTTACAGATGCCCCTCTTTGGCCTTGTCCAAATCGATTTGGATAAGGGCAAAGATGACAAACACCCCTTTTAATGTCTCCCTAGATCTACCCACGAAGAATATGGGATCGTCCCATTTTTAGCAAAATCTCAATTTACAAACTCTGGTAGGAGGAGATATCACGCCAAAGGGTTGTACTTATGGAATCTGGTCCTAAATGGGATCATGTTCATGCAAGTACCATGCGTGGAATGCAAATGACATGGGTGTGGTGCCAAGAGTGGCGACCTCCCAAAGACCAGATGTGGTCGAACTCTAGAGACTTACAAGGTCTCTTGCTCCAAGTGAGCAAATCCTATGCTGTTCGATGTTCGGTTTTCAAAACTTATTTACAAATGCTATTTACAAAAGGGACAACTGTCTTGAGTCTCAATCCTAAGGATCTCGAGCTCTTCGTGCTTGCCCTTGTTTGAGTCTTAATACTCGCTTATCTAGCGGAGGTTTTATAAGAAAACAAGCTTCATTTCAAATTCCTACGTCTTACTCGAAACGTCGAATTCTCAAACAAGATGAAATTCAAGTAAGTAAATCCTATTTTTACTTTAGGATTCCTCGAAATGAACCATGCTTTAGCTTGGGATAAGCCAGGGATGGGAAAGAGATACCACGGTCCCTTCTGAAGCGTCCCGTGGTTTGAGGCACAGAAGGCGGAAAACTGCTCTTTTTGAGCTTTTTGGCCTCTTTTTTTCTTATTCCATAGAGGGTCTCCCTTTGGGAGTATTTGTTCTTTAATCCCTCTTTTTTTTATAAGAGAATCGATTTTTCTTTTTGAAGTCTGGTTTCTTTCTTTTGGAAAAAGACTTTAAATGGGAAATTCCCTTTTGATTTGGGCCTTTGTTTTCCTTTTGGAAATAGAAGAGAAGAGGGGAGGACTTATCCCAAGCCTACACTCGATTCATTCCAGATCAGCCTATTTAGAAATAGCACGTACCACTTGCAAGTATCTTGCTATGTTGAACTAGGCCTTTCTTTGTAAGAAGAAGGATTTTGAAATGTAACCATGATTTTGAAAACTCCACTCTTTCACAAGTGCAAATTCTCTTACTTAGGGTCACACGAGTTTGCTTTTGCACCTTATTCACATGTCTCAGGGCAGCTATCCCTAAAAATTTTCGAAAAATGGAATTAAATCCAGATCCTACACATGATACTTCTTTAAGTATTGAATATTGATAGGATCTGCTAAATTCCTACCTTCTACATCGATCAACCAATACGAATTGTTCGTAGTGGTTGCTCGTACAACATAGGGTCCATCCCAGTTGGGTCGCCACTTGCCTAGGGGGTGTGGGCCACGATGGTGGATGGTTTTTAAGACCAGATCTCCCACTTCAAAGTGGCGAGGTCTCATGTGTTTGCTATAATGTCGGGCTATCCTTTGCCGGTATGCACGAGCATGATCCATGGCAAGGAGTCGCCTCTCATCTAGCAAATCTAGTTCGGCTATCCTAGCATGCTGAAGCGTCTCTAGGGGGAGGTCGAGTGCTATGGATGTATGAAATGAATGCAATTGAGTATGAATGGGAAGAATGGCGTTTGTGCCATAGACCAATTCTAATGGTGTGGCATTCGTGGGAGTCCGGATGGAAGTCCTATAAGCCCATAAGGCTTCATCCAGCTTCTCGTGCCACGTCCTACCCTTCTCTAAGATTTTCTCAATAATACTAATGAGAGTCTTGTTTGTGGCTTCGGCTTGGCCGTTGCCTTGAGGGTAGTAGGGCGAGGAGAAGTGGTGAGTTATGCCATACGTGTTGCACAACTTAACCATCCGCTCATTCTTGAATGGGGTACCATTATCAGACACAAGGTCTTGTGGAACCCCAAATCGAGCCAAGATATTCCTCCGGATGAAAGCCACCACATGTTGCCCCATTACATTCGTTAGGGAAATGGCTTCCACCCACTTGGAGAAATACTCCGTGGCTGCTAAAATAAAACGATGCCCATTCGAGGCCTTTGGAAATATTGGGCCTACAATGTCAAACGCCCACATGGTAAATGGCCAGGGGCTGACCACGGAATGCAATGCAGATGAAGGGATATGAATGGCGTGCCCATGTACTTGACACGGATGACACTTCCTAACATGATCGTGACAATCCTTTTTCAGGGTGGACCAAAAATAGCCCCCTCTAAGTATTTTCATTGCCATCATGTTGGCATTAACATGACCTCCACATTCTCCATCGTGGAACTCATGCATTACTATCCTAGCCTTCTCTAGGTCGATACACCTAAGCAGAATGCCGGTAAAACTCTTTTTGTATAAGACCCCACCCAGAATGGTGTATCGGGTCGAAATCTTACGAATGAATGCCTTATCTTTGGAAGTGGCATCCTCGATAAATCCCCCATTTTCTAAAAATTGTTTTATGTCATAGAACCAGGGTTTTTCAATAGACTCTGGGTTGTTTTGGCAAATATCCAAGTCGTGTGTGGATGGATGGGGCGCATGCCATATTTCCAAAGATCTGGTCCCTGAAATGGGATCGACCTTCAGGGCTGAACCCAAGGAGGAGAGGGCATCGGCGATGCCATTGTCCTCTCTTCCTACGTGTGTGAGTTTACACGACTGGAAGGATTGGGCCAATCGAGTGGCCAACTCGTGATATGGAAGTAGTTTCTCATTACGTACTTGCCAAACTTTTAAAACTTGGTTTATGACAAGGAGTGAATCTCCAAAGACCTTAATGCACGATGCCCCTAGAGTTTTCGAAATCCTTAAGCCTTGTATGAGTGCTTCATACTCAGCTACGTTGTTGGAACATTCGAAGTCTAAGCGGACTGCTATGGGAATCTCGCCCTTTTCAGGGGAGATTAGGATGACCCCAGCACCAACCCCTCGTTGGTTTCGTGCCCCGTCGAAGTGCATCTTCCACACTTGGTTTTCGAAAGAGTTTGCCAAAATGTGGTTTTGAAAATTGTTTTGCAATATGCCTTCATCAGGCATTTCGACAAGAGTGGGATATGTGTCCTCTAAGGGGAATTCAACCACGTAATCTGCTAGGGCTTGCCCCTTAATGGAGATCTGGTGATGGTATTTCAGATCATACTCCATTAGAAGGAGTTGCCATTTGCCCAATCTACCCGTGAGAATGGGTTTTTCGAACAAGTGCTTGATTAGATCAAGCTTGGACACTATCCAGATCTCATGATCTAGGAAATAGTGTCTGAACTTCTGGCAGGCCCAGACTAGGGCCAAGCACGTCTTCTCCATGGCTTGATAATTTCGTTCATAAGCCAAGAGAGTTTTCGAAATATAGTAGATGGCATACTCCTTATGGGTGTCATCCTCGTATTGAGCCAACAGGGCTCCTAAAGCATTTACATGCACGGAGATGTATAATAAAAGCGATTTTCCTTGTTTTGGAGGATTCAAAACGGGGGATTAACCAGGTATGCCTTCAGTCTCTCGAAGGACTTTTGGCATTCGTCATCCCATAAGAATTTCGTACCCTTCCTCAACAGTTTGTTGAAGGGTTCGCATCTAGTTGCTAGATTCGATATGAATCGGCGCACAGATTGTAATCGACCCTGGAGGCAACGGATTTGGGTGAGATTGGAGGGTGGAGCCATGTCTATGATGGCTCGACACTTAGAGGGGTCGACTTCTATTCCCTTTGGCTCACCATAAAGCCTAGAAGCTTCCCTGATTCTACCCCGAACACACATTTTTGAGGGTTTAGCTTTACTTTGTAAAGCCTAAGCCTTTCAAAAATCTTTTGTAAACATTCGATATGGGTGCATCGGGTTTTGGATTTCGCCAAGAGATTATCTACATACACTTCTACAAGCTCATGAATTTGATCATGGAAGATCGTGTTCATGGCTCGTTGGTATGTTGCGCCGGCATTTTTCAAACCAAAGGGCATGACTGTATAGCAGTATGTGCCCCATGGGGTTGTGAAGGCGGTCTTACCCTGATCTAGTGGACTTAGTTTGATTTGATTATAGCCTGAATAGCCATCCATGAATGAAAACATTTCATGATTTGCAGTACTATCGACTATCAAATCTATGTTGGGTAAAGGATAATTATCCTTTGGAGTGGCCTTATTCAGGTTTCTGAAATCGATGCATATTCGAATTTTCCCATTGGTTTTTCGAACCACAACGATATTTGATAACCAATCAGAATACGCAATGGGTTTTATAAATCCGGCTTTTAGCAGATCTTCTAAACCCTCTTTGACTTGCGTGTGTACATTCGGGTGTATTTTCCTAAGCTTCTGCTTTATGGGTTTTACACCTGCATCTAAGGGAAGACGATGCTCGACTATGCTGGGATCTATGCCCGGCATGTCTTCATACATCCATGCAAACACATCTAAATAGGTTTGTAGAAATGCAATGAATGCTAACTTTTCAGTTTCATGCAAGCATGCGCCTATTTTGATGGTTTTGGGATTGGAATCATCCCCTAGGTTCACCTCTACGAAATCTCCTCCTACTGATTGGGAAGTGTAGACATGAAAATTCTCATTTCAAAGTTTATGAAACAAACTTGAAATGAAACTTTCCACCCCTACGCTTGCGCGAGCGTGCCAGCTAGTTCAAAACTAGCAAATGTTTGTAAGACTTCTAAGCGATTGTGTGCAAGCGGGATCTTTTCACTCACACCTTCTTGAGCCGATGCTCAAGGGTCAGTGTTGAGCGCTTAGGAATTTCATTTTACAGCAAACATGATTCCCTTTTACATAAACAAGTGTCTTTGAAAAATTTGTTGAATCTTGTGCACTCGGATTCAATACTTGGAAAAACACAAGTTGCTGAAAACAGAGAATTCTGTTTTCAGAGCTATTTTCTAGGGGAGTTTTCAAGGTGTTACAGACTTCCAAAAATTATCAAAATTTTACCAGACAAAGCTGGTAGTGTGGAGAGACTGTAGCCTTTTTCAAATCTGCATTTGGAGCAGTATTGAATCAGAAACAAATAATCTACTCAGACCACCTCACTGACTCGGAACAGCTCTGTTTCAGAAATACAGAAACTCAAAGATGAGTCTGTATCTCTCTGTTCAGAACTCCGATTTTAATGATTTTAATATTGCTGGAAATCTATGGATGTTAGCTTTCCAATGCATCAAAAATCAACCAATTTGGACTCCTGTGGACAGAGATATGGGACTTTTACCCAACCTCTGTTTCAGAAAATCCGACTGTGCAAACAGTGGTGCAGAAATCTGGTCTTTCTTAATATGCTTTTATTACGTGGCTGAGCGGCCCTAAAATCTTGCCAATTTTATACAGAGTGTCCCAATGTGTGTGGAATCAGTGTGCCAAATTTCAAGACAATCGGAGTAAGCATCACAAAATTAAAATTACAGAAACAGACATATGCAGAGATGCTGAAATCCAGTTTTCTGTTTTATAAATGTAATGATGCATAACCCACCCGAAATTAAAATGCAACAACCCTTAAAGCAAATTTGCTGGAATATAAATGAATGGGAAGTACTTTATAGCTTAGACATAGAGGGGGTTAGAAGTATAGAGGGTATATAGCATATAGGAAGGGAGAAGCATTAAAGCAAACACTTGGCGTGCATGTGGGTGTATAGTGTTTCATCCACGAAATTGAAATGGCAGCAAAGCTAAATTATTACAACTCGGGGGGAGATGAAACTCCATTAATACAACCCCATTTAATGAATTGAATGGAAGGGAATGAAACTTAGATTAAGTAAGAAAGGTCTTACACGAGTTTTGGATGCGAAGGACCGGATTTCAATGATGAAGCCGGTCTTCCTCTTGATGGCCTTCCTTCTTAACTCCTACAAGCTCTCACCTAGCTTCCCCTTCACTAGAAAACGTCCCCCCTTTGCTGAAATTTTCTGCACCTAGTCTAGCACACACCACCCAAGGTCTCTCTCTTCTCTCTCTCCTCTCTCTTCTCTCTCTCTCTCTCTTCTCCAAGTTATGCAAGTTATGGAACCCACCCCCCCTCTTGGGCCTTTTTATAGGCCAAGGGGGGCTGGTTCTAGTGGCTTCTTGTGGGGCGGGTTGGAGCTTTAGCTTGGTGGATTTGATCCGCTCCAAACCGGCTTCTTGTAGTTCTTCATTGAGTCGATTCGGACCAGCCCGTATGGGCTGGTATAGGTGCCATGGCTTGGTGTAGCCCTAGAGCATGCGGTTGGTTTTAAACAACCTTACAATGTGCAACATGTTTTGTTTGGGCTGATTTCTTTAAACTTCGACCCACTTGAATTCGCTTCTTTCTTTGATTCGGCTCCCACCTCTTGCTTTTGAGCTACACTTGAAATCTTCTAGAATTGAATGAGCTTGTGACCATGGCCTCGAGTCTTGGTTCCAAGTTGGCCCCATCGGACAAACTTGGATTTGATCGGTCTTGACCTTCCATTTGGATAAGTTGTTGAATTTGAACTTGATATGCTTCAATCTTCTCCACTTTTGGGAATCAATCTGATTTAACTTGATCCGTATCTTGATACACTTTATCTTCTTTCCGAGAATCGAGGCCTGGATTGGGTCTCCGCCTGCTTCGAAACTCATGGGCTATTTGGATTTAAAACCTTTATTTTGAAATAATCTCCCAAAAGGTCTAAACTTTAAAATTTGGGGATTTTGAATTTAAAGGTTCATAAAGGCTTTAAATTGGCCTTCAAAATTTAGGAGTTTTTGAAAATACTTGAAAAAAATTTCGGGTGTTTACAGATGCCCCTCTTTGGCATTAATCCAACTATGTTTGGATAATGTCAAAGAAGAAAACACCCTTTTACTCTTCTTTCCGAACCTTTCTCAAGAGCATGGATCATCTGAGTGCCTAACTTTTAAAAATAAGTAAGAGGGGATTTAGAGCCAAAGGGGACTCAACCGGCTACTTGCTATGGATCATGAAAATATGAGGGTTTTGTTTGTGGCTTCGGCTTGGCCGTTGCCTTGAGGGTAGTAGGGCGATGAAAAGTGTTGAGTCATGCCATATGTGACACACAATTTTTCCATCTTCTCATTCTTGAATGGGGTGCCATTATCGGACACTAGGTCTTTTGGTACTCCAAATCGGGCCAAGATATTTCTCTTAATGAATGCCACTACATGTTGTCCTTGGACATTGGCCAAGGATGTAGCTTCAACCCATTTAGAGAAATATTCGGTGGCCGCTAGGATGAACCTATGTCCATTGGATGCATTGGGGGATATGGGTCCTACGATGTCGAACGCCCACATGGCAAAAGGCCAAGGGCTCACGATGGAATGCAAAGTGGATGATGGGGTGTGAATGATATGCCCATGTATTTGACATTGATGACATTTCCTAACATGATCATGGCAATCTTGTCTTAGGGTGGACCAAAAATACCCAGCTCTAAGTATCTTCATGGCCATCATATTTGCATTAACATGGCCTCCACACTCTCCATCGTGGAACTCGTGCATTATGGTCCTAGCCTCTTCAAGGTCTACACATCGCAACAAGATGCCCGTAAAACTTTTCTTATAAAGCACCCCTCCCAAAATTACATACCGGGTTGAAAATTTTTCTAATAAAAGCTTGATCTTTTGAAGAAGCATACTCGGGAAATCCTCCGTTTTCTAAAAAGTTTTTAATGTCATAAAACCAAGGTTTATCATTTGGATTTTGGTCGTTCTGGCAAATCTCTAAATCGTGCGTGGATGGAACGGGTGAGTGCCATATCTCTAGGGATCGGGTTCCCAAGGTGGGATCGACCCTTAAAGCGGATCCTAAGGAGGAGAGGGCATCCACTATGGTGTTATCCTCTCTCCCTATGTGAGTGAGTGTGCATGATTTGAAAGAGTCGACCAACTTGGTGGCCAACTCATGATACGGAATGAGTTTTTCATGTTTGACTTGCCAAACTTTTAAAACTTGGTTCACAACCAGTAAAGAGTCTCCAAAGACTTCAATGCAAGTTGCCCCTAGATTTTTCAAGACTTTTAGGCCTTGTATGAGAGCCTCATATTCAGCCACATTATTTGAACACTCAAAATCTAAACGAATTGCAATGGGTATTTCTCCCCTTTCGGGGGATATGAGAATGACTCCAACACCTGCCCCTTGTTGGTTACGTGCCCCATCAAAGTACATTTTCCATACTTGGTTTTCATTAAAACAGTTTGCTAAAACATGGTTTTGAAAATCGTTTGCAAATATGCCTTCATCGGGCATCTAATCAAGTATGGGATATGTTTCTTCCAAGGGGAACTCGGCCATATGATCGGCTAGGGCTTGTCCCTTAATGGAGGTTTGGTGGTGATATTTCAAGTCATATTCCATTAAGAGGAGTTGCCATTTACCAAGCCTACCCGTTAGGATAGGTTTTTCAAACAAGTGCTTGATCGGATCAAGCTTAGACACTATCCATATCTCATGATCTAGGAAGTAATGTCTAAACTCTGGGCAAGCCCATACTAATGCCAAGCACGTTTTCTCCATGGCTCGATAATTTCTTTCATATGCCAAGAGAGTTTTCGAAATATAGTAAATGGCACACTCTTTGTGGCCATCATCCTCATATTGGGCTAATAAAGCACCCAATGCATTCGTATGTATGGAAATGTAAAGAAGTAAAGGTTTTCCTTGCTTTGGAGGTTTCAAAATTGGAGGATTCACCAAATAAGTTTTCAATCTTTCAAAAGCTTTTTGACAATCCTCGTCCCACAAAAAATTTTACCCCTTTTCGCAAAAGTTTATTGAAAGGTTCGCATCTTGTTGCTAAATTTGAAATGAACCTCCTAATGGCTTGGAGGCGACCTTGGAGGCTTCGGATTTGGGTCAAATTGGATGGTGGAGGCATATCTATGATGGCTCGGCACTTAGAGGGGTCTACTTCAATACCCCTTTGGCTCACCATAAAGCCCAAAAGCTTACCTGATTCTACCCCGAATACACATTTTTGAGGGTTTAGTTTCACTTTGTAAAGCCTAAGCCTTTCGAAAACTTTTTGCAAAGACTCAATGTGAGTAACTCGGGTTTTTGATTTCACCAAAAGGTCATCCACATATACTTCCAAGAGCTCATGAATTTGGTCATGAAAGATAGTAGTCATAGCTCTTTGGTATGTGGCACCGGCATTTTTCAAACCAAACGGCATAACTGTATAACAGTATGTGCCCCAAGGTGTAGTAAAAGCAGTTTTTGCTTGATCTTTTGGTGCTAACTTAATTTGATTGTAACCCGAATAGCCATCCATGAAAGAAAACATTTCATGATTTGCAGTGCTATCCACTATCAAATCAATATTTGGTAGAGGAAAATTGTCTTTTGGAGTGGCTTTGTTCAAATTTCTAAAATCAATGCAAATCCTAATTTTCCCATTGGATTTTCGAACTACAACGATATTTGAAAGCCATTCTGAGTACGCAATGGGTTTTATAAATCCGGCTTTTAAAAGATCTTCTAAACCCTCTTTCACCTGTGCATGTACATCGGGGTGAATCTTTCTAAGCTTTTGCTTTATGGGTTTGGCATTTGATTCTAGGGGAAGACGATGCTCCACTACCATTGGGTCTAAACCCGGCATGTCTTCGTAGGTCCATGCAAACACATCTACATATGATTTGAGAAATGTGATGAATGATGTCCTTTCATGCTCATGTAAACATGCGCCTATTTTAACATGCTTAGGATTAGACTCACTCCCTAGATTTACTTCCACAAAATCCCCTCCTACGGAATTTGAAGGTTTTTCTAAATCAAGGATTCTATGGAACTCGGGAAGCTCGGAGGTTTGGTCCTCCTCATGGACGAGGGGATCTTCCTCTTCGCTTTGATCGCTCTTGAGAAATTTGGGTTCTATGAAAGTGCTAGGCAAGGCACACGGTTTTGGAACATCCACCACTTTCAAAAGACTAGGGCTTTTCACAAAGACAATGTTTTTGGGTTTTTCAAGATTTTCAATTTTTTTGGCTTTTTCGAAATTGCTCTTCGGAGATGGAATGTATAAAACCTTGTTTTTGGTGTTTTCGCATTTTTCAATTTTTTTGGCTTTTTGTAAACACAAGGAAGGAACAAAAACCACATTCTTTTTGAAATTTTCAAAATTTTCAATTTTTTTGGCTTTTTGTAAACAAATAGAAGGAGGAGAAATGTAAATCACATTCTTTTCGAGATTTTTGAAATTTTCTATTGTTTTTGGTTTTTGGGAACTTTCTAAATGTTTTTGGATTTTGCAAATTTCTAATTTTTTTGGGTTTTTGGATGTGGCGGGGTCTTCCATCAAACCTACAAAGAAAACACCATGCATTAGGCTCTAAATAAGAGGTCTAAGTCATAGGTTTCGGTGTTAGGAGGCTCTAAGGCACCCTTGACCCAAGTAGTCATGGGTGGAGGTTCGGGTGGTATGGATGGGTCGTAGCCTATCCCATACCGGTTTTGGTTTATGTTTGACACTATGGGTTCAAGACGACCTTGGTTTTGGCTTCCTAGGCCTTGATAAGGCATATAACCCATGTTCAACATCATGTTCCAAGGCTTCTTTAATTTTGAAAATGTTTTATAAAGAGGATGGCCTTTGAACTTGGTGTCGTCTATGTCATGCTCAAACACTTTTATGGACTTGGGGAGGACTTTGGGTAGTTTTGAGATGGTCTTGAGCGGGCTAGCCTTGGGTGGCCCTTTTATGTGCACGACACCTTTTGGTTTGGGATGAGCTACCAAGGGTTCATCTAGTTTTGGCTCATGGGTTTTATCACCTGATAAGCATGGAAAATTTTGTATTCCCTGCAGCTGGGGGTGATTCTCTCCTAGAATTACCACAACTTGGTTTTGGAGGGGTATTTTTACACACCTATGAAAGGTGGATGGCACAGCCCGCAAGCTGTGTATCCATGGCCTTCCCAGGAGTAGGTTATACTGGGGGTGTATGTCTAAAACATGAAACACCCCGGAATGACTCATGCCCCCTACTTCTACGGGTAACTCTATGACTCCTAAAGGTTTGGATGCGTTTCCATCGTATCCTGTGATCACGATGGAACTCGGGTTTAGAGAGGTCAAGGAGACTCCTATTTTGTAGGCTATGTGTAGTGGAAGTATATTTAGACCTCCTCCGCCATCAACCAAACACTTGTCTAGAGGATGGTGATTCAATACCACCTCTATATGCAAGGCTTGGTTGTGGTTTTGGTAGGGTTGTTCTAGCTCATCTTCCGAAAACACAATGGGAGTTTTAGCACAAATGGGTGAGACTAGGAAGGAGAGGGACTCAGGGGTTATGGTTGGGTTAACCTTGGCCTTTTCTAAGATCTTTTCTAAAACTTGTCTATGTCTAGGGGATGTTTGGATAAGTTCTAGGATAGACATGTTTATGGGAATCTTAGCAAGGTGATTTTCAAAATCATATGGGGTTAACACATCGTTTTTACCCATGAGATGCGATGCTTTGGGAATGCATGATTTTGAAGGGCCGGGGATAACGACCACTTCCTTGCTAGCATCTTTTGCTAAGTGTGGGGGTTGGTAGATCCTTCCAGATCTAGTGACCTCGTCCACACCTTCCCTATGGCTCGTTCCTAGGTGGGCTCTAGTTTGATGCTTGGGAGCACCTCGAATCTCTAATAAGGCTCTAGCCGGGGGCGGGACTCTAAGCGCTCCCCGGATCACTACTTGTTTGGCTTTTTTTATTACGAGCAGTGGTGTGTGACAAGTAGTGCGATCCGTATGCCATGCATGTTCCGAACCATTCAAATGAGAGGAGAGAGCATATACCTGCTTGTCCTTCCCGCTAGTGCTTGCATGGTTGGGGAAGGGTTCCTTGAGTACGGCTTGGGCGGGCTCCGGTTCCTCGGTGACCTGGAGCCGGCCTTGCTCGATCAAGTCCTCTATTTTGTTTAAAAGGGTGTAGCAGTGATTTGTATCATGGCCTTTGAGCCTATGATACTTGCAAAACTTGTTTAAAAATTTCCCTTTAGGGGGTGTCCCCTCGGGAATTTCCGGAAGTGTCACCATTCCCTGGGCGAGCAGGAGGTCGAGGACCTCTGTGATGGGCTGCCCCAGTGGGGTGTACTCTCTTTTTTCGAAAGACTTTTGAACCTTTTTGTTCTTCGGTTCAAATTTTGAAGTGCCGGCCGGGCTTGGTTCTACTCGGACATTTGCAACTTTTTGGGGTTTTGCCCCATTGTCCGTAGTAGTTGGCCCGTAAGTCCCGGGCTTTTCAAAACGAGTTTTCGAAAAAATTTTGCCTTTCCACAAGTCATCGTAGACCCCCTTTTTCATATTTGCTTCGAATAGGGAAGCCTTCTTGATTAGTTTGTGGAAAGTGGAAATCTCATGGAGGGAAAGGAGCATTTTCAGCTCGGGTTTGAAATTTTCAAGGATGAGCATCACGGCACATCCTTCTGAGATGGGCTCTCTTACTTGCCCCAATAAAGACCTCCATCGAACGATAAATGCATGAGCATCCTCGTTCGTGGCTTGTTTTGTGTCCCTTAGGGTGTTCAAAGTGGGGGTCACTTCCACGTTGTGTGAAAATCTTTGCATGAACCCATTTGCCAACTCTTCAAAAGTGGCAAACTGGCTCAAGTCATAGGAAGCGAGCCACTTGGAAGCAGTTCCCTTAAGGGAGAGGGGGAACCAGTAGATCCACTTAGCCGAGTCTTTCTTCTTCTTATATGCTCGACGGGAAAAGAGTTGGAGGTGAGATCTAGGATCCCCCGTCCCATCATATCGATGAAAATTCGGTATGTCATCGTCGCTATCCGTTTGGTAATCGGAAGGTAAAAAATCGGATAGGGCATATGACCTCTTTTCCTTGGCCTGGCCCCTTAGTAGTTGTTGAAGGGCCTTGCGATCTTTTAATGTGAACGACTCGAGCTCTCTATCCCCCTCCATGGTGGAGGTCTCTTTGGGTTTTCTGGGTTTGTTTGTTTTCTTTCGAGCCCTAGTTTGCCTCTCATGGGATGAGCAGGATTCGACCGCTTCGGCCTCTTGGCTGAGAGCGGCGATTCTTGCTTCGAATTCTTTCCTCAATTCTTCTAATGACTCTTTCTTGTTTTTGAAATTTGTTTTTGAAAATCTTTTCAAAAATTGACTTGACGAGCATGAAGCCCGGCTCGACACCTCGTAAGAACCATCCGAACTTGACATGATCTTATGGGCCCTTGAAAATCCTACACGTGCACAATTTACCGATGTTAAAAACACTTTGAAAAGATTTTTGGGAGTCTTATTTGCTTAGAAATTCCTTAAGACCCGAGTCCCACCGGGCGTGCCATTTCTGTAGACATGAAAATTCTCATTTCAAAGTTTATGAAACAAACTTGAAATGAAACTTTCCACCCCTACGCTTGCGCGAGCGTGCCAGCTAGTTCAAAACTAGCAAATGTTTGTAAGACTTCTAAGCGATTGTGTGCAAGCGGGATCTTTTCACTCACACCTTCTTGAGCCGATGCTCAAGGGTCAGTGTTGAGCGCTTAGGAATTTCATTTTACAGCAAACATGATTCCCTTTTACATAAACAAGTGTCTTTGAAAAATTTGTTGAATCTTGTGCACTCGGATTCAATACTTGGAAAAACACAAGTTGCTGAAAACAGAGAATTCTGTTTTCAGAGATATTTTCTAGGGGAGTTTTCAAGGCGTTACAGACTTCCAAAAATTATCAAAATTTTACCAGACACAGCTGGTAGTGTGGAGAGACTGTAGCCTTTTTCAAATCTGCATTTGGAGCAGTATTGAATCAGAAACAAATAATCTACTCAGACCACCTCACTGACTCGGAACAGCTCTGTTTCAGAAATACAGAAACTCAAAGATGAGTCTGTATCTCTCTGTTCAGAACTCCGATTTTAATGATTTTAATATTTCTGGAAATCTATGGATGTTAGCTTTCCAATGCATCAAAAATCAACCAATTTGGACTCCTGTGGACAGAGATATGGGACTTTTACCCAACCTCTGTTTCAGAAAATCCGACTGTGCAAACAGTGGTGCAGAAATCTGGTCTTTCTTAATATGCTTTTATTACGTGGCTGAGCGGCCCTAAAATCTTGCCAATTTTATACAGAGTGTCCCAATGTGTGTGGAATCAGTGTGCCAAATTTCAAGACAATCGGAGTAAGCATCACAAAATTAAAATTACAGAAACAGACATATGCAGAGATGCTGAAATCCAGTTTTCTGTTTTATAAATGTAATGATGCATAACCCACCCGAAATTAAAATGCAACAACCCTTAAAGCAAATTTGCTGGAATATAAATGAATGGGAAGTACTTTATAGCTTAGACATAGAGGGGGTTAGAAGTATAGAGGGTATATAGCATATAGGAAGGGAGAAGCATTAAAGCAAACACTTGGCGTGCATGTGGGTGTATAGTGTTTCATCCACGAAATTGAAATGGCAGCAAAGCTAAATTATTACAACTCGGGGGGAGATGAAACTCCATTAATACAACCCCATTTAATGAATTGAATGGAAGGGAATGAAACTTAGATTAAGTAAGAAAGGTCTTACACGAGTTTTGGATGCGAAGGACCGGATTTCAATGATGAAGCCGGTCTTCCTCTTGATGGCCTTCCTTCTTAACTCCTACAAGCTCTCACCTAGCTTCCCCTTCACTAGAAAACGTCCCCCCTTTGCTGAAATTTTCTGCACCTAGTCTAGCACACACCACCCAAGGTCTCTCTCTTCTCTCTCTCCTCTCTCTTCTCTCTCTTCTCTCTCTTCTCCAAGTTATGCAAGTTATGGAACCCACCCCCCCTCTTGGGCCTTTTTATAGGCCAAGGGGGGCTGGTTCTAGTGGCTTCTTGTGGGGCGGGTTGGAGCTTTAGCTTGGTGGATTTGATCCGCTCCAAACCGGCTTCTTGTAGTTCTTCATTGAGTCGATTCGGACCAGCCCGTATGGGCTGGTATAGGTGCCATGGCTTGGTGTAGCCCTAGAGCATGCGGTTGGTTTTAAACAACCTTACAATGTGCAACATGTTTTGTTTGGGCTGATTTCTTTAAACTTCGACCCACTTGAATTCGCTTCTTTCTTTGATTCGGCTCCCACCTCTTGCTTTTGAGCTACACTTGAAATCTTCTAGAATTGAATGAGCTTGTGACCATGGCCTCGAGTCTTGGTTCCAAGTTGGCCCCATCGGACAAACTTGGATTTGATCGGTCTTGACCTTCCATTTGGATAAGTTGTTGAATTTGAACTTGATATGCTTCAATCTTCTCCACTTTTGGGAATCAATCTGATTTAACTTGATCCGTATCTTGATACACTTTATCTTCTTTCCGAGAATCGAGGCCTGGATTGGGTCTCCGCCTGCTTCGAAACTCATGGGCTATTTGGATTTAAAACCTTTATTTTGAAATAATCTCCCAAAAGGTCTAAACTTTAAAATTTGGGGATTTTGAATTTAAAGGTTCATAAAGGCTTTAAATTGGCCTTCAAAATTTAGGAGTTTTTGAAAATACTTGAAAAAAATTTCGGGTGTTTACAGGAAGGTCTTTCAAAATCGAGAATTCTATGAAATTCTGGGAGCTCAGAAGTGGGATCTTCCTCAAGGGGATCCACTTCTGGGCTTTGATCATTCTCGTGGGCTATAGACCCGAGGGAACTTGATGCGTGGTTTTCAAAATGACCTGGTTTTGTACTTGGATTTTCAAGTGATTTCAAAATTTTTGGTCTCGCTATGCAGACGACGCTTCTTTCGAAATCCTTTTCTTTTGCCAAAGTCTTACCAGGAGCAGCTATGTACAAAATCTTTTTGGTATTTTCCAAATTTTTGATTTTTTTGGGTTTTTGTAAAACAAGAACTTTGGGAACTATACAAAGCACTCTTTTTTCGAGTTTTTGTTTTTCCATTGTTTTTGGTTTTTCTTGTTTTTTAAATTTTTTTTTATTTTAAGTTTTTCAAATGTTTTTGGTATTTTTTAGAAAAAGGGATCTTCCGTCATACCTACAAAGGGAAAACACTATGGGTTAGACTCGGAATAGGAGGTCTAAATTGTAGGTTTCTTCTAAGACAGGCTCCGGGGCACCCTTGACCCAAGTGGTCACAAGGGGTGGCTCCGGAGGTATTCGGGGAGTATAGCCGATCCCATATCGGCTTGGGTTGGCCCTAGGCAGGATGGGCTCTAGGAGACCCTGGTTTTGTGCCCCTAGACTCTTGTAGGGCGTGTAGCCCATGTTCAATAACATGTTCCACGACCTTTTGTTTTTTGAAAAGATGGGATACAAATCGTGGTCCTGGAACATGCTATCGTCCATATTAGGCTCGTATGGCCTTTTGTCCAGGGGTTTTGGAAATAGGGAACGCTTGGGTTTTCCTAAGAGGATTAAAGTCGGGAGGGGGCCTGTTTTGGGCGGCCCCTTCACACGTACAACCTTCCTAGGGTTGTTCAACACGAGCCGAGGTGGCTCAACCATAATTTGCCCCAGGTTAGCCTCATGGGCCTGGGAGCTTGATAAACAAGGGGAGTTTATGATCCCCTGAAGCTGTGGGTGACTCTCACCTAGGATCACTAGAACCTGGTCCCTAAAAGGGATCTTGACACACCTGTGGAAGGTGGATGGCACAGCGCACAAACTGTGTATCCAGGGTCTTCCCAGCAACAGGTTATAATGGGGGTGGATGTCCAAGACATGGAACACCCCCGTGTGTTCGATCCCTCCCGTTTCCATTGGGAGTTCGATCACTGAAGTCAAGGTGACTCCGATTTTGTACGCCACATGAAGTGGAAGGATGTTGAGCCCTCCTCCACCATCGACTAGGCACCTGTCCAGAGAGTGGTTGTTTAGAACCACCTCGATATGCAGGGCCTGGTTATGGGTTTTGTAGGGTCTATCTACATCATCTTCCAAAAAGGTGATGGGCGATTTTGCTCCTAATAAAGCCACTTGGGCAAACAAGGATTCCGGACTTATGTTCGAATCAAGCTTGGCCCTTTCTAGAATTTTCTCTAATACAAGTCTGTGCCTAGGCGAGGTTTTGATAAGCTCTAGCATAGACATGTGAATAGGAATCTTTGAAAGGTGGTTTTCGAAATCATAAGGATTTAGGATGACTTTGTCCTTATCTGCTTTTGGCAGACCACTAGGGATACATGCTTTTGAGGGGCCAGGCACACTGACCACCTTTTGAGCACCTTGAAGGTGCGGGGGTTGATAGATCCTCCCGGATCTAGTGACTTCCCCCACGACCAGCATAGGGTTCGCGCTAAACTTGGCTCTAAAGATGAGCTGAGGAGAACCTTGGATTTTCAAAACTGGTTTTACCAGGGTTTCCACTTTTGGTGGTCCCCGAATGACGACTTGGGCGGGCCTCTTGTATAATACAAGGATGGGCGCACAAGTAGGTCGACCAGGTTCTGGCTTTTGTGCTAGTTCCTTGGAAATGGTGAGGGTACATACCTCCTTTCCTTTCCCACTGCCACTGGCGTGTTTGGGAAAGGGTTCCTTGAAGATAGCTTGAGGTGGCTCAGGTTCCGCAGTGACCTGGAGCTGGCCTTCTGCTATCAAGTTCTCAATTTTATTTAAAAGAGAGAAGCAGCGTTTGGTATCATGGCCTTTGAGCCGAAGATACTTACAAAATCGGTTTAAATACCCCCCTTTGGACGTGACTCCTTCGGGGATCTCAGGGAGTTCGATCATGCCCTGGGCAAGTAAGAGGTCTAGGACCTCCGACACAGGTTGCCCCAGCGGAGTATACTCCCGTTTTTCAACCGGTTTTTGAAAATTATGTTCTCTCTTATTTTCTAATTTTTCAAAATTTTTGGAAGTGCCCGCCATGCCTGGATCCACCCGGACATTGGCGATTTTATGGGGCTTTGCCCCTTTGTCCGTCGTGGGCAGCCCGTATGCGATGGGCTTTTCCAAACGGGTTTTTGGAATGGCACTTCCTTTCCATAAGTGGTCGTATGTCCCTTTTCGCAAGTTGGTTTCGAAAAGGGAGGCCTTTTTGATCAACTTATGGAAAGTTGAAATCTCATGGAGCGAGAGAAGGGTTTTTAACTCGCTTTTGAAATTATCCAGGATGAGCATTACTGCGCATCCTTCGGATATGGGCTCTCACACTTGGCCCAAAAGTGACCTCCATCTTATAATGATGGCATGCACGTCTTCGTTCATGCCTTGCTTTGTATCTCTTAAGGTATTCAGGGTTGGCGTGACTTCTACGTTGTGTGCAAATCTTTGCATAAAGCAGTTCGCTAACTCTTCAAAAGTAGCGAACTGGCTTAAGTCGTAGGAAGCCAGCCATTTGGCAGCTGTGCCTTTAAGGGATAAAGGGAACCAATACACCCATTTCATCGAGTCCTTTTTCTTCTTATGGGCTCGACGCGAGAAAAGCTGCAAGTGAGACCTAGGGTCTCCCATGCCATCATACCGATGGAAGTTCGGTATTTCATCGTCACTGTCTGTTTCGTAGTCCATAGGAAGGAAATCAGACAGGGCGTGGCTTCTTTTCTCTTTATTCTGCCCTTTCAGCAGCTGCTGTAGGGCTTTACAGTCCTTTTGTGTGAAGGACTCGTGGTATTGGTTGCCTTCCATTACGGAGGCCTCTTTTTGCTTGCGAGGTTTTTCAGATTTCTTTTTAGGCCTTTGTTCACTGTTCGATGAACATGAATCGCCTACTTCAGCCTCTTGGCTGAGAGCATCGATTTTGGCCTCAAACTCCCTTCTCAAGTCCTCGATTTCATCTAGTTTTATTTTGTTTTTGAAAATCCTCCTAGAGTGAGAACTTGATGCGCATGAGCCTTGGCTCGACACTTCACTTGGATTGGATTTTGACATGCTTTTCAAGCTTTTTCAAAATGTCCTAAGTACAAGCAAAGAAAACAAGTTAAAACGACACCTTTTTTACAAAATTTTCGTAAGACTTCTACAAGCAAACTCGATTTTTGAAAAGGCTCACGTCCCACCGGGCGTGCCAATCTCTGTAGACGCTGAAAAAATCCCGCCTCTTTGCCTCTTTCGGGGCTTGGAGCGGATCCTCTCGTGTGTCTAAGGCCTATATATGCAAACAGGGCATGCCAGCTAGCTTACCTAAGCTAGCGAAGATTTTTTTACACTGACTTCTAAACGTGGCGACTGTGAGCAAGTGAGCTCTTGTCGTCGCAGACCTTTTTGCACCGATGCACAAGGGTCAGTCTGTACGCTTTGCAAAAATCGAGTTTTTTTGGAGAAAAAGTCTATGAAGCGGTTCGAGGTGTCTATTTCGGGTCTATAAGATGCGGTTGCATATTTTAGATCACGTGTATTTGCACGTGCCTAAGTCTTTTCTTTTATCCCTTTTCGGGCCACCTAGTTTGTGTATTATGAACACTCCACTACATGGGCGATTTCGAGCGGGGCTTGCTTCGATGCAATATGCGTCCTACCTCGTGGTATGCCGTAGATGCAATGCAAACTCACGCTACTCCAAAGGGAAAACCCGAAATGTAAAGACAATACTGAAGGGAAATGACTGAAGGGAAATAACCGAAGGGAAATAACCGAAGGGAGATATGTATATAGATTATGTATATGAGCCCTTACTCGGGTCTTGCAAATAAGAGCGAAGGCTCAATGTGGGTGCGTGCTTGAATTGAAAGACTTACACACACGACATGAAATTAAACCCAAATATAAATTGCAGTATGGCCTTGACTAAGGTCTTGGGGAGTAAGAGCGAAGGCTCAATGTGTGTGAAAGTGCTGGAATTGAAGTACTACACACATGACATAAATAAAACCCAAATATAACTGCAATAAGGCCTTTACTAAGGTCTTGGGAATAAGAGCGAAGGCTCAATGTGTGTGAAAGTGCTTGAATTGAAAGACTTACTCACACGACATGAAATGAAACCCAAATAGTAATAGGTCGGCCCTTACTTGGGTCTTTCAAATAAGAGCGAAAGCTCAATGTGTGTGAGAGTGCTTGAATTGAAAGACTTACTCACACGACATAAAATAAAACCCAAATAGTATAGGTCGGCCCTTACTTGGGTCTTTCAACTAAGAGCGAAAGCTCAATGTGTGTGAGTGCTTGAATTGAAAGACAACGCACCCAACTTAAACAAAAACCCTTCGAAAATGAAAGTATATATACACACTTATGTATTAGGGGTTGATTAGGCCCGTGTGTGTTCAAAATCGTGCACGACTAAGAGAGTGCACGTGTGTGGGTGTGCCAAGCCACGTTATTACAAGCGGGGGGAGACTATCCTCCGTTATTACAACCCCGTATCAAATTGAATCTCAAGCAAGTATACAACTAAGGACCGAGTTTAGGCACTTACGAATAGCTGGTCCGTAGAGGCCTTGCTTGAGCGTGGGCTTGGCCTTCGCCTTGGGCTGCAAACGGGAGCTCCGCGAGGATAGGTGATCAAAGGTGCTGGCCGGCTGCTAGTGGGGCGCGGGATAGGCGCCTCAAAGGTGGCCGGTTGCAAGTGGATATCGCCCCGAGGTGGGGGGTTAAAGGGGCTGAACGAGTGAGTTTTTAGGGTCACTAGGGGAGTTGAGTGTTTAGGGAAACTGGACCTAAAGGAGAGTTTGTGGGAAGGCCGAATGGGACACCTAGGGGAAGGGTGATGACTGGTCGAATGAAGGAATAGTCGGTTGGAGTGGCCGACTAGGAAGATGTTGTGGTGGCGGGCTGCTAGGGTGACTAAGGCTGGAGTATGGGAAGGTAGCTAGTTAGGGGATGGGGCTAGGTGATAGTGGGAATAGTAGGTTTAAGGGAGTGTCACGGGCAAGTCTTAGGAAATCTAATAGGGTGGCCGGGTATAGTTGAGGTGAGTTAGGTAGGGGGCAAACGGTTGGGGCGGCTAAGGTTTGGCCGAGTGGGAGTGGTGGCGGCGAGGGGCTGTTGGGTAGGTAAGGTGATGGTATAGTGGGTGGCTGGGAGTGGAGAGGGAGTAGAGAAGAAGCTAGGTAAGGTGCAGGGTACTTACCGAATGGGGAGAGGTGGTGGAAGGCAAGGAGAAGCCGGGTGTGGATGGGAGCTCGGCTGGTTCGATTGGGTGAAGGTGGTGGCGTCCGGCTAGGGAATGGTGGTGGATGGAAGAGGGAAGGTGGCGGTGCAGGTAGAACTGGTGGAGCAGGTGGAGAGTGGAATAGGTGGAGAGTGGAACAGGCGGGCAGGTGGAGAGTGGAGCCGGCTGGGCTGAGGTGAGGGCCTTCTACTTGGAAAACCCGCCCCCAAGGGGGGGGGTTTAAATAGTGGATGGGTAGGTCGGTTAGGGCTGGGCTGAGGGTAGTGGTTAGGTGGTTTAGGTAGGGTGGTATGTAGATAAGGTGGGCTGGAAAGGGTTGGGCCAGATATTTTGAAAACTAGGGGTTTGGGTAGATTGTGGGCTAAGGGTGGTTTAGGGGTTTAGGGCTAGGTTAGGTGGTTGGGTTTTAGGGTGAGGTTTAGTGAGGTAGGTTAGGTGATTAGGCTAGGTTTAGGCTAGGATTAGGGAAATTAGTCTAGGTTTAGGGAAGGATTAGGGAAGTGGGTTAGGTGATTAGGTTGGGATTAGGCCGGGATTAGGGAAGTGGGTTAGGTGATTAGGTTGGGATTAGGGGTTCAGGCTAGGATTAGTCATTTTGGGTTAGGTTTAGGTGAAGGAGCTCCCTTAGCATGGCCCATAGACCTTGATCACCTCATGTTGGTGCAGCCCTAGGTTAGGTTTTAGCTAATTACAAGCTTAAACCCACTCAATTAGGCTAACCCACATGATTAAACCCAAACTTGACACACAAGTCAAGCTTAATACAACACTCTTGATATTTTCCATCCCCACTCTCTCTCATGCCCAATATCCCACGTGAATTTCAAGTGGGCCCCACCTCCATTTATGAGAAGGTGATGTGGGCCATGGATATGGATATTGGATTGGATCTCTGGATCCAAATCCAAATCCAAGTCCACATATGGGTTTGGATTGGAATCTGGATATATATGGTCCAGATCCAATCCAAACTGAACTCTGACTCCTTCGAGCTGGGTTCGAAACGGACGATTTGTGCGGGGCCTGACAGCATCAGTACTCCGTCTGCGTTGGGTCTTCGCCAACATAGTCGTCCGCCTCCGTTTCTGCCTTCCGGAGATGACTTCAAATGCTATTTTGATAAGAACAGGGTCTTGGACGTTCGAGATCCTAGGGGTGTGAATCAGATACAAGAGTTGCTGTGCCGGGCTCGTCGTGTGCTCTGGTTCCGGGCTCTTCTTAGCTCTCCTGGTCCTGTCTTGATCAGGCCAAGCCACTTCGGGGTTTCAAAACATGTTTTAAAAAGGTTTTAAAAGCTATAATGTATGTTTTCGAAATATAGAGTTCAAAATGTATGTACAGGGTTGTCTGGAAGGCTCCTGGGTTTCCAGACTCAAAATGGCCCTTTGGGGCTGCTTGTACAAAACCAGGTTTGTTTTAAGGAATTCGTGGGATTTCGGGGTGTTTACAAGAGAAAGTCTACGAAGCGGTTCGAGGTGTCTATTTCGGGTCTTTAAAATGCAATTGCATGTTTTAGATCACGTGGATTTGCACGTGCCTAAGTCTTTTCTTTTATCCCTTTTCGGGCCACCTAGTTTGTGTGTTATGAACACTCCACTACGTGGGCGAATTCGAGCGGGTCAACCTAGTTGTGCACCCATCCTTGTACTATACAAGAGGCCCGCCCAAGTCATCATTCGGGGACCACCAAAAGTGGAAACCCCGGTAAAACCAGTTTTGAAAATCCAAGGTTCTCCTCAGCTCATCCTTAGAGCCAAGTTTAGCGCGAACCCTAGGCTGGTCGTGGGGGAAGTCACTAGATCCGGGAGGATCTATCAACCCCCGCACCTTCAAGGTGCTCAAAAGGTGGTCAGTGTGCCTGGCCCCTCAAAAGCATGTATCCCTAGTGGTCTGCCAAAAGCAGATAAGGACAAAGTCATCCTAAATCCTTATGATTTCGAAAACCACCTTTCAAAGATTCCTATTCACATGTCTATCCTAGAGCTTATAAAAACCTCGCCTAAATCTCTGTAGATGCGCGAAAATCCCCCCCTCTTTGCCTTTTTGAGGGCTTTGGAGCGGATCCTCTCGTGTGTCTAAGGCCTATGTATGCAAACAAGGCGTGCCAGCTAGCTTACCTAAGCTAGCGAAGATATTTTTAACACTGACTTCTAAACGTGGCGACTGTGAGCAAGTAAGCTCTTGTCGTCGCAGACCTTCTTGCACCGATGCGCAAGAGTCAGTCTGTACGCTTTGCAAAAATCGAGTTTTTTGGAGAGAAAGTCTACGAAGCGGTTCGAGGTGTCTATTTCGGGTCTTTAAAATGCGATTGCATGTTTTAGATAACGTGGATTTGCACGTGCCTAAGTCTTTTCTTTTATCCCTTTTCGGGCCACCTAGTTTGTGTGTTATGGACACTCCACTATGTGGGCGAATTCGAGC
The DNA here is from genome assembly GCA_036023115.1 of Brasenia schreberi. Taxonomy (NCBI): domain Eukaryota; kingdom Viridiplantae; phylum Streptophyta; class Magnoliopsida; order Nymphaeales; family Cabombaceae; genus Brasenia; species Brasenia schreberi. The sequence goes on from JAYKKT010000072.1 coordinate 19,864,357, forward strand.
GGGGCTTGCTTTGATGCAATATGCGTCCTACCTCGTGGTATGGCGTAGATGCAATGCAAACTCACGCTACTCCAAAGGGAAAACCCGAAATGTAAAGACAATACTAAAGGGAAATAACTGAAGGGAAATAACCGAAGGGAAATAACCGAAGGGAAATAACCGAAGGGAGATATGTATATAGATTATGTATATGAGCCCTTACTCGGGTCTTGCAAATAAGAGCGAAGGCTCAATGTGGGTGCGTGCTGGAATTGAAAGACTTACACACACGACATGAAATTAAACCCAAATATAAATTGCAGTACGGCCTTGACTAAGGTCTTGGGAGTAAGAGCGAAGGCTCAATGTGTGTGAAAGTGCTTGAATTGAAGTACTACACACACGACATAAATGAAACCCAAATATAACTGCAATAAGGCCTTTACTAAGGTCTTGGGAGTAAGAGCGAAGGCTCAATGTGTGTGAAAGTGCTTGAATTGAAAGACTTACTCACACGACATGAAATGAAACCCAAATAGTATAGGTCGGCCCTTACTTGGGTCTTTCAAATAAGAGCGAAAGCTCAATGTGTGTGAGAGTGCTTGAATTGAAAGACTTACTCACACGACATGAAATGAAACCCAAATAGTATAGGTCAGCCCTTACTTGGGTCTTTCAAATAAGAGCGAAAGCTCAATGTGTGTGAGTGCTTGAATTGAAAGACAACGCACCCAACTTAAACAAAACCCTTCGAAAATGAAAATATATATATATACACTTATGTATTAGGGGCTGATTAGGCCCGTGTGTGTTCAAAATCGTGCACGACTAAGAGAGTGCACATGTGTGGTTGTGCCAAGCCACGTTATTACAAGCGGGGGGAGACTATGCTCCGTTATTATAACCCCGTATCAAATTGAATCTCAAGCAAGTATACAACTAAAGACCGAGTTTAGGCACTTATGAGTAGCTGGTCCGTAGAGGCCTTGCTTGAGCGTGGGCTTGGCCTTCGCCTTGGGCTGCAAACAGGAGCTCCGCGAGGGTGGATGACAAAGGGTGTTGGCCGACTGCAAGTGGGGCGCGGGATAGGCGCCTCGAAGGTGGCCGGTTGCAAGTGGGTGTCGCCTTGACGTGGGCGATTAAAGGGGTGGACTAAGTGAGTGTTTAGGGTCACTAGGAGAGTCGAGTGTTTAGGGAAGGTGGACCTAAAGGGGAGTTTATGGGAAGGCCGAATGGGAGTCCTATAGGGTGGAAGAAATGGCTGGCCGGGTGCAAATGGGATGGTTAGGTAGTGGCCGGTAGTTTAGGTTGTGCTAGGTTCGGCTAAGTGAAAAGGGTGGTGGCAAAGGGCTGAGATGATGATAGGGTGGGTGGCTAGGAGTGGAGAGGGAGTAGAGAAGGATTTAGGTAGAGTTGGGGAATGCTTACCGAATGGGGAGAGGCGGTGGATGGAAGAGAGGAGCAGCCGGATGTGGGAGCTCGGCTGGTTCGGTTGGGTGAAGAGGATGATGATGGAGGGGGCTTCGGCTGGAATGGTGGTGGCGGTGGTAGTGCTGGTGGTGCTGGGAGGTGGAGCAGGTGGAGCTTGGGGAAGTGGAGAGTGGTCCCGGCTGGGCTGGAAAGGGATCCTTCTAGCTAGCAAAACCCGCCCCCAAAGGGGGGGGGTTAAATAGGGATGGGTAGGTCGGTTAGGGCTGGGCTTGGGGTAGTGGTTAGGTGGTTTAGGTAGGGTGGTATGTAGATAAGGTGGGCTGGAAAGGGTTGGGCCAGATATTTTGAAAACTAGGGGTTTGGGTAGATTGTGGGCTAGGGGTGGTTTAGGGGTTTAGGGCTAGGTTAGGTGGTTGGGTTTTAGGGTGAGGCTTAGTGAGCTAGGTTAGGTAATTAGGCTAGGTTTAGGCTAGGATTAGGGAAATTAATCTAGGTTTAGGGAAGGATTAGGGAAGTGGGTTAGGTGATTAGGTTGGGATTAGGCCGGGATTAGAGAAGTGGGTTAGGTGATTAGGCTCAGATTAGGGGTGGATTAGGGGTTTAGGCTAGGATTAGGCATTTTGGGTTAGGTTTAGGTGAAGGAGCTCCCTTTGCATGGCCCATAGACCTTAACCACCTCATGTTGGTGCAGCCCTAGGTTAGGTTTTGGCTAATTACAAGCTTAAACCCACTCAATTAGGCTAACCCACATGATTAACCCCAAACTTGACACACAAGTCAAGCTTAATTACAACACTCTTGATATTTTCCATCCCCACTCTCTCTCATGCCTAATATCCCACTTGAATTTCAAGTGGGCCCCACCTCCATTTATGAGAAGGTGATGTGGGCCATGGATATGGATATTGGATTGGATCTCTGGATCCAAATCCAAGTCCAAGTCCACATATGAGTTTGGATTGGGATCTGGATATATATGGTCCAGATCCAATCCAAACTGAACTCTGACTCCTTCGAGCTGGGTTCGAAACGGACGATTTGTGCGGGGTCTGACAGCATCAGTACTCCGTCTGCATTGGGTCTTCGTCAACATGGTCGTCCGCCTCCGTTTCTGCCTTCCGGAGATGACTTCAAAGGATATTTTGATAAGAACAGGGTCTTGGACGTTCGAGATCCTGGGGTGTGAATCAGATACAAGAGTTGTTGTGTCGGGCTTGACATGTGCTCCGGTTCTGGGCTCTTCTTAGCTCTCCTGGTCTTGTCTTGATCGGGCCAAGCCGCTTCGGGGTTTCAAAAACGTGTTTTAGAAGGTTTTCCAAAGCCATATCATATGTTTTTGAAAGATAAAGTTCAAAACATATATACAGGGTTGTCTGGAAGGCTCCTGGGTTTCCAAACTCAAAAATGGCCCTTTGGGGCTGCTTGTATAAAACCAGGTTGTTTTGAAGAAATTCGTGGGATTTCGGGGTGTTTACAAGAGGTAAGGTGGCGGGTGGTGCAGTCGGGTTGATGGGCCGAATGGTGGAAGGTGGCAGGTGGTGGCCGGATGGATGAAGTGGAGGTTAGGCTAAGGAAGGGTGGCGTGGTGGTGGCTAAGAGTGGAGGGGGAGTGAAGAGAGGGTGGCGTTATGATGGGGTACTAACCGAAGGATGGCTGGATGAAGGGTGAAGGTGGCGGGTGTCAAAGGGGCAGCCGAATGGAAGGTAGGTGGCAGGTTGGTGTAGTCGAGTGGCGTGGAGTGGAGTTGGCCGGAGGATGGTGGTGGCATGGAGTGGAGCTGGCTGGGTTCCAAGGTGGAGCAGGTGAGAGAAGAGAGAAAGGGATGAGAGAGGAAGAGCAAGGGCTCGGCTGCCCAAAGAAGCATGAAAAACCTGCCCACTAGGGGGGGGGGGGGGGGGGTTTATAGGGTTTTGTTGGGGTTGGTATTGGGGGGCTGGTTTAGGGGTATGGTGGTGGTGGTTTGGGGATAAGGTGGGCTAGATATTTAGGGGGGACAAATATTTATCTTAGGTGGGTTTAGGGATATGGTGTGCTAGGGATTTAGGCGGGCTGGTTTAGTGGTTTAGGGCTTAGCTAGGTGGGTTGGGTTTAGGGTGAGGTTTAGTGAGGTGGGTTGGGTTTAGGGTGAGGTTTAGTGAGGTGGGTTAGGTGTTTAGGCTAGGATTAGGTCGGGATTAGGGGAATTAGGCTAGGTTTGGGGAAGGATTAGGGAAGTGGGTTAGGTGATTAGGTTAGGTTTAGGGAAGTGGGTTAGGTGATTAGGCTAGGATTAGGTTGGGTTTAGGGGAAATGGCTAGGATTTGGGGGTTTAGCTTAGGATTAGGTTAGGAGCATCCCTTTGCATGGCCCATGGACTTAATTGCATCATGTTGGTGCAGCCCTAGGTTAGGTGTAGGTGCATACAAGCTTAAACCCATACTAATTAGGCTAACTCACATGATTAACCCAAAACTTGACACACAAGTCAAGCTTAACACATTGCATTCACATTGAATCCTCCCCATTCTCTCTCATGCCCAAGATTCCACATGAATTTCTTGTGGGCCCCACCTCCATTTATGAGAAGGTGATGTGGGCCATGGATGTGGATTGGATTGGATCTTTGGATCCAAATCCAAATCCACATATATGTTTGGATTGGGATCTGGATATATATGGTCCAAATCCAATCCAAAGTTGAATTCTGACTCCTTCAGGGTATGTTCGAAATGAACGGCTTGTGCGGGGCCTGACAACATCAGTACTCCGTCTTGCGTTGGGTCTTCGCCAACATTGTCGTCCGCTTCTGTTTTCACCTTCCGGAGATGATTTCAAACAGTTTTGTTGATAACAGGGGCTTGGATGTTCGAGATTCTGGGGATGAATCTAACACGAGAGTTGATGTGCCGGGCTCGACATGTGTTCCGGTTCCGGGCTCTCTTTTGCTCTTCTAGTCCTGCTTTTATCAGGCTAAGTCGCTTTGTCGGGTTTCAAAACATCTTTTAAAAGGTTTTAAAACTATATCATACATATTTTTAAAATATATATAGTTTAAACATATGTACAGGATTGCCTGGAAGGCTCCTGGGTTTCCAGACTCAAAATGGCCCTTTGGGGTAGCTTTTGCAAAGCTATATGTTTTGGAAAAAATTGGAAATTTGGGGTGTTTACAGTTTTGAAAAGCATATTGAAGCATGTCGAGTCCAGGCTCCCAAGAGGTATCTAGCCGTGGCTCCTACACATCAAGCTCTCAATCTCAAAGGTTTTCAAAAAAGCAAGAGATTGAAGATTTGAGAAGGGACTTCGAGGCCAAAATCGTCGCCCTTAGCCAAGAGGTTGAAGCGGGCGATTCATGTTCGTCCAATGGCGAACCAAAGGCCAAGAAGAAATTTGAAAAACCTCGCAAACACAAAGAGACTTCCGCGATGGAAGGTAACCAATACCACGAGTCCTTCACACACAAGGACCCTAAAGCCCTACAACAGCTGTTGAGAGGGCAAAATAAAGAGAAAAGAAGCTATGCCTTGTCTGATTTGCTACCTGTGGATTACGAAACAGACAGTGACGATGAAATACCAAACTTCCGTCGGTATGATGGCATGGGGGACCGTAGGTCTCACTTGCAACTTTTCTCTCGTCGAGCCCAGAAGAAAAAGAAGGACTCGATGAAGTGGGTGTATTGGTTCCCTCTGTCCCTCAAGGGCACAACTGCCAAATGGCTAGCTTCCTATGATCTTAGCCAGTTTGCAACTTTTGAAAAGTCAGCGAACTGCTTTATGTAGAGATTCTCGCATAACATAGAAGTCACGCTGACTTTAAACACCTTGAGGGATACAAAACAAGGTGTGAACGAGGACGTACATACGTTCATCGTTCGATGGAGGTCTCTCTTGGGTCAAGTGCGAGAGCCCATATCAGAAGGGTGTGCAGTCATGCTCATCCTTGATAATTTTAGAAACGAGCTGAAAACCCTTCTCTCGCTTCATGAAATCTCTACTTTTCATAAGTTAATAAAGAAAGCATCCCTTTTCGAAACAAACTTGAAAAAAGGGGTGTACGACCACTTATGGAAAGGAAATCCAATTGCAAAAACTCGCTTGGAGAAGCCCATCAACTATGGGCCATCTACCGCTAACAAAGGGGCAAAGCCCCATAAAATCGCCAATGTTCGGGTGGATCCAAGCCTGGCAAGTGCTTCAAAAGCTTTTGAAAATGCTGAAAATAAAAAGGAGAGGAGTTTTCAAAAACCCTTCGAAAGACAGGAGTATACTCCGCTGGGGCAACCTGTGACGGAGGTCCTAGACCTCCTACTTGCCCAAGGCATGATCGAACTCCCCGAGATTCCCGAGGGAGTCACTTCGAAGGGAGGGTTTTTAAACAAGTACTGCAAGTATGTAAATACCCCAAAATCCCACAAACTTCTCAAATGGACCTAGTTTTTATAAAAGCAGCCCCAAAGGGCTATTTTGAGTCTGGAAACCCAGGAGCCTTCCAGGCAACCCTGTACATATGTTTAAAACTGTATATGCTTTAAAATATGTTTTAAAACCTTTTAAAATACGTTTTGAAACCCCACGAAGTGGCTTGGCTTGACGCAAGCAGGACCAGAAGAGCTAAAGAGGGCCCAGAACCGGAGCACATGTCAAGCCCGGCACAGCAACTCTCGTGTTGAATCCACCCCCAGGATCTCGAACATCCAAGTCCCTGTTATCATCAGAAATCCTTTGTGGGTTAGGTGAAAGCAGAAGCGGATGACCATGTTGGCGAAGACCCAACGCAGACGGAGTACTGATGCTGTCAGACCCCGCACAAACCGTTCGTTTCGAACATACCCTAAAGGAGTCAGAATTCAGTTTGGATTGGATCTGGACCATATATATCCAGATCCTAATCCAAACGTATGTGTGGATTTGGATTTGGATTCAAAAATCCAATCCAATATCCACATCCATGGCCCACATCACCTTCTCATAAATGGAGGTGGGGCCCACTTGAAATTCACGTGGGATTATGGGTATGAGAGAGAATGGGGAGGATAAGCATGAGGGGAATTGTATTAAGCTTGACTTGTGTGTCAAGTTTGGGGTTAATCATGTGGGTTAGCCTAATTAGTGTGTGTTTAAGCTTGTATTAGCCAAAACCTAACCTGGGGCTACACCAACATGATGCAATGAAGTCTATGGGTTATGCAAAGGGAGCTTCCTAACCCAATCCAAGGCCAAAACCCCTAATCCTAGCCCTTTACCCTAATCCCGGCCTAATCCTAGCCTAATCACCTAACCCACTTCCCTAATCCCAGCCTAATCCCGACCTAATCACCTAACCCACCTCCCTAATCCTTCCCTAAACCTAGCCTAATTTCCTTAATCCTAACCTAATCCTAGCCTAATCACCTAACCCACCTCACTAAACCTCACCCCAAAACCAACCCACCTAGCTAAGCGCTAAACCACTAAACCACCCCTCCTAAACCCTAGCACACCATATCCCTAAATCCACCTAAATAAAATATCTGCCCCCCCTCAAAACTAGCCCACCTTATCACCACACCACCACCACCTAACCACCCTCTCAAAACTACTCCAAACCGACCCTTTGAAAAATTATAAACCCCCCCCCCTAGTGGGCGGGTTTTCAAGTTTCTCCCAGCCAGCACTTGGGCCAGCCGAGCCCTCTCTCACCTTGCTCTCTTCCTCCACCTGCACCACCACTACCCCCGGCCTGCACCACCTCATGCCACCACCACCTCCCGGCCTGCTCCCTTCCACGTCGCCACCACAGTCGCCCGGCCAGCTCCCTTCCTTCCACCCGGCTGCCCTTCTTCCACACACCGACCTCCTTCACCCAATCGGTTAGTACCTCAACCCAATTCCACCCCATCTTCTCTCCCCCTCCACTCTCAGCCACCCATACCACCACCACAAAGCTCCATCACAGCCTTCCCACCACCCTTCCCCATTCGGCCAAACATAACCCCTTTCACCACCCGATTCTCTACTTTTCCTTAGTGACATCCCGGCGACCGTACCTTGCTCCCTAGGACCTGCCCCTTCCACTCTCAACCAACCCTTAACTCCACCTTCCATAGCTCCCTACCTCCCTATTCGTGACATCCCCTAGCTACCCTAACTGGCCACCATTTAAACCACCCCTAGAAGGCCAATCATAGCCGACTGCACCCAAGTCACCCGGCCAGCCACACCCTCTTCCTTAGACATCTTCCCTTTAGTCACCCCTTAGCGCCACCTTCCCTAGCACCAGCTCAATACCTTAGTGATCCTCTGTAGACGCAGGAAAATCCCCGCCTCTGGCTTCTCAAGGCCTGGAGCGGATCCTCTCGTGTGTCTAAGGCCTATTTATATAAACAGGGCGTGCCAGCTAGCTTACCTAAGCTAGCGAAGATATATTTTAATCTGACTTCTAACGTGGTGATTGTGAGCAAGTGAGCTCTTGTCGTCGCAAACCTTCTTGCACCGATGCGCAAGGGTCAGTCTGTACGCTTTTAAAAATCGAGTTTTAGGGGAGAAAAAGCCTACGAAGCGGTTCGAGGTGTTTGATTCGGGTCTTTTAGATACGATTGCAGTCTTTAGATCACGTGGATTTGCACGTGCCTAAGTCTTTCTTTTTATCCCTTTATGGGCCACCTAGGTGTGTGTTATGAACACTCCACTACATGGGCGAATTTGAATGGGAATATGGGGCTTGCTTCGATGCAATATGCATCCTACCTTGTGGTATGGCATAGATGCAATGCAAACTCATGCTACTCCAAAGGGAAAACCCGAATGTAAAGACAATGCTGAAGGGAAATAACCGAAGGGAAATGACTTGTAATGTAAATGCCAAAGGGAGATATGTATATAGGATATATACGTGCCCTTACTTGGGTCTTGCAAATAAGAGCGAACGCTCAATGTGGGTGCGTGCTTGAATTGAAAGACTTACACACACGACATGAAATAAAACCCAAATATAACTTGCAGTATGGCCTTGATTAAGGTCTTGGGAATAAGAGCGAAAGCTCAATGTGTGTGAGTGCTTGAATTGAAGTACTACGCACACAACATGAAATTAAACCCAAATAGTATAACACGGCCCTTACTTGGGTCTTTCAAATAAGAGCGAAGGCTCAATGTGTGTGAGTGCTTGAATTGAAAGACTTACACACACGACATGAAATGAAAACCCAAATAGTATAGCACGGCCCTTACTTGGGTCTTTCAAATAAGAGCGAAGGCTCAATGTGGGTGCGTGCTTGAATTGAAAGGATTACACACACGACATGAAATGAAAACCCAAATAGTATAGCACGGCCCTTACTTGGGTCTTTCAAATAAGAGCAAAGGCTCAATGTGTGTGAGTGCTTGAATGGAAAGACAACACACTCAACTTAAGCAAAACCCTACGTAAGTTAAAATATATATATATATATATATTTATAGATTAGGGGCTGATTAGGCCCGTGTGTGTTCAAAATCGTGCACGACTAAGAGAATGCACATGTGTGTGGGTGTGCCAAGCCACGTTATTACAAGCGGGGGGAGACTATGCTAATAGCTGGTCCGAAGAAGCCTTGCTTGAGCGTGGGCTTGGCCTTCGCCTTGGGCTGCAAGAGGGAGCTCTGTGGAGTTGATCGGCAAGAGGGGCTGCTAGCCGGCTGCAAATGGGGTGCGGGAGAGGCGCCTTGAAGATGGCCGGCTGCTTAGCGAAGGGCTGGTTTTGTGTGTGGGGCTAAGGTGACTATGTAGGGCCACTAAGGGAGGTTGTAAGGTTAGGGAGTATGGCACTAAGGGGGAGCCTAAGGGAGTGTCTAAGGGAATGTCTAGGGGAAGGATATGGCTGGCGGGTGGCTGGCCGAATGGGTGTATGGCAGTCGGTTGGAGTGGCCGACAGCTAGGGGCACTTGGTGGTGGCGGGTTGTTAGGGTGGCTAGGCGATGGTGGATGGGAAGGGAGCTAGCTAGGGTATGGGGTAAGGTGGTGGTGGGTGTGGTGAGGTGATATGGGCAGGTCTTAGGGAGTTAGGTGGAGTGGCCGAGTGTAGCTAGGGTGTCTAGGCAATGGCGGGTAGTTAGTGTAGTTGAGGCTTGGCTGAATGGGAGTGGGGGCGATAAGTGGCTGGTGTTAGGGGAAGATGGTGGTGGTACAGGTGGCTGAGAGTGAAGGGGTAGTGGAGAAGAGGTGAGGTGAGGGATGGGGTACTAACCGACGATGATGGGAGGCAGTGGTTGGTTGAGGAGCAGCCGGGTGTGGTGGAGCGACTAGTTCGGCCGGATGAGAAGGATGGCGACGGGTGGTTGGCCGGCGGGGGTGTGGTGGAGCATGGTGGTGGCAGGGGGTGGTGCAGGTGGAAGACCCGGTGGGGAGTGGTGCAGGTGGCTGGGTTCGGTTGGGCTGAAAAGGGTGGAGAGAGATGATGGTGGAAGATGGCCAAACCCGCCCCTTAGGGGGGGGTTTATATAGGGCTGGGCTAGGTCGGTTGGGGCTGGTATTAGGGTAGTGGTAAGGTGGTCTAGGGGTGGTGGTATGGTAGTAAGGTGGGCTGGTATTAGGGTAGGGCCAGATATTTTAAATACAAGGGGTTTTGGGTAGGTTGTGTGCTAGGTTTAGGTGGGGTGGTTTAGAGGTTTAGGGTTTAGCTAGGTGGGTTGGTTTTGGGGTGAGGTTTAGTGAGGTGGGTAAGGTGATTAGGCTAGAATTAGGTTAGGTTTAGGGAAATTAACCTAGGTTTAGGGAAGGATTAGGGAAGTGGGTTAGGTGATTAGGTTGGGATTAGGCCGGGATTAGGGAAGTGGGTTAGGTGATTAGGCTAGGATTAGGACCGGATTAGGGTAAAAGGCTAGGATTAGGTATTTTTGGTTATGTTTAGATTAAGGAGCTCCCTCTGCATGACCCATAGACCTTAATCACATCATGTTGGTGCATCCCTAGGTTAGGTTTTGGCTAATTACAAGCTTAAACCCATGTTAACTAGGCTAACCCACATGATTAACAAACTTCACACAAGTCAAGCTTATTACAACACACTTTGATCTTATCTTCCCCCACTCTCTCTCATGCCCATGATCCCACGTGAAATTCAAGTGGGCCCCACCTCCATTTATGAGAAGGTGATGTGGGCCATGGATGTGGATATTGGATTGGATCTCTGGATCCAAATCCAAGTCCACACATGGGTTTGGATTGGGATCTGGATATATATGGTCCAGATCCGATCCAAACTGAATTCTGACTCCTTCGAGCTGTGTTCGAAACGAACGGTTTGTGCGGGGTCTGACAGCATCAGTACTCCGTCTGCGTTGGGTCTTCGCCAACATGATCGTCCGCTTCTGTTTTCGCCTTCCGGAGAGGACTTCAAATGATGTTTTGATGATAACAGGGTCTTGGACGTTCGAGATCTTGGGGGTGGATTCAATACGAGAGTTGTTGTGCCGGACTCGACTTGTGCTCCGGTTCCGGGCTCTCTTTAGCTTTTCTGGTCCTATCTTGATTAGGCCAAGCTGCTTCGGGTTTTCAAAAACGTGTTTTAAAAGGTTTTTTTAAAGCCACGTTATACATTTTTGAAATACAAAGTTCAAAACATGTGTAGAGGGTTGCTTGGAAGGCTCTTGGGTTTCCAGACTCAAAATGACCCTTTGGGGCTGCTTTTACAAAACCAGGTTTGTTTGAGAAATTCGTGGGATTTCGGGGTGTTTACAGATGCCCCTCTTTGGCCTTGTCCAAATCCATTTGGATAAGGGCAAAGATGACAAACACCCCTTTCAATGTCTCCCTAGATCTAGCCACGAAGAATATGGGATCTTCCCCACTCTTTTTAGCAAAATCTCAATTTACAAACTCTGGTAGGAGGAGATATCACGCCAAAGGGATATGCTATGGAATTTGGTCCTAAATGGGATAATGTTTATGCAAGTGTCGTGCGTGGAATGCAGATGCATGACATGGGTGTGGTGCCAAGAGTGGCCACCTCCTAGAGACCAAATATGGTCGAACTTTCGAGACTTTCAAGGCCTACTGCTCCAAGTGAGCATATCCTATGCTGTTCGATGTTCGATTTTCAAAACTTATTTACAAAATTTATTTACAAAAGGGACAACTGTCTTGAGCCTCGATCCTAAGGATCTCGAGCTCTTCGTGCTTGCCCTTGTTTGAGTCTTAACACTCGCTTATCTAGTGGAGGTTTTATAAGAAAACAAGCTATATTTCAAATTCCTACGCCTTACTCGAAACATCGAATTCTCAAACAAGATGAAATTCAAGTAAGTAAATCCTATTTTTACTTTAGGATTCCTCAAAATGAACCATGCTGTAGCTTGGGATAAGCCAGGGATGGGAAAGAGATACCACGGTCCCTTCTGGAGCGTCCCGTGGTTTAAGGCATAGAAGGCGGAAAACTACTCTTTTTGAGCTTTTTGGCCTCTTTTTCCTTTTTTTCATAGAGGGTCTCCCTTTGGGAGTATTTTTTCTTTAATCTCTCTTTTTCATAAGAGAATTGATTTTTCTTTTCAATTGTGGTTTCTTTCTTTTGGAAAGAGACTTTTGAATGGGAAATTCTCTTTGTTTGGGCCTTTGTTTTCCTTTTTGGGAAGGAGAAGAGAAGAGGGGAGGACTTATCCCAAGCCTACACTCGATCCATTCCAGATCAGCCTATTTAGAAATAGCACGTACTACTTGCAAGTATCTTGCTATATTGAACTCGGCCTTTCTTTGTAAGAAGAAGGATTTTGAAATGTAACCACGATTTTGAAGACTCCACCCTTTCACAAGTGCGAATTCTCTTACTCAGGGTCACACGATTTTGCCTTTGCACCTTATTCTCACATCTCAGGGCAGCTATCCCTATAATTTTTGAAAACTGGAATCTAATCCAAATCCTACACATGATACTTTTTTAAGTATTGGATATTGATAGGATCTGCTAAATTCCTACCTTCTACATCGATCAACCAATACGAATTGTTCGTGGTGGTTGCTCGTACAACATAGGGTCCATCCCACTTGGGGCGCCACTTTTCGAGCGGGTGTGGGCCACGATAGTGGATGATTTTCAAAACTAGATCCCCCACTTCAAAGTGGCGAGGTCTCATGTGTTTGCTATAATGTTGGGCTATCCTTTGCCGGTATGCACGAGCATGATCCATGGCTAGGAGTCGCCTTTCATCTAGCAAATCTAGTTCAGCCATCCTAGCATGCTGAAGCGTCTCTAGCGGGAGGTCGAGTGCAATGGATGTATGGAATGAATGCAGTTGGGTATGAATGGGGAGAATGGCATTTGTGCCATAGACCAATTCGAATGGTGTGGCATTCGTGGGAGTCTGGATGGAAGTCCTATAAGCCCATAAGGCTTCATCTAGCTTCTCGTGCCACATCCTACCCTGCTCTAAAGTCTTCTCAATTATGCTAATGAGAGTCTTGTTTGTGGCTTCGGCTTGGCTGTTGCCTTGAGGGTAGTAGGGCGAAGAGAAGTGGTGAGTTATGCCATACGTGTTGCACAACTTAACCATCCGCTCGTTCTTGAATGGGGTGCCATTATCAGACACACGGTCTCGTGGAACCCCAAATCGAGCCAAGATATTCCTCCGAATGAAAGCCACCACATGTTGCCCCATCACGTTGGTTAGGGAAATGGCTTCCACCCACTTGGAGAAATACTCCGTGGCTGCTAAAATAAATCGATGCCCATTCGAGGCTTTTGGAAATATTGGGCCTACGATGTCAAACGCCCACATGGTAAATGGCCAGGGGCTGACCACGGAATGCAATGCAGATGATGGGATATGAATGGCGTGCCCATGCACTTGACATGGATGACACTTCCTAACATGATCGTGGCAGTCCTTTTTAAGGGTGGACCAAAAATAGCCCCCTCTAAGTATTTTCATTGCCATCATGTTGGCATTGACATGGCCTTCACATTCTCCATCGTGGAACTCGTGCATCACTATCCTAGCCTCCTCTAGGTCGATACACCTAAGCAGAATGCCGGTAAAACTTTTTTTGTATAAAACCCCACCCAGAATGGTGTATCGGGTCGAAATCTTACGAATGAATGCCTTATCTTTGGATGTGGCATCCTCAGCGAATCCCCCATTTTCTAGAAATTGTTTTATGTCATAAAACCAGGGTTTTTCAATAGAGTCTGGGTTATTTTGGCAAATATCCAAATCGTGTGTGGATGGGTTGGGCGCATGCCATATTTCTAAAGATCGAATCCATGAAATGGGATCGACCTTCAGGGCTGAACCCAAGGAGGAGAGGGCATCGGCGATGCCATTGTCCTCTCTTCCTACATGTGTGAGTTTGCACGATTGGAAGGACTGAACCAATCGAGTGGCCAACTCATGATATGGAAGTAGTTTCTCATTACGTACTTGCCAAATTTTCAAAACCTGGTTTATGACGAGGAGCGAATCTCCAAAGACCTTGATGCATGATGCCCCTAGAGTTTTCAAAATCCTTAAGCCTTGTATGAGTGCTTCATACTCAGCTACGTTGTTGGAACATTCGAAATCTAAGCGGACTGCTATAGGAATCTCACCCTTTTCAGGGGAGATGAGGATGACCCCAGCACCAGCCCCTCGTTGGTTTCGTGCCCCGTCGAAGTGCATCTTCCACACTTGGTTTTCGAAATTGTTTGCCAAAATATGGTTTTGAAAATGGTTTTGTAATATGCCTTCATCAGGCATTTCAACAAGCGTGGGATATGCGTCCTCTAAGGGGAACTCAGCCACGTAGTCTGCTAGGGCTTGCCCCTTAATGGAGATCTGGTGATGGTATTTCACGTCATACTCCATTCGAAGGAGTTGCCATTTGCCCAATCTACCTGTGAGAATGGGTTTTCCGAACAAGTGCTTGATTGGATCAAGCTTGGACACTATCCAAATCTCATGATCTAGGAAATAGTGTCTGAATTTTTGGCAAGCCCAGACTAGGGCCAAGCACGTCTTCTCCATGGCTTGATAATTTCGTTCATAAGCCAAGAGAGTTTTCGAAATATAGTAGATGGCATACTCCTTATGGGTGTCATCCTCGTATTTAGCCAACAAGGCTCCTAAAGCATTCACATGCACAGAGATGTAGAGTAAAAGCGGTTTTCCTTGTTTTGGAGGATTCAAAACGGGGGGATTAACCAAGTATGCTTTTAGTCTCTCGAAAGACTTCTGGAATTCGTCATCCCATAAGAATTTCGTGCCCTTCCTCAATAGCTTGTTGAAGAGTTCGCATCTAGTCGCCAGATTCGATATGAATCGGCGAACGGATTGTAAATGACCCTGGAGGCTACGGATTTGGTTGAGGTTGGAGGGTGGAGCCATGTCTACGATGGCTCGACACTTAGAGGGGTCGACTTCTATACCCCTTTGGCTCACCATAAAGCCCAGAAGCTTTCCTGATTCTACCCCTAATACACATTTTTGAGGGTTTAGCTTTACTTTGTAAAGCCTAAGCCTTTCAAAAATCTTTTGTAAATATTCGATGTGAGTGCATTGGGTTTTGGATTTTGCCAAGAGATCATCAACATACACTTCTACGAGCTCATGAATCTGATCATGGAAGATCGTGGTCATGGCTTGTTGGTATGTTGCGCCGACATTTTTCAAACCAAAGGGCATGACTGTATAGCAGTACGTGCCCCATGGGGTTGTGAAGGCGGTCTTACCCTGATCTCGTGGACTTAGTTTGATTTGATTATAGCCTGAATAGCCATCCATAAACAAAAACATTTCATGATTTGCAGTACTATCGACTATCAAATCTATGTTTGGTAAAGGATAATTATCCTTTGGAGTGGCTTTGTTCAGGTTTCTGAAATCGATGCATATTCAAATTTTCCCATTGGTTTTTCGAACTACAACGATGTTTGACAGCCAATCAGAATACGCAATGGGTTTTATAAATCTGGCTTTTAATAGATCTTCTAAACCCTCTTTGACTTGCGTGTGTACATTCAGGTGTATTTTCCTAAGCTTCTGCTTTATGGGTTTTACCTCCGCATCTAAGGGAAGACGATGCTCGACAATGCTGGGGTCTATGCCCGGCATGTCTTCATACGTCCATGCAAACACATCTAAATAGGTTCGTAGAAATGCAATGAATGCTAATCTTTGAGGTGCATGCAAACATGCGCCTATTTTGATGGATTTGGGATTGGAATCATCCCCTAAGTTTATCTCTATGAAATCTCCTCCTATTGATTGGGAAGGTCTTTCAAAATCGAGAATTTTATGAAATTCTGGGAGCTCAGAAGCGGGATCTTCCTCAAGGGGATCCACTTCTGGGCTTCGATCATTCTCGTGGGCTATAGAACCGAGGGAATTTGATGCGTGATTTTCAAAAAGACCTGGTTTTGTACTTGGATTTTCAAGTGATTTCGAAATTTTTGGTCTGGCTATGCAGACGACGTTTCTTTCGAAATCTTTTTCTTTTGCCAAAGTCCTACCAGGAGCAGCTATATACAAAATCTTTTTGGTGTTTTCCAAATTTTCAATTTTTTTCGGTTTTTGTAAAACAAGAACTTTGGGAACTATACAAAGCACTCTATTTTCGAGTTTTTGTTTTTCCACTATTTTTGGCTTTTCTTCTTTTTCGATTTTTTTGATTTTAAGCTTTTCAAATGTTTTTGTATTTTTATAAAAGGGATCTTCCGTCATACCTACAAAGGGAAAACACTACGGGTTAGACTCGAAATAGGAGATCTAAATCATAGGTTTCTTCTAAGGCAGGTTCTAGGGCACCCTTGACCCAGGTGGTCACAGGGGGTGGCTCTGGCGGTATTTGGGGAGCATAGCCGATCCCATATCGGCTTGGATTGGCCCTAGGAAGGATGGGCTCTAGGAGACCTTGGTTCTGTGCCCCTAGACTCTTGTAGGGCGTGTAGCCCATGTTTAGCAACATATTCCATGACTTTTTGTTTTTTGAAAAGTTTTGGTACAGGTCGTGGTCCTAGAACATGCTGTCATCCATATTGTGCTGATATGCCTTCTTGTCCAGGGGCTTTGGAAATAGGGAACGCTTGGATTGTCCTACAAGGGTTAGAATCGGGAGGGGGCCTGCTTTGAGCGGCCCCTTCACACATACAACCTTCCTAGGGTTGTTTAAAACGAGCCTTGGTGGCTCAGTCACAATGTGCCCTAGGTTAGCCTCATGGGCTTGGGAGCTCGATAAACAAGGGGAGTTTATGATCCCCTGAAGCTGTGGGTGACTCTCACCTAGGATCACTATGACCTGGTCCCTAAAAGGGATCTTGACACACCTGTGGAAGGTGGATGGCACAGCGCACAAGCTGTGTATCCAGGGTCTTCCCAGCAACAGGTTATAATGGGGGTGGATGTCCAAGACATGGAACACCCCTGTGTGTGTGATCCCTCTCGTTTCTATTGGGAGTTCGATGGATCCTAACGGCCTAGATGCATTCCCATCGTATCCAGTGATAACGATGGGGCTTGGGTTCACTGAAGTCAAGGTGACTCCGATTTTATACGCCACATGAAGTGGAAGGATGTTGAGCCCTCCTCCACCATCGACTAGGCACCTGTCCAGAGAGTGGTTATTCAGAACCACCTCGATATGTAGGGCCTGATTGTGGGATTCGTAGGGTCTATCTACATCATCTTCTGAGAAAGTGATGGGCGATTTTGCTCCAAATAAAGCTACTTGGGCAGACGGATTCTGAACTTATGTTCGAATCAACCTTGGCCCTTTCTAGAATTTTCTCTAGCACGAGTCTATGCCTAGGCGAGGTTTGTATAAGCTCTAGGATAGACATGTGGATAGGAATCTTTGAAAGGTGGTTTTCGAAGTCATAAGGATTTAGGATGACTTTGTCCTTGTCTGCTTTTGGCAGAACACCAGGGATACATGCTTTTGAGGGGCCAGGCACACTGACCACCTTTTTACACCTTGTGGGTGCGGGGGTTGATAGATCCTCCCAGATCTAGTCACTTCCCCCACTACCAGCCTAGGGTTCGCGCTAATTTTGACTCTAAGGATGAGTTGAGGAGTACCTTGGATTTTCAAAACTGTTTTTGCCAGGGATTCCACTTTTGGTGGTCCCCGAATGACGACTTGGGCAGGCTTCTTGTATAGTACAAGAATGGGCGCACAAGTGGGTCGACCAGACTCTGGTTTTTGCGCTAGTTCCTTAGAAAAGGTGAGGGTACATAACTCCTTTCCTTTCCCACTGCCACTAGCGTGTTTGGGAAAGGGTTCTTTGAAGATAGCTTGAGGTGGCTCAGGTTCCGCAGTGACCTGGAGCCGGGCCTCCGCTATCAAGTTCTCAATTTTATTTAAAAGGGAGAAACAATGCTTGGTATTATGGCCTTTGAGCCGATGATACTTACAAAATCGGTTTAAATACCCCCCTTTGGAAGTGACTTCTTCGGGGATTTTGGGAAGTTCTATCATGCCTTGGGCAAGTAGGAGGTCTAGGACCTCCGACACAGGTTGCCCCAGCGGTGTATACTCCTGTTTTTCAATCGGTTTTTGAAAGGTTCGCTCCCTTTTATTTTCTAGTTTTTCAAAATTTTTGGAAGTGCTTGCCACGCCTAGATCCACCCGGACATTGGCGATTTTATGGGGCTTTGCCCCTTTGTCCATTGTGGGTAGCCCAAAAGTGATGGGCTTTTCCAAACGGGTTTTAGAAACGGCACTTCCTTTCCATAAGTTATCATATGTCCCTTTTCTCAAATTGGTTTCGAAAAGGGATGCCTTTTTGATCAACTTATGGAAAGTTGAGATCTCATGCAGCGAGAGAAGGGTTTTTAACTCGCTTTTAATGTTATCCAGGATGAGCATGACTGCGCATCCTTCGGATATGGGCTCTCGCACTTGGCCCAAAAGTGACCTCCATCTTATAATGAAGGCATGTACATCTTCGTTCATGCCTTGCTTTGTATCCCTTAAGGTATTCAGAGTCGGCGTGACTTCTACGTTGTGTGCAAATCTTTGCATGAAGCAGTTCTCTAACTCTTCAAAAGTAGCGAACTGGTTTAAGTCGTAGGAAGCCAGCCATTTGGCAGCTGTGCCTTTAAGGGATAAAAGGAACCAATACACCCATTTCATCGAATCCTTTTTCTTCTTATGGGCTCGACGTGAGAAAAGCTGCAAGTGAGACCTAGGGTCTCCCATGCCATCATACCAATGGAAGTTCGGTATTTCATCATCACTGTCTGTTTCGTAATCCATAGGAAGGAAATTAGACAGGGCGTAGCTTCTTTTGTCTTTATTTTGCCCTTTCAGCAACTGCTGTAGGGCTTTACGGTCCTTTTGTGTGAAGGACTCGTGGTATTGGTTGCCTTCCATTACGGAGGCCTCTTTGTGCTTGCGAGGTTTTTCAGATTTTTTCTTAGGCCTTTGTTCACCGTTTGATGAACACGAATCACCTACTTCAGCCTCTTGGCTGAGAGCATCGATTTTGGCCTCAAACTCCCTTCTCAGGTCGCCGATTTCATCTAGTTTTATTTTGTTTTTAAAAATCCTCCTAGAGTGAGAACTTGATGCACATGAGCCTTGGCTCGACACTTCACTTGGATTGGATTTTGACATGCTTTTTAAGCTTTTTCAAAATTTCCTAAGTACAAGCAAAGAAAACAAGTTAAAAACGACACCTTTTTAACAAAATTTTTCGCAAGCTTATAACTTAAAACTCGATTTTTGAAAGGCTCACGTCCCACCGGGCGTGCTAATCTCTGTAGACGCAGGAAAATCCCTGCCTCTGGCTTCTCAGGGCCTAGAGTGGATCCTCTCATGTGTCTAAGGCCTATTTATATAAACAGGGCGTGCCAGCTAGCTTACCTAAGCTAGCGAAGATATATTTTAATCTGACTTCTAACGTAGCGACTGTGAGCAAGTGAGCTCTTGTCGTCGTAGACCTTGTTGCACCGATGCGTAAGGGTCAGTCTGTATGCTTTTAAAAATCAAGTTTTAGGGGAGAAAAAGCCTACGAAGCGGTTCGAGGTGTTTGATTCAGGTCTTTTAGATATGATTGTAGTCTTTAGATCACGTGGATTTGCACGTGCCTAAGTCCTTCTTTTTATCCCTTTATGGGCCACCTAGGTGTGTGTTATGAACACTCCACTACATGGGCGAATTTGAACCGGAATACGGGGCTTGCTTCGATGCAATATGCGTCCTACCTCGTGGTATGGCGTAGATGCAATGCAAACTCACGCTACTCCAAAGGGAAAACCTGAATGTAAAGACAATGCCGAAGGGAAATAACCGAAGGGAAATAACTGAAGGGAGCTATCTAGGGTATGGGGTAAGGTGGTGGTGGGTGTGGTGAGGTGATATGGGCAGGTCTTAGGGAGTTAGGTGGAGTGGTCGAGTGTAGCTACGGTGTCTAGGCAATGGCGGGTAGTTAGAGTAGTTGAGGCTTGGCTGAATGGGAGTGGGGGCGATAAGTGGCTGGTGTTAGGGGAAGATGGTGGTGGTACAGGTGGCTGAGAGTGGAGGGGGAGTGGAGAAGAGGTGAGGTGAGGGATGGGGTACTAACCGGCGATGATGGGAGGCGGTGGTTGGTTGAGGAGCAGCCGGGTGTGGTGGAGCGACTGGTTCGGCTGGATGAGAAGGATGGCGACGGGTGGTTGGCCGGCGGGGGTGTGGTGGAGCAGGTGGAGCACGTTGGTGGCAGGTGGTGGTGCAGGTGGAAGACCCGGTGGGGAGTGGTGTAGGTGGCTGGGTTCGGTTGGGCTGGAAAGGGTGGAGAGAGATGATGGTGGAAGATGGCCAAACCCGCCCCTTAGGGGGGGGTTTATATAGGGCTGGGCTAGGTCGGTTGGGGCTGGTATTAGGGTAGTGGTAAGGTGGTCTAGGGGTGGTGGTATGTAGTAAGGTGGGCTGGTATTAGGGTAGGGCCAGATATTTTAAATACAAGGGGTTTTGGGTAGGTTGTGTGCTAGGTTTAGGTGGGGTGGTTTAGAGGTTTAGGGTTTTAGCTAGGTGGGTTGGTTTTGGGGTGAGGTTTAGTGAGGTGGGTTAGGTGATTAGGCTAGGATTAGGATAGGTTTAGGGAAATTAACCTAGGTTTAGGGAAGGATTAGGGAAGTGGGTTAGGTGATTAGGTTGGGATTAGGCTGGGATTAGGGAAGTGGGTTAGGTGATTAGGCTAGGATTAAGACCGGATTAGGGTAAAAGGCTAGGATTAGGTATTTTTGGTTAGGTTTAGATTAAGGAGCTCCCTTTGCATGACCCATAGACCTTAATCACATTATGTTGGTGCAGCTCTAGGTTAGGTTTTGGCTAATTACAAGCTTAAACCCATGTTAACTGGGCTAACCCACATGATTAACCCCAAACTTGACACACAAGTCAAGCTGAATTACAACACACTTTGATCTTATCTTCCCCCACTCTCTCTCATGCCCATGATCCCACGTGAAATTCAAGTGGGCCCCACCTCCATTTATGAGAAGGTGATGTGGGCCATGGATGTGTATATTGGATTGGATCTCTGGATCCAAATCCAAATCCAAGTCCACACATGGGTTTGGATTGGGATCTGGATATATATGGTCCAGATCTGATCCAAACTATCTTGATCAGGCCAAGCTGCTTCGGGGTTTCAAAAACGTGTTTTAAAAGGTTTTTTTAAAGCCACATTATACATTTTTGAAATACAAAGTTCAAAACATGTGTACAGGGTTGCCTGGAAGGCTCTTGGGTTTCCAGACTCAAAATGGCCCTTTGGGGCTGCTTTTACAAAACCAGGTTTGTTTGAGAAATTCGTGGGATTTTGGGGTGTTTACATCCTCCTTAAACACTTCAGCCCGAGGCATCACGGTAGCACCCCCCTAGCGGCCGGCAAGCTCCAAGGCGCCACACCCGCGCTCCCTTGTCACCCGGCCAACACATCCTTTTGCCGTGCCATTCCGAGGAGCTCCCTCTTGCAGCCCAAGGTGACGCCCAAGCCCAAGCTCAAGCAAGTCACCTCCGGACCAGCTATAAGTAAGTGCTTAAGTCAGTCCTCATTTGTAGACTTGCTTAAGCTAAATTAAATTTGATACGGGGTTGTAATAACGGAGCATTGTCTCCCCCACTTGTAATAATGTAGCTTGGCACACCCACACACACATGCACTTGAGCCTACCTCGCTCTTAGTTGTGCACGATTTTGAACACACACGGGCCTAATCAGCCCTTAAGATATATGTTTATTTATATACTTTAAGTTGCATGGGGTTTTGCTTAAGTTGTGTGTGTCGTCTTTAAATTCTCACACTCACACACATTGAGCTTTCGCTCTTATTTGCAAGACCCAAGTAAGGGCCGTGTTATACTTTCCTTGGGTTTAATTTCATGTCGTGTGTGTAGTATTTCAATTATACACTCACACACATTGAGCTTACACTCTTACTCCCAAGACCTTAGTTAAGGCCATATTGCAATTTATATTTGGGTTTAATTTCATGTCGTGTGTGTAGTACTTCCATTCTCGCACTCACACACATTGAGCTTTCGCTCTTATTCCCAAGAGCTTAGTTAAGGCCATATTGCAATTTATATTTGGGTTTCATTTAAAGTTGTGTGTCTTGTCTTTACATTTTCACACGCACCCACATTGAGCCTTCGCTCTTATTTGCAAGACCCAAGTAAGGGCCCATATATATTATATACGTATTTCCCTTTCGGCTATGTCTTTAAGATTTGGGTTTTAAGGTTCAGCAGTGTGCGTATTCTTTACATATATACACGGCACACACTTGCACTATGGAGCCTTTCCGCTCTTAAGATATAGCCATATTTCTCTTTTGCAATTTCCCTTCAGCAATTTACATTTACAAGTCATTTCCCTTTGGCAATTTCCATTACAAGTCATTTCCCTTCGGCATTGTCTATTAAATTCAGGTTTTCCCTTTGGAGTTGCGTGAGTTTGCATTGCATATACGCCATACCACGAGTTAGGACGCATATTGCATCAAAGCAAACCCCATACTCCCGCTCAAAAGTCGCCCCACTTAGGCTGAGTATTCATAACACACACCTAGTTGGCCCAAAAAGGAATAAAAAGAAAGACTTGGGCACGTGCAAATCCACGTGAAGTAAAATTTGAAAGTCATACAAAACAACCCGAATCAAACACCTCAAACCGCTTTCGTAGGTTCTTATACTCAAAAACTTGATTTTAAAAGCGTACAGACGGACCCTTGCGCATCGGTGCAAGAAGGTCTATGACGATAAGAGCTTGCTTGCTCACAGTCGCCACATTAGGAGTCAAGTTTAAAATATATCTTCGCTAGCTTAAGTAAGCTAGCTGGCACACCCTTTTTGCTTAAATAGGACTTAGGCACACGAAAAGGTTCGCTTCAGGCCTAAGAACCAAGAGCGGAAATTTTCTACGTTTACAGTTATTTGACACGCCCGGTGGGACGTAAGTTAGCAAACTGCTTCATGCAAAGATTTGCACAAAACGTAGAAGTCACGCCGACTTTAAATACTTTAAGGGATACAAAGCAAGGCATGAACGAAGATGTACATGCCTTCATTATTCGATGGAGGTCCCTTTTGGGCCAAGTGCGAGAGCCCATATCCGAAGGATGCGCAGTCATGCTCATCCTGGATAATTTTAAAAGCGAGTTAAAGACCCTTCTCTTGCTCCATGAGATCTCAACTTTCCATAAGTTGATAAAAAAAGCATCCCTTTTTGAAACAAACTTGAAAAAGGGGATATACGATCACTTATGGAAAGGAAGTGCCATTTCCAAAACCCGCTTGGAGAAGCCCATCACTTATGGGCTACCCACGATGGACAAAGGGGCAAAGCCCCATAAAATCACCAATGTCCGGGTGGATCCAGGTTTGGCGGGCACTTCCAAAAATTTTGAAAAACAAGAAAACAAAAGGGAGAGAAATTTCCAAAAATCGATTGAAAAACGGGAGTACACGTCGTTGGGGCAACCTATGTCGGAGGTCCTAGACCTCCTACTTGCCCAAGGCATGATTGAACTTCCCGAAATCCCCGAGTGAGTCACTTCCAAAGGGGGATATTTTAATCATTTTTGCAAGTATCATCGGCTAAAAGGCCATGATACAAATCATTGTTTCTCCCTTTTGAATAAAATCGAGAACTTTATAGCGGAGGGCTGGCTCCAGGTCACTGCGGAACTTGAGCCAACTCAAGCTATCTTCAAAGAACCCTTTCCCAAGCACGCTAGTAGCAGTGGGAAAGGAAAGGAGGTATGTACCCTCACAATTTCAAAAGAACTAGCACAAACATCTGAGTCTGGTCGACCCACTTGTGCGTCTACTCTTGTACTTTACAAGAAGCCTGCCCAAGTCATCATCCGGGGACCACCAAGAGTTGAATCCCCGGCTAAACAAGTTTTAAAACTTCAAGGTGCTCCTCAACTCGTAATTAGAGCCAGTTTAAGTGTGAACCCTAGGTTGGTCGTGGGGGAAGTGACTAGATCCGGGAGGATCTATCAACCCCCGCACCTACAAAGTGCTGAAAAGGTGGTCAGTGTGCCTGACCCTTCAAAAGCATGTACTCCTAGAGTTCTGCCAAAAGCAGACAATGGGAAAGTCATCCTAAACCCTTATGATTTTGAAAACCATCTTTCAAAGATTTCTATCCACATGTCCATCCTAGAGCTTATACAAACTTTGCCTAGGCATAGACTCGTGCTAGAGAAAATTCTAGAAAGAGTCAAGGTTAGTTCGAACATAAGTCCGGAATCCCTGTCTGACCAAGTGGCATTAATAGGAGCAAAATCGCCCATCACTTTCTCGAAAGATGATGTAGATAGACCCTATGAGTCCCACAACCAGGCCCTGCATATCGAGGTGGTTCTGAATAACCACTATCTGGACAGGTGCCTAGTCGATGGGGGAGGAGGGCTCAACATCCTTCCACTTCATGTGGCGTATCAAATCGGAGTCACCTTGACTTCTGTAAACCCAAGCCCCATCGTTATCACTAGATGCGATGAGAATGTGTTTAGGCCTTTAGGATCGATCGAACTCCCGATGGAAACGGGAGGGATCACACACACGGGGGTGTTCCATGTCTTGGACATCCACCCCCATTATAACCTGTTGCTGGGAAGGCCCTGGATACACAGCTTGTGCGCTATGCCATCCACCTTCCACAGGTGTGTCAAGATCCCTTTCAGGGACCAGGTCATGGTGATCCTAGGTGAGAGTCACCCTTAGCTTCAAGGGATCATAAACTCCCTTTGTTTGTCGAGTTCCCAGGCCCATGAGGCTAACTTGGGGCAGACCATGGTCGAGCCACCAAGGCTCGTGTTAAACAACCCTAGGAAGGTTGTGTATGTGAAGGGGCCACCCAAAGCAGGCCCCCTCCCGATCCTAACCCTTCTAGGAAGACCCAAGCATCCCTTATTTCCAAAACCCCTAGACAAAAAGCCATACGAGCACAATATGGACGACAGCAAGTTCCAGGACCACGATTTATACTCTAAATTTTCAAAAAATAAAAAATCATGAATATGCTATTGAATATGGGCTATACGCCCTATAAAAGTCTAGGAGCACAAAACTAGGATCTCCTAGAGCCCATCCTTCCTAGGGCCAACCCAAGCCGATATGGGATCGGCTATACTCCCAAAATACCACCAGAGCCACCCCCTATGACCACCTGGGTCAAGGGTGCCCTGGAACCTATCCTAGAAGAGACCTACGATTTAGACCTCTTATTCCGAGTTTAACACGTAGTGTTTTCCCTTTGTAGGTATGATGGAAGATCCCTTTCATAAAAATACAAAAACATTTGGAAAACTTAAAATAAAAAAAATCGAAAAAGAAGAAAAACCAAAAATAATGGAAAATCAAAAACTCGAAAATAGAGTGGTTTGTATAGTTCCTAAAGTTCTTGTTTTGCAAAAACCCAAAAAAATCGAAAATCTATAAAATACCAAAAAGATTTTGTACATAGCTGCTCCTAGTAAGACTTTGGAAAAAGGAAAGGATTTTGAAAGGAACATCGTCTGCATAGCCAGACCAAAAATTTCGAAATCAATTGAAAAACCAAGTACAAAACTAGGTCTTTTGAAAACTCACGCATCAAATTACCTCGGGTCTATAACCCACGAGAATGATCGAAGCCAAGAAGTGGATCCCCTTGAGGAAGATCCCACTTCTGAGCTCCCAGAATTTCATAAAATTCTCGATTTTGAAAGACCTTCCAATTCAGTAGGAGGAGATTTCATTGAGGTAAACCTAGGGAGTGATTCCAATCCCAAACTCATCAAGATAGGTGCATGTCTGCATGAACATGAAAGATCAGCATTCATTACATTTCTACGAACCTATTTAGATGTATTTGAATGGACGTATGAAGACATGCCGGGCATAGACCCTAGCATTGTCGAACATCGTCTTCCCTTAGATGCAGATGTAAAACCCATAAAGCAGAAGCTTAGGAAAATACACTCGAATGTACACACGCAAGTCAAAGAGGGTTTAGAAGATCTGTTAAAAGCCGGATTTATAAAACCCATTCCGTATTCTGATTGGTTGTCAGACATCGTTGTAGTTCGAAAAACCAATGGGAAAATTCGAATATGCATCGATTTCAGAAACCTGAATAAAGCTACTCCAAAGGATAATTATCCTTTACCAAACATAAATTTGATAGTCGATAGTACTGCAAATCATGAAATGTTTTCGTTTATGGATGGCTATTCAGGCTATAATCAAATCAAACTAAGTCCACGAGATCAGGGTAAGACCGCCTTCACAACACCATGGGGCACGTACTGCTATACAGTCATGCCCTTTGGTTTGAAAAATGCCGGCGTAACATACCAGAGAGCCATGACCACGATCTTCCATGATCAAATTCATGAGCTCGTAGAAGTGTATGTAGATGATCTCTTGGCAAAATCCAAAACCCGATGCACTCATATCGAATGTTTGCAAAAGATTTTCGAAAGGCTTAGGCTTTACAAAGTAAAGCTAAACCCTCAAAAATGTGTATTTGTGGTAGAGTCTGGAAAGCTTCTAGGCTTTATGGTAAGCCAAAGGGGTATAGAAGTCGACCCCTCTAAGTGTCGAGCCATCATAGACATGGCTCCACCCTCCAATCTCACCCAAATTCGTAGCCTCCAGGGTCGATTACAGTCCGTTCATCAATTTATATCAAATCTCGCGACTAGATGCGAACCCTTCAACAAGCTGTTGAGGAAGGGCACGAAATTCTTATGGGATGACGATTGCCAAAGGTCCTTCGAGAGACTAAAGGCATACCTGGTTAATCCCCCAGTTTTGAATCCTCCGAAGCAAGGAAAACCGCTTTTACTTTACATTTCTATGCATGCGAATGCTTTGGGAGCCCTATTGGCTCAATACGAGGATGACACCCACAAGGAGTATGCCATCTACTATATTTTGAAAACTCTCTTGGCTTATGAACGAAATTATCAAGCCATGGAGAAGACATGCTTGGCCCTAGTCTGGGGCTGCTAGAAATTCAGACACTATTTCCTAGATCATGAGATCTGGATAGTGTCCAAGGTTGATCCAATCAATCACTTGTTCGAAAAACCCATTCTCATAGGTAGATTGGGCAAATGGCAACTCCTTCTAATGGAGTATGACCTGAAATACCATCACCAGATCTCCATTAAGGGGCAAGCCTTAGCAGATTACGTGGCTGAGTTCTCCCTGGAGGATGAATATCCCACATTTGATGAAATGCCTGATGAAGGCATATTGCAAAACCATTTTCAAAACCACATTTTAGCAAACCATTTCAAAAACCAAGTGTGGAAGATGCACTTCGATGGGGCACGAAACCAACGAGGGGCTGGTGCTGGGGTCATCCTTATCTCCCCTGAAAAGGGCGAGATTCCCATAGCAATCCGCCTAGATTTCGAATGTTCCAACAACATAGCTGAGTATGAAGCACTCATACAAGGCTTAAGGGTTTCGAAAACTCTAGGGGCATCATGCATCGAGGTCTTTGGAGATTCGCTCCTTGTTATAAAGCAGGTTTTGAAAATTTGGCAAGTACGTAACAAAAAGCTACTTCCATATGACGAGTTGGCCACTCGATTGGTTGAGTCGTTCCAATCGTGCAGACTCACACACGTAGGAAAAGAGGACAATGGCATTGCCAATGCCCTCTTCTCCTTGGGTTCAGCCCTAAAGGTCGATCCCATTTCAGGGACTCGGTCTTTAGAAATATGGCATGCGCCCAACCCATCCACACACGATTTGGATATTTACCAAAATAACCCAGACTCTATTGAAAAACCCTGGTTTTACGACATCAAACATTTTCTAGAAAATGGGGGATTCATCAAGGATGCCACGTCTAAAGATAAGGCATTCATCCGTAAAAGTTCGACCCGATACACCATTATGGGTGGGGTTCTATATAAAAAAAAGTTTTACCGGCATCCTACTTAGGTGTATCGATCTAGAGGAGGCTAGGATAGTGATGCATGAATTCCACGATGGAGAATGTGGAGGTCATGTTAATGCCAACATGATGGCAATGAAAATACGTAGAGGGGGCTGTTTTTGGTCCACCCTGAAAAAGGATTGTCACGATCATGTTAGAAAGTGTCATCCATATCAAGTGCATGGGCACGCCATTCATATCCCCTCATCTGCATTGCATTCTGTGGTCAGCCCCTGGCCATTCACCATGTGGGGCGTTTGACATCGTAGGCCCTATATTTCCAAAAGCCTCGAATGGGCATCGATTCATTTTAGCAGCCACTGAGTATTTCTCCAAGTGGGTGGAAGCCATTTCCCTAACCAACGTACTGGGGCAACATGTGGTGGCTTTCATTAGGAGTAATATCCCGGCTCGATTTGAGCTTCCACGAGACCTTGTGTCTCATAATGGCACCCCATTCAAGAACGAGCGGATGGTTAAGCTGTGCAACACGTATGGCATCACTCACCACTTCTCTTCGCCCTACTACCCTCAAGGCAACGGCCAAGCCGAAGCCACAAATAAGACTCTCATTAGCATAATTGAGAAGACTTTAGAAAAGGGTAGGACGTGGCACGAGAAGCTGATGAAGCCTTATGGGCTTATAGAACTTCCATCCGGACTCCCACGAATGCCACACAATTCGAATTGGTCTATGGCACAAACGCCATTCTTATTCATACTCAATTGCATTCATTCCATACATCCATAGCACTCGACCTCCCCCTAGAGACGCTTCAGCATGCTATGATGGCCGAACTAGATTTGCTAGATGAGAGGTGACTCCTTGCTATGGATCATGCTCGTGCATACCGACAAAGGATAGCCCGACACTATGGCAAACACATGAGACCTCACTACTTTGAAGTGGGGGATCTGGTCTTGAAAATCATCTACTATCGTGGCCCACATCCACTTGGAAAGTGGCGCCCCAAGTGGGATGGACCCTATGTTGTACGTGCAACCACCACGAACAACTCATATTGGTTGATCGATGTAGAAGGTAGGAATTTAGCAGATCCTATCAATATTCAATACTTAAAGAAGTATTATGTGTAGGATTTGGATTAAATTCCCCATTTTCGAAAATTTTAGGGATAGCAGCCCTGAGACCTGAAAATAAGGTGCAAAGGCAAAATCGTGTGACCCTGAGTGAGAGAATTCGCACTTGTGAAAGAGTGGAGTCTTCAAAATCGTGGTTACATTTCAAAATCCTTCTTACAAAGAAAGGCCTAGTTCAATATAGCAAGATACTTGCAAGTAGTACGTGTTATTTCTAAATAGGCTGATCTGGAATGGATCGAGTGTGAGCTTGGGATAAGTCCTCCCCTCTTCTCTTCTATTTCCAAAAGGAAAACATAGCCCAAAATAAAGGGAATTTCCCATTCAAAGTCTCTTTCCAAAAGAAAGAAACCAGAATCCAAAAGAAAAAAATCGATTCTCTTATAAAAAAAAAAAAGAGGGATTAAAGAAAAAATACTCCCAAAGGGAGACCCTCTATGAAAAAAAAGGAAAAAGAGGCCAAAAAGCTCAAAAAGAGCAGTTTTCTGCCTTCTATGCCTTAAACCACGGGACGCTTCAGGAGGGACCGTGGTATCTCTTTCCCATCCCTGGCTTATCCCAAGCTAAAACATGGTTCATTTCGAGGAATCCTAAAGTAAAAATAGGATTTACTTACTTGAATTTCATTTTGTTTGAGAATTCGACATTTCGAGTAAGACGTAGGATTTTGAAATATGCCTTGTTTTCTTATAAAACCTCCACTAGATAAGCAAGTGTCAAGACTCAAACAAAGGCAAACACGAAGAGCTCGAGATCCTTAGGATTGAGACACAAGACAGTTGTCCCTTTTGTAAATAGCTTTTGTAAATAGATTTTGAAAAATCGAACATCGAACAGCATAGGATTTGCTCACTTGGAGCAGTAGGCCTTGTAAGTCTCGAAAGTTCGACCATATCTGGTCTCTGGGAGGTTGCCACTCTTGGCACCACACCCATGTCTTGCATCTGCATACCCACGCATGGACATTTGCATAACATGATCCCATTTTAGGACCAGGAACCCTTTTGTATATCCCTTTGCCATGATGATATCTCCTCCTACCAGGGTTTTAAAACTGAGATTTTGCTAAAGATTGGGACGATCCCATATTTTCGTGGTTAGATCTAGGGAGACATTGAAAGGGGTGTTTGTCATCTTTGTCATTATCCAAATCGATTTGGACAATGCCAAAGAGGAGCATCTGTAAACACCCCGAAATCCCACGAACTTCTCAAATGGACCTGCTTTTTATAAAAGCAGCCCCAAAGGGCTATTTTGAGTCTGGAAACCTAGGAGCCTTCCAGGCAACCCTGTACATATGTTTAAAACTGTATATGCTTTAAAATATGTATAATATGTTTTAAAACCTTTTAAAATACGTTTTGAAACCCCACAAAGCGGCTTGGCTTGACGCAAGCAGGACCAAAAGAGCTAAAGAGGGCCCGGAACCGGAGCACATGTCAAGCCCGGCACAGCAACTCTCGTGTTGAATCCACCCCCAAGATCTCGAACATCCAAGTCCCTGTTATCATCAGAAATCCTTTGAAATCATCTCCGAAAGGTGAAAACAGAAGCGGACGACCACGTTGGCAAAGACCCAACGTAGACGGAGTACTGATGCTGTCAGACCCCGCACAAACCGTTCGTTTCGAACATACCCTGAAGGAGTCAGAATTCAGTTTGGATTGGATCTGGACCATATATATCCAGATCCCAATCCAAACGTATGTGTGGATTTGGATTCAAAAATCCAATCCAATATCCACATCCATGACCCACATTACCTTCTCATAAATGGAGGTGGGGCCCACTTGAAATTCACGTGGGATTATGGGCATGAGAGAGAATAGGGAGGATAAGCATGAGGGGAATTGTATTAAGCTTGACTTATGTGTCAAGTTTGGGGTTAATCATGTGGGTTAGCCTAATTAGTGTGGGTTTAAACTTGTATTAGCCAAAACCTAACCTAGGGCTGCACCAACATGATGCAATGAAGTCTATGGGTTATGCAAAGGGAGCTTCCTAACTCAGTCCCAAGCCAAAACCCCTAATCCTAGCCCTTTACCCAAATCCCGGCCTAATCCTAGCCTAATCACCTAACCCACTTCCCTAATCCCAGCCTAATCCCGACCTAATCACCTAACCCACCTCCCTAATCCTTCCCTAAACCTACCCTAATTCCCTTAATCCTAAACTAATCCTAGCCTAATCACCTAACCCACCTCACTAAACCTCACCCCAAAACCAACCCACCTAGCTAAGCCCTAAACCACCCCTCCTAAACCCTAGCACACCATATCCCTAAATCCACCTAAATAAAATATTTGGGCCCCCCTCAAAACCAGCCCACCTTATCACCACACCACCACCACCTAACCACCCTCTCAAAACCACTCCCAACTGACCCTTTGAAAAACTATAAAACCTCCCCCCTAGTGGGCGGGTTTTTCAAGTTTCTCCCAGCCAGCACTTGGGCCAGCCGAGCCCTCTCTCACCTTGCTCTCTTCCTCCACCTGCACCACCACTACCCCTGGCCTGCACCACCTCCCAGCCTGCTCCCTTCCACGTCGCCACCACAGTCGCCCGGCCAGCTCCCTTCCTTCCACCCGGCTGCCCTTCTTCCACACACCGACCTCCTTCACCCATCCGGTTAGTACCTCAACCCAATTCCACCCCATCTTCTCTCCCCCTCCACTCTCAGCCACCCATACCACCACCACAAAGCTCCATCACAGCCTTCCCACCACCCTTCCCCATTCGGCCAAACATAACCCCTTTCACCACCCGATTCTCTACTTTTCCTTAGTGACATCCCGGCGACCCTACCTTGCTCCCTAGGACCTGCCCCTTCCACTCTCAACCAACCCTTAACTCCACCTTCCCCCAACACCCTACCTTCCCATCCGTGACATCCCCTAGCTACCCCAACCGGCCACCATTTAAACCACCCCTAGTCGACCAGTCATAGCCGACTGCACCCAAGTCACCCGGCCAGCCACACCCTCTTCCTTAGACATCTTCCCTTTAGTCACCCCTTAGCGCCACCTTCCCTAGTACCAGCTCAATACCTTAGTGATCCTCCTTAAACACTTCAACCCGAGGCATCACAGCAGCACCCCCCTAGCGGCCGGCAAGCTCCAAGGCGCCACACCCGCGCTCCCTTGTCACCCGGCTAGCACATCCTTTTGCTGTGCCATTCTGAGGAGCTCCCTCTTGCAGCCCAAGGCGACGCCCAAGCCCAAGCTCAAGCAAGTCACCTCCAAACCAGCTATAAGTAAGTGCCTAACTCAGTCCTCATTTGTAGACTTGCTTAAGCTAAATTAAATTTGATACGGGGTTGTAATAACGGAGCATTGTCTCCCCCTGCTTGTAATAACGTGGCTTGGCACACCCACACACACGTGCACTTGAGCCTACCTCGCTCTTAGTTGTGCACGATTTTGAACACACACGGGCCTAATCAACCCTTAAGATATAAGTTTATTTATATACTTTAAGTTGCGTGGGGTTTTGCTTAAGTTGTGTGTGTCGTCTTTAAATTCTCGCACTCACACACATTGAGCTTTTGCTCTTATTTGCAAGACCCAAGTAAGGGCCGTGTTATACTTTCCTTGGGTTTAATTTCATGTCGTGTGTGTAGTATTTCAATTATACACTCACACACATTGAGCTTTCGCTCTTACTCCCAAGACCTTAGTTAAGGCCATATTGCAATTTATATTTGGGTTTAATTTCATGTCGTGTGTGTAGTACTTCCATTCTCGCACTCACACACATTGAGCTTTCGCTCTTATTCCCAAGACCTTAGTTAAGGCCATATTGCAATTTATATTTGGGTTTCATTTAAAGTCGTGTGTGTTGTGTTTACATTTTCACATGCACCCACATTGAGCCTTCACTCTTATTTGCAAGACCCAAGTAAGGGCCCATATATATTATAAGTATTTTCCTTTCAGCTATGTCTTTAAGATTTGGGTTTTAAGGTTGTAAACACCCCAAAATCCCACGAATTCCTCAAATCAACCTGGTTTTGTAAAAGCAACCCTAAAGGGCCATTTTGAGTCTGGAAACCCAAGAGCCTTCCAGACAACCCTGTACATATGTTTTAAACTTTACATATTTCAAAAGTGCATAATATGGCTTTAAAAACCTTTTTAAACACGTTTTTGAAATCCCGAAGCAGCATGGCCTAATCCAGGCAGGACCAGAAAAGCTAAAGAGAGCCCGGAACTGGAGCACAAGTCAAGCCCGGCACAGCAACTCTCGTATTGAATCCATCCCCAGGATCTCGAACGTCCAAGACCCTGTTATCATCAAAACATCATTTGAAGTCATCTCTGGAAGGCAAAAACAGAGGCGGACGATCATGTTGGCGAAGACCCAACGCAGACAGAGTACTGATGCTGTCAGACCCTGCACAAACCGTTTGTTTCGAACACAGCCCGAAGGAGTCAGAATTCAGTTTGGATTGGATCTGGACCATATATAACCAGATCCCAATCCAAACCCATGTGTGGACTTGGATTTGGATCCAGAGATCCAATCCAATATCCACAGCCATGGCCCACATCACCTTCTCATAAATGGAGGTGGGGCCCACTTGAATTTCACGTGGGATTATGGGCATGAGAGAGAGTGGGGGAGGATAAGATCAAAGTGTGTTGTAATTAAGCTTGACTTGTGTGTCAAGTTTGGAGTTAATCATGTGGGTTAGCCTAATTAAAGTGGGTTTAAGCTTGTAATTAGCCAAAACCTAACCTAGGGCTGCACCAACATGATGTGATTAAGGTCTATGGGTCATGCAAAGGAAGCTCCTTAATCCAATCTTAACCAAAAACACCTAATCCTAGCCTTTTACCCTAATCCTGTCCTAATCCTAGCCTAATCACCTAACCTACTTCCCTAATCCCGGCCTAATCCCAACCTAATCACCTAACCCACTTCCCTAATCCTTCCCTAAACCTAGGTGAATTTCCCTAAACCTAACCTAATCCTAGCCTAATCACCTAACCCACCTCACTAAACCTCACCCCAAAACCAACCCACCTAGCTAAACCCTAAACCTCTAAACCACCCCACCTAAACCTAGCACACCATCTACCCAAAACCCCTTGTATGAAAATATGTGGCCCTACCCCAATACCAGCCCACCTTACTACCATACCACCACCCCTAGACCACCTTACCACTACCCTAATACTAGCCCCAACCAACTTTTGCAGCCCTATCTAACCCCCCCCCTAAGGGGCGGGTTTTCCCATCTTCCATCATCTTCTCTCACCCCCTTTCCAGCTCAACCGAGCCCAGCCACCTGCACCACTCCCAGTCGGGTCTTCCACCTGCACCACAGCCAGCTACCACCTCGCTCCACCTGCTCCACCGCACCCCAGCCAGCCAACCACCTGTCGCCACCACTTCCATCCGGCCGAACCCTCCATTTCAACCACCCGGCTGCTCCCCTTCCATCCGCCACCGCCTCTTCATTCGGTTAGTACCCCATCCTTTAACCTACCTCTTTTTCGCTCCCCCTCCACTCTCAGCCACCTGCACCACCACCACCTTACCCTAACACCAGCCACTTGTCGCCACCACTCCCATTCGGCCAAGCCTCAACCACTCTAACTACCCGCCATTGCCTAGACACCCTAGCTACACCCGACCACTCCACTCAACTCCCTAAGACCTACCCATATCACCCCACCACAGCCGGCCACTACCTCACCCCATACCCTAGCTAGCTCCCTTCCCATCCACGCCACCCATAGCCAACCTAGCAACCACCACCACCAAGCCTCCCTTAGTCGGCAACTCCAACCGACTGCCCCATACTCATTCGGCCAGCCACCCGCCAACCACATCCTTCCCCTAGGCACTCCTTTAGACATTCCCTTAGGCTCCCTCTTAGTGCCATACTTCCTAACATTACAACCTCCCTTAGTGACCCTACTTAGTCACTTTAGCCCCACGCACCAAGGCAGCCCCTCCCTAGCAGTCGGCCACCTTCAAGGCGCCCCTTCAGCGCACCTAAGGCACCCGGCCAGCAGTCCCTTTGCCGTTCAACTTCGCGGAGCTCCCTCTTGCAGCCCAAGGCGAAGGCCAAGCCCATGCTCAAGCAAGGCATCTTTGGACCAGCTATTAGTAAGTGCCTAACTCGGTCCTTAGTTGTATACTTGCTTAAGATTTAATTCGATACGGGGTTGTAATAACGGAGCATAGTCTCCCCCCGCTTGTAATAACGTGGCTTGGCACACCCACACACACGTGGACTCTCTTAGTTGTGCATGATTTTGAACACACACGGGCCTAATCAACCCCTAATACATATATATACATATTTTATCTTACGTAGGGTTTTGCTTAAGTTGGGTGTGTTGTCTTTCAATTCAAGCACTCACACACATTGAGCCTTCGTTCTTATTTGAAAGACCCAAGTAAGGGCCGTGCTATACTATTTGGGTTTTACTTCATGTCGTGTGTGTAAGTCTTTCAATTCAAGCACTCACACACATTGAGCCTTCGCTCTTATTTGAAAGACCCAAGTAAGGGCCGTGCTATACTATTTGGGTTTTACTTCATGTCGTGTGTGTAAGTCTTTCAATTCAAGCACTCACACACATTGAGCCTTCACTCTTATTTGAAAGACCCAAGTAAGGGCCGTGCTATACTATTTGGGTTTTACTTCATGTCGTGTGTGTAAGTCTTTCAATTCAAGCACTCACACACATTGAGCCTTCGCACTTATTTGAAAGACCCAAGTAAGGGCCGTGCTATACTATTTGGGTTTTACTTCATGTCGTGTGTGTAAGTCTTTCAATTCAAGCACTCACACACATTGAGCCTTCGCTCTTATTTGAAAGACCCAAGTAGGGGCCGTGTTATAATATTTGGGTTTAATTTCAAGTTGTGTGCGTAGTACTTCAATTCAAGCACTCACACACATTGAGCTTTCGCTCTTATTCCCAAGACCTTAATCAAGGCCATATTGCAAGTTATATTTGGGTTTCATTTCATGTCATGTGTGTAAGTCTTTCAATTCAAGCACTCACACACATTGAGCCTTCGCACTTATTTGAAAGACCCAAGTAAGGGCCGTGCTATACTATTTGGGTTTTACTTCATGTCGTGTGTGTAAGTCTTTCAATTCAAGCACTCACACACATTGAGCCTTCGCTCTTATTTGAAAGACCCAAGTAGGGGCCGTGTTATAATATTTGGGTTTAATTTCAAGTTGTGTGCGTAGTACTTCAATTCAAGCACTCACACACATTGAGCTTTCGCTCTTATTCCCAAGACCTTAATCAAGGCCATATTGCAAGTTATATTTGGGTTTCATTTCATGTCATGTGTGTAAGTCTTTCAATTCAAGCACGCACCCACATTGAGCCTTCGCTCTTATTTGCAAGACCCGAGTAAGGGCCCATATATATACCTTATATACATATCTCCCTTCGGCATTTACATTACAAGTCATTTCCCTTCGGTTATTTACCTTCGGTTATTTTCCTTCGGCATTGTCTTTACATTCGGGTTTTCCCTTTGGAGTAGCATGAGTTTGCATTGCATCTACTCCATACCACGAGGTAGGATGCATATTGCATCAAAGCAAGCCCCGTATTCCTGCTCAAATTCGCCCCATGTAGTGGAGTGTTCATAACACACACCTAGGTGGCCCAAAAAGGGATAAAAGAAAAGACTTAGGCACGCGCAAATCCATGTGATATAAAATCTGCAATCGTATTTAAAAGACCCGAATCAAAACACCTCGAACCGCTCTCGTAGGCTTTTCCTACCCTAAACTCGATTTTTAAAGCGTACAGACTAACCCTTGCGCATCGGTGCAAGAAGGTCTGCGACGACAAGAGCTCACTTGCTCACAGTCACCACGTTAGAAGTCAGATTTAAAATATATCTTCGCTAGCTTAGGTAAGCTAGCTGGCACGCCCTATTTATACAAATAGGCCTTAGACACACGAGAGGATCCGCTCCAGGCCCTAAGAAGCCAAAGGGGAGGCAGGGATTTTCGCGTGTCTACAGAGATTGCCACGCTCGGTGGGACGTGAGCCTTTCAAAAATCGAGTTTTAATCTAGAAGCTTGCGAAATTTTTTTCAAAGAGGTGTCGTTTTTAACTTTGTTTTCTTTGCTTGTACTTAGGAAATTTTGAAAAAGCTTGAAAAGCATGTCAAAATCCAATCCAAGTGAAGGGTCGAGCCAAGGCTCATGCACATCAAGTTCTCACTCTAGGAGGATTTTCAAAAGCAAAATAAAACTAGATGAAATCGAGGACCTAAGAAGGGAGTTTAAGGCCAAAATCGATGCTCTCAGCCAAGAGGCAAAAGTAGGCGATCCATGTTCATCAAACGGTGAACAAAGGCCTAAGAAAAAATCTTAAAAACCTCGCAAGCACAAAGAGGCCTCCGTAATGGAAGGCAACCAATACCACGAGTCCTTCACACAAAAGGACCGTAAAGCCCTACAGCAGTTGCTAAAAGGGCAGAATAAATAGAAAAGAAGCTATGCCCTGTTTGATTTCCTTCCTATGGATTATGAAACAGACAGTGACGATGAAATATCGAACTTCCATCGGTATGACGGCATGGGAGACCCTAGGTCTCACTTGCAACTTTTCTCGCATCGAGCCCATAAGAAGAAAAAGGACTCGATGAAATGTGTGTATTGGTTCTCTTTATCCCTTAAAGGCACAACTGCCAAATGGCTGGCTTCTTACGACTGAAGCCAGTTCGCTACTTTTGAAGAGTTAGCGAACTGCTTCATGCAAAGATTTGCACACAACGTAGAAGTCACCGACTCTGAATTCCTTAAGGAATACAAAGCAAGGCATGAACGAAGACATACATGCCTTCATTATAAGATGGAGGTCACTTTTGGGCCAAGTGCGAGAGCTCATATCCGAAGGATGCGCAGTAATGCTCATCCTGGATAACTTTAAAAGCGAGTTAAAAACCCTTCTCTCGCTCCATGAGATCTCAACTTTCCATAAGTTGATCAAAAAGGCATCCCTTTTCGAAACCAACTTATGAAAAGGGACATACGATCACTTATGGAAAGGAAGTGCCGTTTCTAAAACCCGTTTGGAAAAGCCCATCACTTATGGGCTACCCACAAGGGACAAAGGGGCAAAGCCCCATAAAATCGCTAATGTCCGAGTGGATCCAGGCATGGCAGGCACTTCCAAAAATTTTGAAAAACTAGAAAATAAAAGGGAGCGAACCTTTCAAAAACCGGTTGAAAAACGGGAGTACACTCCGCTGGGGCAACCTACATCGGAGCTCCTAGACCTCCTACTTGCCCAAGGCATGATAGAACTCTCCGAAATCCCCGAAGGAGTCACTTCCAAAGGGGGGTATTTAAATTGATTTTGTAAGTATCATCGGCTCAAAGGCCATGATACCAAACGTTGTTTCTCCCTTTTAAATAAAATTGAGAACTTGATAGCGGAGGGTCGGCTCCAGGTCACTGCGAAACTTGAGCCACCTCAAGCTATCTTCAAAGAACCCTTTCCCAAATACGCTAGTGGCAGTGGGAAAGGAAAGGAGGTATGTACCCTCACCTTTTCTAAGGAACTAATGCAAAAGCCAAAGTCTGGTCGACCCACTTGTGCACCCATTCTTGTACTATACAAGAAGCCCGCCCAAGTCGTCATTCGGGGACCACCAAAAGTAGAATCCTCGACAAAACCAGTTTTGAAACTCCAAGGTTCTCCTCAACTCATCCTTAGAGTCAAATTTAGCGCGAACCCTAGGCTGGTCGTGGGGGAAGTGACTAGATCTGGGAGGATCTATCAACCCCCGCACCTACAAGGTGCTAAAAAGGTGGTCAGTGTGCCTGGCCCCTCAAAAGCATGTATCCCTGGTGTTCTGCCAAAAGCAGACAAGGATAAAGTCATCCTAAATCCTTATGACTTCGAAAACCACCTTTCAAAGATTCCTATCCACATGTCTATCCTAGAGCTTATACAAACCTCGCCTAGGCATAGACTCGTGCTAGAGAAAAATCTAGAAAGGGCCATGGTTGATTCGAACATAAGTCTGGAATCCTTGTCTGCCCAAGTGGCTTTATTAGGAGCAAAATCGGCCATCACTTTCTCAAAAGATGA
Source organism: Brasenia schreberi (assembly GCA_036023115.1). Taxonomy (NCBI): domain Eukaryota; kingdom Viridiplantae; phylum Streptophyta; class Magnoliopsida; order Nymphaeales; family Cabombaceae; genus Brasenia; species Brasenia schreberi. The sequence continues at coordinate 19,903,299 of JAYKKT010000072.1, forward strand.
TGTAGATAGACCCTACGAGTCCCACAACTAGGCCCTGCATATCGAGTGGTTCTGAATAACCACTCTCTGGACAGGTGCCTAGTCGATGGGGGAGGAGGGCTCAACATCCTTCCACTTCATGTGGCGTATTAAATCGGAGTCACCTTGACTTCAGTGAACCCAAGCCCCATCGTTATCACTAGATACGATGGGAATGCGTCTAGGCCTTTAGGATCCATCGAACTCCCAATGGAAACGGGAGGGATCGCACACACGGGGGTGTTCCATGTCTTGGACATCCACCCCCATTATAACCTGTTGTTGGGAAGACCCTGGATACACAGCTTGTGCGTTGTGCCATCCACCTTCCACAGGTGTGTCAAGATCCCTTTCAGGGACCAGGTCGTAGTGATCCTAGGTGAGAGTCACCCACAGCTTTAGGGGATCATAAACTCCCCTTGTTTATCAAGCTCCCAGGCCCATGAGGCTAACCTGGGGCAAATTATGATCGAGCCGTCAAGGCTCGTGTTAAACAACCCTTGGAAGGTTGTATATGTGAAGGGGCCGCCCAAAGCAGCCCCCCTCCAGATTCTAACCCTTCTAGGACAACCCAAGCGTTCCCTATTTCCAAAGCCCCTAGACAAAAAGCCGTATGAACATAATATGGACGACAGCAAGTTCCAGGACCACGACCTGTACCAAAACTTTTCAAAAAACAAGAAGTCGTGGAACATGTTGTTGAACATGGGCTATACGCCTTACAAGAGTCTAGGGGCACAGAACTAGGGTCTCCTAGAGCCCATCCTTCCTAGGGCCAATCCAAGCCGATATGGGATCGGCTATACTCCCCGAATACCGCTAGAGCCACCCCCTGTGACCACCCTGTAACCTGCCTTAGAAGAGACCTACGATTTAGATCTCCTATTCCGAGTCTAATCCGTAGTGTTTTCCCTTTGTAAGTATGACAGAAGATCCCTTTTATAAAAATACAAAAACATTTGGAAAACTTAAAATGAAAAAAATCGAAAAAGAAGAAAAGCCAAAAACAATGGAAAAACAAAAACTCAAAAATAGAGTGCTTTGTATAGTTCCCAAAGTTCTTGTTTTACAAAAACCCAAAAAAATCGAAAATTTGGAAAATACCAAAAAGATTTTGTATATAGCTGCTCCTGGTAGGACTTTGGCAAAAGAAAAGGATTTCGAAAGAAACGTAGTCTGCATAGCCAGGCCAAAAATTTCGAAATCACTCAAAAATCTGAGTACAAAACCAGGTCTTTTTGAAAACCACGCATCAAATTCCCTCGGGTCTATAGCCCACGAGAATGATCGAAGCCCAGAAGTGGATCCCCTTGAGGAAGATCCCACTTCTGAGCTCCTAGAATTTCATAAAATTCTCGATTTTGAAAGACCTTCCCAATCAGTAGCAGGAGATTTCGTAGAGGTAAACCTAGGGGATGATTCCAATCCCAAAACCATCAAAATAGGCGCATGCTTGCATGAACCTGAAAGATTAGCATTCATTGCATTTCTACGAACCTATTTAGATGTGTTTGCATGGACGTATGAAGACATGCCGGGCATAGACCCCAGCATTGTCGAGCATCGTCTTCCCTTAGATGCGGATGTAAAACCCATAAAGTAGAAGCTTAGGAAAATACACCCGAATGTACACACGCAAGTCAAAGAGGGTTTAGAAGATCTGTTAAAAGCCGGATTTATAAAACTCATTGCGTATTCTGATTGGTTGTCAAACATCGTTGTAGTTCAAAAAACCAATGGGAAAATTAGAATATGCATCGATTTCAGAAACCTGAATAAAGCTACTCCAAAGGATAACTATCCTTTATCAAACATAGATTTGATAGTCGATAGTACTGCAAATCATGAAATGTTTTCATTTATGGATGGCTATTCAGGCTATAATCAAATCAAACTAAGTCCACGAGATCAGGGTAAGACCGCCTTCACAACCCCATGGGGCACGTATTGCTATACAGTCATGCCCTTTGGTTTGAAAAATGCCAGCGCAACATACCAACGAGCCATGACCATGATCTTCCATGATCAAATTCATGAGCTCGTAGAAGTGTATGTAGATGATCTCTTGGCGAAATCCAAAACCCGATGCACTCATATCGAATGTTTGCAAAAAAATTTTGAAAGGCTTAGGCTTTACAAAGTAAAGCTAAACCCTCAAAAATGTGTATTCGGGGTAGAATCAGGGAAGCTTCTAGGCTTTATGTGAGCCAAAGGGGCATAGAAGTCGACCCTCTAAGTGTCGAGCCATCATAAACATGGCTCCACCCTCCAATCTCACTCAAATCCGTAGCCTCCAGGGTCGTTTACAATCCGTTCGCCGATTCATATCGAATCTGGTGACTAGATGCGAACCCTTCAACAAACTGTTGAGGAAGGGCACGAAATTCTTATGGGATGACGAATGCCAAAAGTCCTTCGAGAGACAAAAGGCATACTTGGTTAATCCCCCCGTTTTGAATCCTCCAAAGCAAGGAAAACCGCTCTTACTTTACATCTCCGTGCATGCGAATGCTTTAGGAGCCTTGTTGGCTCAATACGAGGATGACACCCATAAGGAGTATGCCATCTACTACATTTCGAAAACTCTCTTGGCTTATGAACGAAATTATCAAGCCATGGAGAAGACGTGCTTGGCCCTGGTTTGGGCCTGCTAGAAATTTAGACACTATTTCCTAGATCATGAGATCTGGATAGTGTCCAAGCTTGATCCAATCAAGCACTTGTTCGAAAAACCCATTCTCACGGGTAGATTGGGGAAATGGCAACTCCTTCTAGTGGAGTATGACCTGAAATACTATCACCAGATCTCCATTAAGGGGCAAGCCCTAGCAGATTACGTGGCTGAGTTCCCCTTAGAGGAAGCATATCCCACACTTGCTGAAATGCCCGATGAAGGCATATTACAAAACCATTTTCAAAACCACATTTTGGCAAACTCTTTCGAAAACCAAGTGTGGAAGATGCACTTCGATGGGGCATGAAACCAACGAGGGGCTGGTGCTGGGGTCATCCTCATCTCCCCTAAAAAGGGCGAGATTCCCATAGCAGTCCGCCTAGATTTCGAATGTTCCAACAACGTAGCTGAGTATGAAGCACTCATACAAGGCTTAAGGATTTCGAAAACTCTAGGGGCATCATGCATCGAGGTCTTTGGAGATTCGCTCCTTGTCATAAACCAGGTTTTAAAAATTTGGCAAGTACATAATGAAAAACTACTTCCATATCACGAGTTGGCCACTCGATTGGTCCAGTCCTTCCCATCGTGTAAACTCACACACGTAGGAAGAGAGGACAATGGCATCACCGATGCCCTCTCCTCCTTGGGTTCAGCCCTAAAGGTCGATCCCATTTCAGGGATCCGATCTTTAGAAATATAGCATGCGCCCAACCCATCCACACACGATCTGGATATTTGCCAAAATAACCTAGACGCTATTGAAAAACCCTGGTTTTATGACATAAAACACTTTTTAGAAAATGGGGGATTCGCCGAGGATGCCACATCCAAAGATAAGGCATTCATCCGTAAGATTTCGACCCGATACACCATTCTAGGTGGGGTTTTATACAAAAAAAGTTTTACCGGCATTCTGCTTAGGTATATCAACCTAGAGGAGGCTAGGATAGTGATGCATGAATTCCACGATGGAGAATGTGGAGGCCATGTCAATGCACATGATGGCAATGAAAATACTTAGAGGGGGCTATTTTTGGTCCACCCTGAAAAAGGATTGTCACGATCATGTTAGGAAGTGTCATCCATGTCAAGTGCATGGGCATGCCATTCATATCCCATCATCTGCATTGCATTCCGTGGTTAGCCCCTGGCCATTTACCATGTGGGCATTTGACATCGTAGGCCCCATATTTCCAAAAGCCTCGAATGGGCATCGATTTATTTTGGCAACCACAGAGTATTTCTCCAAGTGGGTGGAAGCCATTTCCCTAACCAACGTGCTGGGGCAACATGTGGTGGCTTTCATCCGGAGGAATATCTTGGCTCGATTTTAGGTTCCACGAGACCTTGTGTCTGATAATGGCACCCCATTCAAGAACGAGCGGATGGTTAAGTTGTGCAACACGTATGGCATAACTCACCACTTCTCCTCGCCCCCTATTACCCTCAAGACAATGGCCAAGCCGAAGCCACAAACAAGACTCTCATCAGCATAACTGAGAAAACTTTAGAGAAGGGTAGGATGTGGCGGTGGTTTGCTAAGATGGCTACGGGTGGCGGATGGAAGGGAGCTAGCTAGGGTATGGGATAAGGTGGTGGTGGATGTGGTGAAGTAGAGTGGGCAGGTCTTAGGGGGTTCAATGGAATGGCTGGGTATAGCTAGGGTGTTTAGGTAGTGGCGGGTAGTTAGGTTGGTTGTGGCTTGGCCGAATGGGAGTGGGGGAGGCGACGGATGGCTGATGTTTGGGGAAGATGGTGGTGGTGCAGGTGGTTGAGAGTGGAGGGGGAGTGGAGAAGAGGTGAGGTAGGGTATGGGGTACTAACCGAGTGGTGGGAGGCGGCGATTGGTTGAGGAGCAGCCGGATGTGGTGGATTGGTTGGTTCGACCGGATGAAGAGGATGGCGACGGGTGGCTGGGGAGTGATGGAGCAGGTGGAGCACGGCGGCGGCTGGTGGTGGTGCAGGTGGAGGAGCCGGCTGGGAGTGGGGCAGGTGGAAGTGGAGAAGAGGTGGAAGGTCGGCTGAAAATGGAGGACCCAAGGCTTTTTGTTTTTTGAAAAGTTTTTGTATAAATCATGGCCTTGGAACATGGAATCGTCCATGTCAGGGATATATACCCTTTTGGATTTTGGGATTTTGGATTCTGAGGCGATGGAAGACTTGGGCTTCCATGCAACCCTGGTTTGGGAGGTTTGTTTCTCAAAGAAAACCGTGTTTGGTCCTTTGAGAGACTTTGGATATTTCAGGATGTTTTTGTCTTCAAGGGAAACCGTGCTTGGTCCCTCGATAGACTTTGGATATTTTGGGGTGATGGAAGACTTGTGCTTCCATACAACCCTGAATTGGGAGATTTTGTCCTCAAGGAAAGCCATGCTTGGTTCCTTGAGGAACTTTGGATATTGCAGGGTGATGGAAGGCTTGAGCTTCCACACAACCTGTATTTGGGAGAATTTTTCTTCGAGGGAAGACAAGCTTGCTCCCTCGAATTTTTTGGCTTGCTCCCTAGGTTCAACTCCTGGTGCCCCTAGGGATGGATTTTTTTGTTTCAAAGCTCTAATCTTGGTTCGAGGGTACAAGACTAGGCTCGAAGAAGTGGGTTTTTCTATGGCAGGGTTGTGAGCTCCTAAGATGTCGATGCATGCATTAGGGGTCTCCATGTCTACCATTTTTTCAACTTCTTTTTGTTTTTGTTTTTGAAATTCTTTTGGCTGGTGCGGGATATTTGGCGCACCTTGAAAATTCTCTAACCTAGGCACATTTCGTGGGTTTGTGTGTGCAGAGGGGTTATCCAATGCATCTGATGACCCTATATGAAGAAGAGAGTCTTGAGAAGGATGGGTTTCAAGCATACCTCTTTGTGGCTTGTCTACCTTATCATGGTGAGAGCAGGCCGTTTTCCCGGGTAACTCTGTTTTGAGCCCCCGGGGTTTCACGAGGCGTTCCTTTTCGAAACCTACCTGTTTTTCACTCTCGTCCTTTTGTGGGGTGCGTGTTTTGTGTCCCACTCTGTGTGTGTGCCTAGACTTAGGACTTTCACTTGAATTTTTCGAAATTTCAAAGTTTGATTTTTCAATTTTTTTGTCTTTTTGCAAATTTTCAAGATTTTTTTGATTTTTTGAAACAAAAACAACTTTTTTCGAATTTTCATTGGAATTTTCGAATTTTGGATTTGTGGGAGTGGAGGGCTCACCCCTTTCTGGGTTTTGGCCTTTTACTTCAATTCCTTCGTCGATTTTGAATTTAGTTTTCTTTTCACAATCTTTGTGCGCCCGAGAAGAGCTGCTGTGAGATTTATGGGTTTTAAGCTCCTTGCTTAAAACATCCATTTTTTTGAAAGTTGCCCATATATCAGCTAGCATTTCTCGTTCTTTGGCTGTTTTGAAAACCTCTTTTGATTTACTTAATGAAGATTTTGGAAGTGTGGGAGTGGAGGACTCGCCCCTTTCTGGGTTCTGGCCTTTTACCTCAATTCCTTCGTCGATTTTGAATTTGGTTTTCTTTTCACAATCTTTGTGCGCCCGAGAAGAGCTGCTATGGGATTTATGGGTTTTAAGCTCCTTGCTTAAAACATCCATTTTTCCTTTGAAAATTGCCTCAGCTATTGCTTCTCATTTTTTGGCTTTTTTAGAAACCTCTTTTGATTTACTCGACGAGGATTTTGGCTTTTGCTCCATTTTTTGCAAATTTTCTAAGTATGTATGAATTTTGAAAAAAACCTTTTTTTTCGAAAATTTGTGTGTAACTTGTTTGTTTGAAGTCTACTTAAGTCTCAGGTCCCACCGGGCGTGCCAAATCTGTAGACACGAAAAATCTTCGTCTCTGGGTTCTTAGGCCTGAAGCGAATCTTTTTGTGCTTACGTCGCTTAAAAAGGGCGTGCCAGCTAGCTTACTCAAACTAGTGAAGTAGTTTTTGAAATATCTGACTTTTGAAAGGCGATTGTAGGCAAGCGGGATCTTTACGTCGCAGACCTTCTTGCACCGACGCGCAAGGGTCGGTCTGTACGCTTAGAGACTTCGTTTGAAACAAGTTAAACTCAAAAATCGATTTTTGAATAAACAGGTGTTTGAAAAACTTTGGAAATCATGCACTTGGCGAGTTTTTGCTTTTACTGGGCTTGGGCGACCCTAAGTTTTTCAATTTTAATCACTTGGGAGTGGAGTGTGTGCATCCAGTGGCCTAAGTTGGGCATTTTGTACGATTTTGTTCGGGTTTTGTTCGATGCAGGTATGCAACCTAGCTCGAGTATGGCGAGTATGCAATGCAACTCACACAACTTGAATGTAAAACCCAAAATTTAAAGACTTAGCAGAAGGGAAAACCCAAATTGAATGCAACTCACACGACTTAAATGTAAATTGCAGAAATTTAAATATATCTATATCTTAAGAGCGGAAAGGCTTAATGTGTGTGTGGGTGTTGTGTATAAATTGAAATGCAACACACGCAACTGAACCGTAAAACGCAGCAGAAGGGAGATATAGATATATATAAGAGCGAGAAGGCTCAATTGTGGCGTGAGTGCTTTGAGTGTATAAATTGAAAGGCAACTCACGCGACTTGAATTTAAAACCTAGCTGGAAGGGAAATACGTATATATACGTAAGAGCGGAAAGGCTCAAGTGTACGTGTGTGTATTTTGCATCAAACACATATATTACATCTGGGGGGAGACAAGCTCCGTTATTACAACCCCATATCGAATTGAATTAAGTTTAAAGTAATGTAAGAGAGTCAAGTTCGAGTACTTACACATTGCCTGCTCGGGCTTTTCTTTATCAGTGGGATCCGACCTTGGATATAACCGATGGATAGTCCTCTCGCTGCGAACCGATCCGATGCGTGGAGTTTTGGGTGGGATTCGATCGAGCCTAAGGCAAGGTGTAGGGGATCTAAGGTGAGGGGCTTAGGGTCTAAGTCCTAAGGTGATGGACGACCAGCTAAGGTTCGAGTTTGGTGAGGATCCTAGTGTGGATTTAGGAAGGGTCCTAAAGGAATGCTCGGCCAAGTGGTGGCCGAGCTTGTTTGATGTTTTGGAGATAGTCCTAGGGTGAGTCCTAAAGGAATGGCTCGGCCAAGGGTGGCCGAGCTGGACAAGTCTTAGGGTTAGTCTAGGTTAGGCCTTGGGGTGAGGTTGCTAAAAGAAATGGCTCGGCCAAGGGTGGCCGAGCTAGGCGGCTTGGGTTTAGTTTAGGTTGAGATTTTGGGATGAAATGGCTAAAGGGAATGGCTCGGCCAAGGGTGGCCGAGCTGGGGCAATGTGGGTTTGATTTAGTTTGGTATTAGGGACTCACTAGGACCGACCTAGGGTGAGCTCGGCCAGCTATTGGCCGAGCTTGGTATGGGTTTGGGTGGGACGGTTTTTGGGTAGAGTCTAGGTAGTTTTGCAAAATTCGGCCAGCATGTGTTTGGTCGAACCTTGTTGGGTTTTCTCAAGATAGTTAGGTGGTTTTAGAGGGGCAAAGGACAGAATGGCTTTGATGGGTTCTAGGGACTCACCTTGGCCACAGTTTGGGTGATCTCCACGCACCTTCTCTTCACATCAAGTGGGCCATCCATGGCTGCCGGATCCACATGAGCTGCAGCAAGTTTCTTTGGCGTGAAATGGTGGCTTCCTAGCTTACAAAACCAACCCACGACTTGTAAGAACAAAGGGGGAAACCAGCCCCCTTTGTTGACTTTTTTCCCTTCTCTCTCTCTCTCTCTCTCTCTCTCTCTCTCTCTCTCTCTCTCTCTCTCTCCTACCCAAGCAAAGTGGCGTGAGATTTCTTTTTTTGCAGCCTTCTTCAAGCCAACCCCTCACGTCCTTTTATAGACTTTCAACTTGGATATGGATCTTGGGTCTGGCTATCCGGATCCAATCCAAACCCTATGTGGATCTGGATCGTAGATCTCGGATATTTTGAGATCCAGATCCAATCCAAATATTTATTTGGGTTTGGATCTCGGATCTCGGATATTGGATTTTTGAGATCCATATCCAATCCAAACACAATTTGGATCTGGATCTAGATATTTTTGGGTCTAGACCCAATCTAGACTTTTCTTCTGCTCCTTGGTTTTCTGGTCCTTTCTGGTGCTTTTCACCGTCGGTTTCGAGCGGGCTTCGATTCATCGGACGCCCAACTCTGGCCTGGGTCTTCCCCAAGTCTTTGTTCCAACCGGTGTTCTGCTTTTCAGGACTTTTTCGGTGTTTGTTTCGGTCCGCCGTTTTGGTTTTTGGCCGATTCCTGTTGATATCGAACTCATATTCTCGCACGGATTCTGTTCTTCATTCTGACGGGATGTGTCTCAGACTTCTGTCAACTTCCTCAGGTATTGGGCTTCTTTCTGCATTTTGGAGCTGCTTTGTGCTTTTTCTTTGACCCAAATTACATTTTTACCCTTCTATCGGGCTTTTCTCCAAACAGGCTCTTTTTTCTTCCGTTTTTGAATAGGGGGTAGCTTTTGAGACTCTGGACTCGAATCCTCTTCTTGCCTGGGCTTTTCTTTTGCCTTTTGTACCTGTTTTCACATTTTAAAATAGGTTGTCATTTTTGGCTCAAAAGAGCTTTTTGTGTTTTTGAGAGTTTTTGATTTTTTGGAAAATTCGGGGTGTTTATAGTTCCTTTCGAAATCTTTTTCCAAAGCCTTACTAGGAGCAGCTATATACAAAATCTTTTTGGTATTTTCCAAATTTTCGATTTTTTTGGGTTTTTGTAAAACAAGAACCTTAGGAACTATACAAAGCACTCTATTTTCGAGTTTTTGTTTTCCCATTATTTTTGGTTTTTCTTCTTTTTTGATTTTTTTGATTTTTAGTTTTCCAAATGTTTTTGTATTTTTATGAAAGGGATCTTCCGTCATACCTACAAAGGGAAAACACTACGGGTTAGACTCGGAATAGGAGATCTAAATCGTAGGTCTCTTTTAGGATAGGCTCTAGGGCACTCTTGACCGAGGTGGTCACAGGGGGTAGCTCTGGCGCTATTTTGGGAGTATAGCTGGTCCCGTATCGGCTTGGGTTGGCCCTAGGAAGGATGGGCTCTAGGAGACCCTGGTTTTGTGCCCCTAGACTTTTGTAGGGCGTGTAGCCCATATTTAACAACATGTTCCACGATTTCTTATTCTTTGAAAAGTTTTGATAAAGATCGTGGTCCTGGAACTTGCTGTCGTCCGTATTATGTTTATAGCTTCTTGTCCAGGGGCTTTGGAAATAGGGAACGCTTGGGTTTTCCTAGAAGAGTTAGAATCGGGAGGGGGCCTGCTTTGGGCGGCCCCTTCACACATACAACCTTCCTAGGGTTGTTTAACACGAACCTTGGTGGCTCGATCACACTTTGCCCCAAGTTAGCCTCATGGGCCTGGGAGCTCGATAAACAAGGAGAGTTTATGATCCCCTGAAGTTGTGGGTGACTCTCACCTAGGATCACTACGACCTGGTCCCTGAAAGGGATCTTGACACACCTGTGGAAGGTGGATGGCACAGTGCACAAGCTGTGTATCCAGGGTCTTCCCAGCAACAGGTTATAATGGGGGTGGATGTCCAAGACATGGAACACCCCCGTGTGTGTGATCCCTCCCGTTTCCATCGGGAGTTCAATTGATCCTACCTCGCTCTTAGTCGTGCACGATTTTGAACACACACGAGCCTAATCAGCCCCTAAGATATAAATTTATGTATATACTTTAAATTATGTAGGGTTTTGCTTAAGTTGGGTGTGTCGTCTTTAAATTCTCGCACTCACACACATTGAGTCTTCGCTCTTATTTGTAAGACCCAAGTAAGGGCCGTGTTATACTATCCTTGGGTTTTACTTCATGTTGTGTGCGTAGTACTTCAATTCAAGCATTCACACACATTGAGCTTTCGCTCTTATTCCCAAGACCTTAGTTAAGGCCATACTGCAATTTATATTTGGGTTTTACTTCATGTTGTGTGCGTAGTACTTCAATTCAAGCACTCACAAATTGAGCTTTCGCTCTTATTCCCAAGACCTTAGTTAAGGCCATACTGCAATTCATATTTGGGTTTAATTTCATGTTGTGTGTGTAGTACTTCAATTCAAGCACTCACACACATTGAGCTTTCGCTCTTATTCCCAAGACCTTAGTTAAGGCCATATTGCAAGTTATATTTGGGTTTTATTTCATGTCGTGTGTGTAGTACTTCAATTCAAGCACGCACCCACATTGAGCCTTCGCTCTTATTTGCAAGACCCAAGTAAGGGCCCATATATACATTATATACGTATTTCTCTTCGGCAATTTCCCTTCGGCAATTTCCATTTCAAGTCATTTCCCTTCGGCAATTTCCATTTCAAGTCATTTCCCTTCGACATTGTCTTTAATTTCGGGTTTTCCCTTTGGAGTAGCGTGAGTTTGCATTGCATGTATGCCATACCACGAGTTAGTATGCATATTGCATCAAAGAAAACCCCATACTCCCGCTCAAAGTCGCCACATTTAGTGGAGTGTTCATAACACACACCTAGGTGGCCCGTAAAGGGATAAAAAGAAAGACTTAGGCACGTGCAAATCCACATGATCTAAAAATCTGAAAATCATACAAACAAGACCCGAATCAAACACCTCGAACCGCTTTCGTAGGCTTTTTCCACTCAAAAACTCGATTTTTAAAAGCGTACAGACTGACCCTTGCGCATCGGTGGAAGAAGGTCTGCGATGACAAGAGCTTGCTTGCTCACAGTCGCCACGTTAGAAGTCAAATTTAGAATATATCTTTGCTAGCTTAGGTAAGCTAGTTGGCATGCCCTGTTTATTTAAATAGGACTTAGACACACGAAAAGATTCGCTCCAGGCCTAAGAACCAGGAAAGCGGAGATTTTCTGCGTCTACAGTAGATTGGCACGCCCGGTGGGACGTGAGTCTTTCAAAAAATCGAGTTACTCTAGGAAACTTGCGAAAAGATTTTCAAAGAGGTTGTTTTAACTTGTTTTCTTTACTTTTACTAAGGAATTTTGAAAAAAGGCTTGAAAGCATGTCAAAATCCAACCCAAGTGAAGTGTTGAGCCAAGGCTCATGCGCATCAAGTTCTCACTCTAGGAGGATTTTGAAAAACAAGATCAAACTAGACGAGATAGAGGACCTGAGAAGGGAATTCGAGGCCAAAATCGATGCTCTCAGCCAAGAGGCTGAAGTAGGCGATTCGTGTTCATCGAACGGTGAACAAAAGGCAAAAAGAAAATCTGAAAAACCTCACAAGCACAAAGAAGCCTCCGTAATGGAAGGCAACCAATACCACGAGTCCTTCACACAAAAGGACCGTAAAGCCCTACAGCAGCTGCTGAAAGGGCAAAACAAAGAGAAAAGAAGTTACGCCCTGTCTGATTTCCTTCCTATGGATTACGAAATAGACAGTGACGATGAAATACCGAACTTCCATCAGTATGATGGCATGGAAGACCCTAGGTCTCACTTGCAACTTTTCTCGTGTCAAGCCCATAAGAAGAAAAAAGACTCGATGAAATGGGTGTATTGGTTCCCTTTATCCCTTAAAGGCACAGCTGCCAAATGGCTGGCTTCCTACGATTTAAGCCAATTCGCTACTTTTGAAGAGTTAGCGAACTGCTTCATGCAAAGATTTGCACACAACGTAAAAGTCACGCCAACTCTGAATACTTTAAGGGATACAAAGCAAGGCGTGAACGAAGACGTGCATGCCTTCATTATACGATGGAGGTCACTTTTGGGCCAAGTGCGAGAGCCCATATCCGAAGGATGCGCAGTCATGCTCATCCAGGATAATTTTAAAAGCGAGTTAAAAACCCTTCTCTCGCTCCATGAGATCTCAACTTTCCATAAGTTGATAAAAAAGGCATCCCTTTTCGAAACAAACTTGAGAAAAGGGACATACGATCACTTATGGAAAGGAAGTGCCGTTTCTAAAACTCACTTGGAAAAGCCCATCACTTATGGGCTACCCACGATGGACAAAGGGGCAAAGCCCCATAAAATCACCAATGTCCGGGTGGATCCAGGCGTGGCAGGCACTTCTAAAAATTTTGAAAAGCTAGAAAACAAAAGGGAGCGAACCTTTCAAAAACCGATTGAAAAACGGGAGTACACACCACTGGGGCAACCTGTGTCGGAGGTCTTAGACCTCCTACTTGCCCAGGGCATGATCGAACTTCCCGAAATCCCCGAAGGAGTCACTTCCAAAGGGGGGTATTTAAATCGATTTTGTAAGTATCATCGGCTCAAAGGCCATGACACGAAACGTTGTTTCTCCCTTTTAAATAAAATCGAGAACTTGATAGCGGAGGGCCGACTCCAGGTTACTGTAGAACCTGAGCCACCTCAAGCGATCTTCAAAGAACCCTTTCCCAAACATGCCAGTGGCAGTGGGAAAGGAAAGGAGGTATGTACCCTCACCTTTTCAAAGGACTAGTGCAAAATTTTGAGTCTGGTCGACCCACTTGTGCGCCCATTCTTGTACTGTACAAGAAGCCCGCCCAAGTCATCATCCGGGGACCACCAAGAGTCAAATCCCCGGCTAAACCAATTTTAAAACTCCAAGGTGCTCCTCAACTCATACTTAAAGCCAATTTTAGTGCGAACCCTAGGCTGGTCGTGGGGGAAGTGACTAGATCCGGAAGGATCTATCAACCCCCACACCTACAAAGTTCTAAAAAGGTGGTCAGTATGCCTGGGCCCTCAAAAGCATGTATTCCTGGAGTTCTTACTTATAGCTGGTCCGGAGGTGACTTGCTTGAGCGTAGGCTTGGCTTCGCCTTGGGCTGCAAGAGGGAGCTCCTCGAAGTCGAACGACAAGGGGAGATGCTGGCTGGGTGACTCGGGTGCACGGGAAGGATGCCTTGAAGGTGGCCGGCTGCTAGGAAGGGGCTGCCTTGGTGTTTTGGGCTAAGGTGACTAAGGAAGGTCACTAAAGGATGGGCTGGGATTAAGGAAGATAGTAAAGGGAGCCTAAGGGAATTGCCTAAGGGAAATGCATGGCTGGCCGGGAGGTGGTGCAGTCGGCTAGGGTGGCTGACTAAGGGGAGTTTAGTGGTGGCCGGCTGCAAGGGTGGCTAGGGATGTTATGGATGGGAGGGGAGTTAGCTAGGGTGTGGTGTAAGGTAGAGCTAAGGGCTGGTGGAAAGGGATATGGGCAGGTCCTAGGGAGCCAAGTAGAGTGGCCGGGTGTTACTAGGGGAAGTGGTTCATGGCGGGTGGTGGAAATGGTTGAGGTCTAGCCGAAGGGGTAAGGGTGGCGGATAGGTGGTGTTGGCGGGAGGTTGTGGTGGCGTGGGTGGTTGAGAGTGGAGGGGGAGTGAAGAAGAGGTGGAGCTAAGGGTAGGGTACTAACTGAAAGGGGAAGAAGCTAGCGGATGGAAGAGGGGCAGCTGGGTGCTTCGGGTGGATGGGATTCAACTGGGAGTTGAAGGTGGCGCGAGGTGAAGCTTGGTGGAAGCAGTGGTGGTGGAGGTGGAGCTTGGCTGGGAGGCAGTGGCGCAGGTGGAGCAAGGTGGAAGGCTCGGTTGGAAGGGGATTGGCCAAGGTCGGCTGGGCCAAGGTGGACCGGAGTGCTTGGAAAACCCGCCCCTTAGGGGGGGGGGGGGGGGGGGTTTATATAGGTTGGTGAAGGGTGGTTGGGGCTGGTTTTGAGGAGGTGGTAAGGTGGTTTAGGTGGTGGTGGTGTGGTGATAAGGTGGGCTTAGCTAGGTGGGTTGGTTTTGTGGTGAGGTTTAGTGAGGTGGGTTAGGTGATTAGGCTAGGATTAGGTTAGGTTTAAGGAAATTAGGCTAGGTTTAGGGGAGGATTAGGGAAGTGGGTTAGGTGATTAGGTTGGGATTAGGGAAGTGAGTTAGGTGATTAGGCTAGGTTTAGGACGGGATTAGGGTAAAAGGATAGGATTAGGGGTTTTTGATTAGGATTGGGTTAGGGAGCTCCCTTTGCATCACCCATAGACCTTGTTGCATCATGTTGGTGCAGCCCTAGGTTAGGTTTTGGCTAATACAAGCTTAAACCCATGTTAATTAGGCTAACCCACATGATTAACCCCAAACTTGACACACAAGTCAAGCTTAATTACAATCACTCCCAAATCTTATCCTCCCCCACTCTCTCTCATGCCCATAATCCCACATGAATTTCAAGTGGGCCCCACCTCCATTTATGAGAAGGTGATGTGGGCCATGGATGTGGATATTGGATTGGATCTCTGGATCCAAATCCAAATCCACACATAGGTTTGGATTGGGATTTGGATATATATGGTCCAGATCCAATCCAAACTGAATTCTGACTCCTTCAGGCTGTGTTCGAAACGAACAGTTTGTGCGGGGTCTGACAGCATCAGTACTCCGTCTGCGTTGGGTCTTTGCCAACATGGTCGTCCGCTTCTGTTTTCACCTTTCGGAGATGATTTCAAGTGATGTTTTGCTGATAACAGGGTCTTGGACGTTCGAGATCCTGGGGGTGGATTCAATACGAGAGTTGCTGTGCCGAGCTCGACATGTGCTCCGGTTTCGGGCTCTCTTTAGCTCTTCTGGTCCTGCTTTGATCTGGCCAAGCTGCTTCGGGGGTTTCAAAATGTGTTTTAAAAGGCTTTTAAAACCATATTATACATATTTAAAACATATAAAGTTTAAAACATATGTACAGGGTTGTCTGGAAGGCTCCTGGGTTTTCAGACTCAAAAATAGCCCTTTGGGGCGGCTTTTATAAAACAAGGTTGATTTGAGAAATTCGTGGGATTTCAGGGTGTTTACAGGTACGGGGCTTTCAAAACACTATTTATATGCTTAAAACAATATTTACAGGGTTTAAAACAATATGTATAGGGTTCTGAAGGCTCCTGGGTTTTCAGAACTTAAAATGGCCCTTTGGGGCTGATTTGCAAACCAGGCATTGATTTTAGAAAGTCGTGGGATTTTGGGGTGTTTACAATCACATCCACCGCCTTACACTCCACACCCCTGCCGTAACCTCTTGCCTAGCACCCCAACTCATCCTACCCTACCACATACCACCTAGCACACCTGTGACCTCCCTTGCCTATCCCACATTTAAGTCGAGCGGGGTTTTACATTCTAAGTCGTGTGAGTTGTCTTTCAATATATACACAACACACACGCCCACATTGAGCCTTTCCACTCTTAAGATATAGCTATATTTCCCTTCTGCAATTTCCCTTCAGCTATGTCTTTCAATTTCGGGTTTTAAGGTTCAGTTGTGTGAGTTGTATTGCATATCCACCATACTCGAGATAGTGCGTATACTTGCATCAAACAAACTCCGAACAACCCGTGCAAATACGCCAAGACTTAGGCACTTGATGCACACACCTCATGCTTAGGTAAATAAAAACTCAAAGACATAGATACGTGCAACCCCACGTAAATAAAATCTGCAAATAGGCAAACAATCACTCAAATACTTTCATACTCTTTTCAAAAGTCCATGCTTGTTTAAAATCGATATTTTCTAAAGCATACAAACTGACCCTTGAGCATCGGTTCAAGAAGGTTTGCGACGAAAAAAGCCCACTTATCCATAGTCGCCCCATAAGTCAGATATTTCAAAACATACTTCGCTAGTTTGAGTAAGCTAGCTGACACACCCTTTTAAAGCGACTTAGACACGAAAAAGGTTCACTTCAGGCCTAAGAACCCAGAGTGAAAATTTTTGCGTGTCTACATGTCATACTATAAAATTATGAAAAAGATTATTGAACCTAGGTTAAAATAAGTATCGAATACAATAGAGAAACAATTTGGATTCATGTATGGTAGATCTACTATTGAAGTGATTCACCTATTGAGATATAGATATGTTATGTAATATTTTGCAGCAAAAAAAGAACCTTCACGTGATATTTATTGATATAGAAAAAGCTTGCAATAGGATGGTATGAGATGTTCTTTAAAGAACTTTTGAGAAAAAAGGTATTGTATTGACATAAATAAATCTTATAAGAGACAAGTATGATGGTGCTAAAATATGTGTGAGAACTCTTAAAAGAATGACAAACTCCTTTGAAGTTAATATTGGGTTACATCAAGGATCAACTTTAAGATCATATTTATTTATATTGGTCATTGATGAGTTAACAAAACATACTCAAGGTAATTCCTTGGTGTATGTCATTTACAGATGACATTATGTTTTTAGATGAGTAAGAAAAAAGTTAATAAGAAATTTGAACTATGGAGAGAAACATTAGAAAGTAAGGCTTCCGACTTAGTAGAACAAAGAAAGAATATAAGAAATGTATGTTTGATCATTTGGCTACTTCAAAGGACATAGAAATTAAAATTGACATACATTGCATCTCTCATAAGAAAAGTTTGTAAACACCTGTAAACAACAAAAATTTTCACTTCTGGTTTTAAAGCCGGAAATGAACCTTTTCGTATCTGCGTCGTTTCTATGGACGTGCCAACTAGCTTGCTCAAGCTAGCGAAGATTTTGAAATATATGACATTTTAAGGCAATTGTGAGCAAGCGGGATCTTTTCACTTTAAACCTTCTTGAACTGGTGCTCAAGGATCAGTTTAAGCGCTTATAGACTTTGATAAAACAATTTGGACTCTAGAAAAGAGACAAGTGTTTTGAAAACTCGAGTTTATGCCTATGTTTGCAAGTTTTATATATGGGGGCAGTGCGATTCCAAGTCTTTGAGTTTTAGCTATTTAGGCTGGATATGTGTGTGCACAAGTGGCCTAATTTCAGCGTGTTTGAGTATAGATTCGGGTTTTCTTTGAAAACACACGAATGCAAGGATGCACAAATATTTTTCGGGTTGAGATGATGATGTGAGCTAGAATCGAATTGTAAGCAACTCACACAACTAAATGTAAATACCCAAAATTGAAAGTGCAACTCACGCAACTTAAGGGAAATACCCGAAATGTAAAGCAACTCACACGACTTGAATGTAAATTGTAAAATTGAAATATACTTATATCTTAAGAGCGGAAAGGCTCAATTGTGAGTGAGTGCTTTTGGTGTGTAAATGGAAAAGACAACTCACACGACTTGAATTGAACTTGCCAAAATTGAAATATAAGTATATAGTAAGAGGGGAAAGGCTCAATTGTGAGTGAGTGCTTTTGGTGTGTAAATGTAAATGACAACTCACACAACTTGAATTAAGCTCACCCAAAATGTAAATGCGTACACGACTTAATGTAAAACTCACGCAGCTTGAAAGTATATAAGTATGTTATATCTTATGAGCAACAAAGGCTCAAAATGTGCGTAAGAGTGTAGAGCAAATGCTCGAGTGCTTTTGTGTGCGAGTGTGAAATTTAAATGACAAACTCACACGACTTGAATGTAACAACCCAAATTGAATTGCAACTCACACAACTTTCACTAAAGTAAATACCCAAAGGGAAATATATACTTTAGCTTAAGAGCGGAAAGGCACAATGTGTGTGCAATCATGTGCAATTAAGAGCGGAAAGGCTCAAGTGCACGTTGGTGTTCCTTGTGTACGACTAAGAGCGATAAGGCTCAAGTGTGCGTGCGTGGCTTGTGTATTAAGCACGAATATTACATTTCAGGGAGAGACTACGCTCCATTATTACAACCCCATGTTGAATTAAATTAAATTTCAAATGAGTAAGGTAAAAACCGAATTTAAACACTTACAAGTAGTCGACTTTTCCTCTCAACTTGCTCGGGTCCGTCCACCTTGGCAGCCAATAGATAGGTCTCCCTAGGTGGGTTTGGACGTGAGAGTTTAAGCTTAGGGTGTGCTTGGGGGCAGTTGGGTGCTTGAGGCTTACTTGGGGCTAAGTTCAGCCAAGACGTGGGTTGGCTAAGGTAAGTGGGTCACGACCAGGGAGATGGGGTGCTGGTTCGGCTAAGGTGGGATGATGGCTTGGACTAAGGTGTGGCAGGCGGTGCTAGGGAGAAGGTGTAGGTGCTGGGAGAGGTGTGGTGTGGCGCTAGGGCACGGGAGTGGTGCGTTGCGGCAGGCAGCAGGTGCGCCTAGGCGCGCATTGGGGGTTTCGACTGGAGTTGGGGTATGGCAGGTGGTAGGGCAGGTAGAGGGTGTGGCATGGTGTGTGGCAGGTGCTAGGGCACTGCGGCAAAGGCTGTGACGGGGGTATGGTAGACGCTAGGGCACTGCAGGGAGCCAGATGGTGTAGGGAATGGGTAGGTGATAGGGTGTTCGGCTGGGGTACCAGCCAAGTGGCTGGGGAATGGCGGGCAATGCGCAGGTGGGGTGTGGGCTAGTAGAGCTAGGGAAGGTGAGGGGGTGTTGCGGGAATTGGGGTAGAGGTGGCAGGGTGTTCGGCTGGGGATTGAACTAGAATCAAACCGAGTGCAGCTGCACTCGATTAGGTTTAGACTAGGTCGGTGGGGTAGTGGGTTGGGCTTGGTCTAAATCAAGGTAGGTTAGAGAGTGGCTGGGTTATGGTTTAGGTGGTTCGGTGTAGGTCAAGTGGGGAAGTTGGTTAGGTCTACGGTGGTCCAGCCAAGGGACAAAAGAGAGTCGGTTTGGGGCAGGTAGGCTAGGTTGGGGTTAGGTTTAGAGACCTACCTCTTGGAGCCGGTCCACCTCATGTAGCCTTTTGTCCACGCCGTTCCTCAAGTCGGTGCAGCCATCCTTCATGTTGGTGCAGCCATCCTTCATGTTGGTGCAGCCCTAGGTTGAGTCTAGGTCCATACAAGGCTCGAACCCACCCTCTTGATCAAGCCCACAAGGCTAGCCCACCTTGACCAAAGTCAAGCCTACCAACCTTCTCTCTCCTACTTTATGGCCTCTCTCTCTCTCCAAGCCTCCCAAGAGAATTCACGTGAACTTTTATGCCCCCCCTCACCTCTATTTATAGGCAAGGGGTTGGGTCTTGGGTTTGGATCTTGGATTTGGATTTTGAGATCCAAATCCGATCTAAACACTATTTGGGTATGGATTTGGATATTTGGGTCCAAATCCAACCCAAATTTTCATTTCTTCGGTCCTTCTTGGCGTTTCGAGAAGGACAGTTTTCGCGGGCCCTGGCTTCATCAATGCTCCATCTTGGGCTGGGTCTTCCCCAACCTTTTCGTCTGAACTCCTTCTCACCTTTCTGGACTCCATTTCGGTTGATTTTTGATATTTCAAGCTTAGACTTGGATTTCTGATGATTTGGTTGATGCTTTTGACTTTGTATTTCATGCTTCGGGCTTGAAGTCTACTTCTGGCCTGGACTCTCCTTTTGCCTTTTGATCCTGCTTTTATCAAGCCAGGCTGAATTCTGGGCTTCTGAACCTGCTTTTGGAGCTGATTTTCATCAGGCTCCACCTGTTGGATTTGGCTTTTTTACAAAATGGGGACTTGGCCCAAGTTTAAGAAATTCATGTTTCGAACGGGTTTTCAAACAGAAGTTTAAAGCTTTTGGAACTTCTGGGTTTTCGAAAACTCAAAATTTGGTTTTGAAATGGATTTTTCAAACCAGGTGTTTGTTTTGGAAAATCATTTGATTTTGGGGTGTTTTCAGATGCCCCTCTTTGGCATTATCCAAATTTATTTGGATAATGGCAAAGAAGACAACACCCTTATTTGCTTTCTCCTTGGATTCGTCTTCGAGAATATGGGATCGTCCCAATTTTGAGAAAACTTTTCCTTTGTGCCCAGTAAGAGGGGATTTTAGCCAAACGGGACTCTACCTAATGCGGTGCTGGTGCAAATGGGGATTGTATAGATATCCATGCTTGCACATATGAGTGAATGACATGGAATCATATGCTAGGAAGTATGGTTTCCTAGAGACTTAATGGAATGGTCGAACTTGGGAGTCTTATGAAGACCTGCTGCACCAAGTGAGTTGGTCTTATGTTGCTCGATGTTCGAGGTCTTCTTAATTCATTTTTGAGAGAGGAAAACTCTTTTAGCTTCAATCCTAAGGATTTTCAGCTTCTCGTGTTTCCCTTTACTTGAGTTTTAACCCTTGCTAATCTAGCGGAGGTTTTATAAGAAAATCAAGTAGCATTTCAAAATTTCTACACCTTACTCAACAATGTCTAATTCTCAAACAAAATGAGATTCAAGTAAGCAAATCCTATTTTTACTTTAGGACTCCTTGAAACGAACCTTTCTTCACTTGGGTAAGTCGCAGGGATGGGGAAAGAGTTACCACAGTCCCTTCTGGAGCATCCTGTGGTTTGAGGCAAAGAGGCGAAAAACTGCTCTTTTGAGCTTTTGGCTACTTTTCCTTTTTTTCATAGAGGGTCTCCCTTTGGGAGTATTTTTTCTTTATTCTCTCTTTTCCATAGAAGAAACGATTTTTCCTTTTCAATTCAGCTTTCTTTTGGAAAGAGACTCTTGTAGGGATTTCCCTTTTTGCTTTTTGCCAAGTTTTCCTTTTGGGGAAGAGAAGAGAAGAGGGGAAGGACTTATCCCAATGATCTACTCGATTCATCCCAGATCAGCCTATTTAGAAATAGCACGTAGTACTTGCAAGTATCTTGCTATTTTGAACCAGGCCTTCCTTTGTAAGAAGAAGAATTTTGAAATGTGTTTATACTTGCAGTAAGGTTCCAGTGTGTTTATTATTGTTCTTCTCAATTCTATCATGCGTCAGTGGTAGAATTTATATGGTTCTATGACTTATACTTTTTTATGAGGATATACTGTTATCTTTTACTTATAGTAATATGACATCTTCAGAATTTGTTGTAGGCAGCAGTGGACCAGTATGGCATCTGTTTGTCCATTTGCTACAGCCAAAACTACTAGGGAGAACTGTCCCAAAAGGATAGATGATAACCAAGGGAGACACAAAAGGGGAACTTCTGACAAGAATGTCAATGAATCGTCTCTTACTGCAACAGGAAAGTGTCCCTTCGGTTATGATTCTCAAACATTTAAGTTGGGACCACTTAGCTGTGTGATCTGTCAAGCTCTTCTGTTTGAAGCCAGCAAATGCTTGCCATGTTCTCACAAGTACTGCAAGTGAGTGTTGCCCACTATTTCCTTTAACTTCCTGGTGTTACTTTGTTCCAGTCTACTCCAATTTATACATATCACCTTTCTTGTTGGTTAGAGCATGTATTTCTCGCTTCAAGGACTATCCTATCTGTGGAGCTGACATAGTGAAACTTGAGTCTGACGTAGAATTGCAAGAAATGGTTGATCGTTTGATAGAAGGACATGCTAGAATAAGAAGGTCCCATACATCAGATGTGAAGGAAGTGGAAGGAAAGCAGCCAAAGAATGTAATCTATGAGGATGTCTCTTTGGAGCAAGGCACTTTCTTGGTACAAGAAGCAATGAGGGTGAGTTTCTAGACGACTATGTTCCCAGGGGAGGCATTCCATATTGGCTAGTTATGCCGCTTGCTATCTGAGCTTATAGATGCATCATTCTCTTTCTGTTTAAGTTTGTGCAATTATTTGATTTTTCACGTTCAGGCATTTCGAGCCCAAAACATAGAAAGTGCAAAGTCAAGGTTCTCTCTCTGTGTAGAAGATATCAGGGAGCAAGTAGAAAAGGTGGGGAATACTTCAGAATTGTGCACACAGCTTGGGGTTGTCTTTGGCATGCTTGGTGACTGCAGGTCTCTCTCTCTCTTACTTGATCATCTATTCTGGATCTTTTTCTCCTTTATGTAGTTTGTAAGATCTGCCTATAAAATGCACCCACCCTTTCTTGGTTGATCAGTTTTCTATTATCTGTGGCTTAGGTTTCTACAACTTTATCAATATTGTGCAGAATGGTCTTGTATCGCTTTTCTAAGTTTTTCCTTTCGTGTTTGTTATTCAAATGTATTGCAGTCGAGCACTAGGTGATGCCTGTTCAACAGTAAGCTATTTTGAAGAAAGTGTTGAGTTCCTTTCTAAACTGCATATTGATGACTTGGAGGTCTGTAAAAGATGTGCCCTTAATCCCCATCTTTTCAATTTGGGAACCATGTTTTTGCTTTTCTTTGCATTTCAAAAATCATCATAGTTTTGGCTGTGCTGTTAATTAGGTGATGCACACTCTCTCTGTGTCACTTAACAAGATTGGTGATCTTAAATACTATGATGGGGATCTAGAAGTAGCCAAAAATTATTATGCCCGTGCCCTGGATGTTCGTCGTAATGCAGTTAAGGATCAGTCAAAGATGCCATCTCAGGTGAGCAGAATTACTGAATACTTTTCATTACACCTTAGACTTTTTTGTCGAGAAGAATTAAGTAACTAACATGAAGATTCTAGTTTATAAACCATTTTACCATCAAATGAATCAGATTGCTCCTCGATTTGTAGACCTATGGTTGATAGTTGAACTTGTCTCCTCTTTGTTCCTGGGCTCTTTCAATGTAGAGATCTATCTTACAGCATTCATGGAAGCATGCCCCTGCATTTGATGATTCTGGAGTTACCAGGGATATGTTTGATTTTCAATGTTTTGCCTTGGCTTTAGTTTTTGCGGCACCAACCGACTTTAATTTTAGCCATGTGCTGCAAATACAATCATGCCAAGCTTAAACCATATAAATGAATGAAAAGCATATAAATGAAGTGGATGTTCTTCAGCAGGTTGCTCACACATATGTCTCCAATAATGACTAATATGACTTGGGTGGTGTTCCCTTGGCGTCAAGCCAGATCTTTTTTGGAGGACTTGAAAAGAGTGGAAGAATATACTGTTCTCTTTGGGCAACATTGGGTTAGCGAATATGAAAATGAAGTTCTGTGGTGTCTAATGTTAATTTTAACCGGATAGGCCCAGGCCACTAGGGCCTAGGCCAATCAACTAGCCGTTACTGTGTTGTGCACAGCACAGCAACCATCAACCCTTCTTCAAGGGTTGCTCTCTCTCATTTCATGCTATGTACACTCCTTGTAAACTCTATAAATACCTCACTAATTCATGAATAAAGTATGTTGTCTTGGTACAACTTTTCATTTGTATTTTGTATGCTTCCACTCTCTTGTTTGACGTATTTGAAGTTTGGCATCCATACTTGGATGACTTTGGATTCTTGGCGATTCGTTGGATTTGCTTCGTGAGCATCAACCTTCGATTATCAACAAATATTTACATGGTATCAAAGCCTCAGATTAATGAAATCGAGTGCATTGGGAAGCGTGTTGCAGGTGCAAATTTTGAGAAAACATACCAAACTCAAGGTTAGTTCAAATCTTTTGATTTTGTATGAAATGGAAAGCAAAAATGAGATGTTTATGTTGAAATTAATCAGCAACATAAACTTCTTTATTGATGAAAGCCGAATACAAGAAGAAGACACTGAGGTGCTGGTCGGCCAATTCTTGCCGCCACCCTCTAATTCTTGTTAAAAACTAATGGCATCCCTAATGACTACTTATATGGCTGATCTAACTTAAAAGTCTATAATACCCCTAGTAAGTGATGTAAACACCCCGAAATCCCACGAATTTCTTAAACAAATCTGGTTTTGTACAAGCAGCCCCAAAGGGCTATTTTGAGTCTGGAAACCCAGGAGCCTTCCAAACAACCCTGTATATATGTTTTAAACTTCATATTTCAAAAATATATAATATAGCTTTTGAAAACCTTTTAAAACACGTTTTTGAAACCCCGAAGCAGC
Source organism: Brasenia schreberi (assembly GCA_036023115.1). Lineage (NCBI taxonomy): Eukaryota > Viridiplantae > Streptophyta > Magnoliopsida > Nymphaeales > Cabombaceae > Brasenia > Brasenia schreberi. The sequence continues at coordinate 19,927,490 of JAYKKT010000072.1, forward strand.
TTGGCCTAATCCCAACCTAATCACCTAACCCACTTCCCTAATCCTTCCCTAAACCTAGGTTAATTTCCCTAAACCTAGCCTAATCCTAGCCTAATCACCTAACCTAGTGTAGACGCGCGAAAATCCCTGCCTCCTTGCCTTTTTCAGGGCTTGGAGCGGATCCTCTCGTGTGTCTAAGGCCTATGTATGCAAACAGGGCGTGCCAGCTAGCTTACCTAAGCTAGCGAAGATATTTTTAACATTGACTTCTAAACGTGGCGACTGTGAGCAAGTAAGCTCTTGTCGTCGCAGACCTTCTTGCACCGATGCGCAAGGGTCAGTTTGTACGCTTTGCAAAAATCGAGTTTTTGGAGAGAAAGTCTACGAAGCGGCTCGAGGTGTCTATTTCTGGTCTTTAGAATGCAATTGCAAGTTTTAGATCACGTGGATTTGCACGTGCCTAAGTCTTTTCTTTTATCCCTTTTTGGGCCACCTAGTTTGTGTGTTATGAACACTCCACTATGTGGGCGAATTCGAGTGGGGCTTGCTTTGATGCAATATGCGTCCTACCTCGTGGTATGGCGTAGATGCAATGCAAACTCATGCTACTCCCAAGGGAAAACCCGAAATGTAAAGACAATACTGAAGGGAAATGACTGAAGGGAAATAACCGAAGGGAAATAACTGAAGGGAAATAACCGAAGGGAGATATGTATATAGATTATGTATATGAGCCCTTACTCGGGTCTTGCAAATAAGAGCGAAGGCTCAATGTGGGTGCGTGCTTGAATTGAAAGACTTACACACACGACATGAAATTAAACCCAAATATAAATTGCAGTATAGCCTTGACTAAGGTCTTGGGAGTAAGAGCGAAGGCTCAATGTGTGTGAGAGTGCTTGAATTGAAGTACTACACACACGACATAAATGAAACCCAAATATAACTGCAATAAGGCCTTTACTAAGGTCTTGGGAGTAAGAGCGAAGGCTCAATGTGTGTGAAAGTGCTTGAATTTGAAAGACTTACTCACACGACATGAAATGAAACCCAAATAGTATAGGTCGGCCCTTACTTGGGTCTTTCAAATAAGAGCAAAAGCTCAATGTGTGTGAGTGCTTGAATTGAAAGACTTACTCACACGACATGAAATGAAATCCAAATAGTATAGGTCGGCCCTTACTTGGGTCTTTCAAATAAGAGCGAAAGCTCAATGTGTGTGAGTGCTTGAATTGAAAGACAACACACCCAACTTAAACAAAACCCTTCGAAAATGAAAGTATATATATACACTTATGTATTAGGGGCTGATTAGGCCCGTGTGTGTTCAAAATCGTGCACGACTAAGAGAGTGCACGTGTGTGGTTGTGCCAAGCCACGTTATTACAAGCGGGGGGAGACTATGCTCCGTTATTACAAACCCGTATCAAATTGAATCTCAAGCAAGTATACAACTAAAGACCGAGTTTAGGCACTTACGAGTAGCTGGTCCGTAGAGGCCTTGCTTGAGCGTGGGCTTGGGCTTCGCCTTGGGCTGCAAACGGGAGCTCCGCGAGGATAGGTGACCAAGGGTGCTGGCCGGCTGCAAGTGGGGTGCGGGATAGGCGCCTCGAAGGTGGCCGGTTGCAAATGGGTGTCGCCTCGATGTGGGGGGTTAAAGGGGCTGGACCAAGTGAGTGTTTGGGGTCACTAGGAGAGTCGAGGGTTTAGGGAAGGTGGACCTAAAAGGGGAGTTTATGGGAAGGCCGAATGGGAGTCCTATAGGGTGGAAGAAATGGCTGACCGGGTGCAAATGGGATGGTTAGGTAGTGGCCGGTAGTTTAGGTTGTATTAGTTTCGGCTAAGTGAAAAGGGTGGTGACAAAGGGCTGAGATGATGATAGGGTAGGTGGCTAGGAGTGGAGAGGGAGTAAAGAAGGATTTAGGGAGAGTTGGGGAATGCTTACCGAATGGGGAGAGGTGGCGGATGGAAGAGAGAAGCCGGGTGTAGATGGGATGGAGAGCAAGTGTGGCGTCCGGCTGGGAGAGGGTGGTGGCGTCCGGCTGAGAGATGGTGGTGGATGGAAGAGAGAAGGTGGCGGTGCAGGTAGTGCTGGTGGAGCAGGTGGAGCAGGCGGGCAGGTTCGGCTGGGTGAGGAAATGGGGGAAAGAGAGGGCCCTGCTGGGTGAGGTGAGGGTTCTTGCTAGCAAAACCCGCCCCCAAGGGGGGGGTTTAAATAGGGATGGGTAGGTCGGTTAGGGCTGGGCTTGGGGTAGTGGTTAGGTGGTTTAGGTAGGATGGTATGTAGATAAGGTGGGCTGGAAAGGGTTGGGCCAGATATTTTGAAAACTAGGGGTTTGGGTAGATTGTGGGCTAGGGGTGGTTTAGGGGTTTAGGGCTAGGTTAGGTGGTTGGGTTTTAGGGTGAGGTTTAGTGAGCTAGGTTAGGTGATTAGGCTAGGTTTAGGCTAGGATTAGGGAAATTAATCTAGGTTTAGGGAAGGATTAGGGAAGTGGGTTAGGTGATTAGGTTCAGATTAGGGGTGGATTAGGGGTTTAGGCTAGGATTAGGCGTTTTGGGTTAGGTTTAGGTGAAGGAGCTCCCTTTGCATGGCCCATAGACTTTAACCACCTCATGTTGGTGCAGCCCTAGGTTAGGTCTTAGCTAATTACAAGCTTAAACCCACTCAATTAGGCTAACCCACATGATTAAACCCAAACTTGACACACAAGTCAAGCTTAATTACAACACTCTTGATATTTTCCATCCCCACTCTCTCTCATGCCCAATATCCCACGTGAATTTCAAGTGGGCCCCACCTTCATTTATGAGAAGGTGATGTGGGCCATGGATATGGATATTGGATTGGATCTCTGGATCCAAATCCAAATCCAAATCCACATATGGGTTTGGATTGGGATCTGGATATATATGGTCCAGATCCAATCCAAGCTAAACTCTTACTCCTTCGAGCTGGGTTCGAAACGGACGATTCGTGCGGGGTCTGACAGCATCAGTACTCCATCTTTGTTGGGTCTTCGCCAACATGGTCGTCCGTCTCCGTTTCTGCCTTCCGGAGATGACTTCAAATGATATTTTGATAAGAATAGGGTCTTGGACGTTCGAGATCCTGGGGGTGTGAATCAGATACAAGAGTTGCTGTGCCGGGCTCGACCTGTGCTCCGGTTCCGGGCTCTTCTTAGCTCTCCTGGTCCTGTCTTGATCGGGCCAAGCCGCTTCGGGGTTTCAAAACATGTTTTAAAAAGGTTTTAAAAGCTATATTGTATGTTTTCGAAATATAGAGTTCAAAACGTATGTACAGGGTTGTCTGGAAGGCTCCTGGGTTTCCAGACTCAAAAAAAAGGGCCCTTTGGGGCTGCTTGTATAAAACCAGGTTGTTTTGAAGAAATTCGTGGGATTTCGGGGTGTTTACACCTAGCTCACTAAACCTCACCCTAGAACCAACCCACCTAACTAAACCCTAAACCACTAAACCACCCCATCTAAACCTAGCACACCATATCCCCCAAAACCATTAAAACAAAATATCTGGCCCTACCCTTTCCAGCCCACCTTATCATCATACCACCCTACCTAAACCACCTAACCACTACCCCAAACCCAGCCCTAACCGACCTACCCATCCCTATATAAACCCCCCCCCTTGGGGGCGGGTTTTCCTATCTAGTGGCCTCACCCATCCTAGCCCGGTCCCCTCCTTCCCCAAGTCCAGCAGAATCCCACCTGCTCCACCTGCTCCGCCTGCACCGCCACCTGCTCTCCATCCCACCACCACCTGCACCGCCACCTACACCACCACCTCCCAGCCGAACGCCACCACTTGCACTACTTCCCAACCACCCGGCTTCTCTCTTCCATCCACCGCCTCTCTTCAAGCACGGTTAGTACCCCATCCTTCATCTCACCTTCTCCACTCCCTCTCCACTCTCAGCCACCTAACCCCCTACCATAGCACCCCAACACCAGCCATTCCCCTTGCTGCCACCATTCCCGCTCGGCCAGGTCCGTAGCCACCCTAAATACCCACCACCAAGCTCTCATTCGGCCAGCCATCACCTTCTCCTTGCTAGCTCCTTCCCTTAGTGCCATATCCCCTTAGTAACCTTACTTAGGTCCTTTAACCCACCCCACCAAAAACAGCCCATCTCTAGTGGCCGGCCACCTTCAAGGCGCCTCTTCCGTGCACCAAGGACCTCCGGCCAGCACCTCTTGCCGTTCACCCTCGCGGAGCTCCCTTTTGCAGCCCAAGGCGAAGGCCAAGCCCACGCTCAAGCAAGGCATCTACGGACCAGCTACTAGTAAGTGCCTAACTCGGTCTTTAGTTGTATACTTGCTTGAGATTCAATTCGATACGGGGTTGTAATAACGGAGCATAGTCTCCCCCCGCTTGTAATAACGTGGCTTGGCACACCCACACACGTGCACTCTCTTAGTTGTGCACGATTTTGAACACACACGGGCCTAATCAGCCCCTAATACATAAGTATATACATATACTATCATTTTTGTAGGGTTTTGCTTAAGTTGGGTGTGTTGTCTTTCAATTCAAGCACTCTCACACACATTGAGCCTTCGCTCTTATTTGAAAGACCCAAGTAAGGGCCGAACTATACTATTTGGGTTTCATTTCATGTCGTGTGTGTAAGTCTTTCAATTCAAGCACTCTCACACACATTGAGCCTTCGCTCTTATTTGAAAGACCCAAGTAAGGGCCGACCTATACTATTTGGGTTTCATTTCATGTCGTGTGTGTAAGTCTTTCAATTCAAGCACTCTCACACACATTGAGCTTTCGCTCTTACTCCCAAGACCTTAGTCAAGGCCTATTGCAGTTATATTTGGGTTTCATTTCATGTTGTGTGTGTAGTACTTCAATTCAAGCACTCACACACATTGAGCTTTCGCTCTTATTCCCAAGACCTTAGTTAAGGCCGTACTGCAATTTATATTTGGGTTTAATTTCATGTCGTGTGTGTAAGTCTTTCAATTCAAGCACGCACCCACATTGAGCCTTCGCTCTTATTTGCAAGACCCGAGTAAGGGCCCATATACATACTCTATATACATATTTCCCTTCGGCATTTATATTTCAAGTCATTTCCCTTCGGTTATTTCCCTTTAGTATTGTCTTTACATTCGGGTTTTCCCTTTGGAGTAGCGTGAGTTTGCATTGCATCTACGCCATACCATGAGGTAGGACGCATATTGCATCAAAGCAAGCCCCGCTCGAATTTGCCCATGTAGTGGAGTGTTCATAACACACAAACTAGGTGGCCCGAAAAGGGATAAAAGAAAAGACTTAGGCACGTGATCTAAAACATGCAATCGCATCTAAAAGACCCGAATTAGACACCTCGAACCGCTTCGTAGGCTTTCTATCCCAAAAACTCGATTTTTGCAAAGCGTACAGACTGACCCTTGCGCATCGGTTCAAGAAGGTCTGCGACGACAAGAGCTCACTTGCTCACAATCGCCACGATTAGAAGTCAGTGTTAAATATATCTTCGCTAGCTTAGGTAAGCTAGTTGGCACGCCCTGTTTGCATAAATAGGCCTTAGACACACGAGAGGATCCGCTCCGAGCCCTGAAAAGTTGAGAAGCAGGGATTTTCGCACGTCTACAAGTGACTACTGGATTATGGTTTTGATCCATTAGGACCCGTATTACAAAATACCATAATATACATGACTCAGACTTACCTATGACTCTATGTATACATTTATAACTAAATAGTAACACTAATTAATCAAGATTTAACTTGGTCTTCAACACACCCCCTCAACTTGAATCTTGAAGGTTTGTAATTCTCAGTTGATGGAGAGCTTTCTAAAATCCTCTAACTGAAATAGGTTTTGTGAAAATATCCGCCAATTGTTCTTCTGATCATACATGAATCAGATTGAAGATGCCTTGTATAATCTTTTCTCTGATGAAGTGACAATCTATCTCAATATGCTTCGTTCGTTCATGAAAAATAGGATTTAAGGCAATCTGGAGAGCTGCTCTACTATCAGTGTATAAGATAACCAGAGTATCCACTTTGAAGCCAAGTTCTGTGAAGAGGGATAAAACCCATATCCCTTCACACATGCCCGAAGCAATTGCACGATATTCTGTTTCTGCACTCAATCTGGACACAACTGATTGTTTCTTGCTTTTCCAAGATACAATGTTTCTTTCCAAACATACCACATACCCAATGGTTGATTTTATGTCTATCTTCGAACCTGCCCAATCAACATCTGAATATATCTTTAGATCCAAGGATGAATTCGCCATATACAATAAACCATGGTTTAGTGTAGGCTTTAAGTATCTGATGATATGAAAGACTGTACTCATATGATGGTTGGAAGGATTATATATCCATTTGCTCACATAGCCAACAGCAAAACTGATATCAATACGTGTAATAGTGACATATATTAGCTTCTCCACTAATTTTTGGTACCTCCCAATATCCTCATATGGTTTTGCATTATTATTATCATCCTCCTTGGGATATTCCATAGGAATTGAGCATACACGACAGTCTTCCATTTTTGTTTCCTTTAACAAGTCCAGAATATATTTCCTTTGACTCAAGAATAATGCATTATTGCTATAAATCACCTCTATACTGAGAAAGCAATTTAATCTTCCCAAATCTTTCAAGTCAAATAAAATATTGAGTTGTTTCTTTAGCTCACCAATACCTGCCATGTTGTAGAAAATACGAATGAAGGGATCGTGACATAAATTCTCCACCATTATCACTGCGAAAGATCTTAATGGTACTCTGAAATTGCGTCTGTACAAACTGACAGTATACAGGAAGAATTTCCTTTACTTCATCTTTAGTCTTCATAAAGGTAAATTATAGTAAACCCAGTGCAATCATCAATAAATGATACAAAATACTTATATCCCTACATAGAAGTTGTCGAACTAGGGCCCAAAATATCAGAATGCACAATATCAAAAGGAATGAAAGATCTTTCTTCATTTAAAAGAAATAAAATACAATGGTGTTTTGCCTTTTAGCAAGTTTCACAATTCAAGTTCAAATCATTACAATCACTAAATTCATGTAATAACACGTTTATTTTGAAAAATGGTAAATGGCCTAGACGCTGGTGCCAATGCGGTATATGCTCCTTCTATCTCTCAGTAATAATTATTGATTGTAGTGTAATACCTTTATTGTCCTCGCAAAAGTAGAGGTCTCTCTCTTCACATTACCATGACCAAAGATCTTTCCCGTCTTCAGTTCCTGAAAGACACATCTAGTAGAATCAAAGATTATACGATATTTTAAATCCTGAGTCATAACAAAGACAGATAATAGGTTTACTGATATGTTTGGAACATTTAAAACGTTTTTCAATGTTCCAAAAGATGTGATAATACTTCATTTTCCCACTATTGGCGTAAAGATCCATTTGCCAGTCTAATATTGATCTATGCTTGTGCCAATTTATAGTTATCAAAGAAATCTCTTCTAATAATCATGTGATCTGTAGCACCTAAATCAATAATCCATATCCTTAAGAAGAATTTATATTACCCAGAGTTTGGAATGAGAAAGGATAGGCAATAGATGCTTGTGATTCGCTTTGAGAGGATGAAGAAGGTTGTTGCGGATCAGTTAAACATGCCTTCAACAATTCAATTTCCTTTCTCATATCAGCTAAAGAAGGTACACTTTCCTTAGTCTTCTGCTTTTCATTCTGATCACTACTAAAATATGCTCTATTGTTTCTATTCGGAAAATATGTAGGTTTTCTAACTAACTCCCAGCAAGTTTCCTTGGTGTGTCGTGGTTTCCTATAGTGAGAACAATTGATCTTATCTTTCTCTTCAAGTGTCTGTCCAGATCTACCTCTGCCTCTGCCATAACCTCATCTTCCTCTAGCGAAAGGAGGAACATAAGTATTTTTCCCTACAAATGTTGAGGTCTCAAAATTAATTTTGGTTTCTTTTTCAAGAAGCTTCCTATCTTCTTCGCTAAGGAGGAGTGAGTATACTGTACTAAAAGATTGAAATTATTCCCTGCTGAGGATGTTATTCTTTACAGATTCATATTCTGATGATATACCCTATAGAAGATCAAACACCTTACGCTCTTCAAACTCCTCATTCCGTTCTAGTGTGCAACTCTGACATTTAGTCTTAGAGTACAGATGTAGTTCACAAACCTCTAAGCTCTGCATAATACTCACTAACTGACCTTCCCCCTTATCTGTATTTCCAAATCTTCTCTATAAGATCATATTTCTTCGCAATATTTTTTCTTTGGGCATAAACTTCCTTACCTCGACTCATGAGTCCAACTGGCGGCGATCAAATGGTTTGTTTAGTCAGACATGTCAATTTGTTGCAATTTAAACCAATTCAATGGCGATCAAGTAGGTTACTCTGCCTTGTGAAAGGCATCATTTTAACCAGGTGAGAGAAAGGGCTTATATATAATGTAATTCAACATAGGTTCTAGTATTATATGTTAAACTCTGGGTGTAGGGGACCTACCACGGACGACCCCCACTCTTATGATAATGCAACTTATTGCAATTTTGTAATACATGGAGTCAACCCAATTTGGATACAATGAGTTGAGTGCGTATATATATATATATATATATATATATATATATATATTATAGGTTACTTAGGGCATTACTATCTACACACCCTTTTTACTATACACATCCCAATTTTTGTAAATACCAAATTTATCTTCCACATAAATACTCTTTCCTCTCTCATTCCATCCCAACATTTTTCTCTCCTCTTACTCAATCTCTCCTCTCTCACCAATTCAAGCAAAGGTCTATCTAGTATCACTTTGCTCCGGCAATGGAGGTTTACACTTAGCATTGTTGTCTTCTTCACAACTCAATGCATATTCTTACAAATCTCATTGAAAAACAAGATAGAACAAAAAAAATGAAAAACGAAATCAATAAGAAGAAGGATGGTTCAATAATACTAAAACAACAACAATAAAAATCAAGAACAAAAGAAAAAGAAAGAAATCAAGAAATATATGAAAAAAATAAAAAAATCAAGAATTAGGGCATCTCAACAACTACGTCTTTTTTGTCAAGAGAGACACGCCTGAGTTGTGCCTCTTCCACCGAGATATCCTAGTTCTTGATTTTCAATTTATCGCTTAAAAATCAATCAAAACCAGTGTTGTTCAATGCATATCATATCATGTATCATTTTGGTCCATGATACGTATCATATCGTATCATAATTTAATACTAAAAAAATAGTAAAAATTCAAAAAAAAAATTTGATAATTGCAAAGAATTCATATAATGCAAAAGTTTAGTACATATTCATCATTCACCATTCAATAATTGAAAAAGAATTATATATTTTGAAGCAAAAAATGAAATATATTTACATTTACACATTATAATAAGGATCATCAACTAAATAATCATCTTCTCCTTGATGAAGATCCTCACCACCTTCTGTTTCAAAATCAAATCTTCATCTCCTTGATGATGTTGTTACTTTTCTTCCAAATTAATCAATGCGATGTCTTCTTCGGTTAGGAGTGCATTTTCTTCATTATCTTCCATAATCCACTTCTCTAATATATCAAAATTATCCAAACGTATTGGATCAAATTGATTTTCTTCTATATTTAACTTTTTTAATTGCCTATAAGAAAAAAAGATAAATAATTAGTAAATAACATTAACAATTGAAGTCAAACAAAATATTGAATTGAATATTTAAATAGTAAACTAATACAAGATTACCTCTATTGGAGCCGCACGTTACAACGGATGAAAACTAAGTCATTGAGTCGCTTATATTCAAACCTCTTGCGCTTTTTTGTGTGGATGTGTTCAAACACATTCCAATTCCTTTCACAACCCATTGCACTAGAGGTTTAGTTAAAAACTCTTAGTACAAAATCTCTAAGGTTTAGGTAATCACTTCCAAACCTATTCCATCAAACATATGTAGAAAAATACAAATATCGGGAACTTAATCCATAATAAATATAAGATTTAAAAAACTTAAATACGAAGATAAACAGTTTACCTAGGTGCATATTAGTATGGTTGCAGATTGCTACAAGCAAACCCATCAAGTGAAGAGCATTATCATAGTTATCAATATAATCAATGATACCTTGATTAACCTTACCATCCCTTTTAAAGCTTGCTGAGTACTTGAATGTTGGGTTTAGATAATATGTTGCTGCATGAATAGGTTAATGCAATTGTTTGTTAAATCTATTATCTATAATGTTCCACACGAGCACATAATCCCTCTTTCTTTCATTGAAATTACTTTTAATGGCTTCTTTTGCCTTATCCATGGCTTCATAAAGATAGCCCATAGATGATTTTTTCTCGCTAGCAAGCAATCTCAAAACCTTCACTAAATAATCCTTAATAGTCTAACACATGCATTCCAAAATATAATCCTGAAGACTATCTCTGAAATAAATTAGTTACAAACTGAGTTACAACCATACGAAGGAGCTCTAAACCATCTGTACATCTCCTCATCATACATAATACATAGGCATGGTTGTAGATAAAAACTTTTATATTAAACTACCATTTTCTTCTATAAACGATTTTCTCGAAGAGGTTTTTCATAAGAACACTGACATGAATATACTTGTATATCTTTTCTTTTTTGTTCATCTCTTTTATATTTGTAAACACCCCAAAATCAAACAATTTTCTAAAACAAACACCTGGCTTGAAACATCCATTTCAAAACCAGATTTTGAGTTTTCGAAAAACCAGGAGTTGCAAAAGCTTTAAACTTCGGTTTCAAACCCCGTTCAAAATATGAATTTCTCAAACTCGGGTCAAGTCCCATTTTGTAAAGAAACAAATCCAACAGGTGGAGCCTGATCAAAAGCAGCCTCAAAAGCAGGTTCAAAAGCCTAGAAAGCATCCTGGCTTGATAAAAGCAAGATCAAATGGTGAAAGGAAAGCCCAGAACAGAAGCAGACTTCAAGGCCGAAGCATCAAAGGCCAAGCTAAGAACATCCACCAAAATAGTAGAAATCCAAGCCTGAAACAACAAAAATAAACTGAAACGGAGTCCAAAAAGGTGAGAAGGAGCTCGGACAAAAAGGTTGGGGAAGACCCAGCCCAAGATGGAGCGCTGATGAAACCAGGGCCCATAGAAACTGTCCATCTCGAAACGCCAAGAAGGATTGAAGAAATGAAAATTTGGATTGGATTTGGATCCAAATATCCAGATCCAGACCCAAATAGTGTTTGGATCGGATTTCAATCTAAAAATCCAAATCTAAGATCCATACCCAAGACCCACCTCATTTGCCTATAAATCGAGGTGAGGGGGTGCCATAAGTTCATGTGAAATCCAGATTGGGAGGCTTGGGAAGAGAGAGAATGAGTGGAGGGCATAAAGTAGATTTGGTGGGCCATAGCCATGTGGGCTTGATCAAGGGCATGGGTTCAAACCTTATGAACCTAGGCTCAAACCAAAGGGTTGCACCAACTTGAAGAAGGGCTGCACAAAGGCATGGAGACATGGGCGATGCATGGTGGACCGACTCCAAGAGGTAGGTCTCTCAACCTCACCCTAACCTAGCCTAAACCACCTAACTGACCCCACTAAACCTAACCCAAAACTAGCCTAGACCTAGCCCCTTTCACCTAAACTGACCCAAACTTCCCCCTAACCTACCTAAATCTAAACCCAACCAAGTGCAGCTACACTCGGTTTGAACCCATTCCTACACTCCCCCTAGACACCAACCGGCTCCCTCACCTCCCAACGTGCCTAGCGCCCCCACTACCGCCCGTTCCCTAGCGCCAGCATCCCTACCATACCCCCTACCATGACCCAGCACCTGCCATCTCCCTACACCACCCCCTCACCTTCCCTAGATACCCCACCACACCACCCGACCGTAACCTGTCCCCAGCGCACCTAGCGCCACACTACCACCCATTCCCTAGCACCAACATCCCTACCATACCCCCTGCCGTATCCCAACTACCAACCAGCCAGCCTAACCCTGTCCCTAGCGCCCACTACACTAGCCCCCGGCCACGCCACCCACCTACCGTGACCAGCACCCTGCCATAACACCCGACCAACCTCACACCGTGCCTACCGTCCCTACTGTAACTCCCGCATCCCAGCACCTGCCGCACCTACCCTAGCGCCTAGCTCCAGCGCCCTGCCAGGTGCACCTGCCGCCTACACACCTTTTGCCACACCACCACCCTTACCTACCTAGCTATCCAGTCGAACCCCTTGCCACCTTACCTTGGTCGTGAACTTACCTAGCTCCCATCCCATTACCTAATGCCGTACCCACCTAACTAGGACCACTTCCCTAGCACCAACCTAACACCCCAACCTTACCCTAGCCGTGACCCACTAGCCAACACCAGCCCTACAGCTTGGCAGAACCTAAGCCCCTCCTAAGCTAAAACACTCGGCTACTCGCAAGCATACCCTATAACTCACGTCAAACCCCACCTAGGGAGACCCATCTCTTGGCTGCCAAGGTGGATGGACCCAAGCACGTTTGAGAGGAAAAGTTGGCCACTTGTAAGTGTTTAAATTCAGTTTTTACCTTACTCATTTAAAATTTAATTTAATTCGATACGGGGTTGTAATAATGGAGCATAGTCTCCCCTCGAAATGTAATATTTGTGCTTGATACATGAAGCACACACGTACACTTGAGCCATATTGCTCTTAGATGTACACGAAACACCCATGTGCACTTGAGCCTTTCCGCTCTTAATTGCACACGATTGCAAACACATTGAGCCTTTCTGCTCTTAAGCTAAAGTATATATTTCCCTTTGGGTATTTACTTTAGTGAAAGCTGTGTGAGTTGCAATTCAATTCGGGTTGTTACATTCATATCGTGTGAGTTTGTCATTTAAATTTCACACTCACACACAAGAAGTACTCGGGCACTTGCTCTACACTCTCATGCATATTTTGAGCCTTTGTCGCTTATAAGATATAGCATACTTATATATTTTCCAGCTGCATGAGTTTTACATTCCATTGTGTACGCACTTACATTTTCGGGTGGTTCAATTCAAGTTGTGTGAGTTGTCTTTACATTTATACACCAAGAGCACTCACTCACAATTGAGCCTTTCCGCTCTTACTATATACTTATATTTCAATTTCGGCAAGTTCAATTCAAGTTGTGTGAGTTTGTCATTTAAATTTCACACTACACACACACGTGCATTGAGTCTTTCTGCTCTTAAGATATAAGTATATTTCAATTATGCAATTTACATTCAAGTTGTGTGAGTTTCTTTCAAGTTCAGGTATTTTCCTTAAGCTGCGTCAGTTGCACTTCCATTCGGGTATTTACATTAAGTTGCGTGTGTGAGTTGCTTTCAATTCGAGCTTAGCTCACATCATCATATCAAACCCGAAAAACATTTGTGCATCCTTGCATTCGTGCGCTTTCAAAGAAACCCCGAATCTACGCTCAAACTTGCTGAAATTAGGCCACTTATGCACACACATATTCGGCCTAAATAGCTTAAAAGCTCAAAGACTTGGAATCGTCCAGCCCCGTACAAAAAACTTGCAAACTTAGGCAAACTCGAGTTTTCAAAACACTTGTATTCTTTCAAAGAGTCAAAATTTGTTTTATCAACGTTTATAAGCGCTTAAACTGACCCTTGAGCACCAGTTCAAGAAAGTTTAAAGCGAAAAGATCCCACTTGCTCACAATTGCCTTTAAAAAGTCAAATATTTCAAAAACTTCGCTAGCTTGAACAAGCTAGCTGGCACGCCCATAGAAACGACGTAGACACGAAAAGGTTCATTTCTGGCTTCAAAACCAGAAGTGAGAATTTTCGGTGTTTAGAATATTAAACTACCATTTTCTTCTATATTCCAGTCTTTTGACTTTCTGCCTATATAAGTAGTTACTAGGTTCTCGTATGCTTTAATCAAACAAAAGAACCCTTTTTCCTAATTTCTCACTTAATCATTATTGAGGCTAAAAGTGACCATCTAATAACTTATCTGTCAGAAATATAGTGTTGGTAAGGCAGATTTTCAACAACCCACTATAACCCTGTACAAGCATTCAACCGAAACTTGTAGTGCACTATAAAAGCTATGACTTACTGGATTTAGGCAGACATGAATAGGTGCTACACGGTATTGAACTTGTGATGTCCTTGAGATTTGAGGCCTTCCACTAAACCATTATAACATTTTGTACTTTTTAATACTTATTATATCATCTTATATAAAATTTATATGACAAAAGTGCATGACTTTTTTTCCTAGGTCCGCTCAAGGAAAACCATGTTTTTTGAAATAACAAGAGAATTCCTTTCCATAGAAAAACTCACTAGCACCTGAAGATTGACCCTAGGGCTGGTAATTTTGCACTTGACACATAAACCCAAAGTGAATACTACGTGAAAAATTTGTCTCAGGGTCATGGTTAATAGAGTATATGTCGAGTTTGTGTTCTCAGGAAACATGAGTGAAAAACATGTCATCCTCGGTTAAACATGAAGATCACAAGGTATAATATGAGAAAGTTATAAACAGGAGGTGGTAATGTAGTCTAAGTTTTACCACCTCCCAGTCATTTTGAGTGATAGTTTATTCCCAGAGGCATCCATCTCTCTCTCTCTCTCTCTCTCTCTATGGGTATGTGTGTGCTAGCACCTGCACATTGTTGGAGCAAACAACTTCGACTTGAGTTTGTGTCACAACCCAAACCATAGGTCTTGCCAAGCAATCAATGTCCCTTTGACCTGTCCAATGTGGCTCATGACCCAGAACATAAGGGGAAGGAAAAGTTTATGGTCAACATGGTATCAATTAGCTAAACAACAAAGTTTTATAGTTACAACCAGTAAACACCTCAAAATAAAACAATTTTTAAATCAAACACCTGGTTTGAAAATTCATTTCCAAGCCCAATTCTAGAGTTTTCAAAAACCCAAGAACTACGAAAGCTTTAAATTTTGTTCAAACCCTGTTCAAATCAAATTTCTCAAATATGGGCCAAGTCCCAATTTTGCAAAAACCAAAATTCAACAAGTGAAGCCTGAATGCCAAAGCAGCCTCAAAAGCAGGTTCAGAAGCCCAAAAAAAGCACCCTAGCCTGATAAAAGTCAGGTTCAAAAGACAAAAGGAAGGCCCAAGCCTGATGCAAACTGCAAGCCCAGAGCACCCAAAAGCCAAGTCAAGCACATCCACCCAAGTAGCAGAAATTTGAGCCAAAAATGGCAAAAATGAGCAGAAACGAAGTCCAAAAAGGCGAGAAGGAATTTGGACGGCAAAGTTGGGGAAAACCCAGCACAAGATGGAGCGTTGATTAAGCTAAGGCCCACATAAACCGTCCGTCTCGAAAAACGCTAGAAAGGACTAAAGAAAAGAAATTTGGATTGGATCTAGATCCAAAATATCCGAGATCCAAAACCAACTAAATATTTGGGTCGGATCTGGATCCAAAATATTTGAGATCCGAGATCCAGACCCATATAGTGTTTGGATCAGATCTGGATTCCAATATCCAAATCCAAGACCCACCTCATTTGCCTATAAATAGAGGTGAGGGGGTCCCAAAAAGAGATTCACGTGAATTTGCTTGGGAGGAGAGAGAGTGAGAGAGTGACCTAGCCATGTTGGCTCAAGGGTGAGGTGGGTTCAAGCCTTGTGGGCTAAGTGGGTCTAGACAAGGGCTGCAACTAGGGTGGGCTCGACCAAGGAAGGCTGCAACCAAGGCATGGACGTGGGCTCAACCAAGAAGGACTGGCTCCAAGAGGTAGGCCTCCTAACCCCACCCTAAACCTAGCCTAATCACCTAACCCACTTCTCTAAACCTATCCCCAAACCACCTTAAAACTAGCCTAATCACCTAACCTACCCCACTAGACTCAAACAAAGAGCCTAAACCAACCCCAAAAGCCACCCTCACACACCCGGCCCAGTCGTGCGCCCTGCCGCGACCCCTGACGCGTCCCTCGCCCCCAGCGTGCCCTGCCTTGCTGCTTGCATCCCATGCCCCGCACCCTTGCTGCGGCGCCCCTTAGCACCTACAACGCCTGTCCCGCGCTCTGCCCGCAGCGATGTCCTGCACACCTTGTTGCCCCACTCCAACCGACCCATCTTAGGGCCAGCCACACCTTAGGAGCACCCGTGACTTTCCCCTTTAGGCCGACTAGAGCTAACCCTTAGGCCGTGACCCCTTTTGGCCGAACCCCACCTAAAACAAACCCGGCCACTTCCTTTGGCCGAGCACCCCAAACGCCCACCCAAGCCTCCTTGGCTCGAGTCACCCATTAAATCGTGTCCTACCTAGTTAGGACCAGCCCACATTAATCTCAAAACTAAGCCCACTCAAGCCACCTCCTTGGCTCGAGTTATCCTAAGCCAAGTCCAAACACCCGAGCCCCAAACTCTCTCAAACCCACCTAAGGAGACCCCTCTTGGCTGCCAAGGTGGAAGACAAGCCCAAACACGAGTGGATTGGAGAGAAAAGTCGAATCATTGTAAGTGTTTAAATTTCATTTTTACCTTACTCCTCTAAATTTCAATTCAATTTTGATACGGGGTTGTAATAATGGAGCGTGGTCTCCCCCCGAGATGTAATATTGGTGCTTGATACACAAGCACACACGCACACTTGAGCTTTAGCTCTTAGATATACACAAGACACCCACGTGCACTTGAGCCTTTCCGCTCTTAGTTGCACACTATTGCACACATTGAGCCTTCGCTCTTATTCAAAAGACTTTAGTAAAAGTCGTGCAATTTCAATTCCGGGTTGTTACATTCTTGTCGTGTGAGTTTGTCATTTACATTTCACACTCGCACCAAAGAAGTACGTGAGCACTTGCTCCACTCTCTCACGCACCTTTTGAGCCTTTGTTGCTCATAAGATATATCCTATCTCTATATACTTTTAGCTGCGTGGGATTTACACTTAAGTCGTGTGAGTTTGTCATTTAAGCTTCCACACTTGCACATAAGAACACTCGAGCACTTGCTCTACACTCTCACACACATTTTGGGCCTTCGTTGCCCCTAAGATATAGAATATCTATATACTTTCAGCTGCGTGAGTTTTATGTTTAGTTGTGTACGTCTTTACATTTTGGGTAGTTCAATTTCAGTCGTGTGAGTTGTCTTTCCATTTATACACAACACACACGAACACGTTGAGCCTTCCCGCTCATATATATACTTATATTTCAATTTTGGCAAGTTCAATTCAAGTCGTGTGAGTTTGTCATTTCAATTCTACACTCACACATGTGTGCATTGAGCCTTTCCGCTCTTAATATAAGTATATCTCCCTTCCGCAGTTTACATTCAAGTCGTGTGAGTTGCTTTTAAGGTTTGAGTATTTCCCTTTCAGTTGCGTGAGTTGCACTTACATTTCGGGTATTTACTTTAAGCTGGGTGTGTGAGTTGCTTTCAATTCGAGCCTAGCTCACATCATATCAAACCCGAAGAGAGTTCATGCATCCTTGCATTTGCGTATTTTCAAAGAGGATACCCCGCACTATGCCTAAACTTGCTAAACTTAGGCCACTCGAAGCACACACATCCAGCCTAATTAGCTTAAAAACTCAAAGACTTGGATACGGATAACCCCGTAATAAAAACTGCAACTTAGGCAAACAATCGTCTATATACTTGATTTTTTTCAAAAAGGTTCATGTTTGTTTAAAGATAGAAGTTTTCTAAGCGCTGGAACTGACCCTTGAGCATCGGTTCAAGAAGGTTTCAAGTGAAAAGATCCCGCTTGTCCACAATTGCCTTTCAAAAGTCAGATACATTTCAAAAATTTTTGCTAGTTTGAGTAAGCTAGCTGGCACGCCCTTAAAAGCGACGTAAATGCGAAAAGACTCATTTTTGGTCTTGTAAACCAAGAGCAAGAAATTTTTGTGCTTACAGTTTTGGCACGCCCGGTGGGACCCGGGTCTTAAGAAAAAGTCGATCAAACAAGCAAACCTCTTGAAAATTTTTCAAGAAAAGTATTTAACTCTTTGCCTTTTTGTATTTCATAGTTGGTTTTCAAAACAAAGCATCGGAGTCATGTCGAGTTCAGACTCCAATGAAGTGTCCAGCCATGTCTCGCGCACATCAAGTTCTCACTCCAAAAATATTTCGAAAACCAATTTCAAAAATAGGAGAGAAAAGATAGAAGACTTGCAAAAAGACTTCGAGGCAAAGATAGCTGCACTTAGCCAAGCGGTAGAGGCAGCTGAGTCCTATTCGTCTCATGGCTGTAGACGCGCGAAAATCCCCGCCTCTTCGCCTCTTTCGTGGCTTGGAGTGGATCTTATCGTGCGTCTAAGGCCTAGATATACAAACAGGGCGTGCCAGCTAGCTTACTTAAGCTAGCGAAGATATATTAACACTGACTTCTAAACGTGGCGACTGTGAGCAAGTGAGCTCTTGTCGTCGCAGACCTTCTTGCACCGATGCGCAAGGGTCAGTCTGTACGCTTTTGAAAAAATCGAGTTTTTGGGGAGAAAGTCTACGAAACGGTTCGAGGTGTCTATTTCGGGTTTTTAAGATGCGATTGCATGTTTTAGATCACGTGGATTTGCACGTGCCTAAGTCTTTTCTTTTATCCCTTTTTGGGTCGCCTAGTTTGTGTGTTATGAACACTCCACTACATGGGCGAATTCGAGCGGGGGTTGCTTCGATGCAATATGCGTCCTACCTCGTGGTATGGCGTAGATGCAATGCAAACTCACGCTACTCCAAAGGGAAAACCCGAAATGTAAAGACAATACTGAAGGGAAATAACAGAAGGGAAATAACAGAAGGGAAATAACAGAAGGGAAATAACCGAAGGGAAATATGTATATATCTTATGTATATGAGCCCTTACTCGGGTCTTGTAAATAAGAGCGAAGGCTCAATGTGGGTGCGTGCTTGAATTGAAAAACTTACACACACGACATGAAATTAAACCCAAATATAAATTGCAGTATGGCCTTGACTAAGGTCTTGGGAGTAAGAGCGAAGGCTCAATGTGTGTGAGAGTGCTTGAATTGAAGTACTACACACACGACATAAATGAAACCCAAATATAACTGCAATAAGGCCTTTACTGAGGTCTTGGGAGTAAGAGCGAAGGCTCAATGTGTGTGAAAGTGCTTGAATTGAAAGACTACTCACACGACAAGAAATGAAACCCAAATAGTATAGGTCGGCCCTTACTTGGGTCTTTCAAATAAGAGCGAAAGCTCAATGTGTGTGAGAGTGTTTAAATTGAAAGACTTACTCACACGACATGAAATGAAACCCAAATAGTATAGGTCGGCCCTTACTTGGGTCTTTCAAATAAGAGCGAAAGCTCAATGTGTGTGAGAGTGTTTAAATTGAAAGACTTACTCACACGACATGAAATGAAACCCAAATAGTATAGGTCGGCCCTTACTTGGGTCTTTCAAATAAGAGCGAAAGCTCAATGTGTGTGAGAGTGTTTAAATTGAAAGACTTACTCACACGACATGAAATGAAACCCAAATAGTATAGGTCGGCCCTTACTTGGGTCTTTCAAATAAGAGCGAAAGCTCAATGTGTGTGAGAGTGTTTTAATCGAAAGACAACGCACCCAACTTAAACAAAACCCTTCGGAAATGAAATATATACGTACACTTATATATTAGGGGCTGATTAGGCCCGTGTGTGTTCAAAGTTGTGCACGACTAAGAGAATGCACGTGTGTGGTTGTGCCAAGCCACGTTATTACAAGCGGGGGGAGACTAGGCTCCGTTATTACAACCCCGTATCAAATTGAATTTCAAGCAAGCGTATGACTAAAGACCGAGTTTAGACACTTACGAGTAGCTGGTCCGTAGAGGTCTTGCTTGAGCGTAGGCTTGGCTTTGGGCTGCAAACGGGAGCTCCGCGAAGGTATGTGCTCAAGGGTGCTGGCCGGCTGCAAATGGGGCGCGGGATGGACGCCTCGAAGGGGGCCGGTGGCAAGTAGGTGGCGCCTCCACGTAGGGAGTTTAGAGTGGCTGACTAAGTGGGTCTTAGGGTCACTAGGGAAGTTAGGTACTTAGGGAAACTGGCCCTAAAAGGTGAGCTAGTGGGAAGGCCAAATAGGACACCTAGGGGGGGGGGGGTCGGCCGAATGGGAGATGGTGGCTAAGCAGTGGCCAGCCACTTGGGTTATCCTAGGTTCGGCTAGGCTTAGATGGTGGCGGCAAAGAGGTGGAGCTAAGGGGAAGATGGGTGGCTAAGAGTGGAGAGGTGGTAGAGAGTGGTTTTGAGGGAGTTAGGGGGACTTACCGAATGGGAAGGAGTGGCGGATGGAGTGGGAGAGTGGCGGGCAGGTAGCTGTCGGCTGGTGGAGTTGGGGGGAAGGTGGTGACGTCCAGCTGGGGGGGCAGTGGTGGTGGACGGAAGAGGGAAGGTGGCGGAGCAGGTGGCGGCTGGTGGAGGAGCTGGAGCTGCTGGGAAGACGGGTGAGAGATGGGAGAAGGAGAGGGCCCGGCTGGGTGGTGGAGTGGTTCCCACTTGGAAAACCCGCCCACAATGAGGGGGGTTTAAATAGGGGATGGGTAGGTCGGTTAGGGCTGGGTTGTGGGTAGTGGTTAGGTGGTTTAGGTAGGGTAGTATGTAGATAAGGTGGGCTGGATGGGGTTGGGCCAGATATTTTAAAACTAGGTGTTTGGGAAAATCGTGGGCTAAGGGTGGTTTAGGGCTAGGTTAGGTGGTTGGGTTTTAGGGTGAGGTTTAGTGAGCTAGGTTAGGTGGTTTAGGCTAGGTTTAGGCTAGGATTAGGGAAATTAATCTAGGTTTAGGGAAGGATTAGGGGAGTGGGTTAGGTGATTAGGTTGGGATTAGGCTGGGATTAGGGAAGTGGGTTAGGTGATTAGGTTCAGATTAGGGGTGGATTAGGGGTTTAGGCTAGGTTTAGGCATTTTTGGCTAGGTTTAGGTGAAGGAGCTCCCTTAGCATGGCCCATAGACCTTGATCACCCCATGTTGGTGCAGCCCTAGGTTAGGTTTTAGCTAATTACAAGCTTAAACCCACTCAATTAGGCTAACCCACAAGATTAAACCCAAACTTGACACACAAGTCAAGCTTAATACAACACTCTTGATATTTTTCACCCCCACTCTCTCTCATGCCCAATATCCCACGTGAATTTCAAGTGGGCCCCACCTCCATTTATGAGAAGGTGATGTGGGCCATGGATATGGATATTGGATTGGATCTCTGGATCCAAATCCAAATCCAAGTCCACATATGGGTTTGGGTTGGAATCTGGATATATATGGTCCAGATCCAATCCAAACTGAACTCTGACTCCTTCGAGCTGGGTTCGAAACGGACGATTCGTGCGGGGCTTGACAGCATCAGTACTCCGTCTGCGTTGGGTCTTCGCCAACATAGTCGTCCGCCTCCGTTTCTGCCTTCCGGAGATGACTTCAAATGCTATTTTGATAAGAACAGGGTCTTGGACGTTCGAGATCCTGGGGTGTGAATCAGATGCAAGAGTTGCTGCGCCGGGCTCGACAGGTGCTCCGGTTCCGGGCTCTTCTTGGCTCTCCTGGTCCTGTCTTGATCGGGCCAAGCCACTTCGGGGTTTCAAAACATGTCTTAAAAGGGTTTTCCAAAGCTATATCATATGTTTTTGAAAGATAAAGTTTAAAACATATACACAGGGTTTGTTTGGAAGACTCCTGGGTTTCCAAACTCAAAAATGGCCCTTTGGGGCTGCTTGTATAAAACCAGATTCGTTTAAGAAATTCGTGGGATTTCGGGGTGTTTACAGATGCCCCTCTTTGGCCTTGTCCAAATAGATTTGGATAAGGGCAAAGATGACAAACACCCCTTTTAATGTCTCCCTAGATCTAGCCACGAAGAATATGGGATCGTCCCATTTTTAGCAAAAATCTCAATTTTACAAACTCTGGTAGGAGGAGATATCACGCCAAAGGGTTATACTATGGAATCTGGTCCTAAATGGGATCATGTTCATGCAAGTACCATGCGTGGAATGCAGATGACATGGGTGTGGTGCCAAGAGTGGCGACCTCCCAGAGACCAGGTGTGGTCGGACTCTAGAGACTTACAAGGCCTTCTGCTCCAAGTGAGCAAAAACCCTATGCTGTTCGATGTTCGGTTTTTAAAACTTATTTACAAAAGCTATTTACAAAAGGGACAACTGTCTTGAGTCTCGATCCTAAGGATCTCAAGCTCTTCGTGCTTGCCCCTGTTTGAGTCTTAACACTCGCTTATCTAGCGGAGGTTTTATAAGAAAACAAGCTTCATTTCAAATTCCTACGCCTTACTCGAAACGTCGAATTCTCAAACAAGATGAAATTCAAGTAAGTAAATCCTATTTTTACTTTAGGATTCCTTGAAATGAACCATGCTTTAGCTTGGGATAAGCCAGGGATGGGAAAGAGATACCACGGTCCCTTCTGAAGCGTCCCGTGGTTTAAGGCATAGAAGGCGGAAAACTGCTCTTTTTGAGCTTTTTGGCCTCTTTTTCCTTTTTTTCATAGAGGGTCTCCCTTTGGGAGTATTTTTTCTTTAATCCCTCTTTTCCTAAGAGAATCGATTTTTCTTTTTCAAGTCTGGTTTCTTTCTTTTGGAAAGAGACTTTAAATGGGAAATTCCCTTTTGATTTGGGCCTTTGTTTTCCTTTTGGAAGGAGAAGAGAAGAGGGGAGGACTTATCCCAAGCATACACTCGATCCATTCCAGATCAGCCTATTTAGAAATAGCACGTACTACTTGCAAGTATCTTGCTATGTTGAACTAGGCCCTTCTTTGTAAGATGAAGGATTTTGAAATGCAACCACGATTTTGAAAACTCCACTCTTTCACAAGTGCGAATTCTCTCACTTAGGGTCACACGAGTTCGCCTTTGCACCTTATTTACACGTCTCAGGGCAGCTATCCCTCTCAAATTTTCGAAAAACTGGAATTTAATCCAGATCCTACACATGATACTTCTTTAAGTATTGAATATTGATAGGATCTGCTAAATTCCTACCTTCTACATCGATCAACCAATACGAATTGTTCGTAGTGGTTGCTCGTACAACATAGGGTCCATCCCAGTTGGGGCGCCACTTGCCTAGGGGGTGTGGGCCACGATGGTGGATGGTTCTCAAGACCAGATCTCCCACTTCAAAGTGGCGAGGTCTCATGTGTTTGCTATAATGTCGGGCTATCCTTTGCCGGTATGCACGAGCATGATCCATGGCAAGGAGTCGCCTCTCATCTAGCAAATCTAGCTCGGCCATCCTAGCATGCTGGAGCGTCTCTAGGGGGAGGTCGAGTGCAATGGATGTATGGAATGAATGCAGTTGGGTATGAATGGGAAGAATGGCGTTTGTGCCATAGACCAATTCGAATGGTGTGGCATTCGTGGGAGTCCGGATGGAAGTCCTATAAGCCCATAAGGCTTCATCCAGCTTCTCATGCCACCTCCTACCCTTATCTAAGGTTTTCTCAATGATACCAATGAGAGTCTTGTTTGTGGCTTCGGCTTGGCCGTTGCCTTGAGGGTAGTAGGGCGAGGAGAAGTGGTGAGTTATGCCATACGTGTTGCACAACTTAACCATCCGCTCGTTCTTGAATGGGGTACCATTGTCAGACACAAGGTCTCGTGGAACCCCAAATCGAGCCAAAATATTCCTCCGGATGAAAGCCACCACATGTTGCCCCATTACATTCGTTAGGGAAATGGCTTCCACCCACTTGGAGAAATACTCCGTGGCTGCTAAAATAAAACGATGCCCATTCGAGGCCTTTGGAAATATGGGGCCTACAATGTCAAACGCCCACATGGTAAATGGCCAGGGGCTGACCACAGAATGCAATGCAGATGAAGGGATATGAATGGCGTGCCCATGCACTTGACATGGATGACACTTTCTAACATGATCGTGACAATCCTTTTTCAGGGTGGACCAAAAATAACCCCCTCTAAGTATTTTCATCGCCATCATGTTGGCATTAACATGACCTCCACATTCTCTGTCGTGGAACTCGTGCATCACTATCCTAGCCTCCTCTAGGTCGATACACCTAAGCAGAATGCCGGTAAAACTCTTTTTGTATAAGACCCCACCCAGAATGGTGTATCGGGTCGAAATCTTACGAATGAATGCCCTATCTTTGGATGTGGCATCCTCGGTGAATCCCCCATTTTCTAAAAATTGTTTTATGTCATAGAACCAGGGTTTTTCAATAGACTCTGGGTTGTTTTGGCAAATATCCAAGTCGTGTGTGGATGGATGGGGCGCATGCCATATTTCCAAAGATCTGGTCCCTGAAATGGGATCGACCTTTAGGGCTGAACCCAAGGAGGAGAGGGCATCGGCGATGCCATTGTCCTCTCTTCCCACGTGTGTGAGCTTACACGACTGGAAGGATTGGACCAATCGAGTGGCCAACTCGTGATATGGAAGTAGTTTCTCATTACGTACTTGCCACAGTTTTAAAACCTGATTTATGACAAGGAGCGAATCTCCAAAGACCTCGATGCATGATGCCCCTAGAGTTTTCGAAATCCTTAAGCCTTGTATGAGTGCTTCATACTCAGCTATGTTGTTGGAACATTCGAAATCTAAGCGGACTGCTATGGGAATCTCGCCCTTTTCAGGGGAGATTAGGATGATCCCGGCACCAGCCCCTCGTTGGTTTCGTGCCCCGTCGAAGTGCATCTTCCACACTTGGTTTTCGAAAGAATTTGCCAAAATGTGGTTTTGAAAATGGTTTTGCAATATGCCTTCATCAGGCATTTCGACAAGAGTGGGATATGCGTCCTCCAAGGGGAAGTCAGCCACGTAATCTGCTAGGGCTTGCCCCTTAACGGAGATCTGGTGATGGTATTTCAGATCATACTCCATTAGAAGGAGTTGCCATTTGCCCAATCTACCAGTGAGAATGGGTTTTTCGAACAGGTGCTTTATTGGATCAAGCTTGGACACTATCCAGATCTCATGATCTAGGAAGTAGTGTCTGAATTTCTGGCAGGCCCAGACTAGGGCCAAGCACGTCTTCTCCATGGCTTGATAATTTCGTTCATAAGCCAAGAGAGTTTTCGAAATATAGTAGATGGCATACTCCTTATGGGTGTCGTCCTCGTATTGAGCCAACAGGGCTCCTAAAGCGTTTACATGCACGGAGATGTATAATAAAAGCGGTTTTCCTTGTTTTGGAGGATTCAAAACGGGGGGATTAACCAAGTATGCCTTTAGTCTCCCGAAGGACTTTTGGCATTCGTCATCCCATAAGAATTTCGTACCCTTCCTCAACAGTTTGTTGAAGGGTTCGCATCTAGTTGCCAGATTCGATATGAATCGGCGCACAGATTGTAATCGACCTTGAAGGCTACGGACTTGGGTGAGATTGGAGGGTGGAGCCATGTCTATGATGGCTCGACACTTAGAGGGGTCGACTTCTATTCCCCTTTGGCTCACCATAAAGCCTAGAAGCTTTCCTGATTCTACCCCGAACACACATTTTTGAGGGTTTAGTTTTACTTTGTAAAGCCTAAGCCTTTCGAAAATCTTTTGTAAACATTCGATATGGGTGCATCGGGTTTTGGATTTTGCCAAGAGATCATCTACATACACTTCTACAAGCTCGTGAATTTGATCATGGAAGATCGTGTTCATGGCTCGTTGGTATGTTGCGCCGGCATTTTTCAAACCAAAGGGCATGACTGTATAGCAGTACGTGCCCCATGGGGTTGTGAAGGCGGTCTTACCCTGATCTCGTGGACTTAGTTTGATTTGATTATAGCCTGAATAGCCATCCATAAATGAAAACATTTCATGATTTGCAGTACTATCGACTATCAAATCTATGTTTGGTAAAGGATAATTATCCTTTGGAGTGGCTTTATTCAGGTTTCTGAAATCGATGCATATTCGAATTTTCCCATTGGTTTTTCGAACTACAACGATATTTGACAACCAATCAGAATACGCAATGGGTTTTATAAATCCGGCTTTTAGCAGATCTTCTAAACCCTCTTTGACTTGCGTGTGTACATTCGGGTGTATTTTCCTAAGCTTCTGCTTTATTGGTTTTACACCTACATCTAAGGGAAGACGATGCTCGACTATGCTGGGATCTATGCCCGGCATGTCTTCATACGTCCATGCAAACACATCTAAATAGGTTCGTAGAAATGCAATGAATGCTAACTTTTCAGTTTCATGCAAGCATGCGCCTATTTTGATGGTTTTGGGATTGGAATCATCCCCTAGGTTCACCTCTACGAAATCTCCTCCTACTGATTGGGAAGGTCTTTCAAAATCGAGAATTCCATGAAATTCTGGGAGCTCAGAAGTGGGATCTTCCTCAAGGGGATCCACTTCTGGGCTTTGATCATTCTCGTGGGCTTTAGACCCGAGGGAATTTGATGCGTGGTTTTCAAAATAACCTGGTTTTGTACTTGGATTTTCAAGTGATTTCAAAATTTTTGGTCTGGCTAGGCAGACAACGTTTCTTTCGAAATCCTTTTCTTTCGCCAAAGTCATACCAGGAGCGGCTATGTACAAAATCTTTTTGGTATTTTCCAAATTTTCGATTTTTTTGGGTTTTTGTGAAACAAGAACTTTGGGAACTATACAAAGCACACTTTTTTCGAGTTTTTGTTTTTCCATTGTTTTTGGTTTTTCTTGTTTTTCGATTTTTTTGATTTTAAGTTTTCAAATGTTTTTGGTATTTTTAGAAAAAGGGATCTTCCGTCATACCTACAAAGGGAAAACACTATGGGTTAGACTCGGAATAGGAGGTCTAGACCATAGGTCTCTTCTAAGACAGGCTCCGGGGCACCCTTGACCCAGGTGGTCACAGGGGGTGGTTCCGGCGGTATTTGGGGAGTATAGCCGATCCCATATCGGCTTGGGTTGGCCCTAGGAAGGATGGGCTCTAGGAGACCCTGGTTTTGTGCCCCTAGACTCTTGTAGGGCGTGTAGCCCATGTTCAATAACATGTTCCATGACCTTTTGTTTTTTGAAAAGATGGGATACAAGTCGTGGTCCTGGAACATGCTATCGTCCATATTAGGCTCGTATGGCCTTTTGTCCAGGGGTTTTGGAAATAGGGAACGCTTGGGTTTTCCTAGGAGGATTAGAGTCGGGAGGGGGCCTGCTTTGGGCGGCCCCTTCACACATACAACCTTCCTAGGGTTGTTCAACACGAGCCGAGGTGGCTCAACCATAATTTGCCCCAGGTTAGCCTCGTGGGCCTGGGAGCTCGATAAACAAGGGGAGTTTATGATCCCCTGAAGCTGTGGGTGACTCTCACCTAGGATCACTACGACTTGGTCCCTAAAAGGGATCTTGACACATTTGTGGAAGGTGGATGGCACAGCGCACAAACTGTGTATCCAGGGTCTTCCCAGCAACAGGTTATAATGGGGGTGGATGTCCAAGACATGGAACACCCCCGTGTGTTCGATCCCTCCCGTTTCCATTGGGAGTTCGATGGATCCTAAAGGCCTAGACGCATTCCCATCGTATCCAGTGATAACGATGGGGCTTGGGTTCACTGAAGTCAAGGTGACTCCAATTTTATACGCCACGTGAAGTGGAAGGATGTTGAGCCCTCCTCCACCATCGACTAGGCACCTGTCCAGAGAGTGGTTGTTTAGAACCACCTCGATATGCAGGGCCTGGTTATGGGTTTCGTAGGGTCTATCTACATCATCTTCCGAAAA
Source organism: Brasenia schreberi (assembly GCA_036023115.1). Taxonomy (NCBI): domain Eukaryota; kingdom Viridiplantae; phylum Streptophyta; class Magnoliopsida; order Nymphaeales; family Cabombaceae; genus Brasenia; species Brasenia schreberi. The sequence continues at coordinate 19,955,153 of JAYKKT010000072.1, forward strand.
GGTGATGGGCGATTTTGCTCCTAACAAAGCCACTTGGGCAGACAAGGACTCCGGACTTATGTTCGAATCAACCTTGGCCCTTTCTAGAATTTTCTCTAAGACAAGTCTATGCCTAGGCGATGTTTTGATAAGCTCTAGGATAGACATGTGAATAGGAATCTTTGAAAGGTGGTTTTCGAAATCATAAGGATTTAGGATGATTTTGTCCTTATCTGCTTTTGGCAGACCACTAGGGATACATGCTTTTGAGGGGCCAGGCACACTGACCACCTTTTGAGCACCTTGAAGGTGCGGGGGTTGGTAGATCCTCCCGGATCTAGTGACTTCCCCCACGACCAGCCTAGGGTTCGCGCTAAACTTGGCTCTAAGGATGAGCTGAGGAGAACCTTGGATTTTCAAAACTGGTTTTGTCGGGGTTTCCACTTTTGGTGGTCCCCGGATGACGACTTGGGCGGGCCTCTTGTATAGTACAAGGATGGGCGCACAAGCAGGTCGACCAGGTTCGGGCTTTCGCGCTAGTTCCTTGGAAATGGTGAGGGTACATACCTCCTTTCCTTTCCCACTGCCACTGGCGTGTTTGGGAAAGGGTTCCCTGAAGATAGCTTGAGGTGGCTCAGATTCCGCAGTGACCTGGAGTCAGCCCTCTGCTATCAAGTTCTCAATTTTATTTAGAAGAGAGAAGCACCGTTTGGTATCATGGCCTTTGAGCCGATGATACTTGCAAAATCGGTTTAAATACCCCCCTTTGGACGTGACTCCTTCGGGGATTTCAGGGAGTTCGATCATGCTCTGGGCAAGTAGGAGGTCTAGGACCTCCGACACAGGTTGCCCCAGCGGAGTGTACTCCCGTTTTTCAATTGGTTTTGAAAAATTGCGTTCTCTCTTATTTTCTATTTTTTCAAAATTTTTAGAAGTGCCCGCCATGCCTGGATCCACCCGGACATTGGCGATTTTATGGGGCTTTGCCCCTTTGTCCGTTGTGGGTAGCCCATATGCGATGGGCTTTTCCACACGTGTTTTGGGAACGGCACTTCCTTTCCATAAGTGGTCGTATGTCCCTTTTCGCAAGTTGGTTTCGAAAAGGGAGGCCTTTTGATCAACTTATGGAAAGTTGAAATCTCATGGAGCGAGAGAAGGGTTTTTAACTCGCTTTTGAAATTATCCAGGATGAGCATCACTGCGCATCCTTCGGATATAGGCTCTCGCACTTGGCCTAAAAGAGACCTCCATCTTATAATGAAGGCATGCACGTCTTCGTTCATGCCTTGCTTTGTATCCCTTAAGGTATTCAGGGTTGGCGTGACTTCCACGTTGTGTGCAAATCTTTGCATGAAGCAGTTCGCTAACTCTTCAAAAGTAGCGAACTGGCTTAAGTCGTAGGAAGCCAGCCATTTGGCAGCTGTGCCTTTAAGGGATAGGGGGAACCAATACACCCATTTCATCGAGTCCTTTTTCTTCTTATGGGCTCGACGTGAGAAAAGCTGCAAGTGAGACCTAGGGTCTCCCATGCCATCATACCGATGGAAGTTCGGTATTTCATCGTCACTGTCTGTTTCGTAATCCATAGGAAGGAAATCAGACAGGGCGTAGCTTCTTTCTCTTTATTTTGCCCTTTCAGCAGCTGCTGTAGGGCTTTACGGTCCTTTTGTGTGAAGGACTCGTGGTATTGGTTGCCTTCCATTACGGAGGCCTCTTTTTGCTTGCGAGGTTTTTCAATTTTCTTTTTAGGCCTTTGTTCACCGTTTGATGAACACGAATCGCCTACTTCAGCCTCTTGGCTGAGAGCATCGATTTTGGCCTCAAATTCCCTTCTCAAGTCCTCGATTTCATCTAGTTTTATTTTGTTTTTGAAAATCCTCCTAGAGTGAGAACTTGATGCGCATGAGCCTTGGCTCGACACTTCACTTGGATTGGATTTTGACATGCTTTTCAAGCTTTTTCAAAATTTCCTAAGTAAAAGCAAAGAAAACAAGTTAAAACGACACCTTTATAAAATTTTCGCAAGACTTCTACAAGTAAACTCGACTTTTTGAAAAGGCTCACGTCCCACCGGGCGTGCCAATCTCTGTAGACGCGCGAAAATCCCCGCCTCTTCGCCTCTTTCGTGGCTTGGAGTGGATCTTATCGTGCGTCTAAGGCCTAGATATACAAACAGGGCGTGCCAGCTAGCTTACTTAAGCTAGCGAAGATATATTAACACTGACTTCTAAACGTGGCGACTGTGAGCAAGTGAGCTCTTGTCGTCGCAGACCTTCTTGCACCGATGCGCAAGGGTCAGTCTGTACGCTTTTGAAAAAATCGAGTTTTTGGGGAGAAAGTCTACGAAACGGTTCGAGGTGTCTATTTCGGGTTTTTAAGATGCGATTGCATGTTTTAGATCACGTGGATTTGCACGTGCCTAAGTCTTTTCTTTTATCCCTTTTTGGGTCGCCTAGTTTGTGTGTTATGAACACTCCACTACATGGGCGAATTCGAGCGGGGGTTGCTTCGATGCAATATGCGTCCTACCTCGTGGTATGGCGTAGATGCAATGCAAACTCACGCTACTCCAAAGGGAAAACCCGAAATGTAAAGACAATACTGAAGGGAAATAACAGAAGGGAAATAATAGAAGAGAAATAACAGAAGGGAAATAACAGAAGGGAAATAACCGAAGGGAAATATGTATATATCTTATGTATATGAGCCCTTACTCGGGTCTTGTAAATAAGAGCGAAGGCTCAATGTGGGTGCGTGCTTGAATTGAAAAACTTACACACACGACATGAAATTAAACCCAAATATAAATTGCAGTATGGCCTTGACTAAGGTCTTGGGAGTAAGAGCGAAGGCTCAATGTGTGTGAGAGTGCTTGAATTGAAGTACTACACACACGACATAAATGAAACCCAAATATAACTGCAATAAGGCCTTTACTGAGGTCTTGGGAGTAAGAGCGAAGGCTCAATGTGTGTGAAAGTGCTTGAATTGAAAGACTACTCACACGACAAGAAATGAAACCCAAATAGTATAGGTCGGCCCTTACTTGGGTCTTTCAAATAAGAGCGAAAGCTCAATGTGTGTGAGAGTGTTTAAATTGAAAGACTTACTCACACGACATGAAATGAAACCCAAATAGTATAGGTCGGCCCTTACTTGGGTCTTTCAAATAAGAGCGAAAGCTCAATGTGTGTGAGAGTGTTTAAATTGAAAGACTTACTCACACGACATGAAATGAAACCCAAATAGTATAGGTCGGCCCTTACTTGGGTCTTTCAAATAAGAGCGAAAGCTCAATGTGTGTGAGAGTGTTTAAATTGAAAGACTTACTCACACGACATGAAATGAAACCCAAATAGTATAGGTCGGCCCTTACTTGGGTCTTTCAAATAAGAGCGAAAGCTCAATGTGTGTGAGAGTGTTTTAATCGAAAGACAACGCACCCAACTTAAACAAAACCCTTTGGAAATGAAATATATACGTACACTTATATATTAGGGGCTGATTAGGCCCGTGTGTGTTCAAAGTTGTGCACGACTAAGAGAATGCACGTGTGTGGTTGTGCCAAGCCACGTTATTACAAGCGGGGGGAGACTAGGCTCCGTTATTACAACCCCGTATCAAATTGAATTTCAAGCAAGCGTATGACTAAAGACCGAGTTTAGACACTTACGAGTAGCTGGTCCGTAGAGGTCTTGCTTGAGCGTAGGCTTGGCTTTGGGCTGCAAACGGGAGCTCCGCGAAGGTATGTGCTCAAGGGTGCTGGCCGGCTGCAAATGGGGCGCGGGATGGACGCCTCGAAGGGGGCCGGTGGCAAGTAGGTGGCGCCTCCACGTAGGGAGTTTAGAGTGGCTGACTAAGTGGGTCTTAGGGTCACTAGGGAAGTTAGGTACTTAGGGAAACTGGCCCTAAAAGGTGAGCTAGTGGGAAGGCCAAATAGGACACCTAGGGGGGGGGGTCGGCCGAATGGGAGATGGTGGCTAAGCAGTGGCCAGCCACTTGGGTTATCCTAGGTTCGGCTAGGCTTAGATGGTGGCGGCAAAGAGGTGGAGCTAAGGGGAAGATGGGTGGCTAAGAGTGGAGAGGTGGTAGAGAGTGGTTTTGAGGGAGTTAGGGGGACTTACCGAATGGGAAGGAGTGGCGGATGGAGTGGGAGAGTGGCGGGCAGGTAGCTGTCGGCTGGTGGAGTTGGGGGGAAGGTGGTGACGTCCAGCTGGGGGGGCAGTGGTGGTGGACGGAAGAGGGAAGGTGGCGGAGCAGGTGGCGGCTGGTGGAGGAGCTGGAGCTGCTGGGAAGACGGGTGAGAGATGGGAGAAGGAGAGGGCCCGGCTGGGTGGTGGAGTGGTTCCCACTTGGAAAACCCGCCCACAATGAGGGGGGTTTAAATAGGGGATGGGTAGGTCGGTTAGGGCTGGGTTGTGGGTAGTGGTTAGGTGGTTTAGGTAGGGTAGTATGTAGATAAGGTGGGCTGGATGGGGTTGGGCCAGATATTTTAAAACTAGGTGTTTGGGAAAATCGTGGGCTAAGGGTGGTTTAGGGCTAGGTTAGGTGGTTGGGTTTTAGGGTGAGGTTTAGTGAGCTAGGTTAGGTGGTTTAGGCTAGGTTTAGGCTAGGATTAGGGAAATTAATCTAGGTTTAGGGAAGGATTAGGGGAGTGGGTTAGGTGATTAGGTTGGGATTAGGCCGGGATTAGGGAAGTGGGTTAGGTGATTAGGTTCAGATTAGGGGTGGATTAGGGGTTTAGGCTAGGTTTAGGCATTTTTGGCTAGGTTTAGGTGAAGGAGCTCCCTTAGCATGGCCCATAGACCTTGATCACCCCATGTTGGTGCAGCCCTAGGTTAGGTTTTAGCTAATTACAAGCTTAAACCCACTCAATTAGGCTAACCCACAAGATTAAACCCAAACTTGACACACAAGTCAAGCTTAATACAACACTCTTGATATTTTTCACCCCCACTCTCTCTCATGCCCAATATCCCACGTGAATTTCAAGTGGGCCCCACCTCCATTTATGAGAAGGTGATGTGGGCCATGGATATGGATATTGGATTGGATCTCTGGATCCAAATCCAAATCCAAGTCCACATATGGGTTTGGGTTGGAATCTGGATATATATGGTCCAGATCCAATCCAAACTGAACTCTGACTCCTTCGAGCTGGGTTCGAAACGGACGATTCGTGCGGGGCCTGACAGCATCAGTACTCCGTCTGCGTTGGGTCTTCGCCAACATAGTCGTCCGCCTCCGTTTCTGCCTTCCGGAGATGACTTCAAATGCTATTTTGATAAGAACAGGGTCTTGGACGTTCGAGATCCTGGGGTGTGAATCAGATGCAAGAGTTGCTGCGCCGGGCTCGACAGGTGCTCCGGTTCCGAGCTCTTCTTGGCTCTCCTGGTCCTGTCTTGATCGGGCCAAGCCACTTCGGGGTTTCAAAAAATGTCTTAAAAGGGTTTTCCAAAGCTATATCATATGTTTTTGAAAGATAAAGTTTAAAACATATACACAGGGTTTGTTTGGAAGACTCCTGGGTTTCCAAACTCAAAAATGGCCCTTTGGGGCTGCTTGTATAAAACCAGATTCGTTTAAGAAATTCGTGGGATTTCGGGGTGTTTACAATGGCGAACCGGCAAAAGCCAAGAAGAGATTTGACAAGTCTAGAAAGCCTAAGGAAACCTCCGCTATGGAGGGAAACCAATATCACGAGTTCTTCACTCACAAGGACCAAAAAGCCCTATAGCAGCTACTAAAAGGGCAAAATAAAGAAAAGAGGACATACGCCCTTTCTGATTTCCTTTCTTTGGATTATGAAACAAACAGTGATGATGAGATACCGAACTTCCATTGGTACGATGGCACAGGGGATCCTAGATCCCACCTGCAACTCTTTTCTCGTCGAGCCCACAAAAAGGACTCGATGAAGTGGATATACTGGTTTCCCCTTTCTCTCAAAGGAACTGCTTCAAAATGGCTTGCTTCGTATGATTTAAGCCAGTTTGCAACTTTCGAAGAGTTAGCGAACTGTTTATGCAAAGGTTTTCACATAATGTTGAAGTAACGCCAACTCTAAACACTTTGAGGGATACAAAGCAAGCCACGAATGAGGATGTACATGCATTCATCCTTCGATGGAGGTCCCTCCTGGGGCAAGTGAGAGAGCCGATTTTAGAAGGATGCGTAGTAATGCTCATCCTTGATAATTTCAAACCTGAATTGAAAACTCTTCTCTCCTTACATGAAATATCGACTTTCTACAAGTTGATCAAAAAAGCCTCCCTCTATGAAACAAATCTGAAAAAGGGGGTCTACGATCACCTGTGGAAAGGAAACGGTGTGCACAAGTCACTCTTGGAAAAACCCGAAACTTACGGGTTACCCACAATGGATAAAGGGGCAAAGCCCCAAAAAGTTGCCAACGTCTGAGTGGATCCAAGCCCGATGAGCACTTCCAAGAGTTTTGAAAACAAAAAAGAAAAAAATTTGCAAAAATCTTTTGAAAAATAGGAGTATACCCCACTAGGGCAACCTGTTTCAGAGGTCCTGGACCTCCTACTTGCCCAAGAAATGATCATACTCCCCGAAATTCCTGAGGGAACCACTTCCAAAGGGAGGTTTTTAAATCGATTTTGCAAGTATCATCGGCTCAAGAGCCATAATACAAACCAATGTTTCTCCCTCCTCAATAAAATTGAGAACTTGATAACGCAGGGCCAGCTCTAGGTCACTGAGGAATTAGAGCCTACCCAAGCCATTTTCAAAGAACCCTTCCCCAATCACGCAAGCACTAGTGGGAAGGGCAAAGAGGTATGTGCTTTCTCGACTTCAAAGAGTCTAGTGCATTCATTACATTCTGGTTTTACTACTTGTGCATCATCTCTCATTCTTTATAAGAAAAATGCCTAAGTAGTAATCTAGGGAGCGCTTAGAGACCCGCCCCCGATTAGAATCATTTTAGAAATTCGAGGTGCTCCAAGGCACTCAAGTAGAGCCACAATAGGCACGAGCCTTAGGCAAAGTGTAGGGGAAGTGACCAGGTCCGGAAGGATCTATCAACCCCAACACTTAGAAAAATCTGCTAAAAAAGTGGTCAGTGTCCCTGGCCCTTCAAAAGCATGCATACCTAAGGTCTCACCAAAAATGGACAAAGATCAAATTGTTTTAACCATGTATGATTTCGAAAATCATCTCTCTAAGATCCCAATAAACATGTCCATCCTAGAGCTGATACAAACCTCATCTAGGCATAGGCTTGTTTTAGAAAAAATCTTAGAGAGAGCCAAGGTTAACTCAAACATAACCCCTGAGTCTTTGTTAATTCAAGTGGTGTCTATAGGTGCAAAAATGCCCATCGTGTTTTTGAAAGACGAGATAGAAAGACTCTATGAAGCCCACAACCAAGCTTTGCATATCGAGGTAGTTTTGAATCATTATCCTCTCGACAAATACTTAGTTGATGGGGGAGGAGGTCTCAACATCCTTCTGCTCCACGTGGCGTATCAAATCGGAGTCACCTTGACTTCCGTAAACCCAAGCCCCATCGTAATCACTGGATACGATGGGAATACATCTAGACCGTTGGGAGCCATAGAGTTACCCATGGAAACGGGGGGCATAGCCTACATGGGGGTATTCCATGTCTTAGACATACACCCCCATTACAACCTATTGGTTGGAAGACCCTGGATACATAGCCTGTGAGCTGTGCCATCAACCTTCCATAGGTGTGTGAAAATCTCCTATGAAGATCAGATTGTGGTAATTCTAGGTGAAAACCATCCTCAGCTTCAGGGAATCCAAAATTTCCCATGCTTGTCAGGTTCTCAAGCTTATGAGGACAACCTTGGAAAGACCTTTGTTGAGACACCCAAGTTCGTCCTCCAAAAGCCTAGGAAGGTCATGTGTATCAAAGGGCAGCCCAAGGCTTGCCCACTCAAAACCATAACCATCCTAGGAAAGACCAAGTGTCGTCTATTTCCAAAACCCCTAGACAAGAAACCATTTGAGCATGACATAGATGATAGCAAGTTCCAAGACCACGAACTATATCAAAACTTTTCAAAAAACAAAAAGTCGTGGAACATGCTATTGAACATGGGATACATGTCATACCAAAGTCTAGGAAACCAAAACCAAGGTTACCTCAAGCCCATAGTGCCCAGTGCAAACCCAAGCCGATATGGGATCGGCTATATTCTAAAAATACCACTTGAACCACCACCTGTGACCACTTGGGTCAAGGGTGCCCTGGAACCTAGTGAAGCAGAAACCTATGATTTAGACCTCTTATTTAGAGTCTAATTTGTGGCGTTTTCTTTTCTAGGTGTGATGGAAGATCCCTCAAACCAAAATCCAAAAAAATTGCAAATTCTCAAAATACAAAAGCAAATCGAAAAATCTCAAAAACCAAAAACATTAGAAATTTGTGGAAAAACCAAAAAAGCTATAGTTTGTATAGCTCCAAGTATCTTTGCTTTGCAAAAAACCAAAAAAGTCAAAAAATTAGAAAATCCCAAAAACAAAATCGTGTGTATAGCATCCCCTTGAAAAAATTTGCAAAAAACCAAGGCTTTTGAAGAAATCGTCTTCATAAAAGGACCCAAGTCTTCAAAACCTGTAGAAACTCCAAAATCAAAACTAGGTGTTTGCAAAAATCCTGCATCCACTCCAAATTCCCTAGGATTTAGAATTCTCGAGAATGATCAAGGCCCGAAAGGGGATCCCCTTCTCCCTGAGGAAGATCCCACTTCCGAGCTTCTTGAGTTTAACAAAATCCTTGATTTTGAAAAACCTTCAAATTCAGTAGGAGGAGATTTCATAGAGATCAACTTAGGGAATGAAACAAAACCCAAGCACATTAAGATAGGCGCATGTTTGCATGAGCATGAAAAAGCATCATTCATTGCATTCTTGAAAACCTATATCGATGTGTTTGCATGGACGTATGAAAACATGCCAGGTATAGACCAGAAAGTAATTGAGCATTGTCTTCCCCTAGATCTAGAATCAAAACCCATAAAATAAAAGCTTAGGAAGATTCATCTGAATGTCCATTCACAAGTAAAAGAGGGTTTAGAAGATATGCTTAAAGTCGGTTTTATAAAACCCATTACGTATTCTGATTGGCTTTCCAACATTGTTGTAGTTCGAAAATCTAATGGGAAAATACGAATTTGCATAGATTTCAGAAACTTGAACAAAGCCACGCCAAAGGATAACTTCCCTTTGCCAAACATTGATTTGATAGTTGATAGTACTGCAAATCATAAAATGTTTTCCTTTATGGATGGCTACTCGGGGTATAATCAAATCAAATTAGCCCCAAGAGACTAGGCTAAAACTGCTTTCACCACACCCTGGGGCACGTACTGCTATATAGTCATGCCCTTTGGTTTGAAAAACGCTGGTGCTACATACCAAAGAGCTATGACCACGATCTTTCACGATCAGATTCATGAGCTCTTAGAGATGTATGTGGATGATATCTTGGTAAAGTCATAAACCCGAGATATGCATATCGAATCCTTGCAAAAAGTTTTTGAAAGATTAAGGCTTTACAAGTTGAAACTAAACCCTTAAAAGTGCGTCTTCGGAGTAGAATCTGGCAAGCTTTTAGGTTTTATGGTGGGCCAAAGGGGCATAGAAGTCGACCCCTCTAAGTGTCGAGCCATCATAAATATGCCTCCACCCTCCAATTTAACAAAAATCCGAAGCCTCCAAGGTCGCCTCCAATCAATTAGAAGGTTTATCTCAAACCTCGCTACAAGATGCGAACCTTTCAATAAACTTTTAAGAAAAGGGGTGAAATTCTTGTGTGACGATGATTGCCAAAAAGCTTTCGAAAGATTAAAGGTGTATTTGGTTAATCGTCCTATTTTAAACCGTCCAAAGTAAGGAAAACCTCTTTTGCTTTATATTTCTGTGCATGCGAATGCTTTGGATGCATTATTAGCTCAATATGAGGATGATACCCATAAAGAGTATGCCATCTACTATATTTCGAAAACTCTATTGGCTTATGAACGAAATTATCAAGCCATGCAGAAGACGTGCTTGGCCTTGGTATGGGCTTGTCAGAAATTTCGACACTACTTCCTAGATCATGAGATCTGGATAGTGGCAGCATCTATTTGAAAAACCTATCCTCATGGGTAAGCTGGGTAAATGGCAGCTCCTCTTGATGGAGTATGACCTGAAATTCCACCATCAAACATCCATCAAGGGGCAAGCCCTAGCCGACTACGTGGTTGACTTCCCTTTAGAAGATTCATATCCAACAATTGACAAAATGCTCGATGAAGGCATCCTTCAAAACCAATTTCAAAACCATATCTTATCAAACTACTCAAGTGAAAACCAAGTGTGGAAGATGCACTTCGATGGGGCATTATAGACGCGCAAAAATCCCCGCCTCTGGCTTCTCAGGGCCTGGAGCGGATCCTCTCGTGTGTCTAAGGCCTATTTATATAAACAGGGCATGCCAGCTAGCTTACCTAAGCTAGCGAAGATATATTTTAAGCTGACTTTTAATCGTGGCGACTGTGAGCAAGTGAGCTCTTGTCGTCGCAGACCTTCTTACACCGATGCGCAAGGAGCAGAAAGCCTACGAAGCGGTTCGAGGTGTTTAATTCAGGTCTTTTTTATACGATTGCAGATTTTAGATCACGTGGATTTGCACGTGCCTAAGTCTTTCTTTTTATCCCTTGATGGGCCACCTAGTTTGTGTGTTATGAACACTCTACTACATGGGGCGAATTTGAGCGGGAGTACGGGGCTTGCTTCGATGCAATATGCGTCCTACCTCGTGGTATGGCGTAGATGCAATGCAAACTCATGCTACTCCAAAGGGAAAACCCGAATGTAAAGACAATGCCGAAGGAAAATAACCAAAGGGAAATGACTTGTAATGTAAATGCCGAAGGGAGATATGTATATAGGGTATATACGTGCCCTTACTTGGGTCTTGAAAATAAGAGCGAAGGCTCAATGTGGGTGCGTGCTTGAATTGAAAGACTTACACACACGACATGAAATAAAACCCAAATATAACTTGCAGTATGGCCTTGATTAAGGTCTTGGGAATAAGAGTGAAAGCTCAATGTGTGTGAGTGCTTGAATTGAAGTACTACGCACACAACATGAAATTAAACCCAAATAGTATAGCACGGCCCTTACTCGGGTCTTACAAATAAGAGCAAAGGCTCAATGTGTGTGAGTGCTTGAATTGAAAGACTTACACACATGACATGAAATGAAAACCCAAATAGTATAGCTCAGCCCTTACTTGGGTCTTTCAAATAAGAGCGAAGGCTCAATGTGTGTGAGTGCTTGAATTGAAAGACTTACACACACGACATGAAATGAAAACCCAAATAGTATAGCTCGGCCCTTACTTGGGTCTTTCAAATAAGAGCGAAGGCTCAATGTGTGTGAGTGCTTGAATTGAAAGACAACACACCCAACTTAAGCAAAACCCTACGTAAGTTAATATATATATGTATATTTATATATTAGGGGCTGATTAGGCCCGTGTGTGTTCAAAATCGTGCACAACTAAGAGAGTGCACGTGTGTGTGGGTGTGCCAAGCCACGTTATTACAAGCGGGGGGAGACTATGCTCCGTTATTACACCCCGTATCAAATTGAATTTTAAGCAAGTATACATTTAAGGACCGAGTTAGGCACTTACTAATAGCTGGTCCGAAGATGCCTTGCTTGAGCGTGGGCTTGGCCTTCGCCTTGGGCTGCAAGAGGGAGCTCCGCAAAGTTGAACGGCAATGGGAGGTGCTGGCCGGATGTCTTTGGTGCGCGGAAGAGGCGCCTTGAAGATGGTCGGCTGCTTAGCGAAGGGCTGGTTTTGTGCGTGGGGCTAAGGTGGGTATGTAGGGTCACTAAGGAAGGGTTGTGAGGTTAGGGAGTATAACACTAAGGGGAGCCTAAGGGAGTGTCTAATGGAGCACCTAAGGGAAGGATGTGGCTGGTCGAATGGAAGTGACAGTCGGTTGGAGTGGCCGACTAGGGGAATTTGGTGGTGGTGGTTTTCTAGGATGGCTACGGGTGGCGGATGGAAGGGAGCTAGCTAGGGTATGGGATAAGGTGGTGGTGGATGTGGTGAAGTAGAGTGGGCAGGTCTTAGGGGGTTCAATGGAATGGCTGGGTATAGCTAGGGTGTTTAGGTAGTGGCGGGTAATTAGGTTGGTTGAGGCTTGGCCGAATGGGAGTGGGGGAGGCGACGGATGGCTGATGTTAGGGGAAGATGGTGGTGGTGCAGGTGGTTGAGAGTGGAGGGGGAGTGGAGAAGAGGTGAGGTAGGGTATGGGGTACTAACCGAGTGGTGGGAGGCGGCGGTAGGCTGAGGAGCAGTCGGATGTGGTGGATTGGTTGGTTCGGCCGGATGAAGAGGATGGCGACAGGTGGCTGGGGAGTGATGGAGCAGGTGGAGCACGGCGGCGGCTGGTGGTGGTGCGGGTGGAGGAGCCGGTTGGGAGTGGGGTAGGTGGAAGTGGAGAAGAGGTGGAAGGTCGGCTGGAAATGGAGGACCCAAGGCTTGAAAACCCGCCCACTAGGGGGGGGGGTTTATAGCCTTTGTGAAGGGCGGTGGGGCTGGTTTTGGGGTAGTGGTTAGGTGGTCTAGGGGTGGTGGTAAGGTAGTAAGGTGGGCTGGTATTAGGGTAGGGCCAGATATTTTAAATACAAGGGGTTTTGGGTAGATTGTGTGCTAGGTTTAGATGGGGTGGTTTAGGGGTTTAGGGTTTAGCTAGGTGGGTTGGTTTTGGGGTGAGGTTTAGTGAGGTAGGTTAGGTGATTAGGCTAGGATTAGGTTAGGTTTAGGAAAATTAACCTAGGTTTAGGGAAGGATTAGGGAAGTGGGTTAGGTGATTAGGTTGGGATTAGGCCGGGATTAGGGAAATGGGTTAGGTGATTAGGCTAGGATTAGGACCGGATTAGGGTGGAAAGCTAGGATTAGGTGTTTTTGGTTAGGATTAGATGAAGGAGCTCCCTTTGCATGACCCATGGACCCTAATCACATCATGTTGGTGCAACCCTAGGTTAGGTTTTGGCTAATTACAAGCTTAAACCCACTTAATTAGGCTAACCCACATGATTAACCCCAAACTTGACACACAAGTCAAGCTTAATTACAACACACACTTGATCTTATCCTCCCCCACTCTCTCTCATGCCCATAATCCCACGTGAAATTCAAGTGGGCCCCACCTCCATTTATGAGAAGGTGATGTGGGCCATGGATATGGATATTGGATTGGATTTTTGAATCCAAATCCAAATCTAAGTCCATACATGGGTTTGGATTGGGATCTAGATATATATGGTCCAGATCCAATCCAAAATGAATTCTGACTCCTTCGAGCTGTGTTCAAAACGAACGGTGTGTGCGGGGCCTGACAGCATCAGTACTCCGTCTGCGTTGGGTCTTCGCCAACATAATCATCCGCCTCTGTTTTCGCCTTCCGGAGATGACTTCAAATGATGTTTTGATGATAACAGGGTCTTGGACATTCGAGATCCTGGGGGTGGATTTGATATGAGAGTTGCTGTGCCAGGCTCAACATGTGCTCCGGTTCCGGGCTCTCCTTAGCTTTTCTGGTCCTGTCTTGCTCGGGCCAAACTGCTTCGGGGTTTCAAAAACGTGTTTAAAAGGGTTTTTAAAGCCATATTATATATTTTTGAAATATGTAAAGTTCAAAACATATGTACAGGGTTGTCTGGGAGGCTCCTGGGTTTCTAGACTCAAAAATGGCCCTTTGGGGCTGCTTTTACAAAACCAGGTTGTTTTGAGGAATTCGTGGGATTTCGGGGTGTTTACAGGCATGAAACCAAAGAGGGGCTGGAGTAGGAATCGTCCTCATATCCCCTGAAAAGGAGAAATACCCATATCCATTAGCCTAGATTTCGAATGTTCCAACAATACAGCCGAGTATGAAGCACTCATACAGGGCTTGAAAATTTCGAAAACTCTAGGGGCATCATGCATCGAAGTCTTTGGAGATTATTTACTTGTTATAAACCAAGTGTTAAAAATTTGGCAAGCCAAAAATGAAAAACTTCTTCCATACCACGAATTGGACACCAAGCTGGTCGAGTCGTTCAAATCGTGTACACTTACCCACGTAGGAAGAGAGGATAATGGCATAGTCGATGCCCTCTCATCCTTGGGCCCTAAGGGTCGATCCCACTTTGGGAACCCGATCCATAGAAATATGGCACTTGCCCGCTCCATCCACACACGATTTGGAGATTTGCCAAAACAACATAACTTCCACTAAAAAACCCTAGTTTCAAGACATTAAAGAGTTTTTAGAAAACGGAGGATTTTTAGAATTCACTTCGTCAAAAGACAAAGCTTTCATACGAAGAATTTCAACCTGATATTTGATTTTGGGAGGAGTTCTTTTCAAAAAGAGTTTTACTGGCATCTTACTAAGGTGTGTCGACCTAGAGGAGGCTAGGATAGTAATGCATGAATTCCACGATGGAGAATGTGGAGGGCATGTAAATGCCAATATGATGGCAATGAAAATACTTAGGGCGGGTTGTTTTTGGTCCACTTTAAAGCAAGATTGCCATGACCATGTTAGGAAGTGTCACCCATGTCAAGTGCATGGACACACTATTCATACCCCGTCATCCAAATTATATTCAGTGGTCAGCCCATGGCCATTCACCATGTGGGCGTTTGACATCATAGGACCAATATTTCCACATGCTTCAAATGGGCATAGGTTTATACTAGCAGCCACTGAATACTTTTCTAAATGGGTTGAAGCTACCTCCCTGACTAATGTTTAGGGGCAACATGTAGTGGCATTCATTAGGAAAAATATTTTGGCTCGGTCAGGGGCAACATGTAGGGGCAACATGTAGTGGCACCCATGGACTACAGCCATCACGTTGGTTAGGGAAATGGCTTCCACCCACTTGGAGAAATACTCCGTGGCTGCTAAAATAAATCGATGCCCATTCGAGGCCTTTGGAAATATTGCGCCAACAATGTCAAACGCCCACATGGTAAATGGCTAGGGGCTGACCACGGAATGCAATATAGATGAAGGGATATGAATGGCGTGCCCATGCACTTGACATGGATGACACTTCCTAACATGATCGTGACAATCCTTTTTCAGGGTGGACCAAAAATAGCCCCCTCTAAGTATTTTCATTGCCATCATGTTGGCATTAACATGACCTCCACATTCTCCATTGTGGAATTCATGCATCACTACCCTAGCCTCCTCTAGGTCGATACACCTAAGTAGAATGCCGGTAAAACTCTTTTTGTATAAAACCCCACCCAGAATGGTGTATCGGGTTGAAATTTTACGGATGAATGCCTTATCTTTGGATGTGGCATCCTCGGCGAATCCCCCATTTTCTAGAAATTATTTTATGTCATAAAACTAGGGTTTTTCAATAGACTTTGGGTTATTTTGACAAATATCCAGATCGTGTGTGGATGGGTTGGGCGCATGCCATATTTCTAAAGACCGGGTCCCTGAGATGGGATCGACCTTTAGGGCTGAACCCAAGGAGGAGAGGGCATCGGCGATGCCATTGTCCTCTCTTCCTACGTGTGTGAGTTTACACGATTGGAAGGACTGGACCAATCGAGTGGCCAACTCGTGATATGGAAGTAGTTTCTCATTACGTACTTGCCAAATTTTCAAAACCTGGTTTATGACAAGGAGCGAATCTCCAAAGACCTCAATGCATGATGCCCCTAGAGTTTTCGAAATTCTTAAACCTTGTATGAGTGCTTCATACTTGTAAACACCCCAAATCTTCTATATTTCAAAAACTCTCAAAAACACCAAAAAGCTCGTTTGAGCCAAAACGACAACCTGTTTTAAAATGTGAAAACAAGTACAGAAGGCAAAGGAAGACCCTAGGCCCGAAGAGGATTCAAGCCCAGAGCTTCAGAAGCCACTCCCTGATAAAAAAACAAAAGAAAGCAGAGCCCGTTTGATGAAAAGCTCAACGGAGTCCAGAACGGCGAGACGGAGTCCGGACGACAAAGTTGGAGAAAACCCAGCACCAGACGGAGCGCTGATGAAGACAGTGCCCGCATAGATCGTTCGCCTCGAAAAGCCAAGAAGGATTGTCCGAAGAAATTTTGATTTGGATCTGGACCGTAAATATCCAAATCCAAATCCATGTAATGAATAGTGTTTGGATTTGGGCCAATCCAAATAGTGTTTGGGTCAATCCAAATAGTATCTGGATTTGGATTGGATCCAAATAGTGTTTGGATTGGATCAGATTTGGACCAAAATATCCAGATCCGTATCCATAAAAATGTTGGGTTTAGATCGGATACGGATCTCAAAATATCCGAGATCCAATATCTAGATCCAAATAGTGTTTGGATTTGGGTCTGGATCCAAACCCCAAACCCAAACCCAAATCCAAGACCCACCTCAAATCTCTATAAATAGAGGTGAGGGGGTCCATGTAAA
This sequence comes from Brasenia schreberi, assembly GCA_036023115.1. Lineage (NCBI taxonomy): Eukaryota > Viridiplantae > Streptophyta > Magnoliopsida > Nymphaeales > Cabombaceae > Brasenia > Brasenia schreberi. The sequence continues at coordinate 19,971,601 of JAYKKT010000072.1, forward strand.
GGGTTCATGCAAATATTTGGGAGGAGAGAGAGGGAGTGATAAACATAGCCATGTGGGCTCATGAGTGAAGTGGGCTTGAGCCATGTTGGCCAAGGCTAGATCAAAGGGGCTGCACCAACTCGAGCCTAGCTGCACCAAGAGGTGGACCGCGGGCGTGGAAGTGGGCTGGACCGATTGGAGGTGGCTAGACCTAGTGGGTTGCACCTAAGGTAAGCCTCAACTAAACCTAGCCCTTCTCTCTACCCTTCTAAACCTAACCCATATGAACCCACCTACACCTAACTGACCCTAAACCGCCCCAAGTAAGTCCAGCAAAGTGCTGGCCGAACTTCACAAAACCCTTTTCCCAACCAACCTACCCTAGTTGGCCGAACCCCACCTCGCCACCAACCAACATCCCTTAGTCGCCGCCCCCACCATCGGCCGCAACTTGGCCGAACCTACCTATCACCGCCTCAACCAAACCCCGCCTTGACCTGCACTACCTAAGCCTACCACCACCTGCCCTTAACCACCCAACTCCACCTACACCTCACCTGCCCCGACTAGCCTACCACCACCAAAAAACCGCCGCCCCTAACCTACCTTTAACCGAAGCCCACTTCGCCACCATCCATTGCCCCAAACCAAACCCAATGGCCTGCTCCTTGGCAGGCCATTCCCTTTAGTAAACCCACGACCTGCTGGTGCAGGCCGTGCCTCATCCAAACCCAGCCAGGGCCTGCCACTCGGCAGGCCCTCTCCCTACAAGCCCACAGCCTGCTAGTGCAGGCCGGGCTTCCCCTCCTTTACCCAGGGCAGGGCCTGCCACTCGGCAGGCCACCTCTCCCTAGAGACCCCATGGCCTGTTGGTGCAGGCCGTGTATCATCCCCACTACAAGAGCCCCCGGCCTGCCACGAAGCAGGCCGTTTCCTTGGGCCACTCACATCTGGCCGTGACTCCCCTTCAGCCAGCCCGCCCCCAAGACAACACACCTAGCCGACTTAACCTGGCTTCCCCCTAGACCTACCTCAACCAAAATTCGACCAGCACCCAGCCAGGCCGAGCCCTAGCTCAGCCCTGGCCAGCCTGCCTTGGCCTTGACTGACTGAACCTAACCTAGTTAGGGTTTCCCCTAAAACATAACTCGAACCACCTTGGCTCGAGTCATCCTAAGGCACCCCCTGCAAGGCAAAACCCCAGGCTGCACCAAGACAGCCCGAGTTGCCCCAAGCTCCCCTAGAACCCAACTCGAGTCATCCCAAACCAGGCCCATACCAAGCCAAAAACCAGGCCCATACAAAGCCTATTCAAACACCTCTCCCAAGTCCTCAAAGGTTCTCAAACACCTCCAAGCTAGCCGGTTCCACTTCCATGTGATCCGGGCTCCACACGCAAGGCGTACGCGTCCTAGACACACCCCACATAGCGGGCTAGGTGAGTTGTAAGTCCTTACATTTGGTGTTTTATTAAATTTTGATACGGGGTTGTAGTAAAGGAGCTTCGTCTCCCCCCCGATTGTAATAACGTGGTTTGACATACCCACACACACACACGGGCCTAACAAGCCCTTAATATATAGTTATATTTATATATTTTAAGTCAAGGGGGTTTTTAATTAAGTCGTGTGTGTTGTCTTTCCATTTTCCACACGCACACACATTGAGCCTTCGCTCTTACTCCCAAGACCTTAGTAAAGGCCTTATTGCAGTTATATTTGGGTTTCATTTATGTCGTGTGAGTTGTCTTTACATTCCCACACGCACACACATTGAGCCTTCGCTCTTACTCCCAAGACCTTAGTCAAGGCATACTGCGAATTATATTTGGGTTTCATTTCATGTCGTGTGTGTAAGTCTTTCAATTCAAGCACGCACACACATTGAGCCTTCGCTCTTATTTGCAAGACCCAAGTAAGCGCCCCTACATATACTCTATATAAAGTATTTCTTTCGGCTATGTCTTTAAGATTCGGGTTTTAAGGTTCAAGTCGTGTGCGTTGTCTTTCAATATATACATGACACACACTTACACAATTGAGCCTTTCCGCTCTTAAGATATAGCCCTATTTCCCCTTCCGCTATTTACTTTACAAGTCATTTCCCTTCGGCAATTTCCCTTCGGCATTGTCTTTTAAATTCGGGTTTTCCCTTTGGAGTAGCATGAGTTTGCATTGCATCTACGCCATACCACGAGGTAGGACGCATATTGCATCGAAGCAAGCCCCGTACTCCCGCTCAAATTCACCCCATGTAGTGGAGTGTTCATAACACACACCTAGGTGGCCCATAAAAGGATAAAAAGAAAGACTTAGGCACGTGCAAATCCACGTGATCTAAAATCTGAAAATCATACAAAAACAACCCGAATCAATCGTGCAAACACGCCAAGACTTAGGCTATTTCGATGCATGCACATCATGCCTAAGTAGATTAAAATTTGAAAGACTTAGGGTCGTCCAACCCTTACAAAATCAAAATCGCCCAAAATGCATGGTTTTCCAAAGGTTTTAAAACACTTCTTCATTCAAAATATATTTTGAGTTAAACTTGTTTCAAAACAAAGTCTCTAAGCGTACAGACTGACCCTTGCGCATCAGTGCAAGAAGGTTTGCGACGTAAAAATCCCGCTTGCCTACAAGCGCCTTTCAAAAGTTAGATTATTTTCAAAACATACTTTGCTAGTTAAAGTAAACTAGCTGGCACGCCCATAAAGCGAATGTAGATTGCGAAAAGGTTCACTTCAGGCCTAAGAACCTGTAAGTGAAAATTTTCGGTGTCTACAGGATTGGCACGCCCGGTGGGAGCCGGGACTTAAGCAGACTTCAAACAAACGAGTTATACTCAAATTTTCGAAAAAAGAGTGTTTTTTCAAAAATCGTGCATACTTAGGAAAATTGCATGAAAATTGATAGAAAGCTACAAAAATCTTCGTTGAGTAAACTAAAAGAGGTTTTCAAAACAGATAAAGCCCAAAAAGAGCTCGATGACATTTCAAAGATATTTCAAAAGATGGATGCTTTAAGCAAGGAGCTTAAAGCCCATCGATCACATAACAGCTCTTCTAGGGCACATACAGATCGTGAATTGAAAACCGATCTCAAACTCAATGCAGGATTGGAGATTAGAGACAAATCCCGGCAAAGGGATAAGTCATCCACTCCTACAGCTTCAAGCTTTTCAAAATCCATAGAAAAACCAAAAAAAGATTTTTCTATTTCAAAAAACCAAAAAAATCTTGAAAATTTGGAAAAAGACCAAAAAATTGAAAAACAAAATTTTGGAAATTCAAAAAATTCAAGTGAAAGTTCTAAATCTAGGCACACACACTGTGGGACATGAAACCCACACCCTACAAAGGAACGAGAGTGAAAAACAGGAAGGTTTCGAAAGGAAACGCCTCGTTATACCCCGGGGGCTCAAAACAGAGTTACTCGGGAAATCGGCTTGCTCTCACCCTGAATAGGTAGACAAGCCACAAAGAGGTATGCCTGAAACCCATCCTTCTCAAGACTCTCTTCTTCATGTAGGGTCATCAGATGCATTGGATAACCCCTATGCACACACAAACCCACAAACTGTGCCAAAACTTGAGGATTTTCAAGGTGCGCCAACTGTCGCGCACCATTCAAAGGAATTTCAAAAACAAAAAGAATTTCCGAAAATTGTAGACATGGAGACCCCTAATGCATGCATCGACATCTTAGGAGCTCATAACCCTACCATAGAAAAACCCACTTCTTCGAGCCTAGTCTTGTGCCCTGGAACCAAGGCTATGGCTTTGAAACAAAAAAATCAATCCCTAGGGGCACCACGAGTTGAACCTAGGGACCAAGTCAAAAACTTCAAGGGACCTTGCATGGCTCCCCTTGAAGTAAATTTTTCCCAAAATGGGGTATGGAACCATAAGTTTTCCATAACCCTGCTATGTCCAAAACTCCTCAAGGAACCAAGCTTGGCTTTCCTTGAGGGCAAAGTCTCCCAAACCAGGTTTGTATGGAAGCCCAAGTCTTCCATCACCCCGGAATCCAAACTCCCGATATCCAAAAGGGTATATATCCCCAACATGGACGATTCCATGTTCCAAGATCATGATTTATACCAAAATTTTTTGAAAAGCAAAAAGTCTCGGAACATGATTCTGAATATGGGATATAAACCCTACGCGGGCCTCGGAACCCGAAACCAAGGTAGGCTTGAGCCTGTCCTACCTAGAACCAATAGGGAACGATATGGACTGGGCTACAGCCCACCCATACCCCCAGAGCCGCCACCTAAGACCATCTGGGTGAAGCGTGCCCTGTAGAACCTCTAAAAACCGAAACCCATGTCTTAGACCTATCTGATTAGAGTCTGATTCATGAATGTTTTCTTTGAAGGTTCAATGGAAGATCCCTACTTTTGAAAAAGACAAAAAAAAAAAAAAAATTTTGAAAACTCTCAAAATCTCAAAAACATTTGGAAAAACGAAAATTCCAAAAAGAAATTTTGTTTCAAAAGCCTTTGGCCATGTACAAAGCCCATTTTCGAAAAATTGTAAACATGCTTTCGAAAATTGTATATACTCCCTGAAACCAAGTATCCAAAAAGCTGGTCCTATCCACCCCTTTTGCCTAGAGCTTTTTTTCAAAAATGAAAAGCTCGAGAATCACCAAAGCAAGGAGGAATATACACCTCCAAGCTTCCTGAACTTCGCAAAATCCTTAACTTATGAAAAATTGGGGATTTTTAGAAATAAGTTAACCCATAGTGTGTGCATAAGCATCATGCATTACACTTTGAAATCGTTCATATGCATCGAGTCTAGACATCATTCTAGAAATCGAATTCAGGGTTTTGCAAAATCAAAGGGGCAATAAGAGTCGACCCCCTAAATATCGAGCCTTCATAGGCATGTCTCCATACAAATCAAAACCAATACCTTCGAGGCAAATTTTAAAAAGGAAATGAGAATCTCGAAAAAGGGTTAGCATTTCACAAAAACCTTTCATGGCTTTGAAAAGAAAGATTTTCTTCAACTTCTGGTTTATATGAAAACCTTGATTGTGTTAGGATAAAGAACATGAATCTCACGATGAAATATGGAGACCATGTCAAAACTACAACCTGATGGCCATGACGATCACTTAGGGCTGGTTATGTTTCCCATCCTTGAGCAAAAAGTATCATGATCATGTTAGAAAAAAACCATGGAAGTGCATGGACATGAACATACCATTGTCCATCCAAAATCCTTTTGAAAAGCCATGGCCCTTCACGATATGGCCATGCGAAATTCCCATCAAGCTAGGGGCATTTTTAAATACAGCCCCTAGACACTTTCCATGGATAAGCGAATGCATCTCCTTCGTGATTTGTGAGATACATTTCATGTGTTCATCGTTGCATAAAAACATGTATTTCCATTTTAAATCACATGGAGTGCATAGCATGCATCATATCACCCTGAAGAAAGCCCAAAAGGGTGGCAAACTCGAGTAGGAATGTCCCCATGTCTTCAAAAGGGCAACAAAAATTAGAAATTTGTTGATATTGTGGGTAGAAATTAGCAAAACCCCGAAAATGCCCGAATATTCAAAAGGGTTTATGTTGAATTATTTTTCAAAAAGATTTTGAAAAATCGAACTCCTTTGAAACTTCTTGAAAGAAGGATCGAAGTAGATTGTATAACCCCGAATGGAGGAATCTATACTTTTCGAAAAGTAGAGTCTTCCAAAAAAATGAATTGGCGATATTTCAAAGAACCCTGGCTTACAAGATTAAGCCTTGTTCAAAATATCAAAATACTTTCGAATAGCAGATGCTATTAAGAAATAGGACGATCTCGTTTGAATCAAGTAACCAAAGGGATAAGCCCTCCCCCATCCTACTTTCTCTCCGAAAAGGAAAATTGGCTATTTTCAAAAGAAAGAAAAAAAATCGAGAATACAAAAACTCCTCCGAAAGTGGTCTTCCCTTCATAAACAGGGAATACAAAAACTCCTCCGAAAGAGGTCTTCTCGTTCAAAAGAAAAAGGAGATATAAAAACACTCCTCCCAAAGAGGTCTTCCCTTCATAAACAGGGAATACAAAAACTCCTCCAAAGAGCTGCTCTCCTTTAAAGAAAAGAGGGATTAATGAAAAAATACTCCCAAAGGGAGACCCTCTGTGAAAAAAGAAACAAAAAGCCAAAGCTCCAAAGAGCGATTTTCTGATTCTTTGCCTAAAACCACGGGACGCTTCAGAAAGGACCGTGGTATCTCTTTCCCATATCCCTATGGCTTATCCCCGAGGAAAAAGATTCAAATTTTGGAAAATCCTAAAGTACGAATAAAATCAGCTTATTTGGATTTCATTTTGTTTGAGAACTCGACTCTGTTTTGTAGGAAATGGAACTTTGAAATGTTTTCCAAGTTTTCCTACCCAAAAACCTCTACTTAGTAGCAAGTATTGAAACCCGAATGAAGGGAAGTATGAAAAATGGAAGTCCTTTTCGATACAAGTTGAAAGGAGTTCCTTTTCAAAAAGAAATCTTCGAAAAACCCACGAATGTCAAAAAGACAAGGGTACAACTTGCCTAGAGCAGACAGCCTCAAAAGGCTCTCTCTAATGCTCGAAAACCTGAAAAATGTCGAGAAGACATGGGTAAAAACCTGCTCAGAGCAACCAGCCTCAAAAGGCTCTCTTTGAGCTCAAAAACCAAAAATAAAATTTTTCTCATGCATGCATTCAAAGAGTCGTTCATGCATGATCATACATATAGGGAAATAGCTAGGAAAAGCCCCCTTTTGCTAAAAATCCCCACTTGTGGAAAAAGAAAACAGGGTTTTTGCGAAATAAATGGTGTATTCTCGAGAAAATTTGAGAGAAAAACCAAAACGGGGTGTTTCTTCTTTGCCATTATCCAAATACATTTGGATAATGCCAAAGAGGGGCATCTGTAAACACCCCAAATCTTCTATATTTCAAAAACTCTCAAAAACACCAAAAAGCTCATTTGAGCCAAAACGACAACCTGTTTTAAAATGTGAAAATAGGTACAAAAGGCAAAGGAAGACCCTAGGCCCGAAGAGGATTCAAGCCCAGAGCTTCAGAAGCCACTCCCTGATAAAAAAACAAAAGAAAGCAGAGCCCGTTTGATGAAAAGCTCAACAGAGTCCAGAACGGCGAGACGGAGTCCGGACGACAAAGTTGGGGAAAACCCAGCACCAGACGGAGCGCTGATGAAGCCAGTGCCCGCACAGATCGTTTGCCTCGAAAATCCAAGAAGGACTGTCCGAAGAAATTTTGATTTGGATCTGGACCATAAATATCCAGATCCAAATCCATGTAATGAATAGTGTTTGGATTTGGGCTAATCTAAATAGTGTTTGGGTCGATCCAAATAGTGTTTGGATTTGGATTGGATCCAAATAGTGTTTGGATTGGATCAGATCTGGACCAAAATATCCAGATCCGTATCCATAAAAATGTTGGGTTTAGATCAGATACGGATCTCAAAATATCCGAGATCCAATATCCAGATCCAAATAGTGTTTGGATTTGGGTCTGGATCCAAACCCCAAACCCAAACCCAAATCCAAGACCCACCTCAAATCTCTATAAATAGAGGTGAGGGGGTCCATGTAAAGGGTTCATGCAAATATTTGGGAGGAGAGAGAGGGAGTGATAAACCTAGCCATGTGGGCTCATGAGTGAAGTGGGCTTGAGCCATGTTGGCCAAGGCTAGATCAAAGGGGCTGCACTAACTCGAGCCTAGCTGCACCAAGAGGTGGACCGCGGGCGTGGAAGTGGGCTGGACCGATTGGAGGTGGCTGGACCTAGTGGGCTGCACCTAAGGTAAGCCTCAACTAAACCTAGCCCTTCTCTCTACCCTTCTAAACCTAACCCATATGAACCCACCTACACCTAACTGACCCTAAACCACCCCAAGTAAGTCCAGCCAAGTGCTGGACGAACTTCACAAAACCCCTTTCCCAACCAACCTGCCCTAGCTGGCCGAACCCCACCTCGCCACCAACCAACATCCCTTAGTCGCTGCCCCCACCACCGGCCGCAACCTGGCCAAACCTACCTATCATCGCCTCAACCAAACCCCGCCTTGACCTGCACTACCTAAGCCTACCACCACCTGCCCTTAACCACCCAACTCCACCTGCACCTCACCTGCCCTTAACCACCCAACTCCACCTGCACCTCACCTGCCCTTAACCACCCAACTCCACCTACCACCTGCCCTTACTAGCCTACCACCACCTAAAAACCGCTGCCCCTAACCTACCTTTAACCGAACCCCACTTCGCCACCATCCATTGCCCCAAACCAAACCCAATGGCCTGCTCCTTGGCAGGCCATTCCCTTTAGTAAACCCACGACCTGCTGGTGCAGGCCGTGCCTCATCCAAACCCAGCCAGGGCCTGCCACTCGGTAGGCCCCTTCTTACCAAAAACCCGCAAAGGCCTGCCACTCGGCAGGCCCCTTCTTACCAAAAACCCGCAAAGGCCTGCCACTCGGCAGGCCCTCTCCCTACAAGCCCACGGCCTGCTAGTGCAGGTCGGGCTTCCCCTCCTTTACCCAGGGCAGGGCCTGCCACTCGGCAGGCCACCTCTCCCTAGAGACCCCACAGCCTGTTGGTGCAGGCCGTGTATCATCCCCACTACAAGAGCCCCCGGCCTGCCATGAAGCAGGCCGTTTCCTTGGGCCACTCACATCTGGCCGTGACTCCCCTTCAGCAAGCCCACCCCCAAGACAACACACCTAGCCGACTTAACCTGGCTTCCCCCTAGACCTACCTCAACCAAAATTCGACCAGCACCCAGCCAGGCCGAGCCCTAGCTCAGCCCTGGCCGGCCTGCCTTGGCCTTGACTGACTGAACCTAACCTAGTTAGGGTTTCCCCTAAAACATAACTCGAACCACCTTGGCTCGAGTCATCCTAAGGCACCCCCTGCAAGGCAAAACCCCGGGCTGCACCAAGACAGCCCGAGTTGCCCCAAGCTCCCCTAGAACCCAACTCGAGTCATCCCAAACCAGGCCCATACCAAGCCAAAAACCAGGCCCATACAAAGCCTATTCAAACACCTCTCCCAAGTCCTCAAAGGTTCTCAAACACCTCCAAGCTAACCGGTTCCACTTCCATGTGATCCGGGCTCCACACGCAAGGCGTATGCGTCCTAGACACACCCCACATAGCGGGCTAGGTGAGTTGTAAGTCCTTACATTTGGTGTTTTATTAAATTTTGATACGGGGTTGTAGTAAAGGAGCTTCGTCTCCCCCCGATTGTAATAACGTGGTTTGACATACCCACACACACACGCACTTGAGCCTTTCCGCTCTTAGTCGTACACTTCTTGCACACACACAGGCCTAACAAGCCCTTAATATATAGTTATATTTATATATTTTAAGTCAAGGGGGTTTTTAATTAAGTCGTGTGTGTTGTCTTTCCATTTTCCACACGCACACACAGTGAGCCTTCGCTCTTACTCCCAAGACCTTAGTAAAGGCCTTATTGCAGTTATATTTGGGTTTCATTTATGTCGTGTGAGTTGTCTTTACATTCCCACACGCACACACATTGAGCCTTCGCTCTTACTCCCAAGACCTTAGTCAAGGCATACTGCGATTTATATTTGGGTTTCATTTCATGTCGTGTGTGTAAGTCTTTCAATTCAAGCACGCACACACATTGAGCCTTCGCTCTTATTTGCAAGACCCAAGTAAGGGCCCCTACATATACTCTATATAAAGTATTTCTTTCGGCTATGTCTTTAAGATTCGGGTTTTAAGGTTCAAGTCGTGTGCGTTGTCTTTCAATATATACACGACACACACTTACACAATTGAGCCTTTGTAGACGCGCGAAAATTCCTGCTTCTCACCTTTTCAGGGCTTGGAGCGGATCCTCTTGTGTGTCTGAGGCCTATTTATGCAAACAGGGCGTGCCAGCTAGCTTACCTAAGCTAGCAAAGATATATTTAAAACTGACTTCTTATCGTGGCGACTGTGAGCAAGTGAGCTCTTGTCGTCGCAGACCTTCTTGCACCGATGCGCAAGGGTCAGTCTGTACGCTTTGCAAAAATCAAGTTTTGGGAGAGAAAGTCTACGAAGCGGTTTGAGGTGTCTTGAAGGTGGCCGGCCACTAGAGATGGGCCGTTTTTGGTGTGTTGGGTTAAAGGACCTAAGTAAGGTTACTAAGGGGATATGGCACTAAGAGAAGGAGCTAGCAAGGAGAAGGTGATGGCTGGCGGATGGCTAGCCGAATGAAGGGAATGGCAGTCGGTTGGAGTGGCCGACTAAGAGCTTGGTGGTGGCGGGCTGCTATGGTGGCTAGGAGTGGTGGAAGGGAAGGAAACGAGCTAGGATGGGGGGGTAAGGTGGTGATGGTTGTGGTGAGGTGATAGGGGCAGCTCTTAGGGAGTTGGATGGGGTAGCCGGGTGTAGCTAGGTTTGTTAGGTAGTGGCGGGTAGTTAGGATGCTATAGGTTAGGCTGAGTGAGAATGGTGGCAGCAAAGGAGAATGGCTGGTGTTAGGGTGCTATGGTAGGGGGTTAGGTGGCTGAGAGTGGAGAGGGAGTGGAGAAGGTGAGATGAAGGATGGGGTACTAACCGTGCTTGAAGAGAGGCGGTGGATGGAAGAGAGCAGCCGGGTGTGGTGGAGCAACTGGTTCGGCCGAAGGCAGAGGTGGCGACAGGTGGTGGGCCGGCTGGGGTGTGGTGGAGCAGGTGGAGCACGGTGGTGGCTGGTGGTGGTGCAGGTGGAAGGCCTGGCTGGACGTGGATGAAGTGGCTGGGCTCGGTTGGGCTGGACCAAGGGGAGAGAGGATGGGAAGGGAGAGAGCTTCTCGATAGAAAAGCCCGCCCCCAAGGGGGGGGTTTATATAGGGATGGGTAGGTCGGTTAGGGCTGGGTTTGGGGTAGTGGTTAGGTGGTTTAGGTAGGGTGGTATGATGATAAGGTGGGCTAGAAAGGGTAGGGCCAGATATTTTAGATACTAGTGGTTTGGGTAGGTTGTGGGCTAGGGGTGGTTTAGGGGTTTAGGGTTTGGTTAGGTGGGTGGGTTCTAGGGTGAGGTTTAGTGAACTAGGTTAGGTGATTAGGCTAGGATTAGGCTAGGTTTAGAGAAATTAACCTAGGTTTAGGGAAGTGGGTTAGGTGATTAGGTTAGGATTAGGCCGGGATTAGGGAAGTAGGTTAGGTGATTAGGTTCAGATTAGGGGCGGATTAGGGTGGAAGGCTAGGATTAGGTATTTTGGGTTAGGTTTAGGTGAAGGAGCTCCCTTTGCATGGCCCATAGACCTTAACCACATCATGTTGGTGCAGCCCTAGGTTAGGTTTTGGCTAATTACAAGCTTAAACCCACTCAATTGGGCTAACCCACATGATTAACCCCAAACTTGACACACAAGTCAAGCTTAATTACAACACACTTGATCTTATCCATCCCCACTCTCTCTCATGCCCATAATCCCACGTGAATTTCAAGTGGGCCCCACCTCCATTTATGAGAAGGTGATGTGGGCCATGGATATGGATATTGGATTGGATTTTTGAATCCAAATCCAAATCCAAGTCCATACATGGGTTTGGATTGGGATCTGGATATATATGGTCCAGATCCAATCCAAACTGAACTCTGACTCCTTTGAGCTGTATTCGAAACGAACGGTTTGTGCGGAGCCTGACAACATCAGTGCTCCGTCTGCGTTGGGTCTTCGCCAACATGATCGTCCGCCTCTGTTTTCGCCTTCCAGAGATGACTTCAAAGGATGTTTTGATGATAACAGGGTCTTGGACATTCGAGATCCTGGGGGTGTGAATTTGATACAAGAGTTGTTGTGTCGGGCTCGACATGTGCTCCGGTTCCGGGCTCTTCTTAGCTCTCCTAGTCCTGTTTGGATTAGGCCAAGCTGCTTCGGGGTTCCAAAACATGTTTTAAAAACCATATTGTATGTTTTCGAAATACAGAGTTTAAAACATATGTACAGGGTTGTCTGGAAGGCTCCTGGGTTTCCAGACTCAAAATGGCCCTTTGGGGCTGCTTTTGTAAAACCAGATGAAATTGAGAAATTCGTGGGATTTCGGGTGTTTACAGATGCCCCTCTTTGGCCTTGTCCAAATAGATTTGGATAAGGGCAAAGATGACAAACACCCCTTTCAATGTCTCCCTAGATCTATCCGTGAAGGACATGGGATCATCCCAATTTTTAGCAAAAATCTCAATTTACAAACTCTGGTAGGAGGAGATATCACGCCAAAGGGTTCTACATGGAATCTGGTCCTAAATGGGATCATGTTCATGCAAGTACCATGTGTGGAATGCAGATGACATGGGTGTGGTGCCAAGAGTGGCGACCTCCTAGAGACCAGATGTGGTCGAACTCTAGAGACTTATAAGGCCTACTGCTCTAAGTGAGCAGAATCCTATGCTGTTCGATGTTCGGTTTTCAAAACTTATTTACAAAACTATTTACAAAAAGGGACAACTGTCTTGAGCCTCGATCCTAAGGATCTCGAGCTCTTCGTGCTTGCCCTTGTTTGAGTCTTAACACTCGCTTATCTAGCGGAGGTTTTATAAGAAAACAAGCTGTATTTCAAATTCCTACGCCTTACTCGAAATGTCGAATTCTCAAACAAGATGAAATTCAAGTAAGTAAGTCCTATTTTTACTTTAGGATTCCTCGAAATGAACCATGCTTTGGCTTGGGATAAGCCAGGGATGGGAAAGAGATACCATGGTCCCTTGTGAAGCGTCCCGTGGTTTGAGGCACAGAAGGCGGGAAACTGCTCTTTTTGAGCTTTTTGGCCTCTTTTTCCTTTTTTTCATCGAGGGTCTCCCTTTGGGAGTATTTTTTCTTTAATCCCTCTTTTTTATAAGAGAATCGATTTTTCTTTTAAATTCTGGTTTCTTTCTTTTGGAAAGAGACTTTGAATGGGAAATTCCCTTTTGTTTTGGGCCTTTGTTTTCCTTTTGGAAGGAGAAGAGAAGAGGGGAGGACTTATCTCAAGCCTACACTCGATCCATTCCAGATCAGCCTATTTAGAAATAGCACGTACTACTTGCAAGTATCTTGCTATATTGAACTAGGCCTTTCTTTGTAAGAAGAAGGATTTTGAAATGTAACCACGATTTTGAAGACTCCACTCTTTCACAAGTGCGAATTCTCTCACACAGGGTCACACGAGTTTGCCTTTGCACCTTATTCACATGTCTCAGGGCAGCTATCCCTAAAATTTTTTGAAAAATGGAATTTAATCCAGATCCTATACATGATACTTCTTTAAGTATTGAATATTGATAGGATCTGCTAAATTCCTACCTTCTATATCGATCAACCAATACGAGTTGTTCGTAGTGGTTGCTCGTTGTAGACACGGAAAATCCTCGACTCCGGGTTTCTTAGGCCTGGAGCGAATCTTTTCGCAATCTACGTTCGCTTTTAGGGCGTGCCAGCTAGCTTACTCAAACTAGCGAAGTAAGTTTTGAAAATATCTGACTTTTGAAAGGCGATTGTAGGCAAGCGGGATCTTTTCGTCGCAGACCTTCTTGCACCGACGCGCAAGGGTCAGTCTGTACGCTTTAGAGACTTCTTTTGAAACAAGTTAAACTCAAAAATTGATTTTTGAATAAACAGGTGTTTTGAAAATCTTGGAAATCATGCACTTGGCGAGTTTTTGCTTTTACTAGGTTTGGGCGACCCTAAGTCTTTCAATTGTAATCACTTGGGCGTGTTTTGCACGTTTTGTTCGGGTTTGTTCGATGCAGGTATGCACTCTAGCTCGAGTATGGCGAGTATGCAATGCAACTCACACAACTTGAATGTAAAACCCGAAATTTAAAGACTTATCAGAAGGGAAAACCCAAATTGAATGCAACTCACACGACTTGAATGTAAATTGCAGAAATTTAAATATATCTATATCTTAAGAGCGAAAAGGCTCAATGTGTGCGTGGGTGTTGTGTATAAATTGAAATGCAACACACGCAACTGAACCGTAAAACGCAGCAGAAGGGAGATATAGATATATATGAGAGCGAGAAGGCTCAATGTGAGTGAGTGCTTTGAGTGTATAAATTGAAAGGCAACTCACGCAACTTGAATTTAAAACCCAGTTGGAAGGGAAATACGTATATATACGTAAGAGCGGAAAGGCTCAATGTGAGTGAGTGCTTTGAGTGTATAAAATGAAAGACAACTCACACGACTTGAACCTTAAAACCCAGCTGAATGTTTATAAATAGGGCTATATCCTATGGGCTGTTGAGGCCCGTTTGTGTGCAAAAGTGTGCAGATAAGAGCGGAAGGCTCGAGTGTACGTGTGTGTATTTTGCATCAAACACATATATTACATCCGGGGGGAGACAAGCTCCGTTATTACAACCCCATATCGAATTTAATCAAGTTTAAAGTAATGTAAGAGAGTCAAGTTCGAGCACTTACACGTCGCCTGCTTGGACTTCCTTTATCAGTGGGATCCGACCTTGGATATAACAAAGGGAAAGTAGCCCCCTTTGTTGACTTTTCCCTCTCTCTCTCTCTCCTACCCAAGCAAAGAGGCGTGAAAAAAAATTTGCAGCCCCTTTCCACCAGCCCCTCACGTCCTTTTATAGGTTTCTTATGTGGATATTGGATCTTGGGTCTTGGATTTGGGTCTGGCTATCCGGATCCAATCCAAACTCAATGTGGATCTGGATCGCGAATCTCGGATATTTTGAGATCCAGATCCAGTCTAAATATTTATTTGGGTTTGGATCTCGAATCTCGGATCTTGGATTTTTGAGATCCATATCCAATCCAAACACAATTTGGATCTGGATCTGGATATTTTTGGGTTCAGACCCAATCCAGATTTTTCTTCTGCTCCTTGGTTTTTTTGGTCCTTTCTAGTGCTTTTCACCGTCGGTTTCGAGCGGGCTTCGATTCATCGGATGCCCAACTCTGTCCTGGGTCTTTCCCAAGTCTTTCTTCCAACCGGTGTTCTGCTTTTCAAGACTTTTTTGGTGTTTGTTTCGGTCCACCGTTTTGGTTTTTGGCCGATTCCTATTGATATCGAACTCAGATTGCCGCACGGATTCCGTTCTTCATTCTAACAGGACGTGTCTCGGACTTCTGTCGACTTCCTCAGGTACTGGGCTTCTTTCTGCATTTTGGGAGCTGCTTTGTACTTTTTCTTTGACAAAAATTACATTTTTACCCTTCTATCGGGCTTTTCTTCAAACGGGCTCTTTTTTCTTCCATTTTTGAGCAGGGGGTGGCTTTTGAGACCCTGTACTCGAATCCTCTTCTTGCCTGGGCTTTTATTTTGCCTTTTGTACCTATTTTCACATTTTAAAACAGGTTGTCGTTTTGGCTCAAACGAGCTTTTTATGTTTTTGGGAGTTTTTGATTTTTAGAAAATTCGGGGTGTTTACACTCGTACAACATAGGGTCCATCCCAGTTGGGGCGCCACTTGCCTAGGGGGTGTGGGCCACGATGATGGATGGTTTTTAAGACCAGATCTCCCACTTCAAAGTGGCGAGGTCTCATGTGTTTGCTATAATGTCGGGCTATCCTTTGCCGGTATGCATGAGCATGATCCATGGCAAGGAGTCGCCTCTCATCTAGCAAATCTAGTTCGGCCATCCTAGCATGCTGAAGCGTCTCTAGGGGGAGGTCGAGTGCTATGGATGTATGGAATGAATGCAGTTGAGTATGAATGGGAAGAATGGTGTTCGTGCCATAGACCAATTCGAATGGTGTGGCATTCATGGGAGTCCGGATGGAAGTCCTATAAGCCCATAAGGCTTCATCCAGCTTCTCATGCCACGTCCTACCCTTCTCTAAGGTTTTCTCAATTATGCTAATGAGAGTCTTCTTTGTGGCTTCGGCTTGGCCATTGCCTTGAGGGTAGTAGGGCGAGGAGAAGTGGTGAGTTATGCCATACATGTTACACAACTTAACCATCCGCTCGTTTTTGAATGGGGTGCCATTGTCAGACACAAGGTTTCGTGGAACCCCAAATCGAGCCAAGATATTCCTCCGGATGAATGCCACCACATGTTGCCCCATCACGTTGGTTAGGGAAATGGCTTCCACCCACTTGGAGAAATACTCCGTGGCTGCTAAAATAAATCGATGCCCATTCGAGGCCTTTGGAAATATTGGGCCTACGATATCAAACGCCCACATAGTAAATGGCCAGGGGCTGACCACGGAATGCAATGTAGATGAAGGGATATGGATGGCGTGCCCATGCACTTGACACGGATGACACTTCCTAACATGATCGTGACAATCCTTTTTCAGGGTGGGCCAAAAATAGCCCCCTCTAAGTATTTTCATTGCCATCATGTTGGCATTAACATCACCTCCACATTCTCCATCGTGGAACTCGTGCATCACTATCCTAGCCTCCTCTAGGTCGATACACCTAAGCAGAATGCCGGTAAAACTTTTTTTGTATAAGACCCCACCCAGAATGGTGTATCGGGTCGAAATCTTACGAATGAATGCCTTATCTTTGGATGTGGCATCCTCGATGAATCCCCCATTTTCTAAAAATTGTTTTATGTCATAAAACCAAGGTTTTTCAATAGACTTTGGGTTGTTTTGTCAAATATCCAAGTCGTGTGTGGATGGGTGGGGCGCATGCCATATTTCCAAAGATCTGGTCCCTGAAATGGGATCGACCTTCAGGGCTGAACCCAAGGAGGAGAGGGCATCGGCGATGCCATTGTCCTCTCTTCCTATGTGTGTGAGTTTACACGATTGGAAGGACTGGACCAACCGAGTGGCCAACTCGTGATATGGAAGTAGTTTCTCATTACGTACTTGCCAAATTTTCAAAACCTGGTTTATGACAAGGAGCGAATCTCCAAAGACCTCGATGCATGATGCCCCTAGAGTTTTTGAAATCCTTAAGCCTTGTATGAGTGCTTCATACTCGGCTACGTTGTTGGAACATTCGAAATCTAAGCGGACTGCTACGGGAATCTCGCCCTTTTCAGGGGAGATTAGGATGACCCCGGCACCAGCCCCTCGTTGGTTTCGTGCCCCATCGAAGTGCATCCTCCACACTTGGTTTTCTAAAGAATTTGCCAAAATATGGTTTTGAAAATGGTTTTGCAATATGCCTTCATCAGGCATTTCGACAAGAGTGGGATATGCATCCTCTAAGGGGAATTCAACCACGTAATCTGCTAGGGCTTGGCCCTTAATGGAGATCTGGTGATGGTATTTCAGATCATACTCCATTAGAAGGAGTTGCCATTTGCCCAATCTACCCGTGAGAATGGGTTTTTCGAACAAGTGCTTGATTGGATCAAGCTTGGACACTATCCAGATCTCATGATCTAGGAAATAGTGCCTGAATTTCTGGCAGGCCCAGATTAGGGCCAAGCACGTCTTCTCCATGGCTTGATAATTTCGTTCATAAGCCAAGAGAGTTTTCGAAATATAGTAGATGGCATACTCCTTATGGGTGTCATCCTCGTATTGAGCCAACAGGGCTCCTAAGGCATTTGCATGCACGGAGATGTATAATAAAAGCGGTTTTCCTTGCTTTGGAGGATTCAAAACGGAGGGATTAACCAAGTATGCCTTCAGTCTCTCGAAGGACTTTTGGCATTCGTCATCCCATAAGAATTTCGTGCCCTTCCTCAACAGTTTGTTGAAGGGTTCGCATCTAGTGGCCAGATTCGATATGAATCGGCGAACGGATTGTAATCGACCCTGGAGGCTATGGATTTGGGTGAGATTGGAGGGTGGAGCCATGTCTATGTTGGCTCGACACTTAGAGGGGTCGACTTCTATTCCCCTTTGGCTTACCATAAAGCCTAGAAGCTTCCCTGATTCTACCCCGAACACACATTTTTGAGGGTTTAGCTTTACTTTGTAAAGCCTAAGCCTTTCGAAAATCTTTTGTAAAGATTCGATATGGGTGCATCGGGTTTTGGATTTCGCCAAGAGATCATCTACATACACTTCTACAAGCTCATGAATTTGATCATGGAAGATCGTGGTCATGGCTCGTTGGTATGTTGCACCGACATTTTTCAAACCAAAGGGCATGACTGTATAGCAGTACGTGCCCCATGGGGTTGTGAAGGCGGTCTTACCCTGATCTCGTGGACTTAGTTTGATTTGATTATAGCCTGAATAGCCATCCATGAATGAAAACATTTCATGATTTGCAATACTATCGACTATCAAATCTATGTTTGGTAAAGGATAATTATCCTTTGGAGTGGCTTTATTCAGGTTTCTGAAATCGATGCATATTCGAATTTTCCCATTGGTTTTTCGAACCACAACGATATTTGATAAGCAATCAGAATACGCAATGGGTTTTATAAATCTGGCTTTTAGCAGATCTTCTAAACCCTCTTTGACTTGCGTGTGTACATTCGGGTGTATTTTCCTAAGCTTCTGCTTTATGGGTTTTACACCTGCATCTAAGGAAAGACGATGCTCGACTATGCTGGGATCTATGCCCGGCATGTCTTCATACGTCCATGCAAACACATCTAAATAGGTTTGTAGAAATGCAATGAATGCTAACTTTTCAGTTTCATGCAAGCATGCGCCTATTTTGATGGTTTTGGGATTGGAATCATCCCCTAGGTTCACCTCTACGAAATCTCCTCCTACTGATTGGCAAGGTCTTTCAAAATCGAGAATTCTATGAAATTCTGGGAGCTCAGAAGTGGGATCTTCCTCAAGGGGATCCACTTCTGGGCTTTGATCATTCTCGTGGGCTATAGACCCGAGGGAACTTGATGCGTGGTTTTCAAAATGACCTGGTTTTGTACTTGGATTTTCAAGTGATTTCAAAATTTTTGGTCTGGCTATGCAGACGACGCTTCTTTCGAAATCCTTTTCTTTTGCCAAAGTCTTACCAGGAGCAGCTATGTACAAAATCTTTTTGGTATTTTCCAAATTTTCGATTTTTTTGGGTTTTTGTATAACAAGAACTTTGGGAACTATACAAAGCACTCTTTTTTCGAGTTTTTGTTTTTCCATTGTTTTTGGTTTTTCTTGTTTTTTCGAATTTTTTTGATTTTAAGTTTTTCAAATGTTTTTGGTATTTTTTAGAAAAAGGGATCTTCCGTCATACCTACAAAGGGAAAACACTATGGGTTAGACTCGGAATAGGAGGTCTAAATCGTAGGTTTCTTCTAAGACAGGCTCCGGGGCACCCTTGACCCAGGTGGTCACAGGGGGTGGCTCCGGCGGTATTCGGGGAGAATAGCCAATCCCATATCGGCTTGGGTTGGCCCTAGGCAGGATGGGCTCTAGGAGACAAAGGTTTTGTGCCCCTAGACTCTTGTAGGGCGTGTAGCCCATGTTCAATAACATGTTCCACGACCTTTTGTTTTTTGAAAAGATGGGATACAAATCGTTGTCCTGGAACATGCTATCGTCCATATTAGGCTCGTATGGCCTTTTGTCCAGGGGTTTTGGAAATAGGGAACGCTTGGGTTTTCCTAAGAGGATTAAAGTCGGGAGGGGGCCTGTTTTGGGCGGCCCCTTCACACATACAACCTTCCTAGGGTTGTTCAACACGAGCCGAGGTGGCTCAACCATAATTTGCCCCAGGTTAGCCTCATGGGCCTAGGAGCTTGATAAACAAGGGGAGTTTATGATCCCCTGAAGCTGTGGGTGACTCTCACCTAGGATCACTACGACCTGCTCCCTAAAAGGGATCTTGACACACCTGTGGAAGGTGGATGGCACAGCGCACAAACTGTATATCCAAGGCCTTCCCAGCAACAGGTTATAATGGGGGTGGATGTCCAAGACATGGAACACCCCCGTGTGTTCGATCCCTCTCGTTTCCATTGGGAGTTCGATGGATCCTAAAGGTCTAGACGCATTCCCATCGTATCCAGTGATAACGATGGGGCTTGGGTTCACTGAAGTGAAGGTGACTCTGATTTTGTACGCCACATGAAGTGGAAGGATGTTGAGCCCTCCTCCACCATCGACTAGGCACCTGTCCAGAGAGTGGTTGTTTAGAACCACCTCGATATGCAGGGCCTGGTTATGGGTTTCGTAGGGTCTATCTACATCATTTTCCGAAAAGGTGATGGGCGATTTTGCTCCTAATAAAGCCACTTGGGCAGAAAAGGATTCCGGACTTATTTTCGAATCAACCTTGGCCCTTTCTAGAATTTTCTCTAATACAAGTCTATGCCTAGGCGAAGTTTTTATAAGCTCTAGGATAGACATGTGAATAGGAATCTTTGAAAGGTGGTTTTCGAAGTCATAAGGATTTAGGATGACTTTGTCCTTATCTGCTTTTGGCAGAACACTAGGGATACATGCTTTTGAGGGGCCAGGCACACTGACCACCTTTTGAGCACCTTGAAGGTGCGGGGGTTGATAGATCCTCCCAGATCTAGTGACTTCCCCCACGACCAGCCTAGGGTTCGCAGTAAATTTGGCTCTAAGGATGAGCTGAGGAGAACCTTGGATTTTCAAAACTGGTTTTACCGGGGATTTTACTTTTGGTGGTCCCCGAATGACGACTTGGGCGGGCTTCTTGTATAATACAAGAATGGGCGCACAAGTAGGTCAACCAGGTTCTGGTTTTTGCGCTAGTTCCTTGGAAATGGTGAGGGTACATACCTCCTTTCCTTTCCCACTGCCACTGGCGTGTTTGGGAAAGGGTTCCTTGAAGATAGCTTGAGGTGGCTCAGGTTCCGCAGTGACCTGGAGCCGGCCTTCTGCTATCAAGTTCTCAATTTTATTTAAGAGGGAAAAGCAGCGTTTGGTATCATGGCCTTTGAGCCGATGATACTTACAAAATCGATTTAAATACCCCCCTTTGGAAGTGACGACTTCGGGGATTTGAGGGAGTTCTATCATGCCCTGGGCAAGTAGGAGGTCTAGGACCTCCGACACAGGCTGCCCCAGCGGAGTATACTCCCGTTTTTCAACCGGTTTTTGAAAATTTTGCTCCCTCTTATTTTCTATCTTTTCAAAAATTTTGGAAGTGCCCGCCACGCCTGGATCCACCCGGACATTGGCGATTTTATGGGGCTTTGCCTCTTTGTCCGTCGTGGGCAGCCCATATGCGATGGGCTTTTCCAAGCGAGTTTTTGGAACGACACTTCCTTTCCACAAGTGATCGTATGTCCCTTTTCGCAAGTTGGTTTCGAAAAGGGAGGCCTTTTTGATCAACTTATGGAAAGTTGAGATCTCATGGAGCGAGAGAAGGGTTTTTAACTCGCTTTTAAAATTATCCAGGATGAGCATTACTGTGCATCCTTCGGATATGGGCTCTCGCACTTGGCCCAAAAGCGACCTCCATCTTATAATGAAGGCATGTACGTTTTCGTTCATGCCTTGCTTTGTATCTCTTAAGGTATTCAGAGTCGGCATGACTTCTACGTTGTGTGCAAATCTTTGCATGAAGCAGTTCGCTAACTCTTCAAAAGTAGCGAATTGGCTTAAGTCGTAGGAAGCCAGCCATTTGGCAGCTATGCCTTTAAGGGATAAAGGGAACCAATACACCCATTTCATCGAGTCCTTTTTCTTCTTATGGGCTCGACGTGAGAAAAGCTGCAAGTGAGACCTAGGGTCTCCCATGCCATCATACCGATGGAAGTTCGGTATTTCATCGTCACTGTCTGTTTCGTAATCCATAGGAAGGAAATCAGACAGGGCGTAGCTCCTTTTCTCTTTATTCTACCCTTTCAGCAACTGTTGTAGGGCTTTACGGTCCTTTTGTGTGAAGGACTAGTGGTATTGGTTGCCTTCTATTACGGAGGCCTCTTTGTGCTTGCGAGGTTTTTCAGATTTCTTTTTAGGCCTTTGTTCACCGTTTGATGAACATGAATCGCCTACTTCAGCCTCTTGGCTGAGAGCATCGATTTTGGCCTCAAACTCCCTTCTCAAATCCTCGATTTCATCTAGTTTTATTTTGTTTTTGAAAATCCTCCTAGAGTGAGAACTTGATGTGCATGAGCCTTGCCTCGACACTTCACTTGGATTGGATTTTGACATGCTTTTCAAGCTTTTTCAAAATGTCCTAAGTACAAGCAAAGAAAAACAAGTTAAAAATGACACCTTTTTAACAAAATTTTCGCAAGACTTATACTTAAAAACTCGATTTTTGAAAGGCTCACGTCCCACCGGGCGTGCCAATCCCTATAGACGCGCGAAAATTCCCGCTTCTCACCTTTTCAGGGCTTGGAGCGGATCCTCTCGTGTGTCTGAGGCCTATTTATGCAAACAGGGCGTGCCAACTAGCTTACCTAAGCTAGCGAAGATATATTTAAAACTGACTTCTTATTGTGGCGACTGTGAGCAAGTGAGCTCTTGTCGTCGCAGACCTTCTTGCACCGATGTGCAAGGGTCAGTCTGTACGCTTTGCAAAAATCGTGTTTTGAGAGAGAAAGTCTACGAAGCGGTTCAAGGTGTCTTTAAGGTGGCCGGCCACTAGAGATGGGCCGTTTTTGGTGTGTTGGGTTAAAGGACCTAAGTAAGGTTACTAAGGGGATATGGCACTAAGGGAAGGAGCTAGCAAGGAGAAGGTGATGGCTGGCCGAATGAAGGGAATGGCAGTCGGTTGGAGTGGTCGACTAAGAGCTTGGTGGTGGCGGGCTGCTATGGTGGCTAGGAGTGGTGGAAGGGAAGGAAACGAGCTAGGATGGGGGGGTAAGGTGGTGATGGTTGTGGTGAGGTGATAGGGGCAGCTCTTAGGGAGTTGGATGGGGTAGCCGGGTGTAGCTAGGTTGGTTAGGTAGTGGCGGGTAGTTAGGATGCTATAGGTTCGGCTGAGTGACAATGGTGGCAGCAAAGGGGAATGGCTGGTGTTAGGGTGCTATGGTAGGGGGTTAGGTGGCTGAGAGTGGAGAGGGAGTGGAGAAGGTGAGATGAAGGATGGGGTACTAACCGTGCTTGAAGAGAGGCGGTGGATGGAAGAGAGCAGTCGGGTGTGGTGGAGCAACTGGTTCGGCCGAAGGCAGGGGTGGCGACAGGTGGTGGGCCGGCTGGGGTGTGGTGGAGCAGGTGGAGCATGGTGGTGGTTGGTGGTGGTGCAGGTGGAAGGCCTGGCTGGACGTGGATGAAGTGGCTGGGCTCGGTTGGGCTGGACCAAGGTGAGAGAGGATGGGAAGGGAGAGAGCTTCTCGATAGGAAAACCCGCCCCCAAGGGGGGGGTTTATATAGGGATGGGTAGGTCGGTTAGGGCTGGGTTTGGGGTAGTGGTTAGGTGGTTTAGGTAGGGTGGTATGATGATAAGGTGGGCTGGAAAGGGTAGGGCCAGATATTTTAGATACTAGTGGTTTGGGTAGGTTGTGGGCTAGGGGTGGTTTAGGGGTTTAGGGTTTGGTTAGGTGGGTGGGTTCTAGGGTGAGGTTTAGTGAACTAGGTTAGGTGATTAGGCTAGGATTAGGCTAGGTTTAGGGAAATTAACCTAGGTTTAGGGAAGGATTAGGGAAGTGGGTTAGGTGATTAGGTTAGGATTATGCCGGGATTAGGGTAGTAGGTTAGGTGATTAGGTTCAGATTAGGGGCGGATTAGGGTGGAAGGCTAGGATTAGGTATTTTGGGTTAGGTTTAGGTGAAGGAGCTCCCTTTGCATGACCCATGGACCCTAATCACATCATGTTGGTGCAGCCCTAGGTTAGGTTTTGGCTAATTACAAGCTTAAACCCACTTAATTAGGCTAACCCACATGATTAACCCCAAACTTGACACACAAGTCAAGCTTAATTACAACACACACTTGATCTTATCCTCCCGCACTCTCTCTCATGCCCATAATCCCACGTGAAATTCAAGTGGGCCCCACCTCCATTTATGAGAAGGTGATGTGGGCCATGGATATGGATATTGGATTGGATTTTTGAATCCAAATCCAAATCCAAGTCCATACATGTGTTTGGATTGGGATCTGGATATATATGGTCCAGATCCAATCCAAACTGAACCCTGACTCCTTCAAGCTGTATTCGAAACGAACGGTTTGTGCGGGGCCTGACAGCAT
Organism: Brasenia schreberi; assembly: GCA_036023115.1. Classification (NCBI taxonomy): domain Eukaryota; kingdom Viridiplantae; phylum Streptophyta; class Magnoliopsida; order Nymphaeales; family Cabombaceae; genus Brasenia; species Brasenia schreberi. The sequence goes on from JAYKKT010000072.1 coordinate 19,995,536, forward strand.
CAGTGCTCCGTCTGCGTTGGGTCTTCGCCAACATGATCGTCCGCCTCTGTTTTCGCCTTCCGGAGATGACTTCAAAGGATGTTTTGATGATAACAGGGTCTTGGACATTCGAGATCCTGGGGGTGTGAATTTGATACAAGAGTTGTTGTGCCGGGCTCGACATGTGCTCCGGTTCTGGGCTCTTCTTAGCTCTCCTGGTCCTGTCTGGATTAGGCCAAGCTGCTTCGGGGTTCCAAAACATGTTTTAAAAAGGTTTTAAAACCATATTGTATGTTTTCGAAATATAGAGTTTAAAACATATGTACAGGGTTGTTTGGAAGGCTCCTAGATTTCCAGACTCAAAATGGCCCTTTGGGGCTGCTTTTACAAAACCAGATGAAATTGAGAAATTCGTGGGATTTCGGGGTGTTTACAGCCTTTCCGCTCTTAAGATATAGCCATATTTCCCCTTCCGCTATTTACTTTACAAGTCATTTCCCTTCGGCTATTTACTTTACAAGTCATTTCCCTTCGGCAATTTCCCTTCGGCATTGTCTTTTAAATTCGGGTTTTCCCTTTGGAGTAGCATGAGTTTGCATTGCATCTACGCCATACCACGAGGTAGGACGCATATTGCATCGAAGCAAGCCCCATACTCCCGCTCAAATTCGCCCCATGTAGTGGAGTGTTCATAACACACACCTAGGTGGCCCATAAAGGGAAAAAAAGAAAGACTTAGGCACGTGCAAATCCACGTGATCTAAAATCTGAAAATCATACAAAAACAACCCGAATCAATCGTGCAAACACGCCAAGACTTAGTCTATTTCGATGCATGCACATCGTGCCTAAGTAGATTAAAATTTGAAAGACTTAGGGTCGTCCAACCCTTACAAAATCAAAATCGCCCAAAATGCATGGTTTTCCAAAGGTTTTAAAACACTTCTTCATTCAAAATATATTTTGAGTTAAACTTGTTTCAAAACGAAGTCTCTAAGCGTACAGACTGACCCTTGCACATCGGTGCAAGAAGGTCTGCGACGTAAAAATCCCGCTTGCCTACAATCGCCTTTCAAAAGTCAGATTATTTTCAAAACATACTTTGCTAGTTAAAGTAAACTAGCTGGCACGTCCATAAAGCGAATGTAGATTGCGAAAAGGTTCACTTCAGGCCTAAGAACCCGTAAGTGAAAATTTTCGGTGTCTACAATACTCAGCTATGTTGTTGGAACATTCGAAATCTAGGCAGACTGCTGTGGGAATCTCGCCCTTTTCAGGGGAGATGAGGATGACCCCAACACCAACCCCTCGTTGGTTTCGTGCCCCATCGAAGTGCATCTTCCACACTTGGTTTTCGAAAGAATTTGCCAAAATGTGGTTTTGAAAATGGTTTTGTAATATGCCTTCATCAGGCATTTCAACAAGTGTGGGATATGCGTCCTCTAAGGGGAACTCAGCCACATAATCTGCCAGGGCTTGCCCCTTAATGGAGATCTGGTGATGGTATTTCAGGTCATACTCCATTAGAAGGAGTTGCCATTTGCCCAATCTACCCGTGAGAATGGGTTTTTCGAACAAGTGCTTGATTGGATCGAGCTTGGACACTATCCAGATCTCGTGATCCAGGAAATAGTGTATGAATTTCTGGCAGGCCCAAACTAGGGCCAAGCACGTCTTCTCCATGGCTTGATAATTTCATTCATAAGTCAAGAGAGTTTTCGAAATGTAGTAGATGGCATACTCCTTTTGGGTGTCATCCTCGTATTAAGCCAACAGGGCTCCTAAAGCATTCGCATGCACGGAGATGTAAAGTAAATGCGGTTTTCCTTGCTTCGGAGGATTTAAAACGGGGGGATTAACCAAGTATGCCTTCAGTCTCTCAAAGGACTTCTAGCATTCATCATCCCATAAGAATTTCATGCCCTTTCTCAACAGTTTGTTGAAGGGTTCGCATCTAGTCGCCAGATTCGATATGAATCGGCGAACGGATTGTAATAGACCCTGGAGGCTGCGGATTTGGGTGAGATTGGAGACTTCCTTCAGCCCATGTCTATGATGGCTCGACACTTAGAGGGGTCGACTTCTATACCCCTTTGGCTCACCATAAAGCCCAGAAGCTTCCCTGATTCTACCCCGAATACACATTTTTGAGGGTTCAGCTTTACTTTGTATAGCCTAAGCCTTTTCAAAATCTTTTGCAAACATTCGATGTGAGTGCATCGGGTTTTGGATTTTGTCAAGAGATCATCTACATACACTTCTACGAGCTCATGAATTTGATCATGGAAGATCGTGGTCATGGCTCGTTGGTATGTTGCGCCGGCATTTTTCAAACCAAAGGGCATGACTGTATAGCAGTACGTGCCCCATGGGGTTGTGAAGGCGGTCTTACCCTGATCTCGTGGACTTAGTTTGATTTGATTATAGCCTGAATAGCCATCCATAAACGAAAACATTTCATGATTTGCAATACTATCGACTATCAAATCTATGTTTGGTAAAGGATAATTATCCTTTGGAGTGGCTTTATTCAGGTTTCTGAAATCGATGCATATTCGAATTTTCCCATTGGTTTTTCAAACTACAACGATATTTGACAACCAATCAGAATACGCAATGGGTTTTATAAATCCGGCTTTTAGTAGATCTTCTAAACCCTCTTTGACTTGCATGTGTACATTCGGGTGTATTTTCCTAAGCTTCTGCTTTATGGGTTTTACACCTGTATCTAAGGGAAGACGATGCTCGACAATGCTGGGGTCTATGCCCGGCATGTCTTCATACGTCCATGCAAACACATCTAAATAGGTTCGTAGAAAGGCAATGAATGATAATCTTTCAGGTTCATGCAAACATGCGCCTATTTTGCTGGTTTTGGGATTGGAATCATCCCCTATGTTCACCTCTATGAAATCTCCTCCTACTGATTGGGAAGGTCTTTCAAAATCGAGAATTTTATGAAATTCTGGGAGCTCGGAAGTGGGATCTTCCTCAAGGGGATCCACTTCCGGCTTTGATCATTCTCGTGGGCTATAGACCCGAGGGAATTTGATGCGTGATTTTCAAAAAGACCTGGTTTTGTACTCGAATTTTTAAGTGATTTCGAAATTTTTGGTCTGGCTATGCAGACGATGTTTCTTTCGAAATCCTTTTCTTTTGCCAAAGTCCTACCAGGAGCAGCTATATACAAAATCTTTTTGGTGTTTTCCAAATTTTCGATTTTTTTGGGTTTTTATAAAACAAGAACTTTGGGAACTATACAAAGTACTCTTTTTTCGAGTTTTTATTTTTCCATTGTTTTTGGGTTTTCTTCTTTTTTGATTTTTTTGATTTTAAACTTTTCAAATGTTTTTGTATTTTTATAAAAGGGATCTTCCGTCATACCTACAAAGGGAAAACGCTACGGGTTAGACTCGGAATAGGAGATCTAAATCGTAGGTCTCTTCTAAGACAGGTTCCGGGGCACCCTTGACCCAGGTGGTCATAGGGGGTGGCTCCGGCGGTATTCGGGGAGTATAGCCGATCCCATATCGACTTGGATTGGCCCTAGGAAGGATGGGCTCTAGGAGACCCTGGTTTTGTGCCCCTAGACTTTTGTAGGGCGTATAGCCCATGTTTAACAACATGTTCCATGACTTTTTATTTTTTGAAAAGGTTTGGTATAAGTCGTGGTCCTGAAACTTGCTGTCGTCCATATTGTGCTCATATGGCCTCTTGTCCAGGGGCTTTGGAAATAGGGAACGCTTGGGTTTTCCTAGAAGGGTTAGAATCGGGAGGGGGCCTGCTTTGGGCGGCCCCTTCACACATAAAACCTTCCTAGGGTTGTTTAACACGAGCCTTGGCAGCTCGATCACAATTTGCCCCAGGTTAGCCTCATGGGCCTGGGAGCTGGATAAACAAGGGGAGTTTATGATCCCCTGAAGCTGTGGGTGACTCTCACCTAGGATCACTACGACCTGGTCCCTAAAAGGGATCTTGACACACCTGTGGAAGGTGGATGGCACAGCTCACAAACTGTGTATCCAGGGTCTTCCCAGTAATAGGTTATAATGGGGGTGGATGTCCAAGATATGGAACACCCCCGTGTGTTCGATCCCTCCCGTTTCCATTGGGAGTTCGATGGATCCTAAAGGTCTAGACGCATTCCCATCGTATCCAGTGATAACGATGGGGCTTGGGTTTACAGAAGTCAAGGTGACTCCGATTTTATACGCCACATGAAGTGGAAGGATGTTGAGCCCTCCTCCACCATCGACTAGGCACCTATCCAGAGAGTGGTTATTCAGAACCACCTCGATATGTAGGGCCTGGTTGTGGGATTCGTAGGGTCTATCTACATCATCTTCCGAGAAAGTGATGGGTGATTTTGCTCCTAATAAAGCCACTTGGGCAGACAAGGATTCCAGACTTATGTTCGAATCAACCTTGGCCCTTTCTAGAATTTTCTCTAGCACAAGTCTATGCCTAGGCAAGGTTTGTATAAGCTTTAGGATAGACATGTGAATAGGAATCTTTGAAAGGTGGTTTTCAAAGTCATAAGGATTTAGGATGACTTTATCCTTGTCTGCTTTTGGCAGAACACCAGGGATACATGCTTTTGAGGGGCCAGGCACACTGACCACCTTTTGAGCACCTTCAAGGTGCGGGGGTTGATAGATCCTCCCGGATCTAGTCACTTCCCCCACGACCAGCCTTGGGTTCGCGCTAAATTTGGCTCTAAGGATGAGTTGAGGAGCACCTTGGATTTTCAAAACTGGTTTTGTCGGGGATTCCACTTTCGGTGGTCCCCGAATGACGACTTGGGCGGGCTTCTTGTACAGTACAAGAGTGGGAGCACAAGTGGGTCGACCAGGCTCTGGTTTTTGCATTAGTTCCTTAGAAATGGTGAGGGTACATACCTTCTTTCCTTTCCCACTGCCACTGGCGTGTTTGGGAAAGGGTTCTTTGAAGATAGCTTGAGGTGGCTCAGGTTCCGCAGTGACTTGGAGCCGGCCTTTTGCTATCAAGTTCTCAATTTTATTTAAAAGGGAGAAACAGCATTTGGTATCATGGCCTTTGAGCCGATGATACTTACAAAATCGGTTTAAATACCCCCCCTTGGAAGTTCAGGGAGTTTCAGGGAGTTCTATCATGCCTTGGGCAAGTAGGAGGTCTAGGACCTCGGACACAGGTTGCCCCAGCGAAGTGTACTCCTGTTTTTCAACCGGTTTTTGAAAGGTTCGCTCCCTTTTATTTTCTAGTTTTTCAAAATTTTTGGAAGTGCCTGCCACGCCTGGATCCACCCAGACATTGGCGATTTTATGGGGCTTTGCCCCTTTGTCCATCGTGGGCAGCCCGTATGTGATGGGCTTTTCCAAGCGGGTTTTAGAAACGGCACTTCCTTTCCACAAGTGATCGTATGTCCCTTTTCGCAAGTTGGTTTCGAAAAGGGATGCCTTTTTGATCAACTTATGGAAGGTTGAGATCTCATGGAGCGAGAGAAGGGTTTTTAACTCGCTTTTAAAGTTATCCAGGATGAGCATGACTGCGCATCCTTCGGATATGGGCTCTCGCACTTGGCCCAAAAGTGACCTCCATCTTATAATGAAGGCATGTACGTCTTCGTTCATGCCTTGCTTTGTATCCCTTAAGGTATTCAGGGTTGGCGTGACTTCTACGTTGTGGGCAAATCTTTGCATGAAGCAGTTCGCTAACTCTTCAAAAGTAGCGAACTGACTTAAGTCGTAGGAAGCCAGCCATTTGGCAGCTGTGCCTTTAAGGGATAAAGGGAACCAATACACCCATTTCATCGAGTCCTTTTTCTTCTTATGGGCTCGATGCGAGAAAAGCTGCAAGTGAGACCTAGGGTCTCCCATGCCATCATACCGATGGAAGTTCGGTATTTCATCGTCACTGTCTGTTTCGTAATCCATAGGAAGGAAATTAGACAAGGCGTAGCTTCTTTTCTCTTTATTCTACCCTTTCAGCAACTGCTGTAGGGCTTTACGGTCCTTTTGTGTGAAGGACTCGTGGTATTGGTTGCCTTCCATTACGGAGGCCTCTTTGTGCTTGCGAGGTTTTTCAGATTTTTTCTTAGGCCTTTGTTCACCATTTGATGAACACGAATCGCCTACTTCACCCTCTTGGCTGAGAGCATCGATTTTGGCCTCAAACTCCCTTCTTAGGTCCTCGATCTCATCTAGTTTTATTTTGTTTTTGAAAATCCTCCTATAGTGAGAACTTGATGCACATGAGCCTTGGCTCGACACTTCACTTGGATTGGATTTTGACATGCTTTTCAAGGTTTTTCAAAATTTCCTAAGTACAAGCAAAGAAAACAAGTTAAAAACGACACCTTTTTAACAAAATTTTTCGCAAGCTTCTAAATTAAAAACTCGATTTTTGAAAGGCTCACGTCCCACCGGGCGTGCCAATCTCTGTAGACGCACAAAAATCCCCACCTCTGGCTTCTCAGGGCGTGGAGCGGATCCTCTCATGTGTCTAAGGCCTATTTATATAAACAGGGCATGCCAGCTAGCTTACCTAAGCTAGCGAAGATATATTTTAAGCTGACTTCTAATCGTGGCGACTGTGAGCAAGTGAGCTCTTGTCGTCGCAGACCTTCTTGCACCGATGCGCAAGGGTCAGTCTGTACGCTTTGAAAAATCGAGTTTTTAGGGTATAGAAAGCCTACGAAGCGGTTCGAGGTGTTTAATTCAGGTCTTTTTGATACGATTGCAGATTTTAGATCACGTGGATTTGCACATGCCTAAGTCTTTCTTTTTATCCCTTGATGGGCCACTGTAGACGCGCGAAAATCCCCGCCTCTTCGCCTCTTTCGTGGCTTGGAGTGGATCTTATCGTGCGTCTAAGGCCTATATATACAAATAGGGCGTGCCAGCTAGCTTACTTAAGCTAGCGAAGATATATCAACACTGACTTCTAAACGTGGCGACTGTGAGCAAGTGAGCTCTTGTCGTCGCAGACCTTCTTGCACCGATGCGCAAGGGTCAGTCTGTACGCTTTTGCAAAAAATCGAGTTTTAGGGAGAAAGTCTACGAAACGGTTCGAGGTGTCTATTTCGGGTCTTTAAGATGCGATTGCATGTTTTAGATCACGTGGATTTGCACGTGCCTAAGTCTTTTCTTTTATCCCTTTTTGGGTCGCCTAGTTTGTGTGTTATGAACACTCCACTACATGGGCGAATTCGAGCGGGGGTTGCTTCGATGCAATATGCGTCCTACCTCGTGGTATGGCGTAGATGCAATGCAAACTCACGCTACTCCAAAGGGAAAACCCGAAATATAAAGACAATGCTGAAGGGAAATAACAGAAGGGAAATAACCGAAGGGAAATAACCGAAGGGAAATAACCGAAGGGAAATACGTATATATCTTATGTATATGAGCCCTTACTCGGGTCTTGCAAATAAGAGCGAAGGCTCAATGTGGGTGCGTGTTTGAATTGAAAGACTTACACACACGACATGAAATTAAACCCAAATATAAATTGCAGTATGGCCTTGACTAAGGTCTTGGGAGTAAGAGCGAAGGCTCAATGTGTGTGAAAGTGCTTGAATTGAAAGACTACTCACACGACAAGAAATGAAACCCAAATAGTATAGGTCGGCCCTTACTTGGGTCTTTCAAATAAGAGCGAAAGCTCAATGTGTGTGAGAGTGTTTAAATTGAAAGACTTACTCACACGACATGAAATGAAACCCAAATAGTATAGGTCGGCCCTTACTTGGGTCTTTCAAATAAGAGCGAAAGCTCAATGTGTGTGAGAGTGTTTTAATCGAAAGACAACGCACCCAACTTAAACAAAACCCTTCGAAAATGAAATATATACGTACACTTATATATTATGGGCTGATTAGGCCCGTGTGTGTTCAAAGTTGTGCACGACTAAGAGAGTGCACGTGTGTGGTTGTGCCAAGCCACGTTATTACAAGCGGGGGGAGACTAGGCTCCGTTATTACAACCCCGTATCAAATTGAATTTCAAGCAAGCGTATGACTAAAGACCGAGTTTAGACACTTACGAGTAGCTGGTCCGTAGAGGTCTTGCTTGAGCGTGGCCTTGGCTTTTGGGCTGCAAATGGGAGCTCCGCGAAGGTGCGTGACCAAGGGTGCTGGCCGGCTGCAAATGGGGCGCGGGATGGACGCCTCGAAGGGGGCCGGTGGCAAGTAGGCGGCGCCTCCAAGTAGGGAGTTTAGAGTGGCTGACTAAGTGGGTCTTAGGGTCACTAGGGAAGTTAGGTACTTAGGGAAACTGGCCCTAAAAGGTGAGCTAGTGGGAAGGCCAAATAGGACACCTAGGGGGGGATCGGCCGAATGGGAGATGGTGGCTAAGCAGTGGCCAGCCACTTGGGTTATCCTAGGTTCGGCTAGGCTTAGATGGTGGCGGCAAAGAGGTGGAGCTAAGGGGAAGATGGGTGGCTAAGGGTGGAGAGGTGGTAGAGAGTGGTTTTGAGGGAGTTAGGGGGACTTACCGAATGGGAAGAAGTGGCGGCAAAGGTGGCTGTCGGCTGGTGGAGTTGGGAAGATATGGTGGCGTCCGGCTGGGGGGGCAGTGGTGGTGGACGGAAGAGGGAAGGTGGCGGAGCAGGTGGCGGCTGGTGGAGGAGCTGGAGCTGCTGGGGAGTGGCCACGGCTGGGTGAGAGATGGGAGAAGGAGAGGGCCCGGCTGGGAGTGGAAAGTGGTTCCCACTTGGAAAACCCGCCCACAATGAGGGGGGTTTAAATAGGGGATGGGTAGGTCGGTTAGGGCTGGGTTGTGGGTAGTGGTTAGGTGGTTTAGGTAGGGTAGTATGTAGATAAGGTGGGCTGGATGGGGTTGGGCCAGATATTTTAAAACTAGGAGTTTGGGAAAATCGTGGGCTTAGGGTGGTTTAGGGGTTTAGGGCTAGGTTAGGTGGTTGGGTTTTAGGGTGAGGTTTAGTGAGCTAGGTTAGGTGGTTTAGGCTAGGTTTAGGCTAGGATTAGGGAAATTAATCTAGGTTTAGGGAAGGATTAGGGGAGTGGGTTAGGTGATTAGGTTGGGATTAGGCCGGGATTAGGGAAGTGGGTTAGGTGATTAGGTTCAGATTAGGGGTGGATTAGGGGTTTAGGCTAGGTTTAGGCATTTTTGGCTAGGTTTAGGTGAAGGAGCTCCCTTAGCATGGCCCATAGACCTTGATCACCCCATGTTGGTGCAGCCCTAGGTTAGGTTTTAGCTAATTACAAGCTTAAACCTACTCAATTAGGCTAACCCACATGATTAACCCAAACTTGACACACAAGTCAAGCTTAATACAACACTCTTGATATTTTTCACCCCCACTCTCTCTCATGCCCAATATCCCACGTGAATTTCAAGTGGGCCCCACCTCCATTTATGAGAAGGTGATGTGGGCCATGGATATGGATATTGGATTGGATCTCTGGATCCAAATCCAAATCCAAGTCCACATATGGGTTTGGATTGAAATCTGGATATATATGGTCCAGATCCAATCCAAACTGAACTCTGACTCCTTCGAGCTGGGTTCGAGACGGACGATTCGTGCGGTGCCTGACAGCATCAGTACTCCGTCTGCGTTGGGTCTTCGCCAACATAGTCGTCCGCCTCCGTTTCTGCCTTCCGGAGATGACTTCAAATGCTATTTTGATAAGAACAGGGTCTTGGACGTTCGAGATCCTGGGGTGTGAATCAGATGCAAGAGTTGCTGTGCCGGGCTTGACAGGTGCTCCTGTTCCGGGCTCTTCTTGGCTCTCCTGGTCCTGTCTTGATCGGGCCAAGCCACTTCGGGGTTTCAAAACATGTTTTAAAAGGGTTTTCAAAAGCTATATCATATGTTTTTGAAAGATAAAGTTTAAAACATATATACAGGGTTGTTTGGAAGGCTCCTGGGTTTCCAAACTCAAAATGGCCCCTTTGGGGCTGCTTGTATAAAAACCAGATTTGTTTAAGAAATTCGTGGGATTTCGGGGTGTTTACAGATGCCCCTCTTTGGCCTTGTCCAAATAGATTTGGATAAGGGCAAAGATGACAAACACCCCTTTTAATGTCTCCCTAGATCTAGCCACGAAGAATATGGGATCGTCCCATTTTAGCAAAATCTCAATTTTACAAACTCTGGTAGGAGGAGATATCACGCCAAAGGGTTATATTATGGAATCTGGTCCTAAATGGGATCATGTTTATGCTAGTACCATGCGTGGAATGCAGATGACATGGGTGTGGTGCCAAGAGTGGCGACCTCCCAGAGACCAGATGTGGTCGAACTCTAGAGACTTACAAGGTCTCTTGCACCAAGTGAGCAAATCCTATGTTGTTCGATGTTCGGTTTTCAAAACTTATTTACAAAACTATTTACAAAAGGGACAACTGTCTTGAGTCTTGATCCTAAGGATCTCGAGCTCTTCATGCTTGCCCTTGTTTGAGTCTTAACACTCGCTTATTTAGCGGAGGTTTTATAAGAAAACAAGCTTCATTTCAAATTCCTACGCCTTACTCGAAACGTCGAATTCTCAAACAAGACGAAATTCAAGTAAGTAAATCCTATTTTTACTTTAGGATTCCTCGAAATGAACCATGCTTTAGCTTGGGATAAGTCAGGGATGGGAAAGAGATACCACGGTCCCTTCTGAAGCGTCCCGTGGTTTAAGGCATAGAAGGCGGAAAACTGCTCTTTTTAAGCTTTTTGGCCTCTTTTTCCTTTTTTCATAGAGGGTCTCCCTTTGGGAGTATTTTTTCTTTAATCCCTCTTTTTCCATAAGAGAATCGATTTTTTTCTTTTTTGAAGTCTGGTTTCTTTCTTTTGGAAAGAGACTTTAAATGGGAAATTCCCTTTTGATTTGGGCCTTCGTTTTCCTTTTGGAAGGAGAAGAGAAGAGGGGAGGACTTATCCCAAGCCTACACTCGATCCATTCCAGATCAGCCTATTTAGAAATAGCACGTACTACTTGCAAGTATCTTGCTATGTTGAACTAGGCCTTTCTTTGTAAGATGAAGGATTTTGAAATGCAACCACGATTTTGAAAACTCCACTCTTTCACAAGTGCGAATTCTCTCACTTGGGTTCACACGAGTTTGCCTTTGCACCTTATTCACATGTCTCAGGGCAGCTATCCCTCTAAAATTTTTCGAAAACTGGAATTTAATCCAGATCCTACACATGATACTTCTTTAAGTATTGAATATTGATAGGATCTGCTAAATTCCTACCTTCTACATCGATCAACCAATACGAATTGTTCGTAGTGGTTGCTCGCACAACATAGGGTCCATCCCAGTTGGGGCGCCACTTGCCTAGGGGGTGTGGGCCACGATGGTGGATGGTTTTCAACACCAGATCTCCCACTTCAAAGTGGCGAGGTCTCATGTGTTTGCTATAATGTCGGGCTATCCTTTGCCGGTATGCACGAGCATGATCCATAGCAAGGAGTCGCCTCTCATCTAGCAAATCTAGTTCGGCCATCCTAGCATGCTGAAGCGTCTCTAGGGGGAGGTCGAGTGCAATGGATGTATGGAATGAATGCAGTTGGGTATGAATGGGAAGAATGGCGTTTGTGCCATAGACCAATTCGAATGGTGTGGCATTCGTGGGAGTCCGGATGGAAGTCCTATAAGCCCATAAGGCTTCATCCAGCTTCTCATGCCACCTCCTACCCTTCTCTAAGGTCTTCTCAATGATACCAATGAGAGTCTTGTTTGTGGCTTCGGCTTGGCCGTTGCCTTGAGGGTAGTAGGGCGAGGAGAAGTGGTGAGTTATGCCATACGTGTTGCACAACTTAACCATCCGCTCGTTCTTGAATGGGGTACCATTATCAGACACAAGGTCTCGTGGAACCCCAAATCGAGCCAAGATATTCCTCCGGATGAAAGCCACCACATGTTGCCCCATTACATTCGTTAGGGAAATGGCTTCCACCCACTTGGAGAAATACTCCGTGGCTGCTAAAATAAAACGATGCCCATTCGAGGCCTTCGGAAATATGGGGCCTACAATGTCAAACGCCCACATGGTAAATGGCCAGGGGCTGACCACGGAATGCAATGCAGATGAAGGGATATGAATGGCGTGCCCATGCACTTGACATGGATGACACTTTCTAACATGATCGTGACAATCCTTTTTCAGGGTGGACCAAAAATAGCCCCCTCTAAGTATTTTCATCGCCATCATGTTGGCATTAACATGACCTCCACATTCTCCATCGTGGAACTCGTGCATCACTATCCTAGCCTCCTCTAGGTCGATACACCTAAGCAGAATGCCGGTAAAACTCTTTTTGTATAAGACCCCACCCAGAATGGTGTATCGGGTCGAAATCTTACGAATGAATGCCCTATCTTTGGATGTGGCATCCTCGGTGAATCCCCCATTTTCTAAAAATTGTTTTATGTCATAGAACCAGGGTTTTTCAATAGACTTTGGGTTGTTTTGGCAAATATCCAAATCATGTGTGGAAGGATGGGGCGCATGCCATATTTCCAAAGATCTGGTCCCTGAAATGGGATCGACCTTCAGGGCTGAACCCAAGGAAGAGAGGGCATCGGCGATGCCATTGTCCTCTCTTCCCACGTGTGTGAGCTTACACGACTGGAAGGAGTGGACCAATCGAGTGGCCAACTCGTGATATGGAAGTAGTTTCTCATTACGTACTTGCCACAGTTTTAAAACCTGATTTATGACAAGGAGCGAATCTCCAAAGACCTCGATGCATGATGCCCCTAGAGTTTTCGAAATCCTTAAGCCTTGTATGAGTGCTTCATACTCAGCTATGTTGTTGGAACATTCGAAATCTAAGCGGACTGCTATGGGAATCTCGCCCTTTTCAGGGGAGATTAGGATGATCCCGGCACCAGCCCCTCGTTGGTTTCGTGCCCCGTCGAAGTGCATCTTCCACACTTGGTTTTCGAAAGAATTTGCCAAAATGTGGTTTTGAAAATGGTTTTGCAATATGCCTTCATCAGGCATTTCGACAAGAGTGGGATATGCGTCCTCCAAGGGGAAGTCAGCCACGTAATCTGCTAGGGCTTGCCCCTTAACGGAGATCTGGTGATGGTATTTCAGATCATACTCCATTAGAAGGAGTTGCCATTTGCCCAATCTACCCGTGAGAATGGGTTTTTCGAACAAGTGCTTGATTGGATCAAGCTTGGACACTATCCAGATCTCATGATCTAGGAAGTAGTGTCTGAATTTCTGGCAGGCCCAGACTAGGGCCAAGCACGTCTTCTCCATGGCTTGATAATTTCGTTCATAAGCCAAGAGAGTTTTCGAAATATAGTAGATGGCATACTCCTTATGGGTGTCATCCTCGTATTGAGCCAACAAGGCTCCTAAAGCGTTTACATGCACGGAGATGTACAATAAAAGCGGTTTTCCTTGTTTTGGAGGATTCAAAACGGGGGGATTAACCAAGTATGCCTTCAGTCTATCAAAGGACTTTTGGCATTCGTCATCCCATAAGAATTTCGTACCCTTCCTCAACAGTTTGTTGAAGGGTTCGCATCTAGTTGCCAGATTCGATATGAATCGGCGCACAGATTGTAATCGACCCTGGAGGCTACGGACTTGGGTGAGATTGGAGGGTGGAGCCATGTCTATGATGGCTCGACACTTAGAGGGGTCGACTTCTATTCCCCTTTGGCTCACCATAAAGCCTAGAAGCTTTCCTGATTCTACCCCGAACACACATTTCTGAGGGTTTAGCTTTACTTTGTAAAGCCTAAGCCTTTCGAAAATCTTTTGTAAACATTCGATATGGGTGCATCGGGTTTTGGATTTTGCCAAGAGATCATCTACATACACTTCTACAAGCTCGTGAATTTGATCATGGAAGATCGTGTTCATGGCTCGTTGGTATGTTGCGCCGGCATTTTTCAAACCAAAGGGCATGACTGTATAGCAGTACGTGCCCCATGGGGTTGTGAAGGCGGTCTTACCCTGATCTCGTGGACTTAGTTTGATTTGATTATAGCCTGAATAGCCGTCCATAAATGAAAACATTTCATGATTTGCAGTACTATCGACTATCAAATCTATGTTTGGTAAAGGATAATTATCCTTTGGAGTGGCTTTATTCAGGTTTCTGAAATCGATGCATATTCGAATTTTCCCATTGGTTTTTCGAACTACAACGATATTTGACAACCAATCAGAATACGCAATGGGTTTTATAAATCCGGCTTTTAGCAGATCTTCTAAACCCTCTTTGACTTGTGTGTGTACATTCGGGTGTATTTTCCTAAGCTTCTGCTTTATTGGTTTTACACCTACATCTAAGGGAAGACGATGCTCGACTATGCTGGGATCTATGCCCGGCATGTCTTCATACGTCCATGCAAACACATCTAAATAGGTTCGTAGAAATGCAATGAATGCTAACTTTTCAGTTTTATGCAAGCATGCGCCTATTTTGATGGTTTTGGGATTGGAATCATCCCCTAGGTTCACCTCTACGAAATCTCCTCCTACTGATTGGGAAGGTCTTTCAAAACCGAGAATTCCATGAAATTCTGGGAGCTCAGAAGTGGGATCTTCCTCAAGGGGATCCACTTCTGGGCTTTGATCATTCTCGTGGGCTTTAGACCCGAGGGAACTTGATGCGTGGTTTTCAAAATAACCTGGTTTTGTACTTGGATTTTCAAGTGATTTCGAAATTTTTGGTCTGGCTAGGCAGACAACGTTTCTTTCGAAATCCTTTTCTTTCGCTAAAGTCATACCAGGAGCGGCTATGTACAAAATCTTTTTGGTATTTTCCAAATTTTCGATTTTTTTGGGTTTTTGTAAAACAAGAATTTTGGGAACTATACAAAGCACACTTTTTTCGAGTTTTTGTTTTTCCATTGTTTTTGGTTTTTCTTGTTTTTCAATTTTTTTTTATTTTAAGTTTTCAAATGTTTTTGGTATTTTTAGAAAAAGGGATCTTCCGTCATACCTACAAAGGGAAAACACTATGGGTTAGACTCGGAATAGGAGATCTAGACCATAGGTCTCTTCTAAGACAGGCTCCGGGGCACCCTTGACCCAGGTGGTCACAGGGGGTGGCTCCGGCGGTATTCGGGGAGTATAGCCGATCCCATATCGGCTTGGGTTGGCCCTAGGAAGGATGGGCTCTAGGAGACCCTGGTTTTGCGCCCCTAGACTTTTGTAGGGCGTGTAGCCCATGTTCAATAACATGTTCCACGACCTTTTGTTTTTTGAAAAGATGGGATACAAGTCGTGGTCCTGGAACATGCTATCGTCCATATTAGGCTCGTATGGCCTTTTGTCCAGGGGTTTTGGAAATAGGGAACACTTGGGTTTTCCTAGGAGGATTAGAGTCGGGAGGGGGCCTGCTTTGGGCGGCCCCTTCACACATACAACCTTCCTAGGGTTGTTCAACACGAGCCGAGGTGGCTCAACCATAATTTGCCCCAGGTTAGCCTCGTGGGCCTGGGAGCTCGATAAACAAGGGGAGTTTATGATCCCCTGAAGCTGTGGGTGACTCTCACCTAGGATCACTACGACTTGGTCCCTAAAAGGGATCTTGACACATTTGTGGAAGGTGGATGGCACAGCGCACAAACTGTGTATCCAGGGTCTTCCCAGCAACAGGTTATAATGGGGGTGGATGTCCAAGACATGGAACACCCCCGTGTGTTCGATCCCTCCCGTTTCCATTGGGAGTTCGATGGATCCTAAAGGCCTAGACGCATTCCCATCGTATCCAGTGATAACGATGGGGCTTGGGTTCACTGAAGTCAAGGTGACTCCAATTTTATACGCCACGTGAAGTGGAAGGATGTTGAGCCCTCCTCCACCATCAACTAGGCACCTGTCCAGAGAGTGGTTGTTTAGAACCACCTCGATATGCAGGGCCTGGTTATGGGTTTCGTAGGGTCTATCTACATCATCTTCCGAAAAGGTGATGGGCGATTTTGCTCCTAACAAAGCCACTTGGGCAGACAAGGACTCCGGACTTATGTTCGAATCAACCTTGGCCCTTTCTAGAATTTTCTCTAAGACAAGTCTATGCCTAGGCGATGTTTTGATAAGCTCTAGGATAGACATGTGAATAGGAATCTTTGAAAGGTGGTTTTCGAAATCATAAGGATTTAGGATGATTTTGTCCTTATCTGCTTTTGGCAGACCACTAGGGATACATGCTTTTGAGGGGCCAGGCACACTGACCACCTTTTGAGCACCTTGAAGGTGCGGGGGTTGGTAGATCCTCCCGGATCTAGTGACTTCCCCCACGACCAGCCTAGGGTTCGCGCTAAACTTGGCTCTAAGAATGAGCTGAGGAGAACCTTGGATTTTCAAAACTGGTTTTGTCGGGGTTTCCACTTTTGGTGGTCCCCGGATGACGACTCGGGCGGGCCTCTTGTATAGTACAAGGATGGGCGCACAAGCAGGTCGACCAGGTTCGGGCTTTCGCGCTAGTTCCTTGGAAATGGTGAGGGTACATACCTCCTTTCCTTTCCCACTGCCACTGGCGTGTTTGGGAAAGGGTTCCTTGAAGATAGCTTGAGGTGGCTCAGATTCCGCAGTGACCTGGAGCCGGCCCTCCGCTATCAAGTTCTCAATTTTATTTAGAAGAGAGAAGCACCGTTTGGTATCATGGCCTTTGAGCCGATGATACTTGCAAAATCGGTTTAAATACCCCCCTTTGGACGTGACTCCTTCGGGGATTTCAGGGAGTTCGATCATGCCCTGGGCAAGTAAGAGGTCTAGGACCTCCGACACAGGTTGCCCCAGCGGAGTGTACTCCCGTTTTTCAATTGGTTTTGAAAAATTGCGTTCTCTCTTATTTTCTATTTTTTCAAAATTTTTAGAAGTGCCCGCCATGCCTGGATCCACCCGGACATTGGCGATTTTATGGGGCTTTGCCCCTTTGTCCGTTGTGGGTAGCCCATATGCGATGGGCTTTTCCACACGTGTTTTGGGAACGGCACTTCCTTTCCATAAGTGGTCGTATGTCCCTTTTCGCAAGTTGGTTTCGAAAAGGGAGGCCTTTTTGATCAACTTATGGAAAGTTGAAATCTCATGGAGCGAGAGAAGGGTTTTTAACTCGCTTTTGAAATTATCCAGGATGAGCATCACTGCGCATCCTTCGGATATAGGCTCTCGCACTTGGCCTAAAAGAGACCTCCATCTTATAATGAAGGCATGCACGTCTTCGTTCATGCCTTGCTTTGTATCCCTTAAGGTATTCAAGGTTGGCGTGACTTCCACGTTGTGTGCAAATCTTTGCATGAAGCAGTTCGCTAACTCTTCAAAAGTAGCGAACTGGCTTAAGTCGTAGGAAGCCAGCCATTTGGCAGTTGTGCCTTTAAGGGATAGGGGGAACCAATACACCCATTTCATCGAGTCCTTTTTTTTCTTATGGGCTCGACGTGAGAAAAGCTGCAAGTGAGACCTAGGGTCTCCCATGCCATCATACCGATGGAAGTTCGGTATTTCATCATCACTGTCTGTTTCGTAATCCATAGGAAGGAAATCAGATAGGGCGTAGCTTCTTTTCTCTTTATTTTGCCCTTTCAGCAGCTGCTGTAGGGCTTTACGGTCCTTTTGTGTGAAGGACTCGTGGTATTGGTTGCCTTCCATTACGGAGGCCTCTTTTTGCTTGCGAGGTTTTTCAATTTTCTTTTTAGGCCTTTGTTCACCGTTTGATGAACACGAATCGCCTACTTCAGCCTCTTGGCTGAGAGCATCGATTTTGGCCTCAAATTCCCTTCTCAAGTCCTCGATTTCATCTAGTTTTATTTTGTTTTTGAAAATCCTCCTAGAGTGAGAACTTGATGCGCATGAGCCTTGGCTCGACACTTCACTTGGATTGGATTTTGACATGCTTTTCAAGCTTTTTCAAAATTTCCTAAGTAAGAGCAAAGAAAACAAGTTAAAACGACACCTTTATAAAATTTTCGCAAGACTTCTATAAGTAAACTCGACTTTTTGAAAAGGCTCACGTCCCACCGGGCGTGCCAATCTCTGTAGACGCGCGAAAATCCCCGCCTCTTCGCCTCTTTCGTGGCTTGGAGTGGATCTTATCGTGCGTCTAAGGCCTATATATACAAATAGGGCGTGCCAGCTAGCTTACTTAAGCTAGCGAAGATATATCAACACTGACTTCTAAACGTGGCGACTGTGAGCAAGTGAGCTCTTGTCGTCGCAGACCTTCTTGCACCGATGCGCAAGGGTCAGTCTGTACGCTTTTGCAAAAAATCGAGTTTTAGGGAGAAAGTCTACGAAACGGTTCGAGGTGTCTATTTCGGGTCTTTAAGATGCGATTGCATGTTTTAGATCACGTGGATTTGCACGTGCCTAAGTCTTTTCTTTTATCCCTTTTTGGGTCGCCTAGTTTGTGTGTTATGAACACTCCACTACATGGGCGAATTCGAGCGGGGGTTGCTTCGATGCAATATGCGTCCTACCTCGTGGTATGGCGTAGATGCAATGCAAACTCACGCTACTCCAAAGGGAAAACCCGAAATATAAAGACAATGCTGAAGGGAAATAACAGAAGGGAAATAACCGAAGGGAAATAACCGAAGGGAAATAACCGAAGGGAAATACGTATATATCTTATGTATATGAGCCCTTACTCGGGTCTTGCAAATAAGAGCGAAGGCTCAATGTGGGTGCGTGTTTGAATTGAAAGACTTACACACACGACATGAAATTAAACCCAAATATAAATTGCAGTATGGCCTTGACTAAGGTCTTGGGAGTAAGAGCGAAGGCTCAATGTGTGTGAAAGTGCTTGAATTGAAAGACTACTCACACGACAAGAAATGAAACCCAAATAGTATAGGTCGGCCCTTACTTGGGTCTTTCAAATAAGAGCGAAAGCTCAATGTGTGTGAGAGTGTTTAAATTGAAAGACTTACTCACACGACATGAAATGAAACCCAAATAGTATAGGTCGGCCCTTACTTGGGTCTTTCAAATAAGAGCGAAAGCTCAATGTGTGTGAGAGTGTTTTAATCGAAAGACAACGCACCCAACTTAAACAAAACCCTTCGGAAATGAAATATATACGTACACTTATATATTATGGGCTGATTAGGCCCGTGTGTGTTCAAAGTTGTGCACGACTAAGAGAGTGCACGTGTGTGGTTGTGCCAAGCCACGTTATTACAAGCGGGGGGAGACTAGGCTCCGTTATTACAACCCCGTATCAAATTGAATTTCAAGCAAGCGTATGACTAAAGACCGAGTTTAGACACTTACGAGTAGCTGGTCCGTAGAGGTCTTGCTTGAGCGTGGCCTTGGCTTTTGGGCTGCAAATGGGAGCTCCGCGAAGGTGCGTGACCAAGGGTGCTGGCCGGCTGCAAATGGGGCGCGGGATGGACGCCTCGAAGGGGGCCGGTGGCAAGTAGGCGGCGCCTCCAAGTAGGGAGTTTAGAGTGGCTGACTAAGTGGGTCTTAGGGTCACTAGGGAAGTTAGGTACTTAGGGAAACTGGCCCTAAAAGGTGAGCTAGTGGGAAGGCCAAATAGGACACCTAGGGGGGATCGGCCGAATGGGAGATGGTGGCTAAGCAGTGGCCAGCCACTTGGGTTATCCTAGGTTCGGCTAGGCTTAGATGGTGGCGGCAAAGAGGTGGAGCTAAGGGGAAGATGGGTGGCTAAGGGTGGAGAGGTGGTAGAGAGTGGTTTTGAGGGAGTTAGGGGGACTTACCGAATGGGAAGAAGTGGCGGCAAAGGTGGCTGTCGGCTGGTGGAGTTGGGAAGATATGGTGGCGTCCGGCTGGGGGGGCAGTGGTGGTGGACGGAAGAGGGAAGGTGGCGGAGCAGGTGGCGGCTGGTGGAGGAGCTGGAGCTGCTGGGGAGTGGCCACGGCTGGGTGAGAGATGGGAGAAGGAGAGGGCCCGGCTGGGAGTGGAAAGTGGTTCCCACTTGGAAAACCCGCCCACAATGAGGGGGGTTTAAATAGGGGATGGGTAGGTCGGTTAGGGCTGGGTTGTGGGTAGTGGTTAGGTGGTTTAGGTAGGGTAGTATGTAGATAAGGTGGGCTGGATGGGGTTGGGCCAGATATTTTAAAACTAGGAGTTTGGGAAAATCGTGGGCTTAGGGTGGTTTAGGGGTTTAGGGCTAGGTTAGGTGGTTGGGTTTTAGGGTGAGGTTTAGTGAGCTAGGTTAGGTGGTTTAGGCTAGGTTTAGGCTAGGATTAGGGAAATTAATCTAGGTTTAGGGAAGGATTAGGGGAGTGGGTTAGGTGATTAGGTTGGGATTAGGCCGGGATTAGGGAAGTGGGTTAGGTGATTAGGTTCAGATTAGGGGTGGATTAGGGGTTTAGGCTAGGTTTAGGCATTTTTGGCTAGGTTTAGGTGAAGGAGCTCCCTTAGCATGGCCCATAGACCTTGATCACCCCATGTTGGTGCAGCCCTAGGTTAGGTTTTAGCTAATTACAAGCTTAAACCTACTCAATTAGGCTAACCCACATGATTAACCCAAACTTGATACACAAGTCAAGCTTAATACAACACTCTTGATATTTTTCACCCCCACTCTCTCTCATGCCCAATATCCCACGTGAATTTCAAGTGGGCCCCACCTCCATTTATGAGAAGGTGATGTGGGCCATGGATATGGATATTGGATTGGATCTCTGGATCCAAATCCAAATCCAAGTCCACATATGGGTTTGGATTGAAATCTGGATATATATGGTCCAGATCCAATCCAAACTGAACTCTGACTCCTTCGAGCTGGGTTCGAGACGGACGATTCGTGCGGGGCCTGACAGCATCAGTACTCCGTCTGCGTTGGGTCTTCGCCAACATAGTCGTCCGCCTCCGTTTCTGCCTTCCGGAGATGACTTCAAATGCTATTTTGATAAGAACAGGGTCTTGGACGTTCGAGATCCTGGGGTGTGAATCAGATGCAAGAGTTGCTGTGCCGGGCTTGACAGGTGCTCCTGTTCCGGGCTCTTCTTGGCTCTCCTGGTCCTGTCTTGATCGGGCCAAGCCACTTCGGGGTTTCAAAACATGTTTTAAAAGGGTTTTCAAAAGCTATATCATATGTTTTTGAAAGATAAAGTTTAAAACATATATACAGGGTTGTTTGGAAGGCTCCTGGGTTTCCAAACTCAAAATGGCCCCTTTGGGGCTGCTTGTATAAAAACCAGATTTGTTTAAGAAATTCGTGGGATTTCGGGGTGTTTACAGCCACCTAGTTTGTGTGTTATGAACACTCTACTACATGGGGCGAATTTGAGCGGGAGTACGGGGCTTGCTTCGATGCAATATGTGTCCTACCTCGTGGTATGGCGTAGATGCAATGCAAACTCATGCTACTCCAAAGGGAAAACCCGAATGTAAAGACAATGCCGAAGGGAAATGACTTGTAATGTAAATGCCGAAGGGAGATATGTATATAGGGTATATACGTGCCCTTACTTGGGTCTTGAAAGTAAGAGCGAAGGCTCAATGTGGGTGCGTGCTTGAATTGAAAGACTTACACACATGACATGAAATAAAACCCAAATATAACTTGCAGTATGGCCTTGATTAAGGTCTTGGGAATAAGAGCGAAAGCTCAATGTGTGTGAGTGCTTGAATTGAAGTACTATGCACACAACATGAAATTAAACCCAAATAGTATAGCACGGCCCTTACTTGGGTCTTACAAATAAGAGCGCAGGCTCAATGTGTGTGAGTGCTTGAATTGAAAGACTTACACACACGACATGAAATGAAAACCCAAATAGTATAGCTCGGCCCTTACTTGGGTCTTTCAAATAAGAGCGAAGGCTCAATGTGTGTGAGTGCTTGAATTGAAAGACTTACACACACGACATGAAATGAAAACCCAAATAGTATAGCTCGGCCCTTACTTGGGTCTTTCAAATAAGAGCGAAGGCTCAATGTGTGTGAGTGCTTGAATTGAAAGACTTACACACACGACATGAAATGAAAACCCAAATAGTATAGCTCGGCCCTTACTTGGGTCTTTCAAATAAGAGCGAAGGCTCAATGTGTGTGAGTGCTTGAATTGAAAGACAACACACCCAACTTAAGCAAAACCCTACGTAAGTTAATATATGTATGTATATTTATATATTATGAGCTGATTAGGCCCGTGTGTGTTCAAAATCGTGCACAACTAAGAGAGTGCACGTGTGTGTGGGTGTGCCAAGCCACGTTATTACAAGTGGGGGGAGATTATGCTCCGTTATTACAACCCTGTATCTAAATTAATTTTAAGCAAGTATACAACTAAGGACCGAGTTAGGCACTTACTAATAGCTGGTCCGAAGATGCCTTGCTTGAGCGTGGGCTTGGCCTTCGCCTTGGGCTGCAAGAGGGAGCTCCGCGAAGTTGAACGGCAAGGGGAGGTGCTGGCCGGATGTCTTTGGTGCACGGAAGAGGCACCTTGAAGATGGTCGACTGCTTAGCGAAGGGCTGGTTTTGTGCGTGGGGCTAAGGTGGGTATGTAGGGTCACTAAGGAAGGGTTGTGAGGTTAGGGAGTATGACACTAAGGGGAGCCTAAGGGAGTGTCTAATGGAGCACCTAAGGGAAGGATGTGGCTGGCCGAATGGAAGTGACAGTCGGTTGGAGTGGCCGACTAGGGGAATTTGGTGGTGGTGGTTTGCTAGGATGGCTACGGGTGGCGGATGGAAGGGAGCAAGCTAGGGTATGGGATAAGGTGGTGGTGGATGTGGTGAAGTAGAGTGGGCAGGTCTTAGGGGGTTCAATGGAATGGCTGGGTATAGCTAGGGTGTTTAGGTAGTGGCGGGTAGTTAGGTTGGTTGAGGCTTGGCCGCCGTGCTCCACCTGGGAGTGGGGTAGGTGGAAGTGGAGAAGAGGTGGAAGGTCGGCTGGAAATGGAGGACCAAGGCTTGAAAACCCGCCCACTAGGGGGGGGGGGGGGGGGGTTTATAGCCTTTGTGAAGGGCGGTGGGGCTGGTTTTGGGGTAGTGGTTAGGTGGTCTAGGGGTGGTGGTAAGGTAGTAAGGTGGGCTGGTATTAGGGTAGGGCCAGATATTTTAAATACAAGGGGTTTTGGGTAGATTGTGTGCTAGGTTTAGGTGGGGTGGTTTAGGGGTTTAGGGTTTAGCTAGGTGGGTTGGTTTTGGGGTGAGGTTTAGTGAGGTAGGTTAGGTGATTAGGCTAGGATTAGGTTAGGTTTAGGAAAATTAACCTAGGTTTAGGGAAGGATTAGGGAAGTGGGTTAGGTGATTAGGTTGGGATTAGGCCGGGATTAGGGAAGTGGGTTAGGTGATTAGGCTAGGATTAGGACCGGATTAGGGTGGAAAGCTAGGATTAGGTGTTTTTGGTTAGGATTAGATGAAGGAGATCCCTTTGCATGACCCATGGACCCTAATCACATCATGTTGGTGCAGCCCTAGGTTAGGTTTTGGCTAATTACAAGCTTAAACCCACTTAATTAGGCTAACCCACATGATTAACCCCAAACTTGACACACATGTCAAGCTTAATTACAACACACACTTGATCTTATCCTCCCCCACTCTCTCTCATGCCCATAATCCCACGTGAAATTCAAGTGGGCCCCACCTCCATTTATGAGAAGGTGATGTGGGCCATGGATATGGATATTGGATTGGATTTTTTAATCCAAATCCAAATCTAAGTCCATACATGGGTTTGGATTGGGATCTGGATATATATGGTCTAGATCCAATCCAAAATGAATTCTGACTCCTTCGAGCTGTGTTCGAAATGAACGGTTTGTGCGGGGCCTGACAGCATCAGTACTCTGTCTCCGTTGGGTCTTCGCCAACATAATCATCCGCCTCTGTTTTCGCCTTCTGGAGATGACTTCAAATGATGTTTTGATGATAACAGGGTCTTGGACGTTCGAGATCCTAGGGGTGGATTTGATATGAGAGTTGCTGTGCCAGGCTCGACATGTGCTCCGGTTTCGGGCTCTCCTTAGCTTTTCTGGTCCTGTCTTGCTCGGGCCAAACTGCTTCGGGGTTTCAAAAACGTGTTTAAAAGGGTTTTTAAAGCCATATTATATATTTTTGAAATATGTAAAGTTCAAAACATATGTACAGGGTTGTTTGGGAGTCTCCTGGGTTTCTAGACTCAAAAATGGCCCTTTGGGGCTGCTTTTACAAAACCAGGTTGTTTTGAGGAATTCGTGGGATTTCGGGGTGTTTACAGGCATGAAACCAAAGAGGGGCTGGAGTAGGAATTGTCCTCATATCCCCTGAAAAGGAGAAATACCCATATCCATTAGCCTAGATTTCGAATGTTCCAACAATACAGCCGAGTATGAAGCACTCATATAGGGCTTGAAAATTTCGAAAACTCTAGAGGCATCATGCATCGAAGTCTTTGGAGATTATTTACTTGTTATAAACCAAGTGTTAAAAATTTGGCAAGTCAAAAATGAAAAACTTCTTCCATACCACGAATTGGACACC
This sequence comes from Brasenia schreberi, assembly GCA_036023115.1. Classification (NCBI taxonomy): domain Eukaryota; kingdom Viridiplantae; phylum Streptophyta; class Magnoliopsida; order Nymphaeales; family Cabombaceae; genus Brasenia; species Brasenia schreberi. Next base: position 20,019,869 of record JAYKKT010000072.1, read on the forward strand.
AAGCTGGTCGAGTCGTTCAAATCGTGTACACTTACCCACGTAGGAAGAGAGGATAATGGCATAGTCGATGCCCTCTCATCCTTAGGCTCAGCCCTAAGGGTTGATCCCACTTTGGGAACCCGGTCCTTAGAAATATGGCACTCGCCCGCTCCATCCACACACGATTTGGAGATTTGCCAAAACAACATAACTTCCACTAAAAAACCCTGGTTTCATGACATTAAAGAGTTTTTAGAAAACGGAGGATTTTTAGAATTCGCTTCGTCAAAAGACAAAGCTTTCATACGAAGAATTTCAACCCGATATCTGATTTTGGGAGGAGTTCTTTTCAAAAAGAGTTTTACTGGCATCTTACTAAGGTGTGTCGACCTAGAGGAGGCTAGGATAGTAATGCATGAATTCCACGATGGAGAATGTGGAGGGCATGTAAATGCCAATATGATGGCAATGAAAATACTTAGGGCGGGTTGTTTTTGGTCCACTTTAAAGCAGGATTGCCATGACCATGTTAGGAAGTGTCACCCATGTCAAGTGCATGGACACACTATTCATACCCCGTCATCCAAATTATATTCCGTGGTCAGCCCATGGCCATTCACCATGTGGGCCTTTGACATCATAGGACCAATATTTCCACATGCTTCAAATGGGCATAGGTTTATACTAGCAGCCACTGAATACTTTTCTAAATGGGTTGAAGCTACCTCCCTGACTAATGTTCAGGGGCAACATGTAGTGGCATTCATTAGGAAAAATATTTTGGCTCGCTTTGGGGTTTCAAAAGACCTAGTATCTGACAATGGCACCTCCTTCAAAAATGAGAGGATGGTTAAGTTATGTAACACGTATGGCATAACTCACCACTTCTCATCGCCCTACTACCCTCAAGGCAATGGCCAAGCCGAAGCCACCAATAAGACTCTCATAAGCATTATTGAGAAAACTTTAGAGAAGGGTAGGATGTGGCATGAGAAGTTGGATGAAGCCTTATGGGCTTACAGGACTTCCATCCGAACTCCCACAAATGCCACGCCATTTGAGTTGGTCTATGGCACAAACGCCATTCTTCCCATTCATACCAAAATTCATTCATTTCATACATCACTTGCACTCGACCTTCCCCTAGAGATGCTACAACATGCTAGAATGGCCGAGCTTGATTTATTAGATGAGAGAAGGCTCCTTGCCATGGATCATGCATATGCATACCGACAAAGGGTAGCCCGACACTACGAGAAGCATATGAGACCTCGCCACTTCAAAGTGGGAGACCTTGTGCTCAAAATCATCCAATATCGTGGCCCACATCCACTTGGAAAGTGGCGGCCCAAGTGGGATGGCCCTTATGTTGTACGTGGAACCACTATGAACAATGCATACTGGTTAGTCGGTGTTGAGGGTAGGAACTTAGCAGACCCTATGAATGCTCAATATTTGAAAAAATATCATGTGTAGGGTCTAAGCTAATCCCCATTTCAAAAATATTTTGAAAACCTCCTTTGAAACTTCGTGAGTGAGGACCAAAGTAGATCGTGCAAAACCCTAAATGAGAGACTCGATGCTTGTGAAAAAGTGGAGTTTTCAAAACAAATGGGTCACATTCCAAAATCCTTCTTCTTGCGAAAGAGGGCCTGGTTCAAAATAGCAAGATACTTGCAAGTAGTACGTGCTATTTCTAAATAGGCTGATCTGGGATGAATCGAGTAAATCCTTGGGATAAGTCCTTCCCCTCTTCTCTTCTCTTCCCCAAAAGGAAAACTTGGCCAAAAAGCAAAAAGTGAAAACCCTACAAAAATCTCTTTCCCAAAAGAAAGCTGATTCAAAAGAAAAAATCATTTATTCTATGGAAAAGAGGGAATAAAGAAAAAATACTCCCAAAGGGAGAGACCCTCTATGAAAAACAGAAAAATAGCAAAAAGCTCAAAAAGAGCAGTTTTTCGCCTCTGTGCCTCAAACCACGGGACACTCCAGAAGGGACCGTGGTAGCTCTTTCCCATCCCTGCGACTTATCCCAAGTGAAGAAAGGTTCATTTCAAGGAATCCTAAAGTAAAAATAGGATTTGCTTACTTGAATCTCATCCTGTTTGAGAATTAGACGTTTTAAGTAAGGCATAGGAATTTTGAAATGTGGCTTGATTTTCTTATAAAACCTCTGCTAGATTAGCGAGTGTGTAAACACCCCGAAATCCCACGAACTTCTCAAATAAACCTGGTTTTGTAAAAGCAGCCCCAAAGGGCTATTTTGAGTCTAGAAACCCAGGAGCCTTCCAGGCAACCCTGTACATATGTTTTGAAATTTATATGTTTTAAATATGTATAATATGTTTTAAAAACTGTTAAAATATGTTTTGAAACCCCACAAAGCGACTTGGCCTGATGAAAGCAGAACCAGAAGAGCCAAAGAGATCCCAGAATCGGAGCACATGTCGAGCCCGGCACAGCAACTCTCGTGTTGAATCTACCCCCAGGATCTCGAACGTCCAAGACCCTGTTATCAGCAAACATCACTTGAAATCAACTTCGAAAGGTGAAAACAGAAGCGGACGACCATGTTGGCGAAGACCCAATGCAGACGGAGTACTGATGCTGTCAGACCCCGCACAAATCGTTCGTTTCGAACATAGCCTGAAGGAGTTAGAATTCAGTTTGGATTGGATCTGGACCATATATATCCAGATCCTAATCCAAACCTATGTGTGGATTTGGATTTGGATTTGGATCCATAGATCCAATCCAATATCCACATCCATGGCCCACATCACCTTCTCATAAATGGAGGTGGGGCCCACTTGAAATTCACGTGGGATTATGGGCATGAGAGAGAGTGGGGGAGGATAAGATTTGAGGATGATTGTAATTAAGCTTGACTTGTGTGTCAAGTTTGGGGTTAATCATGTGGGTTAGCCTAATTAGCATGGGTTTAAGCTTGTATTAGCCAAAACCTAACCTAGGGCTGCACCAACATGATGCAATTAAGGTCTGTGGGTTATGCAAAGGGAGCTCCCTAACCCAGTCCTTAGTAAAAAACCCTAATCCTAGCCTTTTACCCTAATCCCGGCCTAAACCTAGCCTAATCACCTAACCCACTTCCCTAATCCCGGCCTAATCCTAACCTAATCACCTAACCCACCTCCCTAATCCTTTCCTAAACCTAGCCTAATCCTAGCCTAATCACCTAACCCACCTCACTAAACCTCACCCCAAAACCAACCCACCTAGCTATGCCCTAAACCCCTAAACCACTCCACCTAAACCTAGCACACCATATACCTAAAACCCCTTTAACTAAAATATCTGACCCCTCCTCAAAACCAGCCCACCTTATCACCACACCACCACCACCTAAACCACCTTACCACCCTCCAAATACCAGCCCCAACCGCCCTTCACAAACCTATATAAACCCCCCCCTAATGGGCGGGTTTTCCATCTTTTTCCACCTTGGCCTCTCCCATCTCCTCCCAGCCGAGCCTTCCACCTTGCTCCACCTGCACCACCACACCCCTGGCCAGCTCCACCTTGCCTCCCAGCCTGCTCCACTCCATGCCAACACCACCTCCCGGCCGAACTCCATCTTCCTTCATCACCCGACTGCCCTTCTTCCATCTGCCAACTCCTTCACCATTCGGTTAGTACCTTACACTTAGCTCCACCTCCTCTTCACTCCCCCTCCACTCTCAACCACCCACATGACCACAACCTCTCGCCAACACCACCTGCCCGTCATCCCTACCCATTCGGCCAGACCTAACCCTTTACATCACCCGATCCCATACTCCCCCCTAGTGATACCCGACCACCCTACCTTGCTCCCTAGGACCTGCCCCTTCCAACACTTAGTCATCCACTAACCCCACCTTCCACAACACCCTAGTTAGCTCCCTTCCCATCCATAACATCCCCACTACCCCAGCCGGCCACCACTAAAATTCTCCTAGTCGGCAACCCCAGCCGACTGCACCAAACCCATTCGGCAGCCACCCCATTTCCCTTAGGCATTCCCTTTAGGCTCCCCTTTTGCGCCACCTTCCCTAACACCAACCTATCCCTTTGTGACCCTCCCTAGTCACCTTAGACCAAAGTACCACGGCAGCCTCCCCCTAGTAGCCGGCAAGCACCAAAGTGCCTCACCTGTGCTCTCTTGTCACCCGGCCACACAACCTTGTCGTTCCACTCCGAGGAGCTCCCTCTTGCAGCCTAAGGCAAAGCCAAGCCCACGCTCAAGCAAGTCACCTCCGTACAAGCTATAAGTAAGTGCCTAACTCGGTCCTTAGTTGTAGACTTGCTTAAATTAAATTAAATTTGATACGGGGTTGTAATAACGGAGCATTGTCTCCCCCCGCTTGTAATAACGTGGCTTGGCACACCCACACACACGTGTACTTGAGCCTACCTCGCTCTTAGTTGTGCATGATTTTGAACACACATGGGCCTAATCAACCCTTTAAATATAAGTTTATGTATATACTTTAAGTTGCGTAGGGTTTTGCTTGAGTTGGGTGTGTTGTCTTTAAATTCTCGCACTCACACACATTGAGCTTCCGCTCTTATTTGCAAGACCCAAGTAAGGGCCGTGTTATACTATCCTTGGGTTTAATTTCATGTCGTGTGTGTAGTACTTCAATTCTAGCACTCATACACATTGAGCTTTCGCTCTTACTCCCAAGACCTTAGTTAAGGCCATATTGCAATGTCTATTTGGGTTTAATTTCATGTTGTGTGCGTAGTACTTCAATTCTAGCACTCACACACATTGAGCTTTCGCTCTTATTCCCAAGACCTTAGTTAAGGCCATATTGCAATCTATATTTGGGTTAAATTTCATATTGTGTGCGTAGTACTTTAATTCTAGCACTCACACACATTGAGCTTTCGCTCTTATTCCCAAGACCTTAGTTAAGGCCATATTGCAATTTATATTTGGGTTTCATTTGAAGTCGTGTGTGTTTGTCTTTACATTTTCACATGCACCCACATTGAGCCTTCGCTCTTATTTGTAAGACCCAAGTAAGGGCTCATATATACTGTATATGTATTTCCCTTTTGGCTATGTCTTTTCAATTTGGGTTTTAAGGTTCAGCAGTGTGCGTAGTCTTTCAATATATACACAGCACACACTTGCACAATTGAGCCTTTCCGCTCTTAAGATATAGCCGTATTTCCCTTTTGCAATTTTCCTTCGGCAATTTCCATTACAAGTCATTTCCCTTCGGCAATTTCCATTACAAGTCATTTCCCTTCGGCATTGTCTTTTAAATTCGGGTTTTCACTTTTGAGTTGCGTGAGTTTGCATTGCATATACGCCATACCATGAGTTAGGACGCATATTGCATCAAAGCAAACCCCATACTCCCGCTCAAAAGTCGCCACATCTTAGTGGAGTGTTCATAACACACATCTAGGTGGCCCGAAAAGGGATAAAAAGCAAGACTTAGGCACATGCAAATCCACGTGAACTAAAATCTGAAAATCATACTAAAAAGACCCGAATCAAACACCTCAAACCGCTTTCGTAAGTTCTTACACTCCAAAACTCGATTTTTAAAAGCGTATAGACTGACCCTTGCGCATCGGTGCAAGAAGGTCTGCGACGACAAGCGCTTACTTGCTCATAGTCGCCACGTTAGAAGTCAGGTTTTAAATATATCTTCGCTAGCTTAAGTAAGCTAGCTGACATGCCCTATTTGTTTAAATAGGACTTAGGCACATGAAAAGGTTCGTTCCAGGCCTAAGAACCAGGAAGCAAAAATTTTCTGCGTCTACAGAGTGTTAAGACTCAAGTAAAGGGAAAATATGAAAAGCTGAAATCCTTAGGATTGAAGCTAAAATGAGCTTTCCTCTTTCAAAAACGAGTTTAGAAAACCTCAAACATCGAGCAACATAAGACCAGCTCACTTGGAGAAGTAGGTCTTCATAAAACTCCCAAGCTCGACCATTCCATTTAAGTCTCTAGGAAGCCATACTTCCCAGCATACAATCATGCCCTTTGGTTTGAAAAATGCCGACGCCACATACCAAAGAGCTATGACCACGATCTTCCATGATCAGATTCATGAGCTCGTAGAGGTATATGTGGATGATCTCTTGGCCAAATCCAAAACTCGATGCACTCATATCGAATGCTTACAAAAGATTTTCGAAAGGCTTAGACTTTACAAAGTAAAACTAAACCCTCAGAAATGTGTGTTCGGAGTAGAGTCTGGAAAGCTCTTAGGCTTTATGGTGAGCCAAAGGGGCATAGAAGCCGACCCCTCTAAGTGTAGAGCCATCATAGACATGGCTCCACTCTCCAATCTCACGCAGATTCGTAGCCTCCATGGTCGATTGCAATCCATTCGTAGGTTTATCTCAAACCTGGCGACTAGATGCGAACCCTTCAACAAGTTGTTGAGAAAGGGCACGAAATTTTCATGGGATGACAACTGCCAAAAGTCATTTGAAAGACTAAAGGCATACTTAGTTAATCCCCCTATTTTAAATCCTCCAAAGCAAGGAAAACCTCTTCTACTTTACATTTTCGTGCATGCGAATGCCTTGGGAGCTTTGCTAGCTGTAGACGCAGAAAATTTCCGCTTCCTAGTTCTTAGGCCTGAAGCGAACCTTTTCGTATGCCTAAGTCCTATTTAAACAAATAGGGTGTGCCAGCTAGCTTACTTAAGCTAGCGAAGATATATTTAAAACTTGACTTCTAACATGGCGACTGTGAGCAAGCAAGCTCTTGTCGTCGCAGACCTTCTTGCACCGATGCGCAAGGGTCAGTCTGTATGCTTTTAAAGATCGAGTTTTTGGATAGAAGGACTTACGAAAGCGGTTTGAGGTGTTTGATTCGGGTCTTGTTTGTATGATTTTCAGATTTTAGATCACGTGGATTTGCACGTGCCTAAGTCTTTCTTTTTATCCCTTTTTAGGGTCACCTAGGTGTGTGTTATGAACACTCCACTAAGATGTGGCGATTTTGAGCGGGAGTATGGGGTTTTCTTTGATGCAATATGTATCCTAACTCGTGGTATGGCGTATATGCAATGCAAACTCACGCTACTCCAAAGGAAAAACCCGAATTTAAAAGACAATGCCGAAGGGAAATTGTCGAAGGGAAATGACTTGTAATGGAAATTGCCGAAGGGAAATTGCAAAAGGGAAATATGGCTATATCTTAAGAGCGGAAAGGCTCAATTGTGCAAGTGTGTGCCGTGTATATATTGAAAGACTATGCACACTGCTGAACCTTAAAACCCAAATTGAAAAGACATAGCCAAAAGGGAAATACGTATATAGTATATATGAGCCCTTACTTGGGTCTTGCAAATAAGAGCGAAGGCTCAATGTGGGTGCGTGTGAAAATGTAAAGACAACACACACGACTTCAAATGAAACCCAAATATAAATTGCAATAAGGCCTTAACTAAGGTCTTGGGAATAAGAGCGAAAGCTCAATGTGTGTGAGTGCTTGAATTGAAGTACTATGCACACAACATGAAATTAAACCTAAGGATTGTATCATACGAACCTTACTTGGGTCTTGCAAATAAGAGCGAAGGCTCAATGTGTGTGAGTGCGAGAATGTAAAGACAACACACCCAACTCAAGCAAAACCCTACGCTACTTAAAGTATATACATAAACCTATATTTAAAGGGGCTGATTAGGCCCATGTGTGTTCAAAATCGTGCACAACTAAGAGCAAGGTAGGCTCAAGTGCACGTGTGTGTGGTTGTGCCAAGCCACGTTATTACAAGCGGGGGGAGACTATGCTCCGTTATTACAACCCCGTATCAAATTTAATTTAATTTAAGCAAGTCTACAACTAAGGACCGAGTTAGGCACTTACTTATAGCTGGTCCGGAGGTGACTTGCTTGAGCGTAGGCTTGGCTTCGCCTTGGGCTGCAAGAGGGAGCTCCTCGTAGTGGAACGACAAGGTTGTGTAGCCGGGTGACAAGGGAGGATTGTGGTGCCTTGGGGACTCGCCGACTGCTAGGGGAGGGCTGCCGTGGTGCTTTGGGCTAAGGTGATGGAAGAGGGTCACTAAGGGATAAGGTGGTGCTAGGGAAGGTGGCGCTAAAGGGGAGCCTAAAGGGAATGCCTAAGGGAAAAGTATGGCTGGCCGGGAGGACCTAGGTACAATCGGCTAGGGATGGCTGACTAGGGATGGTTTAGTGGTGGCCGACTGCTAGGGTAGTTAGGATGTTATGGATGGGAAGGGAGCTAGCTAGGGTGTTCTAGAAGGTGGGACTAGGGGCTAGTGGAAAGTGGAAGGGGCAGGACTTAGGGAGCCAAGTAGGGTGGCAGGGTATCACTAGGGGAAATGGTTCAAGGCGGGTGATGTAAAGGTTGAGGTCTGGCCGAATGGGTGAGGGTGGCAGGTGGCTGTGATGGGGTGATGTAGTGGCGGTGGTATGGGTGGTTGACAGTGGAGGGGTAGTGAAGAGGAGAGATACTAACCGAATGGATGACGAAGGTCGTTGGGTGGAAGAAGGGCAGTTGGGTGGTGAAGGAAGATGGAGTTCGGTCGGGCAGTGGTGGCTACGTGGTGTGGAGCAGGCTGGGAGGTGGTGGTGGCGCGAGGTGGAGCTTGGCTGGATGGAAGTGGTGCAGGTGGAGCAAGGTGGAAGGCTCGACTGGAAGGAGATTGGCCAAGGTCAGCTGGCCCAAGGTGCAAAAGCCTCGAAAACCCGCCCACTAGGGGGGGTTTATATAGGTTTGGAGATGGCGGTTGGGGCTGGTATTTGGAGGGTGGTAAGGTGGTTTAGGTGGTGGTGGTGTGGTGATAAGGTGGGCTGGTTTTGAGGAGGGGCCAAATATTTTGGTTAAAAGGGTTTTAGGGATATGGTGTGCTAAGTTTAGGTGGGGTGGTTTAGGGCTTAGCTAGGTGGGTTGGTTTTGGGGTGAGGTTTAGTGAGGTGGGTTAGGTGATTAGGCTAGGATTAGGTTAGGTTTAGGGGAGGATTAGGGAAGTGGGTTAGGTGATTAGGTTGGGATTAGGCAAGGATTAGGGAAGTGGGTTAGGTGATTAGGCTAGGTTTAGGCCGGGATTAGGGTAAAAGGCTAGGATTAGGGGTTTTTGATTAGGATTGGGTTAGGGAGCTCCCTTTGCATAACCCATAGACCTTAATTGCATCATGTTGGTGCAGCCCTAGGTTAGGTTTTGGCTAATACAAGCTTAAACCCACACTAATTAAGTTAACCCACATGATTAACCCCAAACTTGACACACAAGTCAAGCTTAATTACAATTAACCCTCAAATCTTATCCTCCCCCACTCTCTCTCTTGCCCATAATCCCACGTGAATTTCAAGTGGGCCCCACCTCCATTTATGAGAAGGTGATGTGGGCCATGGATGTGGATATTGGATTGGATCTCTGAATCCAAACCCAAATCGAAATCCATACATAGGTTTGGATTGGGATCTGGATATATATGGTCCAGATCCAATCCAAACTGAATTCTGACTCCTTCAGGCTGTGTTCGAAACGAACGGTTTGGGCGGGGTCTGACAGCATCAGTACTCCATCTTCGTTGGGTCTTTGCCAACATGGTCGTCTGCTTCTGTTTTCACCTTCTGGAGATGATTTAAGTGATGTCTGATTATAACAGGGTCTTGGACATTCGAGATCCTGGGGTGGATTCAATACGAGAGTTGCTGTGCTGGGCTCGACTTGTGCTCCGGTTTCGAGCTCTCTTTAGCTCCTCTGGTCCTGCTTTGATCAGGCCAAGCTTGCTTTGTGGGGTTTCAAAACATATTTTAACAGTTTTTAAAACATATTATACATATTTAAACATATAAAAGTTCAAAACATATGTACAGGGTTGTTTGGAAGGCTCCTGGGTTTCTAGACTCAAAATAGCCCTTTGGGGCTTCTTTTACAAAACCAGGTTTTATTCAAGGGATTTCGGGGTGTTTACAGATGCCCCTCTTTGGCCTTGTCCAAATCGATTTGGATAAGGGCAAAGATGACAAACACCCCTTTCAATGTCTCCCTAGGTCTAACCACGAAAATATGGGATCGTCCCAAACTTTAGCAAAATCTCAGTTTTAAAACCCTAGTTGGAGGAGATATCACGCCAAGGGATATACAAAAGGTTTCTGGTCCTAAAATGGGATCATGTTTACAAGTGCCATGCGTGGAATGCAAATGCCGGACATGGGTGTGGTGCCAAGAGTGGCGACCTCCCAGAGACCAGATAGGGTCGAACTCTTGAGACTTACAAGGTCTACTGCTCCAAGTGAGCAAATCCTATGCTGTTCGATGTTCGATTTTTCAAAATCTATTTACAAAAGCTATTTACAAAAGGGACAACTGTCCTGAGTGTCAATCCTAAGGATCTCGAGCTCTTCGTGTTTGCCCTTGTTTGAGTCTTGACACTCGCTTATCTAGCGGAGGTTTTATAAGAAAACAAGGCATATTTCAAATTCCTACGTCTTACTCGAAACGTCGAATTCTCAAACAAAATGAAATTCAAGTAAGTAAATCCTATTTTTACTTTAGGATTCCTCAAAATGAACCATGCTTTAGCTTGGGATAAGACAGGGATGGGAAAGAGATACCACGGTCCCTTCTTAAGCGTCCTGTGGTTTAAGGCATAGAAGGCGGAAAACTGCTCTTTTTGAGCTTTTTGGCCTCTTTTCCTTTTTTCATAGAGGGTCTCCCTTTGGGAGTATTTTTTCTTTAATCCCTCTTTTTCACAAGAGAATCGATTTTTCCTTTTGAATTCTGGTTTCTTTCTTTTGGGCAGAGACTTTGGATGGGAAATTCCCTTTATTTGGGCTTTTGTTTTCCTTTTGGAAGGAGAAGAGAAGAGGGGAGGACTTATCCCAAGCTCACACTCGAATTCATTCCAAATCAGCCTATTTAGAAATAGCACGTACTACTTGCAAGTATCTTGCTATGTTAAACTAGGCCTTTCTTTGTAAGAAGAAGGATTTTGAAATGTAACCACGATTTTGAAGACTCCACTCTTTCACAAGTGCGAATTCTCTCACTCAGGGTCACACGATTTTTCCTTTGCACCTTATTTTCAGGTCTCAGGGCAGCTATCCCTAAAATTTTTCGAAAAATGGGGAATTTAATCCAAATCCTACACATGATACTTCTTTAAGTATTGAATATTGATAGGATCTGCTAAATTCCTACCTTCTACATCGATCAACCAATACGAGTTGTTCGTAGTGGTTGCCCGTACAACATAGGGTCCATCCCACTTGGGGCGCCATTTTCCAAGTGGATGTGGGCCACGATAGTGGATGATTTTCAAGACCAGATCCCCCACTTCAAAGTGGCGAGGTCTCATGTATTTGCCATAGTGTTGGGCTATCCTTTGCCGGTATGCACGAGCATGATCCATAGCAAGGAGTCGCCGCTCATCTAGCAAATCTAGTTCGGCCATCCTAGCATTCTGAAGCGTCTCTAGGGGGAGGTTGAGTGCTATGGATGTATGGAATGAATGCAATTGAGTATGAATGGGAAGAATGGCGTTTGTGCCATAGACCAATTCGAATGGTGTGGCATTCGTGGGAGTCCGGATGGAAGTCCTATAAGCCCATAAGGCTTCATCCAGCTTCTCGTGCCACGTCCTACCCTTCTCTAAAGTTTTCTCAATTATGCTAATGAGAGTCTTGTTTGTGGCTTCGGCTTGGCCGTTGCCTTGAGGGTAGTAGGGCGAAGAGAAGTGGTGAGTTATGCCATACGTGCTGCACAACTTAACCATCCGCTCGTTCTTGAATGGGGTACCATTATCAGACACAAGGTCTCGTGGAACCCCAAATCGAGCCAAGATATTCCTCCGAATGAAAGCCACCACATGTTGCCCCAGCACGTTGGTTAGGGAAATGGCTTCCACCCATTTGGAGAAATACTCCGTGGCTGCTAAAATGAATCGATGCCCATTCGAGGCTTTTGGAAATATTGGGCCTACGATGTCAAACGCCCATATGGTGAATGGCCAGGGGCTGACCATGGAATGCAATGCAGATGAAGGGATATGAATGGCGTGCCCATGCACTTGACATGGATGACACTTCCTAACATGATCGTGACAATCCCTTTTCAGGGTGGACCAAAAATAGCCCCCTCTAAGTATTTTCATGGCCATCATGTTGGCATTAACATGGCCTCCACATTCTCCATCGTGGAATTCGTGCATTAGATCGATACACCTAAGCAGGATGCCGGTAAAACTCTTTTTGTATAGAACCCCACCCAGAATGGTGTATCGGGTCGAAATCTAACGGATGAATGCCTTATCTTTGGATGTGGCATCCTCGGTGAATCCCCATTTTCTAGAAAATATTTGATGTCATAAAACCAGTGTTTTTCAATAGAATCAGGGTTATTTTGGAAAATATCCAGATCGTGTGTGGATGGGTTGGGCGCATGCCATATTTCTAAAGATCGGGCCTCTGAAATGGGATCGACCTTTAGGGCTGAACCCAAGGAGGAGAGGGCATCGGCGATGCCATTGTCCTCTCTCCCTACGTGTGTGAGTTTACACGATTGGAACGACTCAACCAATCGAGTGGCCAACTCGTGATATGGAAGCAGTTTTTCATTACGTACTTGCCAAATTTTCAAAACCTGGTTTATGACAAGGAGCGAATCTCCAAAGACCTCGATGCATGATGCCCCTAGAGTTTTCGAAATCCTTAAGCCTTGTATGAGTGCTTCATACTCAGCTACGTTGTTGGAACATTCGAAATCTAGGCAGATTGCTATGGGAATCTTGCCCTTTTCAGGGGAGATGAGGATGACCCCAGCACCAGCCCCTCGTTGGCTTCGCGCCCCATCGAAGTGCATCTTCCACACTTGGTTTTCGAAATTGTTTGCCAAAATGTGGTTTTGGAAATGGTTTTGCAATATGCCTTCATCAGGCATTTCAACAAGTGTGGGATATGCGTCCTCTAGGGGGAACTCAGCCACGTAATCTGCTAGGGCTTGCCCCTTAATGGAGATCTGGTGACGGTATTTCAGGTCATACTCCATTAGAAGGAGTTGCCATTTGCCCAATCTACTCGTGAGAATGGGTTTTTCGAACAAGTGCTTGATTGGATCAAGCTTGGACACTATCCAGATCTCATGATCTAGGAAATAGTGTATGAATTTATGGTAGGCCCAGACTAGGGCCAAGCACGTCTTCTCCATGGCTTGATAATTTCGTTCATAAGCCAAGAGAGTTTTTGAAATATAGTAGATGGCATACTCCTTATGGGTGTCATCCTCGTATTGAGCCAATAGGGCTCCTAAAGCATTCGCATGCACAGAGATGTAAAGTAAAAGCAGTTTTTCTTGCTTTGGAGGATTCAAAACGGGGGGATTAACCAAGTATGCCTTTAGTCTCTCGAAGGACTTCTGGCATTCGTCATCCCATAAGAATTTCGTGCCCTTCTAAACAACTTATTGAAGGGTTCGAATCTAGTCGCCAGATTTGATATAAATCGGCGAACGGACTGTAATCGACCCTGGAGGCTACGGATTTGGGTGAGATTGGAGGGTGGAGCCATGTCTATGATCGCTCGACACTTAGAGGGGTCGACTTCTATACCACTTTGGCTCACCATAAAGCCTAGAAGCTTCCTTGATTCTACCCCGAATACACATTTTTGAGGGTTTAGCTTTACTTTGTAAAGCCTAAGCCTTTCGAAAATCTTTTGCAAACATTCGATATGAGTGCATTGGGTTTTGGATTTCGCCAAGAGATCATCTACATACACTTCTACGAGCTCATGAATTTGATCATGAAAGATCATGGTCATGGCTCGTTGGTATGTCGCGCCGGCATTTTTCAAACCAAAGGGCATGACTGTATAGCAGTACATGCCCCATGGGGTTGTGAAGGCAGTCTTACCCTGATCTCGTGGACTTAGTTTGATTTGATTATAGCCTGAATAGCCATCCATAAACGAAAACATTTCATGATTTGCAGTACTATCAACTATCAAATCTATGTTTGGTAAAGGATAATTATCCTTTGGAGTGGCTTTATTCAGGTTTCTGAAATCGATGCATATTCGAATTTTCCCATTGGTTTTTCGAACTACAACGATGTTTGACAACCAATCAGAATACGCAATGGGTTTTATAAATCCGGCTTTTAGCAGATCTTCTAAACCCTCTTTGACTTGCGTGTGTACATTCAGGTGTATTTTCCTAAGCTTCTGCTTTATGGGTTTTACATCCGCATCTAAGGGAAAACGATGTTCGACAATGCTGGGGTCTATGCCTGGCATGTCTTCATACGTCCATGCAAACAAATCTAAGTAGGTTCGTAAACATGCAATGAATGCTAATCTTTCAGGTTCATGCAAGCATGCGCCTATTTTGATGGTTTTTGGATTGGAATCATCCCCTAGGTTTACCTCTATGAGATCTCCTCCTACGGAATTGGAAGGTCTTTTAAAATCGAGAATTTTATCAAATTCTGGGAGCTTAGAAGTGGGATCTTCCTCAAGGGGATCCACTTCTGGGCTTCGATCATTCTCGTGGGCTATAGACCCGAGGGAATTTGATGCATGATTTTCAAAAAGACCTGGTTTTGTACTTGGATTTTCAATCGATTTCGAAATTTTTGGTCTCGCTATGCAGACGACGTTCCTTTCGAAATCTTTTTCCAAAGTCCTACCAGGAGCATCTATATACAAAATCTTTTTGGTATTTTCTAGATTTTCGATTTTTTTGGGTTTTTGTAAAACAAGAACTTTAGGAAATATACAAAGCACTCTATTTTCGAGTTTTTGTTTTTCCATTGTTTTTGGTTTTTCCTCTTTTTCGATTTTTTTATTTTAAGTTTTCCAAATGTTTTTGTATTTTTGTGAAAGGGATCTTCCATCATACCTACAAAGGGAAAACACTATGGGTTAGACTCGGAATAGGAGGTCTAAATCGTAGGTCTCTTCTAGGATACGCTCTAGGACACCCTTGACCCAGGTGGTCACAGGGGGTGGCTCTGGCGGTATTTTCGGAGTATAGCCAATCCCGTATCGGCTTGGGTTGGCCCTAGGAAGGATGGGCTCTAGGAGACCCTGGTTTTGTGCCCCTAGACTTTTGCAGGGCGTGTAGCCCATATTCAACAACATGTTCCACGATTTTTTGTTTTTTGAAAATTGATGATATAAATCGTGGTCCTGGAACTTGCTGTCGTCCATATCGTGCTCATATGGCCTTTTGTCCAGGGGCTTTGGAAATAGGGGATGCTTGGGTCTTCCTAGAAGGGTTAGAATCGGGAGGGAGCCTGCTTTGGGCGGCCCCTTCACACATAACACCTTCCTAGGGTTATTCAACACAAGCCTTGGTGGCTCAACCATGGTCTGCTCCAAGTTAGCCTCATGGGCCTGGGAGCTCGACAAACAAGGGAAGTTTATGATCCCCTGAAGCTATGGGTAACTCTCACCTAGGATCACCACGACTTGGTCCCTGAAAGGGATCTTGACACACCTGTGGAAGGTGGATGGCACAGCGCACAAGCTGTGTATCTAGGGCCTTCCCAACAACAGGTTATAATGGGGGTGGATGTCCAGGACATGGAACACACTCGTGTGTGTGATCCCTCCCGTTTCCATCGGGAGTTCGATCGATTCTAATGGCCTAGACGCATTCCCATCGTATCCAGTGATAACGATAGGGCTTGGGTTTACAGAAGTCAAGGTGACTCCGATTTGATACGCCACATGAAGTGGAAGGATGTTGAGCCCTCCTCCCCCATCGACTAGGCACCTGTCTAGAGAGTGGTTATTCAGAACCACCTCGATATGCAGGGCCTGGTTATGGGACTCGTAGGGTCTATCTACATCATCTTCCGAGAAAGTGATGGGCGATTTGGCTCCTATTAAGGCCACTTGGTCAGACAAGGATTTCAGACTTATGTTCGAATCAACCATGACTCTTTATAGAATTTTCTCTAGCACGAGTCTATGCTTAGGCGAAGTTTGTATAAGCTCTAGGATAGACATGTGGATAGGAATCTTTGAAAGATGGTTTTCGAAATCATAAGAATTTAGGACGACTTTCCCCTTGTCTGCTTTTGGCAGAACTCCAAGAATACATGCTTTTGAGGGGCCAGGCACACTGACCACCTTTTTAGCACTTTGTAGGTGCGGGGGTTGATAGATCCTCCCGGATCTAGTTACTTCCCCCACGACCAGCCTAGGGTTCACACTAAAATTGTCTCTAAGTATGAGTTGAGGAGCACCTTGAAGTTTTAAAACTGGTTTAGCTAGGGATTCAGCTCTTGGTGGTCCCTAGATGACGACTTGGGCGGGCTTCTTGTACAGTACAAGAGTGGGCGCATAAGTGGGTTGACCAGATGTAAACACCCCGAAATCCCACGAATTTCTTCAAAACAACCTGGTTTTATACAAGCAGCCCCAAAGGGCCATTTTTGAGTCTGGAAACCCAGGAGCCTTCCAGACAACCCTGTATATATGTTTTAAACTTTATCTTTCAAAAACATATGATATGGCTTTTGAAAACCTTTTAAAACATGTTTTGAAACCCCGAAGTGGCTTGGCCTGATCAAGACAGGACCAGGAGAGCTAAGAAGAGCCCGGAATCGGAGCACACGTCGAGCCCAGCACAGCAACTCTTGTATCTGATTCACACCCCCAGGATCTCGAACGTCCAAGACCCTGTTCTTATCAAAATAGCATTTGAAGTCATCTCCGGAAGGCAGAAACGGAGGCGGACGACTATGTTGGCGAAGACCCAACGCAGACGGAGTACTGATGCTGTCAGGCCCCGCACAAATCGTCCGTTTCGAACCCAGCTCGAAGGAGTCAGAGTTCAGTTTGGATTGGATCTGGACCATATATATCCAGATCCCAATCCAAACCCATATATGGACTTGGATTTGGATTTGGATCCAGAGATCCAATCCAATATCCATATCCATGGCCCACATCACCTTCTCATAAATGGAGGTGGGGCCCACTTGAGTTTCACGTGGGATTATGGGCATGAGAGAGAGTGGGGATGGAAAATATCAAGAGTGTTGTAATTAAGCTTGACTTGTGTGTCAAGTTTGGGGTTAATCATGTGGGTTAGCCTAATTGAATGGGTTTAAGCTTGTAATTAGATAAAACCTAACCTAGGGCTGCACCAACATGAAGTGGTCAAGGTCTATGGGCCATGCTAAGGGAGCTCCTTCACCTAAACCTAACCCAAAACGCCTAATCCTAGCCTAAACCCCTAATCCACCCCTAATCTGAACCTAATCACCAAACCCACTTCCCTAATCCCGGTCTAATCCCAACCTAATCACCTAACCCACTTCCCTAATCCTTCCCTAAACCTAGATTAATTTCCCTAATCCTAGCCTAAACCTAGCCTAATCACCTAACCTAGCTCACTAAACCTCACCCTAAAACCCAACCACCTAACCTAGCCCTAAACCCCTAAACCACCCCTAGCCCACAATCTACCCAAACCCCTAGTTTTCAAAATATCTGGCCCAACCCTTTCCAGCCCACCTTATCTACATACCACCCTACCTAAACCACCTAACCACTACCCCAAGCCCAGCCCTAACCGACCTACCCATCCCCTATTTAAACCCCCCCCCTTGGGGGCGGGTTTTGCAAGCTAGAGCCCTCACTTCACCCAGCCGGGACCATCCTTTTCCAGCCCAGCCGGGACCACTCTCCACCTGCCCGCCTGCTCCACCAGCTCTACCTGCACCGCCACCTTCTCTCTTCCATCCACCACCATCCCCCAGCCGGACACCACCACCTTCACCCAACCGAACCAGCCGAGCTCCCACATCCGGCTGCTTCTCTCTTCATCCACCGCCTCTCCCCATTCGGTAAGCACTCCCCAACTCTCCCTAAATCCTTCTCTATTCCCTCTCCACTCCTAGCCACCTACCCTATCATCATCTCAGCCCTTTGCCACCACCCTTTTCACTTAGCCGAACCTAGTATAACCTAAACTACCGGCCACTACCTAACCATCCTATCCCGTTCGGCCTTCCCCTAAACTCCTTTTAGGTTCACCTTCCCTAAACCCTCGACTCCCCTAGTGACCCTAAACACTCACTTGGTCCAGCCCCTTTAACCCCCCACATCGAGGCGACACCCACTTGCAATCGGCCACCTTTGAGGCGCCTATCCCGCGCCCCACTTGCACCCGGCCAGCACCTTTGTTCACCCACCCTCGCAGAGCTCCCGTTTGCAGCCCAAGGCGAAGGCCAAGCCCACGCTCAAGCAAGGCCTCTACGGACCAGCTACTCGTAAGTGCCTAAACTCGGTCTTTGGTTGTATACTTGCTTGAGATTCAATTTGATACGGGGTTGTAATAACGGAGCATAGTCTCCCCCCGCTTGTAATAACGTGGCTTGGCACAACCACACACGTGCACTCTCTTAGTCGTGCACGATTTTGAACACACACGGGCCTAATCAGCCCCTAATACATAAGTGTATATATATACTTTCATTTTCGAAGGGTTTTGTTTAAGTTGGGTGCGTTGTCTTTCAATTC
The DNA here is from genome assembly GCA_036023115.1 of Brasenia schreberi. NCBI lineage: Eukaryota > Viridiplantae > Streptophyta > Magnoliopsida > Nymphaeales > Cabombaceae > Brasenia > Brasenia schreberi. The sequence continues at coordinate 20,038,331 of JAYKKT010000072.1, forward strand.
AAGCACTCACACACATTGAGCTTTCGCTCTTATTTGAAAGACCCAAGTAAGGGCCGACCTATACTATTTGGGTTTCATTTCATGTCGTGTGAGTAAGTCTTTCAATTCAAGCACTCTCACACACATTGAGCTTTCGCTCTTATTTAAAAGACCCAAGTAAGGGCCGACCTATACTATTTGGGTTTCATTTCATGTCGTGTGAGTAAGTCTTTCAATTCAAGCACTTTCACACACATTGAGCCTTCGCTCTTACTCCCAAGACCTTAATAAAGGCCTTATTGCAGTTACATTTGGGTTTCATTTATGTCGTGTGTGTAGTACTTCAATTCAAGCACTCTCACACACATTGAGCCTTCGCTCTTACTCCCAAGACCTTAGTCAAGGCCATACTGCAATTTATATTTGGGTTTAATTTCATGTCGTGTGTGTAAGTCTTTCAATTCCAGCACGCACCCACATTGAGCCTTCGCTCTTATTTGCAAGACCCGAGTAAGGGCTCATATACATAATCTATATACATATCTCCCTTCGGTTATTTCCCTTCGGTTATTTCCCTTCGGTTATTTCCCTTCAGTCATTTCCCTTCAGTATTGTCTTTACATTTTGGGTTTTCCCTTTGGAGTAGCGTGAGTTTGCATTGCATCTACGCCATACCACGAGGTAGGACGCATATTGCATCGAAGCAAGCCCCACTCAAATTCGCCCATGTAGTGGAGTGTTCATAACACACAAGCTAGGTGGCCCGAAAAGGGATAAAAGAAAAGACTTAGGCACGTGCAAATCCACGTGATCTAAAACATGCAATCGCATCTTAAAGACCCGAAATAGACACCTCGAACCACTTCGTAGACTTTCTCTCCAAAAACTCAATTTTTTGCAAAGCGTACAGACTGACCCTTGCGCATCGGTGCAAGAAGGTCTGCGACGACAAGAGCTTACTTGCTCACAGTCGCCACGTTTAGAAGTCAGTGTTAAAAATATCTTCGCTAGCTTAAGTAAGCTAGCTGGCATGCCCTATTTGCATACATAGGCCTTAGACACACGGGAGGATCCGCTCCAAGCCCAGAAAAAGGCGAAGAGGCGGGGATTTTCGTGCGTCTACAGAGATTGGCACGCCCGGTGGGACGTGAGCCTTTCAAAAATCGAGTTTTTAAGTAGAAGTCTTGCGAAAATTTTGTAAAAAGGTGTCGTTTTTAACTTATTTTTCTTTGCTTGTACTTAGGATATTTTGAAAAAGCTTGAAAAGCATGTCAAAATCCAATCCAAGTGAAGTGTCGAGCCAAGGCTCATGCGCATCAAGTTCTCACTCTAGGAGGATTTTCAAAAACAAAATAAAACTAGATGAAATTGAGGACTTGAGAAGGGAGTTTGAGTCCAAAATCGATGCTCTCAGCCAAGAGGCTGAAGTAGGTGATTCATGTTCATCAAACGGTGAACAAAGGCCTAAAAAGAAATCTGAAAAACCTCGCAAGCAAAAAGAGGCCTCCGTAATAGAAGGTAACCAATACCACGAGTCCTTCACACAAAAGGACCGTAAAGCCCTACAGCAATTGCTAAAAGGGCAGAATAAAGAGAAAAGAAGCTACGCCCTGTCTGATTTCCTTCCTATGGACTACGAAACAGACAATGACGATGAAATACCGAACTTCCATCGGTATGATGGCATGGGAGACCCTAGGTCTCACTTGCAGCTTTTCTCACGTCGAGCCCATAAGAAGAAAAAGGACTCGATGAAATGGGTGTATTGGTTCCCTCTATCCCTTAAAGGCACAGCTGCCAAATGGCTGGCTTCCTACGACTTAAGCTAGTTCGCTACTTTTGAAGAGTTAGCGAACTGCTTCATGCAAAGATTTGCACACAACGTGGAAGTCACGCCAACCCTGAATACCTTAAGGGATACAAAGCAAGGCATGAACGAAGACGTACATGCCTTCATTATAAGATGGAGGTCGCTTTTGGGCCAAGTGCGAGAGCCCATATCCGAAGGATGCGCAGTAATGCTCATCCTGGATAATTTCAAAAGCGAGTTAAAAACCCTTCTCTCGCTCCATGAGATTTCAACTTTCCATAAGTTGATCAAAAAGGCCTCCCTTTTCGAAACCAACTTTCGAAAAGGGACATACGATCACTTATGGAAAGGAAGTGCCGTTCCAAAAACCCGTTTGGAAAAGCCCATCGCATATGGGCTGCCCACGACGGACAAAGGGGCAAAGCCCCATAAAATCGCCAATGTCCAGGTGGATCCAGGCATGGCGGGCACTTCCAAAAATTTTAAAAAATTAGAAAATAAGAGAGAACGCAATTTTCAAAAACCGGTTGAAAAACGGGAGTATACTCCGCTGGGGCAACCTGTGTCGGAGGTCCTAGACCTCCTACTTGCCCAGGGCATGATAGGATTCCTTGAAATCCCCGAAGGAGTCACGTCCAAAGGGGGGTATTTAAACCGATTTTGTAAGTATCATCGGCTCAAAGGCCATGATACCAAACGCTGCTTCTCTCTTTTAAATAAAATTGAGAACTTGATAGCAGAAGGCCGGCTCCAGGTCATTGCGGAACCTGAGCCACCTCAAGCTATCTTCAAGGAACCCTTTCCCAAACACGCCAGTGGCAGTGGGAAAGGAAAGGAGGTATGTACCCTCACCATTTCCAAGGAACTAGCGCCAAAGCCAGAACCTGGTCGACCTACTTGTGCGCCCATCCTTGTATTATACAAGAGGCCCGCCCAAGTCGTCATTCGGGGACCACCAAAAGTGGAAACCCCGGAAAAACCAGTTTTGAAAATCCAAGGTTCTCCTCAGCTCATCCTTAGAGCCAAGTTTAGCACGAACCCTAGGCTGGTCGTGGGGGAAGTCACTAGATCAGGGAGGATCTATCAACCCCCGCACCTTCAAGGTGCTCAAAAGGTGGTCAGTGTGCCTGGCCCCTCAAAAGCATGTATCCCTAGTGGTCTGCCAAAAGCAGATAAGAACAAAGTCATCCTAAATCCTTATGATTTCGAAAACCACCTTTCAAAGATTCCTATCCACATGTCTATCCTAGAGTTTATAAAAACCACGCCTAGGCATAGACTTGTATTAGAGAAAATTCTAGAAAGGGCCAAGGTTGATTCGAACATAAGTCCGGAATCCTTGTCTGCCCAAGTGGCTTTATTAGGAGCAAAATCGCCCATCACTTTTTCGGAAGATGATGAAGATAGACCCTACGAAACCCATAACCAGGCCCTGCATATCGAGGTGGTTCTAAACAATCACTCTTTGGACAGGTGCCTAGTCGATGGTGGAGGAGGGCTCAACATCCTTCCACTTCATGTGGCGTACAAAATCGGAGTTACCTTGACTTCAGTGAATCCAAGCCCCATCGTTATCACTCGATACGATTGGAATGCGTCTAGACCTTTAGGATCCATCGAACTCCCAATGGAAATGGGAGGGATCGAACACACGGGGGTGTTCCATGTCTTGGACATCCACTCCCATTATAACCTATTACTGGGAAGGCCCTGGATACACAGTTTGTGCGCTGTGCCATCCACCTTCCACAGGTGTGTCAAGATCCCTTTTAGGGACCAGGTCGTAGTGATCCTAGGTGAGAGTCACCCACAGCTTCAGGGGATCATAAACTCCCCTTGTTTATCAAGCTCCTAGGCCCATGAGGCTAACCTGGGGCAAATTATGGTTGAGCCACCTCGGCTCGTGTTGAACAACCCTAGGAAGGTTATATGTGTGAAGGGGCCGCCCAAAGCAGGCCCCCTCCCGACTTTAATCCTCTTAGGAAAACCCAAGCGTTCCCTATTTCCAAAGCCCCTAGACAAGAGGCCATACGAGCCTAATATGGACGATAGCATGTTCGAGGACCACGACTTATACCCAACTTTTTCAAAAAACAAAAAGTCATGGAACATGTTATTGAACATGGGCTACACGCCCTATAAGAGTCTAGGGGCACAAAACTAGGGTCTCCTAGAGCCCACCCAGCCTAGGGCCAACCCAAGCCGATATGGGATCGGCTATACTCCCCGAATACCGCCGGAGCCACCCCCTGTGACCACCTGGGTCAAGGGTGCCCCGGAGCCTGTCTTAGAAGAGACCTATGGTTTAGATCTCCTATTCCGAGTCTAACCCGTAGTGTTTTCCCATTGTAGGTATGACAGAAGATCCCTTTTTCTAAAAATACCAAAAACATTTGAAAAACTTAAAATAAAAAAAAATCGAAAAACAAGAAAAACCAAAAATAATGGAAAAACAAAAACTCGAAAAAAGAGTGCTTTGTATAGTTCCCAAAGTTCTTGTTTTACAAAAACCCAAAAAAATCAAAAATTTGGAAAATACCAAAAAGATTTTGTACATAGCTGCTCCTGGTAGGACTTTGGCAAAAGAAAAGGATTTCGAAAGAAACGTCGTCTGCATAGCCAGACCAAAAATTTCGAAATCACTTGAAAATCCAAGTACAAAACCAGGTCATTTTGAAAACCACGCATCAAGTTCCCTCGGGTCTATAGCCCACGAGAATGATCAAAGCCCAGAAGTGGATCCCCTTGAGGAAGATCCCACTTCTGAGCTCCCAGAATTTCACAGAATTCTCGATTTTGAAAGACCTTTCCAATCAGTAGGAGGAGATTTCATAGAGGTGAACCTAGGGGATGATTCCAATCCCAAAACCATCAAAATAGGCGCATGCTTGCATGAAACTGAAAAGTTAGCATTCATTGCATTTCTACGAACCTATTTAGATGTGTTTGCATGGACGTATGAAGACATGCCAGGCATAGATCCCAGCATAGTCGAGCATCGTCTTCCCTTAGATGCAGGTGTAAAACCCATAAAGTAGAAGCTTAGGAAAATACACCCGAATGTACACACGCAAGTCAAAGAGGGTTTAGAAGATCTGCTAAAAGTCGGATTTATAAAACCCATTGCGTATTCTGATTGGTTGTCAAATATCGTTGTGGTTCGAAAAACCAATGGGAAAATTCGAATATGCATCGATTTCAGAAACCTGAATAAAGCCACTCCAAAGGATAATTATCCTTTACCCAACATAGATTTGATAGTCGATAGTACTGCAAATCATGAAATGTTTTCATTCATGGATGGCTATTCAGGCTATAATCAAATCAAACTAAGTCCACGAGATCAGGGTAAGACCGCCTTCACAACCCCATGGGGCACGTACTGCTATACAGTCATGCCCTTTGGTTTGAAAAATGCCGGCGCAACATACCAACGAGCCATGAACACGATCTTCCATGATCAAATTCATGAGCTTCTAGAAGTGTATGTAGATGATCTCTTGGCGAAATCCAAAACCCGATGCACCCATATCGAATGTTTACAAAAGATTTTCGAAAGGCTTAGGCTTTACAAAGTAAAGCTAAACCCTCAAAAATGTGTGTTCGGGGTAGAATCAGGGAAGCTTCTAGGCTTTATGGTGAGCGAAAGGGGAATAGAAGTCGACCCCTCTAAGTGTCGAGCCATTATAGACATGGCTCCACCCTCCAATCTCACCCAAATCCGTAGCCTCCAGGGTCGATTACAATCCGTGCGCCGATTCATATCGAACTTGGCAACTAGATGCGAACCCTTCAACAAACTGTTGAGGAAGGGTACGAAATTCTTATGGGATGACGAATGCCAAAAGTCCTTCAAGAGACTGAAGGCATACTTGGTTAATCCCCCCGTTTTGAATCCTCCAAAACAAGGAAAACCGCTTTTATTATACATCTCCGTGCATGTAAACGCTTTAGGAGCCCTGTTGGCTCAATACGAGGATGACACCCATAAGGAGTATGCCATCTACTATATTTCGAAAACTCTCTTGGCTTATGAACGAAATTATCAAGCCATGGAGAAGACGTGCTTGGCCCTAGTCTGGGCCTGCCAGAAGTTCAGACACTAGTTCCTAGATCATGAGATCTGGATAGTATCCAAGCTTGATCCAATCAAGCACTTGTTCGAAAAACCCATTCTCACGGGTAGATTGGGCAAATGGCAACTCCTTCTAATGGAGTATGATCTGAAATACCATCACCAGATCTCCATTAAGGGGCAAGCCCTAGCAGATTACGTGGCTGAATTCCCCTTAGAGAAGGCATATCCCACTCTTGTCGAAATGCCTGACGAAGGCATATTGCAAAACCATTTTCAAAACTACATTTTGGCAAACTCTTTCGAAAACCAAGTGTGGAAAATGCACTTCGATGGGGCACGAAACCAACGAGGGGTTGGTGCAGGGGTCATCCTAATCTCCCCTGAAAAGGGCGAGATTCCCATAGCAGTCCGCTTAGATTTTGAATGTTCCAACAACGTAGCTGAGTATGAAGCACTCATACAAGGCTTAAGGATTTCGAAAACTCTAGGGGCATCGTGCATTGAGGTCTTTGGAGATTCGCTCCTTGTCATAAACCAGGTTTTAAAAATTTGGCGAGTACGTAATGAGAAACTACTTCCATATCACGAGTTGGCCACTCGATTGATCCAATCCTTCCAGTCGTGTAAACTCACACACATAGGAAGAGAGGACAATGGCCTCGCCGATGCCCTCTCCTCCTTGGGGTCAGCCCTGAAGGTCGATCCCATTTCAGGGACCAGATCTTTGGAAATACGGCATGCGCCCCATCCATCCACACACGACTTGGATATTTGCCAAAACAACCCAGAGTCTATTGAAAAACCCTGGTTCTATGACTTAAAACAATGTTTAGAAAATGGGGGATTTACCGAGGATGCCACATCCAAAGATAAGACATTCATTCGTAAGATTTCGACCCGATACACCATTCTAGGTGGGGTTTTATACAAAAAAAGTTTTACAGGCATTCTGCTTAGGTGTATCGACCTAGAGGAGGCTAGGATAGTAATGCATGAGTTCCACGATGGAGAATGTGGAGGTCACGTTAATGCCAACATGATGGCAATGAAAATACTTAGAGGGGGCTATTTTTGGTCCACCCTGAAATAGGTTTGTCACGATCATGTTAGGAAGTGTCATCCGTGTCAAGTGCATGGGCATGCCATTCATATCCCTTCATCTGCATTGCATTCTGTGGTCAGCCCCTAGCCATTTACCATGTGGGCGTTTGACATTGTAGGCCCGATATTTCCAAAGGCCTCGAATGGGCATCGATTTATTTTAGCAGCCACGGAGTATTTCTCCAAGTGGGTGGAAGCCATTTCCCTAACAAATGTAAGGGGGCAACATGTGGTGGCTTTCATCCGGAGGAATATCTTGGCTCGATTTGGGGTTCCACGAGACCTTGTGTCTGATAATGGTACAACATTCAAGAACGAGCAGATGGTTAAGTTGTGCAACACGTATGGCATAACTCACCACTTCTCGCCCTACTACCCTCAAGGCAATGGCCAAGCCGAAGCCACAAACAAGACTCTCATTAGTATTATTGAGAAAACCTTAGAGAAGGGTAGGACGTGGCACGAGAAGCTGGATGAAGCCTTATGGGCTTATAGGACTTCCATCCGGACTCCCACGAATGCCACACCATTCAAGTTGATCTATGGCACAAACGTCATTCTTCCCATTCATACTCAACTGCATTCATTCCATACATCTATAGCACTCGACCTCCCCCTAGAGACGCTTCAGCATGCTAGGATGGCCGAACTAGATTTGCTAGATGAGAGGCGACCCCTTGCCATGGATCATGCTCGTGCATACTGGCAAAGGATATTCCGACATTATAGCAAACACATGAGACCTCGCCACTTTGAAGTGGGAGATCTGGTCTTAAAAACCATCCACCTTCGTGGCCCACACCCCCTAGGCAAGTGGCGCCCCAACTGGGATGGACCCTATGTTGTACAAGCAACCACTACGAATAATTCGTATTGGTTGATCAATGTAGAAGGTAGGAATTTAGCAGATCCTATCAATATTCAATACTTAAAGAAGTATCATGTGTAGGATCTGGACTAAATTCCAGTTTTCAAAAATTTTAAGGGATAGCTGCCCTGAGACATGTGAATAAGGTGCAAAGGCAAACTCGTGTGACCCTGAGTGAGAGAATTCGCACTTGTGAAAGAGTGGAGTTTTCAAAATCGTGGTTACATCTCAAAATCCTTCTTCTTACAAAGAAAGGCCTAGTTCAACATAGCAAGATACTTGCAAGTAGTACGTGCTATTTCTAAATAGGCTGATCTGGAATGGATCGAGTGTATGCTTGGGATAAGTCCTCCCCTCTTCTCTTCTCCTTCCAAAAGGAAAACAAAGGCCCCAAAACAAAAGGGAATTTCCCATTCAAAGTCTCTTTCCAAAAGAAAGAAACCAGATTTCCAAAGAAAAAACAGATCTCTTGTGAAAAAGAGGGATTAAAGAAAAAATACTCCCAAAGGGAGACCCTCTATGAAAAAAAGGAAAAAGAGGCCAAAAAGCTCAAAAAGAGCAGTTTTCTGCCTTCTATGCCTTAAACCACAGGACGCTTCAGAAGGGACCGTGGTATCTCTTTCCCATCCCTGGCTTATCCCAAGCTAAAGCATGGTTCATTTCGAGGAATCCTAAAGTAAAAATAGGATTTACTTACTTGAATTTCATCTTGTTTGAGAATTCGACGTTTCGAGTAAGGCGTAGGAATTTGAAATGAAGCTTGTTTTCTTATAAAACCTCCGCTAGATAAGCGAGTGTTAAGACTCAAACAAGGGCAAGTACGAAGAGCTCGAGATCCTTAGGATCGAGACTCAAGACAGTTGTCCCTTTTGTAAATAGCTTTTGTAAATAAGTTTTGAAAACCGAACATCGAACAGCATAGGATTTTTGCTCACTTGGAGCAGTAGGCCTTGTAAGTCTCTAGAGTTCGACCATATCTGGTCTCTGGGAGGTCGCCCCTTTTGGCACCACACCCATGTCATTTGCATCCGACGCATGGTACTTGCATGAACATGATCCCATTTAGGACCAGATTCCATAGTACAACCCTTTGGCATGATATCTCCTCCTACCAGAGTTTGTAAATTGAGATTTTGCTAAAAATGGGACGATCCCATATTCTTCGTGGCTAGATCTAGGGAGACACTAAAAGGGGTGTTTGTCATCTTTGCCCTTATCCAAATCGATTTGGACAAGGCCAAAGAGGGGCATCTGTAAACACCCCGAAATCCCATGAATTTCTCAAAATCCATCTGGTTTTATACAAGCAGCCCCAAAGGGCCATTTTGAGTCTGGAAACCCAGGAGCCTTCCAGACAACCCTGTACATATGTTTTAAACTTCATATTTCAAAAACATATATAATATGGCTTTTGAAAACCTTTTAAAACATGTTTTGAAACCCCGAAGTGGCTTGGCTCGATCAAGACAGGACCAGGAGAGCTAAAAAGAGCCCGGAACCGGAGCACACATCGAGCCCGGCACAGCAACTCTTGTATCTGATTCACACCCCCAGGATCTCGAACGTCCAAGACCCTGTTCTTATCGAAATATCATTTGAAATCATCTCCGGCAGGCAGAAACGGAGGCGGACGACCATGTTGGCGAAGACCCAACGTAGACGGAGTACTGATGCTGTCAGGCCCCGCCCGAATCGTCCGTTTCGAACCCAGCTCGAAGGAGTCAGAGTTCAATTTGGATTTGATCTGGACCATATATATCCAGATCCCAATCCAAACCCATATGTGGACTTGGATTTGAATTTGGATCCAGAGATCCAATCCAATATCCATATCCATGGCCCACATCACCTTCTCATAAATGGAGGTGGGGCCCACTTGAAATTCATGTGTTATCATGGGCATGAGAGAGAGTGGGGATGGAAAATATCAAGAGGGTTGTAATTAAGCTTGACTTGTGTGTCAAGTTTGGGGTTAATCATGTGGGTTAGCCTAATTGAGTGGGTTTAAGCTTGTAATTAGCCAAAACCTAACCTAGGGCTGCTCCAACATGATATGGTTAAAGTCTATGGGCCATGCAAAGGGAGCTCCTTCACCTAAACCTAACCCAAAACACCAAATCCTAGCCTACCCCCCTAATCCACCCCTAATCTGAGCCTAATCACCTAACCCACTTCCCTAATCCCGGCCTAATCCCAACCTAATCACCTAACCCACTTCCCTAATCCTTCCCTAAACCTAGCCTAAACCTAGCCTAATCACCTAACCTAGCTCACTAAACCTCACCCTAGAACCCAACCACCTAACCTAGCCCTAAACCCCCAAACCACCCCTAGCCCACAATCTACCCAAACCACTAGTTTTTAAAATATCTGGCCCTACCCTTTCCAGCCCACCTTATCTTCATACCACCCTACCTAAACCACCTAACCACTACCCCAAACCCAGCCCTAACCGACCTACCCAACTCCCTATATAAACCCCCCCTCTTGGGGCGGGTTTTCCTAGCTAGAACCCCTCACCAATCCCAGCCGGGCCCTCTCTTTCCTCCACTCCCCCAGCTACTCCACCTGCTCCACCTGCACCACCACCATCCCTCCATCCCACCACCACTTGCACCGCCATCTCCACCACCTCCCGGCCAAGCCTCACTCACTACCTGCCCAGCTTCTTCCGAGCCGAGCACCACCTTCTCCCCATTCGGTAAGTAGTACCCCCAGTCTACCTAGCTTCTTCTCTACTCCCTCTCCACTCCCAGCCACCCACCATACCACCACCTTACCTACACATCTGCCACTCGCTGCCACCACTCCCACTCGGCCAAACCTTAGCCGCCCTAGCCATTCGCCACTACCTAACTCCCCTAACTACACCTGGCCTCCCTATTAGACTTCCTAAGACCTGCCCATAACACTCCCTTACACCCACTATCCCCACTATCACCTAGCCCCATCACCTAACTAGCTACCTTCCCATACTCTAGCCTTAGTCATCCTAGCAGCCCGCCACCACCACATTCCCCTAGTCGGCCACTCCAACCGACTATCCCTTCCATTCGGCCAGCCACCCCTTTTTCCCTAGGTGTCCCATTCGCCTTCCCTTAAACTCCCCTTAGGTCCATACTCCCTAACACTCTATACTCTCCATTCGTGACCCCACATATTCACTTGGCCCAGCCCCTATAATTCCCCACATCAAGGCGACACCCACTTGCAGTCGGCCACCTTCGAGGCGCCCCTCCAGCGCCCCACTTGCACCCGGCCAGCACCCTTTGTCATTCACCCTCGCGGAGCTCCCGTTTGCAGCCCAAGGCGAAGGCCAAGCTCACGCTCAAGCAAGGCCTCTACGGACCAGCCACTCGTAAGTGCCTAAACTCGGTCTTTAGTTGTATACTTGCTTGAGATTCAATTTGATACGGGGTTGTAATAACGGAGCATAGTCTCCCCCCGCTTGTAATAACGTGGCTTGGCACACCCACACACGTGCACTCTCTTAGTCGTGCACGATTTTGAACACACACGGGCCTAATCAGCCCCTAATACATAAGTATATATATTTTCATTTTCGAAGGGTTTTGCTTAAGTTGGGTGCGTTGTCTTTCAATTCAAGCACTCACACACATTGAGCTTTCGCTCTTATTTGAAAGACCCAAGTAAGGGCTGACCTATACTATTTGGGTTTCATTTCATGTCGTGTGAGTAAGTCTTTCAATTCAAGCACTCTCACACACATTGAGCTTTCGCTCTTATTTGAAAGACCCAAGTAAGGGCCAACCTATACTATTTGGGTTTCATTTCATGTCGTGTGTGTAAGTCTTTCAATTCAAGCACTCTCACACACATTGAGCCTTCGCTCTTATTCCCAAGACCTTAGTAAAGGCCTTATTGCAGTTATATTTGGGTTTCATTTATGTCGTGTGTGTAGTACTTCAATTCAAGCACTCTCACACACATTGAGCCTTCGCTCTTACTCCCAAGACCTTAGTCAAGGCCATACTGCAATTTATATTTGGGTTTAATTTCATGTCGTGTGTGTAAGTCTTTCAATTCCAGCATGCACCCACATTGAGCCTTCGCTCTTATTTGCAAGACCCGAGTAAGGGCTCATATACATAATCTATATACATATCTCCCTTCGGTTATTTCCCTTCGGTTATTTCCCTTCAGTATTGTCTTTACATTTCGGGTTTTCCCTTTGGAGTAGCGTGAGTTTGCATTGCATCTACGCCATACCACGAGGTAGGACGCATATTGCATCAAAGCAAGCCCCACTCAAATTCGCCCACGTAGTGGAGTGTTCATAACACACAAACTAGGTGGCCCGAAAAGGGATAAAAGAAAAAGACTTAGGCACATGCAAATCCACGTGATCTAAAACATGCAATCGCATTTTAAAGACCCGAAATAGACACCTCGAACCGCTTCGTAGACTTTCTCTCCAAAAACTCGATTTTTGCAAAGCGTACAGACTGACCCTTGCGCATCGGTGCAAGAAGGTCTGTGACGACAAGAGCTTACTTGCTCACAGTCGCTACGTTTAGAAGTCAGTGTTAAAAATATCTTCGCTAGCTTAGGTAAGCTAGCTGGCACGCCCTGTTTGCATACATAGGCCTTAGACACACGAGAGGATCCGCCCCGAGCCCTGAAAAAGGCAAAGAGGCAGGGATTTTTGCGCGTCCACAGTTAGTTCCTTGGAAATGGCGAGGGTACATACCTCCTTTCCTTTCCCACTGCCACTGGCGTGTTTGGGAAAGGGTTCCTTGAAGATAGCTTGAGGTGGCTCAGGTTCCGCAATGACCTGGAGCCGACCTTCTGCTATCAAGTTCTCAATTTTATTTAACAGGGAGAAGGAGCGTTTGGTATCATGGCCTTTGAGCCGATGATACTTACAAAATCGGTTTAAATACCCCCCTTTGGAAGTGACTCCTTCGGGGATTTCAGGGAGTTCTATCATGCCCTGGGCAAGTAGGAGGTCTAGGACCTCCGACACAGGTTGCCCCAGCGGAGTGTACTCCCGTTTTTCAACCGATTTTTGAAAAATTCGCTCCCTCTTATTTTCTAACTTTTCAAAATTTTTGGAAGTGCCCGCCACGCCTGGATCCACCCGGACATTGGCGATTTTATGGGGCTTTGCCCCTTTGTCCGTCGTGGGCAGCCCATATGCGATGGGCTTTTCCAAGTGGGTTTTTGGAACAACACTTCCTTTCCACAAGTGATCGTATGTCCCTTTTCGCAAGTTGGTTTCGAAAAGGGAGGCCTTTTTGATCAACTTATGAAAAGTTGAAATCTCATGGAGCGAGAGAAGGGTTTTTAACTCGCTTTTAAAGTTATCCAGGATGAGCATTACTGCGCATCCTTCGGATATGGGCTCTCGCACCTGGCCCAAAAGTGACCTCCATCTTATAATGAAGGCATGTACGTCTTCGTGCATGCCTTGCTTTGTATCCCTTAAGGTATTCAGGGTTGGCGTGACTTCTGACGTTGTGTGCAAATCTTTGCATGAAGCAGTTCGCTAACTCTTCAAAAGTAGCGAACTGGCTTAAGTCGTAAGAAGCCAGCCATTTGGCAGCTGTAACTTTAAGGGATAAAGGGAACCAATACACCCATTTCATCGAGTCCTTTTTCTTCTTATGGGCTCGACGCGAGTGTAAACACCCCGAAATCCCATGAATTTCTTCAAAACAACCTGGTTTTATACAAGCAGCCCCAAAGGGCCATTTTTGAGTCTGGAAACCCAGGAGCCTTCCAGACAACCCTGTATATATGTTTTGAACTGTATCTTTCAAAAACATATGATATGGCTTTGGAAAACCTTTTAAAACACGTTTTTGAAACCCCGAAGTGGCTTGGCCCGATCAAGACAGGACCAGAAAAGCTAATAAGAGCCCGAAACCGGAGCACATGTCGAGCCCGGCATAGCAACTCTTGTATCTGATTCACACCCCCAGGATCTCGAACGTCCAAGACCCTGTTCTTGTCAAAATATCATTTGAAGTCATCTCCGGAAGGCAGAAACGGAGGCGGACGACCATGTTGGCGAAGACCCAACGCAAACGGAGTACTGATGCTGTCAGGCCCCGCACAAATCATCCATTTCGAACCCAGCTCGAAGGAGTCAGAGTTTAGTTTGGGTTGGATCTGGACCATATATATCCAGATCCCAATCCAAACCCATATGTGGACTTGGATTTGGATTTGGATCCAGAGATCCAATCCAATATCCATATCCATGGCCCACATCACCTTCTCATAAATGGAGGTGGGGCCCACTTGAAATTCACGTGGGATCATGGGCATGAGAGAGAGTGGGGATGGAAAATATCAAGAGTGTTGTAATTAAGCTTGACTTGTGTGTCAAGTTTGGGGTTAATCATGTGGGTTAGCCTAATTGAGTGGGTTTAAGCTTGTAATTAGCCAAAACCCAACCTAGGGCTGCACCAACATGAGATGGTTAAGGTCTATGGGCCATGCAAAGGGAGCTCCTTCACCTAAACCTAACCCAAAACACCTAATCCAAGCCTATTCCCCTAATCCACCCCTAATTTGAGCCTAATCACCTAACCCACTTCCCTAATCCCGGCCTAATCCCAACCTAATCACCTAACCCACTTCCCTAATCCTAGATTAATTTCCCTAATCCTAGCCTAAACCTAGCCTAATCACCTAACCTAGCTCACTAAACCTCACCCTAAAACCCAACCACCTAACCTAGCCCTAAACCCCTAAACCACCCCTAGCCCACAATCTACCCAAACCCCTAGTTTTCAAAATATCTGGCCCAACCCTTTCCAGCCCACCTTATCTACATACCACCCTACCTAAACCACCTAACCACTACCCCAAGCCCAGCCCTAACCGACCTACCCATCCCTATTTAAACCCCCCCCCCTTGGGGGCGGGTTTTGGGCGAGCTAGAAGGATCCCTTTTCCAGCTCAGCCGGGACCACTCTCCACTTCCCCAAGCTCCACCTGCTCCACCTCCCAGCACCACCAGCACCACCACCGCCACCACCATTCCAGCCGAAGCCCCCTCCATCATCATCCTCTTCACCCAACCAAACCAGCCGAGCTCCCACATCTGGCTGCTCCTCTTTCCCTTCCACCGCCTCTCCCCATTCGGTAAGCATCCCCCAACTCTACCTAAATCCTTCTCTACTCCCTCTCCACTCCTAGCCACCCCCCATATCATCATCTCAGCCCTTTGTCACCACCCTTTTCACTTAGCCGAACCTAGCACAACCTAAACTACCGGCCACTACCTAACCATCCCATTTGCACCCGGCCAGCCATTTCTTCCACCCTATAGGACTCCCACTCGGCCTTCCCATAAACTCCCCTTTAGGTCCACCTTCCCTAAACACTCGACTCTCCTAGTGACCCTAAACACTCACTCGGTCCACCCCTTTAATCGCCCACGTCAAGGCGACACTCACTTGCAACCGGCCACCCTCGAGGCGCCTATCCCGCGCCCCACTTGTAGCCGGCCAGCAGAACGTGAGCCTTTCAAAAATCGAGTTTGTAAGTAGAAGTCTTGCGAAAATTTTGTAAAAAGGTGTCGTTTTAACTTGTTTTCTTTTGCTTGTACTTAGGATATTTTGAAAAAGCTTGAAAAGCATGTCAAAATCCAATCCAAGTGAAGTGTCGAGCCAAGGCTCATGCGCATCAAGTTCTCACTCTAGGAGGATTTTCAAAAACAAAATAAAACTAGATGAAATCGAGGATTTAAGAAGGGAGTTTGAGGCCAAAATCGATGCTCTCAGCCAAGAGGCTGAAGTAGGCGATTCATGTTCATCGAACGGTGAACAAAGGCCTAAAAAGAAATCTGAAAAACCTCGTAAGCAAAAAGAGGCCTCCGTAATGGAAAGCAACCAATACCACGAGTCCTTCACACAAAAGGACCGTAAAGCCCTACAGCAGTTGCTAAAAGGGCAGAATAAAGAGAAAAGAAGTTATGCCCTGTCTGATTTCCTTCCTATGGACTACGAAACAGACTGTGACGATGAAATACCGAACTTCCATCGGTATGATGGCATGGGAGACCCTAGGTCTCATTTGCAGCTTTTCTCACGTCGAGCCCATAAGAAGAAAAAGGACTCGATGAAATGGGTGTATTGGTTCCCTTTATCCCTTAAAGACACAGCTGCCAAATGGCTGGCTTCCTACGACTTAAGCCAGTTCGCTACTTTTGAAGAGTTAGCGAACTGCTTCATGAAAAGATTTGCACACAACGTAGAAGTCATGCCAACCCTGAATACCTTAAGGGATACAAAGCAAGGCATGAACGAAGACGTACATGCCTTCATTATAAGATGGAGGTCGCTTTTGGGCCAAGTGCGAGAGCCCATATCTGAAGGATGCGCAGTAATGCTCATCCTGGATAATTTTAAAAGCGAGTTAAAAACCCTTCCCTCGCTCCATGAGATTTCAACTTTCCATAAGTTGATCAAAAAGGCCTCCCTTTTCGAAACCAACTTGCGAAAAGGGACATACGACCACTTATGGAAAGGAAGTGCCGTTCCAAAAACCTGTTTGGAAAAGCCCATCGCATATGGGCTGCCCACGACGGACAAAGGGGCAAAGCCCCATAAAATCGCCAATGTCCGGGTGGATCCAGGCATGGCGGGCACTTCCAAAAGTTTTGAAAAATTAGAAAATAAGAGAGAACGCAATTTTCAAAAACCGGTTGAAAAACGGGAGTATACTCCGCTGGGGCAACCTGTGTCGGAGGTCCTAGACCTCTTACTTGCCCAGGGCATGATAGAACTCCCTGAAATCCCCGAAGGAGTCACGTCCAAAGGGGGGTATTTAAACCGATTTTGTAAGTATCATCGGCTCAAAGGCCATGATACCAAACGCTGCTTCTCTCTTTTAAATAAAATTGAGAACTTGATAGCAGAAGGCCGGCTCCAGGTCACTGCGGAACCTGAGCCACCTCAAGCTATCTTCAAGGAACCCTTTCCCAAACACGCCAGTGGCAGTGGGAAAGGAAAGGAGGTATGTACCCTCACCATTTCCAAGGAACTAGCGCAAAAACCAGAACCTGGTCGACCTACTTGTGCACCCATCCTTGTACTATACAAGAGGCCCGCCCAAGTCATCATTCAGGGACCACCAAAAGTGGAAACCCCAGTAAAACCAGTTTTGAAAATCCAAGGTTCTCCTCAGCTCATCCTTAGAGCCAAGTTTAGCGCGAACCCTAGGTTGGTCGTGGGGGAAGTCACTAGATCCGGGAGGATCTATCAACCCCCGCATCTTCAAGGTGCTCAAAAGGTGGTCAGTGTGCCTGGCCCCTCAAAAGCATGTATCCCTAGCAGTCTGCCAAAAGTAGATAAGGACAAAATCATCCTAAATCCTTATGATTTCGAAAACCACCTTTCAAAGATTCCTATTCACATGTCTATCCTAGAGCTTATAAAAACCTCACCTAGGCATAGACTTGTATTAGAGAAAATTCTAGAAAGGGCCAAGGTTGATTCGAACATAAGTCCGGAATCCTTGTCTGCCCAAGTGGCTTTATTAGGAGCAAAATCACCCATCACTTTTTTGGAAGAAGATGTAGATAGACCCTACGAAACCCATAACCAGGCCCTGCATATCGAGGTGGTTCTAAACAACCACTCTCTGGACAGGTGCCTAGTCGATGGTGGAGGAGGGCTCAACATCCTTCCACTTCATGTGGCGTACAAAATCGGAGTCACCTTGACTTCAGTGAACCCAAGCCCTATCGTTATCATTGGATACGATGGGAATGCGTCTAGACCTTTAGGATCCATCGAACTCCCAATGGAAACGGGAGGGATCGAACACACGGGGGTGTTCCATGTCTTGGACATCCACCCCCATTATAACCTGTTGCTGGGAAGGCCCTGGATACACAGTTTGTGCGCTGTGCCATCCACCTTCCACAGGTGTGTCAAGATCCCTTTTAGGGACTAGGTCGTAGTGATCCTAGGTGAGAATCACCCACAGCTTCAGGGGATCATAAACTCCCCTTGTTTATCAAGCTCCCAGGCCCATGAGGCTAACCTGGGGTAAATTATGGTTGAGCCACCTCGGCTCGTGTTGAACAACCCTAGGAAGGTTGTATGTGTGAAGGGGCCGCCCAAAGCAGGCCCCCTCCCGACTTTAATCCTCTTAGGAAAACCCAAGCGTTCCCTATTTCCAAAGCCCCTGGACAAGAGGCCATACGAGCCTAATATGGACGATAGCATGTTCCAGGACCACGACTTATATCCAACTTTTTCAAAAAACAAAAAGTCGTGGAACATGTTGTTGAACATGGGCTACACACCCTACAAGAGTCTAGGGGCACAAAACCAGGGTCTCCTAGAGCCCATCCTGCCTAGGGCCAACCCAAGCCGATATGGGATCGGCTATACTCCCCGAATACCGCCGGAGCCACCTCCTGTGACCACCTGGGTCAAGGGTGCCCTGGAGCCTGTCTTAGAAGAGACCTACGATTTAGACCTCCTATTCCTTGTCTAACCCGTAGTGTTTTTCCTTTGTAGGTATGACGGAAGATCCCTTTTCTAAAAATACCAAAAACATTTGAAAAACTTAAAATCAAAAAAATCGAAAAACAAGAAAAAACCAAAAACAATGGAAAAACAAAAACTCAAAAAAAGAGTGCTTTGTATAGTTCCCAAAGTTCTTGTTTTACAAAAACCAAAAAAAATCGAAAATTTGGAAAATACCAAAAAGATTTTGTACATAGCTGCTCCTGGTAGGACTTTGGCAAAAGAAAAGGATTTTGAAAGAAACGTCGTCTGCATAGCCAGACCAAAAATTTCGAAATCACTTGAAAATCCAAGTACAAAACCAGGTCATTTTGAAAACCACGCATTAAGTTCCCTCGGGACTATAGCCCACGAGAATGATCAAAGCCCAGAAGTGGATCCCCTTGAGGAAGATCCAACTTCTGAGCTCCCAGAATTTCATAGAATTCTCGATTTTGAAAGACCTTCCCAATCAGTAGGAGGAGATTTCATAGAGGTGAACCTAGGGGATGATTCCAATCCCAAAACCATCAAAATAGGTGCATGCTTGCATGAAACTGAAAAGTTAGCATTCAGTGTATTTCTACGAACCTATTTAGATGTGTTTGCATGGACGTATGAAGACATGCCGGGCATAGATGCCAGCATAGTCGAGCATCGTCTTCCCTTAGATACAGGTGTAAAACCCATAAAGCAGAAGCTTAGGAAAATACACCAGAATGTACACACTCAAGTCAAAGAGGGTTTAGAAGATCTGCTAAAAGCCGGATTTATAAAACCCATTGCGTATTCTGATTGGTTGTCAAATATCGTTGTGGTTCGAAAAACCAATGGGAAAATTCGAATATGCATCGATTTGAGAAACCTGAATAAAGCCACTCCAACGGATAATTATCCTTTACCCAACATAGATTTGATAGTCGATAGTACTGCAAATCATGAAATGTTTTCATTCATGGATGGCTATTCAGGCTATAATCAAATCAAACTAAGTCCACGAGATCAGGGTAAGACCGCCTTCACAACCCCATGGGGCACGTACTGCTATACAGTCATGCCCTTTGGTTTGAAAAATGCCGGTGCAACATACCAACGAGCCATGAACACGATCTTCCATGATCAAATTCATGAGCTTCTAGAAGTGTATGTAGATGATCTCTTGGCGAAATCCAAAAACCGATGCACCCATATCGAATGTTTACAAAAGATTTTCGAAAGGCTTAGGCTTTACAAAGTAAAGCTGAACCCTCAAAAATGTGTGTTCGGGGTAGAATCAGGGAAGCTTCTAGGCTTTATGGTGAGCCAAAGGGGAATAGAAGTCGACCCCTCTAAGTGTCGAGCCATCATAGACATGGCTCCACCCTCCAATCTCACCCAAATCCGTAGCCTCCAGGGTCGATTACAATCCGTTCGCCGATTCATATCGAATCTGGCAACTAGATGCGAACCCTTCAACAAACTGTTGAGGAAGGGTACGAAATTCTTATGGAATGACGAATGCCAAAAGTCCTTCGAGAGACTGAAGGCATACTTCTGAAGGCATACTTGGTTAATCCCCCCGTTTTGAATCCTCCAAAACAAGGAAAACCGCTTTTATTATACATCTCCGTGCATGTAAATGCTTTAGGAGCCCTGTTGGCTCAATACGAGGATGACACCCATAAGGAGTATGCCATCTACTATATTTCAAAAACTCTCTTGGCTTATGAATGAAATTATCAAGCCATGGAGAAGACGTGCTTGGCCCTAGTCTGGGCCTGCCAGAAGTTCAGACACTATTTCCTAGATCATGAGATCTCGATAGTGTCCAAGCCTGATCCAATCAAGCACTTATTCGAAAAACCCATTCTCACGGGTAGATTGGGCAAATGGCAGCTCCTTCTAATGGAGTATGATCTGAAATACCATCACCAGATCTCCATTAAGGGGCAAGCCCTAGCAGATTACGTGGTTGAATTCCCTTTAGAGGACGCATATCCCACTCTTGTCGAAATGCCTGATGAAGGCATATTGCAAAACCATGTTCAAAACCACATTTTGACAAATTCTTTCGAAAACCAAGTGTGGAAGATGCACTTCGACGGGGCACGAAACCAACGAGGGGCTGGTGTCGGGATCATCCTAATCTCCCCTGAAAAGGGCGAGATTCCCATAGCAGTCCGCTTAGATTTCGAATGTTCCAACAACGTAGCTGAGTATGAAGCACTCATACAAGGCTTAAGGATTTCGAAAACTCTAGGGGCATCGTGCATTGAGGTCTTTGGAGATTCGCTCCTTGTCATAAACCAAGTTTGAAAATTTTGGCAAGTACGTAATGAGAAACTACTTCCATATCATGAGTTGGCCACTCGATTGGTCCAATCCTTCCAATCGTGTAAACTCACACACGTAGGATGAGAGGACAATGGCATCGCCGATGCCCTCTCCTCCTTGGGCTCAGCCCTGAAGGTCGATCCCATTTCAGGGACCAGATTTTTGGAAATATGGCATGCGCCCCATCCATCCACACACGACTTGGATATTTTCCAAAACACCCAGAGTCTATTGAAAAACCTTGGTTCTATGACATAAAACAATTTTTAGAAAATGGGGGATTTACCGAGGATGCCACCTCCAAAGATAAGGCATTCATTCGTAAGATTTCGACCCGATACACCATTCTGGGTGGGGTTTTATACAAAAAAAGTTTTACCAGCATTCTGCTTAGGTGTATCGACCTAGAGGAGGCTAGGATAGTAATGCATGAGTTCCACGATGGAGAATGTGGAGGTCATGTTAATGCCAACATGATGGCAATGAAAATACTTAGAGGGGGCTATTTTTGGTCCACCCTGAAAAAGGATTGTCACGATCATGTTAGGAAGTGTCATCCGTGTCAAGTGCATGGGCACGCCATTCATATCCCTTCCTCTGCATTGCATTCTGTGGTCAGCCCCTGGCCATTTACCATGTGGGCGTTTGACATCGTAGGCCCAATATTTCCAAAGGCCTCGAATGGGCATCGATTTATTTTAGCTGCCACGAAGTATTTCTCCAAGTGGGTGGAAGCCATTTCCCTAACCAATGTAATGGGGCAACATGTGGTGGCTTTCATCCGGAGGAATATCTTGGCTCAATTTGGGGTTCCACGAGACCTTGTGTCTGATAATGGTACCCCATTCAAGAATGAGCGGATGGTTAAGTTGTGCAACACGTATGGCATAACTCACCACTTCTCCTCGCCCTACTACCCTCAAGGCAACGGCCAAGCCGAAGCCACAAACAAGACTCTCATTAGTATTATTGAGAAAACCTTAGAGAAGGGTAGGACGTGGCACGAGAAGCTGGATGAAGCCTTATGGGCTTATAGGACTTCCATCCGGACTCCCACGAATGCCACACCATTCGAATTGGTCTATGGCACAAACGCCATTCTTCCCATTCATACCCAACTGCATTCATTTCATACATCCATAGCACTCGACCTCCCCCTAGAGACGCTTCAGCATACTAGGATGGCCGAACTAGATTTGCTAGATGAGAGGCGACTCCTTGCCATGGATCATGCTCGTGCATACCGGCAAAGGATAGCCCGACATTATAGCAAACACATGAGACCTCGCCACTTTGAAGTAGGAGATCTGGTCTTAAAAACCATCCACCATCGTGGCCCACACCCCTTAGGAAAGTGGCGCCCCAACTGGGATGGACCCTATGTTGTACGAGCAACCACTACGAACAATTCGTATTGGTTGATCGATGTAGAAGGTAGGAATTTAGCAGATCCTATCAATATTCAATACTTAAAGAAGTATCATGTGTAGGATCTAGACTAAATTCCAGTTTTCGAAAATTTTAAAAGGGATAGCTGCCCTGAGACATGTGAATAAGGTGCAAAGGCGAACTCGTGTGACCCTAAGTGAGAGAATTCACACTTGTGAAAGAGTGGAGTTTTCAAAATCATGGTTACATTTCAAAATCCTTCCTCTTACAAAGAAAGGCCTAGTTCAACATAGCAAGATACTTGCAAGTAGTACGTGCTATTTCTAAATAGGCTGATCTAGAATGAATCGAGTGTATGCTTGGGATAAGTCCTCCCCTCTTCTCTTCTCCTTCCAAAAGGAAAACAAAGGCCCAAAACAAAAGGGAATTTCCCATTCAAAGTCTCTTTCCAAAAGAAAGAAATTAGAATTTAAAAGAAAGATCGATTCTCTTGTGAAAAAGAGGGAATAAAGAAAAAATACTCCCAAAGGGAGACCCTCTATGAAAAAAAGGAAAAAGAGGCCAAAAAGCTCAAAAAGAGCAGTTTTCCGCCTTCTATGCCTTAAACCACGGGACGCTTTAGAAGGGACCGTGGTATCTCTTTCCCATCCCTGGCTTATCCCAAGCTAAAGCATGGTTCATTTCGAGGAATCCGAAAGTAAAAATAGGATTTACTTACTTGAATTTCATCTTGTTTGAGAATTCGACGTTTCGAGTAAGGCGTAGGAATTTGAAATGAAGCTTGTTTTCTTATAAAACCTCCGCTAGATAAGCGAGTGTTAAGACTCAAACAAGGGCAAGCACGAAGAGCTCGAGATCCTTAGAATCAAGGCTCAAGACAGTTGTCCCTTTTTGTAAATAGCTTTTGTAAATAAGTTTTGAAAACCGAACATCGAACAGCATAGGATTTGCTCACTTGGAGCAATAGGCCTTGTAAGTCTCTAGAGTTCGACCACATCTGGTCTCTGGGAGGTCGCCACTCTTGGCACCACACCCATGTCATTTGCATTCCACGCATGGTACTTGCATGAACATGATTCCATTTAGGACCAGATTCCATAGTAAACACCCTTTGGCGTGATATCTCCTCCTACCAGAGTTTGTAAATTGAGATTTTGCTAAAAATGGGACGATCCCATATTCTTCGTGGCTAGATCTAGGGAGACATTAAAAGGGGTGTTTGTCATCTTTGCCCTTATCCAAATCTATTTGGACAAGGCCAAAGAGGGGCATCTGTAAACACCCCGAAATCCCACGAATTTCTTCAAAACAACCTGATTTTATACAAGCAGCCCCAAAGGGCCATTTTTGAGTCTGGAAACCCAGGAGCCTTCCAGACAACCCTGTATATATGTTTTGAACCTTATCTTTCAAAAACATATGATATGGCTTTGGAAAACCTTTTAAAACACGTTTTTGAAACCCGAAGTGGCTTGACCCGATCAAGACAGGACCAGAAAAGCTAATAAGAGCCCGGAACCGGAGCACATGTCGAGCCCGACACAGCAACTCTTGTATCTGATTCACACCCCTAGGATCTCGAACGTCCAAGACCCTGTTCTTGTCAAAATATCATTTGAAGTCAATCTCCGGAAGGCAGAAACAGAGGCGGACGACCATGTTGGCGAAGACCCAACGCAGACCGAGTACTGATGCTGTCAGGCCCCACACAAATCGTCCGTTTCGAACCCAGCTCGAAGGAGTCAGAGTTCAGTTTGGGTTGGATCTGGACCATATATATCCAGATCCCAATCCAAACCCATATGTGGACTTGGATTTGGATTTGGATCCAGAGATCCAATCCAATATCCATATCCATGGCCCACATCACCTTCTCATAAATGGAGGTGAGGCCCACTTGAAATTCAGGTGGGATCATGGGCATGAGAGAGAGTGGGGATGGAAAATATCAAGAGTGTTGTAATTAAGCTTGACTTGTGTGTCAAGTTTGGGGTTAATCATGTGGGTTAGCCTAATTGAGTGGGTTTAAGCTTGTAATTAGCCAAAACCCAACCTAGGGCTGCACCAACATGAGATGGTTAAGGTCTATGGGCCATGCAAAGGGAGCTCCTTCACCTAAACCTAACCCAAAACACCTAATCCAAGCCTATTCCCCTAATCCACCCCTAATCTGAGCCTAATCACCTAACCCACTTCCCTAATCCCAGCCTAATCCCAACCTAATCACCTAACCCGCTTCCCTAATCCTTCCCTAAACCTTGATTAATTTCCCTAATCCTAGCCTAAACCTAGCCTAATCACCTAACCTAGCTCACTAAACCTCACCCTAAAACCCAACGACCTAACCTAGCCCTAAACCCCTAAACCACCCCTGGCCCACAATCTACCCAAACCCCTAGTTTTCAAAATATCTGGCCCAACCCTTTCCAGCCCACCTTATCTACATATCACCCTACCTAAACCACCTAACCACTACCCTAAGCCCAGCCCTAACCGACCTACCCATCCCTATTTAACCCCCCCCCCCCTTGGGGGTGGGTTTTGGGTGAGCTAGAAGGATCCCTTTTCCAGCTCAGCTGGGACCACTCTCCACTTCCCCAAGCTCCACCTGCTCCACCTCCCAGCACCACCACCGCCACCACCGCCACCACCATTCCAGCCGAAGCCCCCTCCATCATCATCCTCTTCACCCAACCGAACCAGCCGAGCTCCCACATCCGGCTGCTCCTCTTTTCCTTCCACCGCCTCTCCCCATTCGGTAAGCACCCCCCAACTCTACCTAAATCCTTCTCTACTCCCTCTCCACTCCTAGCCACCCCCCATATCATCATCTCAGCCCTTTGTCACCACCCTTTTCACTTAGCCGAACCTAGCACAACCTAGACTACCAGCCACTACCTAACCATCCCATTTGCACCCGGCCAGCCATTTCTTCCACCCTATAGGACTCCCACTCGGCCTTCCCATAAACACCCCTTTAGGTCCACCTTCCCTAAACACTCGACTCTCCTAGTGACCCTAAACACTCACTCGGTCCACCCCTTTAATCGCCCACGTCAAGGCGACACTCACTTGCAACCGGCCACCCTCGAGGCGCCTATCCCGCGCCCCACTTGCAGCTGGCCAGCACCCTTGGTCACCCATCCTCGCGGAGCTCCCGTTTGTAGCCCAAGGCGAAGGCCAAGCCCACGCTCAAGCAAGGCCTCTACGGACCAGCTACTCATAAGTGCCTAAACTCGGTCTTTAGTTGTATACTTGCTTGAGATTCAATTTGATACGGGGTTGTAATAACGGAGCGTAGTCTCCCCCCGCTTGTAATAACGTGGCTTGGCACAACCACACACATGCACTCTCTTAGTCGTGCACGATTTTGAACACACACGGGCCTAATCAGCCCCTAATACATAAGTGTATATATATACTTTCATTGTCGAAGGGTTTTGTTTAAGTTGGGTGCGTTGTCTTTCAATTCAAGCACTCACAAACATTGAGCTTTCGCTCTTATTTGAAAGACCCAAGTAAGGGCCGACCTATACTATTTGGGTTTCATTTCATGTCGTGTGAATAAGTCTTTCAATTCAAGCAATTTCACACACATTGAGCCTTCGCTCTTACTCCCAAGACCTTAGTAAAGGCCTTATTGCAGTTATATTTGGGTTTCATTTTATTTCGTGTGTGTAGTACTTCAATTCAAGCACTCTCACACACATTGAGCCTTCGCTCTTACTCCCAAGACCTTAGTCAAGGCCATACTGCAATTTATATTTGGGTTTAATTTCATGTCGTGTGTGTAAGTCTTTCAATTCCAGCACGCACCCACATTGAGCCTTCGCTCTTATTTGCAAGACCCGAGTAAGGGCTCATATACATAATCTATATACATATTTCCCTTCGGTTATTTCCCTTCGGTTATTTCCCTTCGGTTATTTCCCTTTAGTTATTTCCCTTCAGTATTGTCTTTACATTTCGGGTTTTCCCTTTGGAGTAGCGTGAGTTTGCATTGCATCTACGCCATACCACGAGGTAGGACGCATATTGCATCAAAGCAAGCCCCGCTCGAATTCGCCCACGTAGTGGAGTGTTCATAACACACAAACTAGGTGGCCCGAAAAGGGATAAAAGAAAAGACTTAGGCACGTGCAAATCCACGTGATCTAAAACATGCAATCACATTTTAAAGACCCGACATAGACACCTCGAACCGCTTCGTAGACTTTCTCTCCAAAAACTCGATTTTTGCAAAGCGTACAGACTGACCCTTGCGCATCGGTGCAAGAAGGTCTGCGACGACAAGAGCTTACTTGCTCACAGTCGCCACGTTTAGAAGTCAGTGTTAAAAATATCTTCGCTAGCTTAGGTAAGCTAGCTGGCACGCCCTGTTTGCATACATTAGGCCTTAGACACGCGAGAGGATCCACTCCGAGCCCTGAAAAAGGCAAAAGAGGCGGGGATTTTCGCGCGTCTACAGCGAGAAGAGCTGCAAGTGAGACCTAGGGTCTCCCATGCCATCATACCGATGGAAGTTCGGTATTTCATCGTCACTGTCTGTTTCGTAATCCATAGGAAGGAAATCAGACAGGGCGTAGCTTCTTTTCCCTATATTCTGCCCTTTCAGCAACTGCTGTAGGGCTTTACGGTCCTTTTGTGTGAAGGACTCGTGGTATTGGTTGCCTTCCATTACGGAGGCCTCTTTGTGCTTGCGAGGTTTTTCAAATTTCTTTTTAGGCCTTTGTTCACCGTTTGATGAACATGAATCGCCTACTTCAGCCTCTTGGCTGAGAGCATCGATTTTGGCCTCAAACTCCCTTCTCAAGTCCTCGATTTCATCTAGTTTTATTTTGTTTTTGAAAATCCTCCTAGAGTGAGAACTTGATGCGCATGAGCCCTGGCTCGACACTTCACTTGGATTGGATTTTGACAAGCTTTTCAAGCTTTTTCAAAATGTCCTAAGTACAAGCAAAGAAAAATAAGTTAAAAATGACACCTTTAAAAATTTTCGCAAGACTTATACTTAAAAACTCGATTTTTGAAAGGCTCACGCCCCCCGGGCATGCCAATCTTTGTAGACGCACGAAAAATATCCCCGCCTCTCACCTTTTCAGGGCTCGGAGCGGATCCTCTTGTGCGTCTAAGGCCTTATTTATGCAAACAGGGCGTGCCAGCTAGCTTACCTAAGCTAGCGAAGATATATTTAACACTGACTTCTAATCGTGACGACTGTGAGCAAGTGAGCTCTTGTCGTCGCAGACCTTCTTGCACCGATGCGCAAGGGTCAGTCTGTACGCTTTGCAAAAATCGAGTTTTGGGAGAGAAAGTCTATGAAGCGGTTCGATGTGTCTAATTCAGGTCTTTTAGATGTGATTGCATATTTTAGATCACGTGGATTTGCACGTGCCTAAGTCTTTCCTTTTATCCCTTTTCGGGCCACCTAGTTTGTGTGTTATGAACACTCCACTACATGGGCGAATTCGAGCGAGGCTTGCTTTGATGCAATATGCGTCCTACCTCGTGGTATGGCATAGATGCAATGCAAACTCATGCTACTCCAAAGGGAAAACCCGAATATAAAGACAATACTGAAGGGAAATAACCGAAGGGAAATGACTTGAAATATAAATGCCGAAGGGAGATATGTATATAGAGTATGTATATGAGCCCTTATTCGGGTCTTGCAAATAAGAGCGAAGGCTCAATGTGGGTGCGTGCTTGAATTGAAAAGACTTACACACACGACATGAAATTAAACCCAAATATAAATTGCAGTATGGTCTTAACTAAGGTCTTGGGAATAAGAGCGAAAGCTCAATGTGTGTGAGTGCTTGAATTGAAGTACTAAGCACACGACATGAAATTAAACCCAAATATAACTGCAATAGGCCTTGACTAAGGTCTTGGGAGTAAGAGCGAAAGCTCAATGTGTGTGAGAGTGCTTGAATTGAAAGACTTACACACACGACATGAAATGAAACCCAAATAGTATAGGTCGGCCCTTACTTGGGTCTTTCAAATAAGAGCGAAGGCTCAATGTGTGTGAGAGTGCTTGAATTGAAAGACTTACCCACACGACATGAAATGAAACCCAAATAGTATAGGTCGGCCCTTACTTGGGTCTTTCAAATAAGAGTGAAGGCTCAATGTGTGTGAGAGTGCTTGAATTGAAAGACTTACACACACGACATGAAATGAAACCCAAATAGTATAGGTCGGCCCTTACTTGGGTCTTTCAAATAAGAGCGAAGGCTCAATGTGTGTGAGTGCTTGAATTGAAAGACAACGCACCCAACTTAAGCAAAAACCCTACAAAAATGAAAGTATATGTATATACTTATGTATTAGGGGCTGATTAGGCCCGTGTGTGTTCAAAATCGTGCACAACTAAGAGAGTGCACGTGTGTGGGTGTGCCAAGCCACGTTATTACAAGCGGGGGGAGACTATGCTCCGTTATTACAACCACGTATCAAATTGAATCTCAAGCAAGTATACAACTAAAGACCGAGTTAGGCACTTACTAGTAGCTGGTCCGTAGAGGCCTTGCTTGAGCGTGGGCTTGGCCTTCGCCTTGGGCTGCAAAAGGGAGCTCCGCGAGGTTGAACGGCAAGAGGAGGTGCTGGCCGGAGGTCCTTGGTGCGCGGAAGAGGCGCCTTGAAGGTGGTCGGCCACTAGAGATGGGTTGTTTTTGGTGTGTTGGGTTAAAGGACCTAAGTAAGGTCACTAAGGGAATATGGCACTAAGGGAATGAGCTAGCAAGGAGAGGGTGATGGTTGGCGAATGGCTGGCCGAATGAAGGGAATGGCAGTCGGTTGAAGTGGCCGACTAAGGGAGTGATGTAAGGGAAGTGAGTGGCCGACTAAGGGAGTTTGGTGGTGGCGGGTGGAAGGCTGATGTTAGGGTGGTAGGGGAATAGATTAGGTGGTTTAGAGTGGAGAGGGAGTGAAGAGGTGGCAAGGTAGGGTGTAGGGGGCTTACCGAGTGAAGAAGAGGGTGGCGCTCGGCTGGAAGGGAGTTGGGCAGGCGGCTTCTAGATAGGAAAACCCGCCCCCAAGGGGGGGGGTTTATATAGGGATGGGTAGGTCGGTTAGGGCTGGGTTTGGGGTAGTGGTTAGATGGTTTCGGTAGGGTGGTATGAAGATAAGGTGGGCTGGAAAGGGTAGGGCCAGATATTTTAAATACAAGTGGTTTGGGTAGGTTGTGGGCTAGGGGTGGTTTAGGGGTTTAGGGTTTGGTTAGGTGGGTGGGTTCTAGGGTGAGGTTTAGTGAACTAGGTTAGGTGATTAGGCTAGGTTAGGCTAGGTTTAGGGAAATTAACCTAGTTTTAGGGAAGGATTAGGGAAGTGGGTTAGGTGATTAGGTTGGGATTAGGCCAGGATTAGGGAGGTAGGTTAGGTGATTAGGCTCAGATTAGGGGCGGATTAGGGTGGAAGGCTAGGATTAGGTATTTTGGGTTAGGTTTAGGTGAAGGAGCTCCCTTTGCATGGCCCATGGACCTTAACCACATCATGTTGGTGCAGCCCTAGGTTAGGTTTTGGCTAATTACAAGCTTAAACCCACTCAATTAGGCTAACCCACATGATTAACCCCAAACTTGACACACAAGTCAAGCTTAATTACAACCACACTTAATCTTATCCACCCCCACTCTCTCTCATGCCCATAATCCCACGTGAAATTCAAGTGGGCCCCACCTCCATTTATGAGAAGGTGATGTGGGCCATGGATATGGATATTGGATTGGATCTCTGGATCCAAATCCAAATCCAAGTCCACATATGGGTTTGGATTGGGATTTGGATATATATGGTCCAGATCCGATCCAAACTGAACTCTGACTCCTTCGAGCTGTGTTCGAAACGGACGATTTGTGCGGGGTCTAACAGCATCAGCACTCCGTCTGCGTTGGGTCTTTGCCAACATGATCGTCCGCCTCCGTTTCTGCCTTCTGGAGATGACTTCAAATGACATTTTGAAAATAACAGGGTCTTGGATGTTCGAGATCCTGGGGGTATGGATCTGATACGAGAGTTGCTGTGCCGGGCTCGACATGTGTTCCGGTTCCGGGCTCTCTTTGACTTTGCTGGTCCTGTCTTGATTAGGCCAAGCTGCTTTGGGGTTTCAAAAACGTGTTTTAAAAGGTTTTCAAAAGCCATATTATATATTTTTGAAATACAAAGTTTAAAACATATATACAGGGTTGTTTGGAAGGCTCCTGGGTTTCCAAACTCAAAATAGTCCTTTGGGGTTGCTTTTACAAAACCAGGTTTGTTTAAGAAATTCATGGGATTTCGGGGTGTTTACAAGGACCAGAGAAGTCAAAGAGAGCCCGAAACCGGAGCACATGTCGAGCCCGGCACAGCAACTCTCGTATCAAATCCATACCCCAGGATCTCGAATGTCCAAGACCCTGTTATTATCAAAATGTCATTTGAAGTAATCTCCGGAAGGTAGAAACGGAGGCGGACAATCATGTTAGCGAAGACCCAACGCAAACGGAGTGCTGATGCTGTCAGACCCCGCACAAATCATCCATTTCGAACACAGCTCGAAGGAGTCAGAGTTCAGTTTGGATCGGATCTAGACCATATATATCCAAATCCCAATCCAAACCCATATGTGGACTTGGATTTGGATTTAGATTCAAAAATCCAATCCAATATCCATATCCATGGCCCACATCACCTTCTCATAAATGGAGGTGGGGCCCACTTGAAATTCACGTGGGATTATGGGCATGAGAGAGAGTGGGGATGGATAAGATCAAGTGTGGTTGTAATTAAGCTTGACTTGTGTGTCAAGTTTGGGGTTAATCATGTGGGTTAGCCTAATTGAGTGGGTTTAAGCTTGTAATTAGCCAAAACCTAACCTAGGGCTGCACCAACATGATGTGGTTAAGGTCTATGGGCCATGCAAAGGGAGCTCCTTCACCTAAACCTAACCCAAAACACCTAATCCTAGCCTTCCACCCTAATCCACCCCTAATCTGAGCCTAATCACCTAACCCACTTCCCTAATCCCGGCCTAATCCCAACCTAATCACCTAACCCACTTCCCTAATCCTTCCCTAAACCTAGGTTAATTTCCCTAAACCTAGCCTAATCCTAGCCTAATCACCTAACCTAGCTCACTAAACCTCACCCTAGAACCAACCCACCTCACTAAACCCTAAACCACTAAACCACCCCATCTAAACCTAGCACACCATATCCCCCAAAACCATTAAAACAAAATATCTGGCCCTACCCTAATACCAGCCCACCATATCACCTTACCACCCTCCCTAGACCACCTAATCACTACCCCAAAACCACCCCCACTGCCCTTCACAAAGGCTATAAACCCCCCCCCTAGTGGGCGGGTTTTTCAAGCCTTGGACCCCACTTCCCAGCCCAGCCGAACCCAGCCGCCTGCCCCACTTCTAGCCGGACCTTCCACCTGCACCACCACCAGCCACCTGCCGCCACCACTCCCATTCGGCCAAGCCTCAACCGACCTAACTACCCGCCACTACCTAACCACCCTAGCTACACCCGGCCACCCTATCCGACTCCCTAAGACCTGCCCATATCACTCCCTTACACCCACTACACCCACTACCACCTAGCCCCATCACCTAGTTAGCTTCCTTCCCATACTCCACCCATAGCCACTCTAGCAGCCCGCCACCACCAAGTCCCCTTAGTCGGCCACTCCAACCGACTACCACCTGCCCCTTTGGTCAGCCACCCGCCAGCCATATCCGTCCCCTAGGTACTCCCTTAGCCTCCCTTAGTGCCACATTCCCTAGGCACCCCATCCTTGGCATCCGGCACCCCATCCCTAGCACCCGGTGACCTTCAAGGCGCCTCTCCCGCGCCCCGTTTGCAGCCGGCCAACACCTCTTGCCGTTCACCCTCGCGGAGCTCCCTTTTGCAGCCCAAGGCGAAGGCCAAGCCCACGCTCAAGCAAGGCCTCTACGGACCAGCTACTAGTAAGTGCCTAACTCGGTCTTTGGTTGTATACTTGCTTGAGATTCAATTCGATACGGGGTTGTAATAACGGAGCATAGTCTCCCCCCGCTTGTAATAACGTGGCTTGGCACACCCACACACGTGCACTCTCTTAGTTGTGCACGATTTTGAATACACACGGGCCTAATCAACCCCTAATACATAAGTATATACATATACTTTCATTTTTGTAGGGTTTTGCTTAAGTTGGGTGTGTAGTCTTTCAATTCAAGCACTCTCACACACATTGAGCCTTCGCTCTTATTTGAAAGACCCAAGTAAGGGCCGACCTATACTATTTGGGTTTCATTTCATGTCGTGTGTGTAAGTCTTTCAATTCAAGCACTCTCACACACATTGAGCCTTCGCTCTTATTTGAAAGACTCAAGTAAGGGCCGACCTATACTATTTGGGTTTCATTTCATGTCGTGTGTGTAAGTCTTTCAATTCAAGCACTCTCACACACATTGAGCCTTCGCTCTTTGAAAGACCCAAGTAAGGGCCGACCTATACTATTTGGGTTTCATTTCATGTCGTGTGTGTAAGTCTTTCAATTCAAGCACTCTCACACACATTGAGCTTTCGCTCTTACTCCCAAGACCTTAGTCAAGGCCTATTGCAGTTATATTTGTGTTTAATTTCATGTCGTGTGCGTAGTACTTCAATTCAAGCACTCACACACATTGAGCTTTCGCTCTTATTCCCAAGACCTTAGTTAAGGCCATACTGCAATTTATATTTGGGTTTAATTTCATGTCGTGTGTGTAAGTCTTTCAATTCAAGCATGCACCCACATTGAGCCTTCGCTCTTATTTGCAAGACCCGAATAAGGGCTCATATACATACCCTATATACATATCTCCCTTCGGCATTTATATTTCAAGTCATTTCCCTTCGGTTATTTCCCTTCGGTTATTTCCCTTCAATATTGTCTTTACATTTGGGTTTTCCCTTTGGAGTAGAGTGAGTTTGCATTGCATCTACGCCATACCACGAGGTAGGATGCATATTGCATCAAAGCAAGCCCCGCTCGAATTCGCCCATGTAGTGGAGTGTTCATAACACACAAACTAGGTGGCCCGAAAAGGGATAAAAGGAAAGACTTAGGCACGTGCAAATCCACGTGATCTAAAACATGCAATCGCATCTAAAAGACCCGAATTAGACACCTCGAACCGCTTCATAGACTTTCTCTCCCAAAACTCGATTTTTGCAAAGCGTACAGACTGACCCTTGCGCATCGGTGCAAGAAGGTCTGCGACGACAAGAGCTCACTTGCTCACAGTCGCCACGATTAGAAGTCAGTGTTAAATATATCTTCGCTAGCTTAGGTAAGCTAGTTGGCACGCCCTGTTTGCATAAATAGGCCTTAGACACACGAGAGGATCCGCTCCGAGCACTGAAAAGGTGAGAAGCGGGGATTTTCGCGCGTCTACAGTGGGTTTTTTTGAAAAAATTTCTTTTTGAAAACGAACTCCTTTTAGCTTGTATCGAAAAGGACTTCCATTTTTCATACTTCCCTTCATTCGGGTTTCAATACCTGCTACTCAGTAGAGGTTTTTGGGTAGGAAAACTTGGAAAACATTTCAAAGTTCCATTTCCTATAAAACAAAGTCGAGTTCTCAAACAAAATGAAATCCAAATACGCCGATTTTATTCGTACTTTAGGATTTTCGCAAATTTGAACCTTTTTCCTTGGGGATAAGATGTAGGGATACGGGAAAGAGATACCACGGTCCCTTCTGAAGTGTCCCGTGGTTTTAGGCAACGAGTCGGAAAATCGCTCTTTGAGCTTTGGCTTTTTATTTCTTTTTTTCACAGAGGGTCTCCCTTTGGGAGTATTTTTTCTTTAATCCCTCTTTTCTTTAAAGGAGAGCAGCTCTTTGGAGGAGTTTTTGTATTCCCTGTTTATGAAGGGAAGACCTCTTTGGGAGGAGTGTTTTTATATCTCCTTTTCCTTTTGAACGAGAAGACCTCTTTCGGAGGAGTTTTTGTATTCCCTGTTTATGAAGGGAAGACCACTTTCAGAGGAGTTTTGTATTCTCGATTTTTTTCTTTCTTTGGAACATAGCCAATTTTCCTTTTTGGAGAGAAAGTAGAATGGGGGAAGGCTTATCCCTTTGGTTACTCGATTCAAACGAGATCGTCCTATTTCTTAATAGCATCTGCTATTTGAAAATATTTTGATATTTTGAACAAGGCTTAATCTTGTAAGCCAGGGTTCTTTGAAATATCGCCAATTTGTTTTTGGAAGACTCTACCTTTCGAAAAGTATAAATTCCTCCATTCATGGTTATACAATCAACTTCGATCCTTCTTTCAAGAAGTTTCAAAGGAGTTCGATTTTTCAAAAATCTTTTCGAAAAAGGAATTTAACATAAACCCTTTTGAATATTCGGGCATTTTCGGGGTTTTGCTAATTTCTACCCACAATATCAACAAATTTTCGATTTTTGTTGCCCTTTTTGAAGACATGGGGACATTCCTACTCAGGCTTGCCCACCTCTTGGGCTTTCTTTGGGGTGGTATGATATGAATATGATGCATGCTATGCACTCCATGTGATTCAAAATGGAAATACACGATTTTATGCAAGAGTGAAATGTATCTCACAAGTCAAGAAGGAGATGCGTTCTATGAAATTCGTTTCTTCATGGAAGGTGTCTAGGGGCTATATTTAAAAATGCCCCTAGCTTGAGGGAAATTTCGCATGGCCACATGGTGAAGGGCCATGGCTTTTCAAAAGACTTTTTTGGATGGACGATGGTATGTTCATGTCCATGCATTTCCACAATTTTCCTAACATGATCATGCTACTTTTTGCTCAAGGATGGAAAACACAACCACCCCTAAGTGATCATCATGGCCATCGGGCTTTGATTTTGACATGGTCTCCATATTTCATCGTGAGATTCATGTTCTTATCCAACACAATCAAGGTTTTCATATAAACCTGAAGTTTTGAAATTTTTGGGAAAGCAATTTTGGGAAATCCTCCCTTTCTATATGAAGATGGTTTTATACCAGCCCTTTTGATTTGAAATATGTTTCCTATACTTGATTTTGATCAAGCAGGGTTTTTGGAATTCATTTTGAAAATTCGTGCCTTCATGGGGCATTTGATCAAGTATGGGGAATGTGTCTCACAGAGGCACTTCAGCCACACGATATAGGGCTTGTCCCTTAATTGAGTCTTGAGTTTTGAAACTCATACTCTGTTGAAAGGGGCTGCCATTTTGCCTACCTGTTTAAGATAGGTTTTTCAAATGAGTGCTTTAATGAATCATTCCCCTTTCCATGGGAGATGATGTCTCGAATTTTTAGGGCCTACAGCAAGGCCAAGCATGATTTTTCTTTTGGCTTAGTGATTCCTTTCACACACCAAAAGAGTTTTCAAAAATGTATGGCACATTTAGTATGAACAACATCTTCATTTGATCCAGTCAAGCAGACAATGCATGAATTGCAATGTATGCAAGGTTTTTATCAAAAAGAATTTTGAAAAGGCTTTTGTGAAATGCTAACCCTTTTTTTGAGATTTTCATTTCTTTTGAAATTTGCCTTGAAGGTGTTGGATTTGATTCGTATGGAGACTTGCTTATGAAGGCTCGATACTTAGGGGGTCGACTTTCATTGCCCCTTTTGGTTTTACAAAACCCTAAATTCGAGTTCTAAGATGATGTCTAGACTCGATGCACATGAATGATTTCAGAGTGTGATGCATGATGCTTATGCACATATTACGGGTCAGGCTTATTTCTAAAAATCCCCAATCTTTGCATAAGTCAAGGATCTTGCGAATTTTAGGATGTTCGGAGGTTTTTATTCCTCTTGGCTTTGATGATTCTCGAGCTTTTCATTTTGAAAAAGCTCTAGGCAAAAGGGTGTTCAAGATCAGCTTTTTGGATTTTTTTTGGTTTTGGGGAGTTATATACAATTTTCGAAAAGCATTTTTACAATTTTCAAAAATGGACTTTGTACATGGCCAAAGGCTTAAAAACAAATTTTTTTTTGGAATTTTCCTTTTTCCAAATGTTTTTGAGATTTTGTTTTGGGTTTTCAATTTTTTTGGTTTTTGGCAAATATCTGATTTTTTTGGCTTTTTGAAAAGGAGGGATCTTCCCATGAACCTACAAAGAAAACATTCATGAATCAGACTCTAATCAATAGGTCTAAGACATGGGTTTTGTGTTTTAGAGGTTCTACAGGGCACCCTTAACCCAAATGGTCTTAGGTGGCGGCTCTGGGGGTATGGGTGGGCTGTAGCCCAATCCATACTTTTGTCGATTGGCCTGAGGTAGGACAGGCTCGAGCCTACCTTGGTTTTGGGTTCCCAGGCCCTCGTAGGGTTTATATCCCATATTCAGAATCATGTTCCAAGACTTCTTGTTTTTTGAAAATTTTTTGTATAAATCATGGCCTTGGAACATGGAATCGTCCATGTCAGGGATATATACCCTTTTGGATTTTGGGATTTTGGATTCTGGGGTGATGGAAGACTTGGGCTTCCATGCAACCCTGGTTTGGGAGGTTTGTTTCTCAAAGTAAACCGTGCTTGGTCCTTTGAAAAGTTTTGGATATTTCAGGATGTTTTTGTCTTCAAGGGAAACCGTGCTTGGTCCCTCGATAGACTTTGGATATTTTGGGGTGTTGGAAGACTTGTGCTTCCATACAACCCCGAATTGGGAGATTTTGTCCTCAAGGAAAGCCATGCTTGGTTCCTTGAGCAACTTTGGATATTGCAGGGTGATGGAAGGCTTGAGCTTCCACACAACCTATATTTGGGAGAATTTTTCTTCGAGGGAAGACAAGCTTGCTCCCTCGGATTT
This sequence comes from Brasenia schreberi, assembly GCA_036023115.1. Taxonomy (NCBI): domain Eukaryota; kingdom Viridiplantae; phylum Streptophyta; class Magnoliopsida; order Nymphaeales; family Cabombaceae; genus Brasenia; species Brasenia schreberi. The sequence goes on from JAYKKT010000072.1 coordinate 20,075,172, forward strand.
TTTGACTTGCTCCCTAGGTTCAACTCGTGGTGCCCCTAGGGATGGATTTTTTTGTTTCAAAGCTCTAATCTTGGTTCCAGGGTACAAGACTAGGCTCGAAGAAGTGGGTTTTTCTATGGCAGGGTTATGAGCTCCTAAGATGTAGATGCATGCATTAGGGGTCTCCATGTCTACCATTTTTTCAACTTCTTTTTGTTTTTGTTTTTGAAATTCTTTTGGCTGGTGCGGGATATTTGGCGCACCTTGAAAATTCTCTGACTTAGGCACATTTCGTGGGTTTGTGTGTGCAGAGGGGTTATCCAATGCACCTGATGACCCTATATGAAGAAGAGAGTTTTGAGAAGGATAAGTTTCAGGCATACCTCTTTGTGGCTTGTCTACCTTTTCATGGTGAGAGCAGGCCGTTTTCTCGGGTAACTCTGTTTTGAGCCCCCGGGGTTTCACGAGGCGTTCCTTTTCGAAACGTACCTGTTTTTCACTCTCATCTCCTTGTGGGGTGTGGGTTTTATGTCCCACTGTGCGTGTGTGCCTAGACATAGGAATTTCACTTGAATTTTTTGAAATTTCAAAGTTTGATTTTTCAATTTTTTTTTTTTGAAAGTTTTCAAGATTTTTATGATTTTTTGAAAAAAAAACAACTTTTTTCGAATTTTCTTTGGAATTTTCGAATTTCGGATTTGTGGGAGTGGAAGTCTCGCCCTTTTCTTGGGTTTGGCCTTTTACCTCAATTCCTTCGTTGATTTTGAATTTGGTTTTCTTTTCACAATCTTTGCGCGCCTGAGAAGAGCTACTATGGGATTTATGGGTTTTAAGCTCCTTGCTTAAAACATCCATTTTTTTGAAAGTTGCCCATATATCAGCTAGCATTTCTCGTTCTTTGGCTGTTTTGAAAACCTCTTTTGATTTACTCAACAAGGATTTTGGAAGTGTGGGAGTGGAGGACTCGCCCCTTTCTGGGTTTTGGCCTTTTACCTCACATCCTTCGTCGAGTTTGAGATCAGTTTTCTTTTCCCGATCTTTGCGCACCCGAGAAGAGCTGCTATGGGATTTATGGGTTTTAAGCTCCTTGCTTAAAACATCCATTTTTTCTTTAAAAATCGCCTGTATATCAGCTATTGCTTCTCGTTTTTTGGCTTTTTTAGAAACCTCTTTTGATTTACTCGACGAGGATTTTGGCTTTTGCTCCATTTTCTACAAATTTTCTAAGTATGTACGAATTTTGGAAAACACCTTTTTTTCAAAAATTTGAGTGTAACTTATTTGTTTGAAGTCTACTTAAGTCTCGAGTCCCACCGGGCGTGCCAAATCTGTAGACACGGAAAATCCTCGACTCCGAGTTTCTTAGGCATGGAGTGAATCTTTTCGCAATCTATGTTCGCTTTTAGGGCGTGCCAGCTAGCTTACTCAAACTAGCGAAGTAGTTTTTGAAATATGTGACTTTTGAAAGGCGATTGTAGGCAAGCGGGATCTTTTCATCGCAAACCTTCTTGCACCAACGCGCAAGGGTCAGTCTGTACGATTAGAGACTTCGTTTGAACAAGTTAAACTCAAATTTGATTTTTGAATAAGGAAGTGTTTTGAAAATCCTTTTGAAATCATGCACTTGGCGAGTTTTTGATTTGGGCAACCCTAAGTCTTTCAATTTTATCCACTTAGGCGTGTTTGCACGTTTTGTTTGGGTTTGTTTGATGCAGGTATGCACTCTAGCTCGAGTATGGCGAGTATGCAATGTCACTCACACAACTTAAATGTAAAACCCGAAATTTAAAGACTTAGCAGAAGGGAAAACCCAAATTGAATGCAACTCACACGACTTGAATGTAAATTGCAGAAATTTAAATATATCTATATCTTAAGAGCGGAAAGGCTCAATGTGTGCGTGGGTGTTGTGTATAAATTGAAATGCAACACAAGCAACTGAACCGTAAAACGCAGTAGAAGGGAGATATAGATATATATAAGAGCGAGAAGGCTCAATTGTGGCGTGAGTGCTTTGAGTGTATAAATTGAAAGGCAACTCACGCAACTTGAATTTAAAACCCAGCTGGAAGGGAAATACATATATATACGTAAGAGCGGAAAGGCTCAATGTGAGTGAGTGCTTTGAGTGTATAAAATGAAAGACAACTCACATGACTTGAACCTTAAAACCCAGCTGAATGTATATAAATAGGGCTATATCCTATGGGCTGTTGAGGCCCGTTTGTGTGCAAAAGTGTGCAGATAAGAGCGAAAAGGCTCGAGTGTACGTGTGTGTATTTTGCACATATATTACATCCGGGGGGAGACGATGCTCCGTTATTACAACCCCATATGACGAATTGAATTGAATAGAAAGGGATTTGATATATATCAAAATCAACTTACACTTTCCAGCCTTTTGAGTTAGGGTCGTACAAGGGGCGAATCCGCCTTCTTCTTATGGAGTCCGTGGCACGTGGGAGCGAAGCCAGAGAGCTTGAGAGCTTGGAGAGACTTGGAGTTCCGAGAGCTGCAAGCTACAATGGGTTTGGGGCTAGTTGGGGCCGGTTTGGGCAAGGTAAGACTCGAGTCACCTTGGCTCGAGTGATTGGGTTTTTGTATGGGATTTGGCCAACACTTGGCCTTGGTTTAGGTATAGTTTAGGCTTGGTATTAGGCCAGCATTTGGCCTTGGTTTAGGTACAGGATAGAGTTGGCTGGTCCTAGGTCAGGTGTTGCTAAAGTTTTGAGATTTCGGCCAAGGTTCATGACCTTTGTTTGGTCTTGTGAGACTCGAGCCAAGGTGGCTCGAGTGGCATGGTTTTAGTATGGAATACGGCCAGCACTTGGACTTAGTTTAGGTCTTGTGAAACTCGAGCCAAGGTGGCTCGAGTAGGAGTGACTTGCTCTAAGGTTCGGCCAAGGTTGTTGTGGGGTTGTCTTGGGTCGACTTAGGTAAGTATGGGGGCTGATCCTAGGCAAACCACGACTAGGTTGAGGGCTGGCTAACTAAGATGGGCCAAGGTGAGCTTAGGTAGGGGACCACGGCCAGTATGGCCAAGTGGTTTCAAGGTGAACGGCCTTGGTGAAAGGAAGGACGCCCGACCAACTTTGGCCGGGCTGTTTTGGGTGTGTGGGAAAGGGAAACCAGCCAAAGGTTGGGCTGGTTTTTAGATAGTTGGCCTGCCTTTAGGGCAGGCCGGGACTTAGGTAGAAAATGGGACACGGCCTGCACTTGTAGGCCGTGGGTTTTAGGGAAAGAGCTCGAGCCAAGGTGGCTCGAGCTAGGTGGTTCTCAAAGGGAAGTTTGGCCAAGGTTGGCCGAACTTGATGGGATTCAAGGTGAAGTTTGGCCAGCACCTGGCCGAACTAGTTTAGGTCTTAGGATAGGTTGTTTAGGTGGTGGTTTTGGGTGGAAGAGTTGGTGAAAAACAGCCAGCACTTGGCTGGTTTGGTGGTGGTTTTGGGAGGATGTTTGGGTAGGATGGGTGGTCTAGAGAGGTTTAGGGAAGAAAGGGGTTAGGTTTAGGTCTTAGGGGCATACCTAGTTGCAGCACCGCTCCAAGCCACCGCTCAAGCCGCCAAGCTCCACCATGCAGGGGACGTTCCCGGTTGGTGCAGCCCTTGGCTTCACGAGCCAACCCAAACTCTCAAACAAAAAAAACATTTGGCCTATGGGCCTCTTTCTCTCTCTTCCCCCCCCTTTATTCACGTGAGGTGCTTCCCTGGAGCCTCACTCATGCCTTTTTTTTCAAGCCCAGCACCTCTATTTATAGAGGTTTTAAGTGGGTCTTGGATTTGGGTCTGGCTATCCGGATCCAATCCAAACTCTATGTGGATCTGGATCGCAGATCTTGGATATTTTGAGATCCAGATCCAGTCCAAATATTTATTTGGGTTTGGATCTCGGATCTTAGATCTTGGATTTTTGAGATCCAGATCCAATCCAAACACAATTTGGATCTGGATCTGGATATTTTTGGGTCCAGACCCAATCCAGACTTTTCTTCTGCTCCTTGGTTTTCTGGTCCTTTCTGGTGCTTTTCACCGTTGGTTTTGAGCGGGCTTCGATTCATCGGACACCCAACTCTAGCGTGGGTCTTCCCCAAGTCTTTCTTCCAATCGATGTTATGCTTTTCAGGACTTTTTCGGCGTTCGTTTTGGTCTGCCGTTTTGGTTTTTGGCCGGTTCCTGTTGATATCGAACTCAGATTGCCGCACAGATTCCGTTCTTCATTCTGACGGGACGTGTCTGGGACTTCTGTCGACTTCCTCAGGTACTGGGCTTCTTTCTGCATTTTGGAGCTGCTTTGTGCTTTTTCTTTGACCCAAATTATATTTTTACCCTTCTATCGAGCTTTTCTCCGAACGGGCTCTTTTTTCTTCTATTTTTGAATAGGGGGTGGCTTTTGAGACTTTGGGCTTGATTTCTCTTCTTGCCGGGGCTCTCCTTTTGCCTTTTGTATCTGTTTTCACATTTTTAAAACAGGTTGTCGTTTTGGCTCAAACGAGCTTTTTGTGTTTTTGAGAGTTTTTGATTTTTGGAAAATTCGGGGTGTTTACAAACTTGCTTACATTTAATTAAATTTGATACGGGGTTATAATAATGAAGTGTTGTCTCCTCCCGGTTGTAATAATGTGGTTTGGCACATCAACACACACGTGCACTTGAGCCATTCCGCTCTTAGCTGCACACCATTTTGGCACACACACGGGCCTAAATAGCCCCTAAGATATAGTTATACTTATATATATTCAGCTGCGTGGGTTTTAACTTAAGTCGTTGGTGTTGTCTTTCAATTCCACACTCACACACATTGAGCTTTCGCTCTTACTCCCAAGACCCTAGTAAGGGCCATATTGCAATTTTGTTTGGGTGTTTTTAATTCAAGTTGTGTGCGTGGTCTTTCAATTCCACACTCACACACATTGAGCTTTCGCTCTTACTCCCAAGACCCTAGTAAGGGCCATATTGCAATTTCGTTTGGGTGTTTTTAATTCAAGTTGTGTGTGTGGTCTTTCAATTCCACACTCATACACATTGAGCTTTCGCTCTTACTCCCAAGACCCTAGTAAGGGCCATAATGCAATTTCGTTTGGGTGTTTTAATTCGAGTTGTCTGCGTGGTCTTTCAATTCCACACTCACACACATTGAGCTTTCACTCTTGTAGACGCGCGAAAATCCCCGCCTCTTCGCCTCTTTCGTGGCTTGGAGTGGATCTTATCGTGCGTCTAAGGCCTAGATATACAAACAGGGCGTGCCAGCTAGCTTACTTAAGCTAGCGAAGATATATTAACACTGACTTCTAAACGTGGCGACTGTGAGCAAGTGAGCTCTTGTCGTCGCAGACCTTCTTGCACCGATGCGCAAGGGTCAGTCTGTACGCTTTTGCAAAAATCGAGTTTTTGGGGAGAAAGTCTACGAAACGGTTCGAGGTGTCTATTTCGGGTTTTTAAGATGCGATTGCATGTTTTAGATCACGTGGATTTGCACGTGCCTAAGTCTTTTCTTTTATCCCTTTTTGGGTCGCCTATTTTGTGTGTTATGAACACTCCACTACATGGGCGAATTCGAGCGGGGGTTGCTTCGATGCAATATGCGTCCTACCTCGTGGTATGGCGTAGATGCAATGCAAACTCACGCTACTCCAAAGGGAAAACCCGAAATGTAAAGACAATACTGAAGGGAAATAACAGAAGGGAAATAATAGAAGGGAAATAACAGAAGGGAAATAACAGAAGGGAAATAACCGAAGGGAAATAACAGAAGGGAAATAACCGAAGGGAAATATGTATATATCTTATGTATATGAGCCCTTACTCGGGTCTTGCAAATAAGAGCGAAGGCTCAATGTGGGTGCGTGTTTGAATTGAAAGACTTACACACACGACATGAAATTAAACCCAAATATAAATTGCAGTATGGCCTTGACTAAGGTCTTGGGAGTAAGAGCGAAGGCTCAATGTGTGTGAGAGTGCTTGAATTGAAGTACTACACACACGACATAAATGAAACCCAAATATAACTGCAATAAGGCCTTTACTAAGGTCTTGGGAGTAAGAGCGAAGGCTCAATGTGTGTGAGAGTGTTTAAATTGAAAGACTTACTCACACGACATGAAATGAAACCCAAATAGTATAGGTCGGCCCTTACTTGGGTCTTTCAAATAAGAGCGAAAGCTCAATGTGTGTGAGAGTGTTTAAATTGAAAGACTTACTCACACGACATGAAATGAAACCCAAATAGTATAGGTCGGCCCTTACTTGGGTCTTTCAAATAAGAGCGAAAGCTCAATGTGTGTGAGAGTGTTTTAATCAAAAGACAACGCACCCAACTTAAACAAAACCCTTCGGAAATGAAATATATACGTACACTTATATATTAGGGGCTGATTAGGCCCGTGTGTGTTCAAAGTTGTGCACGACTAAGAGAGTGCACGTGTGTGGTTGTGCCAAGCCACGTTATTACAAGCGGGGGGAGACTAGGCTCCGTTATTACAACCCCGTATCAAATTGAATTTCAAGCAAGCGTATGACTAAAGACCGAGTTTAGACACTTACGAGTAGCTGGTCCGTAGAGGTCTTGCTTGAGCGTAGGCTTGGCTTTGGGCTGCAGACGGGAGCTCCGCGAAGGTATGTGCTCAAGGGTGCTGGCCGGCTGCAAATGGGGCGCGGGATGGACGCCTCGAAGGGGGCCGGTGGCAAGTAGGTGGCGCCTCCACGTAGGGAGTTTAGAGTGGCTGACTAAGTGGGTCTTAGGGTCACTAGGGAAGTTAGGTATTTAGGGAAACTGGCCCTAAAAGGTGAGCTAGTGGGAAGGCCAAATAGGACACCTAGGGGGGGGTCGGCCGAATGGGAGATGGTGGCTAAGCAGTGGCCAGCCACTTGGGTTATCCTAGGTTCGGCTAGGCTTAGATGGTGGCGGCAAAGAGGTGGAGCTAAGGGGAAGATGGGTGGCTAAGAGTGGAGAGGTGGTAGAGAGTGGTTTTGAGGGAGTTAGGGGGACTTACCGAATGGGAAGGAGTGGCGGATGGAGTGGGAGAGTGGCGGGCAGGTAGCTGTCGGCTGGTGGAGTTGGGAGAAAATGGTGGCGTCCGGCTGGGAGGCAGTGGTGGTGGACGGAAGAGGGAAGGTGGCGGAGCAGGTGGCGGCTGGTGGAGGAGCTGGAGTTGCTGGGGAGTGGTCACGGCTGCATGGAAGATGGAAGAAGGAGAGGGCCCGGCTGGGAGTGGAGTGGTTCCCACTTGGAAAACCCGCCCACAATGAGGGGGGTTTAAATAGGGGATGGGTAGGTCGGTTAGGGCTGGGTTGTGGGTAGTGGTTAGGTGGTTTAGGTAGGGTAGTATGTAGATAAGGTGGGCTGGATGGGGTTGGGCCAGATATTTTAAAACTAGGTGTTTGGGAAAATCGTGGGCTAAGGGTGGTTTAGGGCTAGGTTAGGTGGTTGGGTTTTAGGGTGAGGTTTAGTGAGCTAGGTTAGGTGGTTTAGGCTAGGTTTAGGCTAGGATTAGGGAAATTAATCTAGGTTTAGGGAAGGATTAGGGGAGTGGGTTAGGTGATTAGGTTGGGATTAGGCCGGGATTAGGGAAGTGGGTTAGGTGATTAGGTTCAGATTAGGGGTGGATTAGGGGTTTAGGCTAGGTTTAGGCATTTTTGGCTAGGTTTAGGTGAAGGAGCTCCCTTAGCATGGCCCATAGACCTTGATCACCCCATGTTGGTGCAGCCCTAGGTTAGGTTTTAGCTAATTACAAGCTTAAACCCATTCAATTAGGCTAAACCCCAAGATTAAACCCAAACTTGACACACAAGTCAAGCTTAATACAACACTCTTGATATTTTTCACCCCCACTCTCTCTCATGCCCAATATCCCACGTGAATTTCAAGTGGGCCCCACCTCCATTTATGAGAAGGTGATGTGGGCCATGGATATGGATATTGGATTGGATCTCTGGATCCAAATCCAAATCCAAGTCCACATATGGGTTTGGATTGGAATCTGGATATATATGGTCCAGATCCAATCCAAACTGAACTCTGACTCCTTCGAGCTGGGTTCGAAACGGACGATTCGTGCGGGGCCTGACAGCATCAGTACTCCGTCTGCGTTGGGTCTTCGCCAACATAGTCGTCCGCCTCCGTTTCTGCCTTCCGGAGATGACTTCAAATGCTATTTTGATAAGAACAGGGTCTTGGACGTTCGAGATCCTGGGGTGTGAATCAGATACAAGAGTTGCTGCGCCGGGCTTGACAGGTGCTCCGGTTCCGGGCTCTTCTTGGCTCTCCTGGTCCTGTCTTGATCGGGCCAAGCCACTTCGGGGTTTCAAAACAGGTTCTAAAAAGGGTTTTCAAAAGCTATATCATATGTTTTTGAAAGATAAAGTTTAAAAATATATACAGGGTTTGTTTGGAAGGCTCCTGGGTTTCCAAACTCAAAAATGGCCCTTTGGGGCTGCTTGTATAAAACCAGATTCGTTTAAGAAATTCGTGGGATTTCGGGGTGTTTACACATTACAAGTCGTGTGAGTTGTCTTTACATATACACACAACACCCACGCACACGTTGGCGACCTTCGGGCCCATATATATTACAAGTATTTCCCTTTGGCTATGTCTTTAAGATTTGGGTTTTAAGGTTCAGGTGTGTGCGTAGTCTTTCCATATATACACAACACACACTTGCACAATTGAGCCTTTCCGCTCTTAAGATATAGCCATATTTCCCTTTTGCAATTTCCCTTTTGCATTTTACATTAAGTTATTTCCCTTCCGCATTGTCTTTCAATTCGGGTTTTCCCTTTGGAGTTGTGTGAGTTTGCATTGCATATTCTCCATACCACGAGTTAGGATGCATATTGCATCAAAGCAAAACCCCACACTCCTGTGCAAAAATCGCCCAACTTAGGTCACTTGTGCACATACCTAGTTGGCCCTAAAAAGCTTAAAAAGAAAGACATAGGCACGTGCAAATCCCACGTGAAATAAAACTTGTAATCGTACAAACAAATCCCAAACACTTCGGGTATTTTTCAAAGAGGATTGATTTAAAGACTTTGCCAAGCGTATAGACTGACCCTTGCGCATCGGTGCAAGAAGGTCTGCAACGAAAAGAGCTCACTTGCTCACAATCGCCCCGATATTTCAAAACTTACTTCGCTAGCTTGAGTAAGCTAGCTGACACACCCTTTTTGTTATAAAAAATGACTTAGACACACGAAAAGGTTCACTTCGGGCCTAAGAACCAGAAGTGGGAATTTTCCATGTCTACAACTATATCTTAGGGGCTGTGAAGGCCCGTGTGTGTACGAAAAGAGTGTACAGCTAAGAGCGGAAAGGCTCAAGTGCACGTGTGTGTTGGTGTGTCAAAACCACATTATTACAATTGAGAGGAAACAACGCTCCATTATTACAACCTCGTATCAAAATTTAATTGAACATAAGCAAGTTCATATAATAGACCAAGTTAAGGCACTTACATGTAACCGGTCCATCTTCAACTTGCTGGAATTTGGCCTCGTGAGTCTTCTTGGGCAGCCAAGAGGAGATCCTTAGGTAGTTTGAGAAAAGGGTGGGATTTGAGTGCTTTAGGGACAGGTGGGGGCTGAACGGCTGGTTTATGGGAGCCAAGGGAAGGTAGGTTAGGTGCTGGGAATTGGCCGAATAGGTGAAGAAGAGGCGGCAGGTGGTGGCAGGTTGTGTTGGGCTGGGGGAGATGGGAGATGGGTGATGGTGGTGGTGTAGTCGGGTGATGGAGTGGCAGGTGTTGTGGGATGGCGAGAGAAGGTGGAGGTGTTGGTGGCAGGTTGTGTTGATGGTGGAAGGGAGTGCAGGTGCTGTCCTGGTCGGCTGTGAAGATGGAGGAGCAGCTGATGGAGTCTGGCCGAATGGATGAGATGGAGGAAGGGTGCTGGTGGAGTCGGCCTAGGGGATCAAATGGAGAAGGAGGGGAGAGTGAGAGATGGGACTTACCTAGGGGAAGCAATGGAGGGGAGCTGGCCGGATGTGCCAATGGAGGAGATGGATGGAGTGCTCGTCGACTCTTGGATCAAGGGGCTGGCGAATGTGGAATCCAGGAGAGATGGATCGGCTTGGGGGTATAGCGAATGGGTGCTGGGATTTCATGTGGGGGCCTCATGTGAGTGGTTGGCCGAATCCATGGGATGGTAGGTCGGTTGGGGGGATGAGTGGCTGGGAGTGAAAGTGGGCTAGATATTTTAGGTGGGTTGGGATTTAAGGTGGGCTAGATATTTTAGGATGGGGGTTGCAACTAGTTTAGGCTTTAGGGAATGTTGTGGGCTAGGTTAGTGGTTTTGGGGTAGTTTGGTTAGGTGGGCTGGGTTTGGTTGGTTAGGGACTTAGTTAGGTCAACTATGATTGGTTTAGGGCTAGTTGGTTAGGGTCTAGTTGGTTAGGGTCTAGTTGGTCTAGCTAGGTAAGGTTGGTGTGGTTTTGGGTGAGAAGGGCTAGGTCTAGGCTAGGTTTGGGTTAGGTTTTAGGGAAAGTGGCTAGGTGAGGTGAGCTAGCTTAGGGCTAGGTTTAGGAACCACCCTTGACGCCGGTCCATTGTAGCCATGTCCAAGTTGGTGCAGCCCTAGGTCAGGTGTAGGTTCATACAAGCTTAAACCCACACTCGTTTAATGTTGGCGAAGACCCAATGCAGCCCTAGGGCTAGGCTAGGCTAGGGTTGTTTGGAAGGCTCCTGGGTTTCCAAACTCAAAAATGGCCCTTTGGGGCTGCTTGTATAAAACCAGATTCGTTTAAGAAATTCGTGGGATTTCGGGGTGTTTACAACTCTTACTGCCAAGACCCTAGTGTAAACACCCCAAAATCCCACGAATCGCTCAAATTACCTAGTTTTGCAAAAGCAGCACCAAAGGGCTATTTTGAGTCTAGAAACCCAAGAGCCTTCCAGGCAACCCTGTACATATGTTTAAATCATATATGTTTAAAATATATGTTATACAGTTTTAAAACCTTTAAAAAGGTATTTTGAAACCCCGCAAAGCAACTTGGCCAGATGAAAGCAGGACCAGAGAAGCGAAAGAGAGCCTGGAACCGGAGCATATGTCAAGCCCGGCACATCAACTCTCGTATCAGAATCATCCCCAAAATCTCAGACATCCAAGCTCCTATTATCAACAAATTTATCAAAATGATCTCCGGAAGGTGAGAAGAAGAGCGGACGATAATGTTGGCGAAGACCCAATGCAAGACGGAGTATTGATGCTGTCAGGCCCCGCACAAACCATCCGTTCCACAATGCCATGAAGGAGTCAGAAAATCAGATTTGGATCGGATCTGGACCATATATATATCCAAATCCAAATCCAAACTTGCATATGGAGTTGGATTTGGATTTGGATCCAAAGATCCAATCTAATATCCACATCCATGCCCACATCACCTTCTCATAAATGGAGGTGGGGCCCACAAAGAATTCACGTGAAAAGCTTGGAAAGAGAGAGAATGGGGGATAAAGTATGAGTGAGAATTTTGGTGAGCTTGACTTTTGTGTCAAGTTTTGGGTTAATCATGTGGGTTTAGCCTAAGAGTGTGGGATTAAGCTTGTATGCACCTACACCTAACTTGGGGCTGCACCAACATGTTGCAATTAGGTCCATGGATCAAGGCCAAGGGGATGCTGCTAAAACCTAACCCTAAGCTAACCCACCTCACCTAGCCATTCCCCCCTAAACCTCACCTAATCCTAGCCACCCACCTAACCATACCTAGCCGGCCTCACCTATTTCACCCCACCTAACTAGACCACCTAGACCCTAGCTAGACTAAACCTAATCCCACCATAACCCACCTAATTAGACCCTAATCCTAAAATCCCAGCCACCCTAACTGACCTACCCAAACCACCCACCTAGCCGACCTACCTAAACCACCCCACCCCAGCCCACAACATCCTAAATATCTACCCCAAAACCACTCTAACCGACCCCAGCCCATGCCCATAAAAACCCCGGGTTTTTAGGCCATCTATCTTGGGTAGCTCTCAGCCCTCTCTCTCCTCTCTCACCTGCCCTCTCTCTCACCCATTTCACTCCATTACCCCCACCAGTTGTGCCACCATCTACCGTCGCTCCACCCGACTCCACTTCCACTAGGCTGCCACCTGCACTTCACACCCGATTGCACCCTTCCAACCGGCTGCCACCTCCTTCCACCACCTCCGGCCACCACCACAGCAACCACAACCAGTTAGTACCCCCATCTCAGCCCTATCTAGCCTCCCTTCCACCCCCCTCTTACGCAGCCACACCTTCCATCACCCGCCACCACTGCTGCACCCTAAGCCTCTCCCTTGCACCCGGCCACTTCACACCTTACATCCCCACCTTCCCTTAGCCGTCCAATTCCCAGCCCTTAGCTAAGCCTTTCCCCTTTACCTTCCACCACTTAGCTAGCCCTTAACCTGCCACAACATCACCTAACCTCCCCACTTGCTGCATTACCATTCGGCTTTCATCAACACACTTCATTCGGCTAAGACCCTACTTGGCGCCCACCCGCATCCAAGGAGCTCCCCTTCGGCTGTCCAAGGTGACTCACATAGGCCAAAGCCAAGCAAGTCACACCCGAACCAGCTATACGTAAGTGTCTAACTCGGTCCTTGTTATGAACTTGCTTATGTTTAATTAAATTTGATACGGGGTTGTAATAATGGAGCGTTGTCTCCCCCCGCTTGTAATAATGTGGTTTGGCACACCCACACACACGTGCACTTGAGCCTATTCGCTCTTAGCTGCACACAATTATAGCACACACATGGGCCTAATCAACCCTTAAGATATAGTTATACCTATATGTTTTAAGTTGCGTGGGTTTTATTTAAGTTGTGTGTGTTGTCTTTCAATTTCCACACTCACACACATTGAGCTTTCGCTCTTATTCCCAAGACCCTAGTAAGGTCCGTATTGCAATTTCCCTTGGGCATTTTAATTCATGTTGTGTGCGTTGTATTTCAATTCTACACTCACAGACATTGAGCTTTCACTCTTACTCCCAAGACCTTAGTAAAGGCCTTATTGCACTTTCGTTTTGGGTGTTTTACTTCAAGTTGTGTGCGTAGCATTTCAATTCTACACTCACAAACATTGAGCTTTCGCTCTTACTCCCAAGACCTTAGTCAAGGCCTATTGCAATTATATTTGGGTTTCATTACAAGTTGTGTGAGTTGTCTTTCAATATACACACAACACCCACGCACATGTTGGCGACCTTCGGGCCCATATATATTATAAGTATTTCCCTTCGGCTATGTCTTTCATATTTGGGTTTTAAGGTTCAGCAGTGTGCGTAGTCTTTACATATATACACGACACACACTTGCACAATTGAGCCTTTCCGCTCTTAAGATGTAGCCATATTTCCCTTTTTGCAATTTACATTAAGTCGTTTCCCTTCCGCATTGTCTTTCAATTCGGATTTTCCCTTTGGAGTTGTGTGAGTTTGCATTGCATATACGCCATACCACGAGTTAGAATGCATATTGCATCAAAGCAAGCCCCACACTCCCGCTCAAAAATCGCCCAACTTAGGTCACTTGCACACACACCTAGTTGGCCCTAAAAAGATAAAAAGAAAGACATAGGCACGTGCAAATCCCACGTGTAATAAAATTTGCAATCGTACATACAAAGCCCAAACACTTAGGGTATTTCTCAAAGAGGTTTAATTAAAAGACTTTGCCAAGCGTACAGACTGACCCTTGCGCATCGGTGCAAGAAGGTTTGTGACGAAAAGAGCTCACTTGCTCACAGTCGCCCCGATAGAAGTCAGATTTCAAAAACTTTCTTCGCTAGCTTAAGCAAGCTAGCTGGCACGCCCTTTTTGCTAAAATACGACTTAGACACACGAAAAGGTTCACTTCGGGCCTAAGAACCAGAAGTGACGATTTTCCATGTCTATAGATTTGGCACACCCGGTGGGACCTGGGCCTTGTGTAGAGTCATCTCATGTAGAGAAACCTCATGAAATTTTTTTTAAAGTGTTTTAACTTTGCTTGTTTGCATTTTCATACTTAGGATTTGTTTTGAAAATCATATTGAAGCCTATCGAGTCCAGGCTCCCAAGAGGTATCGAGCCATGGCTCATGCGCATCAAGTTCTCAATCTCGAAGGTTTTCGAAAAAACAAGAGATTGAAGATTTGAGAAGGGACTTCGAGGCCAAAATCGCCGCTCTTAGCCAAGAGGCTGAAGCAGGCGATTCATGTTCGTCCAATGGCGAACCAAAGGCCAAGAAGAAATTTGAAAAACCTCGCAAACACAAGGAGACTTCCGTGATGGAAGGTAACCAATACCACGAGTCCTTCACACACAAGGACCGTAAAGCCCTACAACAATTGTTGAGAGGGCAAAATAAAAGAGAAAAGGAGCTACACCCTGTCTGATTTCCTACCTGTGGACTATGAAACAGACAGCGACGATGAAATACCGAACTTCCATCGGTATGATGGCATGGGAGACCCTAGGTCTCACTTGCAGCTTTTCTCTCGTCGAGCCCATAAGAAAAAGAAGGACTCGATGAAGTGGGTGTATTGGTTCCCTTTGTCCCTCAAGGGCATAGTTGCCAAATGGCTAGCTTCCTACGATCTTAGCCAGTTCACAACTTTTGAAGACTTAGCGAACTACTTTATGCAGAGATTCTCGCATAACGTAGAAGTCATGACGACTTTAAACACCTTGAGGGATACAAAACAAGGTGTGAATGAGGACGTACATACGTTCATCGTTCGTTGGAGGTCTCTCTTGGGTCAAGTGCGGGAGCCCATATCAGAAGGATGTGCAGTCATGCTCATCCTCGATAATTTTAGAAACGAGCTGAAAACCCTTCTCTCGCTTCATGAAATCTCGACTTTCCATAAGTTAATAAAGAAAGCATCCCTTTTCGAAACAAATTTGAAAAAGGGGGTGTATGACCACTTATGGAAAGGAAATCCAATTTCAAAAACTCGCTTGGAAAAGCCCATCACTAATGGGCCATCCACCGCAGACAAAGGGGTAAAACCCCATAAAATTGCCAATGTCCGGGTGGATCCAAGCCCGGCAAGTGCTTCAAGAGCTTTTGAAAAACCAGAAAATAAAAAGGAGAGGAGTTTTCAAAAGCCCTTTGAAAGACAGGAGTATACTCCGCTGGGGCAACCTGTGACGGAGGTCCTAGACCTCCTATTGGCCCAAGGCATGATCGAAATTCCTGAGATTCCTGAGGGAGTCACTTCGAAGGGAGGGTTTTTAAACAAGTTCTGCAAGTATCATCAGCTCAAAGGCCATGATACAAGGCGGTGCTTCTCCCTCCTTAATAAAATTGAGAACTGGATAGCAGAAGGCCGGCTCCAGGTCGCTGAAGAACCTGAGCCTGCCCAAGCTATCTTCAAAGAACCCTTCCCCAAGGACGCAAGTACTAGTGGGAAGGAAAAAGAGGTATGTGCTCTTTCAATTTCAAAGAATCTAGTGCATGCTTGTGAGTCTGGTTCACCTACTTGTGCGTCTACTCTTATCCTTTACAAGAAACCCACCCAAGTAGTCATCTGGGGACCACTAAGAGTTCCGTCCCCAGTTAAACCAGTTTTAACTATTTAAGGTGCTCCAAATCTCTCGATTAGAGCCATGATTAGTACGAAACCTAGGTTGATCGTGGGGGAGGTGACAAGGTCCGGGAGGATCTACCAACCCCCACATCTACAAAGTGTTAAAAAGGTGGTCAGTGTGCCTGGCCCCTCAAAAGCATGTATTCCTAGAGTTCCGTCAAAAACGGACAAAGGAAATGTTGTTTTGAAGGTGTATGATTTCGAAAACCATCTTTCAAAGATTCCTATCAATATGTCCATCCTAGAGCTAATACAAACTTCACCTAGGCATAGACTAGTGTTATAGAAAATTCTAGAAAGAGCAAGGGTTAGTTCGAATTTTACCCCTGAATCTTTGTCCAAACAAGTGGCCTCTATAGGAGCAAAGACACCCATCGTATTCTCGGAAGATGATGTAGATAGACCCTACGAGTCCCATAACCAGGCCCTTCATATCGAGGTGGTTCTGAATAACCACTCTTTGGATAGGTGCCTTGTCGATTGGGGAGGAGGGCTCAACATCCTTCCACTTCATGTGGCGAATCAAATCGGAGTCACCTTGACATCCGTTCATCCAAGTCGCATCGTTATCACTGGATACGATGAGAATGCATCTAGACCAATAGGATCTATCGAACTCCCCATGGAAAAGGGAGGGATAGGACACACGAGGGTGTTCCATATCTTGGACATCCACCCCCATTATAACCTGTTGTTGGGAAGGACCTGGATACACAGCTTCTGCGCTGTACCATCCACCTTCTACAGGTGTGTCAAGATTTCTTTCAGGGACAAAGTCGTTGTGATCCTAGGTGAGAGTCACCCTCAACTTCAGGGGGTCATAAATTCCCCCTACTTGTCAAGCTCCCAGACCCATGAGGTAAAACTGGGGTAAACCATGCTCGAGCCACCAAGGCTCATACTGAAAAACCCTAGGAAGGTCGTGTATGTGAAGGGGCCACCCAAGGTTGGCCCCCTCAAAGTTTTGACCCTTCTAGTAAGACCCAAGAATCCCTTATTTCCAAAACCCCTGGACAGGAAGACCTATGAGCACAACATAGACGACAGCAAGTTCCAGGACCACGATTTATATCCAAATTTCTCCAAAAACAAAAAATCGTGGAACATCCTGTTAAACATGGGCTATGTGCCTTATAAGAGTCTAGGGGCACAAAATCAGGGTCTCCTAGAACCCATACTTCCTAGGGCCAATCCAAGCCGATATGGGATCGGCTATACTCCTAAAATACCACTAGAGCCACCCCCTGTGACCTCCTAGGTCAAGGGTGCCCTGGAGCCTACCCTAGAAGAAACCTATGATTTAGACCTCCTATTCAGGGTCTAACCTGTAGTGTTTTCCCTTTGTAGGAATGATGGAAGATCCCTTTATCAAAAATACAAAAACATTTGAAAAACTCTGTAGACGCGCGAAAAATCCCCGCCTCTTCGCCTCTTTCGTGGCTTGGAGTGGATCTTATCGTGCGTCTAAGGCCTAGATATACAAACAGGGCGTGCCAGCTAGCTTACCTAAGCTAGCGAAGATATATTAACACTGACTTCTAAACGTGGCGACTGTGAGCAAGTGAGCTCTTGTCGTCGCAGACCTTCTTGCACCGATGCGCAAGGGTCAGTCTGTACGCTTTTGCAAAAATCGAGTTTTAGGGAGAAAGTCTACGAAACGGTTCGAGGTGTCTATTTCGGGTCTTTAAGATGCGATTGCATGTTTTAGATCACGTGGATTTGCACGTGCCTAAGTCTTTTCTTTTATCCCTTTTTGGGTCGCCTAGTTTGTGTGTTATGAACACTCCACTACATGGGCGAATTCGAGCGGGGGTTGCTTCGATGCAGTATGCGTCCTACCTCGTGGTATGGCGTAGATGCAATGCAAACTCACGCTACTCCAAAGGGAAAACCCGAAATGTAAAGACAATGCTGAAGGGAAATAACAGAAGGGAAATAACCGAAGGGAAATAACCGAAGGGAAATAACCGAAGGGAAATACGTATATATCTTATGTATATGAGCCCTTACTCGGGTCTTGCAAATAAGAGCGAAGGCTCAATGTGGGTGCGTGTTTGAATTGAAAGACTTACACACACGACATGAAATTAAACCCAAATATAAATTGCAGTATGGCCTTGACTAAGGTCTTGGGAGTAAGAGCGAAGGCTCAATGTGTGTGAGAGTGCTTGAATTGAAGTACTACACACACGACATAAATGAAACCCAAATATAACTGCAATAAGGCCTTTACTAAGGTCTTGGGAGTAAGAGCGAAGGCTCAATGTGTGTGAAAGTGTTTGAATTGAAAGACTACTCACACGACAAGAAATGAAACCCAAATAGTATAGGTCGGCCCTTACTTGGGTCTTTCAAATAAGAGCGAAAGCTCAATGTGTGTGAGAGTGTTTAAATTGAAAAACTTACTCACACGACATGAAATGAAACCCAAATAGTATAGGTCGGCCCTTACTTGGGTCTTTCAAATAAGAGCGAAAGCTCAATGTGTGTGAGAGTGTTTTAATCGAAAGACAACGCACCCAACTTAAACAAAACCCTTCGGAAATGAAATATATACGTACACTTATATATTAGGGGCTGATTAGGCCCGTGTGTGTTCAAAGTTGTGCACAACTAAGAGAGTGCACGTGTGTGGTTGTGCCAAGCCACGTTATTACAAGCGGGGGGAGACTAGGCTCCGTTATTACAACCCCGTATCAAATTGAATTTCAAGCAAGTGTATGATTAAAGACCGAGTTTAGACACTTACAAGTAGCTGGTCCATAGAGGTCTTGCTTGAGCGTGGCCTTGGCTTTGGGCTGCAAACGGGAGCTCCGCGAAGGTATGTGCTCAAGGGTGCTGGCCGGCTGCAAATGGGGCGCGGGATGGACGCCTCGAAGGGGACCGGTGGCAAGTGGGCGGCGCCTCCAAGTAGGGAGTTTAGAGTGGCTGACTAAGTGGGTCTTAGGGTCACTAGGGAAGTTAGGTACTTAGGGAAACTGGCCCTAAAAGGTGAGCTAGTGGGAAGGCCAAATAGGACACCTAGGGGGGATCGGCCGAATGGGAGATGGTGGCTAAGCAGTGGCCAGCCACTTGGGTTATCCTAGGTTCGGCTAGGCTTAGATGGTGGCGGCAAAGAGGTGGAGCTAAGGGGAAGATGGGTGGCTAAGAGTGGAGAGGTGGTAGAGAGTGGTTTTGAGGGAGTTAGGGGGACTTACCGAATGGGAAGGAGTGGCGGCAAAGGTGGCTGTCGGCTGGTGGAGTTGGGAAGATATGGTGGCGTCCGGCTGGGAGGCAGTGGTGGTGGACGGAAGAGGGAAGGTGGCGGAGCAGGTGGCGGCTGGTGGAGGAGCTGGAGCTGCTGGGGAGTGGCCACGGCTGGGTGAGAGATGGGAGAAGGAGAGGGCCCGGCTGGGAGTGGAAAGTGGTTCCCACTTGGAAAACCCGCCCACAATGAGGGGGGTTTAAATAGGGGATGGGTAGGTCGGTTAGGGCTGGGTTGTGGGTAGTGGTTAGGTGGTTTAGGTAGGGTAGTATGTAGATAAGGTGGGCTGGATGGGGTTGGGCCAGATATTTTAAAACTAGGTGTTTGGGAAAATCGTGGGCTAAGGGTGGTTTAGGGCTAGGTTAGGTGGTTGGGTTTTAGGGTGAGGTTTAGTGAGCTAGGTTAGGTGGTTTAGGCTAGGTTTAGGCTAGGATTAGGGAAATTAATCTAGGTTTAGGGAAGGATTAGGGGAGTGGGTTAGGTGATTAGGTTGGGATTAGGCCGGGATTAGGGAAGTGGGTTAGGTGATTAGGTTCAGATTAGGGGTGGATTAGGGGTTTAGGCTAGGTTTAGGCATTTTTGGCTAGGTTTAGGTGAAGGAGCTCCCTTAGCATGGCCCATAGACCTTGATCACCCCATGTTGGTGCAGCCCTAGGTTAGGTTTTAGCTAATTACAAGCTTAAACCCACTCGATTAGGCTAACCCACAAGATTAAACCCAAACTTGACACACAAGTCAAGCTTAATACAACACTCTTGATATTTTTCACCCCCACTCTCTCTCATGCCCAATATCCCACGTGAATTCCAAGTGGGCCCCACCTCCATTTATGAGAAGGTGATGTGGGCCATGGATATGGATATATTGGATTGGATCTCTGGATCCAAATCCAAATCTAAGTCCACATATGGGTTTGGATTGGAATCTGGATATATATGGTCCAGATCCAATCCAAACTGAACTCTGACTCCTTCGAGCTGGGTTCGAGACGGATGATTTGTGCGGGGCCTGACAGCATCAGTACTCCGTCTGCGTTGGGTCTTCGCCAACATAGTCGTCCGCCTCCGTTTCTGCCTTCCGGAGATGACTTCAAATGCTATTTTGATAAGAACAGGGTCTTGGACGTTCGAGATCCTGGGATGTGAATCAGATGCAAGAGTTGCTGTGCCGGGCTTGACAGGTGCTCCGGTTCCGGGCTCTTCTTGGCTCTCCTGGTCCTGTCTCGATCGGGCCAAGCCACTTTGGGGTTTCAAAACATGTTTTAAAAGGGTTTTCAAAAGCTATATTATATGTTTTTGAAAGATAAAGTTTAAAACATATATACAGGGTTTTGTTTGGAAGGCTCCTGGGTTTCCAAACTCAAAAATGGCCCTTTGGGGCCTGCTTGTATAAAACCAGATTTGTTTAAGAAATTCGTGGGATTTCGGGGTGTTTACAGATGCCCCTCTTTGGCCTTGTCCAAATAGATTTGGATAAGGGCAAAGATGACAAACACCCCTTTTAATGTCTCCCTAGATCTAGCCACGAAGAATATGGGATCGTCCCATTTTAACAAAATCTCAATTTTACAAACTCTGGTAGGAGGAGATATCACGCCAAAGGGTTATACTATGGAATCTGGTCCTAAATGGGATCATGTTTATGCAAGTACCATGCGTGGAATGCAGATGACATGGGTGTGGTGCCAAAAGTGGCGACCTCCCAGAGACCAGGTGTGGTCGAACTCTAGAGACTTACAAGGCCTACTGCTCCAAGTGAGCAAAAACCCTATGCTGTTCGATGTTCGGTTTTTAAAACTTATTTACAAAAGCTATTTACCAAAGGGACAACTGTCTTGAGTCTCGATCCTAAGGATCTCGAGCTCTTCGTGCTTGCCCTTGTTTGAGTCTTAACACTCGCTTATCTAGCGGAGGTTTTATAAGAAAACAAGCTTCATTTCAAATTCCTACGCCTTACTCGAAAGGTCGAATTCTCAAACAAGATGAAATTCAAGTAAGTAAATCCTATTTTTACTTTAGGATTCCTCGAAATGAACCATGCTTTAGCTTGGGATAAGCCAGGGATGGGAAAGAGATACCACGGTCCCTTCTGAAGTGTCCCGTGGTTTAAGGCATAGAAGGCGGAAAACTGCTCTTTTTGAGCTCTTTGGCCTCTTTTTCCTTTTTCCATAGAGGGTCTCCCTTTGGGAGTATTTTTTTTTTAATCCCTCTTTTTTTTTTTTTATAAGAGAATCGATTTTTCTTTTTTTGAAGTCTGGTTTCTTTCTTTTGGAAAGAGACTTTAAATGGGAAATTCCCTTTTGATTTGGGCCTTTGTTTTCCTTTTGGAAGGAGAAGAGAAGAGGGGAGGACTTATCCCAAGCCTACACTCGATCCATTCCAGATCAGCCTATTTAGAAATAGCACGTACTACTTGCAAGTATCTTGCTATGTTGAACTAGGCCCTTCTTTGTAAGATGAAGGATTTTGAAATGCAACCACGATTTTGAAAACTCCACTCTTTCACAAGTGCGAATTCTCTCACTTAGGGTCACACGAGTTCGCCTTTGCACCTTATTTACACGTCTCAGGGCAGCTATCCCTCTCAAATTTTCGAAAAACTGGAATTTAATCCAGATCCTACACATGATACTTCTTTAAGTATTGAATATTGATAGGATCTGCTAAATTCCTACCTTCTACATCGATCAACCAATACGAATTGTTCGTAGTGGTTGCTTGTACAACATAGGGTCCATCCCAGTTGGGGCGCCACTTGCCTAGGGGGTGTGGGCCACGAGGGTGGATGGTTCTCAAGACTAGATCTCCCACTTCAAAGTGGCGAGGTCTCATGTGTTTGCTATAATGTCGGGCTATCCTTTGCCGGTATGCACGAGCATGATCCATGGCAAGGAGTCGCCTTTCATCTAGCAAATCTAGCTCGGCCATCCTAGCATGCTGGAGCGTCTCTAGGGGGAGGTCGAGTGCAATGGATGTATGGAATGAATGCAGTTGGGTATGAATGGGAAGAATGGCGTTTGTGCCATAGACCAATTCGAATGGTGTGGCATTCGTGGGAGCCCGGATGGAAGTCCTATAAGCCCATAAGGCTTCATCCAGCTTCTCATGCCACCTCCTACCCTTCTCTAAGGTTTTCTCAATGATACCAATGAGAGTCTTGTTTGTGGCTTCGGCTTGGCCGTTGCCTTGAGGGTAGTAGGGCGAGGAGAAGTGGTGAGTTATGCCATACGTGTTGCACAACTTAACCATCCGCTCGTTCTTGAATGGGGTACCATTATCAGACACAAGGTCTCGTGGAACCCCAAATCGAGCCAAGATATTCCTCCGGATGAAAGCCACCACATGTTGCCCCATTACATTTGTTAGGGAAATGGCTTCCACCCACTTGGAGAAATACTCCGTGGCTGCTAAAATAAAACGATGCCCATTCGAGGCCTTTGGAAATATGGGGCCTACAATGTAAAACGCCCACATGGTAAATGGCCAGGGGCTGACCACGGAATGCAATGCTGATGAAGGGATATGAATGGCGTGCCCATGCACTTGACATGGATGACACTTCCTAACATGATCGTGACAATCCTTTTTCAGGGTGGACCAAAAATAACCCCCTCTAAGTATTTTCATCGCCATCATGTTGGCATTAACATGACCTCCACATTCTCCGTCGTGGAACTCGTGCATTACTATCCTAGCCTCCTCTAGGTCGATACACCTAAGCAGAATGCCGGTAAAACTCTTTTTGTATAAGACCCCACCCAGAATGGTGTATCGGGTCGAAATCTTACGAATGAATGCCCTATCTTTGGATGTGGCATCCTCGGTGAATCCCCCATTTTCTAAAAATTGTTTTATGTCATAGAACCAGGGTTTTTCAATAGACTCTGGGTTGTTTTGGCAAATATCCAAGTCGTGTGTGGATGGATGGGGCGCATGCCATATTTCCAAAGATCTGGTCCCTGAAATGGGATCGACCTTCAGGGCTGAACCCAAGGAAGAGAGGGCATCGGCGATGCCATTGTCCTCTCTTCCCACGTGTGTGAGCTTACACGACTGGAAGGAGTGGACCAATCGAGTGGCCAACTCGTGATATGGAAGTAGTTTCTCATTACGTACTTGCCAAATTTTTAACACCTGGTTTATGACCAGGAGCGAATCTCCAAAGACCTCGATGCATGATGCCCCTAGAGTTTTCGAAATCCTTAAGCCTTGTATGAGTGCTTCATACTCAGCTACGTTGTTGGAACATTCGAAATCTAAGCGGACTGCTATGGGAATCTCGCCCTTTTCAGGGGAGATTAGGATGATCCCGGCACCAGCCCCTCGTTGGTTTCGTGCCCCGTCGAAGTGCATCTTCCACACTTGGTTTTCGAAAGAATTTGCCAAAATGTGGTTTTGAAAATGGTTTTGCAATATGCCTTCATCAGGCATTTCGACAAGAGTGGGATATGCGTCCTCCAAGGGGAAGTCAGCCACGTAATCTGCTAGGGCTTGCCCCTTAACGGAGATCTGGTGATGGTATTTCAGATCATACTCCATTAGAAGGAGTTGCCATTTGCCCAATCTACCCGTGAGAATGGGTTTTTCGAACAAGTGCTTGATTGGATCGAGCTTGGACACTATCCAGATCTCATGATCTAGGAAGTAGTGTCTGAATTTCTGGCAGGCCCAGACTAGGGCCAAGCACGTCTTCTCCATGGCTTGATAATTTCGTTCATAAGCCAAGAGAGTTTTCGAAATATAGTAGATGGCATACTCCTTATGGGTGTCATCCTCGTATTGAGCCAACAGGGCTCCTAAAGCGTTTACATGCACGGAGATGTATAATAAAAGCGGTTTTCCTTGCTTTGGAGGATTCAAAACGGGGGGATTAACCAAGTATGCCTTTAGTCTCTCGAAGGACTTTTGGCATTCGTCATCCCATAAGAATTTCGTGCCCTTCCTTAACAGTTTGTTGAAGGGTTCGCATCTAGTTGCCAGATTCGATATGAATCGGCGCACAGATTGCAATCGACCTTGGAGGCTACGGACTTGGGTGAGATTGGAGGGTGGAGCCATGTCTATGATGGCTCGACACTTAGAGGGGTCAACTTCTATTCCCCTTTGGCTCACCATAAAGCCTAGAAGCTTTCCTGATTCTACCCCGAACACACATTTCTGAGGGTTTAGCTTTACTTTGTAAAGCCTAAGCCTTTCGAAAATTTTTTGTAAACATTCGATATGGGTGCATCGGGTTTTGGATTTCGCCAAGAGATCATCTACATACACTTCTACAAGCTCGTGAATTTGATCATGGAAGATCGTGTTCATGGCTCGTTGGTATGTTGCGCCGGCATTTTTCAAACCAAAGGGCATGACTGTATAGCAGTACGTGCCCCATGGGGTTGTGAAGGCGGTCTTACCCTGATCTCGTGGGCTTAGTTTGATTTGATTATAGCCTGAATAGCCATCCATAAATGAAAACATTTCATGATTTGCAGTACTATCGACTATCAAATCTATGTTTGGTAAAGGATAATTATCCTTTGGAGTGGCTTTATTCAGGTTTCTGAAATCGATGCATATTCGAATTTTCCCATTGGTTTTTCGAACTACAACGATATTTGACAACCAATCAGAATACGCAATGGGTTTTATAAATCCGGCTTTTAGCAGATCTTCTAAACCCTCTTTGACTTGCGTGTGTACATTCGGGTGTATTTTCCTAAGCTTCTGCTTTATTGGTTTTACACCTATATCTAAGGGAAGACGATGCTCGACTATGCTGGGATCTATGCCCGGCATGTCTTCATACGTCCATGCAAACACATCTAAATAGGTTCGTAGAAATGCAATGAATGCTGACTTTTCAGTTTCATGCAAGCATGCGCCTATTTTGATGGTTTTGGGATTGGAATCATCCCCTAGGTTCACCTCTACGAAATCTCCTCCTACTGATTGGGAAGGTCTTTCAAAATCGAGAATTCTATGAAATTCTGGGAGCTCAGAAGTGGGATCTTCCTCAAGGGGATCCACTTCTGGGCTTTGATCATTCTCGTGGGCTTTAGACCCGAGGGAACTTGATGCGTGGTTTTCAAAATAACCTGGTTTTGTACTTGGATTTTCAAGTGATTTCGAAATTTTTGGTCTGGCTATGCAGACAACGTTCCTTTCGAAATCCTTTTCTTTCGCCAAAGTCATACCAGGAGCAGCTATGTACAAAATCTTTTTGGTATTTTCCAAATTTTCGATTTTTTTGGGTTTTTGTAAAACAAGAACTTTGGGAACTATACAAAGCACATTTTTTTCGAGTTTTTGTTTTTCCATTGTTTTTGGTTTTTCTTGTTTTTTGATTTTTTTGATTTTAAGTTTTCAAATGTTTTTGGTATTTTTAGAAAAAGGGATCTTCCGTCATACCTACAAAGGGAAAACACTATGGGTTAGACTCGGAATAGGAGATCTAAACCATAGGTTTCTTCTAAGACAGGCTCCGGGGCACCCTTGACCCAGGTGGTCACAGGGGGTGGTTCCGGCGGTATTTGGGGAGTATAGCCGATCCCATATCGGCTTGGGTTGGCCCTAGGCAGGATGGGCTCTAGGAGACCCTGGTTTTGTGCCCCCAGACTTTTGTAGGGCGTGTAGCCCATGTTCAATAACATGTTCCACGACCTTTTGTTTTTTGAAAAGACGGGATACAAGTCGTGGTCCTGGAACATGCTATCGTCCATATTAGGCTCGTATGGCCTTTTGTCCAGGGGTTTTGGAAATAGGGAACGTTTGGGTTTTCCTAGGAGGATTAGAGTCGGGAGGGGGCCTGCTTTGGGCGGCCCCTTCACACATACAACCTTCCTAGGGTTGTTCAACACGAGCCGAGGTGGCTCAACCATAATTTGCCCCAAGTTAGCCTCATGGGCCTGGGAGCTTGATAAACAAGGGGAGTTTATGATCCCCTGAAGTTGTGGGTGACTCTCACCTAGGATCACTACGACTTGGTCCCTAAAAGGGATCTTGACACATTTGTGGAAGGTGGATGGCACAGCGCACAAACTGTGTATCCAGGGTCTTCCTAGCAACAGGTTATAATGGGGGTGGATGTCCAAGACATGGAACACCCCCGTGTGTTCGATCCCTCCCGTTTCCATTGGGAGTTCGATGGATCCTAAAGGCCTAGACGCATTCCCATCGTATCCAGTGATAACGATGGGGCTTGGGTTCACTGAAGTCAAGGTGACTCCGATTTTGTACGCCACGTGAAGTGGAAGGATGTTGAGCCCTCCTCCACCATCGACTAGGCACCTGTCCAGAGAGTGGTTGTTTAGAACCACCTCGATATGCAGGGCCTGGTTATGGGTTTCGTAGGGTCTATCTACATCATCTTCCGAAAAGGTGATGGGCGATTTTGCTCCTAATAAAGCCACTTGTGCAGACAAGGACTCCGGACTTATGTTCGAATCAACCTTGGCCCTTTCTAGAATTTTCTCTAAGACAAGTCTTTGCCTAGGCGAGGTTTTGATAAGCTCTAGGATAGACATGTGAATAGGAATCTTTGAAAGGTGGTTTTCGAAATCATAAGGATTCAGGATGATTTTGTCCTTATCTGCTTTTGGCAGACCACTAGGGATACATGCTTTTGAGGGGCCAGGCACACTGACCACCTTTTGAGCACCTTGAAGGTGCGGGGGTTGGTAGATCCTCCCGGATCTAGTGACTTCCCCCACGACCAGCCTAGGGTTTGCGCTAAACTTGGCTCTAAGGATGAGCTGAGGAGAACCTTGGATTTTTAAAACTGGTTTTGCCGGGGTTTCCACTTTTGGTGGTCCCCGAATGACGACTTGGGCGGGCCTCTTGTATAGTACAAGGATGGGCGCACAAGTAGGTCGACCAGGTTCGGGCTTTCGCGCTAGTTCCTTGGAAATGGTGAGGGTACATACCTCCTTTCCTTTCCCACTGCCACTGGCGTGTTTGGGAAAGGGTTCCTTGAAGATAGCTTGAGGTGGCTCAGATTCCGCAGTGACCTGGAGGCGGCCCTCCGCTATCAAGTTCTCAATTTTATTTAGAAGAGAGAAGCACCGTTTGGTATCATGGCCTTTGAGCCGATGATACTTGCAAAACCGGTTTAAATACCCCCCTTTGGACGTGACTCCTTCGGGGATTTCAGGGAGTTCGATCATGCCCTGGGCAAGTAGGAGGTCTAGGACCTCCGACACAGGTTGCCCCAGCGGAGTGTACTCTCGTTTTTCAATTGGTTTTGAAAAATTGCGTTCTCTCTTATTTTCTATTTTTTCAAAATTTTTAGAAGTGCCCGCCATGCCTGGATCCACCCGGACATTGGCGATTTTATGGGGCTTTGCCCCTTTATCCGTTGTGGGCAGCCCATATGCGATGGGCTTTTCCACACGTGTTTTGGGAACGGCACTTCCTTTCCATAAGTGGTCGTATGTCCCTTTTCGCAAGTTGGTTTCGAAAAGGGAGGCCTTTTTGATCAACTTATGGAAAGTTGAAATCTCATGGAGCGAGAGAAGGGTTTTTAACTCGCTTTTGAAATTATCCAGGATGAGCATTACTGCGCATCCTTCGGATATAGGCTCTCGCACTTGGCCTAAAAGAGACCTCCATCTTATAATGAAGGCATGCACGTCTTCGTTCATGCCTTGCTTTGTATCCCTTAAGGTATTCAAGGTTGGCGTGACTTCTACGTTGTGTGCAAATCTTTGCATGAAGCAGTTCGCTAACTCTTCAAAAGTAGCGAACTGGCTTAAGTCGTAGGAAGCCAGCCATTTGGCAGCTGTGCCTTTAAGGGATAGGGGGAACCAATACACCCATTTCATCGAGTCCTTTTTCTTCTTATGGGCTCGACGTGAGAAAAGCTGCAAGTGAGACCTAGGGTCTCCCATGCCATCATACCGATGGAAGTTCGGTATTTCATCGTCACTGTCTGTTTCGTAATCCATAGGAAGGAAATCAGACAGGGCGTAGCTTCTTTTCTCTTTATTTTGCCCTTTCAGCAGCTGCTGTAGGGCTTTACGGTCCTTTTGTGTGAAGGACTCGTGGTATTGGTTGCCTTCCATTACGGAGGTCTCTTTTTGCTTGCGAGGTTTTTCAATTTTCTTTTTAGGCCTTTGTTCACCGTTTGATGAACACGAATCGCCTACTTCAGCCTCTTGGCTGAGAGCATCGATTTTGGCCTCAAATTCCCTTCTCAAATCCTCGATTTCATCTAGTTTTATTTTGTTTTTGAAAATCCTCCTAGAGTGAGAACTTGATGCGCATGAGCCTTGGCTCGACACTTCACTTGGATTGGATTTTGACATGCTTTTCAAGCTTTTTCAAAATTTCCTAAGTAAAAGCAAAGAAAATAAGTTAAAACGACACCTTTATAAAATTTTCGCAAGACTTCTACAAGTAAACTCGACTTTTTGAAAAGGCTCACGTCCCACCGGGCGTGCCAATCTCTGTAGACGCGCGAAAAATCCCCGCCTCTTCGCCTCTTTCGTGGCTTGGAGTGGATCTTATCGTGCGTCAAAGGCCTAGATATACAAACAGGGCATGCCAGCTAGCTTACCTAAGCTAGCGAAGATATATTAACACTGACTTCTAAACGTGGCGACTGTGAGCAAGTGAGCTCTTGTCGTCGCAGACCTTCTTGCACCGATGCGCAAGGGTCAGTCTGTACGCTTTTGCAAAAATCGAGTTTTAGGGAGAAAGTCTACGAAACGGTTCGAGGTGTCTATTTCGGGTCTTTAAGATGCGATTGCATGTTTTAGATCACGTGGATTTGCACGTGCCTAAGTCTTTTCTTTTATCCCTTTTTGGGTCGCCTAGTTTGTGTGTTATGAACACTCCACTACATGGGCGAATTCGAGCGGGGGTTGCTTCGATGCAGTATGCGTCCTACCTCGTGGTATGGCGTAGATGCAATGCAAACTCACGCTACTCCAAAGGGAAAACCCGAAATGTAAAGACAATGCTGAAGGGAAATAACAGAAGGGAAATAACCGAAGGGAAATAACCGAAGGGAAATAACCGAAGGGAAATACGTATATATCTTATGTATATGAGCCCTTACTCGGGTCTTGCAAATAAGAGCGAAGGCTCAATGTGGGTGCGTGTTTGAATTGAAAGACTTACACACACGACATGAAATTAAACCCAAATATAAATTGCAGTATGGCCTTGACTAAGGTCTTGGGAGTAAGAGCGAAGGCTCAATGTGTGTGAGAGTGCTTGAATTGAAGTACTACACACACGACATAAATGAAACCCAAATATAACTGCAATAAGGCCTTTACTAAGGTCTTGGGAGTAAGAGCGAAGGCTCAATGTGTGTGAAAGTGTTTGAATTGAAAGACTACTCACACGACAAGAAATGAAACCCAAATAGTATAGGTCGGCCCTTACTTGGGTCTTTCAAATAAGAGCGAAAGCTCAATGTGTGTGAGAGTGTTTAAATTGAAAAACTTACTCACACGACATGAAATGAAACCCAAATAGTATAGGTCGGCCCTTACTTGGGTCTTTCAAATAAGAGCGAAAGCTCAATGTGTGTGAGAGTGTTTTAATCGAAAGACAACGCACCCAACTTAAACAAAACCCTTCGGAAATGAAATATATACGTACACTTATATATTAGGGGCTGATTAGGCCCGTGTGTGTTCAAAGTTGTGCACGACTAAGGGAGTGCACGTGTGTGGTTGTGCCAAGCCACGTTATTACAAGCGGGGGGAGACTAGGCTCCGTTATTACAACCCCGTATCAAATTGAATTTCAAGCAAGTGTATGATTAAAGACCGAGTTTAGACACTTACAAGTAGCTGGTCCGTAGAGGTCTTGCTTGAGCGTGGCCTTGGCTTTGGGCTGCAAACGGGAGCTCCGCGAAGGTATGTGCTCAAGGGTGCTGGCCGGCTGCAAATGGGGCGCGGGATGGACGCCTCGAAGGGGACCGGTGGCAAGTGGGCGGCGCCTCCAAGTAGGGAGTTTAGAGTGGCTGACTAAGTGGGTCTTAGGGTCACTAGGGAAGTTAGGTACTTAGGGAAACTGGCCCTAAAAGGTGAGCTAGTGGGAAGGCCAAATAGGACACCTAGGGGGGATCGGCCGAATGGGAGATGGTGGCTAAGCAGTGGCCAGCCACTTGGGTTATCCTAGGTTCGGCTAGGCTTAGATGGTGGCGGCAAAGAGGTGGAGCTAAGGGGAAGATGGGTGGCTAAGAGTGGAGAGGTGGTAGAGAGTGGTTTTGAGGGAGTTAGGGGGACTTACCGAATGGGAAGGAGTGGCGGCAAAGGTGGCTGTCGGCTGGTGGAGTTGGGAAGATATGGTGGCGTCCGGCTGGGAGGCAGTGGTGGTGGACGGAAGAGGGAAGGTGGCGGAGCAGGTGGCGGCTGGTGGAGGAGCTGGAGCTGCTGGGGAGTGGCCACGGCTGGGTGAGAGATGGGAGAAGGAGAGGGCCCGGCTGGGAGTGGAAAGTGGTTCCCACTTGGAAAACCCGCCCACAATGAGGGGGGTTTAAATAGGGGATGGGTAGGTCGGTTAGGGCTGGGTTGTGGGTAGTGGTTAGGTGGTTTAGGTAGGGTAGTATGTAGATAAGGTGGGCTGGATGGGGTTGGGCCAGATATTTTAAAACTAGGTGTTTGGGAAAATCGTGGGCTAAGGGTGGTTTAGGGCTAGGTTAGGTGGTTGGGTTTTAGGGTGAGGTTTAGTGAGCTAGGTTAGGTGGTTTAGGCTAGGTTTAGGCTAGGATTAGGGAAATTAATCTAGGTTTAGGGAAGGATTAGGGGAGTGGGTTAGGTGATTAGGTTGGGATTAGGCCGGGATTAGGGAAGTGGGTTAGGTGATTAGGTTCAGATTAGGGGTGGATTAGGGGTTTAGGCTAGGTTTAGGCATTTTTGGCTAGGTTTAGGTGAAGGAGCTCCCTTAGCATGGCCCATAGACCTTGATCACCCCATGTTGGTGCAGCCCTAGGTTAGGTTTTAGCTAATTACAAGCTTAAACCCACTCGATTAGGCTAACCCACAAGATTAAACCCAAACTTGACACACAAGTCAAGCTTAATACAACACTCTTGATATTTTTCACCCCCACTCTCTCTCATGCCCAATATCCCACGTGAATTCCAAGTGGGCCCCACCTCCATTTATGAGAAGGTGATGTGGGCCATGGATATGGATATTGGATTGGATCTCTGGATCCAAATCCAAATCTAAGTCCACATATGGGTTTGGATTGGAATCTGGATATATATGGTCCAGATCCAATCCAAACTGAACTCTGACTCCTTCGAGCTGGGTTCGAGACGGATGATTTGTGCGGGGCCTGACAGCATCAGTACTCCGTCTGCGTTGGGTCTTCGCCAACATAGTCGTCTGCCTCCGTTTCTGCCTTCCGGAGATGACTTCAAATGCTATTTTGATAAGAACAGGGTCTTGGACGTTCGAGATCCTGGGATGTGAATCAGATGCAAGAGTTGCTGTGCCGGGCTTGACAGGTGCTCCGGTTCCGGGCTCTTCTTGGCTCTCCTGGTCCTGTCTCGATCGGGCCAAGCCACTTTGGGGTTTCAAAACATGTTTTAAAAGGGTTTTCAAAAGCTATATTATATGTTTTTGAAAGATAAAGTTTAAAACATATATACAGGGTTTTGTTTGGAAGGCTCCTGGGTTTCCAAACTCAAAAATGGCCCTTTGGGGCTGCTTGTATAAAACCAGATTTGTTTAAGAAATTCGTGGGATTTCGGGGTGTTTACAAACTCAAAATCAAAAAAATGGAAAAATTGCAAAAACCAAAAACATTGGAAAATCAAAAACTCAAAAAAAGAGTAGTTTATATAGTTCCCAAAGTTCTAGTTTTGCAAAAACACAAAAAAATCGAAAATTTACAAAACTCCAAAAGATTTTGTACATAGCTACTCCTGATAAGACTTTGGAAAATGGAAAGGATTTCGAAAGAAACATTGTCTATATAACTAGGCCAAAAATTTCGAAATCAATAGAAATTCCAAGTGTAAAACTAGATCTTTTGAAAATCCATGCATCAAATTCCCTCGGGTCTTTAACCCACGAGAATGATTGAAGCCCAGAAGTGGATCCCCTTGAGGAAGATCCCACTTCTGAGCTCCCAGAATTTTATAAAATTCTCGATTTTGAAAGACCTTCCAATTCTGTAGGAGGAGATTTCATAGAGGGGAACCTAGGGAGTCATTCCAATCCCAAACTCATTCAGGTAGGCACATGTTTGCATGAGCATGAAAGATCAACATTCATTGCATTTCTACGAACCTACTTAGATGTAGCATGGACGTATGAAGACATGCCGGGCATAGATCCCAGTATTGTCGAACATTGTCTTCCCTTAGATGCGGATATGAAACCCATAAAGCGAAAGCTTAGGAAAATACATCTGAATGTACACGCACAAGTCAAAGAGGGTTTAGAAGTTCTGTTAAAAGCCAGATTTATAAAACCCATTGCGTATTCTGATTGGTTATCCAATATCGTTGTTGTTTGAAAAACCAATGGAAAGATTCAAATATGCATCGATTTCAGAAACCTGAATAAAGCCACTCCAAAGGATAATTATCCTTTACCAAACATAGATTTGATAGTCGATAGTACTACAAATCACGAGATGTTTTCGTTTATGGATGGCTATTCAGGGTATAATCAAATCAAATTAAGTCCACGAGATCAGGGTAAGACCACATTCACAACCCCATGGGGCACGTACTGCTATACAGCCATGCCCTTTGGTTTGAAAAATGCCGGCGCAACATACCAGAGAGCCATGACCACGATCTTCCATGATCAGATTCATGAGCTCGTAGAAGTGTATGTGGATGATCTGTTGGCAAAATCCAAAACTCGATGCACTCACATTGAATGTTTACAAAAGATTTTCGAAAGGCTTACACTTTACAAAGTAAAGCTAAACCCTCAGAAATGTGTATTCGGAGTAGAGTCTGGAAAGCTTCTAGGCTTTATGGTGAGCCAAAGGGGTATAGAAGTCGACCCCTCTAAGTGTCGAGCCATCATAGACATAGCTCCACCCTCCAATCTCACACAGATTTATAGCCTCCAGGGTCGATTACAATCCATTCGCAGGTTTATATCAAACCTAGCGACTCGATGCGAACCCTTCAACAAATTGTTGAGGAAGGGCACGAAATTTTCATGGGATGATGACTGCCAAAAGTCATTCGAAAGACTAAAGGCATACCTAGTTAATTCCCCCTGTTTTGAATCCTCCAAAGCAAGGAAAACCTCTTTTGCATTACATTTCCGTGCATATGAATGCCTTAGGAGCATTGTTAGCTAAATACGAGGATGACACCCATAAGGAGTATGCCATCTAGTATATTTCAAAAACTCTCTTCGCTTACAAAAGGAATTATCAAGCCATGGAGAAGACGTGCTTGGCCCTAGTTTGGGCCTGCCAGAAATTTCGACACTACTTCCTAGATCATGAGATTTGGATAGTGTCCAAGCTTGATCCAATCAAGCACTTGTTCGAAAAACTCATTCTCACTAGTAGATTGGGCAAATAGCAACTCCTTCTAATGGAGTATGACCTGAGATACCATCATCATACCTCGATTAAGGGGCAAGCCCTAGCTGACTACATGGCTGAGTTTCCCCTAGAGGATGCATATCCCACATTTAGTGAAATGCCTGATGAAGGCATATTGCATAACCATTTTCAAAACCACATTTTGTCAAATTCTTTCGGAAACCAAGTGTGGAAAATGCACTTCGATGGGGCACGAAACCAACGAGGGGCTGGTGCTAGGGTCATCCTCATATCCCCTGAAAAGGGTGAGATCCCCATAGCAATTCGCCTAGATTTCGAATGTTCCAACAACATAGCTGAGTATGAAGCACTCATACAGGGCTTAAGGATTTTGAAAACTCTAGGGCATCATGCATCGAGGTCTTTGGAGATTCTTTCCTTGTTATAAACTAAGTTTTAAAAATTTGGCAAGCACGAAATGAAAAACTTCTTCCATATCACGAGTTGGCCACTCGATTGGTTGAGTCATTCCAATCGTGTAAACTCACACACGTAGGAAGAGAGGATAATGGCATTGCCGACGCCCTCTCCTCCTTGGGTTCAGCCCTAAAGGTTGATCCCATTTTGGGAACTCAATCCTTAGAGATATGGCATGCGGCCACTCCATCCACACGCGATTTGGATATTTGCCAAAATAATCCAGATTCTGTTGAAAAACCTTGGTTTTATGACATCGAACGTTTTCTAGAAAATGGGGGATTCGCCGAGGATGCCACATCCAAAGATAAGGCATTCATTCGAAAAATTTCTACCCGATACACCATTCTGGGTGGGGTTTTATACAAAAAAAGTTTTACCGGCATCCTACTAAGATGTGTCGATCTAGAGGAGGCTAGGACTGTTATGCATGAATTCCACGATGGAGAATGTGGAGGTCATGTTAATGCCAACATGATGGCAATGAAAATACGTAGAGCGGGCTATTTTTGGTCCACCCTGAAAAAGGATTGTCACGATCATGTTAGGAAGTGTCATCCATGTCAAGTGCATGGGCACGCCATTCATATCCCCTCATCTTCATTGCATTCTATGATCAACCCCTGGCCATTTACCATGTGGGCGTTTGATATTGTAGGCCCGATCTTTCCAAAGGCATCGAATGGGCATAGATTCATTTTAGCAGCCACTGAGTCTTTCTCCAAGTGGGTGGAAGCCATCTCCCTGACCAACGTACAGGGGCAATATGTGGTGGCTTTCATTAGGAGGAATATCTTGGCTCGATTTGGGGTTCCAAGAGACCTTGTGTCCGATAATGGCACCCCATTCAAAAACGAGCGGATGGTCAAGTTGTGCAACACGTATGGCATAACTCACCACTTCTCCTCGCCCTACTATCCTCAAGGCAACGGCCAAGCCAAAGCCACGAACAAGACTCTCATTAGTAAAATTGAGAAGACTTTAGAGAAGGGTAGGACATGGCACGAGAAGCTGGATGAAGCCTTTGGGCTTATAGGACTTCCATCCGGACTCCCACACATGCCACACCATTCGAATTGGTGTATGGCACAAACGCCATTCTTCCCATTCATACACAATTGCATTCATTCCATACATCCATTGCACTCGACCTCCCCCTAGAGATGCTTCAGCATGCTAGGATGGCCGAACTAGATTTGTTAGATGAAAGGCGACTCCTTGCTATGGATCATGCTCATGCATACCGGCAAAGGATAGCCCAACATTATGGCAAACACATGAGACCTCGCCACTTTGAAGTGGGAGATCTAGTTTTGAAAATCATCCACTATCGTGGCCCACATCCACTTGGCGTCCCAAGTGGGATGGACCCTATGTTGTACGTGCAACCACCATGAACAACTCATATTGGTTGACCGATGTAGAAGCTAGGAATTTAGCAGATCCTATCAATATTCAATACTTAAAGAAGTATTATGTGTAGGATTTGGATTAAATCCCCATTTTCGAAAATCCTTAGGGATAACTGCTTTGAAACTTCGAAAGTAAGGTTCAAAGGCGAATTGTGTGACCCTGAATGAGAGAATTCGCACTCGTGAAAGGGTGGAGTTTTCCAAACACGTGGTTACATTTCAAAATCCTTCTTCTTACAAAGAAAGGCCTAGTTCAATATAGCAAGATACTTGCAAGTAGTACGTGCTATTTCTAAATAGGTTGATCTGGAATGGATCGAGTATGACCTTGGGTTAAGTCCTCCCCTCTTCTCTTCTCCTTCCAAAAGGAAAACGTGGCTAAAACAAAGGGAAATCCTCGCCAAAAGCTTCTCTCCCAAAGAAAGAAACCAGAATCAAAAAGAAAAATTCAATTCTTTTATGGAAAATAGGGATTAAAGAAAAAATACTCCCAAAGGGAGACCCTCTATGAAAGAAAAGGAAAAAAGGCCAAAAAGCTAAAAAAAAAGCAGTTTTCTGCCTTCTATGCCTCAAACCATGGGACACTTCAGAAGGGACCGTGGTAACTCTTTCCCATCCCTGGCTTATCTCAAGTAAAACATGGTTCATTTCGAGGAATCCTAAAGTAAAAATAGGATTTGCTTACTTGAATTTCATTTTGTTTGAGAATTCAACGTTTCGAGTAAGATGTAGGAATTTTGAAATATAGCTTGTTTTCTTATAAAACCTCCGCTAGCTTAGCGAGTGTCAAGACTCAAGCAAAGGTAAACACGAAGAGCTCGAGATCTTTAGGATTGAGGCTCAAAGCAGTTTTCCCTTTTGTAAATAGATTTTAAAAAATTAAACATCAAGCAGCATAGGGTCTGCGCACTTAGAGCAACAGGCCCTTGTAAGTCTCAAGAGTTTGACCATGCCATTTGGTCTCTGGGAGGTCTCCATTCTTGGCGTCTCATCCATGACATGCATGTGCATATCCACGCATAACATGATCCCATTTAGGACCAAAAATCCATAGAAATCCCTTTGGCATGATATCTCCCCCTACTAGGGTTTTAAAAGTGAGATTTTGCTAAAATTTGGGACGATCCCATATTTTCGTGGATAGATTTAGGGAGACATTGAAAGGGATGTTGTCGTCTTTGCCATTATCCAAATGAATTTGGATAATGCCAAAGAGGGGCATCTGTAAACACCCCAAAATCCCACGAATTGCTCGAATTACCTGGTTTTGTAAAAGCAGCCCCAAAGGGCTATTTTGAGTTTGGAAACCCAGGAGCCTTCCAGGCAACCCTGTACATATGTTTAAATCATATATGTTTTAAAATATATGTTATACAGTTTTAAAACTTTTAAAAAGGTATTTTGAAACCCCGCAAAGCAACTTGACCTGATGAAAGCAGGACCAGAGAAGCAAAAGAGAGCCCAAAACCGAAGCATATGTGAAGCCCGATACATCAACTCTCGTATCAGAATCATCCCCAAAATCTCAGACATCCAAGCCCCTGTTATCAACAAATTTATCAAAATGATCTCCGGAAGGTGAGAAGAAGAGCGGACGACAATGTTGGCAAAGACCCAATGCAAGACGGAGTACTGATGCTGTCAGGCCCTACACAAACCGTCCGTTTCGCAACGCCATGAAGGAGTCAGAAAATCAGATTTGGATCGGATTTGGACCATATATATCTAAATCCAAATCCAAACATGCATATGGATTTGGATTTGGATTTGGATCCAAAGATCCAATCCAATATCCACATCCATGGCCCACATCACCTTCTCATAAATGGAGGTGGGGCTCACAAAGAATTCACGTGAAAAGCTTGGGAAGAGAGAGAATGGGGATAAAGTATGAGTGAGAATTTTGGTGGGCTTGACTTTTGTGTCAAGTTTTGGGTTAATCATGTGGGTTTAGCCTAAGAGTGTGGGATTAAGCTTGTCTGCACCTACACCTAACTTGGGGCTGCACCAACATGCTGCAATTAGGTCCATGGATCAAGGCCAAGGGGATGCTGCTAAAACCTAGCCCTAAGCTAACCCACCTCACCTAGCCATTCCCCCCTAAACCTCACCTAATCCTAGCCACCCTCACCCAAAACCACCTAACCATACCTAGCCGACCTCACCTAGCTCACCCCACCTAACTAGACCACCTAGACCCTAGCTAGACTAAACCTAATCCCACCTTAACCCACCTAATTAGACCCTAATCCTAAAATCCCAGCCACCCTAACCGACCTACCCAAACCACCCACCTAGCCGACCTACCCAAACCACCCCACCCCAGCCCACAAAATCCTAAATATCTACCCCAAAACCGCCCTAACCGACCCCTGCCCATGCCTATAAAAACCCCCCCTTTGGGGCGGGTTTTAGGCCATCTATCTTGGGCAGCTCTAGGCCCTCTCTCTCCTCTCTCACCTGCCCTCTCTCTCACCCATTTCACTCCATTACCCCCATGTAAACACCCCAAATCTTCTATTTTTCAAAAACTCTCAAAACACCAAAAAGCTCGTTTGAGCCAAAACGACGACCTGTTTTGAAATGTGAAAACAGGTACAGAAGGCAAAAGAAGACCCTAGGCCCGAAGAGGATTCAAGCCCAGAGCTTCAGAAGCCACTCCCTGATAAAAAAACAAAAGAAAGCAGAGCCCATTTGATGAAAAGCTCAACGGAGTCCAGAACGGCAAGACGAAGTCCGGACGACAAAGTTGGGGAAAACCCAGCACCAGACGGAGCGCTGATGAAGCCAGTGCCCGCACAGATCGTTCGCCTCGAGAAGCCAAGAAGGACTGTCCGAAGAAATTTTGATTTGGATCTGGACCATATATATCCAGATCCAAATCCATGTAATGAATAGTGTTTGGATTTGGGCCAATCCAAATAGTGTTTGGGTCGATCCAAATAGTGTTTGGATTTGGATTGGATCCAAATAGTGTTTGGATTGGATCGGATCTGGATCAAAATATCCAGATCCGTATCCATAAAATATTGGGTTTGGATCGGATACAGATCTCAAAATATCCGAGATCCAATATCCAGATCCAAATAGTGTTTGGATTTGGGTATGGATCCAAACCCCAAACCCAAACCCAAATCCAAGACCCACCTCAAATCTCTATAAATAGAGGTGAGGGGGTCCATGTAAAGGGTTCATGCAAATATTTGGGAGGAGAGAGAGGGAGTGATAGACCTAGCCATGTGGGCTCATTGGGTGAGGTGGGTTCAAGCCATGTGGGCTAAGTGGGTCTAGACCAAGGGGCTGCAACCAAGGTGGGCTGGACCAAGTGGCTGCAACCGTGGAGACGTGGGCTCAAGCCATGAAGGACCGGCTCCAAGAGGTAAACCTAACCCCAACCTAGCCTAGGTTCGAACCTACCTAACCCTAACTGAACCAACCTAACCCTAACTAGACCTAACCTAACCCCAACCGCCTCAAACCATCCCTAACAAACCCCAACAACTTCACCCCGGCCGGCCGTGAGCAAACAGCGCCTACCGCGCACCCCTTCTGCTGCCGCGCGCCCCTGTTGCCTGCCGCGCCACGCGCCACAGCGCCCCCCGCAGCACACCGCGCCCTGCTGCCTGCCGCGCGCCCCCTCGCCTGCCTGCACGCCGCGCGCCCCCTCGCCTGCCTGCACGCCCCGCGTCGCAGCGCGTCCTGCGCCACAGCGCGCCCCGCGCCACTGCAGCCACGTCAGGCGCCCGTCTGCTGCGCCAGGCGCCCAACAGCCGCGCCAGCCACCCGACCACCTCCCTACTGATTTGATCACCCCCCCTGCTGACCTAACCTTCACCCTGGCCGTGACCTGTACCCTAGGACAGACCCTAGGACAGACCCTACACAGCCCCCGTCTTGGCCGAACCTTAGTTCCCCTAAGACCCTAATCGTGCCCCATAGAACCTCCCTCAAAGCCACCTAGGATAACCCCCTCTTGGCTGCCCAAGGTGAACCGTGAGCCCACGTGCAAGCAAGTTGAACATGGACCAGCTATTTGTAAGTGTCTAAACTTGGTCTATTACATTAACTTGCTTTATATTCAATTAAATTTTGATACGGGGTTGTAGTAAAGGAGCTTCGTCTCCCCCCGATTGTAATAACGTGGTTTGACACACCCACACACATGTGCACTTGAGCCTTTCCGCTCTTAGTCGTACACTTTTTGCACACACACGGGCCTAACAAGCCCTTAATATATAGTTATATTTATATATTTTAAGTCAAGGGGGTTTTTAATTAAGTCGTGTGTGTTGTCTTTCCATTTTCCACACGCACACACATTGAGCCTTCGCTCTTACTCCCAAGACCTTAGTAAAGGCCTTATTG
This sequence comes from Brasenia schreberi, assembly GCA_036023115.1. Classification (NCBI taxonomy): domain Eukaryota; kingdom Viridiplantae; phylum Streptophyta; class Magnoliopsida; order Nymphaeales; family Cabombaceae; genus Brasenia; species Brasenia schreberi. Next base: position 20,114,698 of record JAYKKT010000072.1, read on the forward strand.
CAGTTATATTTGGGTTTCATTTATGTCGTGTGCGTAGTACTTCAATTCTACACTCACACACATTGAGCTTTCGCTCTTACTCCCAAGACCTTAGTCAAGGCATACTGCAATTTATATTTGGGTTTCATTTCATGTCGTGTGTGTAAGTCTTTCAATTCAAGCACGCACACACATTGAGCCTTCGCTCTTATTTACAAGACCCAAGTAAGGGCCCCTACATATACTCTATATAAAGTATTTTCTTTCGGCTACGTCTTTAAGATTCGGGTTTTAAGGTTCAAGTCGTGTGCGTTGTCTTTCAATATATACACGACACACACTTACACAATTGAGCCTTTCCGCTCTTAAGATATAGCCATATTTCCCCTTCCGCTATTTACTTTACAAGTCATTTCCCTTCGGCTATTTATTTTACAAGTCATTTCCCTTCGGCATTGTCTTTTAATTTCGGGTTTTCCCTTTGGAGTAGCGTGAGTTTGCATTGCATCTACGCCATACCACGAGGTAGGACGCATATTGCATCGAAGCAAGCCCCGTACTCCCGCTCAAATTCGCCCCATGTAGTGGAGTGTTCATAACACACACCTAGGTGGCCCATAAAGGGATAAAAAGAAAGACTTAGGCACGTGCAAATCCACGTGATCTAAAATCTGAGAATCGTACAAACCCGAATCAAATCGTGCAAGACTTAGGGTCGTCCAACCCTTACAAAGTCAAAATCGCCCAAATGCATGGTTTTCAAAAGGTTTTAAAACACTTCTTCATTCAAAATATATTTTGAGTTAAACTTGTTTCAAAACGAAGTCTCTAAGCGTACAGACTGACCCTTGCGCATCGGTGCAAGAAGGCCTGCGACGTAAAAATCCCGCTTGCCTACAATCGCCTTTCAAAAGTCAGATTGTTTTCAAAACATACTTTGCTAGTTAAAGTAAACTAGCTGGCACGCCCATAAAGCGAAGTAGATTGCGAAAAGGTTCACTTCAGGCCTAAGAACCCGTAAGTGAAAATTTTCGGTGTCTACACCCCACCAGCTGCGCCACCATCCACCGTCGCTCCACCCTGCTTCACTTCCACTCGACTGCCACCTGCACTTCACACCCGATTGCACCTTTCCAACCGGCTGCCACCTTCTTCCAACTGCCACCTCCTTCCACCACCACAGCAACCACCTCCGGTTAGTACCCCCATCTCAGCCCTATCTAACCTCCCTTCCACCCCTCTCTTACGCCGCCACACCTTCCATCACCCGCCACCACTCCTGCACCCTAAGCCTCTCCCTTGCACCCGACCACTTCACACCTTACATCCCCACCTTCCCTTAGCCGTCCAATTCCAAGCCCTTAGCTAAGCCTTTCCCCTTTACCTTCCACCACTTAGCTAGCCCTTAACCTGCCACAACATCACCTAACCTCCCCACTTGCTGCATTACCATCCGGCTTTTATCAACACACTTCATTCGGCTAAGACCCTACTTGGCGCCCACCCGCATCCAAGGAGCTCCCCTTCGGCTGTCCAGGGTGACTCACATAGGCCAAAGCCAAGCAAGTCATACCCGGACCAGCTATACGTAAGTGCCTAACTCGGTCCTTGTTATGAACTTGCTTATGTTTAATTAAATTTGATACGGGGTTGTAATAATGGAGCGTTGTCTCCCCCCGCTTGTAATAATGTGGTTTGGCACACCCACACACACGTGCACTTGAGCCTATTCCTCTCTTAGCTGCACACAATTATAGCACACACACGGGCCTAATCAGCCCTTAAGATATAGTTATACCTATATGTTTTAAGTTGCATGAGTTTTAATTAAGTTGTGTGTGTTGTATTTCAATTTCCACACTCACACACATTGAGCTTTCGCTCTTATTCCCAAGACCCTAGTAAGGGCCGTATTGCAATTTCCCTTGGGCGTTTTAATTCAAGTTGTGTACGTGGTATTTTAATTCTACACTCACACACATTGAGCTTTCGCTCTTACTCCCAAGACCTTAGTAAAGGCCTTATTGCAATTTCGTTTTGGGTGTTTTACTTCAAGTTGTGTGCGTAGCATTTCAATTCTACACTCACACACATTGAGCTTTCGCTCTTACTCCCAAGACCTTAGTCAAGGCTTATTGCAATTATATTTGGGTTTCATTACAAGTCGTGTGAGTTGTCTTTCAATATACACACAACACCCACGCACACGTTGGCGACCTTCGGGCCCATATATATTATAATTATTTTACTTCGGCTATGTCTTTTAGATTTGGGTTTTAAGGTTCAGCAGTGTGCGTAGTCTTGACATATATACACGACACACACTTGCACAATTGAGCCTTTCTGCTCTTAAAATATAGCCATATTTCCCTTTTTGCAATTTCTCTTTTGCAATTTACATTAAGTCATTTCCCTTCCGCATTGTCTTTCAATTTGGGTTTTCCCTTTGGAGTTGTGTGAGTTTGCATTGCATATACGCCATACCACGAGTTAGGACGCATATTGCATCAAAGCAAGCCCCACACTCCCGCTCAAAAATCACCCAACTTAGGTCACTTGCACACACACCTAGTTGGCCATAAAAAGATAAAAAGAAAGACATAGGCACGTGGAAATCCCACGTGTAATAAAATTTGCAATCGTAAATACAAAGCCCAAACGCTTAGGGTATTTCTCAAAGAGGTTTAATTAAACGACTTTGCCAAGCATACAGACTGACCCTTGCGCATCGGTGCAAGAAGGTCTGCGACGAAAAGAGCTCACTTGCTCACAGTCGCCCCGATAGAAGTCAGATTTCAAAAACTTTCTTCGCTAGCTTAAGCAAGCTAGCTGACACGCCCTTTTTGCTAAAATACGACTTAGACACACGAAAAGGTTCACTTCGGGCCTAAGAATCAGAAGTGAGGATTTTTCGTGTCTACACCTAGTAAGGGCCATATTGCAATTATATTTGGGTTTTACATTGCAAGTCATGTGAGTTGTCTTTACATATACACACAACACCCACACACACGTTGGCGACCTTCGGGCCCATATATATTATAAGTATTTACCTTCCTCTATGTCTTTAAGATTTGGGTTTTAAGGTTCAACTGTGTGAGTAGTCTTTCCATATATACACTACACACACTTGCACAATTGAGCCTTTTCGCTCTTAAGATATAGCCATATTTCCCTTTTACAATTTACATTAAGTCATTTCCCTTAAGCATTGTCTTTCAATTCGGGTTTTCCCTTTGGAGTTGTGTGAGTTTGCATTGCATATTCGCCATACCATGAGTTAGGATGCATATTGCATCAAAGCAAGCCCCACATTCCCGTGCAAAAATCACCCAACTTAGGTCACTTGCACACACACCTAGTTGGCCCTAAAAAGCATAAAAAGAAAGACATAGGCACGTGCAAATCCTACATGAAATAAAACTTGCAATCATACAAACAAAGCCCAAACACTTTGGGTATTTTTTAAAGAGGTTTGTTTAAAACGACTTTGCCAAGCGTACAGACTGACCCTTGCGCACCGGTGCAAGAAGGTCTACGACAAAAAGAGCTCACTTGCTCACAGTCGCCCCGATAGAGTCAGATTTCAAAACTTTCTTCGCTAGCTTGAGTAAGCTAGCTGGCACGCCCTTGTTATAAAAATGACTTAGACACACGAAAAGGTTCACTTTGGGCCTAAGAACCAGAAGTGGGAATTTTTTGTGTCTACAGGATTGGCACGCCTGGTGGGACCTGGGCCTTGTGCAGAGTCAGTTCATGTAGAAAAACCTCATGAAAATTTTTTCAAAGAAAGTGTTTTAACCTTGTTTGTTCATTTCACATTTAGGATTTTGAAAAACATTGAAGCATGTCGAGTCCAGGCTCCCAAGAGGTATCTAGCCACGGCTCATGCGCATCAAGTTCTCACTCTAGGAGGTTTTCAAAAAGACAAAACAAGATAGAAGAGATTGAGGACTTGAGAAGGGATTTCGAGGCCAAGAACGCCGCTCTTAGCCAAGATGCTGAAGTAGGCGATTCATGTTCGTCAAACGATGAACCAAAGGCCAAGAAAAAGTTTGAAAAACCTCACAAACATAAAGAGACTTTCGCAATGGAAGGTAACCAATACCACGAGTCCTTCACACATAAGGACCATAAAGCCCTTCAGCAGCTGCTGAGAGGGCAAAATAAAGAGAAAAGAAGTTATGCCCTGTCTGATTTCTTGCCTGTGGACTATGAAATAGACAATGACGATGAAATACCGAACTTCCATCGGTATGATGGCATGGGAGACCCTAGGTCTCACTTGCAGCTTTTCTCTCGTCGAGCCCATAAGAAAAAGAAGGACTCGATGAAGTGGGTGTATTGGTTCCCTTTGTCCCTCAAGGGCACAGCTTCCTACGATCTTAGCCAGTTCGCAACTTTTGAAGAGTTAGCGAACTGCTTTATGTAGAGATTCTCGCATAACGTAGAAGTCACGTCGACTTTAAACACCTTGAGGGATACAAAACAAGGTGTGAACGAGGACGGACATACGTTCATCGTTCGTTGGAGGTCTCTCCTAGGTCAAGTGCGAGAGCCAATATTTGAAGGATGTGTAGTCATGCTCATCCTAGATAATTTTAAAAACGAGTTGAAAACCCTTCTCTTGCTTCACGAAATCTCAACTTTTCATAAGTTAATAAAGAAAGCATCTCTTTTTGAAACAAATTTGAAAAAGGGGGTGTATGATCACTTATGGAAACGAAATGCAATTTCGAAAACTCACTTTGAGAAGCTTGTAAACACCCCAAATCTTCTATATTTCAAAAACTCTCGAAAACACCGAAAAGCTCGTTTGAGCCAAGACGACAACCTGTTTTAAAATGTGAAAACAGGTACAAAAGGCAAAAGGAGACCCTAGGCCCAAAGAGGATTCAAGCCCACAACTTCAGAAGCCACTCGCTGATAAAAAACAAGAGAAAACAGAGCCCGTTTGAAGAAAAGCTCAAAATCAAGCAAAACGGAGTCAAGAACGGCGAGACGGAGTCCGGACGACAAAGTTGGGGAAAACCCAGCACCAGACGGAGCGTTGATGAAGCCAGTGCCTGCACAGATCGTTCGCCATGAGAAGCCAAGAAGGACTGTTCAAACAAATTTTGATTTGGATCTGGACCATAAATATCCAGATCCAAATCCATGTAATGAATAGTGTTTGGATTTGGGCCAATCCAAATAGTGTTTGGGTCAATCCAAATAGTGTTTGGATTTGGATTGGATCCAAATAGTGTTTGGATTGGATCAGATCCAGACCAAAATATCCAGATTCGCATCCATAAAAATATTGGGTTTGGATCGGATACAGATCTCAAAATATCCGAGATCCAATATCTAGATCCAAATATTGTTTGGATTTGGGTCTGGATCCAAATCCCAAATCCAAGACCCACCTCAAATGTCTATAAATAGAGGTGAGGGGGTCCATGTAAAGGGTTCATGCAAATATTTGGGAGGAGAGAGAGGGAGTGATAGACCTAGCCATGTGGGCTCATTGGGTGAGGTGGGTTCAAGCCATGTGGGCTAAGTGGGTCTAGACTAAGGGGCTGCAACCAAGGTGGGCTGGACCAAGAGGCTGCAACCGTGGAGACGTGGTTTCAAGCTAAGAAGGACCGGCTCCAAGAGGTAAACCTAACCCCCAACCTAGCCTAGGTTCGAACCTACCTAACCCCCAACTGAACCTAACCCCAACTGAACCTAACCCTAACTGAACCCTAACTAGACCTAACCTAACCCCAACCGCCTCAAAATATCCCCCAAACCACGAACCGAAACCCCCGGCCGCACCAGCCGCTACCCGCTTCCCCCCGGGCGCCTGTCGCGTGCCCTGCGTCTTGTCAGCGCCTCCCTGCGCGCTACCTGAACCCCCAACGCACCCAGCGTGTCGTCCCGCGCCACTCTGCGGCACCCCCTCCTAGCGCCAGACACCCGACGCGCACAGCACCCAGCGCCAGGCGACCCGATTGCCGCGCCCTATGCCAGGTGCCCGACGCCTTCCTACCAACCTGACCACCCCCCTGCCGACCTCACCTGCACCTTGGCCGTGACCTGCACCCTAGGACAAACCCTACACAGCCCCGTCTTGGCAAAACCTAAGCTCCCCTATGGCCCTAACCGTGACCCATAGAACCTCCCTCAAAGCCACTTAGGATAACCCCTCTTGGCTGCCCAAGGTGAACCGTGAACCCAAGTGCAAGCAAGTTGAACATGGACCAGCTATTTGTAAGTGTCTAAACTTGGTCTATTACATTCACTTGCTTTATATTCAATTAAATTTTGATACGGGGTTGTAGTAAAGGAGCTTTGTCTCCCCCCGATTGTAATAACGTGGTTTGACACACCCACACACACGTGCACTTGAGCCTTTCCGCTCTTAGTTGCACACTTTTGCATATACACACGGGCCTTGACTGCCCCTAAGATATAGCCTTATTTATATATATTCGGTTGCGTGGGTTTATATTCAAGTTGTGTGTGTTGTCTTTCAATTCCACACTCACACACATTGAGCTTTCGCTCTTACTCCCAAGACCTTAGTCAAGGCCTATTGCAATTATATTTGGGTTTCATTTAAGTCGTGTGCCTAGTATTTCAATTCTACACTCACACACATTGAGCTTTCTCTCTTACTCCCAAGACCTTAGTCAAGGCCATATTGCAATTATATTTGGGTTTCATTTAAGTCGCGTGAGTTGTCTTTCAATATACACACAACACCCACACACACGTTGGCGACCCTCGGGCCCATATATATTATAAGTATTTTCCTTCGGCTATGTCTTTTAGATTTCGGTTTTAAGGTTCAGCTGTGTGCGTAGTCTTTCCATATATACACGACACACACTTGCATAATTGAGCCTTTCCGCTCTTAAGATATAGCCATATTTCCCTTTTGCAATTTACATTACGCAATTTCCCTTAAGCATTGTCTTTCAATTTCGGCTTTTCCCTTGGAGTTGTGTGAGTAGCATTGTATACTCGCCATACTCGAGCTAGAGTGCATACCTGCATCAAAGCAAACCCCAAATCAATCGTGAAAACACGCCAAGACTTAGGCTATTTCGATGCACAAACATCATGCCTAAGTAGATTAAAATTTGAAAGACTTATCGTCCAACCCTTGTAAAATCAAAATCGCCCAAAGTGCATGGTTTTCAAAAGGTTTTAAAACACTTCTTCATTCAAAATATATTTTGAGTTAAACTTGTTTCAAAACGAAGTCTCTAAGCGTACAGATTGACCCTTGCGCATCGGTGCAAGAAGGTATGCGACGTAAAAATCCCGCTTACCTACAATCGCCTTTTAAAAGTCAGATTATTTCAAAATATACTTTGCTAGTTAAAGTAAACTAGCTGGCACGCCCATAAAGTGAAGTAGATTGCGAAAAGGTTCACTTCAGGCCTAAGAACCCGTAAGTGAAAATTTTCGGTGTCTACAAAGCCCAACACTTATGGGCTACCCACCGCGGATAAAGGGGCAAAACCCCACAAAATCGCCAATGTCCGGGTGGATCCAAGCCCGGCAAGTGCTTCAAAAAATTTTGAAAAGATAGAAAATAAAAAGGAGAGGAGTTTTCAAAAACCCTTCGAAAGATGGGAGTACACTCCACTGGGGCAACCTGTATCGGAGGTCCTAGACCTCCTACTTGCCCAAGGCATGATTGAACTCCCTGAGATTCCCGAGGGAGTCACTATGAAGGGGGGATTTTTAAACAAATTCTGCAAGTATCATCGGCTCAAAGGCCATGATACAAGGCGGTGTTTCTCCCTCCCAAATAAAATTAAGAACTTAATAGCAGAAGGCTGGCTCCAGGTCACTGAAGAACCTGAGCCTACCCAAGCTATCTTCAAAGAACCCTTCCCAAAGCATGCAAGTACCAATGGGAAGGGAAAAGAGGTATGTGCTCTCATGATTTCGAAGAGTCTAGCGCATGCATGTGAGTCTGGTTTGTCTACTTGTGCATCTACGCTCATACTTTATAAAAAACCCGCCCAAGTAGTCATCCGTGGACCACCAAGAGTTCCGTCCCCGGTTAAACTAGTTTTAACAATTCAAGGTGCTCCAAATCTCTCGATTAGAGCCATGTTAAGTGCGAAACCTAGGTTGATCGTGGGGGAGGTGACAAGGTCCAGGAGGATCTACCAACCCCCACATCTACAAAGTGCTAAAAAGGTGGTCAGTGTGCCTGGCCCCTCAAAAGCATGTATTCCTAGAGTTCCGCCGACAACGGACAAAGGAAATGTCGTTTTAAAGGTATATGATTTTGAAAACCATCTTTCAAAGATTCCTATCAACATGTCCATCCTAGAGCTAATACAAACTTCGCCTAGGCATAGAGTAGTGTTAGAGAAAATTCTAGAAAGAGCAAAGGTTAGTTCGAACATTACCCCTGAAACTTTGTCCAAACAAGTGGCCTCCATAGGAGCAAAAATGCCCATCGTATTCTCAGAAGACGATGTAGAAAGACCCTACGAGTCCCATAACTAGGCCCTACACATCGAGGTGGTTCTGAATAACCACTCTCTGGATAGGTGCCTTGTCGATGGGGGAGGAGGGCTTTGTAAACACCCTGAAATCCCACGATCTTCTCAAATAACCTGGTTTTGTAAAAGCAGCCCCAAAGGGCTATTTTGAGTCTAGAAACCCAGGAGCCTTCCAGACAAAATCCTGTACATATGTTTAAACCCTATATGCTTTTAAATATGTATAATATAGTTTTAAAAGACGTTTTAAAACCCCACAAAGTGGCTTGGCCTGATGAAAGCAGGACCAGAAGAGCTAAAGAGAGCCCGGAACTGGAGCACATATCGAGCCCGGCACAACAACTCTCGTGTTAGATTCATCCCCAGGATCTCGAACGTCCAAGTCCCTGTTATCAACAAAAATCATTTGAAATCATCTCCGGAAGGTGAAAACAGGAGCGGACGACCATGTTGGCGAAGACCCAACGCAAGATGGAGTACTAATGCTGTCAGACCCCGCACAAACCGTTCATTTCGAACATACCCTGAAGGAGTTAGAATTCAGTTTGGATTGGATTTGGACCATATATATCCATATCCCAATCCAAACGTATATGTGGATTTGGATTTGGATTTGGATCCAGAGATCCAATCCAATATCCACATCCATGGCCCACATCACCTTCTCATAAATGGAGGTGGGGCCCACTTGAAATTCATGTGGGATTGTAGGCATGAGAGAGAATGGGGAGGATTAAGTATGAGGGAAGTGTATTAAGCTTGACTTGTGTGTCAAGTTTCGGGTTAATCATGTGGGTTAGCCTAATTAGTGTGGGTTTAAGATTGTATGAACCTACACCTAACCTAGTGTTGCACCAACATGATGCAATTAAGTCCATGGGATATGCAAAGGGATGCTCCTAACCCAATCCTAAGCCAAAACCCTTAATCCTAGCCATTTGCCCTAATCCCGGCCTAATCCCAACCTAATCACCTAACCTACTTCCCTAATCCTAGCCTAATCCCAACCTAATCACCTAACCCACCTCCCTAATCCTTCCCTAAACCTAGCCTAATTCCCTTAATCCCAACCTAATCCTAGCCTAAACACCTAACCCACCTCACTAAACCTCACCCTAAAACCAACCCACCTAGCTAAGCCCTAAACCACTAAACCACCCCACCTAAACCCTAGCACACCAACCACCTAAACTAAATATTTGGCCCCCCCTAAATATCTAGCCCACCTTATCACCACACCACCACCACTAACCACTAAACCACCCCTTCAAAACCAACCCAACCGACCTCTTGAAAATCCTATAAAAACCCCCCTAGCGGGCAGGTTTTTCAGCTTTTTCCCAGCCACCTTAGGCTAGCCGAGCCCTTCCTCTCCTCTCTCACTCTTTGCTCTCTTCTCTCACCTGCTCCATCACCACCTCCCAGCCTACACCACTCCACGCCACCGTCACCTCCCGACCAGCTCCCTGCCTTGACACCCGGCTACACCCACCTTCCACCTGGCTGCATCCACTTCTTCCACCTGGCTACATCCACTCCTTCCACCCGACTGCCTTCCTTGAATTACAACAATGTTTGAAAGCCAATTAGAATATGCAATGGGTTTTATAAAACCAACTTTCAGAAGATCTTCTGAACCCTCTTTCACTTGAGAATGTACGTTCGGATGGATCTTTTGAACCCCATGGGGCACGTACTGCTATACAGTCATGCCCTTTGGATTGAGAAATGCCGGCGCAACATACCAAAGAGCCATGACCATGATCTTCCATGATCAGATTCATGAGCTCGTAGAAGTGTATGTGGATGATCTCTTGGCAAAATCCAAAACTCGATGCACTCACATCGAATGTTTACAAAAGATTTTCGAAAGGCTTAGACTTTACAAAGTAAAGCTAAACCCTCAGAAATGTGTATTCGTAGTAGAGTCCGGAAAGCTTCTAGGCTTTATGGTGAGCCAAAGGGATATAGAAGTCGACCCCTCTAAGTGTTGAGCCATCATAGACATGGCTCCACCCTCCAATCTCACACAAATTCGTAGCCTCCAGGGTCGATTACAATCCATTCGCCGGTTTATATCAAACTTGGCGACTAGATGGGAACCCTTCAACAAACTGTTGAGGAAGGGCATGAAATTTTTATGGGATGATGACTGCCAAAAGTCTTTCGAAAGACTAAAGGCATACCTAGTTAATCTCCCTGTTTTGAATCCTCCAAAGCAAGGAAAACCTCTTTTGCTTTACATTTCCGTGCATACGAATGCCTTGGGAGCATTGTTAGCTCAATACGGGGATGACACCCATAAGGAGTATGCCATCTATTATATTTCGAAAACTCTCTTGGCTTACGAAAGGAATTATCAAGCCATGGAGAAGACGTGCTTGGCTCTAGTTTGGGCCTGCCAGAAGTTTCGACACTATTTCCTAGATCATGAGATCTGGATAGTGTCCAAGCTTGATCCAATCAAGCAATTGTTCGAAAAACCCATTCTCACTGGTAGATTGGGCAAATGGCAACTGTAGACGCGTGAAAATCCCCACGCCTCTTCGCCTTTTCTGGGCTTGGAGTGGATCCTCTCGTGCGTCTAAGGCCTATTTATGTAAACAGGGCATGCCAGCTAGCTTACCTAAGCTAGCAAAGATATATTTTAAACTGACTTCTAATCATGGCGACTGTGAGCAAGTGAGCTCTTGTCGTCGCAGACCTTCTTGCACCGATGCGCAAGGGTCAGTCTGTACGCTTTGCAAAAATAGAGTTTTTGGGATAGAAAAGCCTACGAAGCGGTTCAAGTTGTCTAATTCGGGTCTTTTAGATGTGATTGCAGATTTTAGATCACGTGGGTTTGCACGTGCCTAAGTCTTTCCTTTTATCCCTTCATGGGCCACCTAGTTTGTGTGTTATGAACACTCCACTACATAGGCGAATTTGAGCGGGGCTTGCTTTGATGCAATATGCGTCCTACCTCGTGGTATGGCGTAGATGCAATGCAAACTCACGCTACTCCAAAGGGAAAACCCGAATGTAAAGACAATGCCGAAGGGAAATAACCGAAGGGAAATGACTTGTAATGTAAATGCCGAAGGGAGATATGTATATAGAGTATGTATATGGGCCCTTACTCGGGTCTTGCAAATAAGAGCGAAGGCTCAATGTGGGTGCGTGCTTGAATTGAAAGACTTACACACATGACATGAAATTAAACCCAAATATAACTTGCAGTATGGCCTTGACTAAGGTCTTGAGAATAAGAGTGAAAGCTCAATGTGTGTGAGTGCTTGAATTGAAGTACTACGCACACAACATGAAATTAAACCCAAATAGTATAACATGGCCCTTACTTGGGTCTTTCAAATAAGAGCGAAGGCTCAATGTGTGTGAGTGCTTGAATTGAAAGACTTACACACACGACATGAAATGAAAACCCAAATAGTATAGGTCGGCCCTTACTTGGGTCTTTCAAATAAGAGCGAAGGCTCAATGTGTGTGAGTGCTTGAATTGAAAGACTTACACACACGACATGAAAGGAAAACCCAAATAGTATAGGTCGGCCCTTACTTGGGTCTTTCAAATAAGAGCGAAGGCTCAATGTGTGTGAGTGCTTGAATTGAAAGACAACGCACCCAACTTAAGCAAAACCCTACAACAAATTAAAGTATATATATGTATATGTATATTAGGGGCTGATTAGGCCCGTGTGTGTTCAAAATCGTGCACAACTAAGAGAGTGCACGTGTGTGGGTGTGCCAAGCCACGTTATTACAAGCGGGGGGAGACTATGCTCCGTTATTACAACCCCGTATCGAATTGAATCTCAAGCAAGTATACAACTAAAGACCGAGTTAGGAACTTACTAATAGCTGGTCCGAAGATGCCTTGCTTGAGCGTGGCTTGACCTTCGCCTTGGGCTGCAAAAGGGAGCTCCGTGAGGTTGAACGGCAAGGGGTGTTGGCCGGGTGCCTTGAAGGTGGCCGGCTGCTAGCAAGGGTGCCGCCTTGACGTGTGGGATTTAAGGGGCTAAGGAGGGTCACTAGGATAGGGTTTAGTTTTAAGGTAGGTTGTGCAAAGGGTGAACCTAAGGGAAGGTCTAACAGATCACCTAAGGTTGGCGGGTTGCTAGGGTGGGTGAATGGAATCACAGCTGGTTGGGGGTGGCCGACTAGGAGGACTTGATGGTGGCGGGCTGCTAGAGTGGCTAGGAGTGGTGTAAGGGAAGGGAACTAGCTAGGAGATGGGGCCAGGTGGTAGTGGGTGTAGTAGGTGTATTGGGGTGATATGGGCAGGTCTTAGGGAGTCGGATAGGGTGGCCAAATGGAGCTAAGGTGTCTAGGTGGTGGCGGGTAGTTAGGGTGATTATGGGCCTGGCCGAGGGGGAGTGGTGGCAGCTAGTGGCTGGCCTTAGGTTGATATGGTAGTGGGTTAGGTGGCTGAGAGTGGAGAGGGAGTGAAGAAGGAGTAAGGTGGAGTGTAGGGTACTAACCGAGTGAAGGGGTGGTGGCGGATGGAAGGGGAGCAGCCGGATGGTTGGGATGCGCAGGATGGAGTTCGGCCGGGTGATGGTGGTGGTGGTGCTCGGCTGGGAGGTAGTGGCGGATGTGGTGGTTGGACGTGGGGTAGGTGGAGAATCGGCTGAGCGGGAAAGGGGAGGACCCGGCTGGTGGAAGAGGGCTTCTAGATGGGAAAACCTGCCCCCAAGGGGGGGGGTTTATATAGGGCTGGGCTAGGTCGGTTAGGGCTGGTTTTGGGGTAGTGGTTAGGTGGTTTAGGTAGGGTGGTATGGTGATAAGGTGGGCTGGAAAGGGTAGGGCCAGATATTTCAAATACAAGTGGTTTGGGTAGGTTGTGGGCTAGGGGTGGTTTAGAGGTTTAGGGTTTAGCTAGGTGGGTTGGTTCTAGGGTGAGGTTTAGTGAGGTAGGTTAGGTGATTAGGCTAGGATTAGGCTAGGTTTAGGGAAATTAACTTAGGTTTAGGGAAGGATTAGGGAAGTTGGTTAGGTGATTAGGTTGGGATTAGGCCGGGATTAGGGAAGTGGGTTAGGTGATTAGGCTCAGATTAGGGCCGGATTAGGGTGGAAGGCTAGGATTAGGTGTTTTTGGTTAGGTTTAGGTGAAGGAGCTCCCTTTGCATGGCCCATAGACCCTAATCATATCATGTTGGTGCAACCTAGGTTAGGTTTCGGCTAATTACAAGCTTAAACCCACTTAACTAGGCTAACCCACATGATTAACCCCAAACTTGACACACAAGTCAAGCTTAATTACAACACACACTTGATCTTATCCACCCCCACTCTCTCTCATGCCCATAATCCCACGTGAAATTCAAGTGGGCCCCACCTCCATTTATGAGAAGGTGATGTGGGCCATGGATATGGATATTGGATTGGATTTTTGAATCCAAATCCAAATCCAAGTACATACATGGGTTTGGATTGGGATCTGGATATATATGGTCCAGATCCGATCCAAACTGAACTCTGACTCCTTCGAGTTGTGTTCGAAACGAACGGTTTGTGCGGGGCCTGACAGCATCAATACTCCGTCTGCGTTGGGTCTTCGCCAACATGATCGTCCGCCTCTGTTTTCGCCTTCTGGAGATGACTTCAAACAATGTTTCGATGATAACAGGGTCTTGGACGTTCGAGATCCTGGGGGTGTGGATTTGATACGAGAGTTGCTGTGCCGGGCTCGACATGTGCTCCGGTTCCGGGCTCTCCTTAGCTTTCCTGGTCCTGTCTGGATTAGGCCAAGCTGCTTTGGGGTTTCAAAACATGTTTTTAAAAAGGTTTTAAAAGCCATATTGTATATTTTTGAAATACAGAGTTCAAAACATATGTACAGGGTTGTCTGGAAGGCTCCTGGGTTTCCAGACTCAAAATGGCCCTTTGGGGCTGCTTTTACAAAACCAGATGGATTTGAGAAATTCGTGGGATTTCGGGGTGTTTACAGATGCCCCTCTTTGGCCTTGTCCAAATCGATTTGGATAAGGGCAAAGATGACAAACACCCCTTTCAATGTCTCCCTAGATCTATCCACGAAGAATATGGGATCGCCCCAATCTTTTAACAAAATCTCAATTTAAAACTCTGGTAGGAGGAGATATCACGCCAAAGGGTATGCTATGGAATCTGGTCCTAAAATGGGATCATGTTTATGCAAGTGTCATGCGTGAAATGCAGATGACATGGGTGTGGTGCCAAGAGTGGCGACCTCCCAGAGACCAGATGTGGTCGAACTCTAGAGACTTATAAGGCCTACTGCTCCAAGTGAGCAAAATCCTATGCTGTTCGATGTTCGGTTTTCAAAACTTATTTACAAAAGTTATTTACAAAAGGGACAACTGTCTTGAGTCTCGATCCTAAGGATCTCGAGCTCTTTGTGTTTGCCCTTGTTTGAGTCTTAACACTCACTTATCTAGCGGAGGTTTTATAAGAAAACAAGCTATATTTCAAATTCCTATGCCTTACTCGAAACGTCGAATTCTCAAACAAGATGAAATTCAAGTAAGTAAATCCTATTTTTACTTTAGGATTCCTCGAAATGAACCATGTTTTAGCTTGGGATAAGCTAGGGATGGGAAAGAGATACCACGGTCCCTTCTGAAGCGTCCCGTGGTTTAAGGCACAGAAGGCAGAAAACTGCTCTTTTTGAGCTTTTTGGCCTCTTTTTCCTTTTTTTCCTAGAGGGTCTCCCTTTGGGAGTATTTTTTCTTTCATCCCTCTTTTTTATAAGAGAATCGATTTTTCTTTTGAATTCTGGTTTCTTTCTTTTGGAAAGATACTTTGAATGGGAAACTCCCTTTTGTTTGGGCCTTTATTTTCCTTTTGGAAATAGAAGAGAAGAGGGGAGGACTTATCCCAAGCCTACACTCAATCCATTCCAGATCAGCCTATTTAGAAATAGCACGTACTACTTGCAAGTATCTTGCTATATTGAACTAGGCCTTTCTTTGTAAGAAGAAGGATTTTGAAATGTAACCACGATTTTTGAAGACTCCACTCTTTCACAAGTGCGAATTCTCTTACTCAGGGTCACACGAGTTTGCCTTTGCACCTTATTCACATGTCTCAGGGCAGCTATCCCTAAAATTTTCGAAAATGGGGATTTAATACAAATCCTACACATGATACTTCTTTAAGTATTGAATATTGATAGGATCTGCTAAATTCCTACCTTCTACATCGATCAACCAATACGAGTTGTTCGTGGTGGTTGCTCGTACAACATAGGGTCCATCCCACTTGGGGCGCCACTTTCCAAGGGGATGTGGGCCATGATAGTGGATGATTTTCAAAACCAGATCCCCCACTTCAAAGCGGCGAGGTCTCATGTGTTTGCTATAATGTCGGGCTATCCTTTGCCGGTATGCAAGAGCATGATCCATGGCAAGGAGTCGCCTCTCATCTAGCAAATCTAGTTCGGCCATCCTAGCATGCTGAAGAGTCTCCAGGGGGAGGTCGAGTGCAATGGATGTATGGAATGAATGCAGTTGGGTATGAATGGGAAGAATGGCGTTTGTGCCATAGACCAATTCGAATGGTGTGGCATTCGTGGGAGTCCGGATGGAAGTCCTATAAGCCCATAAGGCTTCATCCAGCTTCTCGTGCCACGTCCTACCCTTCTCTAAGGTTTTCTCAATTATGCTAATGAGAGTCTTGTTTGTAGCTTCGGCTTGGCCGTTGCCTTGAGGGTAGTAGGGCGAGGAGAAGTGGTGAGTTATGCCATACGTGTTGCACAACTTAACCATCCGCTCGTTCTTGAATGGGGTGCCATTATTAGACACAAGGTCTCGTGGAACCCCAAATCGAGCCAAGATATTCCTTCGGATGAAAACCACCACATGTTGCCCCATCACATTGGTTAGGGAAATGGCCTCCACCCACTTGGAGAAATATTCCGTGGCTGCTAAAATAAAGCGATGCCCATTCGAGGCCTTTGGAAATATTGGGCCTACGATGTCAAACGCCCACATGGTAAATGGCCAGGGGCTGACCACGGAATGCAATACAGATGAAGGGATATGAATGGCGTGCCCATGCACTTGACATGGATTACACTTCTTAACATGATCGTGGCAATCCTTCTTCAGGGTGGACCAAAAATAGCCCCCTCTAAGTATTTTCATTGCCATCATGTTGGCATTAACATGACCTCCACATTCTCCATCATGGAATTCATGCATCACTGTCCTAGCCTCCTCTAGGTCGATACACCTAAGCATAATGCCGGTAAAACTTTTTTTGTATAAAACCCCACCCAGAATGGTGTATCGGGTCGAAATCTTACAGATGAATGCCTTATCCTTGGATGTGGCATCCTCGGCGAATCCCCCATTTTCTAAAATCTGTTTGATGTCATAAAACCAGGGTTTTTCAATAGACTCTGGGTTGTTTTGGCAAATATCCAAGTCATGTGTGGATGGGTGGGGCGCATGCCATATTTCCAAAGATCTGGTCCCTGAAATGGGATCGACCTTCAGGGCTGAACCCAAGGAGGAGAGAGCATTGGCGATGCCATTGTCCTCTCTTCCTACGTGTGTGAGTTTACACGATTGGAAGGACTGAACCAATCGAGTGGCCAACTCGTGATATGGAAGTAGTTTCTCATTACGTACTTGCGAAATTTTTAAAACCTGGTTTATGACAAGGAGCGAATCTCCAAAGACCTCGATGCATGATGCCCCTAGAGTTTTCGAAATTCTTAAGCCTTGTATGAGTTCTTCATACTCAACTACGTTGTTCGAACATTCGAAATCTAAGCGGACTGCTATGGGAATCTCGCTCTTTTCAGGGGAAATTAGGATGACCCCAGCACCAGCCCCTCATTGGTTTTGTGCCCCATCGAAGTGCATCTTCCATACTTGGTTTTTGAAAGAATTTGCCAAAATGCGGCTTTCAAAATGGTTTTGCAATATGCCTTCATCAGGCATTTCAATAAGAGTGGGATATGCATCCTCTAAGGGGAACTCAGCCACGTAATCTGCTAGGGCTTGCCCCTTAATGGAAATCTGGTGATGGTATTTCAGATCATACTCCATTAGAAGGAGTTGCCATTTGCCCAATCTACCCATGAGAATGGGTTTTTCGAACAAGTGCTTGATTGGATCAAGCTTGGACACTATCTAGATCTCATGATCTAGGAAATAGTGTCTGAATTTCTGGCAGGCCCAGACTAGGGCAAAGCACGTCTTCTCCATGGCTTGATAATTTCGTTCGTAAGCCAAGAGAGTTTTCGAAATGTAGTAGATGGCATACTCCTTATGGGTGTCATCCTCGTATTGAGCCAACAGGGCTCCTAAAGCATTCACATGCACGGAGATGTATAATAAAAGCGGTTTTCCTTGCTTTGGAGGGTTCAAAATGGGGGGATTAACCAAGTATGCCTTCAGTCTCTCGAAGGACTTCTAGCATTCGTCATCCCATAAGAATTTCGTGCCCTTCCTCAACAGTTTGTTGAAGGGTTCGCATCTAGTTGCCAGATTCAATATGAATTGGCGAACGGATTGTAAGCGACCTTGGAGGCTACGGATTTGGGTAAGATTGGAGGGTGGAGCCATGTCTATGATGGCTCGAACTTTAGAGGGGTCGACTTCTATTCCCCTTTGGCTCACAAGAAAGCCCAGAAGTTTTCCTGATTCTACCCCAAACACACATTTTTGAGGGTTTAGCTTTACTTTGTAAAGCCTAAGCCTTTCAAAAATCTTTTGTAAACATTCGATGTGAGTGCATCGGGTTTTGGATTTTGCCAAGATATCATCTACATACACTTCTACAAGCTCATGAATCTGATCATGGAAGATCGTGGTCATGGCTCGTTGGTATGTTGCGCTGGCATTTTTCAAACCAAAGGGCATGACTGTATAGCAGTACGTGCCCCATGGGGTTGTGAAGGCGGTCTTACCCTGATCTCGTGGGCTTAGTTTGATTTGATTATAGCCTGAATAGCCATCCATAAACGAAAACATTTCATGATTTGCAGTACTATCGACTATCAAATCTATGTTTGGTAAAGGATAATTATCCTTTGGAGTGGCTTTATTCAGGTTTCTGAAATCGATGCATATTCGAATTTTCCCATTGGTTTTTCGAACTACAACGATATTTGACAACCAATCAGAATACGCAACGGTTTTATAAATCTGGCTTTTACCAAATCTTCTAAACCCTCTTTGACTTGCGTGTGTACATTCGGGTGTATTTTCCTAAGCTTCTGCTTTATGGGTTTTACACCTGCATCTAAGGGAAGACGATGCTCGACAATGCTGGGGTCTATGCCCGGCATGTCTTCATACGTCCATGCAAACAATCTAAATAGGTTCGTAAAAATGCAATGAAGGCTAACTTTTCAGTTTCATGCAAACATGCGCCTATTTTGATGGGTTTGGGATTGGAATCATCCCCTAGGTTCACTTCTATGAAATGTCCTCCTATTGATTGGGAAGGTCTTTCAAAATCGAGAATTTTATGAAATTTTGGGAGCTCAGAAGTGGGATCTTCCTCCAGGGGATCCACTTCTGGGCTTCTGGGCTTTGATCATTCTCGTGGGCTATAGACCCGAGGGAATTTGATGCGTGGTTTTCAAAATGACCTGGTTTTGTACTTGGATTTTCAAGTGATTTCGAAAATTTTGGTCTGGCTATGCAGACGACGTTAGGCACACTGACCACCTTCTGAGCACCTTGAAGGTGCGGGGGTTGATAGATCCTCCCGGATCTAGTGACTTCCCCCACGACCAGCCTAGGGTTTGCGCTAAATTTGGCTCTAAGGATGAGTTGAGGAGAACCTTGGATTTTCAAAACTGGTTTTGCCGGGGATTCGACTTTTGGTGGCCCCCGAATGATGACTTGGGCGGGCTTCTTGTATAATACAAGAGTGGGCGCCCAAGTGGGTCGACTAGGCTCTGGTTTTTGCGCTAGTTCCTTAGAAACGGTGAGGGTACATACCTCCTTTCCTTTCCCACTGCCACTGGCATGTTTGGGAAAGGGTTCTTTGAAGATAGCTTGAGGTGGCTCAGGTTCCGCAGTGACCTGGAGTCGGCCTTCTGCTATCAAGTTCTCAATTTTATTTAAAAGGGAGAAGCAGCGTTTGGTATCATGGCCTTTGAGCCGATGATACTTTCAAAATCGGTTTAAATACCCCCCTTTGGAAGTGACTCCTTCGGGGATTTCAGGGAGTTCTATCATGCCCTGGGCAAGTAGGAGGTCTAGGACCTCCGACACAGGTTGCCCCAACGGAGTGTACTCCCATTTTTCAACCAGTTTTTGAAAATTTCGCTCCCTCTTATTTTCTAACTTTTCAAAATTTTTGGAAGTGCCCGCCACGCCTGGATCCACCCGGACATTGGCGATTTTATGGGGCTTTGCCCCTTTGTCTATCGTGGGTAGCCCGTATGTGATGGGCTTTTCCAAGCGGGTTTTGGAAACGACACTTCCTTTCCACAAGTGATCGTATGTCCCTTTTCGCAAGTTGGTTTCCAAAAGGGAGGCTTTTTTTATCAACTTATGGAAAGTTGAGATCTCATGGAGCGAGAGAAGGGTTTTTAACTCGCTTTTAAAGTTATCCAGGATGAGCATTACTGCGCATCCTTCAGATATGGGCTCTCGCACTTGGCCCAAAAGTGACCTCCATCTTATAATGAAGGCATGTACGTCTTCGTTCATGCCTTGCTTTGTATCCCTTAAGGTATTCAGAGTCGGCGTGACTTCTACCTTGTGTGCAAATCTTTGCATGAAGCAGTTCGCTAACTCTTCAAAAGTAGTGAACTGGCTTAAGTCGTAGGAAGCCAGCCATTTGGCAGCTGTGCCTTTAAGGGATAAAGGAAACCAATACACCCATTTCATCGAGTCCTTTTTCTTCTTATGGGCTCGACGCGAGAAAAGCTGCAAGTGAGACCTAGGGTCTCCCATGCCATCATACCGATGGAAGTTCGGTATTTCATCATCACTGTCTGTTTCGTAATCCATAGGAAGGAAATCAGACAGGGCGTAGCTTCTTTTCTCTTTATTCTGCCCTTTCAGCAATTGCTGTAGGGCTTTACGGTCCTTTTGCGTGAAGGACTCGTGGTATTGGTTGCCTTCCATTACGGAGGCCTCTTTGTGCTTGCGAGGTTTTTCAGATTTTTTCTTAGGCCTTTGTTCACCATTTGATGAACACGAATCGCCTACTTCAGCCTCTTGGCTGAGAGCATCGATTTTGGCCTCAAACTCCCTTCTTAGGTCCTCGATCTCATCTAGTTTTATTTTGTTTTTGAAAATCCTCCTAGAGTGAGAACTTGATGCGCATGAGCCTTGGCTCAACACTTTACTTGGATTGGATTTTGACATGTTTTTCAAGCTTTTTCAAAATGTCCTAAGTACAAGCAAAGAAAACAAGTTAAAAACAACACCTTTTTAACAAAATTTTCGCAAACTTCTAACTAAAAAAACTCGATTTTTGAAAGGCTCACGTCCCACCGGGCATGCCAATCTCTGTAGACGCGCGAAAATCCCCACGCCTCTTCGCCTTTTTTGGGCTTGGAGTGGATCCTCTCGTGCGTCTAAGGCCTATTCATATAAACAGGGCGTGCCAGCTAGCTTACCTAAGCTAGCGAAGATATATTTTAAGCTGACTTCTAATCGTGGCGACTGTGAGCAAGTGAGCTCTTGTCGTCGCAGACCTTCTTGCACCGATGCGCAAGGGTCAGTCTGTACGCTTTGCAAAAGTCGAGTTTTTGGGATAGAAAAGCCTACGAAGCGGTTCGAGGTGTCTAATTCGGGTCTTTTAGATGCGATTGCAGATTTTAGATCACGTGGGTTTGCACGTGCCTAAGTGTAAACACCCCGAAATCCCACGAATTTCTTCAAAACAACCTGGTTTTATACGAGCAGCCCCAAAGGGCCATTTTTGAGTTTGGAAACCCAGGAGCCTTCCAGACAACCCTGTACATACGTTTTGAACTCTATATTTCGAAAACATACAATATAGCTTTTAAAACCCTTTTAAAACATGTTTTGAAACCCCGAAGCAGCTTGGCCCGATCAAGACAGGACCAGGAGAGCTAAGAAGAGCCCAGAACCGGAGCACATGTCGAGCCCGGCACAGCAACTCTTGTATCTAATTCGCACCCCCAGGATCTCGAACGTCCAAGACCCTGTTCTTATCAAAATATCCTTTGAAGTCATCTCTGGAAGGCAGAAACGGAGGCGGACGACCATGTTGGCGAAGACCCAACGCAGACGGAGTACTGATGCTATCAGACCCCGCACAAATCATCCGTTTCGAACCTAGATTGAAGGAGTCAGAGTTCAGTTTGGATTGGATCTGGACCATATATATCCAGATCCCAATCCAAACCCATATGTGGATTTGGATTTGGATCCAGAGATCCAATCCAATATCCATATCCATGGCCCACATCACCTTCTCATAAATGGAGGTGGGGCCCACTTGAAATTCACGTGGGATATTGGGCATGGGAGAGAGTGGGGATGGAAAATATCAAGAGTGTTGTAATTAAGCTTGACTTGTGTGTCAAGTTTGGGTTTAATCATGTGGGTTAGCCTAATTGAGTGGGTTTAAGCTTGTAATTAGCTAAGACCTAACCTAGGGCTGCACCAACATGAGGTGGTTAAAGTCTATGGGCCATGCAAAGGGAGCTCCTTCACCTAAACCTAACCCAAAACGCCTAATCCTAGCCTAAACCCCTAATCCACCCCTAATCTGAACCTAATCACCTAACCCACTTCCCTAATCCCGTCCTAATCCCGACCTAATCACCTAACCCACTTCCCTAATCCTTCCCTAAACCTAGATTAATTTCCCTAATCCTAGCCTAAACCTAGCCTAATCACCTAACCTAGCTCACTAAACCTCACCCTAAAACCCAACCACCTAACCTAGCCCTAAACCCCTAAACCACCCCTAGCCCACAATCTACCCAAACCCCTAGTTTTCAAAATATCTGGCCCAACCCTTTCCAGCCCACCTTATCTACATACCACCCTACCTAAACCACTACCCCAAGCCCAGCCCTAACCGACCTACCCATCCCTATTTAAACCCCCCCCCTTGGGGGCGGGTTTTTCTAAGCTGGCCGCCCTCACCAATCCCAGCCGGGTCCCCTTCTTCCCCAAGTCCAGCCGAGTTCCATCACCTCCAGCTGCCCCGCCTGCTCCACCAGCACTACTTGCACCACCACCTTCTCTCTTCCATCCACCACCCTCTCCCAGCCAGATGCCACACTTGCTCTCCATCCCATCTACACCCGGCTTCTCTCTTCCATCCGCCACCTCTCCCCATCCGGTAAGCATTCCCCAACTCTCCCTAAATTCTTCTCTACTCCCTTTCCACTCCTAGCCACCTACCCTATCATCATCTCAGCCCTTTTGTCACCACCCTTTTAACTTAGCCGAACCTAACACAACCTAAACTACCGGCCACTACCTAACCATCCCATTTGCATCCGGCCAGCCATTTCTTCCACCCTATAGGACTTCCATTCGGCCTTCCCATAAACTCCCCGTTTAGGTCCACCTTCCCTAAACCCTCGACTCTCCTAGTGATCCTAAACACTCACTTGGTCCAGACCCTTTAACCCCCCACATCGAGGCGACACCCATTTGCAACCGGCCACCTTCGAGGCGCCTATCCCGCGCCCCACTTGCAGCCGGCCAGCACCCTTGGTCACCTATCCTCGCGGACCTCCCGTTTGCAGCCCAAGGCGAAGGCCAAGCCCACGCTCAAGCAAGGCCTCTACGGACCAGCTACTCGTAAGTGCCTAAACTCGGTCTTTAGTTGTATACTTGCTTGAGATTCAATTTGATACGGGGTTGTAATAACGGAGCATAGTCTCCCCCCGCTTGTAATAACGTGGCTTGGCACAACCACACACGTGCACTCTCTTAGTCGTGCACGATTTTGAACACACACGGGCCTAATCAACCCCTAATACATAAGTGTATATATATACTTTCATTTTCGAAGGGTTTTGTTTAAGTTGGGTGCGTTGTCTTTCAATTCAAGCACTCACACACATTGAGCTTTCGCTCTTATTTGAAAGACCCAAGTAAGGGCTGACCTATACTATTTGGGTTTCATTTCATGTCGTGTGAGTAAGTCTTTCAATTCAAGCACTCACACACATTGAGCTTTCGCTCTTATTTGAAAGACCCAAGTAAGGGCCGACCTATACTATTTGGGTTTCATTTCATGTCGTGTGAGTAAGTCTTTCAATTCAAGCACTCTCACACACATTGAGCCTTCGCTCTTATTTGAAAGACCCAAGTAAGGGCCGACCTATACTATTTGGGTTTCATTTCATGTCGTGTGAGTAAGTCTTTCAATTCAAGCACTTTCACACACATTGAGCCTTCGCTCTTACTCCCAAGACCTTAGTAAAGGCCTTATTGCAGTTATATTTGGGTTTCATTTATGTCGTGTGTGTAGTACTTCAATTCAAGCACTCTCACACACATTGAGCCTTCGCTCTTACTCCCAAGACCTTAGTCAAGGCCATACTGCAATTTATATTTGGGTTTAATTTCATGTCGTGTGTGTAAGTCTTTCAATTCCATCACGCACCCACATTGAGCCTTCGCTCTTATTTGCAAGACCCGAGTAAGGGCTCATATACATAATCTATATACATATCTCCCTTCGGTTATTTCCCTTCGGTTATTTCCCTTCAGTCATTTCCCTTCAGTATTGTCTTTACATTTCGGGTTTTCCCTTTGGAGTAGCATGAGTTTACATTGCATCTACGCCATACCACAAGGTAGGACGCATATTGCATCAAAGCAAGCCCCACTCGAATTCGCCCACATAGTGGAGTGTTCATAACACACAAACTAGGTGGCCCGAAAAGGGATAAAAGAAAAGACTTAGGCACGTGCAAATCCACGTGATCTAAAACATGCAATCGCATTCTAAAGACCCGAAATAGACACCTCGAACCGCTTCGTAGACTTTCTCTCCAAAAAACTCAATTTTTGCAAAGCGTACAGACTGACCCTTGCGCATCGGTGCAAGAAGGTCTGCGACGACAAGAGCTTACTTGCTCACAGTCGCCACGTTTAGAAGTCAGTATTAAATATCTTCGCTAGCTTAGGTAAGCTAGCTGGCACGCCCTGTTTGCATACATAGGCCTTAGACACATGAGAGGATCCGCTCCGAGCCCTGAAAAAGGCGAAGAGGCGGGGATTTTCGCGCGTCTACACTAAGTCTTTCCTTTTATCCCTTCATGGGCCACCTAGTTTGTGTGTTATGAACACTCCACTACATGGGCGAATTTGAGCAGGGCTTGCTTTGATGCAATATGCGTCCTACCTCGTGGTATGGCGTAGATGCAATGCAAACTCACGCTACTCCAAAGGGAAAACCCGAATGTAAAGACAATGCCGAAGGGAAATAACCGAAGGGAAATGACTTGTAATGTAAATGCCGAAGGGAGATATGTATATAGAGTATGTATATGGGCCCTTACTCGGGTCTTGCAAATAAGAGCGAAGGCTCAATGTGGGTACGTGCTTGAATTGAAAGACTTACACACACGACATGAAATTAAACCCAAATATAACTTGCAGTATGGCCTTGACCAAGGTCTTGGGAATAAGAGCAAAAGCTCAATGTGTGTGAGTGCTTGAATTGAAGTACTACGCACACAACATGAAATTAAACCCAAATAGTAGAACACGGCCCATACTTGGGTCTTTCAAATAAGAGCGAAGGCTCAATGTGTGTGAGTGCTTGACTTGAAAGACTTACACACACGACATGAAATGAAAACCCAAATAGTATAGGTCGGCCCTTACTTGGGTCTTTCAAATAAGAGCGAAGGCTCAATGTGTGTGAGTGCTTGAATTGAAAGACTTACACATACGACATGAAATGAAAACCCAAATAGTATAGGTCGGCCCTTACTTGGGTCTTTCAAATAAGAGCGAAGGCTCAATGTGTGTGAGTGCTTGAATTGAAAGACAACGCACCCAACTTAAGCAAAACCCTACAACAAATTAAAGTATATATATGTATATGTATATTAGGGGCTGATTAGGCCCGTGTGTGTTCAAAATCGTGCACAACTAAGAGAGTGCACGTGTGTGGGTGTGCCAAGCCACGTTATTATAAGCGGGGGGAGACTATGCTCCGTTATTACAACCCCGTATCGAATTGAATCTCAAGCAAGTATACAACTAAAGACCAAGTTAGGCACTTACTAATAACTGGTGCGAAGATGCCTTGCTTGAGCGTGGGCTTGGCCTTCGCCTTGGGCTGCAAAAGGGAGCTCCGGGAGGTTGAACGGCAAGGGGTGTTGGCCGGGTGCCTTGAAGGTGGCCGACTGCTAGCAAGGGTGCCGCCTTGACGTGTGGGATTTAAGGGGCTAAGGAGGGTCACTAGGATAGGGTTTAGTTTTAAGGTAGGTTGTGCAAAGGGTGAACCTAAGGGAAGGTCTAACGGATCACCTAAGGTTGGCGGGTTGCTAGGGTGGGTGAATGGAATCACAGTCAGTTGGGGGTGGCTGACTAGGAGGACTTGATGGTGGCGGGTTGCTAGAGTGGCTAGGAGTGGTGTAAGGGAAGGGAACTAGCTAGGAGATGGGGCCAGGTGGTAGTGGGTGTAGTAGGTGTATTGGGGTGATATGGGCAGGTCTTAGGGAGTTGGATAGGGTGGCCGAATGGAGCTAAGGTGTCTAGGTGGTGGTGGATGGAAGGGGAGCAGCCGGATGGTTGGGATGCGCAGGATGGAGTTCGGCCGGGTGATGGTGGTGCACGAGTTGGCCACTCGATTGGTTGAGTCATTCCAATCATGTAGACTCACACACGTAGGAAGAGAGGATAATGGCATTGCCGATGCCCTCTCCTCCTTGGGTTCAGCCCTAAAGGTTGATCCCACTTTGGGAACTCGATCCTTAGAGATATGGCATGCACCCACTCTATCCACACACGATTTGGATATTTGCCAAAATAATCCAGATTCTATTGAAAAACCTTGGTTTTATGACATCAAATGTGTTCTAGAAAATGGGGGATTCACCGAGGATGCCACATCCAAAGATAAGGCATTCATCTGAAAAATTCCTACCCGATACACCATTTTGGGTGGGGTTTTATACAAAAAAAGTTTTACCGGCATCCTACTAAGATGTGTCGATCTAGAGGAGGCTAGGATTGTTATGCATGAATTCCATGATGGAAAATGTGGAGGTCATGTTAATGCCAACATGATGGCAATGAAAATACTTAGAGCGGGCTATTTTTGGTCCATCCTGAAAAAGGATTGTCACGATCATGTTAGGAAGTGTCATCCATGTCAAGTGCATGGGCACACCATTCATATCCTCTCATCTTCATTGCATTCCGTGGTTAGCCCCTGGCCATTTACCATGTGGGCGTTTGATATTGTAGGCCCGATCTTTCCAAAGGCATCGAATGGGCATAGATTCATTTTAGCAACTGTAGATGCGGCGAAAATCCCCGCCTCTTCACCTTTTCAGGGCTTGGAGCGGATCCTCTTGTGCGTCTAAGGCCTATTTATATAAACAGGGTGTGCCAGCTAGCTTACCCAAGCTAGCGAAGATATTAAACTGACTTCTAATCGTGGCGACTATGAGCAAGTGAGCTCTTGTCGTCGCAAACCTTCTTGCACCGATGCGCAAGGGTCAGTCTGTACGCTTTGCAAAAATCGAGTTTTTGGAATAGAAAGCCTACGAAGCGGTTCGAGGTGTTTAATTCGGGTCTTTTAGATGCGATTGCAGATTTTAGATCACGTGGATTTGCACGTGCCTAAGTCTTTCCTTTTATCCCTTTATGGGCCACTTAGTTTGTGTGTTATGAACACTCCACTACATGGGCGAATTTGAGTGGGGCTTGCTTTGATGCAATATGCGTCCTACCTCGTGGTATGGCGTAGATGCAATGCAAACTCACGCTACTCCAAAGGGAAAACCCGAATGTAAAGACTGCCGAAGGGAAATGACTTGTAATGTAAATGCCGAAGGGAGATATGTATATAGAGTATGTATATGGGCCCTTACTCGGGTCTTGCAAATAAGAGCGAAGGCTCAATATGGGTGCGTGCTTGAATGGAAGGACTTACACACACGACATGAAATTAAACCCAAATATAACTTGCAGTATTGCCTTGATTAAGGTCTTGGGAATAAGAGCGAAAGCTCAATGTGTGTGAGTGCTTGAATTGAAGTACTACGCACACAACATGAAATTAAACCCAAATAGTATAACACGGCCCTTACTTGGGTCTTTCAAATAAGAGCGAAGGCTCAATGTGTGAGTGCTTGAATTGAAAGACTTACACACACGACATGAAATGAAAACCCAAATAGTATAGGTTGGCCCTTACTTGGGTCTTTCAAATAAGAGCGAAGGCTCAATGTGTGTGAGTGCTTGAATTGAAAGACTTACACACACGACATGAAATGAAAACCCAAATAGTATAGGTTGGCCCTTACTTGGGTCTTTCAAATAAGAGCGAAGGCTCAATGTGTGTGAGTGTTTGAATTGAAAGACAACACACCCAACTTAAGCAAAACCCTACAAAAATTAAAATATATGTATACAACTAAGAGAGTGCACGTGTGTGGGTGTGCCAAGCCACGTTATTACAAGCGGGGGGAGACTATGCTCCGTTATTACAACCCCGTATCGAATTAAATCTTAAGCAAGTATACAACTAAGGACCGAGTTAGGCACTTACTAATAGCTGGTCCGAAGAAGCCTTGCTTGAGCGTGGGCTTGGCCTTCGCCTTGGGCTGCAAAAGGGAGCTTCGCGAGGTTGAACGGCAGGGGAAAGTGCTGGCCGAATGTCCTTGGTGCGCGGAAGTGGCGCCTTGATGGTGGCCGGCTGCTAGGGAAGGACTGTTTTTGGCGTGTTGGGCTAGAGGGCCTAAGTAGGGTCACTAAGGGAGTATGGCACTAAGGGAAGGGAACTAGCTAGGAGAAGGTTATGGCTGGCGGATGGCTGGCCGAATGAAGATGGTGGCGGCTAGTGGCTGGCCTTAGGTTGATATGGTAGTGGGTTAGGTAGCTGATTAACCCCAAACTTGACACACAAGTCAAGCTTAATTACAACACACACTTGATCTTATCCACCCCCACTCTCTCTCATGCCCATAATCCCACGTGAAATTCAAGGGCCTCCATTTATGAGAAGGTGATGTGGGCCATGGATATGGATATTGGATTGGATCTCTGGATCCAAATCCAAATCCAAGTCCATACATGGGTTTGGATTGGGATCTGGATATATATGGTCCAGATCCGATCCAAACTGAACTCTGACTCCTTCGAGCTGTGTTCGAAACGAACGGTTTGTGCGGGGCCTGACAGCATCAGTGCTCCGTCTGCGTTGGGTCTTCACCAACATGATCGTCCGTCTCTGTTTTCGCCTTCCGGAGATGACTTCAAACAATGTTTTGATGATAATAGGGTCTTGGACATTCGAGATCCTGGGGGTGTGGATTTGATACGAGAGTTGCTGTACCGGGCTCGACATGTGCTCCGGTTCCGGGCTCTTCTTAGCTTTCCTGGTCCTGTCTAGATTAGGCCAAGCTGGTTTGGGGTTTCAAAACATGTTTTAAAAAGTTTTTAAAAGCCATATTGTATATTTTTGAAATACAGAGTTCAAAATATATGCACAGGGTTGTCTGGAAGGCTCCTGGGTTTCCAGACTCAAAATAGCCCTTTGGGGCTGGTTTTACGAAACCAGATGGATTTGAGAAATTCGTGGGATTTCGAGGTGTTTATAGATGCCCCTCTTTGGCCTTGTCCAAATCGATTTGGATAAGGGCAAAGATGACAAACACCCCTTTCAATGAATCCCTAGATCTAGCCACGAAGAATATGGGATCATCCTAATTTTTAGCAAAATCTCAATTTACAAACTCTGGTAGGAGGAGATTATGACGCCAAAGGGTTTTGTTCTATGGAATCTGGTCCTAAATGGGATCATGTTTATGCAAGTGCCATGCGTGGAATGCAGATGACATGACATGGGTCTGGTGCCAAGAGTGGCGACCTCCCAGAGACCAGATGTGGTCGAACTCTAGAGACTTATAAGGCCTACTGCTCCAAGTGACCAAAATCCTATGTTGTTCGATGTTCGACTTTTTAAAACTTATTTACAAAAACTATTTACAAAAGGGACAACTGTCTTGAGTCTCGATCCTAAGGATCTCGAGCTCTTCGTATTTGCCCTTGTTTGAGTCTTAACACTCGCTTATCTGGCGGAGGTTTTATAAGAAAACATGCTATATTTCAAATTCCTACGTCTTACTTGAAACGTCGAATTCTCAAACAAGATGAAATTCAAGTAAGTAAATCCTATTTTTACTTTAGGATTCCTCGAAATGAACCATGCTTTAGCTTGGGATAAGCCAGGGATGGGAAAGAGATACCACGGTCCCTTCTGAAGCGTCCCGTGGTTTAAGGCATAGAAGGCGGAAAACTACTCTTTTTGAGCTTTTTGGCCTCTTTTTCCATTTTTTTTTCATAGAGGGTCTCCCTTTGGGAGTATTTTTTCTTTCATCCCTCTTTTTCACAAGAGAATCGATTTTTCTTTTGAATTCTGGTTTCTTTCTTTTGGAAAGATACTTTGAATGGGCGTTTTCCTTTTGTTTGGGCCGTATTTTTCCTTTTGGAAGGAGAAGAGAAGAGGGGAGGACTTATCCCAAGCCTACACTCGATCCATCCCAGATCAGCCTATTTAGAAATAGCACGTACTACTTGCAAGTATCTTGCTATGTTGAACTAGGCCTTTCTTTGTAAGAAGAAGGATTTTGAAATGTAACCACGATTTTGAAGACTCCACTTTTTCACAAGTGCAAATTCTCTCACTCAAGGTCACACGATTTTGCCTTTGCACCTTATTTTCATGTCTCAGGGCAGCTATCCCTAAAATTTTTGAAAATTGGAATTTAATCCAAATCCTAGACATGATACTTCTTCAAGTATTGAATATTGATAGGATCTGCTAAATTCCTACCTTCTACATCGATCAACCAATACGAATTGTTCGTAGTGGTTGCTCGTACAACATAGGGTCCATCCCAGTTGGGGCACCACTTTCCAAGGGGGTGTGGGCCACGATGATGGATGGTTTTTAAGACCAGATCCCCCACTTCAAAGTGGCGAGGTCTCATGTGTTTGCTATAATGTCGGGCTATCCTTTGCCGGTATGCACGAGCATGATCCATGGCAAGGAGTCGCCTCTCATCTAGCAAATCTAGTTCGGCCATCCTAGCATGCTGAAGCGTCTCTAGGGGGAGGTCGAGTGCAATGGACGTATGAAATGAATGCAGTTGGGTATGAATGGGAAGAATGGCGTTTGTGCCATAGACCAATTCGAATGGTGTGGCATTCGTGGGAGTCCAGATGGAAGTCCTATAAGCCCATAAAGCTTCATCCAGCTTCTTGTACCACGTCCTACCCTTCTCTAAGGGTTTCTCAATTATGCTAATGAGAGTCTTGTTTGTAGCTTCGGCTTGGCCGTTGCCTTGAGGGTAGTAGGGCGAGGAGAAGTGGTGAGTTATGCCATACGTGTTGCACAACTTAACCATCCGCTCGTTCTTGAATGGGGTGCCATTATCAGACACAAGGTCTCGTGGAACCCCAAATCGAGCCATGATATTCCTTCGGATGAAAGCCACCACATGTTGCCCCATTACGTTGGTTAGGGAAATGGCTTCCACCCACTTGGAGAAATACTTCGTGGCTGCTAAAATAAATCGATGCCCATTCGAGGCCTTTGGAAATATTGGGCCTACGATGTCAAACGCCCACATGGTAAATGGCCAGGGGCTGACCACGGAATGCAATGTAGATGAAGTGATATGAATGGCGTGCCCATGCACTTGACATGGATAACACTTCCTAACATGATCGTGACAATCCTTCTTCAGGGTGGACCAAAAATAGCCCCCTCTAAGTATTTTCATTGCCATCATGTTGGCATTAACATGACCTCCACATTCTCCATCGTGGAATTCATGCATCACTATCCTAGCCTCCTCTAGGTCGATACACCTAAGCAGAATGCCGGTAAAACTTTTTTTGTATAAAACCCCACCCAGAATGGTGTATCGGGTCGAAATCTTACGGATGAATGCCTTTTCTTTGGATGTGGCATCCTCGGCGAATCCCCCATTTTCTAGAAATTGTTTTATGTCATAAAACTAGGGTTTTTCAGTAGACTCTAGGTTGTTTTGGCAAATATCCAAGTCGTGTGTGGATGGGTGGGGCACATGCCATATCTCCAAAGATCTGGTCCCTGAAATGGGATCGACCTTCAGGCCTGAACCCAAGGAGGAGAGGGCATCGGCGATGCCATTGTCCTCTCTTCCTACGTGTGTGAGTTTACACAATCGGAAGGACTGGTCCAATCGAGTGGCCAACTCGTGATATGGAAGTAGTTTCTCATTACGTACTTGCCAAATTTTTAAAACCTGGTTTATGACTAGGAGCGAGTCTCCAAAGACCTCGATGCATGATGCCCCTAGAGTTTTCGAAATTCTTAAGCCTTGTATGAGTGCTTCATACTCAGCTACGTTGTTGGAACATTCAAAATCTAAGCGGACTGCTATGGGAATCTCGCCCTTTTCAGGGGAGATTAGGATGACCCCGGCACCAGCCCCTCGTTGGTTTCGTGCCCCATCAAAGTGCATCTTCCACACTTGGTTTTTGAAAGAATTTGCCAAAATGTGGTTTTGAAAATGGTTTTGTAATATGCCTTCATCAGGCATTTCAACAAGAGTGGGATATGCGTCCTCTAAGGGGAACTCAGCCACGTAATCTGCTAGGGCTTGCCCCTTAATGGAGATCTGGTGATGGTATTTCAGATCATACTCCATTAGAAGGAGTTGCCATTTTTCCAATCTACCCGTGAGAATGGGTTTTTCGAACAAGTGCTTGATTGGATCAAGCTTGGACACTATCCAGATCTCATGATCTAGGAAATAGTGTCTGAATTTCTGGCAGGCCCAGACTAGGGCCAAGCACGTCTTCTCCATGGCTTGATAATTTCGTTCATAAGCCAAGAGAGTTTTCGAAATGTAGTAGATGGCATACTCCTTATGGGTATCATCCTCGTATTGAGCCAACAGGGCTCCTAAAGCATTCACATGCACGGAGATGTATAATAAAAGCGGTTTTCCTTGCTTTGGAGGGTTCAAAACGGGGGGATTAACCAAGTATGCCTTCAGTCTCTCGAAGGACTTCTAGCATTCGTCATCCCATAAGAATTTTGTGCCCTTCCTCAACAGTTTGTTGAAGGGTTCGCATCTAGTTGCCAGATTCGATATGAATCGGCGAACGGATTGTAAGCGACCTTAGAGGCTACGAATTTGAGTGAGATTGGAGGGTGGAGCCATGTCTATGATGGCTCGACACTTAGAGGGGTCGACTTCTATTCCCCTTTGGCTCACCATAAAGCCCAGAAGCTTCCCTGATTCTACTCCGAATACACATTTTTGAGGGTTTAGCTTTACTTTGTAAAGCCTAAGCCTTTCGAAAATCTTTTGTAAACATTCGATATGGGTGCATCGGGTTTTGGATTTCGCCAAGAGATCATCTACATACACTTCTACGAGCTCATGAATCTGATCATGGAAGATCGTGGTCATGGCTCGTTGGTATGTTGCGCCGGCATTTTTCCAACCAAAGGGCATGACCGTATAGCAGTATGTGCCCCATGGGGTTGTGAAGGCGGTCTTACCCTGATCTCGTGGACTTAGTTTGATTTGATTATAGCCTGAATAGACATCCATAAACGAAAACATTTCATGATTTGCAATACTATCGACTATCAAATCTATGTTTGGTAAAGGATAATTATCCTTTGGAGTAGCTTTATTCAGGTTTCTGAAATCGATGCATATTCGAATTTTCCCATTGGTTTTTCGAACTACAACGATGTTTGACAACCAATCAGAATACGCAATGGGTTTTATAAATCTGGCTTTTAGCAGATCTTCTAAACCCTCTTTGACTTGCGTGTGTACATTCGGGTGTATTTTCCTAAGCTTCTGCTTTGTGGGCTTTACACCTGCATCTAAGGGAAGACGATGTTCGACAATGCTGGGATCTATACCCGGCATGTCTTCATACGTCCATGCAAACACATCTAAATAGGTTCGTAGAAATGCAATGAATGCTAACCTTTCAGTTTCATGCAAGCATGCGCCTATTTTGATGGATTTGGGATTGGAATCATCCCCTAGGTTCACCTCTATGAAATCTCCTCCTAATGATTGGGAAGGTCTTTCAAAATCGAGAATCTTATGAAATTCTAGGAGCTCAAAAGTGGGATCTTCCTCAAGGGGATCCACTTCTGGGGTTTGATCATTCTCGTGGGCTATAGACCCGAGGGAATTTGATGTGTGGTTTTCAAAAACACCTGGTTTTGTACTTGGATTTTCAAGTGATTTCGAAATTTTTGGTCTGGCTATGCAGACGACGTTTCTTTCGAAATCCTTTTCTTTTGCCAAAGTCCTACCAGGAGCAGCTATGTGCAAAATCTTTTTGGTATTTTCCAAATTTTTGATTTTTTTGGGTTTTTGTAAAACAAGAACTTTGGGAACTATACAAAGCACTCTTTTTTCGAGTTTTGTTTTTCCATTATTTTTAGAAACGGGATCTTTCGTCATACCTACAAAGGGAAAACACTACGGGTTAGACTCAGAATAGGAGGTCTAAATCGTAGGTCTCTTCTAAGACAGGTTCCGGGGCACCCTTAACCCAGGTGGTCACAGGGGGTGGCTCCGGCGGTATTCGGGGGGTATAGCCGATCCCATATCTGCTTGGATTGGCCCTAGGAGGGATGGGCTCTAGGAGACCCTGGTTCTGCGCCCCTAGACTCTTGTAGGGCGTGTAGCCCATGTTCAACAACATGTTCCACGACTTTTTATTTTTTGAAAAGGTTTGATACAAGTCGTGGTCCTGGAACATGCTGTCATCCATATTGTGCTCATATGGCCTCTTGTCCAGGGGCTTTGGAAATAGGGAACGCTTGGGTTTTCCTAGAAGGGTTAGAATCGGGAGGGGGCCTGCTTTGGGCTGCCCCTTCACACATACAACCTTCCTAGGGTTGTTTAACACGAGCCGAGGTGGCTCGACCATAATTTGCCCCAGGTTAGCCTCATGGGCCTGGGAGCTTGATAAACAAGGGAAGTTTATGATCCCCTGAAGCTGTGGGTGACTCTCACCTAGGATCACTACGACCTGGTCCCTAAAAGGGATCTTGACACACCTGTGGAAGGTGGATGGCACAAGGCACAAACTGTGTATCCAGGGCCTTCCCAGCAACAGGTTATAATGGGGGTGGATGTCCAAGACATGGAACACCCCCGTGTGTTCGATCCCTCCCGTTTCCATTGGGAGTTCGATGGATCCTAAAGGTCTAGACGCATTCCCATCGTATCCAGTGATAACGATGGGGCTTGGTTTCACTAAAGTCAAGGTGACTCTGATTTTATATGCCACATGAAGTGGAAGGATGTTGAGCCCTCCTCCACCATCGACTAGGCACTTGTCTAGAGAGTGGTTGTTCAGAACCACCTCGATATGCAGGGCTTGGTTGTGAGATTCGTAGGGTCTATCTATATCATCTTCTGAGAAAGTGATGGGCAATTTTGCTCCTAATAAAGCCACTTGGGCAGACAAGGATTCCGGACTTATGTTCGAATCAGCCTTGGCCCTTTCTAGAATTTTCTCTAATACAAGTCTATGCCTAGGCGAGGTTTGTATAAGCTCTAAGATAGACATGTGAATAGGAATCTTTGAAAGGTGGTTTTCGAAGTCATAAGGATTTAGGATGACTTTGTCCTTATCTGCTTTTGGCAGAACACTAGGGATACATGCTTTTGAGGGGCCAGGCACACTGACCACCTTTTGAGTACCTTGAAGGTGCAGGGGTTGATAGATCCTCCCGGATCTAGTGACTTCCCCCACGACCAGCCTAGGTTCGCGCTAAATTTGGCTCTAAGGATGAGCTGAGGAGAACCTTGGATTTTCAAAACTGGTTTTGCCGGGAATTCCACTTTTGGTGGCTCCCGAATGACGACTTGGGCAGGCTTCTTGTATAATACAAGAGTGGTCTCCCAAGTGGGTCAACCAGGCTCTGGTTTTTGCGCTAGTTCCTTAGAAACGGTGAGGGTACATACCTCCTTTTCTTTCCCACTGCCACTGGCGTGTTTGGGAAAGGGTTCTTTGAAGATAGCTTGAGGTGGCTCAGGTTCCGCAGTGACCTGGAGTCGGCCTTCTGCTATCAAGTTCTCAATTTTATTTAAAAGCGAGAAGCAGCGTTTGGTATCATGGCCTTTGAGCCGATGATACTTACAAAATCAGTTGAAATACTCCCCTTTGGAAGTGACTCCTTCGAGGATTTCAGGGAGTTCTATCATGCCCTGGGCAAGTAGGAGGTCTAGGACCTCCGACACAGGTTGCCCCAGCGGAGTGTACTCCCATTTTTCAACCGGTTTTTGAAAATTTCGCTCCCTCTTATTTTCTAACTTTTCAAAATTTTTGGAAGTGCTCGCCACGCCTAGATCCACCCGAACATTGGCGATTTTATGGGGCTTTGCCCCTTTGTCCATCGTGGGTAGCCCGTATGTGATGGGCTTTTCCAAATGGGTTTTAGAAACGGCACTTCCTTTCCACAAGTGATCGTATGTCCCTTTTTGCAAGTTGGTTTCGAAAAGGGAGGCGTTTTTGATCAACTTATGAAAAGTTAAGATCTCATGGAGCGAGAGAAGGGTTTTTAACTCGCTTTTAAAGTTATCCAGGATGAGCATGACTGCGCATCCTTCGGATATGGGCTCTCGCACTTGGCCCAAAAGTGACCTCCATCTTATAATGAAGGCATGTACGTCTTCGTTCATGCCTTGCTTTGTATCCCTTAAGGTATTCAGAGTCGGCGTGACTTCTACGTTGTGTGCGAATCTTTGCATGAAGCAGTTCGCTAACTCTTCAAAAGTAGCGAACTGGCTTAAGTCGTAGGAAGCCAGCCATTTGGCAGCTGTGCCTTTAAGGGATAAAGGGAACCAATACACCCATTTCATCGAGTCCTTTTTCTTCTTATGGGCTCGACGCGAGAAAAGCTGCAAGTGAGACCTAGGGTCTCCCATGCCATCATACAGATGGAAGTTCGGTATTTCATCGTCACTGTCTGTTTCGTAATCTATAGGAAGGAAATCAGACAGGGCGTAGCTTTTTTTCTCTTTATTCTGCCATTTCAGCAACTACTGTAGGGCTTTACGGTCCTTTTGTGTGAAGGACTCGTGGTATTGGTTGCCTTCCATTACGGAGGCCTCTTTGTGCTTGCGAGGTTTTTCAGATTTTTTCTTACGCCTTTGTTCACCGTTTGATGAACACGAATCGCCTACTTCAGCCTCTTGGCTAAGAGCATCGATTTTGGCCTCAAACTCCCTTCTCAGGTCCTCGATCTCATCTAGTTTTATTTTGTTTTTGAAAATCCTCCTAGAGTGAGAACTTGATGCGCGTGAGCCTTGGCTCGACACTTCACTTGGATTGGATTTTGACATGCTTTTTCAAGCCTTTCCAAAATTTCCTAAGTACAAGCAAAGAAAACAAGTTAAAATGACACCTTTTTAACAAAATTTTCGCAAAACTTCTACCTTAAAAACGCGATTTTTGAAAGGCTCACGTCCCACCGGGCATGCCAATCTCTGTAGACGCGGCGAAAATCCCCGCCTCTTCGCCTTTTCAGGGCTTGGAGTGGATCCTCTCATGCGTCTAAGGCCTATTTATATAAACAGGGCGTGCCAGCTAGCTTACCTAAGCTAGCGAAGATATTAAACTGACTTCTAATAGTGGCGACTGTGAGCAAGTGAGCTCTTGTCACCGCAGACCTTCTTGCACTGATGCGCAAGGGTCAGTCTGTACACTTTGCAAAAATCGAGTTTTTGGAATAGAAAGCCTACGAAGCGGTTCGAGGTGTTTAATTCGGGTCTTTTAGATGCGATTGCAGATTTTAGATCACGTGGATTTGCACGTGCCTAAGTCTTTCCTTTTATCCCTTTATGGGCCACATAGTTTGTGTTATGAACACTCCACTACATGGACGAATTTGAGCGGGGCTTGCTTTGATGCAATATGCGTCCTACCTCGTGGTATGGTGTAGATGCAATGCAAACTCACGCTACTCCAAAGGGAAAACCCGAATGTAAAGACAATGCCGAAGGGAAATGACTTGTAATGTAAATGCCGAAGGGAGATATGTATATAGAGTATGTATATGGGCCCTTACTCGGGTCTTGCAAATAAGAGCGAAGGCTCAATGTGGGTGCATGCTTGAATTGAAGGACTTACACACACGACATGAAATTCAACCCAAATATAACTTGCAATATTGCCTTGATTAAGGTCTTGGGAATAAGAGCGAAAGCTCAATGTGTGTGAGTGCTTGAATTGAAGTACTACGCACACAATAGGAAATTAAACCCAAATAGTATAACACGGCCCTTACTTGGGTCTTTCAAATAAGAGCGAAGGCTCAATGTGTGTGAGTGCTTGAATTGAAAGACTTACACACACGACATGAAATGAAAACCCAAATAGTATAGCTCGGCCCTTACTTGGGTCTTTCAAATAAGAGCGAAGGCTCAATGTGTGTGAGTGCTTGAATTGAAAGACTTACACACACGACATGAAATGAAAACCCAAATAGTATAGGTTGGCCCTTACTTGGGTCTTTCAAATAAGAGCGAAGGCTCAATGTGTGTGAGTGCTTGAATTGAAAGACTTACACACACGACATGAAATGAAAACCCAAATAGTATAGGTTGGCCCTTACTTGGGTCTTTCAAATAAGAGCGAAGGCTCAATGTGTGTGAGTGCTTGAATTGAAAGACTTACACACACGACATGAAATGAAAACCCAAATAGTGTAGGTTGGCCCTTACTTGGGTCTTTCAAATAAGAGCGAAGGCTCAATGTGTGTGAGTGTTTGAATTGAAAGACAACACACCCAACTTAAGAAAAACCCTACAAAAATTAAAATATATGTATATACTTATGTATTAGGGGCTGATTTGGCCCGTGTGTGTTCAAAATCGTGCACAACTAAGAGAGTGCACGTGTGTGGGTGTGCCAAGCCACGTTATTACAAGCGGGGGGAGACTATGCTCCGTTATTACAACCCCATATCGAATTGAATCTCAAGCAAGTATACAACTAAAGACCGAGTTAGGCACTTACTAGTAGCTGGTCCGTAGAGGCCTTGCTTGAGCGTGGGCTTGGCCTTCGCCTTGGGCTGCAAAAGGGAGCTCCGCGAGGTTGAACGGCAAGAGGAGGTGCTGGCCGGAGGTCCTTGGTGCACGGAAGAGGCGCCTTGAAGGTGGCCGGCCACTACAGATGGGCTGTTTTTGGTGTGTTGGGTTAAAGGACCTAAGTAAGGTCACTAAGGGAATATGGCACTAAGGGAATGAGCTAGCAAGGAGAGGGTGATGGCTGGCGGATGGCTGGCCGAATGAAGGGAATGGCAGTCGGTTGAAGTGGCCGACTAAGGGAGTGATTGTAAACACCCCGAAATCCCACGAATTTCTCAAATTCATCTGGTTTTGTAAAAGCAGCCCCAAAGGGCCATTTTTGAGTCTGGAAACCCTGGAGCCTTCCAGACAACCCTGTATATATGTTTTAAACTTCATATTTCAAAAATATAGAATATAGCTTTTGAAAACCCCGAAGTGGCTTGGCCCGATCAAGACAAGACCAGGGGAGCTAAGAAGAGCCCGAAACCGGAGCACACGTCGAGCCCGGCACTGCAACTCTTGTATCTGATTCACACCCCCAGGATCTCGAACGTCCAAGACCCTGTTCTTATCAAAATATCATTTGAAGTCATCTCCGAAAGGCAGAAACGGAGACGAACGACCATGTTGGCGAAGACCCAACACAGACGGAGTACTGATGCTGTCAGGCCCCGCACGAATCGTCCGTTTCAAACCCAGCTCGAAGGAGTCAGAGTTCAGTTTGGATTGGATCTGGACCATATATATCCAAATCCCAATCCAAACCCATATGTGGATTTGGATTTGGATTTGGATCCAGAGATCCAATCCAATATCCATATCCATGGCCCACATCACCTTCTCATAAATGGAGGTGGGGCCCACTTGAAATTCACGAGGGATCATGGGCATGAGAGAGAGTGGGGATGGAAAATATCAAGAGGGTTGTAATTAAGCTTGACTTGTGTGTCAAGTTTGGGGTTACTCATGTGGGTTAGCCTAATTGAGTGGGTTTAAGCTTGTAATTAGCTAAAACCTAACCTAGGGCTGCACCAACATGAGGTGGTTAAGGTCTATGGGCCATGCAAAGGGAGCTCCTTCACCTAAACCTAACCCAAAACACCTAATCCAAGCCTACCCCCTAATCCACCACTAATCTGAGCCTAATCACCTAACCCACTTCCCTAATCCCGGCCTAATCCCAACCTAATCACCTAACCCACTTCCCTAATCCTTCCCTAAACCTAGGTTAATTTCCCTAAACCTAGCCTAATCACCTAACCTAGCTCACTAAACCTCACCCTAAAACCCAACCACCTAACCTAGCCCTAAACCCCTAAACCACCCATAGCCCACAATCTACCCAAACCCCTAGTTTTCAAAATATCTGGCCCAACCCTTTCCAGCCCACCTTATCTACATACCACCCTACCTAAACCACCTAACCACTACCCCAAGCCCAGCCCTAACCGACCTACCCATCCCTATTTAAACCCCCCCCCCTTGGGGGCGGGTTTTCCTAGCTAAGTAGCCCTCACCAATCCCAGCCGGGCCCTCTCTTTCCCCCATTTCCACAACCCGCCGAATCTGCCCCAACTGCTCCACCTGTTCCACCTACTCCACCTGCACCGCCACCTTCTCTCTTCCATCCACCATCATCTCCCAGCCGGACGCCACCACTTGCTCTCCATCCCAACCACCCGGCTTCTCTCTTCCATCCGCCGCCTCTCCCCATTCGGTAAGTACCCCCCCCACTCTACCTAGCTCCTTCTCTACTCCCTCTCCACTCCTAGCCACCCACCATACCGCCACCTTACCTACACATCAGCCCTTTGCCGCCATCATTCTCCCTTAGCCGAATCTATCACAACCTAAACCACCGGCCACTACCTAACTACCCCAACTACCACCGGCCAGCCATTTCTTCTCCCCTAAGACTCCCATTCGGCCTTCCCTTAAACTCCCCTTAGGTTCATATTCCCTAACACTCTATACTCTCCATTCATGACCCTACACACTTACTTGGCCCAGCCCTTTGATCGCCCACATCAAGGCGACACCCATTTGCAGCCGGCCACCTTCGAGGCGCCTATCCCACGCCCCACTTGTAGCCGGCCAGCACCCTTGGTCACCCACCCTCGCGGAGCTCCCGTTTGCAGCCCAAGGCGAAGGCCAAGCCCACGCTCAAGCAAGGCCTCTACGGACCTGCTACTCGTAAGTGCCTAAACTCGGTCTTTAGTTGTATACTTGCTTGAGATTCAATTTGATACGGGGTTGTAATAACGGAGCATAGTCTCCCCCCGCTTGAAAGACCCAAGTAAGGGCCGACCTATACATTGAGCTTTCGCTCTTATTTGAAAGACCCAAGTAAGGGCCGACCTATACTATTTGGGTTTCATTTCATGTCGTGTGAGTAAGTCTTTCAATTCAAGCACTCTCACACACATTGAGCTTTCGCTCTTATTTGAAAGACCCAAGTAAGGGCCGACCTATACTATTTGGGTTTCATTTCATGTCGCGTGTGTAAGTCTTTCAATTCAAGCACTCTCACACACATTGAGCCTTCGCTCTTATTCCCAAGACCTTAGTAAAGGCCTTATTGCAGTTATATTTGGGTTTCATTTATGTCGTGTGTGTAGTACTTCAATTCAAGCACTCTCACACACATTGAGCCTTCGCTCTTACTCCCAAGACCTTAGTCAAGGCCATACTGCAATTTATATTTGGGTTTAATTTCATGTCGTGTGTGTAAGTCTTTCAATTCCAGCACGCACCCACATTGAGCCTTCGCTCTTATTTGCAAGACCCGAGTAAGGGCTCATATACATAATCTATATACATATTTCCCTTCGGTTATTTCCCTTCAGTATTGTCTTTACATTTCGGGTTTTCCCTTTGGAGTAGCATGAGTTTGCATTGCATCTACGCCATACCACGAGGTAGGACGCATATTGAATCAAAGCAAGCCCCGCTCGAATTTGCCCATGTAGTGGAGTGTTCATAACACACAAACTAGGTGGCCCGAAAAGGGATAAAAGAAAAGACTTAGGCACGTGCAAATCCACATGATCTAAAACATGCAATCGCATTTTTAAAGACCCGAAATAGACACCTCGAACCGCTTCGTAGACTTTCTCTCCAAAACTCGATTTTTGCAAAGCGTACAGACTGACCCTTGCGCATCGGTGCAAGAAGGTCTGCGACGACAAGAGCTTACTTGCTCACAGTCGCCACGTTTAGAAGTCAGTGTTAAAAATATCTTCGCTAGCTGGCACGCCTTGTTTGCATACATAGGCCTTAGACACACGAGAGAATCCGCTCCGAGCCCTGAAAAAGGCAAAGAGGCGGGGATTTTCGCCCGTCTACAGTGGTGTAAGGGAAGTGAGTGGCCGACTAAGGGAGTTTGGTGGTGGAGGGTGGAAGGCTGATGTTAGGGTGATAGGGGAATAGATTAGGTGGTTTAGAGTGGAGAGGGAGTGAAGAGGTGGCAAGGTAGGGTGTAGGGGGCTTACCGGGTGAAGAAGAGGGTGGCGCTCAGTTGGAAGGGAGTTGGGCAGGCGGCTTCTAGATAGGAAAACCCGCCCCCAAGGGGGGGGGGTTTATATAGGGATGGGTAGGTCAGTTAGGGCTGGGTTTGGGGTAGTGGTTAGGTGGTTTAGGTAGGGTGGTATGAAGATAAGGTGGGCTGGAAAGGGTAGGGCCAGATATTTTAAATACAAGTGGTTTGGGTAGGTTGTGGGCTAGGGGTGGTTTAGGGGTTTAGGGTTTGGTTAGGTGGGTGGGTTCTAGGGTGAGGTTTAGTGAACTAGGTTAGGTGATTAGGCTAGGATTAGGCTAGGTTTTGGGAAATTAACCTAGGTTTAGGGAAGGATTAGGGAAGTGGGTTAGGTGATTAGGTTGGGATTAGGCCGGGATTAGGGAGGTCGGTTAGGTGATTAGGCTCAGATTAGGGGCGGATTAGGGTGGAAGGCTAGGATTAGGTATTTTGGGTT
Organism: Brasenia schreberi; assembly: GCA_036023115.1. NCBI lineage: Eukaryota > Viridiplantae > Streptophyta > Magnoliopsida > Nymphaeales > Cabombaceae > Brasenia > Brasenia schreberi. The sequence continues at coordinate 20,157,399 of JAYKKT010000072.1, forward strand.
AGGTTTAGGAGAAGGAGCTCCCTTTGCATGGCCCATGGACCTTAACCACATCATGTTGGTGCAACCCTAGGTTAGGTTTTGGCTAATTACAAGCTTAAACCCACTCAATTAGGCTAACCCACATGATTAACCCCAAACTTGACACACAAGTCAAGCTTAATTACAACCACACTTGATCTTATCCACCCCCACTCTCTCTCATGCCCATAATCCCACGTGAAATTCAAGTGGGCCCCACCTCCATTTATGAGAAGGTGATGTGGGCCAAGGATATGGATATTGGATTGGATCTCCGGATCCAAATCCAAATCCAAGTCCACATATGGGTTTGGATTGGGATCTGGATATATATGGTCCAGATCCGATCCAAACTGAACTCTGACTCCTTCGAGCTATGTTCGAAACGGACGATTTGTGTGGGGTCTGACAGCATCAACACTCCGTCTGCGTTGGGTCTTTGCCAACATGATCGTCCGCCTCCGTTTCTGCCTTCCGGAGATGACTTCACATGACATTTTGATAATAACAGGGTCTTGGACGTTCGAGATCCTGGGGGTATGGATTTGATACGAGAGTTGCTGTGCCGAGCTCGACATGTGTTCCGGTTCCGGGCTCTCTTTGACTTCGCTGGTCCTGTCTTGATTAGGCCAAGCTGTTTTGGGGTTTCAAAAACGTGTTTTAAAAGGTTTTCAAAAGCTATATTATATATTTTTGAAATACAAAGTTTAAAACATATATACAGGGTTGTCTGGAAGGCTCCTGGGTTTCCAGACTCAAAATAGCCCTTTGGGGTTGCTTTTACAAAACCAGGTTTGTTTAAGAAATTCGTGGGATTTCGGGGTGTTTACAGATGCCCCTCTTTGGCCTTGTCCAAATATTTGGATAAGGGCAAAGATGACAAACACCCCTTTCAATGTCTCCCTAGATCTAGCCACGAAGAATATGGGATCGTCCCAATTTTTAGCAAAAATCTCAATTTACAAACTCTGGTAGGAGGAGATATCACGCCAAAGGGTTCTATGGAATCTGGTCCCCAAATGGGATCATGTTCATGCAAGTACCATGTGTGGAATGCAAATGACATGGGTGTGGTGCCAAGAGTGGCGACCTCCTAGAGACCAGATGTGGTCGAACTCTAGAGACTTACAAGGCCTACTGCTCCAAGTGAGCAAATCCTATGCTGTTCGATGTTCGGTTTTCAAAACTTATTTACAAAAGGGACAACTGTCTTGAGCCTCGATCCTAAGGATCTCGAGCTCTTCGTGCTTGCCCTTGTTTGAGTCTTAACACTCGCTTATCTAGCGGAGGTTTTATAAGAAAACAAGGCATATTTCAAATTCCTACGCCTTACTCGAAACGTCGAATTCTCAAACAAGATGAAATTCAAGTAAGTAAATCCTATTTTTACTTTAGGATTCCTCGAAATGAACCATGCTTTAGCTTGGGATAAGCCAGGGATGGGAAAGAGATACCACGGTCCCTTCTGAAGCGTCCCGTGGTTTGAGGCACAGAAGGCAGAAAACTGCTCTTTTTGAGCTTTTTGGCCTCTTTTTCCTTTTTTTCATCGAGGGTCTCCCTTTGGGAGTATTTTTTCTTTAATCCCTCTTTTTTATAAGAGAATCGATTTTTCTTTTAAATTCTGGTTTCTTTCTTTTGGAAAGAGACTTTGAATGGGAAATTCCCTTTTGTTTTGGGCCTTTGTTTTCCTTTTGGAAGGAGAAGAGAAGAGGGGAGGACTTATTCCAAGCCTACACTCGATCCATTCCAGATCAGCCTATTTAGAAATAGCACGTACTACTTGCAAGTATCTTGCTATGTTGAACTAGGCCTTTCTTTGTAAGAAGAAGGATTTTGAAATGTAACCACGATTTTGAAAACTCCACTCTTTCACAAGTGCGAATTCTCTCACTCAGGGTCACACGAGTTTGCCTTTGCACCTTATTCACATGTCTCAGGGCAGCTATCCCTTAATTTTTTTGAAAAATGGAATTTAATCCAGATCCTACACATGATATTTCTTTAAGTATTGAACATTGATAGGATCTGCTAAATTCCTACCTTCTACATCGATCAACCAATACGAGTTGTTCGTAGTGGTTGCTCGTACAACATAGGGTCCATCCCAGTTGGGGCGCCACTTGCCCAGGGGGTGTGGGCCACGATGATGGATAGTTTTTAAAACCAGATCCCCCACTTCAAAGTGGCGAGGTCTCATGTGTTTGCTATAATGTCGGGCTATCTTTTTGCCGGTATGCACGAGCATGATCCATGGCAAGGAGTCGCCTCTCATCTAGCAAATCTAGTTCGGCCATCCTAGCATGTTGAAGCGTCTCTAGGGGGAGGTCGAGTGCTATGGATGTATGCAATGAATGCAGTTGAGTATGAATGGGAAGAATGGCGTTTGTGCCATAGACCAATTCGAATGGTGTGGCATTCGTGGGAGTCCTAATGGAAGTCCTATAAGCCCATAAGGCTTCATCCAGCTTCTCGTGCCACGTCCTACCCTTCTCTAAGGTTTTCTCAATAATACTAATGAGAGTCTTGTTTGTGGCTTCGGCTTGGCCTTTGCCTTGAGGGTAGTAGGGCGAGGAGAAGTGGTGAGTTATGCCATACGTGTTGCACAACTTAACCATCCGCTCGTTCTTGAATGGGGTACCATTATCGGACACAAGGTCTCGTGGAACCCCAAATCGAGCCAAGATATTCCTCCGGATGAAAGCCACCACATGTTGCCCCATTATATTGGTTAGGAAAAGGGCTTCCACCCACTTGGAGAAATACTCCGTGGCTGCTAAAATAAATCGATGCCCATTCGAGGCCTTTGGAAATATTGGGCCTACGATGTCAAACGCCCCCATGGTAAATGGCCAGAGGCTGACCACGGAATGCAATGCAGATGATGGGATATGAATGGTGTGCCCATGCACTTGACATGGATGACACTTCCTAACATGATCGTGACAATCCTTTTTCAGGGTGGACCAAAAATAGCCCCCTCTAAGTATTTTCATCACCATCATGTTGGCATTAACATGACCTCCACATTCTCCATCGTGGAACTCATGCGTCACTATCCTAGCCTCCTCTAGGTCGATACACCTAAGCAGAATGCCAGTAAAACTCTTTTTGTATAAGACCCCACCCAGAATGGTGTATCGGGTCGAAATCTTACGAATGAATGCCTTATCTTTGGATGTGGCATCCTCGGTGAATCCCCCATTTTCTAAAAATTGTTTTATGTCATAAAACCAGGGTTTTTCAATAGACTCTGGGTTGTTTTGGCAAATATCCAAGTCATGTGTGGATGGGTGGGGCGCATGCCATATTTCCAAAGATCTAGTCCCTGAAATGGGATCGACCTTCAGGGCTGAACCCAAGGAGGAGAGGGCATCGGCGATGCCATTGTCCTCTCTTCCTATGTGTGTGAGTTTACACGATTGGAAGGACTGGACCAATCGAGTGGCCAACTCGTGATATGGAAGTAGTTTCTCATTACGTACTTGCCAAATTTTTAAAACCTGGTTTATGACAAGGAGCGAATCTCCAAAGACCTCGATGCATGATGCCCCTAGAGTTTTCGAAATTCTTAAGCCTTGTATGAGTGCTTCATACTCAGCTACGTTGTTGGAACATTCGAAATCTAAGCGGACTGCTATGGGAATCTCGCCCTTTTCAGGGGAGATTAGGATGACCCCGGCACCAGCCCCTCATTGGTTTCGTGCCCCATCGAAGTGCATCTTCCACACTTGGTTTTGCAAGATGCCTTCATCAGGCATTTCGACAAGAGTGGGATATGCGTCCTCTAAGGGGAATTCAGCCACGTAATCTGCTACGGCTTGCCCCTTAATGGAGATCTGGTGATGGTATTTCAGATCATACTCCATTAGAAGGAGTTGCCATTTTTCCAATCTACCTGTGAGAATGGGTTTTTCGAACAAGTGCTTGATTGGATCAAGCTTGGACACTATCCAGATCTCATGATCTATGAAATAGTGTCTGAACTTCTGGCAGGCCCAGACTAGGGCCAAGCACGTCTTCTCCATGGCTTGATAATTTCGTTCATAAGCCAAGAGAGTTTTCGAAATATAGTAGATGGCATACTCCTTAGGGGTGTCATCCTCGTATTGAGCCAACAGGGCTCCTAAAGCATTTGCATGCACGGAGATGTATAATAAAAGCGGTTTTCCTTGCTTTGGAGGATTCAAAACGGGGGGATTAACCAAGTATGCCTTCAGTCTCTCGAAGGACTTTTGGCATTCGTCATCCCATAAGAATTTCGTGCCCTTCCACAACAGTTTGTTGAAGGGTTCGCATCTAGTGGCCAGATTCGATATGAATCGGTGAACGGATTGTAATCGACCTTGGAGGCTACGGATTTGGGTGAGATTGGAGGGTGGAGCCATGTCTATGATGGCTCGACACTTAGAGGGGTCGACTTCTATTCCCCTTTGGCTTACCATAAAGCCTAGAAGCTTCCCTGATTCTACCCCGAACACACATTTTTGAGGGTTTAGCTTTACTTGATAAAGCCTAAGCCTTTCGAAAATCTTTTGTAAACATTCGATATGAGTGCATCGGGTTTTGGATTTTGCCAAGAGATCATCTACGTACACTTCTACAAGCTCATGAATTTGATCATGGAAGATCGTGGTCATGGCCCGTTGGTATGTTGCACCGGCATTTTTCAAACCAAAGGGCATGACTGTATAGCAGTACGTGCCCCATGGGGTTGTGAAGGCGGTCTTACCCTGATCTCGTGGACTTAGTTTGATTTGATTATAGCCTGAATAGCCATCATTGAATGAAAACATTTCATGATTTGCAGTACTATCGACTATCAAATCTATGTTTGGTAAAGGATAATTATCCTTAGGAGTGGCTTTATTCAGGTTTCTGAAATCGATGCATATTCGAATTTTCCCATTGGTTTTTCGAACTACAACGATATTTGATAACCAATCAGAATACGTAATGGGTTTTATAAATCTGGCTTTTAGCAGATCTTCTAAACCCTCTTTGACTTGCGTGTGTACATTCGGGTGTATTTTCCTAAGCTTCTGCTTTATGGGTTTTACATCCGCATCTAAGGGAAAACGATGTTCGACAATGCTGGGGTCTATGCCTGGCATGTCTTCATACGTCCATGCAAACAAATCTAAGTAGGTTCGTAAACATGCAATGAATGCTAATCTTTCAGGTTCATGCAAGCATGCGCCTATTTTGATGGTTTTTGGATTGGAATCATCCCCTAGGTTTACCTCTATGAGATCTCCTCCTACGGAATTGGAAGGTCTTTTAAAATCGAGAATTTTATGAAATTCTTGGGAGCTTAGAAGTGGGATCTTCCTCAAGGGGATCCACTTCTGGGCTTCGATCATTCTCGTGGGCTATAGACCCGAGGGAGTTTGATGCATGATTTTCAAAAAGACCTGGTTTTGTACTTGGATTTTCAATCGATTTCGAAATTTTTGGTCTCGCTATACAGACGACGTTCCTTTCGAAATCTTTTTCCAAAGTCCTACCAGGAGCATCTATATACAAAATCTTTTTGGTATTTTCTAGATTTTCGATTTTTTTGGGTTTTTGTAAAACAAGAACTTTAGGAAATATACAAAGCACTCTATTTTCGAGTTTTTGTTTTTCCATTGTTTTTGGTTTTTCTTGTTTTTCGAACTACAACGATATTTGATAACCAATCAGAATACGCAATGGATTTTATAAATCCGGCTTTTAGCAGATCTTCTAAACCCTCTTTGACTTGCGTGTGTACATTCGGGTGTATTTTCCTAAGCTTCTGCTTTATAGGTTTTACACCTGCATCTAAGGGAAGATGATGTTCGACAATGCTAGGATCTATGCCCTTCATGTCTTCATACGTCCATGCAAACACATCTAAATAGGTTCGTAGAAAAGCAATGAATGCTAACCTTTCGGTTTCATGCAAGCATGCGCCTATTTTTATGGTTTTGGGATTGGAATCATCCCCTAGGTTCACCTCTATGAAATCTCCTCCTACTGATTGGGAAGGTTTTTCAAAATCGAGAATTCTATGAAATTCTGGGAGCTCAGAAGTGGGATCTTCCTCAAGAGGATCCACTTTTGGGCTTTGATCATTCTCGTGGGCTATAGACCCGAGGGAATTTGATGCGTGGTTTTCAAAATGACCTCGTTTTGTACTTGGATTTTCAAGTGATTTCGAAATTTTTGGTCTGGCTATGCAGACGACGTTTCTTTCGAAATCCTTTTCTTTTGCCAAAGTCCTACGAGGAGCAGCTATGCACAAAATCTTTTTGGTATTTTCCAAATTTTCGAGTTTTCCAAACATGTAAAACAAGAACTTTGGGAACTATACAAAGCACTCTTTTTTTGAGTTTTTGTTTTTCCATTGTTTTTGGTTTTTCTTGTTTTTCATTTTTTTTTTTTATTTTAGGGTTTTCAAATATTTTTGTTTTTTTAGAAAAAGGGATCTTCCGTCATACCTACAAAGGGAAAACACTACGGGTTAGACTCGGAATAGGAGATCTAAATCGTAGGTCTCTTCTAAGGCAGGCTCCGGGGCACCCTTGACCCAGGTGGTCACAGGGGGTGGCTCCGGTGGTATTCGGGGAGTATAGCCGATCCCATATCGGCTTGGGTTGGCCCTAGGAAGGATGGGCTCTAGGAGACCCTGGTTCTGTGCCTTTAGACTCTTGTAGGGCGTGTAGCCCATGTTCAACAACATGTTCCAGTATTTCTTGTTTTTCGAAAAAGTTTGATATAAATCGTAGTCCTGGAACATGCTATCGTCCATATTATGCTCATATGGCCTCTTGTCCAGGGGCTTTGGAAATAGGGAACGCTTGGGTTTTCCTAGAAGGGTTAGAATCGGGAGGGGGCTTGCTTTGGGCGACCCCTTCACACATACAACCTTCCTAGGGTTGTTTAACATGAGCCGAGGTGGCTCAAGCATAATTTGCCCCAGGTTAGCCTCATGGGCCTGGGAGCTTGATAAACAAGGGGAGTTTATGATCCCCTGAAGCTGTGGGTGACTCTCACCTAGGATCACTACGACCTGGTCCCTAAAAGGGATCTTGACACACCTGTGGAAGGTGGATGGCACAGCGCATAAACTGTGTATCCAGGGCCTCCCAGCAACAGGTTATAATGGGGGTGGATGTCCAAGACATGGAACACCCCCGTGTGTTCGATCCCTCCCGTTTCCATTGGGAGTTCGATGGATCCTAAAGGTCTAGACGCATTCCCATCGTATCCAGTGATAACGATGGGGCTTGGGTTCACTGAAGTCAAGGTGACTCCGATTTTGTACGCCACATGAAGTGGAAGGATGTTGAGCCCTCCTCCACCATCAACTAGGCACCTGTCCAGAGAGTGGTTGTTTAGAACCACCTCGATATGCAGGGCCTGGTTATGGGTTTCGTAGGGTCTATCTACATCATCTTTCGAGAAAGTGATGGGCGATTTTGCTCCTAATAAAGCCACTTGGGCAGACAAGGATTCTGGACTTATGTTTGAATCAACCTTGGCCCTTTCTAGAATTTTCTCTAATACAAGTCTATGCCTAGGCGAGGTTTTTATAAGCTCTAGGATAGACATGTGAATAGGAATCTTTGAAAGGTGGTTTTCGAAGTCATAAGGATTTAGAATAACTTTGTCCTTATCTGCTTTTGGCAGAACACTAGGGATACATGCTTTTGAGGGGCCAGGCACACTAACCACCTTTTGAGTACCTTGAAGGTGCAGGGGTTGATAGATCCTCCTGGATCTAGTGACTTCCCCCACGATCGGCCTAGGGTTCGCGCTAAATTGGGCTCTAAGGATGAGCTGAGGAGAACCTTGGATTTTTAAAACGGGTTTTACTCGGGATTCCACTTTTGGTGGTCCCCGAATGACGACTTGGGCGGGCTTCTTATATAGTACAAGAATGGGCGCACAAGTAGGTCGACCAGGTTCTGGTTTTTGCGTTAGTTCCTTGGAAATGGCGAGGGTACATACCTCCTTTCCTTTCCCATTGCCACTGGCGTGTTTGGGAAAGGGTTCCTTGAAGATAGCTTGAGGTGGCTCAGGTTCCGCAGTGACCTGGAGCCGACCTTCTGCTATCAAGTTCTCAATTTTATTTAAGAGGGAGAAGCAGCGTTTGGTATCATGGCCTTTGAGCCGATGATACTTACAAAATCGGTTTAAATACCCCCCTTTGGAAGTGACTCCTTCGGGGATTTCAGGGAGTTCTATCATGCCCTAGGCAAGTAGGAGGTCTAGGACCTCCGACACAGGTTGCCCCAGTGGAGTGTACTCCCGTTTTTCAACCGGTTTTTGAAAATTTCGCTCTCTCTTATTTTCTAACTTTTCAAAATTTTTGGAAGTGCCCGCCACGCCTGGATCCACCCGGACATTGGCGATTTTATGGGGCTTTGCCCCTTTGTCCGTCGTGGGCAGCCCATATGCGATGGGCTTTTCCAAGCGGTTTTTTGGAACGACACTTCCTTTCCACAAGTGATCGTATGTCCCTTTTCGCAAGTTGGTTTCGAAAAGGGAGGCCTTTTTGATCAACTTATGGAAAGTTGAAATCTCATGGAGCGAGAGAAGGGTTTTTAACTCGCTTTTAAAGTTCTCCAGGATGAGCATTACTGCGCATCCTTCGGATATGGGCTCTCGCACTTGGCCCAAAAGCGACCTCCATCTTATAATGAAGGCATGTACGTCTTCGTTCATGCCTTGCTTTGTATCCCTTAAGGTATTCAGGGTTAGCGTGACTTCTATGTTGTGTGCAAATCTTTGCATGAAGCAGTTCGCTAACTCTTCAAAAGTAGCGAACTGGCTTAAGTCGTAGGAAGCCAGCCATTTGGCAGCTGTGCCTTTAAGGGATAAAGGGAACCAATACACCCATTTCATCGAGTCCTTTTTCTTCTTATGGGCTCGACGCGAGAAAAGCTGCAAGTGAGATCTAGGGTCTCCCATGCCATCATACCGACGAAAGTTCGGTATTTCATCGTCACTGTCTGTTTCGTAATCCATAGGAAGGAAATCAGACAGGGTGTAGCTTCTTTTCTCTATATTCTGCCCTTTCAGCAACTGCTGTAGGGCTTTACGGTCCTTTTGTGTGAAGGACTCGTGGTATTCGTTGCCTTCCATTACGGAGGCCTCTTTGTGCTTGCGAGGCTTTTCAGATTTCTTTTTAGGCCTTTGTTCACCGTTTGATGAACATGAATCGCCAACTTCGTAGACTTGCACGTGCCAATCTACTTAAAAATTCGGGTCTTTTAGATGCGATTGCATGTTTTAGATCACGTGGATTTGCACGTGCCTAAGTCTTTTCTTTTATCCCTTTTCGGGCCACCTAGTTTGTGTGTTATGAATACTCCACTACATGGGCGAATTCGAGCGGGGCTTGCTTTGATGCAATATGCGTCCTACCTCGTGGTATGGCGTAGATGCAATGCAAACTCACGCTACTCCAAAGGGAAAACCCGAATGTAAAGACAATACTGAAGAGAAATAACCGAAGGGAAATAACCGAAGGGAAATGACTTGAAATATAAATGCCAAAGGGAGATATGTATATAGAGTATATATATGAGCCCTTATTCGGGTCTTGCAAATAAGAGCGAAGGCTCAATGTGGGTGCGTGCTTGAATTGAAAAGACTTACACACACGACATGAAATTAAACCCAAATATAAATTGCAGTATGGCCTTAACTAAGGTCTTGGGAATAAGAGCGAAAGCTCAATGTGTGTGAGTGCTTGAATTGAAGTACTACGCACACGACATGAAATTAAACCCAAATATAACTGCAATAGGCCTTGACTAAGGTCTTGGGAGTAAGAGCGAAAGCTCAATGTGTGTGAGAGTGCTTGAATTGAAAGACTTACACACACGACATGAAATGAAACCCAAATAGTATAGGTCGGCCCTTACTTGGGTCTTTCAAATAAGAGCGAAGGCTCAATGTGTGTGAGAGTGCTTGAATTGAAAGACTTACCCACCCGACATGAAATGAAACCCAAATAGTATAGGTCGGCCCTTACTTGGGTCTTTCAAATAAGAGCGAAGGCTCAATGTGTGTGAGAGTGCTTGAATTGAAAGACTTACCCACACGACATGAAATGAAACCCAAATAGTATAGGTCGGCCCTTACTTGGGTCTTTCAAATAAGAGCGAAGGCTCAATGTGTGTGAGTGCTTGAATTGAAAGACAACGCACCCAACTTAAGCAAAAACCCTACAAAAATGAAAGTATATGTATATACTTATGTATTAGGGGCTGATTAGGCCCGTGTGTGTTCAAAATCGTACACAACTAAGAGAGTGCACGTGTGTGGGTGTGCCAAGCCACGTTATTACAAGCGGGGGGAGACTATGCTCCGTTATTACAACCCCGTATCGAATTGAATCACAAGCAAGTATACAACTAAAGACCGAGTTAGGCACTGACTAGTAGCTGGTCCGTAGAGGCCTTGCTTGAGCGTGGGCTTGGCCTTCGCCTTGGGATGCAAAAGGGAGCTCCGCGAGGTTGAACGGCAAGAGGAGGTGTTGGCCGGAGGTCCTTGGTGCGCGGAAGAGGCGTCTTGAAGGTGGCCGGCCACTAGAGATGGGCTGTTTTTGGTGTGTTGGGTTAAAGGACCTAAGTAAGGTCACTAAGGGAATATGGCACTAAGGGAATGAGCTAGCAAGGAGAGGGTGATGGCTGGCGGATGGCTGGCCGAATGAAGGGAATGGCAGTCGGTTGAAGTGGCCGACTAAGGGAGTGATGTAAGGGAAGTGAGTGGCCGACTAAGGGAGTTTGGTGGTGGCGGGTGGAAGGCTGATGTTAAGGTGGTAGGGGAATAGATTAGGTGGTTTAGAGTGGAGAGGGAGTGAAGAGGTGGCAAGGTAGGGTGTAGGGGGCTTACCGGGTGAAGAAGAGAGTGGTGCTCGGCTGGAAGGGAGTTGGGCAGGCGGCTTCTAGATAGGAAAACCCGCCCCCAAGGGGGGGGGTTTATATAGGGATGGGTAGGTCGGTTAGGGCTGGGTTTGGGGTAGTGGTTAGGTGGTTTAGGTAGGGTGGTATGAAGATAAGGTGGGCTGGAAAGGGTAGGGCCAGATATTTTAAATACAAGTGGTTTGGGTAGGTTGTGGGCTAGGGGTGGTTTAAGGGTTTAGGGTTTGGTTAGGTGGGTGGGTTCTAGGGTGAGGTTTAGTGAACTAGGTTAGGTGATTAGGCTAGGATTAGGTTAGGTTTAGGGAAATTAACCTAGGTTTAGGGAAGGATTAGGGAAGTGGGTTAGGTGATTAGGTTGGGATTAGGCCGGGATTAGGGAGGTAGGTTAGGTGATTAGGCTCAGATTAGGGGCGGATTAGGGTGGAAGGCTAGGATTAGGTATTTTGGGTTAGGTTTAGGTGAAGGAGCTCCCTTTGCATGGCCCATGGACCTTAACCACATCATGTTGGTGCAGCCCTAGGTTAGGTTTTGGCTAATTACAAGCTTAAACCCACTCAATTAGGCTAACCCACATGATTAACCCCAAACTTGACACACAAGTCAAGCTTAATTACAACCACACTTGATCTTATCCACCCCCACTCTCTCTCATGCCCATAATCCCACGTGAAATTCAAGTGGGCCCCACCTCCATTTATGAGAAGGTGAAGTGGGCCATGGATATGGATATTGGATTGGATCTCTGGATCCAAATCCAAATCCAAGTCCACATATGGGTTTGGATTGGGATCTGGATATATATGGTCCAGATCTGATCCAAACTGAACTCTGACTCCTTCGAGCTGTGTTCGAAACGGACGATTTGTGCGGGGTCTGACAGCATCAACACTCCGTCTGCGTTGGGTCTTTGCCAACATGATCGTCCGCCTCCGTTTCTGCCTTCCGGAGATGACTTCAAATGACATTTTGATAATAACAGGGTCTTGGACGTTCGAGATCCTGGGGGTATGGATTTGATACGAGAGTTGCTGTGCCGGGCTCGACATGTGTTCCGGTTCCGGGCTCTCTTTGACTTCGCTGGTCCTGTCTTGATTAGGCCAAGCTGCTTTGGGGTTTCAAAAACGTGTTTTAAAAGGTTTTCAAAAGTCATATTATATATTTTTGAAATACAAAGTTTAAAACATATATACATGGTTGTCTGGAAGGCTCCTGGGTTTCTTGACTCAAAATAGCCCTTTGGGGCTGCTTTCACAAAACCAGGTTTGTTTAAGAAATTCGTGGGATTTCGGGGTGTTTACAAGGACCAGCGAAGTCAAAGAGAGTCCGGAACCGGAGCACATGTCGAGCTCGGCACAGTAACTCTCGTATCAAATCCATACCCTAGGATCTCGAACGTCCAAGACCCTGTTATTATCAAAATGTCATTTGAAGTCATCTCCGGAAGGCAGAAACGGAGGCGGACGATCTTGTTGGCGAAGACCCAACGCAGACGGAGTGCTGATGCTGTCAGACCCCGCACAAATCGTCCGTTTCGAACACAGCTCGAAGGAGTCAGAGTTCAGTTTGGATCGGATCTGGACCATATATATCCAGATCTCAATCCAAACCCATATGTGGACTTGGATTTGGATTCAAAAATCCAATCCAATATCCATATCCATGGCCCACATCACCTTCTCATAAATGGAGGTGGGGCCCACTTGAAATTCACGTGGGATTATGGGCATGAGAGAGAGTGGGGATGGATAAGATCAAGTGTGGTTGTAATTAAGCTTGACTTGTGTGTCAAGTTTGGGGTTAATCATGTGGGTTAGCCTAATTGAGTGGGTTTAAGCTTGTAATTAGCCAAAACCTAACCTAGGGCTGCACCAACATGATGTGGTTAAGGTCTATGGGCCATGCAAAGGGAGCTCCTTCACCTAAACCTAACCCAAAACACCTAATCCTAGCCTTCCACCCTAATCCACCCCTAATCTGAGCCTAATCACCTAACCCACTTCCCTAATCCCGGCCTAATTCCAACCTAATCACCTAACCCACTTCCCTAATCCTTCCCTAAACCTAGGTTAATTTCCCTAAACCTAGCCTAATCCTAGCCTAATCACCTAACCTAGCTCACTAAACCTCACCCTAGAACCAACCCACCTAACTAAACCCTAAACCACTAAACCACCCCATCTAAACCTAGCACACCATATCCCCCAAAACCATTAAAACAAAATATCTGGCCCTACCCTAATACCAGCCCACCATATCACCTCACCACCCTCCCTAGACCACCTAACCACTACCCCAAAACCACCCCCACCGCCCTTCACAAAGGCTATAAAACCCCCCCCCTAGTGGGCGGGTTTTTCAAGCCTTGGACCCCACTTCCCAGCCCAGCCGAACCCAGCCGCCTGCCCCACTTCCAGCCGGACCTTCCACCTGCACCACCACCAGCCACCACCTCGCTCCACCTGCTCCACCATGCCCCAGCCGATCAACCATCCGTCGCCACCCTCTTCATCCGGCCGAACCTGCCCCATCCACCATCACACCCGGCTTCTCCTCAGCCACCCGCCGCCTCCCATCACTTGGTTAGTACCCCATACCCTACTTCACCTCTTCTCCACTTCCCCTCCACTCTTAACCATCCACCCTACCACCACCTTACCCTAACACCAGCCACCTGCCGCCACCACTCCCATTCGGCCAAGCCTCAACCGACCTAACTACCCGCCACTACCTAACCACCCTAGCTACACCCGGCCACCCTATCCGACTCCCTAAGACCTGCCCATATCACTCCCTTACACCCACTACACCCACTACCACCTAGCCCCATCACCTAGTTAGCTTCCTTCCCATACTCCACCCATAGCCACTCTAGCAGCCCGCCACCACCAAGTCCCCTTAGTCGGCCACTCCAACCGACTACCACCTGCCCCTTTGGTCAGCCACCCGCCAGCCATATCCGTCCCCTAGGTACTCCCTCAGCCTCCCTTAGTGCCACATTCCCTAGGCACCCCATCCTTGGCATCCGGCACCCCATCCCTAGCACCCGGCCACCTTCAAGGCGCCTCTCCCGCGCCCCGTTTGCAGCCGGCCAGCACCTCTTGCCATTCACCCTCGCGAAGCTCCCTTTTGCAGCCCAAGGCGAAGGCCAAGCCCACGCTCAAGCAAGGCCTCTACGGACCAGCTACTAGTAAGTGCCTAACTCGGTCTTTGGTTGTATACTTGCTTGAGATTCAATTCGATACGGGGTTGTAATAATGGAGCATAGTCTCCCCCCGCTTGTAATAACGTGGCTTGGCACACCCACACACGTGCACTCTCTTAGTTGTGCACGATTTTGAACACACACGGGCCTAATCAGCCCCTAATACATATACTTTCATTTTTGTAGGGTTTTGCTTAAGTTGGGTGTGTAGTCTTTCAATTCAAGCACTCTCACACACATTGAGCCTTCGCTCTTATTTGAAAGACCCAAGTAAGGGCCGACCTATACTATTTGGGTTTCATTTCATGTCGTGTGTGTAAGTCTTTCAATTCAAGCACTCTCACACACATTGAGCCTTCGCTCTTATTTGAAAGACCCAAGTAAGGGCCGACCTATACTATTTGGGTTTCATTTCATGTCGTGTGTGTAAGTCTTTCAATTCAAGCACTCTCACACACATTGAGCTTTCACTCTTACTCCCAAGACCTTAGTCAAGGCCTATTGCAGTTATATTTGGGTTTAATTTCATGTCGTGTGCATAGTACTTCAATTCAAGCACTCACACACATTGAGCTTTCGCTCTTATTCCCAAGACCTTAGTTAAGGCCATACTGCAATTTATATTTGGGTTTAATTTCATGTCGTGTGTGTAAGTCTTTCAATTCAAGCACGCACCCACATTGAGCCTTCGCTCTTATTTGCAAGACCCGAATAAGGGCTCATATACATACCCTATATACATATCTCCCTTCGGCATTTATATTTCAAGTCATTTCCCTTCGGTTATTTCCCTTCGGTATTGTCTTTACATTCGGGTTTTCCCTTTGGAGTAGCGTGAGTTTGCATTGCATCTACGCCATACCACGAGGTAGGACGCATATTGCATCAAAGCAAGCCCCGCTCGAATTCGCCCATGTAGTGGAGTGTTCATAACACACAAACTAGGTGGCCCGAAAAGGGATAAAAGGAAAGACTTAGGCACGTGCAAATCCACGTGATCTAAAACATGCAATCGCATCTAAAAGACCCGAATTAGACACCTCGAACCGCTTCGTAGACTTTCTCTCCCAAAAACTCGATTTTTGCAAAGCGTACAGACTGACCCTTGCGCATCGGTGGAATAAGGTCTGCGACGACAAGAGCTCACTTGCTCACAGTCGCCACGATTAGAAGTCAGTGTTAAATATATCTTCGGTAGCTTAGGTAAGCTAGCTGGCACACCCTGTTTGCATAAATAGGCCTTAGACACACGAGAGGATCCGCTCCGAGCCCTGAAAAGGTGAGAAACGGGGATTTTCGCGCGTCTACAGTGGGTTTTTTTGAAAAAATTTCTTTTTGAAAACGAACTCCTTTTAGCTTGTATCGAAAAGGACTTCCATTTTTCATACTTCCCTTCATTCGGGTTTCAATACCTGCTACTCAGTAGAGGTTTTTGGGTAGGAAAACTTGGAAAACATTTCAAAGTTCCATTTCCTATAAAACAAAGTCGAGTTCTCAAACAAAATGAAATCCAAATACGCCGATTTTATTCATACTTTAGGATTTTCGCAAATTTGAACCTTTTTCCTTGGGGATAAGCTGTAGGGATACGGGAAAGAGATACCACGGTCCCTTCTGAAGTGTCCCGTGGTTTTAGGCAACGAGTCGGAAAATCGCTCTTTGAGCTTTGGCTTTTTATTTCTTTTTTTCACAGAGGGTCTCCCTTTGGGAGTATTTTTTCTTTAATCCCTCTTTTCTTTAAAGGAGAGCAGCTCTTTGGAGGAGTTTTTGTATTCCCTGTTTATGAAGGGAAGACCTCTTTGGGAGGAGTGTTTTTATATCTCCTTTTCCTTTTGAACGAGAAGACCTCTTTCGAAGGAGTTTTTGTATTCCCTGTTTATGAAGGGAAGACCACTTTCAGAGGAGTTTTTGTATTCTCAATTTTTTTCTTTCTTTGGAACATAGCCAATTTTCCTTTTTGGAGAGAAAGTAGAATGGGGGAAGGCTTATCCCTTTGGTTACTCGATTCAAACGAGATCGTCCTATTTCTTAATAGCATCTGCTATTTGAAATTTTTTTGATATTTTGAACAAGGCTTAATCTTGTAAGCCAGGGTTCTTTAAAATATCGCCAATTTGTTTTTGGAAGACTCTACCTTTCGAAAAGTATATATTCCTCCATTCATGGTTATACAATCAACTTCGATCCTTCTTTCAAGAAGTTTCAAAGGAGTTCGATTTTTCAAAAATCTTTTCGAAAAAGGAATTTAACATAAACCCTTTTGAATATTCGGGCATTTTCGGGGTTTTGCTAATTTCTACCCACAATATCAACAAATTTTTGATTTTTGTTGCCCTTTTTGAAGACATGGGGACATTCCTACTCAGGCTTGCCCACCTCTTGGGCTTTCTTTGGGGTGGTATGATATGAATATGATGCATGCTATGCACTCCATGTGATTCAAAATGGAAATACATGATTTTATGCAAGAGTGAAATGTATCTCACAAGTCAAGAAGGAGATGCGTTCTATGAAATTCGTTTCTTCATGGAAGGTGTCTAGGGGCTATATTTAAAAATGCCCCTAGCTTGAGGGAAATTTCGCATGGCCACATGGTGAAGGGCCATGGCTTTTCAAAAGACTTTTTTGGATGGACGATGGTATGTTCATGTCCATGCATTTCCACGATTTTCCTAACATGATCATGCTACTTTTTGCTCAAGGATGGAAAACACAACCACCCCTAAGTGATCATCATGGCCATCGGGCTTTGATTTTGACATGGTCTCCATATTTCATCGTGAGATTCATGTTCTTATCCAACACAATCAAGGTTTTCATATAAACCTGAAGTTTTGAAATTTTTGGGAAAGCAATTTTGGGAAATCCTCCCTTTCTATATGAAGATGGTTTTATACCAGCCCTTTTGATTTGAAATATGTTTCCTATACTTGATTTTGATCAAGCAGGGTTTTTGGAATTCATTTTGAAAATTCGTGCCTTCATGGGGCATTTGATCAAGTATGGGGAATGTGTCTCACAGAGGCACTTCAGCCACACGATATAGGGCTTGTCCCTTAATTGAGTCTTGAGTTTTGAAACTCATACTCTGTTGAAAGGGGCTGCCATTTTGCCTACCTGTTTAAGATAGGTTTTTCAAATGAGTGCTTTAATGAATCATTCCCCTTTCCATGGGAGATGATGTCTCGAATTTTTAGGGCCTACAGCAAGGCCAAGCACGATTTTTCTTTTGGCTTAGTGATTCCTTTCACACACTAAAAGAGTTTTCAAAAATGTATGGCACATTTAGTATGAACAACATCTTCATTTGATCCAGTCAAGCAGACAATGCATGAATTGCAATGTATGGAAGGTTTTTATCAAAAGGAATTTTGAAAAGGCTTTTGTGAAATGCTAACCCTTTTTTCGAGATTTTCATTTCTTTTGAAATTTGCCTTGAAGGTGTTGGATTTGATTCGTATGGAGACTTGCTTATGAAGGCTCGATACTTAGGGGGATCGACTTTCATTGCCCCTTTTGGTTTTACAAAACCTGAATTCGAGTTCTAAGATGATGTCTAGACTCGATGCACATGAATGATTTCAGAGTGTGATGCATGATGCTTATGCACATATTACGGGTCAGGCTTGTTTCTAAAAATCCCCAATCTTTGCATAAGTCAAGGATCTTGCGAATTTCAGGATGTTCGGAGGTTTTTATTCCTCTTGGCTTTGATGATTCTCAAGCTTTTCATTTTGAAAAAGCTCTAGGCAAAAGGGTGTTCAAGATCAGCTTTTTGGATTTTTTTTGGTTTTTGGGAGTTATATGCAATTTTCGAAAAGCATTTTTACAATTTTCAAAAAATGGACTTTGTACATGGCCAAAGGCTTAAAAACAAATTTCTTTTTGGAATTTTCCTTTTTCCAAATGTTTTTGAGATTTTGTTTTGGGTTTTCAATTTTTTTGGTTTTTGGCAAATATCTGATTTTTTTGGCTTTTTGAAAAGGAGGGATCTTCCCATGAACCTACAAAGAAAACATTCATGAATCAGACTCTAATCAATAGGTCTAAGACATGGGTTTTGTATTTTAGAGGTTCTACAGGGCACCCTTGACCCAGATGGTCTTAGGTGGCGGCTCTGGGGGTATGGGTGGGCTGTAGCCCAATCCATACTTTTGTCGATTGGCTTGAGGTAGGACAGGCTCGAGCCTACCTTGGTTTTGGGTTCCCAGGCCCTGGTAGGGTTTATATCCCATATTCAGAATCATGTTCCAAGACTTCTTGTTTTTTGAAAATTTTTTGTATAAATCATGGCCTTGGAACATGGAATCGTCCATGTCAGGGATATATACCCTTTTGGATTTTCAGATTTTGGATTCTGGGGTGATGGAAGACTTGGGCTTCCATGCAACCCTGGTTTGGGAGGTTTGTTTCTCAAAGTAAACCGTGCTTGGTCCTTTGAAAAGTTTTGGATATTTCGGGATGTTTTTGTCTTCAAGGGAAACCGTGCTTGGTCCCTCGATAGACTTTGGATATTTTGGGGTGTTGGAAGACTTGTGCTTCCATACAACCCCGAATTGGGAGATTTTGTCCTCAAGGAAAGCCATGCTTGGTTCCTTGAGGAACTTTGGATATTGCAGGGTGATGGAAGGCTTGAGCTTCCACACAACCTATATTTGGGAGAATTTTTCTTCGAGGGAAGACAAACTTGCTCCCTCGGATTTTTTGACTTGCTCCCTAGGTTCAACTCGTGGTGCCCCTAGGGATGGATTTTTTTGTTTCAAAGCTCTAATCTTGGTTCCAGGGTACAAGACTAGGCTCGAAGAAGTGGGTTTTTCTATGGCAGGGTTATGAGCTCCTAAGATGTCGATGCATGCATTAGGGGTCTCCATGTCTACCATTTTTTCAACTTCTTTTTGTTTTTGTTTTTGAAATTCTTTTGGTTGGTGCGGGATATTTGGCGCACCTTGAAAATTCTCTGACTTAGGCACATTTCGTGGGTTTGTGTGTGTAGAGGGGTTATCCAATGCACCTGATGACCCTATATGAAGAAGAGAGTTTTGAGAAGGATAAGTTTCAGGCATACCTCTTTGTGGCTTGTCTACCTTTTCATGGTGAGAGCAGGCCGTTTTCTCAGGTAACTCTGTTTTGAGCCCCCGAGGTTTCACGAGGCGTTCCTTTTCGAAACCTACCTGTTTTTCACTCTCGTCTCCTTGTGGGGTGTGGGTTTTATGTCCCACTGTGCGTGTGTGCCTAGACATAGGAATTTCACTTGAATTTTTTGAAATTTCAAAGTTTGATTTTTCAATTTTTTTTTTTGAAAGTTTTCAAGATTTTTATGATTTTTTGAAAAAAAAACAACTTTTTTCGAATTTTCTTTGGAATTTTTGAATTTCGGATTTGTGGGAGTGGAAGTCTCGCCCTTTTCTTGGGTTTGGCCTTTTACCTCAATTCCTTCGTTGATTTTGAATTTGGTTTTCTTTTCACAATCTTTGTGCGCCCGAGAAGAGCTACTATGGGATTTATGGGTTTTAAGCTCCTTGCTTAAAACATCCATTTTTTTGAAAGTTGCCCATATATCAGCTAGCATTTCTCGTTCTTTGGCTGTTTTGAAAACCTCTTTTGATTTACTCAACGAGGATTTTGGAAGTGTGGGAGTGGAGGACTCGCCCCTTTCTGGGTTTTGGCCTTTTACCTCACATCCTTCGTCGAGTTTGAGATCAGTTTTCTTTTCCCGATCTTTGCGCGCCCGAGAAGAGCTGCTATCGGATTTATGGGTTTTAAGCTCCTTGCTTAAAACATCCATTTTTTCTTTGAAAATCGCCTGTATATCAGCTATTGCTTCTCGTTTTTTGGCTATTTTAGAAACCTCTTTTGATTTACTCGACGAGGATTTTGGCTTTTGCTCCATTTTCTACAAATTTTCTAAGTATGTACGAATTTTGGAAACACCTTTTTTTCGAAAATTTGAGTGTAACTTATTTGTTTGAAGTCTACTTAAGTCTCGAGTCCCATCGGGCGTGCCAAATCTGTAGACACGAAAAATCCTCGACTCCGAGTTTCTTAGGCCTGGAGTGAATCTTTTCGCAATCTACGTTCGCTTTTAGGGCGTGCCAGCTAGCTTACTCAAACTAGCGAAGTAGTTTTTGAAATATGTGACTTTTGAAAGGCGATTGTAGGCAAGCGGGATCTTTTCATCGCAAACCTTCTTGCACCGACGTGCAAGGGTCAGTCTGTACGATTAGAGACTTCGTTTGAACAAGTTAAACTCAAATTCGATTTTTGAATAAGGAAGTGTTTTGAAAATCCTTTTGAAATCATGTACTTGGCGAGTTTTTGATTTGGGCGACCCTAAGTCTTTCAATTTTATCCACTTAGGCGTGTTTGCACATTTTGTTTGGGTTTGTTTGATGCAGGTATGCACTCTAGCTCGAGTATGGCGAGTATGCAATGTCACTCACACAACTTGAATGTAAAACCCGAAATTTAAAGACTTAGCAGAAGGGAAAACCCAAATTGAATGCAACTCACACGACTTGAATGTAAATTGCAGAAATTTAAATATATCTATATCTTAAGAGCGGAAAGGCTCAATGTGTGCGTGGGTGTTGTGTATAAATTGAAATGCAACATAGGCAACTGAACCGTAAAACGCAGTAGAAGGGAGATATAGATATATATAAGAGCGAGAAGGCTCAATTGTGGCGTGAGTGCTTTGAGTGTATAAATTGAAAGGCAACTCACGCAACTTGAATTTAAAACCCAGCTGGAAGGGAAATACGTATATATACGTAAGAGCGGAAAGGCTCAATGTGAGTGAGTGCTTTGAGTGTATAAAATGAAAGACAACTCACACGACTTGAACCTTAAAACCCAGCTGAATGTATATAAATAGGGCTATATCCTATGGGCTGTTGAGGCCCGTTTGTGTGCAAAAGTGTGCAGATAAGAGCGAAAAGGCTCGAGTGTACGTGTGTGTATTTTGCACATATATTACATCCGGGGGGAGACGATGCTCCATTATTACAACCCCATATGACGAATTGAATTAAATAGAAAGGGATTTGATATATATCAAAATCAACTTACACTTTCCAGCCTTTTGAGTTAGGATCGTACAAGGGGTGAATCCGCCTTCTTCTTATGGAGTCCAGGGCACGTGGGAGTGAAGCCGGAGAGCTTGAGAGCTTGGAGAGACTTGGAGTTCCGAGAGCTGCAAGCTACAATGGGTTTGGGGCTAGTTGGGGCCGGTTTGGGCAAGGTAAGACTCGAGTCACCTTGGCTCGAGTGATTGGGTTTTTGTATGGGATTTGGCGAACACTTGGCCTTGGTTTAGGTATAGTTTAGGCTTGGTATTAGGCCAGCATTTGGCCTTGGTTTAGGTACATGATAGAGTTGGCTGGTCCTAGGTCAGGTGTTGGCTAAAGTTTTGAGATTTCGGCCAAGGTTCATGACCTTTGTTTGGTCTTGTGAGACTCGAGCCAAGGTGGCTCGAGTGGCATGGTTTTAGTATGGAATACGGCCAGCACTTGGCCTTAGTTTAGGTCTTGTGAAACTCGAGCCAAGGTGGCTCGAGTAGGAGTGACTTGCTCTAAGGTTCGGCCAAGGTTGTTGTGGGGTTGTCTTGGGTCGACTTAGGTAAGTATGGGGGCTGATCCTAGGCAAACCACGACTAGGTTGAGGGCTGGCTGGCTAACTAAGATGGGCCAAGGTGAGCTTAGGTAGGGGACCACGGCCAGTATGGCCAAGTGGTTTCAAGGTGAACGGCCTTGGTGAAAGGAAGGACGCCTGACCAACTTTGGCCGGGCTGTTTTGGGTGTGTGGGAAAGGGAAACCAGCCAAAGGTTGGGCTGGTTTTTAGATAGTTGGCCTGCCTTTAGGGCAGGCCGGGACTTAGGTAGAAAATGGGACACGGCCTGCACTTGCAGGCCGTGGGTTTTAGGGAAAGAGCTCGAGCCAAGGTGGCTCGAGCTAGGTGGTTCTCAAAGGGAAGTTTGGCCAAGGTTGGCCGAACTTGATGGGATTCAAGGTGAAGTTCGGCCAGCACCTGGCCGAACTGGTTTAGGTCTTAGGATAGGTTGTTTAGGTGGTGGTTTTGGGTGGAAGAGTTGGTGAAAAACGGCCAGCACTTGGCTGGTTTGGTGGTGGTTTTGGGAGGATGTTTGGGTAGGATGGGTGGTCTAGAGAGGTTTAGGGAAGAAAGGGGTTAGGTTTAGGTCTTAGGGGCATACCTAGTTGTAGCACCGCTCCAAGCCACCGCTCAAGCCGCCAATCTCCACCATGCAGGGGACGTTCCCTGGTTGGTGCAGCCCTTGGCTTCACGAGCCAACCCAAACTCTCAAACAAAAAAAACATTTGGCCTATGGGCCTCTTTCTCTCTCTTCCCCCCCCTTTATTCACGTGAGGTGCTTCCCTGGAGCCTCACTCATGCCTTTTTTTTCAAGCCCAGCACCTCTATTTATAGAGGTTTTAAGTGGGTCTTGGATCTTGGGTCTTGGATTTGGGTCTGGCTATCCGGATCCAATCCAAACTCTATGTGGATCTGGATCGCAGATCTCGGATATTTTGAGATCCAGATCCAGTCCAAATATTTATTTGGGTTTGGATCTCGGATCTTGGATCTTGGATTTTTGAGATCCAGATCCAATCCAAAACAATTTGGATCTGGATCTGGATATTTTTGGGTCCAGACCCAATCCAGACTTTTCTTCTGCTCCTTGGTTTTCTGGTCCTTTCTGGTGCTTTTCACCGTTGGTTTCGAGCGGGCTTCGATTCATCGGACACCCAACTCTAGCCTGGGTCTTCCCCAAGTCTTTCTTCGAATCGGTGTTATGCTTTTCAGGACTTTTTTGGCGTTCGTTTCGGTCTGCCGTTTTGGTTTTTGGCTGGTTCCTGTTGATATCGAACTCAGATTGCCGCACAGATTCCGTTCTTCGTTCTGACGGGACGTGTCTCGGACTTCTGTCGACTTCCTCAGGTACTGGGCTTCTTTCTGCATTTTGGAGCTGCTTTGTGCTTTTTCTTTGACCCAAATTATATTTTTACCCTTCTATCGAGCTTTTCTCCGAACGGGCTCTTTTTTCTTCCATTTTTGAATAGGGGTGGCTTTTGAGACTTTGGGCTTGATTTCTCTTCTTGCCGGGGCTCTCCTTTTGCCTTTTGTATCTGTTTTCACATTTTTAAAACAGGTTGTCGTTTGGCTCAAACGAGCTTTTTGTGTTTTTGAGAGTTTTTGATTTTTGGAAAATTCAGGGTGTTTACAAACTTGCTTACATTTAATTAAATTTGATACGGGGTTATAATAATGGAGCGTTGTCTCCCCCCGGTTGTAATAATGTGGTTTGGCACATCAACACACACGTGCACTTGAGCCATTCCGCTGTTAGCTGCACAGCATTTTGGCACACACACGGGCCTAAATAGCCCCTAAGATATAGTTATACTTATATATATTCAGCTGCGTGGGTTTTAACTTAAGTCGTTGGTGTTGTCTTTCAATTCCACACTCACACACATTGAGCTTTCGCTCTTACTCCCAAGACCCTAGTAAGGGCCATATTGCAATTTTGTTTGGGTGTTTTTAATTCAAGTTGTGTGCGTGGTCTTTCAATTCCATACTCACACACATTGAGCTTTCGCTCTTACTCCCAAGACCCTAGTAAGGGCCATATTGCAATTTCGTTTGGGTGTTTTTAATTCAAGTTGTGTGTGTGGTCTTTCAATTCCACACTCATACACATTGAGCTTTCGCTCTTACTCCCAAGACCCTAGTAAGGGCCATATTGTAATTTCGTTTGGGTGTTTTAATTCGAGTTGTGTGCGTGGTCTTTCAATTCCACACTCACATACATTGAGCTTTCGCTCTTACTGCCAAGACCCTAGTGTAAACACCCCAAAATCCCACGAATCGCTCAAATTACCTGGTTTTGCAAAAGCAGCACCAAAGGGCTATTTTGAGTCTAGAAACCCAAGAGCCTTCCAGGCAACCCTGTACATATGTTTAAATCATATATGTTTAAAATATATGTTATACAGTTTTAAAACCTTTAAAAAGGTATTTTGAAACCCCGCAAAGCAACTTGGCCAGATGAAAGCAGGACCAGAGAAGCGAAAGAGAGCCCGGAACCAGAGCATATGTCAAGCCCGGCACATCAACTCTCGTATCAGAATCATCCCCAAAATCTCAGACATCCAAGCTCCTATTATCAACAAATTTATCAAAATGATCTCCGGAAGGTGAGAAGAAGAGCGGACGACAATGTTGGCGAAGACCCAATGCAAGACGGAGTATTGATGCTGTCAGGCCCCGCACAAACCATCCGTTCCACAATGCCATGAAGGAGTCAAAAAATCAGATTTGGATCGGATCTGGACCATATATATCCAGATCCAAATCCAAACTTGCATATGGATTTGGATTTGGATTTGGATCCAAAGATCCAATCCAATATCCACATCCATGGCCCACATCACCTTCTCATAAATGGAGGTGGGGCCCACAAAGAATTCACGTGAAAAGCTTGGAAAGAGAGAGAATGGGGGATAAAGTATGAGTGAGAATTTTGGTGAGCTTGACTTTTGTGTCAAGTTTTGGGTTAATCATGTGGGTTTAGCCTAAGAGTGTGGGATTAAGCTTGTATGCACCTACACCTAACCTGGGGCTGCTCCAACATGTTGCAATTAGGTCCATGGATCAAGGCCAAGGGGATGCTGCTAAAACCTAACCCTAAGCTAACCCACCTCACCTAGCCATTCCCCCCTAAACCTCACCTAATCCTAGCCACCCACCTAACCATACCTAGCCGGCCTCACCTATTTCACCCCACCTAACTAGACCACCTAGACCCTAGCTAGACTAAACCTAATCCCACCTTAACCCACCTAATTAGACCCTAATCCTAAAATCCCAGCCACCCTAACCGACCTACCCAAACCACGCACCTAGCCGACCTACCCAAACCACCCCACCCCAGCCCACAACATCCTAAATATCTACCCCAAAACCACTCTAACCGACCCCAGCCCATGCCCATAAAAACCCCGAGTTTTTAGGCCATCTATCTTGGGCAGCTCTCAGCCCTCTCTCTCCTCTCTCACCTGCCCTCTCTCTCACCCATTTCACTCCATTACCCCCACCAGTTGTGCCACCATCTACCGTCGCTCCACCCGACTCCACTTCCACTAGGCTGCCACCTGCACTTCACACCCGATTGCACCCTTCCAACCGGCTGCCACCTCCTCCCACCACCTCCGGCCACCACCACAGCAACCACATCCGGTTAGTACCCCCATCTCAGCCCTATCTAGCCTCCCTTCCACACCCCTCTTACGCAGCCACACCTTCCATCACCCGCCACCACTGCTGCACCCTAAGCCTCTCCCTTGCACCCGGCCACTTCACACCTTACATCCCCACCTTCCCTTAGCCGTCCAATTCCCAGCCCTTAGCTAAGCCTTTCCCCTTTACCTTCCACCACTTAGCTAGCCCTTAACCTGCCACAACATCACCTAACCTCCCCACTTGTTGCATTACCATCCGACTTTCATCAACACACTTCATTCGGCTAAGACCCTACTTGGCGCCCACCCGCATCCAAGGAGCTCCCCTTCGGCTGTCCAAGGTGACTCACATAGGCCAAAGCCAAGCAAGTCACACCCGAACCAGCTATACGTAAGTGTCTAACTCGGTCCTTGTTATGAACTTGCTTATGTTTAATTAAATTTGATACGGGGTTGTAATAATGGAGCGTTGTCTCCCCCCGCTTGTAATAATGTGGTTTGGCACACCCACACACACGTGCACTTGAGCCTATTCGCTCTTAGCTGCACATAATTATAGCACACACATGGGCCTAATCAACCCTTAAGATATAGTTATACCTATATGTTTTAAGTTGCGTGGATTTTATTTAAGTTGTGTGTGTTGTCTTTCAATTTCCACACTCACACACATTGAGCTTTCGCTCTTATTCCCAAGACCCTAGTAAGGTCCATATTGCAATTTCCCTTGGGCATTTTAATTCAAGTTGTGTGCGTTGTATTTCAATTCTACACTCACAGACATTGAGCTTTCACTCTTACTCCCAAGACCTTAGTAAAGGCCTTATTGCAATTTCGTTTTGGGTGTTTTACTTTAAGTTGTGTGCGTAGCATTTCAATTCTACACTCACACACATTGAGCTTTCGCTCTTACTCCCAAGACCTTAGTCAAGGCCTATTGCAATTATATTTGGGTTTCATTACAAGTTGTCTGAGTTGTCTTTCAATATACACACAACACCCACGCACATGTTGGCGACCTTCGGGCCCATATATATTATAAGTATTTCCCTTCGGCTATGTCTTTCAGATTTGGGTTTTAAGGTTCAGCAGTGTGCGTAGTCTTTACATATATACACGACACACACTTGCACAATTGAGCCTTTCCGCTCTTAAGATGTAGCCATATTTCCCTTTTTGCAATTTCCCATTTGCAATTTACATTAAGTCGTTTCCCTTCTGCATTGTCTTTCAATTCGGATTTTCCCTTTGGAGTTGTGTGAGTTTGCATTGCATATACGCCATACCACGAGTTAGAACGCATATTGCATCAAAGCAAGCCCCACACTCCCGCTCAAAAATCGCCCAACTTAGGTCACTTGCGCACATACCTAGTTGGCCATAAAAAGATAAAAAGAAAGACATAGGCACGTGCAAATCCCACGTGTAATAAAATTTGCAATCGTACATACAAAGCCCAAACACTTAAGGTATTTCTCAAAGAGGTTTAATTAAAAGACTTTGTCAAGCGTACAGACTGACCCTTGCGCATCGGTGCAAGAAGGTCTGTGATGAAAAGAGCTCACTTGCTCACAGTCGCCCCGATAGAAGTTAGATTTCAAAAACTTTCTTCGCTAGCTTAAGCAAGCTAGCTGGCATGCCCTTTTTGATAAAATACGACTTAGACACACGAAAAGGTTCACTTCGGGCCTAAGAACCAGAAGTGACGATTTTCCATGTCTATAGATTTGGCACACCCGGTGGGACCTGGGCCTTGTGTAGAGTCATCTCATGTAGAGAAACCTCATGAAATTTTTTTTAAAGTGTTTAACTTTGCTTGTTTGCATTTTCATACTTAGGATTTGTTTTGAAAATCATATTGAAGCCTATCGAGTCCAGGCTCCCAAGAGGTATCGAGCCATGGCTCATGCGCATCAAGTTCTCAATCTCGAAGGTTTTCGAAAAAACAAGAGATTAAAGATTTGAGAAGGGACTTCGAGGCCAAAATCGCCGCTCTTAGCCAAGAGGCTGAAGCAGGCGATTCATGTTCGTCCAATGGCGAACCAAAGGCCAAGAAGAAATTTGAAAAACCTCGCAAACACAAGGAGACTTCCGTGATGGAAGGTAACCAATACCACGAGTCCTTCACACACAAGGACCGTAAAGCCCTACAGCAATTGTTGAGAGGGCAAAATAAAAGAGAAAAGGAGCTACACCCTGTCTGATTTCCTACCTGTGGACTATGAAACAGACAGCGACAATGAAATACCGAACTTCCATCGGTATGATGGCATTGGAGACCCTAGGTCTCACTTGCAGCTTTTCTCTCGTCGAGCCCATAAGAAAAAGAAGGACTCGATAAAGTGGGTGTATTGGTTCCCTTTGTCCCTCAAGGGCACAGCTGCCAAATGGCTAGCTTCCTATGATCTTAGCCAGTTCACAACTTTTGAAGACTTAGCGAACTACTTTATGCAGAGATTCTCGCATAATGTAGAAGTCATGACGACTTTAAACACCTTGAGGGATACAAAACAAGGTGTGAATGAGGACGTACATACGTTCATCATTCGTTGGAGGTCTCTCTTGGGTCAAGTGCGAGAGCCCATATCAGAAGGATGTGCAGTCATGCTCATCCTCGATAATTTTAGAAACGAGCTGAAAACCCTTCTCTCGCTTCATGAAATCTCGACTTTCCATAAGTTAATAAAGAAAGCATCCCTTTTCGAAACAAATTTGAAAAAGGGGGTGTATGACCACTTATGGAAAGGAAATCCAATTTCGAAAACTCACTTGGAAAAGCCCATCACTAATGGGCCATCCACCGCGGACAAAGGGGTAAAACCCCATAAAATTGCCAATGTCCGGGTGGATCCAAGCCCGGCAAGTGCTTCAAGAGCTTTTGAAAAACCAGAAAATAAAAAGGAGAGGAGTTTTCAAAAGCCCTTTGAAAGACAGGAGTATACTCCGCTGGGGCAACCTGTGACGGAGGTCCTAGACCTCCTATTGGCCCAAGGCATGATCGAAATTCCTGAGATTCCTGAGGGAGTCACTTCGAAGGGAGGGTTTTTAAACAAGTTCTGCAAGTATCATCGGCTCAAAGGCCATGATACAAGGCGGTGCTTCTCCCTCCTTAATAAAATTGAGAACTGGATAGCAGAAGGCCGACTCCAGGTCGCTGAAGAACCTGAGCCTGCCCAAGCTATCTTCAAAGAACCCTTCCCCAAGCACGCAAGTACTAGTGGGAAGGGAAAAGAGGTATGTGCTCTTTCAATTTCAAAGAATCTAGTGCATGCTTGTGAGTCTGGTTCACCTACTTGTGCGTCTACTCTTATCCTTTACAAGAAACCCACCCAAGTAGTCATCTGGGGACCACTAAGAGTTCCGTCCCCGGTTAAACCAGTTTTAACCATTTAAGGTGCTCCAAATCTCTCGATTAGAGCCATGATTAGTACGAAACCTAGGTTGATCGTGGGGGAGGTGACAAGGTCCGGGAGGATCTACCAACCCCCACATCTACAAAGTGTTAAAAAGGTGGTCAGTGTGCCTGGCCCCTCAAAAGCATGTATTCCTAGAGTTCCGGTCAAAAACGGATAAAGAAAATGTTGTTTTGAAGGTGTATGATTTCAAAAACCATCTTTCAAAGATTTCTATCAATATGTCCATCCTAGAGCTAATACAAACGTCACCTAAGCATAGACTAGTGTTATAGAAAATTCTAGAAAGAGCAAGAGTTAGTTCGAATTTTACCCCTGAATCTTTGTCCAAACAAGTGGCCTCTATAGGAGCAAAGACACCCATCGTATTCTTGGAAGATGATGTAGATAGACCCTACGAGTCCCATAACCAGGCCCTTCATATCGAGGTAGTTCTGAATAACCACTCTCTAGATAGGTGCCTTGTCGATTGGGGAGGAGGGCTCAACATCCTTCCACTTCATGTGGCGAATCAAATCGGAGTCACCTTGACATCCGTTCATCCAAGTCGCATCGTTATCACTGGATACGATGGGAATGCGTCTAGACCAATAGGATCTATCGAACTCCCCATGGAAACGGGAGGGATAGGACACACGAGGGTGTTCCATATCTTGGACATCCACCCCCATTATAACCTGTTGTTGGGAAGGACCTGGATACACAGCTTCTGCGCTATACCATCCACCTTCTACAGGTGTGTCAAGATCCCTTTCAGGGACAAAGTCGTTGTGATCCTAGGTGAGAGTCACCCTCAACTTCAGGGGGTCATAAATTCCCCCTACTTGTCAAGCTCCCAGACCCATGAGGTAAAACTGGGGCAAACCATGCTCGAGCCACCAAGGCTCATACTGAAAAACCCTAGGAAGGTCATGTATGTGAAGGGGCCGCCCAAGGCTGGCCCCCTCAAAGTTCTGACCCTTCTAGTAAGACCCAAGAATCCCTTATTTCCAAAACCCCTAGACAAGAAGCCCTATGTGCACAACATAGACGACAGCAAGTTCCAGGACCACGATTTATATCCAAATTTCTCCAAAAACAAAAAATCGTGGAACATGCTGTTAAACATGGGCTATGTGCCTTATAAGAGTCTAGGGGCACAAAATCAGGGTCTCCTAGAACCCATACTTCCTAGGGCCAATCCAAGCCGATATGGGATCGGCTATACTCCTAAAATACCACTAGAGCCACCCCCTGTGACCTCCTAGGTCAAGGGTGCCCTGGAGCCTACCCTAGAAGAAACCTATGATTTAGACCTCCTATTCAGGGTCTAACCTGTAGTGTTTTCCCTTTGTAGGAATGATGGAAGATGCCTTTATCAAAAATACAAAAACATTTGAAAAACTCAAAATCAAAAAAATGAAAAAATTGCAAAAACCAAAAACATTGGAAAATCAAAAACTCAAAAAAAGAGTAGTTTGTATAGTTCCCAAAGTTCTAGTTTATCAAAAACACAAAAAAATCGAAAATTTACAAAACTCCAAAAAGATTTTGTACATAGCTGCTCCTGATAAGACTTTGGAAAATGGAAAGGATTTCGAAAGAAACATTGTCTATATAACTAGGCCAAAAATTTCGAAATCAATAGAAATTCCAAGTGTAAAACTAGATCTTTTGAAAATCCATGCATCAAATTCCCTCGGGTCTTTAACCCACGAGAATGATCGAAGCCCAGAAGTGGATCCCCTTAAGGAAAATCCCACTTTTGAGCTCCCAGAATTTCATAAAATTCTCGATTTTGAAAGACCTTCCAATTCTGTAGGAGGAGATTTCATAGAGGGGAACCTAGGGAGTCATTCCAATCCCAAACTCATTCAGGTAGGCACATGTTTGCATGAGCATGAAAGATCAGCATTCATTGCATTTCTACGAACCTACTTAGATGTAGCATGGACGTATGAAGACATGCCGGGCATAGATCCCAGTATTGTCGAACATTGTCTTCCCTTAGATGCGGATGTGAAACCCATAAAGCAAAAGCTTAGGAAAATACATCTGAATGTACACGCACAAGTCAAAGAGGGTTTAGAAGTTCTGTTAAAAGCCAGATTTATAAAACCCATTGCGTATTCTGATTGGTTATCCAATATCGTTGTTGTTTGAAAAACCAATGGAAAGATTCAAATATGCATCAATTTCAGAAACCTGAATAAAGCCACTCCAAAGGATAATTATCCTTTACCAAACATAGATTTGATAGTCGATAGTACTACAAATCACGAGATGTTTTCGTTTATGGATGGCTATTCAGGGTATAATCAAATCAAATTAAGTCCACGAGATCAGGGTAAGACCACATTCACAACCCCATGGGGCACGTACTGCTATACAGCCATGCCCTTTGGTTTGAAAAATGCCGACACAACATACCAGAGAGCCATGACCACGATCTTCCATGATCAGATTCATGAGCTTGTAGAAGTGTATGTGGATGATCTGTTGGCAAAATCCAAAACTTGATGCACTCACATCGAATGTTTACAAAAGATTTTCGAAAGGCTTACACTTTACAAAGTAAAGCTAAACCCTCAGAAATGTGTATTCGGAGTAGAGTCTGGAAAGCTTCTAGGATTTATGGTGAGCCAAAGGGGTATAGAAGTCGACCCCTCTAAGTGTCGAGCCATCATAGACATGGCTCCACCCTCCAATCTCACACAGATTCGTAGCCTCTAGGGTTGATTACAATCCATTCGCAGGTTTATATCAAACCTAGCGACTCGATGCGAACCCTTCAACAAATTGTTGAGGAAGGGAACAAAATTTTCATGGGATGACGACTGCCAAAAGTCATTCGAAAGACTAAAGGCATACCTAGTTAATCCCCCTGTTTTGAATCCTCCAAAGCAAGGAAAACCTCTTTTGCATTACATTTCCGTGCATACGAATGCCTTAGGAGCATTGTTTGCTAAATACGAGGATGACACCCATAAGGAGTATGCCATCTAGTATATTTCGAAAACTCTCTTCGCTTACAAAAGGAATTATCAAGCCATGGAGTAGACGTGCTTGGCCCTAGTTTGGGCCTGCCAGAAATTTCGACACTACTTCCTAGATCATGAGATCTGGATAGTGTCCAAGCTTGATCCAATCAAGCACTTGTTCGAAAAAACCATTCTCACTAGTAGATTGGGCAAATGGCAACTCCTTCTAATGGAGTATGACCTGAGATACCATCATCAGACCTCGATTAAGGGGCAAGCCCTAGCTGACTACATGGCTGAGTTTCCCCTAGAGGATGCATATCCCACATTTAGTGAAATGCCTAATGAAGGCATATTGCAAAACCATTTTCAAATCCACATTTTGTCAAATTCTTTCGAAAACCAAGTGTGGAAAATGCACTTCGATGGGGCACGAAACCAACGAGGGGCTAGTGCTGGGGTCATCCTCATATCCCTTGAAAAGGGTGAGATCCCCATAGCAATTCGCCTAGATTTCGAATGTTCCAACAACATAGCTGAGTATGAAGCACTCATACAGGGCTTAAGGATTTTGAAAACTCTAGGGCATCATGCATCGAGGTCTTTGGAGATTCTTTCCTTGTTATAAACTAAGTTTTAAAAATTTGGCAAGGACGAAATGAAAAACTTCTTCCATATCACGAGTTGGCCACTCGATTGGTTGAGCCATTCCAATCGTGTAAACTCACACAAGTAGGAAGAGAGGATAATGGCATTGCTGACGCCCTCTCCTCCTTGGGTTCAGCCCTAAAGGTCGATCCCATTTTGGGAACTCAATCCTTAGAGATATGGCATGCGCCCACTCCATCCACACACGATTTGGATATTTGCCAAAATAATCCAGATTCTGTTGAAAAACCTTGGTTTTATGACATCGAACGTTTTCTAGAAAATGGGGGATTCGCCGAGGATGCCACATCCAAAGATAAGGCATTCATTCGAAAAATTTATACCCGATACACCATTCTGCGTGGGGTTTTATACAAAAAAAGTTTTACCGGCATCCTACTAAGATGTGTCGATCTAGAGGAGGCTAGGACTGTTATGCATGAATTCCACGATGGAGAATGTGGAGGTCATGTTAATGCCAACATGATGGCAATGAAAATACTTAGAGCGGGCTATTTTTGGTCCACCCTGAAAAAGGATTGTCACGATCATGTTAGGAAGTGTCATCCATGTCAAGTGCATGGGCACGCCATTCATATCCCCTCATCTTCATTGCATTCTATGATCAACCCCTGGCCATTTACCATGTGGGCGTTTGATATTGTAGGCCCGATCTTTCCAAAGGCATCGAATGGGCATAGATTCATTTTAGCAGCCACTGAGTCTTTCTCCAAGTGGGTGGAAGCCATCTCCCTGACCAACGTACAGGGGCAATATGTGGTGGCTTTCATTAGGAGGAATATCTTGGCTCGATTTGGGGTTCCAAGAGACCTTGTGTCCGATAATGGCACCCCATTCAAAAACGAGCGGATGGTCAAGTTGTGCAACACGTATGGCATAACTCACCACTTCTCCTTGCCCTACTACCCTCAAGGCAACGGCCAAGCCAAAGCCACGAACATGACTCTCATTAGTATAATTGAGAAGACTTTAGAGAAGGGTAGGACATGGCACGAGAAGCTGGATGAAGCCTTTTGGGCTTATAGGACTTCCATCCGGACTCCCACAAATGCCACACCATTCGAATTGGTCTATGGCACAAACGCCATTCTTCCCATTCATACACAATTGCATTCATTCCATACATCCATTGCACTCGACCTCCCCCTAGAGATGCTTCAGCATGCTAGGATGGCCGAACTAGATTTGTTAGATGAAAGGCGACTCCTTGCTATGGATCATGCTCATGCATACCGGCAAAGGATAGCCCAACATTATGGCAAATACATGAGACCTCACCACTTTGAAGTGGGAGATCTAGTTTTGAAAATCATCCACTATCGTAGCTCACATCCACTTGGAAAGTGGCGCCCCAAGTGGGATGGACCCTATGTTGTACGTGCAACCACCATGAACAACTCATATTGGTTGACCGATGTAGAAGCTAGGAATTTAGCAGATCCTATCAATATTCAATACTTAAAGAAGTATTATGTGTAGGATTTGGACTAAATCCCCATTTTCGAAAATCCTTAGGGATAACTGCTTTGAAACTTCGAAAGTAAGGTTCAAAGGCGAATTGTGTGACCCTGAATGAGAGAATTCGCACTCGTGAAAGGGTGGAGTTTTCCAAACACGTGGTTACATTTCAAAATCCTTCTTCTTACAAAGAAAGGCCTAGTTCAATATAGCAAGATACTTGCAAGTAGTACGTGCTATTTCTAAATAGGTTGATCTGGAATGGATCGAGTATGACCTTGGGATAAGTCCTCCCCTCTTCTCTTCTCCTTCCAAAAGGAAAACGTGGCTAAAACAAAGGGAAATCCTCGCCAAAAGCCTCTCTCCCAAAGAAAGAAACCAGAATCAAAAAGAAAAATTCAATTCTTTTATGGAAAACAGGGATTAAAGAAAAAATACTCCCAAAGGGAGACCCTCTATGAAAGAAAAGGAAAAAAGGCCAAAAAGCTAAAAAAAAGCAGTTTTCTGCCTTCTATGCCTCAAACCACGGGACACTTCCGAAGGGACCGTGCTATCTCTTTCCCATCCCTGGCTTATCCCAAGTAAAACATGGTTCATTTCGAGGAATCCTAAAGTAAAAATAGGATTTGCTTACTTGAATTTCATTTTGTTTGAGAATTCAACGTTTCGAGTAAGACGTAGGAATTTTGAAATATAGCTTGTTTTCTTATAAAACCTCCGCTAGCTTAGCGAGTGTCAAGACTCAAGCAAAGGTAAACACGAAGAGCTCGAGATCCTTAGGATTGAGGCTCAAAGCAGTTTTCCCTTTTGTAAATAGATTTTGAAAAATTAAACATCAAGCAGCATAGGGTCTACGCACTTAGAGCAGCAGGCCCTTGTAAGTCTCAAGAGTTCGACCATGCCATTTGGTCTCTGGGAGGTCTCCATTCTTGGCGTCTCATCCATGACATGCATGTGCATATCCACGCATAACATGATCCCATTTAAGACCAGAAATCCATAGAAATCCCTTTGGCATGATATCTCCCCCTACTAGGGTTTTAAAAGTGAGATTTTGCTAAAATTTGGGACGATCCCATATTTTCGTGGATAGATTTAGGGAGACATTGAAAGGGGTGTTGTCATCTTTGCCATTATCCAAATGAATTTGGATAATGCCAAAGAGGGGCATCTGTAAACACCCCAAAATCCCACGAATTGCTCGAATTACCTGGTTTTGTAAAAGCAGCCCCAAAGGGCTATTTTGAGTCTAGAAACCGAGGAGCCTTCCAGGCAACCTTGTACATATGTTTAAATCATATATGTTTTAAAATATATGTTATACAGTTTTAAAACCTTTAAAAAGGTATTTTGAAACCTCGCAAAGCAACTTGGCGTGATGAAAGCAGGACCAGAGAAGCAAAAGAGAGCCCAGAACCGAAGCATATGTCAAGCCTGATACATCAACTCTCGTATCAAAATCATCCCCAAAATCTCAGACATCCAAGCCCCTGTTATCAACAAATTTATCAAAATGATCTCCGGAAGGTGAGAAGAAGAGCGGACGACAATGTTGGCGAAGACCCAATGCAAGACGGCGTACTGATGCTGTCAGGCCCTGTACAAACAGTCAGTTTCGCAACGCCATGAAGGAGTCAGAAAATCAGATTTGGACCATATATATACAGATCCAAATCCAAACATGCATATGGATTTGGATTTGGATTTGGATCCAAAGATCCAATCCAATATCCACATCCATGGCCCACATCACCTTCTCATAAATAGAGGTGGGGCCCATAAAGAATTCACGTGAAAAGCTTGGGAAGAGAGAGAATGGGGATAAAGTATGAGTGAGAATTTTGGTGGGCTTGACTTTTGTGTCAAGTTTTGGGTTAATCATGTGGGTTTAGCCTAAGAGTGTGGGATTAAGCTTGTCTGCACCTACACCTAACTTGGGGCTGCACCAACATGCTGCAATTAGGTCCATGGATCAAGGCCAAGGGGATGCTGCTAAAACCTAGCCCTAAGCTAACCCACCTCACCTAGCCATTCCCCCCTAAACCTCACCTAATCCTAGCCACCCTCACCCAAAACCACCTAACCATACCTAGCCGACCTCACCTAGCTCACCCCACCTAACTAGACCACCTAGACCCTAGCTAGACTAAACCTAATCCCACCTTAACCCACCTAATTAGACCCTAATCCTAAAATCCCAGCCACCCTAACCGACCTACCCAAACCACCCACCTAGCCGACCTACCCAAACCACCCCACCCCAGCCCACAACATCCTAAATATCTACCCCAAAACCGCCCTAACCGACCCCAGCCCATGCCTATAAAACCCCCCCCTTTGGGGCGGGTTTTTAGGCCATCTATCTTGGGCAGCTCTAGGCCCTCTCTCTCCTCTCTCACCTGCCCTCTCTCTCACCCATTTCACTCCATTACCCCCACCAGCTGCGCCACCATCCATCGTCGCTCCACCCTGCTTCACTTCCACTCGGCTGCCACCTGCACTTCACACCCGATTGCACCCTTCCAACCGGCTACCACCTTCTTCCAGCTGCCACCTCCTTCCACCACCACAGCAACCACCTCCGGTTAGTACCCCCATCTCAACCCTATCTAACCTCCCTTCCACCCCTCTCTTACGCCGCCACACCTTCCATCACCCGCCACCACTACTGCACCCTAAGCCTCTCCCTTGCACCCGACCACTTCACACCTTACATCCCCACCTTCCCATAGTCGTCCAATTCCCAGCCCTTAGCTAAGCCTTTCCCCTTTACCTTCCACCACTTAGCTAGCCCTTAACCTGCCACAACATCACCTAACCTCCCCACTTGTTGCATTACCATCTGGCTTTTATCAACACACTTCATTCGGCTAAGACCCTACTTGGCACCCACCCGCATCCAAGGAGCTCCCCTTCGGCTGTCCAAGGTGACTCACATAGGCCAAAGCCAAGCAAGTCACACCTGGACCAGCTATACGTAAGTGCCTAACTTGGTCCTTGTTATGAACTTGCTTATGTTTAATTAAATTTGATACGGGGTTGTAATAATGGAGCGTTGTCTCCCCCCGCTTGTAATAATGTGGTTTGGCATACCCACACACACGTGCACTTGAGCCTATTCCTCTCTTAGCTGCACACAATTATAGCACACACACGGGCCTAATCAGCCCTTAAGATATAGTTATACCTATATGTTTTAAGTTGCATGAGTTTTAATTAAGTTGTGTGTGTTGTATTTCAATTTCCACACTCACACACATTGAGCTTTCGCTCTTATTCCCAAGACCCTAGTAAGGGCCGTATTGCAATTTCCCTTGGGCGTTTTAATTCAAGTAGTGTACGTGGTATTTTAATTCTACACTCACACACATTGAGCTTTCGCTCTTACTCCCGAGACCTTAGTAAAGGCCTTATTGCAATTTCGTTTTGGGTGTTTTACTTCAAGTTGTATGCGTAGCATTTCAATTCTACACTCACACACATTGAGCTTTCGCTCTTACTCCCAAGACCTTAGTCAAGGCTTATTGCAATTATATTTGGGTTTCATTACAAGTCGTGTGAGTTGTCTTTCAATATACACACAACACCCATGCACACGTTGGCGACCTTCGGGCCCATATATATTATAAGTATTTTCCTTCGGCTATGTCTTTAAGATTTGGGTTTTAAGGTTCAACAGTGTGCGTAGTCTTGACATATATACACGACACACACTTGCACAATTGAGCCTTTCTGCTCTTAAGATATAGCCATATTTCCCTTTTGCAATTTACATTAAGTCATTTCCCTTCCGCATTGTCTTTAAATTCGGGTTTTCCCTTTGGAGTTGTGTGAGTTTGCATTGCATATACGCCATACCACGAGTTAGGACGCATATTGCATCAAAGCAAGCCCCACACTCCCGCTCAAAAATCGCCCAACTTAGGTCACTTGCACACACAACTAGTTGGCCATAAAAAGATAAAAAGAAAGACATAGGCACGTGCAAATCCCACGTGTAATAAAATTTGCAATCGTACATACAAAGCCCAAACGCTTAGGGTATTTCTCAAAGAGGTTTAATTAAAAGACTTTGCCAAGCGTACAGACTGACCCTTGTGCATCGGTGTAAGAAGGTCTGCGACGAAAAGAGCTCACTTGCTCACAGTCGCCCCGATAGAAGTCAGATTTCAAAAACTTTCTTCGCTAGCTTAAGCAAGCTAGCTGACACGCCCTTTTTGCTAAAATATAACTTAGACACACGAAAAGGTTTACTTCGGGCCTAAGAATCAGAAGTGAGGATTTTTCGTGTCTACACCTAGTAGGGGCCATATTGCAATTCTATTTGGGTTTTACATTGCAAGTCATGTGAGTTGTCTTTACATATACACACAACACCCACACACACGTTGGCGACCTTCGGGCCCATATACATTATAAGTATTTCCCTTCCTCTATGTCTTTAAGATTTGGGTTTTAAGGTTCAGCTGTGTGAGTAGTCTTTCCATATATACACGACACACACTTGCACAATTGAGCCTTTTCGCTCTTAAGATATAGCCATATTTCCCTTTTGCAATTTACATTAAGTCATTTCCCTTAAGCATTGTCTTTCAATTCGGGTTTTCCCTTTGGAGTTGTGTGAGTTTGCATTGCATATTCGCCATACCATGAGTTAGGATGCATATTGCATCAAAGCAAGCCCCACATTCCCGTGCAAAAATCACCCAACTTAGGTCACTTGCGCACACACCTAGTTGGCCCTAAAAAGCATAAAAAGAAAGACATAGGCACGTGCAAATCCCACATGAAATAAAACTTGCAATCATACAAACAAAGCCCAAACACTTCGGGTATAAAACGACTTTGCCAAGCGTACAGACTGACCCTTGCGCACCGGTGCAAGAAGGTCTGCGACAAAAAGAGCTCACTTGCTCACAGTCGCCCCGATAGAGTCAGATTTCAAAACTTTCTTCGCTAGCTTGAGTAAGCTAGTGGGCACACCCTTGTTATAAAAACGACTTAGACACACGAAAAGGTTCACTTTGGGCCTAAGAACCAGAAGTGGGAATTTTTTGTGTCTACAGGATTGGCACGCCTGGTGGGACCTGGGCCTTGTGCAGAGTCAGTTCATGTAGAAAAACCTCATGAAAAATTTTTCAAAGAAAGTGTTTTAACCTTGTTTGTTCATTTCTCATTTAGGATTTTGAAAAACATTGAAGCATGTCGAGTCCAGGCTTCCAAGAGGTATCTAGCCACGGCTCATGCGCATCAAGTTCTCACTCTAGGAGGTTTTTAAAAAAACAAAACAAGATAGAAGAGATTGAGGACTTGAGAAGGGATTTCGAGGCCAAGAACGATGCTCTTAGCCAAGATGCTGAAGTAGGCGATTCATGTTCGTCAAACGATGAACCAAAGGCCAAGAAAAAGTTTGAAAAACCTCACAAACATAAAGAGACTTTCGCAATGGAAGGTAACCAATACCACGAGTCCTTCACACACAAGGACCATAAAGCCCTTCAGCAGCTGCTGAGAGGGCAAAATAAAGAGAAAAGAAGTTATGCCCTGTCTGATTTCTTGCCTGTGGACTATGAAATAGACAATGACGATGAAATACCGAACTTCCATCGGTATGATGGCATGGGAGACCCTAGGTCTCACTTGCAGCTTTTCTCTCGTCGAGCCCATAAGAAAAAGAAGGACTCGATGAAGTGGGTGTATTGGTTCCCTTTGTCCCTCAAGGGCACAGCTTCCTACGATCTTAGCTAGTTCGCAACTTTTGAAGAGTTAGCGAACTGCTTTATGTAGAGATTCTCGCATAACGTAGAAGTAACGCCGACTTTAAATACCTTGAGGGATACAAAACAAGGTATGAACGAGGACGTACATACGTTCATCGTTCGTTGGAGGTCTCTCCTAGGTCAAGTGCGAGAGCCAATATCTGAAGGATGTGCAGTCATGCTCATCCTAGATAATTTTAAAAACGAGTTGAAAACCCTTCTCTCGCTTCACGAAATCTCAACTTTTCATAAGTTAATAAAGAAAGCATCTCTTTTTGAAACAAATTTGAAAAAGGGGGTGTATGATCACTTATGGAAAGGAAATGCAATTTCGAAAACTCACTTGGAGAAGCCTGTAAACACCCCAAATCTTCTATATTTCAAAAACTCTCGAAAACACCGAAAAAGCTCGTTTGAGCCAAGACGACAACCTGTTTTAAAATGTGAAAAGAGGTACAGAAGGCAAAAGGAGACCCTAGGCCCAAAGAGGATTCAAGCCCACAGCTTCAGAAGCCACTCCCTGATAAAAAACAAGAGAAAACAGAGCCCGTTTGAAGAAAAGCTCAAAATCAAGCAAAACGGAGTCAAGAACGGCGAGACGGAGTCCGGACGACAAAGTTGGGGAAAACCCAGCACCAGACGGAGCGCTGATGAAGCCAGTGCCCGTATAGATCGTTCGCCTTGAGAAGCCAAGAAGGACTGTTCGAAGAAATTTTGATTTGGATGTGGACCATAAATATCCAGATCCAAATCCATGTAATGAATAGTGTTTGGATTTGGGCCAATCCAAATAGTGTTTGGGTCAATCCAAATAGTGTTTAGATTTGGATTGGATCCAAATAGTGTTTGGATTGGATCAGATCCAGACCAAAATATCTAGATTCGTATCCATAAAAATATTGGGTTTAGATCGGATACGGATCTCAAAATATCCGAGATCCAATATCTAGATTCAAATATTGTTTGGATTTGGGTCTGGATCCAAATCCCAAACCCAAACCCAAATCCAAGACCCACCTCAAATGTCTATAAATAGAGGTGAGGGGGTCCATGTAAAGGGTTCATGCAAATATTTGGGAGGAGAGAAAGGGAGTGATAGACCTAGCCATGTGGGCTCATTGGGTGAGGTGGGTTCAAGCCATGTGGGCTAAGTGGGTCTAGACTAAGGGGTTGCAACCAAGGTGGGCTGGACCAAGAGGCTGCAACTATGGAGACGTGGTTTCAAGCCAAGAAGGACCGGCTCCAAGAGGTAAACCTAACCCCCAACCTAGCCTAGGTTCGAACCTACCTAACCCCCAACTGAACCTAACCCCAACTGAACC
This sequence comes from Brasenia schreberi, assembly GCA_036023115.1. NCBI lineage: Eukaryota > Viridiplantae > Streptophyta > Magnoliopsida > Nymphaeales > Cabombaceae > Brasenia > Brasenia schreberi. Next base: position 20,198,357 of record JAYKKT010000072.1, read on the forward strand.
TAACCCTAACTGAACCCTAACTAGACCTAACCTAACCCCAACCGCCTCAAAATATCCCCCAAACCACGAACCGAAACCCCCGGCCGCACCAGCCGCTACCCGCTTCCCCCCGGGCGCCTGTCGCGCACCCTGCGTCCTGTCAGCGCCTCCCTGAACCCCCAGCGCGCCCAGCATGTCGTCCTGCGCCACTCTGTGGCACCCCCTCCTAGCGCCAGACGCTCGGCGCACACAGCGCCCAGCGCCAGGCGACCCGATTGCCGCGCCCTGTGCCACAGCGCGCCCAGTGCCAGGCGCCCGACGCCTTCCTACCAACCTGACCACCCCCTTGCCGACCTGACCTGCACCTTGGCCGTGACCTGCACCCTAGGACAGACCCTACACAGCCCCGTCTTGGCCGAACCTAAGCTCCCCTATGGCCCTAACCGTGACCCATAGAACCTCCCTCAAAGTCACTTAGGATAACCCCTCTTGGCTGCCCAAGGTGAACCGTGAGCCCAAGTGCAAGCAAGTTGAACATGGACCAGCTATTTGTAAGTGTCTAAACTTGGTCTATTACATTCACTTGCTTTATATTCAATTAAATTTTGATACGGGGTTGTAGTAAAGGAGCTTTGTCTCCCCCCGGTTGTAATAACGTGGTTTGACACACCCACACACACGTGCACTTGAGCCTTTCCGCTCTTAGTTGCACACTTTTGCATACACACACGGGCCTTGACAGCCCCTAAGATATAGCCTTATTTATATATATTCGGTTGCGTGGGTTTATATTCAAGTTGTGTGCATTGTCTTTCAATTCCACACTCACACACATTGAGCTTTCGCTCTTACTCCCAAGACCTTAGTCAAGGCCTATTGCAATTATATTTGGGTTTCATTTAAGTCGTGTGCGTAGTATTTCAATTCTACACTCACACACATTGAGCTTTCTCTCTTACTCCCAAGACCTTAGTCAAGGCCATATTGCAATTATATTTGGGTTTCATTTAAGTCGTGTGAGTTGTCTTTCAATATACACACAACACCCACACACACGTTGGTGACCCTCGGGCCCATATATATTATAAGTATTTTCCTTCGGCTATGTCTTTTAGATTTTGGTTTTAAGGTTCAGCTGTGTGCGTAGTCTTTCCATATATACACGACACACACTTGCATAATTGAGCCTTTCCGCTCTTAAGATATAGCCATATTTCCCTTTTGCAATTTACATTACGCAATTTCCCTTAAGCATTGTCTTTCAATTTCGGCTTTTCCCTTGGAGTTGTGTGAGTTGCATTGTATACTCGCCATACTCGAGCTAGAGTGCATACCTGCATCAAAGCAAACCCCGAATCAATCGTGCAAACACGCCAAGACTTAGGCTATTTCGATGCACAAACATCATGCCTAAGTAGATTAAAATTTGAAAGACTTATTGTCCAACCCTTGTAAAATCAAAATCGCCCAAAGTGCATGGTTTTCAAAAGGTTTTAAAACACTTCTTCATTCAAAATATATTTTGAGTTAAACTTGTTTCAAAACGAAGTCTCTAAGCGTACAGATTGACCCTTACGCATCGGTGCAAGAAGGTCTGCGACGTAAAAATCCTGCTTGCCTACAATCGCCTTTTAAAAGTCAGATTATTTCAAAATATACTTTGCTAGTTAAAGTAAACTAGCTGGCACGCCCCTAAAGTGAAGTAGATTGCGAAAAGGTTCACTTCAGGCCTAAGAACCCGTAAGTGAAAATTTTCGGTGTCTACAAAGCCCAACACTTATGGGCTACCCACCGCGGATAAAGGGGCAAAACCCCACAAAATCGCCAATGTCCGGGTGGATCCAAGCCCGGCAAGTGCTTCAAAAAATTTTGAAAAGATAGAAAATAAAAAGGAGAGCAGTTTTCAAAAACCCTTCGAAAGATGGGAGTACACTCCACTGGGGCAACCTGTATCGGAGGTCCTAGACCTCCTACTTGCCCAAGGCATGATTGAACGCCCTGAGATTCCCGAGGGAGTCACTTTGAAGGGGGGATTTTTAAACAAATTCTGTAAGTATCATCGGCTCAAAGGCCATGATACAAGGTGGTGTTTCTCCCTCCCAAATAAAATTAAGAACTTAATAGCAGAAGGCTGACTCCAGGTCACTGAAGAACCTGAGCCTACCCAAGCTATCTTCAAAGAACCCTTCCCGAAGCATGCAAGTACCAATGGGAAGGGAAAAGAGGTATGTGCTCTCATGATTTCGAAGAGTCTAGCGCATGCATGTGAGTCTGGTTTGTCTACTTGTGCATCTACTCTCATACTTTATAAAAAACCAGCCCAAGTAGTCATCCGGGGACCACCAAGAGTTCCGTCCCCGGTTAAACTAGTTTTAACAATTCAAGGTGCTCCAAATCTCTCGATTAGAGCCATGTTAAGTGCGAAACCTAGGTTGATCGTGGGGGAGGTGACAAGGTCCAGGAGGATCTACCAACCCCCACATCTACAAAGTGCTAAAAAGGTGGTCAGTGTGCCTGGCCCCTCAAAAGCATGTATTCCTAGAGTTCTGCCGACAACGGACAAAGGAAATGTCATTTTAAAGGTATATGATTTTGAAAACCATCTTTCAAAGATTCCTATCAACATGTCCATCCTAGAGCTAATACAAACTTCGCCTAAGCATATAGTAGTGTTAGAGAAAATTCTAGAAAGAGCAAAGGTTAGTTCGAACATTACCCCTGAAACTTTGTTCAAACAAGTGGCCTCCATAGGAGCAAAAATGCCCATCATATTCTTAGAAGACGATGTAGAAAGACCCTACGAGTCCCATAACCAGGCCCTACACATCAAGGTGGTTCTGAATAACCACTCTCTGGATAGGTGCCTTGTCGATGGGGGAGGAGGGCTTTGTAAACACCCCGAAATCCCACGAACTTCTCAAATAACCTGGTTTTGTAAAAGCAGCCCCAAAGGGCTATTTTGGGTCTGGAAACCCAGGAGCCTTCCAGACAAAATCCTGTACATATGTTTAAACCCTATATGCTTTCAAATATGTATAATATAGTTTTAAAAGACGTTTTGAAACCCCACAAAGCGGCTTAGCCTGATGAAAGCAGGACCAAAAGAGCTAAAGAGAGCCCGGAACGTATATGTGGATTGGATTGGACCATATATATCCATATCCCAATCCAAACGTATATGTGGATTTGGATTTGGATTTGGATCCAAAGATCCAATCCAATATCCACATCCATGGCCCACATCACCTTCTCATAAATGGAGGTGGGGCCCACTTGAAATTCATGTGGGATTGTAGGCATGAGAGAGAATGGGGAGGATTAAGTATGAGGGAAGTGTATTAAGCTTGACTTGTGTGTCAAGTTTCGGGTTAATCATGTGGGTTAGCCTAATTAGTGTGGGTTTAAGATTGTATGAACCTACACCTAACCTAGTGTTGCACCAACATGATGCAATTAAGTCCATGGGATATGCAAAGGGATGCTCCTAACCCAATCCTAAGCCAAAACCCTTAATCCTAGCCATTTGCCCTAATCCCGGCCTAATCCCAACCTAATCACCTAACCTACTTCCCTAATCCTGGCCTAATCCCAACCTAATCACCTAACCCACCTCCCTAATCCTTCCCTAAACCTAGCCTAATTCCCTTAATCCCAACCTAATCCTAGCCTAAACACCTAACCCACCTCACTAAACCTCACCCTAAAACCAACCCACCTAGCTAAGCCCTAAACCACTAAACCACCCCACCTAAACCCTAGCACACTATATCCCTAAAACCACCTAAACTAAATATCTGGCCCCCCCTAAATATCTAGCCCACCTTATCACCACACCACCACCACCTAACCACCAAACCACCCCTTCAAAACCAACCCAACCGACCTCTTGAAAATCCTATAAAACCCCCCCTAGTGGGCGGGTTTTTCAGCTTTTTCCCAGCCACCTTGGGCTAGCCGAGCCCTTCCTCTCCTCTCTCACTCTTTGCTCTCTTCTCTCACCTGCTCCATCACCACCTCCCTGCCTGCACCACTCCACGCCACCGTCACCTCCCGGCCAGCTCCCTGCCTTGACACCCGGCTACACCCACCTTCCACCCGGTTGCATCCACTCCTTCCACTCGGCTACATCCACTCCTTCCACCCGGCTGCCTTCCTTGAATTACAACAATGTTTGAAAGCCAATTAGAATACGCAATGGGTTTTATAAAACCAACTTTCAGAAGATCTTCTGAACCCTCTTTCACTTGAGAATGTACGTTCGGATGGATCTTTTGAACCCCATGGGGCACGTACTGCTATACAGTCACGCCCTTTGGATTGAAAAATGCCGGCGCAACATACCAGAGAGCCATGACCACGATCTTCCATGATCAGATTCATGAGCTCGTAGAAGTGTATGTGGATGATCTCTTGGCAAAATCCAAAACTCGATGCACTCACATCGAATGTTTACAAAAGATTTTCGAAAGGCTTAGACTTTACAAAGTAAAGCTAAACCCTCAGAAATGTGTATTCGTAGTAGAGTCCGGAAAGCTTCTAGGCTTTATGGTGAGCCAAAGAGATATAGAAGTCGACCCCTCTAAGTGTCGAGCCATCATAGACATGGCTCCACCCTCCAATCTCACACAAATTCGTAGCCTCCAGGGTCGATTACAATCCATTCGTCGGTTTATATCAAACCTGGCGACTAGATGCGAATCCTTCAACAAACTGTTGAGGAAGGGCACGAAATTTTTATGGGATGATGACTGCCAAAAGTCTTTCGAAAGACTAAAGGCATACCTAGTTAATCTCCTTGTTTTGAATCCTCCAAAGCAAGGAAAACCTCTTTTGCTTTATATTTCCGTGCATACGAATGCCTTGGGAGCATTGTTAGCTCAATATGAGGATGACACCCATAAGGAGTATGCCATCTATTATATTTCGAAAACTCTCTTGGCTTACGAAAGGAATTATCAAGCCATGGAGAAGACGTGCTTGGCCCTAGTTTGGGCCTGCCAGAAGTTTCGACACTATTTCCTAGATCATGAGATCTGGATAGTGTCCAAGCTTGATCCAATCAAGCAATTGTTCGAAAAACCCATTCTCACTGGTAGATTGGGCAAATGGTAACTATAGACGCGCGAAAATCCCCACGCCTCTTCGCCTTTTTTGGGCTTGGAGTGGATCCTCTCGTGCGTCTAAGGCCTATTTATGTAAACAGGGCGTGCCAGCTAGCTTACCTAAGCTAGCGAAAATATATTTTAAACTGACTTCTAATCGTGGCGACTGTGAGCAAGTGAGCTCTTGTCGTCGCAGACCTTCTTGCACCGATGCGCAAGGGTCAGTCTGTACGCTTTGCAAAAATCGAGTTTTTGGGATAGAAAAGCCTACGAAGAGGTTCAAGCTATCTAATTTGGGTCTTTTAGATGCGATTGCAGATTTTAGATCACGTGGGTTTGCACGTGCCTAAGTCTTTCCTTTTATCCCTTCATGGGCCACCTAGTTTGTGTGTTATGAACAATCCACTACATAGGCGAATTTGAGCGGGGCTTGCTTTGATGCAATATGCGTCCTACCTCGTGGTATGGCGTAGATGCAATGCAAACTCACGCTACTCCAAAGAGAAAACCCGAATGTAAAGACAATGCCGAAGGGAAATGACTTGTAATGTAAATGCCGAAGGGAGATATGTATATAGAGTATGTATATGGGCCCTTACTCGGGTCTTGCAAATAAGAGCGAAGGCTCAATGTGGGTGCGTGCTTGAATTGAAAGACTTACACACACGACATGAAATTAAACCCAAATATAACTTGCAGTATGGCCTTGACTAAGGTCTTGGGAATAAGAGTGAAAGCTCAATGTGTGTGAGTGCTTGAATTGAAGTACTACGCACACAACATGAAATTAAACCCAAATAGTATAACACGACCCTTACTTAGGTCTTTCAAATAAGAGCGAAGGCTCAATGTGTGAGTGCTTGAATTGAAAGACTTACACACACGACATGAAATGAAAACCCAAATAGTATAGGTCGGCCCTTACTTGGGTCTTTCAAATAAGAGTGAAGGCTCAATGTGTGTGAGTGCTTGAATTGAAAGACTTACACACACGACATGAAATGAAAACCCAAATAGTATAGGTCGGCCCTTACTTGGGTCTTTCAAATAAGAGCGAAGGCTCAATGTGTGTGAGTGCTTGAATTGAAAGACAACACACCCAACTTAAGCAAAACCCTACAACAAATTAAAGTATATATATGTATATGTATATTAGGGGCTTATTAGGCCCGTGTGTGTTCAAAATCGTGCACAACTAAGAGAGTGCACGTGTGTGGGTGTGCCAAGCCACGTTATTACAAGCGGGGGGAGACTATGCTCTGTTATTACAACCCCGTATCGAATTGAATCTCAAGCAAGTATACAACTAAAGACCGAGTTAGGAACTTACTAATAGCTGGTCCGAAGATGCCTTGCTTGAGCGTGGGCTTGGCCTTCGCCTTGGGCTGCAAAAGGGAGCTCCGTGAGGTTGAACGGCAAGGGGTGTTGGCCGGGTGCCTTGAAGGTGGCCGGCTGCTAGCAAGGGTGCCGCCTTGACGTGTGGGATTTAAGGGGCTAAGGAGGGTCACTAGGATAGGGTTTAGTTTTAAGGTAGGTTGTGCAAAGGGTGAACCTAAGGGAAGGTCTAACGGATCACCTAAGGTTGGCGGGTTGCTAGGGTGGGTGAATGGAATCACAGTCGGTTGGGGATGGCCGACTAGGAGGACTTGATGGTGGCGGGTTGCTAGAGTGGCTAGGTGTGGTGTAAGGGAAGGGAACTAGCTAGGAGATGGGGCCTGGTGGTAGTGAGTGTAGTAGGTGTATTGGGGTGATATGGGCAGGTCTTAGGGAGTCGGATAGGGTGGCCAAATGGAGCTAAGGTGTCTAGGTTGTGGCGGGTTGTTAGGGTGATTATGGGCCTGGCCGAGGGGGAGTGGTGGCAGCCAATGGCTGGCCTTAGGTTGATATGGTAGTGGGTTAGGTGGCTGAGAGTGGAGAGGGAGTGAAGAAGGAGTAAGGTGGAGTGTAGGGTACTAACCGAGTGAAGGGGTGGTGGCGGATGGAAGGGGAGCAACCGGATGGTTGGGATGCGCAGGATGGAGTTCGGCCGGGTGATGGTGGTGGTGGTGCTCGGCGAGGAGGTAGTGGCTGGACGTGGAGCAGGTGGAGAATCGGCTGAGCGGGAAAGGGGAGGACCCGGCTGGTGGAAGAGGGCTTCTAGATGGGAAAACCCGCCCCCAAGGGGGGGGGTTTATATAGGGTTGGGCTAGGTCGGTTAGGGCTGGTTTTGGGGTAGTGGTTAGGTGGTTTAGGTAGGGTGGTGTGGTGATAAGGTGCGCTGGAAAGGGTAGGGCCAGATATTTCAAATACAAGTGGTTTGGGTAGGTTGTGGGCTAGGGGTGGTTTAGAGGTTTAGGGTTTAGCTAGGTGGGTTGGTTCTAGGGTGAGGTTTAGTGAGGTAGGTTAGGTGATTAGGCTAGGTTTAGGGAAATTAACTTAGGTTTAGGGAAGGATTAGGGAAGTGGGTTAGGTGATTAGGTTGGGATTAGGGAAGTGGGTTAGGTGATTAGGCTCAGATTAGGGCCGGATTAGGGTGGAAGGCTAGGATTAGGTGTTTTTGGTTAGGTTTAGGTGAAGGAGCTCCCTTTGCACGGCCATAGACCCTAATCATATCATGTTGGTGCAGCCTAGGTTAGGTTTCGGCTAATTACAAGCTTAAACCCACTTAACTAGGCTAACCCACATGATTAACCCCAAACTTGACACACAAGTCAAGCTTAATTACAACACACACTTGATCTTATCCACCCCCACTCTCTCTCATGCCTATAATCCCACGTGAAATTCAAGTGGGCCCCACCTCCATTTATGAGAAGGTGATGTGGGCCATGGATATGGATATTGGATTGGATTTTTGAATCCAAATCCAAATCCAAGTCCATACATGGGTTTGGATTGGGATCTGGATATATGTAGTCCAGATCCGATCCAAATTAAACTCTGACTCCTTCGAGCTGTGTTCGAAAGAAACGGTTTGTGCGGGGCCTGACAGCATCAGTACTCCGTCTGCGTTGGGTCTTCGCCAACATGATCGTCCGCCTCTGTTTTTGCCTTCTGGAGATGACTTCAAACAATGTTTCGAGTATAACAGGGTCTTGGACGTTCGAGATCCTAGGGGTGTGGATTTGATACGAGAGTTGCTGTGCCGGGCTCGACATGTGCTCCGGTTCCGGGCTCTCCTTAGCTTTCCTGGTCCTGTCTGGATTAGGCCAAGCTGCTTTGGGGTTTCAAAACATGTTTTTAAAAAGGTTTTAAAAGCCATATTGTATATTTTTGAAATATAGAGTTCAAAACATATGTACAGGGTTGTCTGGAAGGATCCTGGTTTTTCAGACTCAAAATGGCCCTTTGGGGCTGCTTTTACAAAACCAGATGGATTTGAGAAATTCGTGGGATTTCAGGGTGTTTACAGATGCCCCTCTTTGGCCTTGTCCAAATCGATTTGGATAAGGGCAAAGATGACAAACACCCCTTTCAATGTCTCCCTAGATCTATCCACGAAGAATATGGGATCGCCCCAATCTTTTAACAAAATCTCAATTTAAAACTCTGGTAGGAGGAGATATCACGCCAAAGGGTATGCTATGGAATCTGGTCCTAAAATGGGATCATGTTTATGCAAGTGTCATGCATGGAATGCAGATGACATGGGTATGGTGCCAAGAGTGGTGACCTCCCAGAGACCAGATGTGGTCGAACTCTAGAGACTTATAAGGCCTACTGCTCCAAGTGAGCAAAATCCTATGCTGTTCGATGTTCGGTTTTCAAAACTTATTTACAAAAGTTATTTACAAAAGGGACAACTGTCTTGAGTCTCGATCCTAAGGATCTCGAGCTCTTTGTGTTTGCCCTTGTTTGAGTCTTAACACTCACTTATCTAGCGGAGGTTTTATAAGAAAACAAGCTATATTTCAAATTCCTATGCCTTACTCGAAATGTCGAATTCTCAAACAAGATGAAATTCAAGTAAGTAAATCCTATTTTTACTTTAGGATTCCTCGAAATGAACCATGTTTTAGCTTGGGATAAGCCAGGGATGGGAAAGAGATACCACGGTCCCTTCTGAAGCGTCCCGTGGTTTAAGGCACAGAAGGCGGAAAACTGCTCTTTTTGAGCTTTTTGGCCTCTTTTTCCTTTTTTTCCTAGAGGGTCTCCCTTTTGGGAGTATTTTTTCTTTAATCCCTCTTTTTTATAAGAGAATCGATTTTTCTTTTGAATTCTGGTTTCTTTCTTTTGGAAAGATACTTTGAATGGGAAATTCCCTTTTGTTTGGGCCTTTATTTTCCTTTTGGAAATAGAAGAGAAGAGGGGAGGACTTGTCCCAAGCCTACACTCAATCCATTCCAGATCAGCCTATTTAGAAATAGCACATACTACTTGCCAGTATCTTGCTATATTGAACTAGGCCTTTCTTTGTAAGAAGAAGGATTTTGAAATGTAACCACGATTTTTGAAGACTCCACTCTTTCACAAGTGCGAATTCTCTTACTCAGGGTCACACGAGTTTGCCTTTGCACCTTATTCACATGTCTCAGGGCAGCTATCCCTAAAATTTTCGAAAATGGGGATTTAATACAAATCCTACACATGATACTTCTTTAAGTATTGAATATTGATAGGATCTGCTAAATTCCTACCTTCTACATCGATCAACCAATACGAGTTGTTCGTGGTGGTTGCTCGTACAACATAGGGTCCATCCCACTTGCGGCGCCACTTTCCAAGGGGATGTGGGCCATGATAGTGGATGATTTTCAAAACCAGATCCCCCACTTCAAAGCGGCGAGGTCTCATGTGTTTGCTATAATGTCGGGCTATCCTTTGCCGGTATGCACGAGCATGATCCATGGCAAGGAGTCGCCTCTCATCTAGCAAATCTAGTTCGGCCATCCTAGCATGCTGAAGCATCTCTAGGGGGAGGTCGAGTGCAATGGATGTATGGAATAAATGCAGTTGGGTATGAATGGGAAGAATGGCGTTTGTGCCATAGACCAATTCGAATGGTGTGGCATTCATGGGAGTCCGGATGGAAGTCCTATAAGCCCATAAGGCTTCATCCAGCTTCTCGTGCCACGTCCTACCCTTCTCTAAGGTTTTCTCAATTATGCTAATGAGAGTCTTGTTTGTGGCTTCGGCTTGGCCGTTGCCTTGAGGGTAGTAGGGCGAGGAGAAGTGGTGAGTTATGCCATACGTGTTGCACAACTTAACCATCCGCTCGTTCTTGAATGGGGTGCCAATCAGACACAAGGTCTCGTGGAACCCCAAATCGAGCCAAGATATTCCTCCGGATGAAAACCACCACATGTTGCCCCATCACATTGGTTAGGGAAATGGCCTCCACCCACTTGGAGAAATATTCCGTGGCTGCTAAAATAAAGCGATGCCCATTCGAGGCCTTTGGAAATATTGGGCCTACGATGTCAAACGCCCACATGGTAATGGCCAGGGGCTGACCACGGAATGCAATGCAGATGAAGGGATATGAATGGCGTGCCCATGCACTTGACATGGATAACACTTCTTAACATGATCGTGGCAATCCTTCTTCAGGGTGGACCAAAAATAGCCCCCTCTAAGTATTTTCATTGCCATCATGTTGGCATTAACATGACCTCCACATTCTCCATCATGGAATTCATGCATCACTGTCCTAGCCTCCTCTAGGTCTATACACCTAAGCATAATGCCAGTAAAACTTTTTTTGTATAAAACCCCACCCAGAATGGTGTATCGGGTCAAAATCTTACGGATGAATGCCTTATCCTTGGATGTGGCATCCTCGGTGAATCCCCCATTTTCTAAAAACTGTTTGATGTCATAAAACCAGGGTTTTTCAATAGACTCTGGGTTGTTTTGGCAAATATCCAAGTCGTGTGTGGATGGGTGGGTCGCATGCCATATTTCCAAAGATCTGGTCCCTGAAATGGGATCGACCTTCAGGGCTGAACCCAAGGAGGAGAGGGCATCGGCGATACCATTGTCCTCTCTTCCTACGTGTGTGAGTTTACACGATTGGAAGGACTGGACCAATCGAGTGGCCAACTCGTGATATGGAAGTAGTTTCTCATTACGTACTTGCCAAATTTTTAAAACCTGGTTTATGACAAGGAGCGAATCTCCAAAGACCTCGATGCATGATGCCCCTAGAGTTTTCAAAATTCTTAAGCCTTGTATGAGTGCTTCATACTCAGCTACGTTGTTGGAACATTCGAAATCTAAGCGGACTGCTATGGGAATCTCGCTCTTTTCATGGGAGATTAGGATGACCCCAGCACCAGCCCCTCGTTGGTTTCGTGCCCCATCGAAGTGCATCTTCCATACTTGGTTTTCGAAAGAATTTGCCAAAATGCGGTTTTCAAAATGGTTTTGCAATATGCCTTCATCAGGCATTTCAATAAGAGTGGGATATGCGTCCTCTAAGGGGAACTCAGCAAAGTAATCTCCTAGGGCTCGCCCCTTAATGGAAATCTGGTGATGGTATTTCAGATCATACTCCATTAGAAGGAGTTGCCATTTGCCCAATCTACCCATGAGAATGGGTTTTTCGAACAAGTGCTTGATTGGATCAAGCTTGGACACTATCCAGATCTCATGATCTAGGAAATAGTGTCTGAATTTCTGGCAGGCCCAGACTAGGGCCAAGCATGTCTTCTCCATGGCTTGATAATTTTGTTCGTAAGCCAAGAGAGTTTTCGAAATGTAGTAGATGGCATACTCCTTATGGGTGTCATCCTCGTATTGAGCCAACAGGGCTCCTAAAGCATTCACATACACGGAGATGTATAATAAAAGCGGTTTTCCTTGCTTTGGAGGGTTCAAAATGGGGGGATTAACCAAGTATGCCTTCAGTCTCTCAAAGGACTTCTAGCATTCGTAATCCCATAAGAATTTCGTGCCCTTCCTCAACAGTTTGTTGAAGGGTTCGCATCTAGTTGCCAGATTCGATATGAATCGGCGAACGGATTGTAAGCGACCTTGGAGGCTACGGATTTGGGTAAGATTGGAGGGTGGAGCCATGTCTATGATGGCTCGAACTTTAGAGGGGTCGACTTCTATTCCCCTTTGGCTCACCATAAAGCCCAGAAGTTTCCCTGATTTTACCCCGAACACACATTTTTGAGGGTTTAGCTTTACTTTGTAAAGCCTAAGCCTTTCAAAAATCTTTTGTAAACATTCGATGTGAGTGCATCGGGTTTTGGATTTTGCCAAGAGATCATCTACATACACTTCTACGAGCTCATGAATCTGATCATGGAAGATCGTGGTCATGGCTCGTTGGTATGTTGCGCTGGCATTTTTCAAACCAAAGGGCATGACTGTATAGCAGTACGTGCCCCATGGGGTTGTGAAGGCGGTCTTACCCTGATCTCGTGGGCTTAGTTTGATTTGATTATAGCCTGAATAGCCATCCATAAACGAAAACATTTCATGATTTGCAGTACTATCGACTATCAAATCTATGTTTGTTAAGGATAATTATCCTTTGGAGTGGCTTTATTTAGGTTTCTGAAATCGATGCATATTCAAATTTTCCCATTGGTTTTTCGAACTACAACGATATTTGACAACCAATCAGAATACGCAACGGGTTTTATAAATCTGGCTTTTAGCAGATCTTCTAAACCCTCTTTGACTTGCGTGTGTACATTCGGGTGTATTTTCCTAAGCTTCTGCTTTATGGGTTTTACACCTGCATCTAAGGGAAGACGATGCTCGACAATGCTGGGGTCTATGCCCGGCATGTCTTCATACGTCCATGCAAACACATCTAAATAGGTTCGTAAAAATGCAATGAAGTCTAACTTTTCAGTTTCATGCAAACATGTGCCTATTTTGATGGGTTTGGGATTGGAATCATCCCCTAGGTTCACTTCTATGAAATCTCCTCCTACTGATTGGGAAGTTCTTTCAAAATCGGGAATTTTATGAAATTCTGGGAGCTCAGAAGTGGGATCTTCCTCCAGGGGATCCACTTCTGGGCTTTGATCATTCTCGTGGGCTATAGACCCGAGGGAATTTGATGCGTGGTTTTCAAAATGACCTGGTTTTGTACTTGGATTTTCAAGTGATTTCGAAAATTTTGGTCTGGCTATGCAGATGACGTTTCTTTCGAAATCCTTTTCTTTTGCCAAAGTCCTACCAGGAGCAGCTATATACAAAATCTTTTTGGTATTTTCCAAATTTTCGATTTTTTGGGTTTTTGTAAAACAAGAACTTTGGGAACTATACAAAGCACTCTATTTTCGAGTTTTTGTCTTTCCATTGTTTTTGGTTTTTCTTGTTTTTTGATTTTTTTGATTTTAAGCTTTTCAAATGTTTTTGTATTTTTAGAAAAGGGATCTTCCATCGTACCTATAAAGGGAAAACACTACGGGTTAGACTCGGAATAGGAGATCTAAATCGTAGGTCTCTTCTAAGACAGGTTCCGTGGCACCCTTGACCCAAGTGGTCACAAGGGGTGGCTCCGGCGGTATTCGGGGAGTATAGCCGATCCCATATCGGCTTGGATCGGCCCTAGGAAGGATGGGCTCTAGGAGACCCTGGTTCTGTGCCCCTAGACTCTTGTAGGGCGTGTAGCCCATGTTCAACAACATGTTCCATGACTTTTTGTTTTTTGAAAAAGTTTGATGCAAGTCGTGGTCCTGGAACATGCTATCGTCCATATTGTGCTCATATGGCCTCTTGTCCAGGGGCTTTGGAAGTAGGGAATGCTTGGATCATCCTAGAAGGGTTAAGATCGAGAGGGGGCCTGCTTTAGGTAGCCCCTTCACACATACAACCTTCCTAGGATTGTTTAACACGAGCCGAGGTGGCTCGACCATAATTTGCCCCAGGTTAGCCTCATGGGCCTGGGAGCTCGATAAACAAGGGGAGTTTATGATCCCCTTAAGCTGTGGGTGACTCTAACCTAAAATCACTACGACCTGGTCCCTAAAAGGGATCTTGACACACCTGTGGAAGGTAGATGGCACAGCGCACAAACTGTGTATCCAGGGTCTTCCCAGCAACAGGTTATAATGGGGGTGGATGTCCAAGACATGGAACACCCCCGTGTGTTCGATCCCTCCCGTTTCCATTGGGAGTTCGATGGATCCTAAAGGTCTAGACGCATTCTCATCGTATCTAGTGATAACGATGGGGCTTGGGTTCACTGAAGTCAAGGTGACTCCGATTTTATACGCCACATGAAGTGGAAGGATGTTGAGCCCTCCTCCACCATCGACTAGGCACCTGTCTAGAGAGTGGTTGTTTACAACCACCTCGATATGCAGGGCCTGGTTTTGGGATTCGTAGGGTCTATCTACATCATCTTCCGAGAAAGTGATGGGCGATTTTGCTCCTAATAAAGCCACTTGGGCAGACAAGGATTCCGGACTTATGTTCGAATCAACCTTGGCCCTTTCTAGAATTTTCTCTAATACAAGTCTATGCCTAGGCGAGGTTTGTATAAGCTCTAAGATAGACATGTGAATAGGAATCTTTGAAAGGTGGTTTTCGAAGTCATAAGGATTTAGGATGACTTTGTCCTTATCTGCTTTTGGCAGAGCACTAGGGATACATGCTTTTGAGGGGCCAGGCAACCTGACCACCTTTTGAGCACCTTGAAGGTGCGGGGGTTGATAGATCCTCCCGGATCTAGTGACTTCCCCCACGACCAGCCTAGGGTTCGCGCTAAATTTGGCTCTAAGGATGAGCTGAGGAGAACCTTGGATTTTCAAAACTGGTTTTGCCAGGGATTCTACTTTTGGTGGCCCCCGAATGACGACTTGGGCGGGCTTCTTGTATAATACAAGAGTGGGTGCCCAAGTGGGTCGACCAGGCTCTGGTTTTTGCACTAGTTCCTTAGAAACGGTGAGGGTACATACCTCCTTTCCTTTCCCACTGCCACTGGCGTGTTTGGGAAAGGGTTCTTTGAAGATAGCTTGAGGTGGCTAAGGTTCCGCAGTGACCTGGAGTCGGCCTTCTGCTATCAAGTTCTCAATTTTATTTAAAAGGGAGAAGTAGCGTTTGGTATCATGGCCTTTGAGCCGATGATACTTACAAAATCGGTTTAAATACCCCCCTTTGGAAGTGACTCCTTCGGGGATTTCAGGGAGTTCTATCATGCCCTGGGCAAGTAGGAGGTCTAGGACCTCCGACACAGGTTGCCCCAGCGGAGTGTACTCCCATTTTTCAACCGGTTTTTGAAAATTTCGCTCCCTCTTATTTTCTAACTTTTTAAAATTTTTGGAAGTGCCCGCCACGCCTGGATCCGCCCGGACATTGACGATTTTATGGGGCTTTGCCCCTTTGTCTATCGTGGGTAGCCCGTATGTGATGGGCTTTTCCAAACGGGTTTTGGAAACGACACTTCCTTTCCACAAGTGATCGTATGTCCCTTTTCGCAAGTTGGTTTCCAAAAGGGAGGCTTTTTTTATCAACTTATGGAAAGTTGGGATCTCATGGAGCGAGAGAAGGGTTTTTAACTCGCTTTTAAAGTTATCCAGGATGAGCATTACTGCGCATCCTTCGAATATGGGCTCTCGCACTTGGCCCAAAAGTGACCTCCATCTTATAATGAAGGCATGTACGTCTTCGTTCATGCCTTGCTTTGTATCCCTTAAGGTATTCAGAGTCGGCATGACTTCTACGTTGTGTGCAAATCTTTGCATGAAGCAGTTCGCTAACTCTTCAAAAGTAGCGAACTAGCTTAAGTCGTAGGAAGCCAGCCATTTCGCAGCTGTTTCTTTAAGGGATAAAGGAAACCAATACACCCATTTCATCGAGTCCTTTTTCTTCTTATGGGCTCGACGCGAGAAAAGCTGCAAGTGAGACCTAGGGTCTCCCATGCCATCATAACGATGGAAGTTCGGTATTTCATCGTCACTGTCTGTTTCGTAATCCATAGGAAGGAAATCAAACAGGGCGTAGCTTCTTTTCTCTTTATTCTACCCTTTCAGCAACTGTTGTAGGGCTTTACGGTCCTTTTGCGTAAAGGACTCGTGGTATTGGTTGCCTTCCATTACGGAGGCCTCTTTGTGCTTGCGAGGTTTTTCAGACTTTTTCTTAGGCCTTTGTTCACCGTTTGATGAACACGAATCGCCTACTTCAGCCTCTTGGCTGAGAGCATCGATTTTGGCCTCAAACTCCCTTCTTAGGTCCTCGATCTCATCTAGTTTTATTTTGTTTTTGAAAATCCTCCTAGACTGAGAACTTGATGCGCATGAGCCTTGGCTCGACACTTCACTTGGATTGGATTTTGACATGCTTTTCAAGCTTTTTCAAAATGTCCTAAGTACAAGCAAAGAAAACAAGTTAAAAACAACACCTTTTTAACAAAATTTTCGCAAACTTCTAACTAAAAAAACTCGATTTTTGGAAGGCTCACATCCCACCGGGTGTGCCAATCTCTGTAGACGCGTGAAAAATATCCCCGCCTCTCACCTTTTCAGGGCTCGGAGCGGATCCTCTCGTGCGTCTAAGGGTCAGTCTGTACGCTTTGCAAAAATCGAGTTTTTGGGATAGAAAAGCCTACGAAGCAGTTCGAGGTGTCTAATTCGGGTCTTTTAGATGCGATTGCAGATTTTAGATCACGTGGGTTTGCACGTGCCTAAGTCTTTCCTTTTATCCCTTCATGGGCCACCTAGTTTGTGTGTTATGAACACTCCACTACATGGGCGAATTTGAGCGGAGCTTGCTTTGATGCAATATGCGTCCTACCTCGTGGTATGGCGTAGATGTAATGCAAACTCACGCTACTCCAAAGGGAAAACCCGAATGTAAAGACAATGCCGAAGGGAAATAACCGAAGGGAAATAACCGAAGGGAAATGACTTGTAATGTAAATGCCGAAGGGAGATATGTATATAGAGTATGTATATGGGCCCTTACTCGGGTCTTGCAAATAAGAGCGAAGGCTCAATGTTGGTACGTGCTTGAATTGAAAGACTTACGCACACGACATGAAATTAAACCCAAATATAACTTCCAGTATGGCCTTGACTAAGGTCTTGGGAATAAGAGCGAAAGCTCAATGTGTGTGAGTGCTTGAATTGAAGTACTACGCACACAACATGAAATTAAACCCAAATAGTATAACACGGCCCTTACTTGGGTCTTTCAAATAAGAGCGAAGGCTCAATGTGTGTGAGTGCTTGACTTGAAAGACTTACACACACGACATGAAATGAAAACCCAAATAGTATAGGTCGGCCCTTACTTGGGTCTTTCAAATAAGAGCGAAGGCTAAATGTGTGTGAGTGCTTGAATTGAAAGACTTACACACACGACATGAAATGAAAACCCAAATAGTATAGGTCGGCCCTTACTTGGGTCTTTCAAATAAGAGCGAAGGCTCAATGTGTGTGAGTGCTTGACTTGAAAGACAACACACCCAACTTAAGCAAAACCCTACGAAAATGAAAGCATATATATATGTATTTATGTATTAGGGGCTGATTAGGCCCGTGTGTGTTCAAAATCGTGCACAACTAAAAGAGTGCACGTGTGTGGGTGTGCCAAGCCACGTTATTACAAGCGGGGGGAGACTATGCTCCGTTATTACAACCCCGTATAGAATTGAATCTCAAGCAAGTATACAACTAAAGACCGAGTTAGGAACTTACTAATAGCTGGTCCGAAGATGCCTTGCTTGAGCGTGGGCTTGGCCTTCGCCTTGCGCTGTAAAAGGGAGCTCCGTGAGGTTGAACGGCAAGGGGTGTTGGCCGGGTGCCTTGAAGGTGGCCGGTTGCTAGCAAGGGTGCCGCCTTGACGTGTGGGATTTAAGGGGCTAAGGAGGGTCACTAGGATAGGGTTTAGTTTTAAGGTAGGTTGTGCAAAGGGTGAACCTAAGGGAAGGTCTAACGGATCACCTAAGGTTGGCGGGTTGCTAGGGTGGGTGAATGGAATCACAGTCGGTTGGGGGTGGCTGACTAGGAGGACTTGATGGTGGCAGGTTGCTAGAGTGGCTAGGTGTGGTGTAAGGGAAGGGAACTAGCTAGGAGATGGGGTCAGGTGGTAGTGGGTGTAGTAGGTGTATTGGGGTGATATGGGCAGGTCTTAGGGAGTTGGATAGGGTGGCCAAATGGAGCTAAGGTGTCTAGGTGGTGGCGGGTAGTTAGGGTGATTATGGGCCTGGCCGAGGGGGAGTGGTGGCAGCTAGTGGCTGGCCTTAGGTTGATATGGTAGTGGGTTAGGTGGCTGAGAGTTGAGAGGGAGTGAAGAAGGAGTAAGGTGGAGTGTAGGGTACTAACCGAGTGAAGGGGTGGTGGCGGATGGAAGGGGAGCAGCCGGATGGTTGGGATGCGCAGGATGGAGTTCGGCCGGGTGATGGTGGTGGTGGTGCTCGGTTGGGAGGTAGTGGCGGATGTGGTGGCTGGACGTGGAGCAGGTGGAGAATCGGCTGAGCGGGAAAGGGGAGGACCCGGCTGGTGGAAGAGGGCTTCTAGATGGGAAAACCCGCCCCCAAGGGGGGGGGGTTTATATAGGGTTGGGCTAGGTCGGTTAGGGCTGGTTTTGGGGTAGTGGTTAGGTGGTTTAGGTAGGGTGGTGTGGTGATAAGGTGCGCTGGAAAGGGTAGGGCCAGATATTTCAAATACAAGTGGTTTGGGTAGGTTGTGGGCTAGGGGTGGTTTAGAGGTTTAGGGTTTAGCTAGGTGGGTTGGTTTTAGGGTGAGGTTTAGTGAGGTAGGTTAGGTGATTAGGCTAGGATTAGGCTAGGTTTAGGGAAATTAACCTAGGTTTAGGGAAGGATTAGGGAAGTGGGTTAGGTGATTAGGTTGGGATTAGGCCAGGATTAGGGAAGTGGGTTAGGTGATTAGGCTCAGATTAGGGCCGGATTAGGGTGGAAGGCTAGGATTAGGTGTTTTTGGTTAGGTTTAGGTGAAGGAGCTCCCTTTGCATGGCCAATAGACCCTAATCATATCATGTTGGTGCAGCCTAGGTTAGGTTTCGGCTAATTACAAGCTTAAACCCACTTAACACATGATTAACCCCAAACTTGACACACAAGTCAAGCTTAATTACAACACACACTTGACCTTATCCACCCGCACTCTCTCTCATGCCCATAATCCCACGTGAAATTCAAGTGGGCCCCACCTCCATTTATGAGAAGGTGATGTGGGCCATGGATATGGATATTGGATTGGATTTTTGAATCCAAATCCAAATCTAAGTCCATACATGGGTTTGGATTGGGATCTGGATATATATGGTCCAGATCCGATCCAAACTGAACTCTGACTCCTTCGAGCTATGTTCGAAACGAACGGTTTGTGCGGGGCCTGACAGCATCAGTACTCCGTCTGCATTGGGTCTTCGCCAACATGATCGTCCGCCTCTATTTTCGCCTTCTGGAGATGACTTTAAACAATGTTTCGATGATAACAGGGTCTTGGACGTTCGAGATCCTGGGGGTGTGGATTTGATACGAGCGTTGCTGTGCCGGGCTCGACATGTGCTCCAGTTCCGGGCTCTCCTTAGCTTTCCTGGTCCTATTTGGATTAGGCCAAGTTGCTTTGGGGTTTCAAAACATGTTTTAAAAAAGGTTTTAAAAGCCATATTGTATATTTTTGAAATACAGAGTTCAAAACATATGTACAGGGTTGTCTGGAAGGCTCCTGGGTTTTCAGACTCAAAATGGCCCTTTGGGGCTGCTTTTACAAAACCAGATGGATTTGAGAAATTCGTGGGATTTCGGGGTGTTTACAGCAACTCCTTCTAATGGAGTATGACCTGAAATACCATCATCAGATCTCCATTAAGAGGCAAGCCCTAGCTGACTACGTGGCTGAGTTCCCCCTAGAGGGCGCATATCCCACATTTAGTGAAATGCCTGATGAAGGCATATTGCAAAATCAATTTCAAAACCACATTTTGGCAAACTCTTTCGAAAACCAAGTGTGGAAAATGCACTTCGATGGGGCACGAAACCAATGAGGGGCTGGTGCTGGGGTCATCCTCATATCCCCTCAAAAGGGTCAGATTCCCATAGCAATCCGCCTAGATTTCGAATCTTCCAACAACATAGCTGAGTATGAAGCACTCATACAAGGCTTGAAGATTTCGAAAGCTCTAGGGGCATCATGCATCGAGGTCTTTGGAGATTCGCTCCTTGTTATAAACCAAGTTTTGAAAATTTGGCAAGTGCGAAATGAAAAACTCCTTCCATATCACGAGTTGGCCACTCGATTGGTTGAGTCATTCCAATCATGTAGACTCACACACGTAGGAAGAGAGGATAATGGCATTGCCAATGCCCTCTCCTCCTTGGGTTCAGCCCTAAAGGTCGATCCCACTTTGGGAACTCGATCCTTAGAGATATGGCATGCGCCCACTCTATCCACACACGATTTGGATATTTGCCAAAATAATCCAGATTCTATTGAAAAACCTTGGTTTTATGACATCAAATGTTTTCTAGAAAATGGGGGATTCGCCGAGGATGCCACATCCAAAGATAAAGGCATTCATCCGAAAAATTCCTACCTGATACACCATTTTGGGTGGGGTTTTATACAAAAAAAGTTTTACCGGCATCCTACTAAGATGTGTCGATCTAGAGGAGGCTAGGATTGTTATGCATGAATTTCACGATGGAGAATGTGGAGGTCATGTTAATGCCAACATGATGGCAATGAAAATACTTAGAGCGGGCTATTTTTGGTCCACCCTGAAAAAGGATTGTCACGATCATGTTAGGAAGTGTCATCCATGTCAAGTGCATGGGCACACCATTCATATCCTCTCATCTTCATTGCATTCCATGGTTAGCCCCTGGCCATTTACCATGTGGGCATTTGATATTGTAGGCCCGATCTTTCCAAAGGCATCGAATGGGCATAGATTCATTTTAGCAGCTGTAGACGCGGCAAAAATCCCCGCCTCTTCACCTTTTCAGGGCTTGGAGCGGATCCTCTCGTGCGTCTAAGGCCTATTTATATAAACAGTGCGTGCCAGCTAGCTTACCCAAGCTAGCGAAGATATTAAACTGACTTCTAATCGTGGTGACTGTGAGCAAGTGAGCTCTTGTCGTCGCAGACCTTCTTGCATCGATGCGCAAGGGTCAGTCTGTACGCTTTGCAAAAATCAAGTTTTTGGAATAGAAAGCCTACGAAGCGGTTCAAGGTGTTTAATTCGGGTCTTTTAGATGCGATTGCAGATTTTAGATCACGTGGGTTTGCATGTGCCTAAGTCTTTCCTTTTATCCCTTTATGGGCCACTTAGTTTGTGTGTTATGAACACTCCACTACAAGGGCGAATTTGAGTGGGGCTTGCTTTGATGTAATATGCGTCCTACCTCGTGGTATGGCGTAGATGCAATGCAAACTCACGCTACTCCAAAGGGAAAACCCGAATGTAAAGACTACCGAAGGGAAATGACTTGTAATGTAAATGCCGAAGGGAGATATGTATATAGAGTATGTATATGGGCCCTTACTCGAGTCTTGCAAATAAGAGCGAAGGCTCAATGTGGGTGCGTGCTTGAATTGAAGGACTTACACACATGACATGAAATTAAACCCAAATATAACTTGCAGTATTGCCTTGATTAAGGTCTTGGGAATAAGAGCGAAAGCTCAATGTGTGTGAGTGCTTGAATTGAAGTACTACGCACACAACATGAAATTAAACCCAAATAGTATAACATGGCCCTTACTTGGGTCTTTCAAATAAGTGCGAAGGCTCAATGTGTGTGAGTGCTTGAATTGAAAGATTTACACACACGACATGAAATGAAAACCCAAATAGTATAGGTTGGCCCTTACTTGGTTCTTTCAAATAAGAGCGAAGGCTCAATGTGTGTGAGTGCTTGAATTGAAAGACTTACACACACGACATGAAATGAAAACCCAAATAGTATAGGTTGGCCCTTACTTGGGTCTTTCAAATAAGAGCGAAGGCTCAATGTGTGTGAGTGTTTGAATTGAAAGACAACACACCCAACTTAAGCAAAACCCTACAAAAATTAAAATATATGTATATATTTATGTATTAGGGGCTGATTAGGCCCGTGTGTGTTCAAAATCATGCACAACTAAGAGAGTGCACGTGTGTGGGTGTGCCAAGCCACGTTATTACAAGCGGGGGGAGACTATGCTCCGTTATTACAACCTCGTATCGAATTAAATCTTAAGCAAGTATACAACTAAGGACCGAGTTAGGCACTTACTAATAGCTGGTCCGAAGAAGCCTTGCTTGAGCGTGGGCTTGGCCTTCGCCTTGGGCTGCAAAAGGGAGCTTCGCGAGGTTGAACGACAAGGGGAGGTGCTGGCCGAATGTCCTTGGTGCGCGGAAGAGGCGCCTTGAAGGTGGTCGGCTGCTATGGAAGGGCTGTTTTTGGCGTGTTGGGCTAGAGGGCCTAAGTAGGGTCACTAAGGGAGTATGGCACTAAGGGAAGGGAACTAGCTAGGAGAAGGTTATGGCTGGAGGATGGCTGGCCGAATGAAGATGGTGGCGGCTAGTGGCTGGCCTTAGGTTGATATGGTAGTGGGTTAGGTGGCTGAGAGTGGAGAGGGAGTGGAGAAGGAGTAAGGTGGAGGATAGGGTACTAACCATGATTGAAGAGGGGCGGTGGATGGAAGAAAGGAGCTGGGCGGTTGGGATGCGCAGGAGTGGATTCGGCCGGTGTGGTGGTGGTGGTGGTGCTCGGCTTGAGTGGTGGTGTTGGTGGTGGCTGACTGTGGGGCAGGTGGAGCAGGAGGGGAGTCGGCTGAGCTGGAAAAGGGGAGGACCCGGCTGGTGGAAGGTGGGGCATCTAGATGGGAAAACCCGCCCCAAAAGGGGGGGGGTTATATAGGGTTGGGCTAGGTCAGTTAGGGATGGTTTTGGGGTAGTGGTTAGGTGGTTTAGGTAGGGTGGTGTGGTGATAAGGTGGGCTGGAAAGGGTAGGGCCAGATATTTTAAATACAAGTGGTTTGGGTAGGTTGTGGGCTAGGGGTGGTTTAGAGGTTTAGGGTTTAGCTAGGTGGGTTGGTTATAGGGTGAGGTTTAGTGAGGTAGGTTAGGTGATTAGGCTAGGATTAGGCTAGGTTTAGGGAAATTAACCTAGGTTTAGGGAAGGATTAGGGAAGTGGGTTAGGTGATTAGGTTGGGATTAGGCCGGGATTAGGGAAGTGGGTTAGGTGATTAGGCTCAGATTAGGGGTGGATTAGGGGGTAGGCTTTGATTAGGTGTTTTGGGTTAGGTTTAGGTGAAGGAGCTCCCTTTGCATGGCCCATAGACCTTAACCACCTCATGTTGGTGCAGCCCTAGGTTAGGTTTTGGCTAATTACAAGCTTAAACCCACTCAATTAGGCTAACCCACATGATTAACCCCAAACTTGACACACAAGTCAAGCTTAATTACAACACTCTTGATATTTTCCAACCCCACTCTCTCTCATGCCCATGATCCCACGTGAATTTTAAGTGGGCCCCACCTCCATTTATGAGAAGGCGATGTGGGCCATGGATATGGATATTGGATTGGATCTCTGGATCCAAATCCAAATTCAAGTCTACATATGGGTTTGGATTGGGATCTGGATATATATGTTCCAGATCCAATCCAAACTGAACTCTGACTCCTTCGAGCTGGGTTCGAAACGGACGATTCGTGCAGGGCCTGACAATATCAGTACTCCGTCTGCGTTGGGTCTTCGCCAACATGGTCGTCCATCTCCGTTTCTACCTTCCAGAGATGATTTCAAATGATATTTTGATAAGAACAGGGTCTTGGACGTTCGAGATCCTGGGGGTGTGAATCAGATACAAGAGTTGCTGTGACGGGCTTGACATGTGCTTCGGTTCCGGGCTCTTCTTAGCTCTCCTGGTCCTGTCTTGATCGGGCCAAGCCGCTTTGGGGTTTCAAAACGTGTTTAAAAGGTTTTCAAAAGCTATATTATATATTTTTGACATACAGAGTTTAAAACATATATACAGGGTTGTCTAGAAGGCTCCTGGGTTTCCAGACTCAAAAATGGCCCTTTGGGGCTGCTTTTACAAAACCAGGTTTGTTTAAGGAATTTGTGGGATTTCGGGGTGTTTACAGATGCCCCTCTTTGGCCTTGTCCAAATTGATTTGGATAAGGGCAAAGATGACAAACACCCCTTTTAATGTCTCCCTAGATCTATCCACGAAGAATATGGGATCGCCCCAATCTTTAGCAAAATCTCAATTTACAAACTCTGGTAGGAGGAGATATCACGCCAAAGGGTTTTTCAATGGAATCTGGTCTTAAATGGGATCATGTTCATGCAAGTACCATGCGTGGAATGCAAATGACATGGGTGTGGTGCCAAAAGTGGCGACCTCCCAGAGACCAGATGTGGTCGAACTCTAGAGACTTACAAGGTCTATTGCTCCAAGTGAGCAAATCCTATGCTATTCGATGTTCGGTTTTCAAAACTTATTTACAAAAGCTATTTACAAAAGGGACAACTGTCTTGAGCCTCGATCCTAAGGATCTCGAGCTCTTCGTGCTTGCCCTTGTTTGAGTCTTAACACTCGCTTATCTAGCGGAGGTTTTATAAGAAAACAAGCTTCATTTTAAATTCCTACGTCTTACTCGGAACGTCGAATTCTCAAACAAGATGAAATTCAAGTAAGTAAATCCTATTTTTACTTTAGGATTCCTCGAAATGAACCGTGCTTTAGCTTGGGATAAGCCAGGGATGGGAAAGAGATACCACGGTCCCTTCTGAAGCGTCCCGTGGTTTAAGGCATAGAAGGCGGAAAACCGCTCTTTTTGAGCTTTTTGGCCTCTTTTTCCTTTTTTTCATAGAGAGTCTCCCTTTGGGAGTATTTTTTCTTTAATCCCTCTTTTTCACAAGAGATTCGATTTTTCTTTGGAAATCTGGTTTCTTTCTTTTGGAAAGATACTTCGAAATGGGAAATTCCCTTTATTTGGGCCTTTGTTTCCTTTTAGAAGGAGAAGAGAAGATGGGAGGACTTATCCCAAGCCTACACTCGATCCATTCCAGATCAACCTATTTAGAAATAGCACGTACTACTTGCAAGTATCTTGCTATGTTGAACTAGGCCTTTCTGTAAACACCCCGAAATCCCACGAATTCCTTAAAACAAACCTGGTTTTGTAAAAGCAGCCCCAAAGGGCCATTTTTGAGTCTGGAAACCCAGGAGCCTTCCAGACAACCCTGTATTTATGTTTTAAACCTTATCTTTCAAAAACATATGATATGGCTTTTGAAAACCTTTTAAAACAAGTTTTTAAACCCCGAAGTGGCTTGGCCCGATCAAGACAGGACCAGGAGAGCTAAGAAGAGCCGAGAACCGGAGCACACGTCGAGCCCGGCACAACAACTCTTGTATCTGATTCCCACCCCCAGGATCTCGAACGTCCAAGACCCTGTTCTTATCAAAATAGCATTTGAAGTCATCTCCGGAAGGCAGAAACGGAGGCGGACGACTATGTTGGCGAAGACCCAACGCAGACGGAGTACTGATGCTGTCAGGCCCTGCACGAATCGTCCGTTTCGAACCCAGCTCGAAGGAGTCATAGTTCAGTTTGGATTGGATATGGACCATATATATCCAGATTCCAATCCAAACCCATATGTGGACTTGGATTTGGATTTGGATCCAGAGATCCAATCCAATATTTATATCCATGGCCCACATCACCTTCTCATAAATGGAGGTGGGGCCCACTTGAAATTCACGTGGGATATTGGGCATGAGAGAGAGTGGGGATGGAAAATATCAAGAGTGTTGTATTAAGCTTGACTTGTGTGTCAAGTTTGGGTTTAATCATGTGGGTTAGCCTAATTGAGTGGGTTTAAGCTTGTAATTAGCTAAAACCTAACCTAGGGCTGCACCAACATGAGGTGGTTAAGGTCTATGGGCCATGCTAAGGGAGCTCCTTCACCTAAACCTAACCCAAAACGCCTAATCCTAGCCTAAACCCCTAATCTGAACCTAATCACCTAACCCACTTCCCTAATCCCGTCCTAATCCCAACCTAATCACCTAACCCACTTCCCTAATCCTTCCCTAAACCTAGATTAATTTCCCTAATCCTAGCCTAAACCTAGCCTAATCACCTAACCTAGCTCACTAAACCTCACCCTAAAACCCAACCACCTAACCTAGCCCTAAACCCCTAAACCACCCCTAGCCCACAATCTACCCAAACCCCTAGTTTTCAAAATATCTCGCCCAACCCTTTACAGCCCACCTTATCTACATACCACCCTACCTAAACCACCTAACCACTACCCCAAGCCCAGCCCTAACCGACCTATCCATCCCCTATTTAAACCCCCCCCTTGGGGGCGGGTTTTGCAAGCTAGAGCCCTCACCTCAGCCCAGCCGGCTCCACTCTCCACCTGCCCGCCTGCTCCACTCTCCGCCTGCTCCACCAGCTCTACCTGCACCGCCACCTTCCCTCTTCCATCCACCACCATCCCCCAGCCGGACGCCACCACCTTCACCCAACCGAACCAGCCGAGCTCCCATCCACACCCGGCTCCTCCCTTCCATCCGCCACCTCTCCCCATCCGGTAAGCACTCTATAACTCTACCCAAAACCCTTCTCTACTACCTCTCCACTCCTAGCCACCCACCCTATCATCATCTCAGCCTTTTGCCACCACCCTTTTCACTTAGCCAAACCTAGCATAACCCAAACTACCGGCCGCTATCTAACCATCCTATCCCCTTCGGCCTTCCCCTAGGTGTCCCATTCGGCCTTCCCACAAACTCCCCTTTAGGTCCAGTTTCCCTAAACACTCAACTCTCTTAGTGACCCTAAAAACTCACTTGTTCAGCCCCTTTAACCCCTCACATCGAGGCGACATCCACTTGCAATCGGCCACCTTTGAGGCGCCTATCCCGCGCCCCACTTGCACCCGGCCAGCACCTTTGGTCACCTATCCTCGCGGAGCTCCCGTTTGCAGCCCAAGGCGAAGGCCAAGCCCACGCTCAAGCAAGACCTCTACGGACCAGCTACTCGTAAGTGTCTAAACTCGTTCTTTAGTCGTATACTTGCTTGAGATTCAATTTGATACGGGGTTGTAATAACGGAGCATAGTCTCCCCCCGCTTGTAATAACGTGGCTTGGCACAACCACACACGTGCACTCTCTTAGTCATGCACGATTTTGAACACACACGGGCCTAATCAGCCCCTAATACATAAGTGTATATATATACTTTCATTTTCGAAGGGTTTTGTTTAAGTTGGGTGCGTTGTCTTTCAATTCAAGCACTCACACACATTGAGCTTTCGCTCTTATTTGAAAGACCCAAGTAAGGGCCGACCTATACTATTTGGGTTTCATTTCATGTCGTGTGAGTAAGTCTTTCAATTCAAGCACACTCACACACATTGAGCTTTCGCTCTTATTTGAAAGACCCAAGTAAGGGCCGACCTATACTATTTGGGTTTCATTTCATGTCGTGTGAGTAAGTCTTTCAATTCAAGCACTTTCACACACATTGGGCCTTCGTTCTTACTCCCAAGACCTTAGTAAAGGCCTTATTGCAGTTATATTTGGGTTTCATTTGTGTCGTGTGTGTAGTACTTCAATTCAAGCACTCTCACACACATTGAGCCTTCGCTCTTATTCCCAAGACCTTAGTCAAGGCCATACTG
The DNA here is from genome assembly GCA_036023115.1 of Brasenia schreberi. Lineage (NCBI taxonomy): Eukaryota > Viridiplantae > Streptophyta > Magnoliopsida > Nymphaeales > Cabombaceae > Brasenia > Brasenia schreberi. The sequence continues at coordinate 20,225,993 of JAYKKT010000072.1, forward strand.
CAATTTATATTTGGGTTTAATTTCATGTCGTGTGTGTAAGTCTTTCAATTCAAACACGCACCCACATTGAGCCTTCGCTCTTATTTGTAAGACCCGAGTAAGGGCTCATATACATAATCTATATACATATCTCCTTTCGGTTATTTCCCTTCGGTTATTTCCCTTCAGTCATTTCCCTTCCGTATTGTCTTTACATTTCAGGTTTTCCCTTTGGAGTAGCGTGAGTTTGCATTGCATCTACGCCATACCATGAGGTAGGACGCTTATTGCATCGAAGCAAGCCCCGCTCGAATTCGCCCATGTAGTGGAGTGTTCATAACACACAAACTAGGTGGCCCGAAAAGGGATAAAAGAAAAGACTTAGGCACGTGCAAATCCACGTGATCTAAAACATGCAACCGCATCTTCAAGACCCGAAATAGACACCTCAAAACTGCTTCGTAGACTTTCTCTCCAAAAAACTCGATTTTTGCAAAGCGTACAGACTGACCCTTGCGCATCGATGCAAGAAGGTCTGCGACGACAAGAGCTTACTTGCTCACAGTCGCCACGTTTAGAAGTCAGTGTTTAAAATATCTTCGCTAGCTTATGTAAGCTAGTTGGCACGCCCTGTTTGTATACATAGGCCTTAGACACACGAGAGGATCCACTCCGAGCCCTGAAAAAGGCGAAGAGGCGGGGATTTTCGTGCATCTACAGAGATTGGCACGCCCGGTGGGACGTGAGCCTTTTCAAAAATCGAGTTTGCTTATAGAAGCCTTGCGAAAATTTTGTAAAAAGGTGTCGTTTTAACTTGTTTTCTTTGCTTGTACTTAGGATATTTTGAAAAAGCTTGAAAAGCATGTCAAAATCCAATCCAAGTGAAGTGTCGAGCCAAGGCTCATGCGCATCAAGTTCTCACTCTAGGAGGATTTTCAAAAACAAAATAAAACTAGATGAAATCGAGGACTTGAGAAGGGAGTTTGAGGCCAAAATCGATGCTCTCAGCCAAGAGGCTGAAGTAGGCGATTCATGTTCATCGAACGGTGTACAAAGGCCTAAAAAGAAATCTGAAAAACCTCGCAAGCAAAAAGAGGCCTCCGTAATGGAAGGCAACCAATACCACGAGTCCTTCACACAAAAGGACCGTAGAGCCCTATAGCAGTTGCTAAAAGAGCAGAATAAAGAGAAAAGAAGCTACGCCCTGTCTGATTTCCTTCCTATGGACTACGAAACAGACAGTGACGATGAAATACCGAACTTCCATCGGTATGATGACATGGGAGACCCTAGGTCTCACTTGCAGCTTTTCTCGCGTCGAGCCCATAAGAAGAAAAAGGACTCGATGAAATGGGTGTATTGGTTCCCTCTATCCCTTAAAGGCACAGCTGCCAAATGGCTGGCTTCCTACGATTTAAGCCAGTTCGCTACTTTTGAAGAGTTAGCGAACTGCTTCATGCAAAGATTTGCACACAACGTAGAAGTCACGCCAACCCTGAATACCTTAAGGGATACAAAGCAAGGCATGAACGAAGACGTACATGCCTTCATTATAAGATGGAGGTCGCTTTTGGGCCAAGTGCGAGAGCCCATATTCGAAGGATGCGCAGTAATGCTCATCCTGGATAACTTTAAAAGCGAGTTAAAAACCCTTCTCTCGCTCCATGAGATCCCAACTTTCCATAAGTTGATAAAAAAAGCCTCCCTTTTGGAAACCAACTTGCGAAAAGGGACATACGATCACTTGTGGAAAGGAAGTGTCGTTTCCAAAACCCGTTTGGAAAAGCCCATCACATACGGGCTACCCACGATAGACAAAGGGGCAAAGCCCCATAAAATCGCCAATGTCCGGGTGGATCCAGGCATGGCGGGCACTTCTAAAAATTTTGAAAAATTAGAAAATAAGAGAGAATGCAATTTTCAAAAACCGGTTGAAAAACGGGAGTATACTCCGCTGGGGCAACCTGTGTCGGAGGTCCTAGACCTCTTACTTGCCCAGGGCATGATCGATCTCCCTGAAATCCCCGAAGGAGTCACGTCCAAAGGGGGGTATTTAAACCGATTTTGTAAGTATCATCGACTCAAAGGCCATGATACCAAACGCTGCTTCTCTCTTTTAAATAAAATTGAGAACTTGATAGCAGAAGGCCGGCTCCTGGTCACTGCGGAACCTGAGCCACCTCAAGCTATCTTCAAGGAACCCTTTCCCAAACACGCCAGTGGCAGTGGGAAAGGAAAGGAGGTATGTACCCTCACCATTTCCAAGGAACTAGTGCAAAATCCAGAACCTGGTCGACCTACTTGTGCGCTCATCCTTATACTATACAAGAGGCCCGCGCAAGTCGTCATTCGGGGACCACCAAAAGTGGAAACCCCGGTAAAACCAGTTTTGAAAATCCAAGGTTCTCCTCAGCTCATCCTTAGAGCCAAGTTTAGCGCGAACCCTAGGCTGGTCGTGGGGGAAGTCACTAGATCCGGGAGGATCTACCAACCCCCGAACCTTCAAGGTGCTCAAAAGGTGGTCAGTGTGCCTGGCCCCTCAAAAGCATGTATCCCTAGTGGTCTGCCAAAAGCAGATAAGGACAAAGTCATTCTAAATCCTTATGATTTCGAAAACCACCTTTCAAAGATTCCTATTCACATGTCTATCCTAGAGCTTATAAAAACCTCACCTAGGCATAGACTTGTATTAGAGAAAATTCTAGAAAGGGCCAAGGTTGATTCGAACATAAGTCCGGAATCCTTGTCTGCCCAAGTGGCTTTATTAGGAGCAAAATTGCCCATCACCTTTTCGGAAGATGATGTAGATAGACCCTACGAAACCCATAATCAGTCCCTGCATATCGAGGTGGTTCTAAACAACCACTCTCTGGACAGGTGCCTAGTCGATGGTGGAGGAGGGCCCAACATCCTTCCACTTCATGTGGCGTACAAAATCGGAGTCACCTTGACTTCAGTAAACCCAAGCCCCATCGTTATCACTGGATACGATGGGAATGCGTCTAGACCTTTAGGATCCATCGAACTCCTAATGGAAACGGGAGGGATCGAACACACGGGGGTGTTCCATGTCTTGGACATCCACCCCCATTATAACCTATTGCTGGGAAGGCCCAAGATACACAGTTTGTGCGCTATGCCATCCACCTTCCACAGGTGTGTCAAGATCCCTTTTAGGGACCAGGTCGTAGTGATCCTAGGTGAGAGTCACCCACAGCTTCAGGGGATCATAAACTCCCCTTGTTTATCAAGCTCCCAGGCCCATGAGGCTAACCTGGGGCAAATTATGGTTGAGCCACCTCGGCTCGTGTTGAACAACCCTAGGAAGGTTGTATATGTGAAGGGGCCGCCCAAAGCACGCCCCCTCCCGACTCTAATCCTCCTAGGAAAACCCAAGCGTTCCCTATTTCCAAAACCCCTGGACAAAAGGCCATACGAGCCTAATATGGACGATAGCATGTTCCGGGACCACGACTTGTATCCCATCTTTTCAAAAAACAAAAGGTCGTGGAACATGTTATTGAACATGGGCTACACGCCCTACAAGAGTCTAGGGGCACAAAACCAGGGTCTCCTAGAGCCCATCCTGCCTAGGGCCAACCCAAGCCGATATGGGATCGGCTATACTCCCCGAATACCACCGGAGCCACCCCCTGTGACCACCTGGGTCAAGGGTGCCCCGGAGCCTGTCTTAGAAGAGACCTATGGTTTAGACCTCCTATTCCGAGTCTAACCCGTAGTGTTTTCCCTTTGTAGGTATGACGGAAGATCCCTTTTTCTAAAAATACCAAAAACATTTGAAAAACTTAAAATCAAAAAAATCGAAAAACAAGAAAAACCAAAAACAATGGAAAAACAAAAACTCGAAAAAAGAGTGCTTTGTATAGTTCCCAAAGTTCTTATTTTACAAAAGCCAAAAAAAATCGAAAATTTGGAAAATACCAAAAAGATTTTGTACATAGCTGCTCCTGGTAAGACTTTGGCAAAAGAAAAGGATTTCGAAAGAAACGTCGTCTGCATAGCCAGACCAAAAATTTCGAAATCACTTGAAAATCCAAGTACAAAACCAGGTCATTTTGAAAACCACGCATCAAGTTCCCTCGGGTCTATAGCCCACGAGAATGATCAAAGCCCAGAAGAGGATCCCCTAGAGGAAGATCCCACTTCTGAGCTCCCAGAATTTCATAGAATTCTCGATTTTGAAAGACCTTCCCAATCAGTAGGAGGAGATTTCATAGAGATGAATCTAGGGGATGATTCCAATCCCAAAAGCATCAAAATAGGCGCATGCTTGCATGAAACTGAAAAGTTAGCATTCATTGCATTTCTACGAACCTATTTAGATGTGTTTGCATGGACGTATGAAGACATGCCGGGCATAGATCCCAGCATAGTCGAGCATCGTCTTCCCTTAGATGCAGGTGTAAAACCCATAAAGCAGAAGCTTAGGAAAATACACCCGAATGTACACACGCAAGTCAAAGAGGGTTTAGAAGATCTGCTAAAAACCGGATTTATAAAACCCATTGCGTATTCTGATTGGTTATCAAATATCGTTGTGGTTCGAAAAACCAATGGGAAAATTCGAATATGCATCGATTTCAGAAACCTGAATAAGGCCACTCCAAAGGATAATTATCCTTTACCAAACATAGATTTGATAGTCGATAGTACTGCAAATCATGAAATGTTTTCATTTATGGATGGCTATTCAGGCTATAATCAAATCAAACTAAGTCCACGAGATCAGGGTAAGACCGCCTTCACAACCCCATGGGGCACGTACTGCTATACAGTCATGCCCTTTGGTTTGAAAAATGCCGGCGCAACATACCAACGAGCCATGAACACGATCTTCCATGATCAAATTCATGAGCTTGTAGAAGTGTATGTAGATGATCTCTTGGCGAAATCCAAAACCCGATGCACCCATATCGAATGTTTACAAAAGATTTTCGAAAGGCTTAGGCTTTACAAAGTAAAGCTAAACCCTCAAAAAAGTGTGTTCGGGGTAGAATCAGGGAAGCTTCTAGGCTTTATGGTGAGCCAAAGGGGAATAGAAGTCGACCCCTCTAAGTGTCGAGCCATCATAGACATGGCTCCACCCTCCAATCTCACCCAAATCCGTAGCCTCCAGGGTCGATTACAATCTGTGCGTCAATTCATATCGAATCTGGCAACTAGATGCGAACCCTTCAACAAACTGTTGAGGAAGGGTACGAAATTCTTATGGGATGACGAATGCCAAAAGTCCTTCGAGAGACTGAAGGCATACTTGGTTAATCCCCCCGTTTTGAATCCTCCAAAACAAGGAAAACCACTTTTATTATACATCTCCGTGCATGTAAATGCTTTAGGAGCCCTGTTGGCTCAATACGAGGATGACACCCATAAGGAGTATGCCATCTACTACATTTCGAAAACTCTCTTGGCTTATGAACGAAATTATCAAGCCATGGAGAAGACGTGCTTGGCCCTAGTCTGGGCCTGCCAGAAGTTCAGACACTATTTCCTAGATCATGAGATCTGGATAGTGTCCAAGCTTGATCCAATCAAGCACTTATTCGAAAAACCCATTCTCACGGGTAGATTGGGCAAATGGCAACTCCTTCTAATGGAGTATGATCTGAAATACCATCACCAGATCTCCATTAAGGGGCAAGCCCTAGCAGATTACGTGGCTGAATTCCCCTTAGAGGATGCATATCCCACTCTTGTCGAAATGCCTGACGAAGGCATATTGCAAAACCATTTTCAAAACCACATTTTGGCAAATTCTGTCGAAAACCAAGTGTGGAAGATGCACTTCGACGGGGCACGAAACCAACGAGGGGCTGGTGCCGGGGTCATCCTAATCTCCCCGGAAAAGGGCGAGATTCCCATAGCAGTCCGCTTAGATTTCGAATGTTCCAACAACGTAGCTGAGTATGAAGCACTCATACAAGGCTTAAGGATTTTGAAAACTCTAGGGGCATCATACATCGAGGTCTTTGGAGATTCGCTCCTTGTCATAAACCAGGTTTTAAAAATTTGGCAAGTACGTAATGAGAAACTACTTCCATATCACGAGTTGGCCACTTGATTGGTACAATCCTTCCAGTCGTGTAAGCTCACACACGTAGGAAGAGAGGACAATGGCATCGCCGATGCCCTCTCCTCCTTGGGTTCAGCCCTGAAGGTCGATCCCATTTCAGGGACCAGATCTTTGGAAATATGGCATGCACCCCATCCATCCACATACGACTTGGATATTTGCCAAAACAACCCAAAGTCTATTGAAAAACCCTGGTTCTATGACATAAAACAATTTTTAGAAAATGGGGGATTTGCCGAGAATGCCACATCCAAAGATAAGGCATTCATTCGTAAGATTTCGACCCGATACACCATTCTGGGTGGGGTCTTATACAAAAAGAGTTTTACCGGCATTCTGCTTAGGTGTATCGACCTAGAGTTGGCTAGGATAGTAATGCATGAGTACCACGATGGAGAATGTGGATGTCATGTTAATGCCAACATGATGGCGATGAAAATACTTAGAGGGGGCTATTTTTGGTCCACCCTGAAAAAGGATTGTCACGATCATGTTAGGAAGTGTCATCCGTGTCAAGTGCATGGGCACGCCATTCATATCCCTTCATCTGCATTGCATTCCGTGGTCAACCCCTGGCCATTTACCATGTGGGCGTTTGACATTGTAGGCCCAATATTTCCAAAGGCCTCGAATGGGCATCGTTTTATTTTAGCAGCCACGGAGTATTTCTCCAAGTGGGTGGAAGCCATTTCCCTAACAAATGTAATGGGGCAACATGTGGTGGCTTTCATCCGGAGGAATATCTTGGCTCGATTTGGGGTTCCACGAGACCTTGTGTCTGATAATGGTACCCCATTCAAGAATGAGCGGATGGTTAAGTTGTGCAACATGTATGGCATAACTCACCACTTCTCCTCGCCCTACTACCCTCAAGGCAACGGCCAAGCCGAAGCCACAAACAAGACTCTCATTAGTATTATTGAGAAAACCTTAGAGAAGGGTAGGACGTGGCACGAGAAGCTGGATGAAGCCTTATGGGCTTATAGGACTTCCATCCGGACTCCCACGAACGCCACACCATTCGAGTTGGTCTATGGCACAAACGCCATTCTTCCCATTCATACCCAACTGCATTTATTCCATACATCCATTGCACTCGACCTCCCCCTAGAGATGCTTCAGCATGCTAGGATGGCCGAACTAGATTTGCTAGATGAGAGGCGACTCCTTGCCATGGATCATGCTCGTGCATACCGGCAAAGGATAGCCCGACATTATAGCAAACACATGAGACCTCGCCGCTTTGAAGTGGGGGATCTGGTTTTGAAAATCATCCACTATCATGGCCCACATCCCCTTGGAAAGTGGCGCCGCAAGTGGGATGGACCCTATGTTGTACGAGCAACCACCACGAACAACTCGTATTGGTTGATCGATGTAGAAGGTAGGAATTTAGCAGATCCTATCAATATTCAATACTTAAAGAAGTATCATGTGTAGGATCTGGATTAAATTCCAGTTTTCGAAAATTTCATAGGGATAGCTGCCCTGAGACATGTGAATAAGGTACAAAGGCGAACTCGTGTGACCCTAAGTGAGAGAATTCGCACTTGTGAAAGAGTGGAGTTTTCAAAATCGTGGTTACATTTCAAACTCCTTCTTCTTACAAAGAAAGGCCTAGTTCAACATAGCAAGATACTTGCAAGTAGTACGTGCTATTTCTAAATAGGCTGATCTGGAATGGATCGAGTTAGGCTTGGGATAAGTCCTCCCCTCTTCTCTTTTACTTCTAAAAGGAAAACAAAGGCCCAAATAAAGGGAACTTCCCATTTCGAAGTATCTTTCCAAAAGAAAGAAACCAGAATCAAAAAGAAAATCGATTCTCTTGTGAAAAAGAGGGATTAAAGAAAAAATACTCCCAAAGGGAGGCCAAAAAGCTCAAAAAGAGCAGTTTTCCGCCTTCTGTGCCTCAAACCACGGGACGCTTCAGAAGGGACCGTGGTATCTATTTCCCATCCCTCGCTTATCCCAAGCCAAAGCATGGTTCATTTCGAGGAATCCTAAAGTAAAAATAGGATTTACTTACTTGAATTTCATCTTGTTTGAGAATTCGACGTTTCGAGTAAGGCGTAGGAATTTGAAATGAAGCTTGTCTTCTTATAAAATCTCCGCTAGATAAGTGAGTGTTAAGACTCAAACAAGGGCAAGCACGAAGAGCTCGAGATCCTTAGGATCGAGGCTCAAGACAGTTGTCCCTTTTGTAAATAGCTTTTGTAAATAAGTTTTGAAAACCGAACATCGAACAGCATAGGATTTGCTCACTTGGAGCAATAGACCTTGTAAGTCTCTAGAGTTCGACCACATCTGGTTTCTGGGAGGTCGCCACTCTTGGCACCACACCCATGTCATCTGCATTCCACGCATGGTACTTGCATGAACATGATCCCATTTTAGGGCCAGATTCCATAAGTAAACCCTTTGGCATGATATCTCCTCCTACCAGAGTTTATAAATTGAGATTTTGCTAAAAATGGGACGATCCCATATTCTTCGTGGCTAGATCTAGGCAGACATTAAAAGGGGTGTTTGTCATCTTTGCCCTTATCCAAATCTATTTGGACAAGGCCAAAGAGGGGCATCTGTAAACACCCCGAAATCCCACGAATTCCTTAAAACAAACTTGGTTTTGTAAAAGCAGCCCCAAAGGGCCATTTTTGAGTCTGGAAACCCAGGAGCCTTCCAGACAACCCTGTATATATGTTTTAAACTTTATCTTTCAAAAACATATGATATGGCTTTTGAAAACCTTTTAAAACATGTTTTTAAACCCCAAAGTGGCTTGGCCCGATCAAGACAGGACCAGGAGAGCTAAGAAGAGCCCGAAACCGGAGCACACGTCGAGCCCGGCATAGCAACTCTTGTATCTGATTCCCACCCCCAGGATCTCGAACGTCCAAGACCCTGTTCTTATCAAAATAGCATTTGAAGTCATCTCCGGAAGGCAGAAACGGAGGCGGACGACTATGTTGGCGAAGACCCAACGCAGACGGAGTACTGATGCTGTCAGGCCCCACACGAATCGTCCGTTTCGAACCCAGCTCGAAGGAGTCAGAGTTCAGTTTGGATTGGATATGGACCATATATATCCAGATTCCAATCCAAACCCATATGTGGACTTGCATTTGGATTTGGATCCAGAGATCCAATCCAATATCCATATCCATGGCCCACATCACCTTCTCATAAATGGAGGTGGGGCCCACTTGAAATTCACGTGGGATATTGGGCATGAGAGAGAGTGGGGATGGAAAATATCAAGAGTGTTGTATTAAGCTTGACTTGTGTGTCAAGTTTGGGTTTAATCAGGTGGGTTAGCCTAATTGAGTGGGTTTAAGCTTGTAATTAGCTAAAACCTAACCTAGGGCTGCACCAACATGAGGTGGTCAAGGTCTATGGGCCATGCTAAGGGAGCTCCTTCACCTAAAGCTAACCCAAAACGCCTAATCCTAGCCTAAACCCCTAATCCACCCCTAATCTGAACCTAATCACCTAACCCACTTCCCTAATCCCGTCCTAATCCCAACCTAATCACCTAACCCACTTCCCTAATCCTTCCCTAAGCCTAGATTAATTTCCCTAATCCTAGCCTAAACCTAGCCTAATCACCTAACCTAGCTCACTAAACCTCACCCTAAAACCCAACCACCTAACCTAGCCCTAAACCCCTAAACCACCCCTAGCCCACAATCTACCCAAACCCCTAGTTTTCAAAATATCTGGCCCAACCCTTTCCAGCCCACCTTATCTACATACCACCCTACCTAAACCACCTAACCACTACCCCAAGCCCAGCCCTAACCGACCTACCCATCCCCTATTTAAACCCCCCCCTTGGGGGCGGGTTTTGCAAGCTAGAGCCCTCACCTCAGCCCAGCCGGCTCCACTCTCCACCTGCCCGCCTGCTCCACTCTCCGCCTGCTCCACCAGCTCTACCTGCACCGCCACCTTCCCTCTTCCATCCACCACCATCCCCCAGTCGGACGCCACCACCTTCACCCAACCGAACCAGCCGAGCTCCCATCCACACCCGGCTCCTCCCTTCCATCCGCCACCTCTCCCCATCCGGTAAGCACTCTATAACTCTACCCAAAACCCTTCTCTACTACCTCTCCACTCCTAGCCACCCACCCTATCATCATCTCAGCCTTTTGCCACCACCCTTTTCACTTAGCCAAACCTAGCATAACCCAAACCACCGGCCGCTATCTAACCATCCTATCCCCTTCGGCCTTCCCCTAGGTGTCCCATTCGGCCTTCCCACAAACTCCCCTTTAGGTCCAGTTTCCCTAAACACTAAACTCTCTTAGTGACCCTAAAAACTCACTTGTTCAGCCCCTTTAACCCCTCACATCGAGGCGACATCCACTTGCAATCGGCCACCTTTGAGGCGCCTATCCCGCGCCCCACTTGCACCCGGCCAGCACCTTTGGTCACCTATCCTCGCGGAGCTCCCGTTTGCAGCCCAAGGCGAAGGCCAAGCCCACGCTCAAGCAAGACCTCTACGGACCAGCTACTCGTAAGTGTCTAAACTCGGTCTTTAGTCGTATACTTGCTTGAGATTCAATTTCATACGGGGTTGTAATAACGGAGCATAGTCTCCCCCCGCTTGTAATAACGTGGCTTGGCACAACCACACACGTGCACTCTCTTAGTCGTGCACGATTTTGAACACACACGGGCCTAATCAGCCCCTAATACATAAGTGTATATATATACTTTCATTTTCGAAGGGTTTTGTTTAAGTTGGGTGCGTTGTCTTTCAATTCAAGCACTCACACACATTGAGCTTTCGCTCTTATTTGAAAGACCCAAGTAAGGGCCGACCTATACTATTTGGGTTTCATTTCATGTCGTGTGAGTAAGTCTTTCAATTCAAGCACACTCACACACATTGAGCTTTCGCTCTTATTTGAAAGACCCAAGTAAGGGCCGACCTATACTATTTGGGTTTCATTTCATGTCGTGTGAGTAAGTCTTTCAATTCAAGCACTTTCACACACATTGGGCCTTCGCTCTTACTCCCAAGACCTTAGTAAAGGCCTTATTGCAGTTATATTTGGGTTTCATTTATGTCGTGTGTGTAGTACTTCAATTCAAGCACTCTCACACACATTGAGCCTTCGCTCTTATTCCCAAGACCTTAGTCAAGGCCATACTGCAATTTATATTTGGGTTTAATTTCATGTCGTGTGAGAAAGGCAAAGGGGAGAGCGGTTTAGGTGGGTTCTAGGGGCTCACCTTGGCCACGGTTTTGATTGGTTTCCACGCAGCAAGTCTTCACAAAGAGTGGACCATCCAAGGCTGCCGGATCCACTTGAGCAGCAACCAAGCTTTTGGCATGAAATAATTTTGCTCCTTGATCTACAATACCAGCCCACTTTTTTACAAAAAGCAAAGGGGGAAAGCCAGCCCCCTTTGTTGACCTTTCCTCTCTCTCTCTCTCTCTCCTACCCAAGTGAATAAACGTGAAAAAAATTGCCGCCTCTCTCAAGCCAGCCCCTCATGTCCTTTTATAGGCCTCTTATGTGGATATGGATCCTGGATCTTGATTTCTGAAATCCGGAACCAATCCAAGTCTTGTTTGGATCTGGATATTTGGATCCAGATTCGATCCAAATTTTCTTCTTCTTCTCTCCTTCTTGGCGTTTTGAGTCGAACGCTTCATGCGGGCCTTGAGTTTATTGACGATCCGTCTTAAGCGGGGTTTTTCCCCATTTCATCGTCCGAGCTCCTCTTCGCCTTTTTGGACTCTGTTTCAACTGATTTTTGTTGTTTTTGACTTGGATTGTTCGTGATTTCAGGGGCACTGTTGGCTGGGCCTCCGATGCTTCCAGCTTGAAGTCCATTTGCGGCCTGGGCTCCTCTTTTGTCTTTGAATTTGGCCTTTCGTCGGGCTGGGCTTGCTCTTTGAATTTTCTGAATTTCTGTGGCAACTGCTTTGGGCCAGGCTTTACCTGTTCATCTGGGCTTTTGCAAAAATAGGACTTTCATCCATTTTCAAGAATGTATGTTCCGACAGGGTTGTAAAATGGAGGTTTAAAGTATTTGAGCTCCTGGGTTTTCGAAAATTCCAATTTTGGCTTTCTGAGCTCATTTTCGAACCAGGCATTTGTTTTTGCAAAATTTTTGGAATTTTCAGGTGTTTACTGATGCCCCTCTTTGTCATTATCCAAATTGATTTGGATAATGGCGAAGAAGATAACACCCCTAATTGTTTTCTCCCCGGATTCGATCTTGAGAATATGGGATCATCCCAATATTTGAAAAAAAAATGTTTTCTTTTAAGCCATGATAGGAGGAGATTTTTCGCCAAAGGGGAACTTTCTATGGATCTAGCCCTAAATGAAGATTATGTATGAAGTGCTCATGCAAAGTGTATGATATGGCTGAAGTGCCTAGAAAGGGGCGACCTCCTAGAGACCAGATTTATGGTCGAGCTTTTGAGACTTTATGAAAACATGCTGCTCCAAGTGAGCGGGCCTTACGTATGCTCGATGTTCGAGTTTTTTTGAAATTCGTTTTAAGAGGGAAAACTTTTCTGAACCATCGATCCTAGGGACCTTTAGCTCCTTGTGTTTGCCTTTACTTGAGTCTCGACACTCACTAATCTAGCAGAGGTTTTATGAGAAAACAAACCATATTTCAAAATTTTTACGCCTTACTCAAAACGTCGTATTCTCAAACAAGATGAAATTCAAGTAAGTAAATCCTATTTTTACTTTAGGATTCCCTGAAATGAACCATGTTTCGCTCGGGATAAGTCGTAGGGATGGGAAAGAAGTACCACGGTTCCTTCTGAAGTGTCCCGTGGTTTGAGGCAAAGAAGGCAGAAAAACTGCTCTTTTTTGAGCTTTTGGCCTTTTTTCTTTCTTTTTTTCATAGAGGGTCTCCCTTTGGAAGTATTTTTTCTTTAATCCCTCTTTTCCATAGAAGACTCGAATTTTCTTTTTGATTCATTTTTCTTTCTTTGGGAAAGAGATTTTTGGCGGGGATTTCCCTTTATTTTGGCCAAGTTTTCCTTTTGGAAGGAGAAGAGAAGAGGGGAGGACTTATCCCAAGGTTATACTCGATCCATTCCAGATCAGCCTATTTAGAAATAGCACATACAACTTGCAAGTATCTTGCTATATTGAATTCGGCCTTTCTTTGTAAGAAGAAGGATTTTGAAATGTAGCCACGTATTTGGAAAGCTCTGCTTTTTCACAAAATGTCGATTCTTTCATTCAGGGTCACACAACTTACCTTTGATCCTTGGTTTCGAAGTTTCAAAGTAGTTTTCCCTAAAACATTTTCACAAAATGGGAATTTAACTCAGACCCTATACATGATATTTTTTCAAATACTGAATATTGATAGGATCTACTAAATTCCTACCCTCGACATCGGTTAACCAATAAGAATTGTTCGTGGTGGTTCCACGCACGATGTAAGGGCCATCCCACTTGGGCCGCCACTTTCCAAGTGGATGTGGGCCACGATGGTGGATGATTTTCAAAACGAGCTCTCCCACTTCAAAGTGGCGAGGTTTCATATGTTTCTCATAATGTCGGGCGATCCTTTGCCGGTATGCGTGAGCATGGTCCATAGCAAGGAGTCGCCTCTCATCTAATAGATCTAGTTCGGCCATCCTAGCATGCTGAAGCGTCTCTAGGGGGAGGTCGAGTGCAACGGATGTATGAAATGAATGTAGACATGTATGGATGGGGAGAACGGCGTTTGTGCCGTAAACCAACTCAAAAGGCGTGGCATTTGTGGGAGTGCGGATGGAAGTCCTATAAGCCCATAGGGCTTCATCCAGCTTCTCGTGCCAGGTTCTACCCTTCTCTAAGGTTTTCTCAACAATGCTGATGAGAGTCTTGTTGGTGGCTTCAGCTTGGCTGTTGCCTTGAGGGTAGTAAGGGGATGAGAAGTGATGATTTATGCCATACTTGTTGCACAGCTTGACCATCCGCTCGTTTTTAAATGGGGTGTCATTATCGGACACAAGATCTCTTGGATCTCCAAATTGAGCCAAGATGTTTTTCCTAATGAAAGCCACCACATGTTGCCCCTGGACATTTGTCAGGGAGGCGGCTTCGACCCACTTGGAAAAATACTCAGTGGCTGCTAGAATGAACCTGTGTCCGTTTGAGGCCTTTGGAAAAATTAGTCCTACGATATCAAACGCCCACATGGTGAATGGCCAGGGGCTGACCACGGAATGCAGTGATGATGAGGGGATATGAATGGCGTGACCAAGCACTTGACACGGGTGACACTTCCTAACATGATCGTGGCAATCTTTTCTCAGGGTAGACCAAAAATAACCTGCTCTAAGTATTTTCATCGCCATCATGTTGGCATTGACATGACCTCCACATTCTCCATCGTGGAATTCATGCATAACAGTCCTAGCCTCCTCTAGGTTGACGCATCTTAGTAAGATGCCAATAAAACTCTTTTTGTACAGAACCCCTCCCAAAATCGTGTATCGGGTGGAAATTTTTCGGATGAATGCCTTATCTTTAGATGTGGCATCCTCAGTGAATCCCCCATTTTCTAGAAAATTCTTTATGTCATAAAACCAAGGTTTTTCATCAGAATCAGGGTTATTTTGGCAAATTTGCAAATCGTGTATGGAAGGAGTGGGTGAGTGCCATATTTCAAGGGGTCTAGTTCCCAAAGTGGGATCGACCCTTAGGGCTGAACCCAAGGATGAGAGGGCATCAGCGACACCATTATCCTCTCTTCCTATATGTGTGAGAGTACACGATTAGAACGACTCGACTAGTCGAGTGTCCAATTCGTGGTATGGAAGCAATTTTTCATTTCGAACTTTGCAAATTTTTAAAACTTGGTTTATGACAAGGAGGGAATCTCCAAAAACCTCGATACATGCTGCCCCTAGAGTTTTTGAAACTTTTAAACCTTGTATGAGTGCTTCATACTCGGCTATATTGTTGGAACATTCGAAATCTAGGCGAATTGCTATGGGGATCTCTCTCTTTTCAGGGGATACGAGGATGATCTCAGCACCAGCCCTTCGTTGGTTTCGTACCTCGTCGAAGTGCATCTTCCACACTTGGTTTTCGAAAGAGTTTGCCAGAATGTGGTTTTGAAAATGGTTTTGCAATATGCCTTCATCAGGCATTTCATTGAGTGTGGGATACGCATCTTCTAGGGGGAAGTCAGCCACATAGTTTGCTAGGGCTTGCCCCTTAATGGAGACCTGGTGATGGTATTTTAAATCATACTCCATTAGAAGGAGTTGCCATTTGCCCAATCTACCCATGAGAATGGGTTTTTCGAATAAGTGCTTGATTGGGTCAAGCTTGGACACTATCCAGATCTCATGATCTAGGAAATAGTGTCAAAATTTCTGGCAGGCCCAAACTAGGGCCAAGCACGTCTTCTCCATGGTCGGATAATTCCTTTCGTAAGCCAGGAGAGTTTTCAAAAGATAGTATATGGCACATTCCTTGTGAGTGTCATCCTCGTATTGAGCTAACAGAGCTCCCAAGGCATTCACATGCATAGAAATGTAAAGTAGAAGAGGTTTTCCTGGCTTTGGAGGGTTTAAAACAGGGGGATTAACTAAGTACGCTTTTAACCTTTCAAATGATTTTTGGCACTCGTCATCCCATAAAAATTTTGTACCGTTTCTCAACAACTTGTTGAAGGGTTCACATCTAGTTGCCAGGTTTGAGATAAACCTGCGAATGGACTGTAGGCGACCCTGGAGGCTACGAATCTGCATGAGATTGGAGGGTGGAGTCATGTCTATGATGGCTCTACACTTACAGGGGTCGACTTCTATGCCCCTTTGGCTTACCATAAATCCTAAATGCTTACCGGATTCTACACCGAATATGCACTTTTGAGAGTTTAGCTTTATGTTGTAAAGTCTAAGCCTTTCGAAAATCTTTTGTAAGCATTCGAGATGAGTGCATCGAGTTTTTGACTTAGCCAGGAGATCATCTACATATACCTCTACGAGCTCATGAATCTGATCGTGAAAGATCGAGGTCATAGCTCTTTGGTATGTGGCGCCAGCATTTTTCAAACCAAAGGGCATGACTGTATAGCAGTACGTGCCCCATGGGGTTGTGAAAGTGGTCTTAGCCTAATCTCGTGGGCTTAGTTTGATTTGGTTATATCCTGAATAGCCATCCATGAATGAAAACATTTCATGATTTGCAGTATTATCGACTATCAAATCAATGTTTGGTAAAGGGAAATTAGCTTTTGGCGTGGCTTTATTCAGGTTTCTGAAATCGATGCATATCCGAATTTTCCCACTGGTTTTTCGAACAACAACTATATTGGATAACCAATCAGAATACGCAATGGGTTTTATAAATCCGGCTTTTAACAGATCTTCTAAACCCTCTTTGACTTATGAATGCACATTCGGATGTATCTTCCTAAGCTTTTGTTTAACGGGTTTTGCATCTGAATCTAAGGGAAGACGATGCTCTACAACATTCGGGTCTATACCCGACATGTCTTCATATGTCCATGCAAACACATCAACGTAGTTTTTCAAAAATGCAATGAATGATGCTTTTTCATGCTCATGCAAACATGCGCCTACCTTAATGAGTTTTGGCTTTAAATCGTTCCCTAAGTTTATCTCTATAAAATCCCCTCCTACTGATTTCAAAGGTTTTTCAAAATCGAGAATTTTATGAAATTCAGGGAGCTCAGAAGTAGGATCTTCCTGGAGGGAATCCATTTCTGGGCTTTGATCATTCTCAAGACTTCTAAATCCTAGGGAATTTGGACTTGACGCACAATTTTCGCAAACGCCTGGTTTTTGTTTTGGATTTTCTGCAGGTTTTGAAGATTTTGGTCCTCTTATGAAGAGGACTTTCTTTTCGAAATTCTTTGCTCTTTTAACACCTTTATCAGGAGCTGCTAAATACAGGATTTTGTTTTTGGTATTTTGCGAATTTTCGATTTTTTCGGATTTTTGTAAGGAAAGAACTTTAGGAACTATACAAACAACTCTTTTTTCGAGTTTTTGATCTTTTTTAAATGTTTTTGGTTTTTGGGATTTTTCAATTTTTTGAATTTTGAGTTTTTCAAATGTTTTTGGGATTTTTAATTGAGGGATCTTCCATCATACCTACAAAGGAAAAACGCCACTAGTTAGACTCCGAACAAGAGATCTAAATCGTAGGTTTCTGCTTGGGCACCCTTGACCCAGGTGGTCACAGGGGGTGGTTCTGGCGGTATTCTGGGAGTATAGCCGATCCCGTGTCGGCTTTGGTTGGCTTTGGACAAGATGGGTTCTATGAGACCCTGGTTTTGTGCCCCTAGACTCTTGTATGGCATATACCCCATGTTCAATAACATGTTCCACGATTTTTTGTTTTTGGAAAGTTTTCATATAATTCGTGATCCTGGAACTTGCTATCGTCCATGTTATGCACATTAGGCTTTCTGTCTAGGGGTTTTGGGAACAGTTGACGCTTGGATTTTCCTTGGATGGTTAATGTTTTGAGTGGGCCAGCCTTGGTCGGCCCCTGGATGTGCACGACCTTCCTAGGTATCTAAAGGGTGAGCTTTGGTGGCTCGACCATGGTTTGCCCTGAGTTGGCCTCGTAGGCCTGGGAACTTGAAAAACATGGGAAATTTTGAATCCCCTGAAGCTGTGGATGACTCTCACTTAGGATCACAATGACTTGATTTTCAAAAGGGATTTTGACACACCTATGGAAGGTGGACGGCATAGCATGCAGGCTGTGTATCCAAGGCCTTCCCAGCAATAGGTTGTAGTGGGGGTGGATGTCCAAAACATGAAATATCCCCGCGTGAGCTATCCCTCCCGTTTCCATGGGAAGTTCAACGAATCCTAAAGGTTTGGACGCATTTCCATCGTATCCAGTGATTACGATGGGGCTTGGGTTCATGGAAGTCAAGGTGACTCCAATCTGATGTGCTATGTGAAGCTGAAGGATGTTGAGCCCTCCTCCCCCGTCAACTAGGCACCTATCTAGAGTGTGGTGATTCAATACCACCTCAATGTGTAGGGCCTGATTATGGGGTTCGTAGGGTTTTTCGAGATCCTCTTCCGAAAACATGATAGGTGTTTTCGCACCTATGGACGCCACTTGATTGGACAAGGATTCTGGGGTTATGTCCGAACTAACCTTTGCTCTTTCTAGAATTTTCTCTAACACGAGTCTATGCCTAGGCGAGGTTTGTATCAGCTCTAGGATGGACATGTTAATGGGAATCTTTGAAAGATGGTTTTCGAAATCACACAAGTTCAAAATGACTTTTCCTTTGTCCATTTTGGGGAGAACTCCAGGAATACACGCTTTTGAAGGGCCAGGCACACTGACTACTTTTTTAGCATTTTGCAGATGTGGGGGTTGATAGATCCTCCTGGATCTTGTCACTTCCCCCACGATCAACCTAGGGTTCGCGCTTAAGATGGCTCTAATCGAATGTTTTGGAGAACCTTGAATTTTCAAAACTGGTTTGGTAGGGGACGGAACTCTTGGTGGTCCCTGAATCACTACTTGGGCAGGTTTCCTATGAAGGATGAGTGTAGATGCACAAGTGGAAAAACCATACTTATATGTATGCACTAGACTCTTTGAAATTATGAGAGCACATACCTATTTGCCCTTCCCACTGGTACTTGTGTGATTGGGGAAGGGTTCTTTGAAAATAGCTTGGGCAGGCTCCGGTTCCTCAGTGACCTGAAGCCGGCCCTCTACTATCAAGTTCTCGATTTGGTTTAGGAGGGAAAAACACTACTTCGTATCATGGCCTTTGAGCCGATGATACTTACAGAATCGATTCAAAAACCTCCCTTTGGAAGTGATTCCCTCAGGGATTTCAGGGAGTTCGATCATGCCTTGGGCGAGTAGGAGGTCTAGGACCTCCGACACAGGTTGCCCCAGCGGAGTGTACTCCCATTTTTCAAATGGTTTTTGTACTTTTTTGTCTTTTCTGTTTTCAAAATTTTTAAAATTCTTTGAAGTGCTCGCCAGCCTTGGATCTACCCGGACATTGGCAACTTTGTGGGGTTTTTCCCCTTTGTCCATGGTAGGTAGCCCATAATTGCCGGGCTTTTCCAAGCGAGTCTTTGAATTTACGCTCCCTTTCCACAGGTGGTCGTAAACCCCTTTTTTCAAATTTGTCTCAAAAAGAGATGCTTTTTTAATCAGTTTGTGAAAAGTAGAGATTTCATGTAAAGAAAGAAGAGTTTTCAATTCAGTTTTGAAATTATCCAGGATGAGCATTGTAGACGCAGCGAAAATCCCCGCCTCTCGCCTTTTCAGGGCTTGGAGCGGATCCTCTCATGTGTCTAAGGCCTATTTATATAAACAGGGCGTGCCAGCTAGCTTACCTAAGCTAGAGAAGATATATTTTAAGCTGACTTCTAATCGTGGCGACTGTGAGCAAGTGAGCTCTTGTCGTCGCAGACCTTCTTGCACCGATGCGCAAGGGTCAGTCTGTACGCTTTGAAAAATCGAGTTTTTGGGATAGAAAGCCTACGAAGCGGTTCGAGGTGCTTAATTCGGGTCTTTTAGATATGATTGCAGATTTTAGATCACGTGAATTTGCACGTGCCTAAGTCTTTCTTTTTATCCCATTATGGGCCACCTAGTTTGTGTGTTATGAACACTCCACTACATGGGCGAATTTGAGCGGGGATACGGGGCTTGCTTTGATGCAGTATGCGTCCTACCTCGTGGTATGGCGTAGATGCAATGGAAACTCACGCTACTCCAAAGGGAAAACCCGAAATGTAAAGACAATGCCGAAGGGAAATAACCGACCGGAAATATGTATATAGAGTATGTATATGGGCCCTTACTCGGGTCTTGCAAATAAGAGCGAAGGCTCAATGTGGGTGCGTGCTTGAATTGAAAGACTTACACACACGACATGAAATTAAACCCAAATATAACTTGCAGTATGGCCTTGATTAAGGTCTTGGGAATAAGAGCAAAAGCTCAATGTGTGTGAGTGCTTGAATTGAAGTACTAGGCACACAACATGAAATTAAACCCAAATAGTATAACACGGCCCTTACTTAGGTCTTTCAAATAAGAGCGAAGGCTCAATGTGTGTGAGTGCTTGAATTGAAAGACTTACACACACGACATGAAATGAACGCCCAAATAGTATAACACGGCCCTTACTTGGTTCTTTCAAATAAGAGCGAAGGCTCAATGTGTGTGAGTGCTTGAATTGAAAGACTTACACACACGACATGAAATGAACGCCCAAATAGTATAACACGGCCCTTACTTGGGTCTTTCAAATAAGAGCGAAGGCTCAATGTGTGTGAGTGCTTGAATTGAAAGACTTACACACACGACATGAAACGAACGCCCAAATAGTATAACACGGCCCTTACTTGGGTCTTTCAAATAAGAGCGAAGGCTCAATGTGTGTGAGTGCTTGAATTGAAAGACAACACACCCAACTTAAGCAAAACCCTACGAAAATTAAAGCATATATATATGTATTTATGTATTAGGGGCTGATTAGGCCCGTGTGTGTCCAAAATCGTGCACAACTAAGAGAGTGCACGTGTGTGGGTGTGCCAAGCCACGTTATTACAAGCGGGGGGAGACTATACTCCGTTATTACAACCCCGTATCGAATTGAATCTTAAGCAAGTATACAACTAAGGACCGAGTTAGGCACTTACTAATAGCTGGTCCGAAGAAGCCTTGCTTGAGCGTGGGCTTGGCCTTCGCCTTGGGCTGCAAGCGAGAGCTCCTCGAAATTGAATGGCAAGGGGTTGCTGGCCGGGTGCCTTGGGCACGCGGGAAGGGCACCTTGAAGGTGGCTGGCTGCTAGCAAGGGTGCCGCCTTAATGTATTGGGCTAATGTGGCTAAGGAAGGTCACTAGGATAGGGTTTAGTTTTAAGGTAGGTTGTGCAAAGGGTGAACCTAAGGGAAGGTCTAATGGAGCACCTAAGGTTGGCGGGTTGCTAGGGTGGGTGTGGCCTGGCCGAGTGGGAATGGTGGCGGCAAGTGGCTGGTATTAGGGTGATATGGTAGTGGGTTTGGTGGCTGAGAGTGGAGAAGGAGTAGAGAAGGAGTAAGGTGGAGGATACTAACCGGATGATGGGAGGTGGTGGCGGATGGAAGGGGAGCAGCCGGGTGAAGAGGATGCGCAGGATGAGGTTCGGCCAAGAGGAAGGGGGTGATGTGGACCTCGGCTGGAGTGGTGGTGGTGGTGGTGCTCGGCTGGAAGGTAGTGGCGCAGGTGGTGACTGGCTGTGGGGCAGGTGGAGCAAGATGGGAGTCGGTTTAGGGTTTAGCTAGGTGGTTTGGTTTTAGGGTGAGGTTTAATGAGGTAGGTTAGGTGATTAGGCTAGGATTAGGCTAGGTTTAGGGAAATTAACCTAGGTTTAGGGAAGGATTAGGGAAGTGGGTTAGGTGATTAGGTTGGGATTAGGCCGGGATTAGGGAAGTGGTTTAGGTGATTAGGCTCAGATTAGGACGGGATTAGGGTAGAAGGCTAGGATTAAGTATTTTTTGTTAGGTTTAGGTGAAGGAGCTCCCTTTGCATGGCCCATAGACCCTAATCATATCATGTTGGTGCAGCCCTAGGTTAGGTTTTGGCTAATTACAAGCTTAAACCCACTTAACTAGGCTAACCCACATGATTAACCCCAAACTTGACACACAAGTCAAGCTTAATTACAACACACACTTGATCTTATCCACTCTCACTCTCTCTCATGCCCATAATCCCACGTGAAATTCAAGTGGGCCCCACCTCCATTTATGAGAAGGTGATGTGGGTCATGGATATGGATATTGGATTGGATTTTTGAATCCAAATCCAAATCTAAGTCCATACATGGGTTTGGATTGGGATCTGGATATATATGGTCCAGATTCGATCCAAACTGAATTCTGACTCCTTCGAGCTGTGTTCGAAATGAACGGTTTGTGCGGGGTCTGACAGCATCAGTACTCCGTCTGCGTTGGGTCTTCGCCAACATGATCGTCCGCCTCTGTTTTCGCCTTCCGGAGATGACTTCAAATGATGTTTTGATGATAACAGGGTCTTGGACGTTCGAGATCCTAGGGGTGTGGATTTGATACGAGACTTGCTGTGCCGGGCTCGACATGTGCTCCGGTTCCGGGCTCTCCATAGCTTTCCTTGTCCTGTCTGGATTAGGCCAAGCTGCTTCGGGGTTCCAAAACATGTTTTAAAAGGTTTTCAAAACCATATCACATATTTTTGAAATATAAAGTTTAAAACATATATACAGGGTTGTTTGGAAGGCTCCTAGGTTTCTAGACTCAAAATGGCCCTTTGGGTCTGCTTTTACAAAACCAGATAGATTTGAGAAATTCGTGGGATTTCAAGGTGTTTACAGATGCCCCTCTTTGGCCTTATCCAAATCGATTTGGATAAGTGCAAAGATGACAAACACCCCTTTCAATGTCTCCCTAGATCTAGCCATCAAGAATATGGGATCGCCCCAATTTTAGCAAAATCTCAATTTACAAACCCTGGTAGGAGGAGATATCACGCCAAAGGGATATACTATGGAATCTGGTCCTAAATGGGATCAGGTTTATGCAAGTGCCATGCGTGGAATGCAGATGACATGGGTGTGGTGCCAAGAGTGGCGACCTCTCAGAGACCAGATATGATCAAACTCTAGAGACTTATAAGGCCTACTGCTCCAAGTGAGCAAAATCCTATGCTGTTCGATGTTTGATTTTTCAAAATTTATTTACAAAAGGGACAACTGTCTTGAGTCTCGATCCTAAGGATCTCGAGCTCTCCATGCTTGCCCTTGTTTGAGTCTTAACACTCGCTTATCTAGCAGAGGTTTTATAAGAAAACAAGCTGTATTTCAAATTCCTACGCCTTACTCGAAAAGTCGAATTCTCAAACAAGATGAAATTCAAGTAAGTAAATCCTATTTTTACTTTAGGATTCCTCGAAATGAACCATGCTTTAGCTTGGGATAAGCCAGGGATGGGAAAGAGATACCACAGTCCCTTCTGAAGCGTCCTGTGGTTTAAGGCATAGAAGGCGGAAAACTGCTCTTTTTAAGCTTTTTGGCCTCTTTTTCCTTTTTTTCATAGAGGGTCTCCCTTTGGGAGTATTTTTTCTTTCATCCCTCTTTTTCACAAGAGAATCAATTTTTCTTTT
Organism: Brasenia schreberi; assembly: GCA_036023115.1. Taxonomy (NCBI): domain Eukaryota; kingdom Viridiplantae; phylum Streptophyta; class Magnoliopsida; order Nymphaeales; family Cabombaceae; genus Brasenia; species Brasenia schreberi. The sequence goes on from JAYKKT010000072.1 coordinate 20,249,203, forward strand.
GAATTCTGGTTTCTTTCTTTTGGAAAGATGCTTTGAATGGGAAATTCCCTTTTGTTTGGGCCTTTGTTTTCCATTTGGAAGGAGAAGAGAAGAGGGGACGACTTATCCCAAGCCTACACTCGATCCATTCCAGATCAGCCTATTTAGAAATAGCATGTACTACTTGCAAGTATCTTGCTATATTGAACTAGGCCTTTCTTTGTAAGAAGAAGGGTTTTGAAATGTAACCACGATTTTGAAGACCCCATTCTTTCACAAGTGCGAATTCTCTCACTCAGGGTCACACGATTTTGCCTTTGCACCTTATTTTCATGTCTTAGGGCAGCTATCCCTCCAATTTTCGAAAATTGGAATTTAATCCAAATCCTACACATGATACTTCTTTAAGTATTGAATGTTGATAGGATCTGCTAAATTCCTACCTTCTACATCGATCAACCAATACGAATTGTTCGTGGTGGTCGCTCGTACAACATAGGGTCCATCCCAGTTGGGGCGCCACTTTCCAGGGGGTGTGGGCCACGATGATGAATTGTTTTTAAGACCAGATCTGCCACTTCAAAGTGGCAAGGTCTCATGTGTTTGCTATAATGTCGGGCTATCCTTTGCCGGTATGCACGAGCATGATCAATGGCAAGGAGTCGCCTCTCATCTAGCAAATCTAGTTCGGCCATCCTAGCATGCTGAAGCGTCTCTAGGGGGAGGTCGAGTGCAATGGACGTATGAAATGAATGCAGTTGTGTATGAATGGGGAGAATGGCATTTGTGCCATAGACCAATTCGAATGGTGTGGCATTCATGGGAGTCCGGATGGAAGTCCTATAAGCCCATAAGGCTTCATCCAGCTTCTCGTGCCATGTCCTACCCTTCTCTAAAGTCTTCTCAATTATACTAATGAGAGTCTTGTTTGTCGCTTCGGCTTGGCCGTTGCCTTGAGGGTAGTAGGGTGAAGAGAAGTGGTGAGTTATGCCATACGTGTTGCATAACTTAACCATCCGTTCGTTCTTGAATGGGGAGCCATTATCAGACACAAGGTCTCGTGGAACCCCAAATCGAGCCAAGATATTTCTCCGGATGAAAGCCACCACATGTTGCCCCATCACATTGGTTAGGGAAATGGCTTCCACCCACTTGGAGAAATACTCCGTGGCTGCTAAAATAAACCAATGCGCATTCGAGGCTTTTGGAAATATTGGGCCTACAAAGTCAAACGCCCACATGGTAAATGGCCAGGGACTGACCACGGAATGCAATGCAGATGAAGGGATGTGAATGGCGTGCCCATGCACTTGACATGGATGACACTTCCTAACATGATCGTGGCAATCCTTCTTCAGGGTGGACCAAAAATAGCCCCCTCTAAGTATTTTCATTGCCATCATGTTGGCATTAACATGACCTCCACATTCTCCATCGTGGAATTCATGCATCACTATCCTAGCCTCCTCTAGGTCGATACACCTAAGCAGAATGTCGATAAAACTTTTTTTGTATAAAACCCCACCCAGAATGGTGTATCGGGTCGAAATCTTACGAATGAATGCCTTATCTTTGGATGTGGCATCCTCGGCGAATCCCCCATTTTCTAGAAATTGTTTTATGTCATAAAACCAAGGTTTTTCCATAGACTTTGGGTTATTTTGGCAAATGTCCAAGTCGTGTGTGGATGGGTGGGGTGCATGCCATATTTCCAAAGTTCGGATCCCTGAAATGGGATCGACCTTTAGGGCTGAACCTAAGGAGGAGAGGGCATCGGCGATGCCATTGTCCTCTCTTTCTACGTGTGTGAGTTTACACGATTGGAAGGATTGGACCAATCAAGTGGCCAACTCGTGATATGGAAGTAGTTTCTCATTACGTACTTGCCAAATTTTTAAAACCTGGTTTATGAGGGTTTAGCTTTACTTTGTAAAGCCTAAGCCTTTCGAAAATCTTTTGTAAACATTCGATATGGGTGCATCGGGTTTTGGATTTTGCCAAGAGATCATCTACATACACTTCTACGACCTCATGAATATGATAATGAAAGATCGTGGTCATGGCTCGTTGGTATGTTGCGCCGGCATTTTTCAAACCAAAGGGCATGACTGTATAGCAGTACGTGCCCATGGGGTTGTGAAGGCGGTCTTACTCTGATCTCGTGGACTTAGTTTGATTTGATTATAGCCTGAATAGCCATCCATAAACGAAAACATTTTATGATTTGCAGTACTATCGACTATCAAATCTATGTTTGGTAAAGGATAATTATCTTTTGGAGTGGCTTTATTCAGGTTTCTGAAATCGATGCATATTCAAATTTTCCCATTGGTTTTTCGAACTACAACGATATTTGACAACCAATCAGAATACGCAATGGGTTTTATAAATCCGGCTTTTAACAGATCTTCTAAACCCTCTTTGACTTGCGTGTGTACATTCGGTTGTATTTTCCTAAGCTTCTGCTTTATGGGTTTTACACCTACATCTAAGGGAAGACGATGCTCGACAATGCTGGGATCTATGCCCGGCATGTCTTCATACGTCCATGCAAACACATCCAAATAGGTTCGTAGAAATGCAATGAATGCTAACCTTTCAGTTTCATGCAAGCATGCACCTATTTTGATGGGTTTGGGATTGGAATCATCCCCTAGGTTCACTTCTATGAAATCTCCTCCTACTGATTGGGAAGGTCTTTCAAAATCGAGAATTTTATGAAATTCTAGGAGCTCAGAAGTAGGGTCTTCCTCAAGGGGATCCACTTTTGGGCTTTGATCATTCTCGTGGGCTATAGACCCGAGGGAATTTGATGTGTGGTTTTCAAAAGGACCTAGTTTTGTACTTGGATTTTCAAGTGATTTCAAAATTTTTCGTCTGGCTATGCAGACGACGTTTCTTTCGAAACCCTTTTCTTTTGCCAAAGTCCTACCAGGAGCAGCTATATACAAAATCTTTTAGGTATTTTCCAAATTTTCGATTTTTTTGGGTTTTTGTAAAACAAGAACTTTAGGAACTATACAAAGTACTCTTTTTTCGAGTTTTTATTTTTCCATTGTTTTTGGGTTTTCTTGTTTTTCGATTTTTTTGATTTTAAACTTTTCAAATCTTTTTGTGTTTTTATAAAAGGGATCTTCCATCATACCTACAAAGGAAAAACACTACGGGTTAGACTCGGAATAGGAGATCTAAATCGTAGGTCTCTTCTAAGGCAAGTTCCGGGGCACCCTTGACCCAGGTGGTCACAGGAGGTGGCTCCGACGGTATTCAGGGAGTATAGCCAATCCAATATCGGCTTGGATTGGCCCTAGGAAGGATGGGCTCTAAGAGATCCAGGTTCTGCGCTCCTAGACTTTTGTAGGGCGTATAGCCCATGTTCAACAACATGTTCCACGACTTTCTATTTTTTGAAAAGGCGTGGTACAAGTCGTGGTCCTGGAACATGCTGTCGTCCATATTGTTCTCATATGGCTTTTTGTCCAGGGGCTTTGGAAATAGGGAATGCTTAGATCGTCCTAGAAGGGTTAAGATCGGGAGGTTGCCTACTTTGGACGACCCCTTCACACATACAACCTTCCTAGGGTTGTTTAACACGAGCCGAGGTGGTTCAACCATAATTTGCCCCAAGTTAGCCTCATGGGCCTGGGAGCTTGATAAACAAGAGGAGTTTATGATCCCCTGAAGCTGTGGGTGACTCTCACCTAGGATCACTACGACCTGGTCCCTGAAAGGGATCTTGACACACCTGTGGAAGGTGGATGGCACAGCGCAAAAACTGTGTATCCAGGGCCTTCCCAGCAACAGGTTATAATGGGGGTGGATGTCCATGACATGGAACACCCCCGTGTGTTCGATCCCTCCCGTTTCCATTGGGAGTTTGATGGATCCTAAAGGTCTAGACGCATTCCCATCATATCCAGTGATAACGATGGGGCTTGGGTTTACTGAAGTCAAGGTGACTCCGATTTTATACGCCACATGAAGTGGAAGGATGTTGAGCCCTCCTCCACCATCGACTAGGCGCCTGTCTAGAGAGTGGTTGTTCAGAACCACCTCGATATGCAGGGCCTGGTTGTGGGATTCGTAGGGCCTATCTACATCATCTTCCGAAAAAGTGATGGGCAATTTTGCTCCTAATAAAGCCACTTGGGCAGACAAGGATTCTGGACTTATGTTCGAATTAACCTTGGCCCTTTCTAGAATTTTCTCTAATACAAGTCTATGCCTAGGTGAGGTTTGTATAAGCTCTAAGATAGACATGTGAATAGGAATCTTTGAAAGGTGGTTTTCGAAGTCATAAGGGTTTAGGATGACTTTGTCCTTATCTACTTTTGGCAGAACACTAGGGATACATGCTTTCGAGGGGCTAGGCACACTGACCACCTTTTTAGCACCTTGAAGGTGCGGGGGTTGATAGATCCTCCCGGATCTAGTAACTTCCCCCACGACCAGCCTAGGGTTCGCACTAAATTTGGCTCTAAGGATGAGCTGAGGAGAACCTTGGATTTTCAAAACTGGTTTTGACGGGGATTCCACTTTTGGTGGTCCCCGAATGACGACTTGGGTGGGCTTCTTGTATAATACAAGAGTGGGCGCACAAGTGGGTCGACTAGGCTCTGGTTTTTGGGCTAGTTCCTTAGAAATGGTGAGGGTACATACCTCCTTTCCTTTCTCACTGCCACTGGCGTGTTTGGGAAAGGGTTCTTTGAAGATAGCTTGAGGTGGCTTAGGTTCCGCAGTGACCTGGAGCCGGCCTTCTGCTATCAAGTTCTCAATTTTATTTAAAAGGGAGAAACAACATTTGGTATCATGGCCTTTGAGCCAATGATACTTTCAAAATCGGTTTAAATACCGCCCCTAGGAAGTGACTCCTTCAGGAATTTCAAGGAGTTCTATCATGCCTTAGGCAAGTAGGAGGTCTAGGACCTCCGACACAGGTTGCCCCAGTGGTGTATACTCCTGTTTTTCAACCGGTTTTTGAAAGGTTCGCTCCCTTGTTTTCTAGTTTTTCAAAATTTTTAGAAGTGCCTGCCATGCCTGGATCCACCCGGACATTGGCGATTTTATGGGGCTTTGCCCCTTTGTCCATCGTGGGTAGCCCGTATGTGATGGGTGTAGACACCCAAAATTTTCTTTTAATTCTTACCTTTTTAGGAAAGTATCGATTTTTGGTAATTTTGGGTTTTCGAAGGAAAAAGGCACTAAACGAGTTTGTTTTGGTACCAAAATTTTATGAAAGCTTTAAAATGATGAAAGAATACTTTCCTTTCTGAAAAATTCAAATTTTGACAAAATTGGAAAAAAAATGACAATTTTGCCCCTGGCATGGAAAAGCTGGATTTCGTTTTCTTAAAAGATTTATGACAAAAAAATATGTTGAAAGCTTGCCTTTTGAAAAGATACAGTATAAGATAATTTGACACCTGAAAAGGTAGGTGGGTGCCCAAAAAGGAGAGCGGGCATGAAAAAGGGAAAGTGAGCTTCCCAAAAAGAAAAGTTCATATTCAGAAAGAAATCAGTTGCCTGAGGGAAAAGTTGATGTTATCAAAGGAAAGGAAAGATGGAAGCAAGAAAGAATGCTCCGAAAACAAAGGTTTGATATCGAACGCCTTTCGTAACATGTATATGTTATGATTGGTTGTTGAGGTAATTAGTGTATTGATTTGCATCAGTTTGGCATTGTCATCTGTTACTGTTATGTTAAGAATAATGTTGATATTCCAACACTCATGGAAGAAATCTAACGAGCATGATGGTTGGTTTTCAAAAACGTAACATGGGCTTACTTGAACGCTTTTGTAGAAATGCATGTAACATGGATTTGCATAACCACTTTCACAACAAACATGCAGTTTCATCCAGTTCGATTGCTAAACTGGCTGGGCTGTACAAAGGTGTTTCTGTTAGCTTGTCAAAGTGCATCTTGAAATACAATACAACAAGTCATATCTAGACTCGCGGCACCCAGCTAAAGGCTGCTCATGTAGAAGTTACACGCTGGTAAAAAGAAGCAGAACACAATTGGAGTTGTTCGAAGGGAAACATGTGGAAGCCGCCCTGGGTCGTCACACGAAGAATCCACTGATGCCAATATTTGAGTATTCCTGCAAAAGTAAGAGGAGACGTTAGATCCAGTGTGACAGGGACAGTAGAAAAATGACAGATAATTCAGCAAGAGGAACAACAAAGGGGCTTTGTCTGAAAAGGTTCCTGATGTGCCCAAGCCTGCACATCCTCTAAGTTCCCTTTCACTCTCTCCATGGGTCGGTCTTGTTGGTTGTTCAGATCCTAAGAACGTGAGAGATGAAAGAAGGGAACGGTTCACAATATGGAGTAGGGAATGTCCTGGCTACTTCAGGTTCTAAGAATAAGAAAAGCCAGTTACAGGACTTACTAACTGATCAGATCTTGGCTAACATATGCCACCAACACAGCTTGAAGAGGCGAAGTCTTCTTACAATGACGAAGACTCTATTGAGGCAAAAGATATGAAGAAGAGTTGCAGCAGAACTACTGATGATTATACAAGTAACAAGAGTCTCGGTTTATTACTTATGTTGTTTTTTTGTCTGCAAGCCCATTCACAGCAGGCAGGTTCAAAGACGCTCTAATGAGAACAATGATAATGTAGTTGCTGGGAATCTGTCATGTAGTTCACCTTTGTCCAAACCAAAGAAGCAAGCAAGAATGAGAATCATGCAGATGAGAGACGCCAATGTTTCAATGTGTTCTGATGGAAAACAATGATTTAACATGAAGATGGTAGTAGTCATGTACTGCCAGATCGTGATGTGTAACAGGAAAGGCAGCTGATCCTGATACTGCCAATATCAGAAAGATTCATATTTACCAATGGAGTTCTTGAAGTTAAAGCTGCTGCCCCTCCATCACCAAAGAGGGTTGGACTAGCACGGGGTGGTATCAAGTGGATCGACCTCACTCCGTGACATTCAAGAGGATGCATTTCAGAAGACAGACTACCTACGGAGAATATCGCTTTAGATGCTTACTATGGAATCAAAATCTACCAATACAAGTTCATCGAACCCTGCTGCTGGAGGTCAAAACCCACCAGAACAAGCATTCTAATGTATGCATCAAACACGGAATCAAGGACAATCTTTACCGATTCCCTTACCTAATCAGGCTCAAAGACGACAACAGATACTGATCCAGAGAATTCAAAATCCCATGCCATCTACCTTTGTACAAGAATATGTTTTCAACTCCTCAGAGGCAAATCCAAGGAAGGCAGCAGCTTCAGCAGCAAGTTGCAGCACAACAGCATCAGCAACAGACGCATAATCGACAACACATTCTTTACCAGCAGCAGCTATTGAAACAGAAAATGTAACAGCAGGGAACTATCCAGCAGTCTCTCTTGCAGCAATCGCATATGCCACAGCAGCAATCTATGTTGCAGCCAAACCACTTACCAAGTTCAGCTCCCATCGATTTCTGCAAGGAACACCACAAAAGTAAGGAGGACGTGTACAGCATCCACTTACCAAATAGCACGATGATTGATTTCAGCAAGTAACAGTGGTGATCGACTCAGTGAAGGCAGGTCCATCTATAGCAACATGAAACAACCAGCTCCACCGGACTAGCTGATCTTCCCTTACTGCCAAATCCAGCACCAACTTACCATGTTGAACCACATCAAGCCTCATCCAATTCCATGCTGGTGGTTGAATTTAGCAACTAACTACAACAAGCAGTTGCCAGAACCAGCAGCACTTCCCAAATACGATTTTTGCAGCAGAAAGTTGCCAAAAAGCTGCTTTGTCCAGCAAGGAAGTTACCTTGCCCAATTCTTCACCCAAGAGGCATCCTTTGGCCTATGAAAGGAGCCTCAAGGACGCTGCAAAGGCATCCTCCAGTCACCACAAAGCATCAATCCGGGAAAACCAAGAAAACAGGAACATTCAGTCCAAAAATTTAGAGAAATAGAGAGAGAGAGAGAAAGGAAGAGAAGAAGGAGAAGAAGGAAGTCCGGCCTGGTTTCGACGTCCGACAATCATCCGGCGAAGTGCTCCTACGTCCCCTCTCACTCACATAGGTTGGAATTCTTGCACAAATTGGTTTTAATTCCTGAGAATCTGAAAAAGCACAGTTTCTGGAAATTTGTACATGAATCAAGGCTTTGAGCCCATGTTCTTCATTTATATTGATACAAACATGCATGATTCCTTCATAAACGAAATTAAAATCCATGTTTAGATGATTTTCATGATTTATTAGGACTGATACAGGTTGAACTTTGTTCTAGAATTACGTTAGGAACCTTCTGAAATTTTCTGTAAAACTGGTTTCTGAAATTGTCTGTGCACACGTGTCTGATCACGGAATTTTTATAGACAAACGGATAAGCCAATTGCTTCTAAATCTTGCATGAATAATCTAGACATAACGGATGTTCTTAGATAAAATTTTGAGGAATTTTTATGAATGGTTGCCTAGCCAATTAGATCCGTGAAGTTTATACAAAATCTAGATTGCGTTTTACAGAAACAGAACGTTCAGTAATAGACCTCTGTTCTTTTGCCTATATCTATGCAACCACTGAATGAAATTGGATGAAATTTGATTCTTTGAAAACCTAACATCCGTATCTTTCTAACACAACAAATTTCATCGAAATTGGATGACTAAGCACTGAGATATTGCTGTTTTTCTGAGCTTCTGATCTACAGAAACAGGGCTGTTCTGAATTTTATAACAGTTTCTGATTCTGTATTTAATTCTCATAAAATAAAGAACTAAATTATAAAATAAAAATATATTCTGATTCTCTCTGTTTTGTAAAAGTTTTAGAATTTTTGGAGAATCAGAAATATTTTTAAAAATTGAAAGAACAGCCCTCTGAAACTGAACAGGTTCTGCAAATCTAAGAATCTGAAATTTTTCAGAAATCAAGAACTTAAACACAAATCTAAAACTTTGGAAAATCTGGTTTTTCCTTTCTTGAATTAACGGATTCAAACAAATTTCAAGCGTCTAGGCTGACCCTTGAGCACCGGTTCAAGAAGGCCTAAGTCAAAAAGATCTCACTTGTCCACAATCGTTCTAAGAAGTCAGAAAAACATAATTTGTTAGTTTTGGTAAACCAACTGGCACGCTCGCGCAACCCGACGTAGTTTGAGGGTTTGATTTCGAATCCCAAACGATTTGAAATAAAATCACGTCTACAATGGGCTTTTCCAAGCGGGTTTTAGAAACGGCGCTTACTTTCCATAAGTGATCGTATGTCCCTTTTCTCAAGTTGGTTTCGAAAATGGAGGCTTTTTTGATCAACTTATGAAAAGTTGAGATCTCATGGAGCGAGAGAAGGGTTTTTAGCTCGCTTTTAAAGTTATCCAGGATGAGCATTACTGCGCATCCTTCGGATATGGGCTCTCGCACTTGGCCCAAAAGTGACCTCCATCTTATAATGAAGGCATGTACGTCTTCGTTCATGCCTTGCTTTGTATCCCTTAAGGTATTCAGAGTTGGCGTGACTTCTACGTTGTGTGCAAATCTTTGCATGAAGCAGTTCGCTAACTCTTCAAAAGTAGCGAACTGGCTTAAGTCGTCAGCCATTTGGCAGTTGTGCCTTTAAGGGATAAAGGGAACCAATACACCCATTTCATCGAGTCCTTTTTCTTCTTATGGGCTCGACGCGAGAAAAGCTGAAAGTGAGACCTAGGGTCTCCCATGCCATCATACCGATGGAAGTTCGGTATTTCATCGTCACTATCTGTTTCGTAATCCATAGGAAGGAAATCAAACAGGGCGTAGCTTCTTTTCTCTTTGTTTTGCCCTTTCAGCAGCTGCTGTAGGGCTTTAAGGTCCTTTTGTGTGAAGGACTCGTGGTATTGGTTGCCTTCCATTACGGAGGCCTCTTTGTGCTTGCGAGGTTTTTCAGATTTTTTCTTAGGCCTTTGTTCACCATTTGATGAACATGAATCGCCTACTTCAGCCTCTTGGCTGAGAGCATCGATTTTGGCCTCAAACTCCCTTCTCAAGTCCTCGATTTCATCTAGTTTTGTTTTGTTTTTGAAAATCCTCCTAGAGTGAGAACTTGATGTGGGTGCGTGCTTGAATTGAAAGACTTACACACACGACATGAAATTAAACCCAAATATAACTTGCAGTATGGCCTTGATTAAGGTCTTGGGAATAAGAGCGAAAGCTCAATGTGTGTGAGTGCTTGAATTGAAGTACTACGCACACAACATGAAATTAAACCCAAATAGTATAACACGGCCCTTACTTGGGTCTTTCAAATAAGAGCGAAGGCTCAATGTGTGTGAGTGCTTGAATTGATAGACTTACACACATGACATGAAATGAACGCCCAAATAGTATAACACGGCCCTTACTTGGGTCTTTCAAATAAGAGCGAAGGCTCAATGTGTGTGAGTGCTTGAATTGAAAGACTTACACACACGACATGAAACGAACGCCCAAATAGTATAACACGGCCCTTACTTGGGTCTTTCAAATAAGAGCGAAGTCTCAATGTGTGTGATGTAGACGCGCGAAAATCCCTGCCTCTCGCCTTTTAAGGGCTCGGAGTGGATCCTCTCGTGTGTCTAAGGCCTATGTATGCAAACAGGGCGTGCCAGCTAGCTTACTTAAGCTAGCGAAGATATATTTAACACTGACTTCTAAACGTGGCGACTGTGAGCAAGTAAGCTCTTGTCGTCGCAGACCTTCTTGCACCGATGCGCAAGGGTCAGTCTGTACGCTTTGCAAAAATCGAGTTTTGGAGAGAAAGTCTACGAAGCGGTTCGAGGTGTCTAATTCGGGTCTTTAAAATGCGATTGCATGTTTTAGATCACGTGGATTTGCACGTGCCTAAGTCTTTTCTTTTATCCCTTTTCGGGCCACCTAGTTTGTGTGTTATGAACACTCCACTACATGGGCGAATTCGAGCGGGGCTTGCTTCGATGCAATATGCGTCCTACCTCATGGTATGGCGTAGATGCAATGCAAACTCACGCTACTCCAAAGGGAAAACCCGAAATGTAAAGACAATACTGAAGGAAAATAACCGAAGGGAAATAACCGAAGGGAAATGATCGAAGGGAAATAATCGAAGGGAGATATGTATATAGATTATGTATATGAGCCCTTACTCGGGTCTTGCAAATAAGAGCGAAGGCTCAATGTGGGTGCGTGCTTGAATTGAAAGACTTACACACACGACATGAAATTAAACCCAAATATAAATTGCAGTATGGCCTTGACTAAGGTCTTGGGAGTAAGAGCGAAGGCTCAATGTGTGTGAGTGCTTGAATTGAAGTACTACACACACGACATAAATAAAACCCAAATATAACTGCAATAAGGCCTTTACTAAGGTCTTGGGAGTAAGAGCGAAGGCTCAATGTGTGTGATAGTGCTTGAATTGAAAGACTTACACACACGACATGAAATGAAACCCAAATAGTATAGGTCGGCCCTTACTTGGGTCTTTCAAATAAGAGCGAAAGCTCAATGTGTGTGAGAGTGCTTGAATTGAAAGACTTACTCACACGACATGAAATGAAACCCAAATAGTATAGGTCGGCCCTTACTTGGGTCTTTCAAATAAGAGCGAAAGCTCAATGTGTGTGAGAGTGCTTGAATTGAAAGACTTACTCACATGACATGAAATGAAACCCAAATAGTATAGGTCGGCCCTTACTTGGGTCTTTCAAATAAGAGCGAAAGCTCAATGTGTGTGAGTGCTTGAATTGAAAGACAACGCACCCAACTTAAGCAAAAACCCTTCGAAAATGAAAGTATATATATATACTTATGTATTAGGGGCTGATTGGGCCCGTGTGTGTTCAAAATCGTGCACAACTAAGAGAGTGCACGTGTGTGGGTGTGACAAGCCACGTTATTACAAGCGGGGGGAGACTATGCTCCGTTATTACAACCCCGTATCAAATTGAATCTCAAGCAAGTATACAACTAAAGACCGAGTTTAGGCACTTACGAGTAGCTGGTCCGTAGAGGCCTTGCTTGAGCGTGGGCTTGGCCTTCGCCTTGGGCTGCAAACGGGAGCTCCGCGAGGGTGAATGACAAAGGGTGCTGGCCGGCTGCAAGTGGGGCGCGGGATAGGCACCTCGAAGGTGGCCGGCTGCAAGTGGGTGTCACCTTGATGTGGGGGATTAAAGGGGCTGGGCCAAGTGAATATGTAGGGTCACGAATGGAGAGTATAGGGTGTTAGGGAATATGGACCTAAGGGGAGTTTAAGGGAAGGCCGAATGGGAGTCTTATAGGGTGGCCGGATGTAGATAGGATGGTTAGGTAGTGGCCGGTAGTTTAGGTTGTGATGGGTTCGGCTGAGTGAGAATGGTGGCAGCAAAGGGATGATGTGTAGGTAAGGTGGTGGTATGGTGGGTGGCTAGGAGTGGAGAGGGAGTAGAGAAGGAGCTAGGTAGAGTGGGGGGTACTTACCGAATGGGGAGAGGCGGTGGATGGAAGAGAGAAGCCGGGTGGTTGGGAAGTAGTGCAAGTGGTGGCGTCCGGCTGGGAGATGGTGGTGGGATGGAGAGCAGGTGGCGGTGCAGGTGGAGCAGGTGGGACTCGGCTGGACTTGGGGAAGGAGGGGACCCGGCTGGGATGGGTGAAGCCACTAGATAGCAAAACCCGCCCCCAAGGGGGGGGGTTTATATAGGGATGGGTAGGTCGGTTAGGGCTGGGTTTGGGGTAGTGGTTAGGTGGTTTAGGTAGGGTGGTATGAAGATAAGGTGGGCTGGAAAGGGTAGGGCCAGATATTTTAAAAACTAGTGGTTTGGGTAGATTGTGGGCTAGGGGTGGTTTAGGGGTTTAGGGCTAGGTTAGGTGGTTGGGTTTTATGGTGAGGTTTAGTGAGCTAGGTTAGGTGATTAGGCTAGGTTTAGGCTAGGTTTAGGGAAGGATTAGGGAAGTGGGTTAGGTGATTACGTTGGGATTAGGCCGGGATTAGGGAAGTGGGTTAGGTGATTAGGCTCAGATTAGGGGTGGATTAGGGTGGTAGGCTAGGATTAGGTGTTTTGGGTTAGGTTTAGGTGAGGGAGCTCCCTTTGCATGGCCCATAGACCTTAACCACCTCATGTTGGTGCAGCCCTAGGTTAGGTTTTGGCTAATTACAAGCTTAAACCCACTCAATTAGGCTAACCCACATGATTAACCCCAAACTTGACAGACAAGTCAAGCTTAATTACAACACTCTTGATATTTTCCATCCCCACTCTCTCTCATGCCCCTAATCCCACATGAATTTCAAGTGGGCCCCACCTTCATTTATGAGAAGGTGATGTGGGCCATGGATATGGATATTGGATTGGATCTCTGGATCCAAATCCAAATCCAAGTCCACACATGGGTTTGGATTGGGATATGGATATATATGGTCCAGATCCAATCCAAACTGAACTCTGACTCCTTCGAGCTGGGTTCGAAACGGACTATTTGTGCGGGGTCTGACAGCATTAGTACTCCGTCTGCGTTGGGTCTTCGCCAACATTGTCGTCTGCCTCCGTTTCTGCCTTCTGGAGATGACTTCAAATGACATTTTGATAATAACAGGGTCTTGGACGTTCGAGATCCTGGGGGTATGGATGTGATACAAGAGTTGCTGTGCCGGGCTCGACATGTGCTCCGATTCCGGGCTCTCTTTGACTTCGCTGGTCCTGTCTTGATCCGGCCAAGCCACTTCGGGGTTTCAAAAACGTGTTTTAAAAGGTTTTCAAAAGCCATATCATATGTTTTTGAAAGATCAAGTTTAAAACATATATACAGGGTTGTCTAGAAGGCTCCTGGGTTTCTAGACTTAAAATGGCCCTTTGGGGCTACTTTTACAAAACCAGATTTGTTTAAGAAATTCGTGGGATTTCGGGGTGTTTACATGTGAGTGCTTGAATTGAAAGACAACACACCCAACTTAAGCAAAACCCTACGAAAATTAAAGCATATATATATGTATTTATGTATTAGGGGCTGATTAGGCCCGTTTGTATTCAAAATCGTGCACAACTAAGAGAGTGCACATGTGTGGATGTGCAAGCCACGTTATTACAAGCGGGGGGAGACTATGCTCCGTTATTACAACCCCGTATTGAATTGAATCTTAAGCAAGTATACAACTAAGGACCGAGTTAGGCACTTACTAATAGCTGGTCCGAAGAAGCCTTGCTTGAGCGTGGGCTTGGCCTTCGCCTTGGGCTGCAAGCGGGAGCTCCTCGAAATTGAACGGTAAGGGGTTGCTGGCCGGGTGCCTTGGGCACGCAGGAAGGGCACCTTGAAGGTGGCAGGCTGCTAGCAAGGGTGCCGCCTTAATGTATTGGGCTAATGTGGCTAAGGAAGGTCACTAGGATAGGATTTAGTTTTAAGGTAGGTTGTGCAAAGGGTGAACCTAAGGGAAGGTCTAATGGAGCACCTAAGGTTGGCGGGTTGCTAGGGTGGGTGTGGCCTGGCTGAGTGGGAATGGTGGCGGCAAGTGGCTGGTATTAGGGTGATATGGTAGTGGGTTAGGTGGCTGAGAGTGGAGAAGGAGTAAGGTGGAGGATACTAACCGGATGATGGGAGGTGGTGGTGGATGGAAGGGGAGCAGCCGGGTGAAGAGGATGCGCAGGATGAGGTTCGGCCAAGAGGAAGGGGTTGATGTGGACCTCGGCTAGAGTGGTGGTGGTGGTGGTGCTCGGCTGGAAGGTAGTGGCGCAGGTGGTGGCTAGCTGTGGGGCAGGTGGAGCAAGATAGGAGTCGGCTGGGCTGGAGAGTGGAGGAACCGGCTGGTGGAAGATGGAGCTTGAGGATTGAAAAACCCACCCCAAAGGGGGGGGGTTTATATAGGGCTGGGCTAGGTCGGTTGGAGTTGGTTTTGGGGTAGTGGTTAGGTGGTTTAGGTAGGGTGGTGTGGTGATAAGGTGGGCTGGAAAGGGTAGGGCCAGATATTTTAAATACAAGGGGTTTGGGTAGGTTGTGTGCTAGGGGTGGTTTAGAGGTTTAGGATTTAGCTAGGTGGTTTGGTTTTAGGGTGAGGTTTAGTGAGGTAGGTTAGGTGATTAGGCTAGGATTAGGCTAGGTTTAGGGAAATTAACCTAGGTTTAGGGAAGGATTAGGGAAGTGGGTTAGGTGATTAGGTTGGGATTAGGCCGGGATTAGGGAAGTGGGTTAGGTGATTAGGCTCAGATTAGGACGGGATTAGGGTAGAAGGCTAGGATTAGGTGTTTTTGGTTAGGTTTAGGTGAAGGAGCTCCCTTTGCATGGCCCATAGACCCTAATCATATCATGTTGGTGCAGCCCTAGGTTAGGTTTTGGCTAATTACAAGCTTAAACCCACTTAACTAGGCTAACCCACATGATTAACCCCAAACTTGACACACAAGTCAAGCTTAATTACAACACACACTTGATCTTATCCACCCTCACTCTCTCTCATGCCCATAATCCCACGTGAAATTCAAGTGGGCCCCACCTCCATTTATGAGAAGTTGATGTGGCCAATGGATATGGATATTGGATTGGATTTTTGAATCCAAATCCAAATCTAAGTCCATACATGGGTTTGGATTGGGATCTGGATATATATGGTCCAGATCCGATCCAAACTGAATTCTGACTCCTTCGAGCTGTGTTCGAAACGAACGGTTTGTGCGGGGTCTGACAGCATCAATACTCCGTCTGCGTTGGGTCTTCGCCAACATGATCGTCCGCCTCTGTTTTCGCCTTTCGGAGATGACTTCAAATGATGTTTTGATGATAACAGGGTCTTGAACGTTCGAGATCTTGGGGGTGTGGATTTGATACGAGAGTTGCTGTGCCGGGCTCGACATGTGCTCCAGTCCCGAGCTCTCCTTAGCTTTCCTGGTCCTTTCTGGATTAGGCCAAGCTGCTTCGGGGTTCCAAAACATGTTTTAAAAGGTTTTCAAAACCATATCACATATTTTTGAAATATAAAGTTTAAAACATATATACAGGGTTGTTTGGAAGGCTCCTGGGTTTCTAGACTCAAAATGGCCCTTTGGGGATGCTTTTACAAAACCAGATAGATTTGAGAAATTCGTGGGATTTTGGGGTGTTTACAAGCATTACTGCGCATCCTTCAGATATGGGTTCTTGCACTTGCCCAAGGAGTGACCTCCATCGAACGATAAATGTATGCACAACTTCGTTCATACCTTGCTTTGTATCCCTCAAAGTGTTCAATGTAGGCATGACTTCTACGTTGTGTGAAAATCTTTGCATGAAGCAGTTCGCCAACTCTTCAAAAGTTGCGAACTGGCTCAAGTCGAAGGAAGCCAGCCATTTAGAAGTTGTGCCTTTGAGGGATAAGGGGAACCAATACACCCATTTCATCTAGTCCTTCTTTTTCTTGTGGGCTCGACGAGAGAAAAGCTGCAGGTGAGACCTGGGGTCCCCCGTGCCATCATACTGATGGAAATTCGGTATTTCATCGTCACTGTCTGTTTCATAATCTAAAGGGAGAAAATCAGACAGGACGTATGTTGTTTTCTCTTTATTTTGTCCCTTCAGCAACTGCTGTAGGGCTTTACGATCCTTGAGAGTGAAGGAATCGAGGTATTGGTTGCCTTCCATCTCGGAGGTCTCCTTGTGTTTATGAGTTTTTCCAAACTTCTTTTTGGCCTTTATTGGTTCGCCATGTGACAAACACGAATCAGCTGCTTCGGCCTCTTGGCTGAGAGCAGCGATCTTGGCCTCGTACTCTCTTCTTAACTCTTCCTCTTTTTGTTTTCGATTTTTCAAAGATCTTCTAGAATGAGAACTTGAAGAGCATGAGAACCGGCTAGACACTTCATTGGAGTCTGAACTCGACATGACTCCGACGCTTTTAAATCCAACTATGAAATGCAAGAAGACAAAGAGTTAAAACACTTTTCTTTGAAATTGAATTTTTCAGAGACTGGTGTGTTTGTATCGATTTTTCCTTAAGACCCATGTCCCACCAGGCGTGCCAAATCTGTAGACACGAAAAATCCTCGACTCCGGGTTCTTAGGCCTGAAGTGAATCTTTTCGTGCTTACGTCGCTTTAAAAGGGCATGCCAGCTAGCTTTCTCAAACTAGCGAAGTAATTTTTTGAAAATATCTGACTTTTGGGGCGACTGTGGATAAGTGGGTTCTTTTCGTCGTAGACTTTCTTGCACCGGCACGCAAGGGTCAGTCTGTACGCTTTAGGAAAACTCGATTTTACACAAACACGACTCTTTTGAAAACTTGAAAGTGTTTTATCGATTGGTTTTGTCAAATTTTCAACTTTTATACATGGGATCTATGCGCTCCTATGTCTCTCGGGTTTTAGCCAATTTTGGCATGTAGTCGTGTGCATCCAGTGCTCGATTTCGGGCAAGTTCTACACAATTTGATCAATCTGGTTCGATGCAAGTATGCTCCCTATCTCGAGTGTGGCGGATATTCAATGCAAACTCACACAACTTGAAGGGAAAACCCGGAATTTAAAGACATAGCAGAAGGGAAATAGCAGGAAGGGAAATATGGCTATATCTTAGTTGTGGAAAGGAAAATATATATAGCTATATCTTAAGAGCGAGAAGGCTCAATGTGAGTGAGTGCTTTGAGTGTATAAATTGAAAGGCAACTCACATGACTTGAACCTCAAAAACCCAGCTGAAGGGGAAATACGTATATATATGTAAGAGCGGAAAGGCTCAATGTGAGTGAGTGCTTTGAGTGTATAAAATGAAAGACAACTCACACGACTTGAACCTTAAAACCCAGCTGAATGTATATAAATAGAGCTATATCCTATGGGTGGTTGAGGCCCGTTTTGTGTGCAAAGGTGTGCAGATAAGAGCGGAAAGGCTCGAGTGTACGTGTGTGATTCGTGTTTCAAGCCATAATATTACATCTCGGGGGGAGACTACCATTATTACAACCCCGTATCGAATTTAAATGAACTTGAAACAATGTAAAAGATCAGATGCGAACACTTACACGTCATCTGCTTGGGCTTTCTTTATCAATGGGATCCAACCTTGGATATAACCGTTGGATGGACCTCTCGCTGCGAACCGATCCGGTGCATGGAGTTTTGGTCCTAGTTCACGATCTAGGCTATGTCGACATACGAGGGTTCTATGGTTTTGGGTGGGATTTGAGCGAACTTAAGGCAAGGTGTAGGGGATCTAAGGCCAGCTCTAAGGTGAAGGGCTTAGGTAGGGTTTTAGTCCAAGTCCTAAGGTGATACTCGACCAGCTAGGGTCTGAGTTGGGTGATGATCCATGGGCAGATTTGGGAATGGTCCTAAAGGAATGCTCGGCCAAGTGGTGGCTGAGCTCGTTTGGTGTTTTGGGGTTGATCCTAGGCAAAGTCCTAAGGAAAGGGCTCGGCCAAGGGTGGCCGAGTTGGTCAAGACTTAGGGTTTGTCTAGGTTAGGACTTAGGGTGAAAATGCCAAAGGAAATGGCTCGGCTAGGGGTGGCCGAGTTGATCAACTTGGGTTTTTAGTTTAGGTGGGATTTGGGATGAAATGGCTAAAGGGGAATGGCTTGGCCAAGGGTGGCCGAGCTGATCAACTTGGGTTTAGTTTAGGTTGGGCTTTGGGGGACCTAATAGGACAGATCTAGGGTGAGCTCGGCCAGCTATTGGCCGAGCTTAGTATGAGCTTAGGTTGGGACGGTTTTGGGTAGAGTCTAGGTTCGATTTCTATAAGGTTCGGCCAGCATTTGTTTGGCCGAACTTGGCTGGATTTTCTTGAAAAAGAATAGGTGGTTTAG
Organism: Brasenia schreberi; assembly: GCA_036023115.1. Classification (NCBI taxonomy): domain Eukaryota; kingdom Viridiplantae; phylum Streptophyta; class Magnoliopsida; order Nymphaeales; family Cabombaceae; genus Brasenia; species Brasenia schreberi. Next base: position 20,267,895 of record JAYKKT010000072.1, read on the forward strand.
AAAGTTAGGATTTAGATACTTAATGGGGCAGATCTAGGGTGAACTCGGCCAGCCAATGGCCGAGCTTGGGATAGTCTTTGGTGGGGACGGACTTGGGTGAAACTAGGGTAGCTTTTTAGTGAAGTTCGGCCAGCTTCTTGGCTGGACTTTGCTGGGTTTTCAAGAGGTGGTATGGGGTGGTTTAGAAAGGCAAAGGGGAGAGTGGTTTAGGTGGGTTCTAGGGACTCACCTTGGCCACGGTTTTGATTGGTTTCCACGCAGCAAGTCTTCACAAAGAGTGGACCATCCAAGGCTGCCGGATCCACTTGAGCAGCAACCGAGCTTTTGGCGTGAAATAATTTTGCTCCTTGATCTACAATACCAACCCACTCTTTTACAAAAAGCAAAGGGGGAAAGCCAGCCCCTTTGTTGACCTTTCCTCTCTCTCTCTCTCTCTCCTACCCAAGTGAATAAACATGAAAAAAAATTGCCGCCTCTCTCAAGCCAGCCCCTCACGTCCTTTTATAGGCCTCTTATGTAGATATGGATCCTGGATCTTGATTTCTGAAATCCGGATCCAATCCAAGTCTTGTTTGGATCTGGATCTTGGATCTAGATATTTGGATCCAGATTCGATCCAAATTTTCTTCTTCTTCTCTCCTTCTTGGCGTTTTGAGTCGGACGCTTCGTGCGGGCCGTGAGTTTATCGACGATCCGTCTTAAGCGGGGGGTTTCCCCATTTCATCGTCCGAGCTCCTCTTCGCCTTTTCGGTCTCTGTTTCAACTGATTTTTGTTGTTTTTGACTTGAATTGTTCATGATTTTAGGGGCACTGTTGGTTGGGCCTCCGATGCTTCTGGCTTGAAGTCCATTTGTGGCCTGGGCTCCTATTTTGTCTTTGAATTTGGCCTTTCGTCGGGCTGGGCTTGCTCTTTGAATTTTCTGAATTTCTGTGGCATCTGCTTTGGGCCAGGCTTTACCTGTTCATCTGGGCTTTTGCAAAAATAGGATTTTCGTCCATTTTCAAGAATGTATGTTCTGACAGGGCTGTAAAACGGAGGTTTAAAGTATTTGAGCTCCTGGGTTTTCGAAAATTCCAATTTTGGCTTTCTGAGCTCATTTTCGAACCAAGCATTTGTTTTTGCAAAATTTTTGGAATTTTGGGGTGTTTACAATTGTAAGCATGAGAGAGAATGGGGAGGATTAAGTATGAGGGGAATGTATTAAGCTTGACTTGTGTGTCAAGTTTTGGGTTAATCATGTGGGTTAGCCTAATTAGTGTGGGTTTAAGCTTGTATGAACCTACACCTAACCTAGGGCTGCACCAACATGATGCAATTAAGTCCATGGGCTATGTAAAGGGATTCTCCTAACCCAATCCTAAGCCAAAACCCTTAATCCTAGCCATTCGCCCTAATCCCGGCCTAATCCTAGCCTAATCACCTAACCCACTTCCCTAATCCTGGCCTAATCCCAACCTAATCACCTAACCCACCTCCCTAATCCTTCCCTAAACCTAGCCTAATTCCCTTAATCCTAGCCTAAACACCTAACCCACCTCACTAAACCTCACCCTAAAACCAACCCACCAAGCTAAGCCCTAAACCACTAAACCACCCCACCTAAACCCTAGCACACCATATCCTTAAAACCACCTAAACTAAATATCTGCCCCCCCTAAATATCTAGCCCACCTTATCACCACACCACCACCACCTAACCACTAAACCACCCCTTCAAAACCAGCCCAACCGACCTCTTGAAAATTCTATAAAACCCCCCGGTAGTGGGCGGGTTTTTAAAAAAAGTTTTCTAGCCACCCTTGCCCAGCCGAGCCCTCTCTCACCCCTTGCTCTCTTCTCTCACCTGCTCCACCACCACCTCCCGGCCTGCACCATTCCACGCCACCACCACCTCCCAGCCTGCACCATTCCATGCCACCACAACTGCCCGGCCAGCTCCACTCCTTCCACCCGACTGCATCCACCTTCCACCCGGCTGCCATCCTTGGACACCACCTTCTCCTTTCCTCCAGTTAGTACCCTATCCTAACTCCACCCTCTCTTCACTCCCCCTCCACTCTCAGCCACCATACCACCACAACCGCTCTCTTGTCATCCGGCCGCCATCTAGCACCCTTCTCCATTCGGCCAGCCTCTGCCCGACTGCACCTAACCACCCGCCACCTTGCCTCTTCCCTAGACAGCCCCTAGTTAGTTACCCTTAACCTCACCTTTTTCCTTAAACTAGCCCTTAATTAACACCTTAGCTAACTCCCCTTTGCCATTCCTAATCACCCCTAACTACCCCAACCGGCCACCACCTAACCTGCCACTAGTCGGCCAGCCACAACCGGCTGCACCTTGCCACACCCGTAGCCTTCCATCCTCTCCTTTAAACCAGCCCCTAGTCACCCCTTAGCTCCACCTTCCCTAGGACCTGCCCTACACTTTAGTGACACCCCCTAACTACCTCAGCCAAGACGCCACTGCAGCACCCCCCTCCCATCATCTGGCTAGCGCCAAGGCACCACACCCGCAGCATCTTCCTTCACCCGGCCAGCCCTCCTTTGCCGTGCCTTTTCGAGGAGCTCCCTCTTGCCGCCCAAGGCGACGCTCAAGCCCAAGCTCAAGCAAGTCACCTCCGAACCAGCTATACGTAAGTGTCTAACTCGGTCCTTGTTTATAGACTTGCTTAAGCTAAATTAAATTTGATACGGGGTTGTAATAACGGAGCATTGTCTCCCCCCACTTGTAATAACGTGGCTTGGCACACCCACACACACGTGCACTTGAGCCTATCTCGCTCTTAGTCGTGCACGATTTTGAACACACACGGGCCTAATCAGCCCTTAAGATATAAATTTATTTATATAATTTAAGTTGCATGGGGTTTTGCTTAAGTTGTGTGTATTGTCTTTCAATTCTCGCACTCACACACATTGAGCTTTCACTCTTATTTGCAAGACCCAAGTAAGGGCCGAGTTATATTTCCCTTGGGTTTAATTTCATGTTGTGTGTGTTGTCTTTCAATTCTCGCACTCACACACATTGAGCTTTCGCTCTTACTCCCAAGACCTTAGTCAAGGCCTATTGCAATTTATATTTGGGTTTAATTTCATGTCGTGTGCATAGTACTTCAATTCTCGCACTCACACACATTGAGCTTTCGCTCTTACTCCCAAGACCTTAGTTAAGGCCATATTGCAATTTATATTTGGGTTTTATTTAAGTCATGTGAGTTGTCTTTCAATATACACACAACACCCACGCAACACGTTGGCGACCTTCGGGCCCATATATATTATAAGTATTTCCCTTTCGGCTATGTCTTTTAGATTTGGGTTTTAAGGTTCAGTAGTGTGCGTAGTCTTTACATATATACACGGCACACACTTTGCACTATTGAGCCTTTCCACTCTTAAGATATAGCCATATTTCCCTTTCGCAATTTCCCTTTTGCAATTTACATTTCAAGTCATTTCCCTTCCGCATTATCTTTCAATTTCAGGTTTTCCCTTTGGAGTTGCGTGAGTTTGCATTGCATATATGCCATACCATGAGTTAGGATGCATATTGCATCAAAGCAAACCCCATACTCTCTCTCAAAGTCACCCCACTTAGGTCACGTGTTCATAACACACACCTAGTTGGCCCGAAAAGGGATAAAAAGAAAGACATAGGCACATGCAAATCCACGTGAAATAAAATCTGAAAATCATACAAAAACAACCCGAATCAAACACCTCAAACACGTTTTCATAGGTTCTCATATTCCAAAACTCAATTTTTAAAGCGTACAGACTGACCCTTGTGCATTGGTGCAAGAAAGTCTGCGACGAAAAGAGCTTGCTTGCTCACAGTCGCCATGTTAGGAGTCAAATTTAAAAATATCTCTTCGCTAGCTTAAGTAAGCTTGCTGGCATGCCCTTTTGCTTAAATAGGACTTAGACACACGAAAAGGTTCGCTTCAAGTCTAAGAACTAGGAGCGGGAATTTTTTGCGTTACAGAAACCAGAATCAAAAAGAAAAATTCGATTCTTTGATGGAAAAGAGGGATTAAAGGAAAAATACTCCCAAAGGGAGACCCTCTATGAAAAAAAGGAAAAAAGGCCAAAAAACTCAAGAAAGAGCAGTTTTTCGCCTTCTACGCCTTAAACCACGGAACGCTTCAGAAGGGACCGTGGTATCTCTTTCCCATCCCTGGCTTAAACCACTTAGGCGTGTTTGCACGTTTTGTTCGAGTTTTGTTTCAAAGCTCTAATCTTGGTTCCAGAGTACAAGACTAGGCTCGAAGAAATGGGTTTTTCTATGGCAGGGTTATGAGCTCCTAAGATGTTGATACATGCATTAGGGGTCTCCATGTCTACCATTTTTTGAACTTCTTTTTGTTTTTGCTTTTAAAATTCTTTTGGCTGGTGCGGGATATTTAGCGCACCTTGAAAATTCTCTAACTTAGGCACATTTCGTGGGTTTGTGTGTGCAGAGGGGTTATCAAATGCATCTGATGACCCTATATGAAGAAGAGAGTTTTGAAAAGGATGGGTTTCAGGCATACCTCTTTGTGGCTTGTCTACCTTTTCAGGGTGAGAGCAGGCCGTTTTCCCGGGTAACTCTGTTTTGAGCCCCCGGGGTTTCACGAGGCCTTCTTTTTCGAAACCTACCTGTTTTTCACTCTCGTCTCTTTGTGGGGTGTGGGTTTCATGTCCCACTGTGTGTGTATGCCTAGACTTAGGAATTGCACTTGAATTTTTTGAAATTTCAAAGTTTGATTTTTCAATTTTTTGTCTTTTTGAAAGTTTTCAAGATTTTTTTGATTTTTTGAAACAAAAACAACTTTTTTCAAATTTTCTTTGGAATTTTTGAATTTTGGATTTGTGGGAGTGGAGGCTTTCTGGGTTTTGGCCTTTTACCTCAATTCCTTCATCGATTTTGATTTTGGTTTTCTTTTCACAATCTTTGTGTGCCTGAGAAGAGCTACTATGGGATTTATGGGTTTTAAGCTCCTTGCTTAAAACATCCATTTTTTTTGAAAGTTGCCCATATATCAACTAGCATTTCTCGTTCTTTGGCTGTTTTGAAAACCACTTTTGATTTACTCAACGAGGATTTTTGAAGTCTACTTAAGTGGAGGACTCACCCCTTTCTGGGTTTTGGCCTTTTACCTCACATCCTTCATCGAGTTTGAGATCGGTTTTCTTTTCACGATCTTTGTGCGCCCGAGAAGAGCTGCTATGGGATTTATGGGTTTTAAGCTCCTTGCTTAAAACATCCATTTTTTCTTTGAAAATCACCTGTATATTAGCTATTGCTTCTCGTTTTTTGGCTGTTTTAAAAACCTCTTTTGATTTACTCGACGAGGATTTTGGTTTTCGCTCCATTTTCTGCAACTTTTCTAAGTATGCATGATTTTTTGGAAAATACCTTTTTTTTTCGAAAATTTGAGCGTAACTTGTTTGTTTGAAGTCTACTTAAGTCCCGAGTCCCACCGGGCGTGCCAAATCTGTAGACACGGAAAATCCTCGACTCCGGGTTTCTTAGGCCTAGAGTGAATCTTTTCGCAATCTACGTTCGCTTTTAGGGGGTGCCAGTTAGCTTACTCAAACTAGCGAAGTAGTTTTTAAATATCTGACTTTTGAAAGGCGATTGTAGTCAAGCGGGATCTTTTCATCGCAGACCTTCTTGCACCGACGCACAAGGGTTAGTCTGTACGCTTAGAGACTTCGTTTGAACAAGTTAAACTCAAATTCAATTTTTGAATGATCAGGTGTTTGAAAACTTTGGAAATCATGCACTTGGCGAGTTTTTGCTTTTACTGGGCTTGGGCGACCCTAAGTCTTTCAATTTTAACCACTTAGGCGTGTTTGCACGTTTTGTTTGGGTTTTATTCGATGTAGGTATGCACTCTAGCTCGAGTATGGTGAGTATGCGATGCGACTCACAGAACTTGAATGTAAAACCCGAAATTTAAAGACTTAGCAGAAGGGAAAACCCAAATTGAATGCAACTCACATGACTTGAATGTAAATTGCAGAAATTTAAATATATCTATATCTTAAGAGCGAAAAGGCTCAATGTGTGTGTGGGTGTTGTGTATAAATTGAAATGCAACACACGCAACTGAACCGTAAAACGCAGCAGAAGGGAGATATAGATATATATAAGAGCGAGAAGGCTCAATGTGAGTGAGTGCTTTGAGTGTATAAATTGAAAGGCAACTCACGCAACTTGAATTTAAAACCCAGCTGAAAGGGAAATACGTATATATACGTAAGAGCGGAAAGGCTCAATGTGAGTGAGTGTTTTGAGTGAATAAAATGAAAGACAACTCACACGACTTGAACATTAAAACCCAGCTGAATGTATATAAATAGAGCTATATCCTATGGGTTGTTGGCCCGTTTGTGTGCGAAAGTGTGCAGATAAGAGCGGAAAGGCTCGAGTGTACGTGTGTGTGTTTTGCATCAAGCACATATATTACATCTGGGGGGAGACGATGCTCCGTTATTACAACCCCATATGAATTTAATTGAATTTGGAGTAATGTAAAGAGACCGAAGTTAAAACTTACAGGTGGTTTTCTCGGGGGTTCTCTCGGCACTTGGATCCGTCTTCCTTGGTGCAGCTGCGAGATGACCTTGGACTTAGCTTGGGCTGGGTGTTGCCAAAGGGTAGGTTTTTAGGTTGGTCCTAGTTTAGATCTAGGTTAGGTTATAAGCTGGGAGGTGGTCGGCCAAAGGACTTGGCCGATTTTGGTTTAGGTCTATGGGTCCTAGTTAGGTTAAGGTATGATAGAGTTTACTCCTAACTAGATTAGGTTTAGTGAGCCAGGTACCTTGGTTCGTCCAAGGTGGGTTTAGGTTGGCCGAGCTCTTGTTGGTTTAGGGGATCAAGTTTAGATAGGTTTCAAATGGGGTCTAAGGGAATGGCTCGGCCAGCACTTGGCTGAGCTAGGTGGGTTTTGATGGGTTGAGTTTAGGTAGGTCTCAAGTGGGGTCTAAGGGAATGGCTCGGCCAGCACTTGGCCGAGCTAGGTGGGTTTTAATGGGTTTAGTTTAGGTGGTTTAGAGGGTTAGGATAAAGAGGGGTTAAGGGTGATTAGGGACTAACCTTAGGTTGCATCCAAGCTAGGTCCAAGCTCCTTTCTTGCAGCCTCTTCCTCGCCATTTGCAGATCATCCACGCCCCAAGGTGCAGCCCACACTAAGCCCTTAGCCACAAGGCTCAAGCCCACACTCAAAAAGGAAAGTCAAGCCACCATTCTTGACTTGCTTCCCTCTCTCTCTCTCTCTCTCCAAAATCTCACGTTAAAGCCCTCCCACAAATTCACGCATAGGATTTTCCAAGCCCACTACCTCTATTTATAGAGGTTTTAAATGGATCTTGGATATTGGGTCTTGGATTTGGGTCTGGCTATCCGGATCCAATCCAAACTCTATGTGGATCTGGATCGCGAATCTCAGATATTTTGAGATCCAGATCTAGTCCAAATATTTATTTGGGTTTGGATCTCAGATCTCAGATCTCGAATATTTTGAGATCCAAATCCAATCCAAACACAATTTGGATCAGGATCTTGATATTTTTGGGTCCAAACCCAATCCAGACTTTTCTTTTGCTCCTTGCTTTTCTGGTCCTTTCTGGTGCTTTTCACCATCGGTTTCGAGCGGGCTTCGATTCATCGGACGCCCAACTCTGGCCTGGGTCTTCCCCAAGTGTTTCTTCCAACCGGTGTTCTACTTTTCAGGACTTTTTCGGCGTTTGTTTCGGTCCGCCGTTTTGGTTTTTGGCTGGTTCTTGTTGATATTGAACTCAGATTGCCGCACGGATTCTGTTCTTTATTCTGACGGGACGTGTCTCGGACTTCTGTCAACTTCCTCAGGTACTGGGCTTCTTTCTGCATTTTGGAGCTGTTTTGTGCTTTTTCTTTGACCCAAATTACATTTTTACCCTTCTATCGGGCTTTTCTCCAAACGGGCTCTTTTTTCTTCTGTTTTTGAATAGGGGGTGGCTTTTGAGACTACGGGCTTGATTTCTCTTCTTGCCGGGGCTCTCCTTTTGCCTTTTATACTTGTTTTCATATTTTAAAACAGGTTGTCGTTTTGGCTCAAACGAGCTTTTTATGTTTTTGGGAGTTTTTGATTTTTTGAAAATTCGGGGTGTTTACAAATGCCCCTCTTTGGCATTATCCAAATAAAATTTGGATAATGGCGAAGAAGATAACACCCCATTTTAGTTTTCCTCTCAAATTTTCTTGAGAATATACCATTTTTATTTCACAAAACCTTGTTTTCTTTTACCATAAGTGGGGATTTTTAGCAAAAGGAGACTTTTCCTAGGTTTCCCTATGTATGATCATGCATGAACGATTTTTTGGATGCATGCATGAAAAAAAAGTTTTTGTTTTTGGGGTTTTGAGCCCGAAGAGTGCCTTTTGAGGCAAGCTGCTCTGAGCAGGTTTTACCCATGCCTTTTAGACGTTTTCGGGTTTTTGAGCTTTGGAGAGAGCCTTTTGAGGCTGTCTGCTCCAAGCAGGTTCTACCCTTGTCTTTTTGACATTCGTGGGTTTTTTTGAAAATTTTCTTTTTGAAAATGAACTCCTTTTAGCTTGTATCGAAAAGGACTTCCGTTTTTCATACTTCCCTTCATTCGGGTTTCAATACCTGCTACTCAGTAGAGGTTTTTGGGTAGGAAAACTTAGAAAACATTTCAAAGTTCCATTTCCTACAAAACAGAGTCGAGTTCTCAAACAAAATGAAATCCAAATAAGCCGATTTTATTCGTACTTTAGGATTTTCGCAATTTTGAACCTTTTTCCTTGGGGATAAGCCGTAGGGATACGGGAAAGAGATACCACGGTCCCTTCTGAAGCGTCCCGTGGTTTTAGGCAAAGAGTCAAAAAATCGCTCTTTGAGCTTTGGCTTTTTATTTCTTTTTTTCATAGAGGGTCTCCCTTTGGGAGTATTTTTTCATTAATCCCTCTTTTCTTTAAAGGAGAGCAGCTCTTTGGAGGAGTTTTTGTATTCCCTGTTTATGAAGGGAAGACCTCTTTCGGAGGAGTTTTTGTATTCCCTGTTTATGAAGGGAAGACCACTTTCAGAGGAGTTTTTGTATTCTCAATTTTTTTTTCTTTCTTTTGAACACAACCAATTTTCCTTTTTGGAGAGAAAGTAGAATGGGGGAAGGCTTATCCCTTTGGTTACTCGATTCAAACGAGATCGTCCTATTTCTTAATAGCATCTGCTATTCAAAAATATTTTGATATTTTGAACAAGGCTTAATCTTGTAAGCCAGGGTTCTTTGAAATATCGCCAATTTGTTTTTGGAAGACTCTACCTTTCGAAAAGTATAAATTCCTCCATTCAGGTTTATACAATCAACTTCGATCCTTCTTTCAAGAAGTTTCAAAGGAGTTCGATTTTTCCAAAATCTTTTCGAAAAAGGAATTTAACATAAACCCTTTTGAATATTCAAGCATTTTCGGGGTTTTGCTAATTTCTACCCACAACATCAACAAATTTTCGATTTTTGTTGCCCTTTTTGAAGACATGGGGACATTCCTACTCAGGTTTGCCCACCTCTTGGGCTTTCTTTGGGGTGATATGATATGAATATGATGCATGCTATGCACTCCATGTGATTCAAAATGGAAATACACGATTTTATGCAAGAGTGAACATATGAAATGTATCTCACAAGTCAAGAAGGAGATGCATTCTATGAAATTCGTTTTTTTCATGGAAGGTGTCTGGGGGCTATATTTAAAAATGCCCCTAGCTTGAGGGAAATTTTGCATGGCCACATGGTGAAGGGTCATGGCTTTTCAAAAACTTTTTTGGATGGACGATGGTATGTTCATGTCCATGCATTTCCACGACTTTCCTAACATGATCATGCTACTTTTTGCTGAAGGATGGAAAACACAACCAACCCTAAGTGATCATCATGGCCATCAGGTTTTGATTTTGACATGGTCTCCATATTTCATCGTGAGATTCATGTTCTTATCCTAACACAATCAAGGTTTTAACCAGAAGTTGAAAATCTTTCTTTTCAAAGTCATATGTAGGGTTAAATTTTTCGAAATCTTGATCCTTTTTGAGAAAGCAGTTTTGGGAAATCCTCCCTTTGTGTATGAAGATGGTTTTATACCAGCCCTTTTGATTGAAATATGTTTCCTACACTTGATTTTGGTCAAGCAAGGTTTTGGAATTCATTTTGAAGATTCATGCCTTCATGGAGCATTTGATCAAGTATGGGGAGTGTGTCTCAAAGAGGCACTTCAGTCACACAATACAGGGCTTGTCCCTTAATTGAGTCTTGAGTTTTGAAACTCATACTCTGTTGAAAGGGGTTGCCATTTTGCCTAGTTGTTGAGATAGGATTTTTGAAATGAGTGCTCTAATGAATATCATTCCCTTTTTCATGACATGGGAGATGATATCTCGAATTTGGAGGCCTACAACAAGGCTAAGCACGATTCTTTTCTTGGCTCAGTGATTCCTGTCACATGCCAATAGAGTTTTCGAAATGTATGGCACATTTAGTATGAATAACATCTTCATTTGATCAAGTCAAGCAGACAATGCATGAATTGCAATGTATGGAAGGTTTTTATCAAAAAGAATTTTGAAAAAGGCTTTTGTGAAATGCTAACCCTTTTTCGAGATTTTCATTTCTTTTGAAATTTGCCTTGAAGGTTGTAGACGTAGCGAAAATCCCCGCCTCTCGCCTTATCAGGGCTTGGAGCGGATCCTCTCGTGTGTCTAAGGCCTATTTATATAAACAGGGCGTGCCAGCTAGCTTACCTAAGCTAGCGAAGATATATTTTAAACTAACTTCTAATCATGGTGACTGTGAGCAAGTGAGCTCTTGTCGTCGCAGACCTTCTTGCACCGATGAGCAAGGGTCAGTCTGTACGCTTTGAAAAATCGAGTTTTACGGTATAGAAAGCCTACGAAGCGGTTCGAGGTGTCTAATTCGGGTCTTTTAGATATGATTGCAGATTTTAGATCACGTGGATTTGCACGTGCCTAAGTCTTTTTTTTTATCCCTTTATGGGCCACCTAGTTTGTGTGTTATGAACACTCCACTACATGGGCGAATTTGAGCGGGAATACGGGGCTTACTTCGATGCAATATGCGTCCTACCTCGTGGTATGGCGTAGATGCAATGCAAACTCACGCTACTCCAAGGGGAAAACCCGAATGTAAAGACAATGCCGAAGGGAAATGACTTGTAATGTAAATGCCGAAGGGAGATATGTATATAGGGTATATACGTGCCCTTACTTGGGTCTTGCAAATAAGAGCGGAGGCTCAATGTGGGTGCGTGCTTGAATTGAAAGACTTACACACACGACATGAAATGAAACCCAAATATAACTTGCAGTATGGCCTTGATTAAGGTCTTGGGAATAAGAGCGAAAGCTCAATGTGTGTGAGTGCTTGAATTGAAGTACTACGCACACAACATGAAATTAAACCCAAATAGTATAACACGGCCCTTACTTGGGTCTTTCAAATAAGAGCAAAGGCTCAATGTGTGTGAGTGCTTGAATTGAAAAACTTACACACACGACATGAAATGAAAACCCAAATAGTATAGCTCGGCCCTTACTTGGGTCTTTCAAATAAGAGCGAAGGCTCAATGTGTGTGAGTGCTTGAATTGAAAGACAACACACCCAACTTAAGCAAAACCCTACGAAAATTAAAGTATATATATATTTATGTATAAGGGGCTGATTAGGCCTGTGTGTGTTCAAAATCGTGTACAACTAAGAGAGTGCACGTGTGTGGGTGTGCCAAGCCACGTTATTACAAGCGGGGGGAGACTATGCTCCGTTATTACAACCCCGTATCGAATTGAATCTTAAGCAAGTATACAACTAAGGACCGAGTTAGGCACTTACTAATAGCTGGTCCGAAGATGTCTTGCTTGAGCGTGGGCTTGGCCTTCGCCTTGGGCTGCAAGCAGGAGCTCCTCGAAATTGAACGGCAAGGGGTTGCTGGCCAGGTGCCTTGGGCGCGCAGGAAGGGCGCCTTGAAGGTGGCCGGCTGCTAGCAAGGGTGCCGCCTTAATGTATTGGGCTAACGTGACTAAGGAAGGTCACTAGGGTAGGGGTTAGTGTTAAGGTAGGTAGTGCAAAGGGGGAACCTAAGGGAAGGTCTAATGGAGCACCTAAGGTTGGCGAGTGACTAGCCGAATGAAGAGGTGACAGTCGGTTGGAGTGGCCGACTAAGGGGGCTTGGTGGTGGCGGGCTACTAGGATGGCTAGGCTATGGTGGATAGGAGGGGAACTAGCTAGGATATGGGGTAAGGTAGTGGTGGTTATGGTGAGGTGATAGGGGCAGATCTTAGGGAGTTGGATGGGGTGGCCGGGTGTAGCTAGGGTGGTTAGGTAGTGGCGGGTAGTTAGGATGGTTATGGCCTGGCCGAGTGGGAATGGTGGCCGCAAGTGGAATGGCTGGTGTTGGGGTAGGGTGGTGGTGGGTTAGGTGGCTGAGAGTGGAGAGGGAGTGGAGAAGGAGTAAGGTGAAGGATACTAACCGGATGATGGGAGGTGGTGGCGGATGGAAGGGGAGCAGCCGGTGAAGAGGATGCGCAGGATGAGGTTCGGCCGGATGAAGAGGATGGCGATGTGGACCTCGGCTGGAGTGGTGGTGGTGGTGGTGGTGGTGGTGCTCGGCTGGGAGGTAGTGGCACAGGTGGTGGCTGGTTGTGGGGCAGGTGGAGTAAGGTTGGAGTCGGTTGGGCTGGAGAGTGGAGGCTTGGAGATTCAATATGGGAAAACCCGCCCCTTAGGGGGGGGTTTATATAGGGCTGGGCTAGCTCGGTTGGGGCTGGTTTTGGGGTAGTGGTTAGGTGGTTTAGGTAGGGTGGTGTGGTGATAAGGTGGGCTGGAAAGGGTAGGGCCAGATATTTTAAATACAAGGGGTTTGGGTAGGTTGTGTGCTAGGGGTGGTTTAGAGGTTTAGGGTTTAGCTAGGTGGGTTGGTTTTAGGGTGAGGTTTAGTGAGGTAGGTTAGGTGATTAGGCTGGGATTAGGCTAGGTTTAGGAAATTTAACCTAGGTTTAGGGAAGTGGGTTAGGTGATTAGGTTGGGATTAGGCTGGGATTAGGGAAGTGGGTTAGGTGATTAGGCTCAGATTAGGACAGGATTAGGGTAGAAGGCTAGGATTAGGTGTTTTTAGTTAGGATTAGGTAAAGGAGCTCCCTTTGCATGACCCATAGACCCTAATCACATCATGTTGGTGCAGCCCTAGGTTAGGTTTTGGCTAATTACAAGCTTAAACCCACTTAATCAGGCTAAACCACATGATTAACCCCAAACTTGACACACAAGTCAAGCTTAATTACAACACACTTGATCTTATCCTCCCCCACTCTCTCTCATGCCCATAATCCCACGTGAAATTTAAGTGGGCCCCACCTCCATTTATGAAAAGGTGATGTGGGCCATGGATATGGATATTGGATTGGATTTTTGAATCCAAATCCAAATCTAAGTCCATACATGGGTTTGGATTGGGATCTGGATATATATGGTCCAGATCCGATCCAAACTGAATTCTGACTCCTTCGAGCTGTGTTCGAAATGAACGGTTTGTGCGGGGCCTGACAGCATCAGTGCTCCGTCTGCGTTGGGTCTTCGCCAACATGATCGTCCGCCTCTGTTTTCGCCTTCCAGAGATGACTTCAAATGATGTTTTGATGATAACAGGGTCTTGGACGTTCGAGATCCTGGGGGTGTGGATTTGATACGAGAGTTGCTGTGCCGGACTCGACATGTGCTCCGGTTTTGGGCTCTCCTTAGCTTTCCTGGTCCTATCTAGATTAGGCCAAGCTGCTTCGGGGTTCCAAAACATGTTTTAAAAGGTTTTCAAAAACCATATCATATATTTTTAAAATATAAAGTTTAAAACATATATACAGGGTTGTTTGGAAGGCTCCTGGGTTTTCAGACTCAAAATAGCCCTTTGGGGTTGCTTTTACAAAACCAGATGGATTTGAGAAATTCGTGGGATTTCGGGGTGTTTACAAAGGTGTTGGATTTGATTCGTATGGAGACCTGCTTATGAAGGCTCGATACTTAGGGGATCGACTTTCATTGCCCCTTTGGTTTTGCAAAACCCTGAATTCGAGTTCTAAGATGATGTCTAGACTCGATGCACATGAATGATTTCAGAGTGTGATGCATGATGCTTATGCACACACTATGGGTCGGGCTTATTTCTAAAAATCCCCAATCTTTGCATATGTCAAGGATCTTGCGAATTTTAGGAAGCTCGGAGGTTTTTATTCCTCCGGCCTTGATGATTCTCGAGCTTTTCATTTTGAAAAAGCTCTAGGCGAAAGGGTGTTCAAGATCAGTTTTTTTTTTTTTTGGATTTTTTTGGTTTTTGGGAGTTATATACAATTTTCGAAAAGCATTTTTACAATTTTCGAAAATGGACTTTGTACATGGCCAAAGGCTTTAAAACAAACTTCTTTTTGGAATTTTCATTTTTCCCAATGTTTTTGAGATTTTGTTTTGGGTTTTCAATTTTTTGATTTTTGGCAAATATCTGATTTTTTTGGCTTTTTCAAAAGGAGGGATCTTCCCATGAACCTACAAAGAAAACATTCATGAATCAGACTCTAATCAATAGGTCTAAGACATGGGTTTTTGGTTTTAGAGGTTCTACAGGGCACGCTTGACCCATATGGTCTTAGGTGGCGGCTTTGGGGGTACGGGTAGGCTGTAGCCCAGTCCATACTTTTGTCGATTGGCCTGAGGTAGGACAGGTTCGAGCTTACCTTGGTTTTGGGTTCCCAAGCCTTGGTAGGGTTTATATCCCATATTTAGAATCATGTTCCAAGACTTCTTGTTTTTTGAAAAGTTTTTGTATAAATCATGGCCTTGGAACATGGAATCGTCCATGTCGGGGATATATACACTTTTGGATGTTGGGAGTTTGGATTCTGGGGTGATGGAAGACTTAGGCTTCCATGCAACCCTGGTTTGGGAGGTTTGTTTCTCAAAGTAAACCGTGCTTGGTCCTTTGAGAAGTTTTGGATATTTTAGGGTGTTTTTGTCTTCAAGGGAAACCGTGCTTGGTCCCTCGATAGACTTTGGATATTTTGGGGTGGTGGAAGACTTGTGCTTCCATACAACCCCGAATTGGGAGATTTTGTCCTCAAGGAAAGCCATGCTTGGTTCCTTGAGGAACTTTGGATATTGCAGGGTGATGGAAGACTTGAGCTTCCATACAACCTGTTTTTGGGAGAATTTTTCTTTGAGGGTGTAAACACCCCGAAATCCCACGAACTTCTCAAACAAACCGTGTTTTGTAAAAGCAGCCCCAAAGAGCCATTTTGAGTCTGGAAACCCAAGAGCCTTCTAGGCAACCCTGTACATATGTTTTGAACTTTACATATTTCAAAAATGTATAATATGGCTTTAAAAACATTTTAAAACACATTTTTGAAACCCCGAAGTAGCCTGGCCTAATCCAGACAGGACCAGAAAAGCTAAGGAGAGCCCGGAACTGGAGCACAAGTCGAGCCCGGCACAGCAACTCTCATATTGAATCCACCCCCAGGATCTCGAACGTCCAAGACCCTGTTATCATCAAAACATTATTTGAAGTCATCCCCAGAAGGCGAAAAGAGAGGCAGACGATCATGTTGGCGAAGACCCAACGCAGACGGAGTATTGATGCTGTCAGACCCCGCACAAACCGTTCGTTTCGAACACAGCCTGAAGGAGTCAGAATTCAGTTTGGATTGGATCTGGACCATATATATCTAGATCCAAATCCAAACCCATGTATGGACTTAGATTTGGATTTGGATTCAAAAATCCAATCCAATATCCATATCCATGGCCCACATTACCTTCTCATAAATGGAGGTGGGGACCACTTGAATTTCACATGGGATTATGGGCATGAGAGAGAGTGGGGGAGGATAAGATTAAAGTGTGTGTTGTAATTAAACTTGACTTGTGTGTCAAGTTTGGGGTTAATCATGTGGGTTAGCCTAATTAAAGTGGTTTTAAGCTTGTAATTAGCCAAAACCTAACCTAGGGCTGCACCAACATGATGTGATTAAGGTCTATGTGTGACCCCTTGATCGCGAATAGTACTATGGTTGTATAACCAGGGCCCCTACGTGGGAACCACCCTGGCAACTCTATATAAAAACCCTCCTTGAGGGAAGATGCCCCTAACATACCAGTGTAGCGTGCTGGGGCCGCGCACTCCTTTCTACTATCAATAAAGCTATTGCCAGTTGGCTTTGCATTGAACGTGCCTTTATTGCCTTTGCTCTCAAATGTTTGCCGTGTTGCGTGGTGTGAGTTAAACGGATGCTAAGCCTCATTCTAGACACTTAGCATCCGAGGGAGGGGCCCAACTCACATTCTCTATCGGAGGCCGCTTGAACTGCTAATTCCGCTGCACTTGTGAAATTCGCTAAGGCTTATCCGGCTCGAGGGCCGGGTGCCGGTCACGTTGTGAGGCCCGTCGGCTCTTTCAACGGTCAGGGCATGACAAATTTGGTATCAGAGCATGTTTGGTCGCGTTGGATGTTTATCGGCTGAAGAACTCATGGGGAAGCATGGTTGCTCACGGACCCGCATGGTGGAACAATGAGAGGGTCAAGGTTGCCATCGCTTGCGCGCTAGCCGAAGGGAACACTACGGTTGAGGAAGGCCGGAAGCCCAAGGCACGCGGAGCGACCCTTGATTAGGCTATCGGTAGTGGGGACGCATTACCCCCTATCGAGAGGATAGTATCCGGAAGCCTAGTGCTACTCCAAGATCGAGACTCGAACATTGACAACTTTGTTTGCTCATCGAGGTGGCACTACGGCCATAGAGATTAGAAAGGAGAATTGGAGGATCAACACACGAGGTGTTGTCCCTCTAGGTTACCCCCAGGATGGTGGCTGCGCCTGAGCAAGCAGGTCGGTTATTTGGGTGGACACGTTCGTGCGAAGGGGGTGCACTGAACCCCACCAACCCTGTGCATTGTCACCAAGTGTAAGTCGTGATGAGTAGCGCATTGATGAGGATGTGCGGTTGCACCACAGCGCCAAGGTTGGCCTGGTGGCCCATGTCGCTCATGCGAAATGTAGCGCAGAACGGTGAAATGTGTCAGGACCCTTGTGCTAGTCGCCACATCGGGACTATGCACCTTATGCAGGCATAGAGGAGCTTTCCAAGGGATACGCACGCCATCACAGTACGAGAGCCACAAAGGTAGAGACAGTTAGCGCACGGGCATTGGAGTTTACTTCCTCAAAGACAGGTGAGGAGCGCTCGGACCATAGTCGAGTCCTAGTACCCTCGGGAGGCAAGGTGCCATCGGGCGGATTCCAAGCGTGACCAAAGGCGTGATTTAGCAGCGCGATCACGGAGGCGTTCGGTAGCACGTAAGCCGCAGGAGTCGCAGTGGCCAACGTTGTCCCAGCGTGAAATGGTAGCGTCTCACGGGTTGGAAGGATGTTGCATACCCAGGGAGTGGGGTACCGACAACGTGGAAGGAGGCCGCCTTCTGTGAGGCGAAGCAATACTTCATATGTTGTGCCAAGTTCTTGGACGATGCCACACGATGCAAGGTTGTGCGGGTGATCGGTCCTAGTGGTTGCTTTGGGTGATGATGAGTGCCGTAGTTTGAAGCACCAACGCAAGTGCTAGGTAGATGGATGCCACTCCTTGATCACATCAGACCTCAAGTGTGTCATCCAACCTTCTGGCCAACTCAGGTGCTTCGTGAGAGTTCATTGCCCCAGATCCTTCAAACTTCCAACGGACTACATCCATGCTGGAGGATGATGAAGGAAGCCGTTGTAGAGTGCGGACCAAGTGGAGACGGGGATGAGCTGATGCTGATTCGGTCCCAGGTGGGGACGAAGAGGTGGACGTTGCCGAGGACGACAACGATTTTGGGTGGGGGAGAATGTGACCCCTTGACCGCGAATAGTACTATGGTTGTATAACCAGGGCCCTACGTGGGAACCACCTTGGCAACTCTATATAAAAACCCTCCTTGAGGGAAGACGCCCCTAACATACCAGTGTAGCGCGCCGGGGCCGCGCACTCCTTTCTACTATCAATAAAGCTATTGCCAGTTGGCTTTGCATTGAACTTGCCTTTATTGCCTTTGCTCTCAAACGTTTGCCGTATTGCGTGGTGTGAGTTAAACGGATGCTAAGCCTCATTCCAAACACTTAGCATCCGAGGGAGGGGCACAGCTCACATTCCCTATCAGAGGCCGCCTGAACTACTAATTCCGCTGCACTTGTGAAATCCGTTAAGGCTTATCTGGCTCGAGGGTCGAGTGTCGGTCACGTTGCGAGGCCCGTCGGCTCTTCCGATGGTCAGGGCGTGACATATGGGTCATGCAAAGGGAACTCCTTAATCCAATCCTAACAAAAAACACCTAATCCTAACCTTTTACCCTAATCCTGTCCTAATCCTAGCCTAATCACCTAACCTACTTGTAGACGCGCGAAAATCCCCGCCTCTTCGCCTCTTTCGTGGCTTGGAGTGGATCTTTATCGTGCGTCTAAGGCCTATGTATACAAATAGGGCGTGCCAGCTAGCTTACTTAAGCTAGCGAAGATATATTAACACTGACTTCTAAACGTGGCGACTGTGAGCAAGTGAGCTCTTGTCGTCGCAGACCTTCTTGCACCGATGCGCAAGGGTCAGTCTGTACGCTTTTGCAAAAAATCGATTTTTGGGGAGAAAGTCTACGAAACGGTTCGAGGTGTCTATTTCGGGACTTTAAGATGCGATTGCATTTTTTAGATCACGTGGATTTGCACGTGCCTAAGTCTTTTCTTTTATCCCTTTTTGGGTCGCCTAGTTTGTGTGTTATGAACACTCCACTACATGGGCGAATTCGAGCGGGGGTTGCTTCGATGCAATATGCGTCCTACCTCGTGGTATGGCGTAGATGCAATGCAAACTCACGCTACTCCAAAGGGAAAACCCGAAATGTAAAGACAATACTGAAGGGAAATAACAGAAGGGAAATAACCGAAGGGAAATAACCGAAGGGAAATAACCGAAGGGAAATACGTATATATCTTATGTATATGAGCCCTTACTCGGGTCTTGCAAATAAGAGCGAAGGCTCAATGTGGGTGCGTGCTTGAATTGAAAGACTTACACACACGACATGAAATTAAACCCAAATATAAATTGCAGTATGGCCTTGACTAAGGTCTTGGGAGTAAGAGCGAAGGCTCAATGTGTGTGAAAGTGCTTGAATTGAAAGACTTACTCACACGACAAGAAATGAAACCCAAATAGTATAGGTCGGCCCTTACTTGGGTCTTTCAAATAAGAGCGAAAGCTCAATGTGTGTGAGAGTGTTTAAATTGAAAGACTTACTCACACGACATGAAATGAAACCCAAATAGTATAGGTCGGCCCTTACTTGGGTCTTTCAAATAAGAGCGAAAGCTCAATGTGTGTGAGAGTGTTTAAATTGAAAGACTTACTCACACGACATGAAATGAAACCCAAATAGTATAGGTCGGCCCTTACTTGGGTCTTTCAAATAAGAGCGAAAGCTCAATGTGTGTGAGAGTGTTTAAATTGAAAGACTTACTCACACGACATGAAATGAAACCCAAATAGTATAGGTCGGCCCTTACTTGGGTCTTTCAAATAAGAGCGAAAGCTCAATGTGTGTGAGAGTGTTGGAATTGAAAGACAACGCACCCAACTTAAACAAAACCCTTCGGAAATGAAATATATACGTACACTTATATATATTAGGGGCTGATTAGGCCCGTGTGTGTTCAAAATTGTGCACGACTAAGAGGGTGCACGTGTGTGGTTGTGCCAAGCCACGTTATTACAAGCGGGGGGAGACTATGCTCCGTTATTACAACCCCGTATCAAATTGAATTTCAAGCAAGTGTATGATTAAAGACCGAGTTTAGACACTTACGAGTAGCTGGTCCGTAGAGGTCTTGCTTGAGCGTAGGCTTGGCCTTGGGCTGCAAGTGGGAGCTCCGCGAAGGTAGGTGGTCAAGGGTGCTGGCCGGCTGCAAGTGGGGCGCGGGATAGACGCCTCGAAGGGGGCCGGTGGCAAGTAGGCGGCGCCTCCAAGTAGGGAGTTTAGAGTGGCTGAATAAGTGGGTCTTAGGGTCACTAGGGAAGTTAGGTACTTAGGGAAACTGGACCTAAAAGGTGAGCTAGTGGGAAGGCCAACTAGGACACCTAGGGGGGGGGTTGGCCGAATGGGAGATGGTGGCTAAGTAGTGGCCAGCCACTTGGGTTATCCTAGGTTCGGCTAGGCTTAGGTGGTGGCGGCAAAGGGGCTGAGCTGAAGGGAAGATGGGTGGCTAAGAGTGGAGAGGTGGTAGAGAGTGGCTTTGAGGGAGTTAGGGGGACTTACCGAATGGGGAGGAGTGGCGGATGGAGTGGGAGAGTGGCGGGCAGGTGGCTATCGGCTGGTGGAGTTGGGGGAAGATGGTGGCGTCCGGCTGGGGGCAGTGGTGGTGGACGGAAGAGGGAAGGTGGCGGAGCAGGTGGCGGCTGGTGGAGGAGCTGGAGCTGCTGGGGAGTGGTCACGGCTGGATGAGAAATGGGAGAAGGAGAGGACCCGGCTGGATGGAAGGGGTGGTTCCCACTTAGAAAACCCGCCCACAATGAGGGGGGTTTAAATAGGGGATGGGTAGGTCGGTTAGGGCTGGGTTGTGGGTAGTGGTTAGGTGGTTTAGGTAGGGTAGTATGTAGATAAGGTGGGCTGGATGGGGTTGGGCCAGATATTTTAAAACTAGGTGTTTTGATAAATCGTGGGCTAAGGGTGGTTTAGGGGTTTAGGGCTAGGTTAGGTGGTTGGGTTTTAGGGTGAGGTTTAGTGAGCTAGGTTAGGTGATTAGGCTAGGTTTAGGCTAGGATTAGGGAAACTAATCTAGGTTTAGGGAAGGATTAGGGGAGTGGGTTAGGTGATTAGGTTGGGATTAGGCCGGGATTAGGGAAGTGGGTTAGGTGATTAGGTTCAGATTAGGGGTGGATTAGGGGTTTAGGCTAGGTTTAGGCATTTTGGGTTAGGTTTAGGTGAAGGAGCTCCCTTAGCATGGCCCATAGACCTTGATCACCCCATGTTGGTGCAGCCCTAGGTTAGGTTTTAGCTAATTACAAGCTTAAACCCACTCAATTAGGCTAACCCACATGATTAACCCAAACTTGACACACAAGTCAAGCTTAATACAACACTCTTTGATATTTTTCACCCCCACTCTCTCTCATGCCCAATATCCCACGTGAATTTCAAGTGGGCCTGTAGACACCGAAAATTTTCACTTGCGGGTTCTTAGGCCTGAAGTGAACCTTTTCGCAATCTACTTCGCTTTATGGGCGTGCCAGCTAGTTTACTTTAACTAGCAAAGTATGTTTTGAAAACAATCTGACTTTTGAAAGGCGATTGTAGGCAAGCGGGATTTTTACGTCGCAGACCTTCTTGCACCGATGCGCAAGGGTCAGTCTGTACGCTTAGAGACTTCGTTTTGAAACAAGTTTAACTCAAAATATATTTTGAATGAAGAAGTGTTTTAAAACCTTTTGAAAACCATGCATTTGGGCGATTTTGACTTTGTAAGGGTTGGACGACCCTAAGTCTTGCACGATTTGATTCGGGTTTGTACGATTCTCAGATTTTAGATCACGTGGATTTGCACGTGCCTAAGTCTTTCTTTTTATCCCTTTATGGGCCACCTAGGTGTGTGTTATGAACACTCCACTACATGGGGCGAATTTGAGCGGGAGTACGGGGCTTGCTTCGATGCAATATGCGTCCTACCTCGTGGTATGGCGTAGATGCAATGCAAACTCACGCTACTCCAAAGGGAAAACCCGAAATTAAAAGACAATGCCGAAGGGAAATTGCCGAAGGGAAATGACTTGTAAAGTAAATAGCCGAAGGGAAATGACTTGTAAAGTAAATAGCGGAAGGGGAAATATGGCTATATCTTAAGAGCGGAAAGGCTCAATTGTGTAAGTGTGTGTCGTGTATATATTGAAAGACAACGCACACGACTTGAACCTTAAAACCCGAATCTTAAAGACGTAGCCGAAAGAAATACTTTATATAGAGTATATGTAGGGGCCCTTACTTGGGTCTTGTAAATAAGAGCGAAGGCTCAATGTGTGTGCGTGCTTGAATTGAAAGACTTACACACACGACATGAAATGAAACCCAAATATAAATTGCAGTATGCCTTGACTAAGGTCTTGGGAGTAAGAGCGAAAGCTCAATGTGTGTGAGTGTAGAATTGAAGTACTACGCACACGACATAAATGAAACCCAAATATAACTGCAATAAGGCCTTTACTAAGGTCTTGAGAGTAAGAGCGAAGGCTCAATGTGTGTGCGTGTGGAAAATGGAACGACAACACACACGACTTAATTAAAAACCCCCTTGACTTAAAATATATAAATATAACTATATATTAAGGGCTGGTTAGGCCCGTGTGTGTGCAAGAAGTGTACGACTAAGAGCGAAAAGGCTCAAGTGCGTGTGTGTGTGGGTGTGTCAAACCACGTTATTACAATCGGGGGGAGACGAAGCTCCTTTACTACAACCCCATATCAAAATTTAATAAAACACCAAATGTAAGGACTTACAACTCACCTAGCCCGCTATGTGGGGTGTGTCTAGGACGCGTACGCCTTGCGTGTGGAGCCCGGATCACATGGAAGTGGAACCGGCTAGCTTGGAGGTGTTTGAGAACCTTTGAGGACTTGGGAGAGGTGTTTGAGTAGGCTTTGTATGGGCCTGGTTTTGGATGACTCGAGTTGGGTTCTAGGGGAGCTTGGGGCAACTCGGGCTGTCTTGGTGCAGCCCGGGGTTTTACCTTGCAAGGGGGTGCCTTAGGATGACTCGAGCCAAGGTGGTTCGAGTTATGTTTTAGGAGAAACCCTAACTAGGTTAGGTTCAGTCAATCAAGGCCAAGGCAGGTCGGCCAGGGCTGAGCTAGGGCTCGGCCTGGCTGGGTGCTGGTCGAATTTTGGTCGAGGTAGGTCTAGGGTGAAGCCAGGTTAAGTCGGCCAGGTATGTTGTCTTGGGGGCAGGCTGGCTGAAGGGGAATCACGGCCAGATGTGAGTGGCCCAAGGAAACGGCCAGCCTTGTGGCAGGCCGGGGCTTTAGTGGTGTGGATGATGCACGGCCTGCACCAGCAGGCCGTGGGCTTGGGGGTGAAGGAAGGGATACGGCCTGCACTAGCAGGCCGTGGGGTTTTTAGGGAGAGGTGGCCTGCCGAGTGGCAGGCCCTGCCCTTGGTAAAGGAGGGGAAGCCCGGCATGCACTAGCAGGCCGTGGGCTTGTAGGGAGAGGGCCTGCCGAGTGGCAGGCCTTGGCTAGGCTTTGATGAGGCACGACCTGCACCAGCAGGCCGTGGGTTTACTAAAGAGAATGGCCTGCCAAGGAGCAGGCCATTAGGTGTGGTTTGGGGCGAGGGATGGTGGCGGTTTTTAGGTGGTGGTAGGTTAGTCGGGGCAGGTAAGGTGCAGGTGGAGTTGGGTCAAGGCGGGGTTTGGTTGAGGCGGTGATAGATAGGTTCAGCCAGGTTGCAGGTTGGTTGGGGAAGGGGTTTTGGGGAGTTCGGCCAGCACTTGGCTGGGCTTATTTGTGGTGGTTTAGGTTTAGTTAGGTGTAGGTGGGTTCATATGGGTTAGGTTTAGAAGGGTAGAGAGAAGGGCTAGGTTTAGTTGAGGCTTACCTTAGGTGCAGCCCACTAGGTCCAGCCACCTCCAATCGGTCCAGCCCATTTCCACGCCCGCGGTCCACCTCTTGGTGCAGCTAGGCTCGAGTTGGTGCAGCCCCCTTTGATCTAGCCTTGGCCAACATGGCTCAAGCCCACTTCACTCATGAGCCCACATGGCTAGGTTTATCACTCCCTCTCTCTCCTCCCAAGCATTTGCATGAACCCTTTACATGGACCCCCTCACCTCTATTTATAGAGATTTGAGGTGGGTCTTGGATTTGGGTTTGGGTTTGGGGTTTGGATCCATACCCAAATCCAAACACTATTTGGATCTGGATATTGGATCTCGGATATTTTGAGATCTGTATCCGATCCAAACCCAATATTTTTATGGATACGGATCTGGATATTTTGATCCAGATCTGATCCAATCCAAACACTATTTGGATCCAATCCAAATCCAAACACTATTTGGATCGACCCAAACACTATTTGGATTGGCCCAAATCCAAACACTATTCATTACATGGATTTGGATCTGGATATATATGGTCCAGATCCAAATCAAAATTTCTTCGGACAGTCCTTCTTGGCTTCTCGAGGCGAACGATCTGTGCGGGCACTGGCTTCATCAGCGCTCCGTCTGGTGCTGGGTTTTCCCCAACTTTGTCGTCCGGACTCCGTCTCGCCGTTCTGGACTCCGTTGAGCTTTTCATCAAACGGGCTCAGCCTTCTTTTGTTTTTTTTTTTATCAGGGAGTGGCTTCTGAAGCTCTGGGCTTGAATCCTCTTCGGGCCTAGGGTCTTCTTTTGCCTTCTGTACCTGTTTTCACATTTCAAAACAGGTCGTCATTTTGGCTCAAACGAGCTTTTTGGTGTTTTGAGAGTTTTTGAAAAATAGAAGATTTGGGGTGTTTACAGATGCCCCTCTTTGGCATTATCCAAATGTATTTGGATAATGCCAAAGAAGAAACACCCCGTTCTCTCAAATTTTCTCGAGAATACACCATTTATTTTGCAAAAACCCTGTTTTCTTTTTCCACAAGTGGGGATTTTCAGCAAAAGGGGGCTTTTCCTAGCTATTTCCCTATATGTATGATCATGCACGAATGACTCTTTGAATGCATGCATGAGAAAAATTTTTATTTTTTGTTTTTGAGCCCGAAGAGAGCCTTTTGAGGCTGGTTGCTCCGAGCAGGTTTTTACCCATGTCTTTTTGACATTCGTGGGTTTTTCGAAAATTTCTTTTTGAAAAGGAACTCCTTTTAACTTGTATCGAAAAGGACTTCCATTTTTCATACTTCCCTTCATTCGGGTTTCAATACCTGCTACTCAGTAGAGGTTTTTGGGTAGGAAAACTTGGAAAACATTTCAAAGTTCCATTTCCTACAAAACAGAGTCGAGTTCTCAAACAAAATGAAATCCAAATAAGCCGATTTTATTCGTACTTTAGGATTTTCGCAAATTTGAATCTTTTTCCTCGGGGATAAGCCGTAGGGATATGGGAAAGAGATACCACGGTCCCTTCTGAAGCGTCCCGTGGTTTTAGGCAAAGAATCGGAAAATCGCTCTTTGGAGCTCTGGCTTTTTGTTTCTTTTTCATAGAGGGTCTCCCTTTGGGAGTATTTTTTCATTAATCCCTCTTTTCTTTAAAGGAGAACAGCTCTTTGGAGGAGTTTTTGTATTCCCTGTTTATGAAGGGAAGACCTCTTTGGGAGGAGTGTTTTTATATCTCCTTTTTCTTTTGAACGAGAAGACCTCTTTCGGAGGAGTTTTTGTATTCCCTGTTTATGAAGGGAAGACCACTTTCGGAGGAGTTTTTGTATTCTCGATTTTTTTCTTTCTTTTGAAAATAGCCAATTTTCCTTTTCGGAGAGAAAGTAGGATGGGGGAGGGCTTATCCCTTTGGTTACTCGTTTCAAACGAGATCGTCCTATTTCTTAATAGCATCTGCTATTCGAAAATATTTTGATATTTTGAACAAGGCTTAATCTTGTAAGCCAGGGTTCTTTGAAATATAGCCAATTCATTTTTGGAAGACTCTACTTTTCGAAAAGTATAGATTCCTCCATTCGGGGTTATACAATCTACTTCGATCCTTCTTTCAAGAAGTTTCAAAGGAGTTCGATTTTTTTCAAAATCCTTTTGAAAAAGAATTCAACATAAACCCTTTTGAATATTCGGGCATTTTCGGGGTTTTGCTAATTTCTACCCACAATATCAACAAGTTTCTAACTTTTGTTGCCCTTTTGAAGACATGGGGACATTCCTACTCGAGTTTGCCATAATTTTGGGCTTTCTTCGGGGTGATATGATGCATGCTATGCACTCCATGTGATTTTAAAATGGAAATACATGTTTTTATGCAACGATGAACACATGAAATGTATCTCACAAATAATGAAGGAGATGCATTTGCTTATCCATGGAAAGTGTTTAGGGGCTGTATTTAAAAATGCCCCTAGCTTGATGGGAATTTTGCATGGCCATATGGTGAAGGGCCATGGCTTTTCAAAGGGATTTTGGATGGACAATGGTATGTTCATGTCCATGCACTTCCATGGTTTTTCTAACATGATCATGATACTTTTTGCTCAAGGATGGGAAACATAACCAGCCCTAAGTGATCGTCATGGCCATCAGGTGTTAGTTTTGACATGGTCTCCATATTTCATCGTGAGATTCATGTTCTTTATCCTAACACAATCAAGGTTTTCATATAAACCAGAAGTTGAAGAAAATCTTCCTTTTCAAAGCCATGAAAGGTTTTTGTGAAATGCTAACCTTTTTTCGAGATTCTCATTTCCTTTTAAAATTTGCCTCGAAGGTGTTGGTTTTGATTTGTATGGAGACATGCCTATGAAGGCTCGATACTTAGGGGGTCGAACTCTTATTGCCCCTTTGATTTTGCAAAACCCTGAATTCGATTTCTAGAATGATGTCTAGACTCGATGCATATGAATGATTTCAAAGTGTAATGCATGATGCTTATGCACACACTATGGGTTAACTTATTTCTAAAAATCCCCAATTTTCCATAAGTTAAGGATTTTGCGAAGTTCAGGAAGCTTGGAGGTGTTTATTCCTCCTTGCTTTGGTGATTCTCGAGCTTTTTATTTTTGAAAAAGCTCTAGGCAAAAGGGTGGATAGGACCAGCTTTTTGGATACTTGGTTTTAGGGAGTATATACATTTTTTTTTTGAAAGCATTTTTACAATTTTTCGAAAATGGGCTTTGTACATGGCCAAAGGCTTTTGAAACAAAATTTCTTTTTGGAATTTTTGTTTTTCCAAATGTTTTTGAGTTTTTGAGAGTTTTCAACTTTTTTTTTGTCTTTTTCAAAAGTAGGGATCTTCCATTGAACCTTCAAAGAAAACATTCATGCATCAGACTCTAATCAGATAGGTCTAAGACATGGGTTTCAGTTTTAGAGGTTCTACAAGGCACCCTTGACCCAGATGGTCTTAGGTGGTGGCTCTGGTGGTATGGGTGGGCTGTAGCCCAGTCCATATCGTTCCCTATTGGTTCTAGGTAGGACAGGCTCAAGCCTACCTTGGTTTCGGGTTCCCAGGCCCGCGTAGGGTTTATATCCCATATTCAGAATCATGTTCCAAGACTTTTTGTTTTTCAAAAAGTTTTGGTATAAATCATGGTCTTGGAACATGGAATCGTCCATGTTGGGGATATATACCCTTTTGGATATCGGGAGTTTGGATTCCGGGGTGATGGAAGACTTGGGCTTCCATACAAACCTGGTTTGGGAGACTTTGCCCTCAAGGAAAGCCAAGCTTGGTTCCTTGAGGAGTTTTGGACATAGCAGGGTTATGGAAAACTTATGGTTCCATACCCTATTTTGGGAAAGATTTACTTCAAGGGGAGCCATGCAAGGTCCCTTGAAGTTTTTGACTTGGTCCCTAGGTTCAACTCGTGGTGCCCCTAGGGATTGATTTTTTTGTTTCAAAGCCATAGCCTTGGCTCCAGGGCACAGGACTAGGCTCGAAGAAGTGGGTTTTTCTATGGTAGGGTTATGAGCTCCTAAGATGTCGATGCATGCATTAGGGGTCTCCAT
Organism: Brasenia schreberi; assembly: GCA_036023115.1. Taxonomy (NCBI): domain Eukaryota; kingdom Viridiplantae; phylum Streptophyta; class Magnoliopsida; order Nymphaeales; family Cabombaceae; genus Brasenia; species Brasenia schreberi. Next base: position 20,295,654 of record JAYKKT010000072.1, read on the forward strand.
GTCTACCATTTTCGAAACTTCTTTTTGTTTTTGAAATTCCTTTGAATGGTGCGCGATAGTTGGCGCACCTTGAAAATCCTCAAGTTTTGGCACAGTTTGTGGGTTTGTGTGTGCAAAGGGGTTATCCAATGCATCTGATGACCCTACATGAAGAAGAGAGTCTTGAGAAGGATGGGTTTCAGGCATACCTCTTTGTGGCTTGTCTACCTTTTCAGGGTGAGAGCAAGCCGATTTCCCGGGTAACTCTGTTTTGAGCCCCCGGGGTTTAACGAGGCGTTTCCTTCGAAACCTTCCTGTTTTTCACTCTCGTTCCTTTGTAGGGTGTGGACTTCATGTCCCACTGTATGTGTGTGCCTAGACTTAGGACTTGAAGTTTTCGAAATTCCAAAATTTTGTTTTTCAATTTTTTGGTCTTTTTCCAAATTTTCAAGATTTTTTTGGTTTTTTGAAATAGAAAAATCTTTTTTTGGTTTTTCTATGGATTTTGAAAAGCTTGAAGTTGTAGGAGTGGACGACTTATCCCTTTGCCGGGATTTGTCTCTAATCTCCAATCCTTCGTTGAGTTTGAGATCGGTTTTCAATTCACGATCCGTATGTGCCCTCGAAGAGCTGCTATGTGTTCGATGGGCTTTAAGCTCCTTGCTTAAAGCATCCATCTTTTGAAATATTTTTTCAATCTCATCGAGCTCTCTTTGGGCTTTATCTGATTTGAAAACCTCTTTTAGTTTACTCAATGAAGATTTTTGTAGCTTTCTATCCATTTTCATGCAATTTTCCTAAGTATGCACGCTTCGTGAAGAAAACACTTTTTTCCGAAAATTTGAGTATAACTCGTTTGTTTGAAGTCTGCTTAAGTCCCGGGTCCCACCGGGCGTGCCAAATTTTGTAGACACCGAAAATTTTCACTTGCGGGTTCTTAGGCCTGAAGTGAACCTTTTCGCAATCTACTTCGCTTTATGGGCGTGCCAGCTAGTTTACTTTAACTAGCAAAGTATGTTTTGAAAACAATCTGACTTTTGAAAGGCGATTGTAGGCAAGCGGGATTTTTACGTCGCAGACCTTCTTGCACCGATGCGCAAGGGTCAGTCTGTACGCTTAGAGACTTCGTTTTGAAACAAGTTTAACTCAAAATATATTTTGAATGAAGAAGTGTTTTAAAACCTTTTGAAAACCATGCATTTGGGCGATTTTGACTTTGTAAGGGTTGGACGACCCTAAGTCTTGCACGATTTGATTCGGGTTTGTACGATTCTCAGATTTTAGATCACGTGGATTTGCACGTGCCTAAGTCTTTCTTTTTATCCCTTTATGGGCCACCTAGGTGTGTGTTATGAACACTCCACTACATGGGGCGAATTTGAGCGGGAGTACGGGGCTTGCTTCGATGCAATATGCGTCCTACCTCGTGGTATGGCGTAGATGCAATGCAAACTCACGCTACTCCAAAGGGAAAACCCGAAATTAAAAGACAATGCCGAAGGGAAATTTCCGAAGGGAAATGACTTGTAAAGTAAATAGCCGAAGGGAAATGACTTGTAAAGTAAATAGCGGAAGGGGAAATATGGCTATATCTTAAGAGCGGAAAGGCTCAATTGTGTAAGTGTGTGTCGTGTATATATTGAAAGACAACGCACACGACTTGAACCTTAAAACCCGAATCTTAAAGACGTAGCCGAAAGAAATACTTTATATAGAGTATATGTAGGGGCCCTTACTTGGGTCTTGTAAATAAGAGCGAAGGCTCAATGTGTGTGCGTGCTTGAATTGAAAGACTTACACACACGACATGAAATGAAACCCAAATATAAATTGCAGTATGCCTTGACTAAGGTCTTGGGAGTAAGAGCGAAAGCTCAATGTGTGTGAGTGTAGAATTGAAGTACTACGCACACGACATAAATGAAACCCAAATATAACTGCAATAAGGCCTTTACTAAGGTCTTGGGAGTAAGAGCGAAGGCTCAATGTGTGTGCGTGTGGAAAATGTAACGACAACACACACGACTTAATTAAAAACCCCCTTGACTTAAAATATATAAATATAACTATATATTAAGGGCTGGTTAGGCCCGTGTGTGTGCAAGAAGTGTACGACTAAGAGCGAAATGGCTCAAGTGCGTGTGTGTGTGGGTGTGTCAAACCACGTTATTACAATCGGGGGGAGACGAAGCTCCTTTACTACAACCCCGTATCAAAATTTAATAAAACACCAAATGTAAGGACTTACAACTCACCTAGCCCGCTATGTGGGGTGTGTCTAGGACGCGTACGCCTTGCGTGTGGAGCCCGGATCACATGGAAGTGGAACCGGCTAGCTTGGAGGTGTTTGAGAACCTTTGAGGACTTGGGAGAGGTGTTTGAGTAGGCTTTGTATGGGCCTGGTTTTGGATGACTCGAGTTGGGTTCTAGGGGAGCTTGGGGCAACTCGGGCTGTCTTGGTGCAGCCCGGGGTTTTACCTTGCAAGGGGGTGCCTTAGGATGACTCGAGCCAAGGTGGTTCGAGTTATGTTTTAGGAGAAACCCTAACTAGGTTAGGTTCAGTCAATCAAGGCCAAGGCAGGTCGGCCAGGGCTGAGCTAGGGCTCGGCCTGGCTGGGTGCTGGTCGAATTTTGGTCGAGGTAGGTCTAGGGTGAAGCCAGGTTAAGTCGGCCAGGTATGTTGTCTTGGGGGCAGGCTGGCTGAAGGGGAATCACGGCCAGATGTGAGTGGCCCAAGGAAACGGCCAGCCTTGTGGCAGGCCGGGGCTTTAGTGGTGTGGATGATGCACGGCCTGCACCAGCAGGCCGTGGGCTTGGGGGTGAAGGAAGGGATACGGCCTGCACTAGCAGGCCGTGGGGTTTTTAGGGAGAGGTGGCCTGCCGAGTGGCAGGCCCTGCCCTTGGTAAAGGAGGGGAAGCCCGGCCTGCACTAGCAGGCCGTGGGCTTGTAGGGAGAGGGCCTGCCGAGTGGCAGGCCTTGGCTAGGCTTTGATGAGGCACGGCCTGCACCAGCAGGCCGTGGGTTACTAAAGAGAATGGCCTGCCAAGGAGCAGGCCATTAGGTGTGGTTTGGGGCGAGGGATGGTGGCGGTTTTTAGGTGGTGGTAGGTTAGTCGGGGCAGGTAAGGTGCAGGTGGAGTTGGGTCAAGGCGGGGTTTGGTTGAGGCGGTGATAGATAGGTTCAGCCAGGTTGCAGGTTGGTTGGGGAAGGGGTTTTGGGGAGTTCGGCCAGCACTTGGCTGGGCTTATTTGTGGTGGTTTAGGTTTAGTTAGGTGTAGGTGGGTTCATATGGGTTAGGTTTAGAAGGGTAGAGAGAAGGGCTAGGTTTAGTTGAGGCGGTTGGGGTTAGGTTAGGTCTAGTTAGGGTTCAGTTAGGGTTAGGTTGGTTCAGTTAGGGTTAGGTTCAGTTAGGGTTAGGTAGGTTCGAACCTAGGCTAGGTTGGGGTTAGGTTTACCTCTTGGAGCCGGTCCTTCTTGGCTTGAGCCCACGTCTCCACGGTTGCAGCCACTTGGTCCAGCCCACCTTGGTTGCAGCCCCTTGGTCTAGACCCACTTAGCCCACATGGCTTGAACCCACCTCACCCAATGAGCCCACATGGCTAGGTCTATCACTCCCTCTCTCTCCTCCCAAATATTTGCATGAACCCTTTACATGGACCCCCTCACCTCTATTTATAGAGATTTGAGGTGGGTCTTGGATTTGGGTTTGGGTTTGGGGTTTGGATCCATACCCAAATCCAAACACTATTTGGATCTGGATATTGGATCTCAGATATTTTGAGATCTGTATCCGATCCAAACCCAATATTTTTATGGATACGGATATGGATATTTTGATCCAGATCTGATCCAATCCAAACACTATTTGGATCCAATCCAAATCCAAACACTATTTGGATCGACCCAAACACTATTTGGATTGGCCCAAATCCAAACACTATTCATTACATGGATTTGGATCTGGATATATATGGTCCAGATCCAAATCAAAATTTCTTCGGACAGTCCTTCTTGGCTTCTCGAGGCGAACGATCTGTGCGGGCACTGGCTTCATCAGCGCTCCGTCTGGTGCTGGGTTTTCCCCAACTTTGTCGTCCGGACTCCGTCTCGCCGTTCTGGACTCCGTTGAGCTTTTCATCAAACGGGCTCAGCCTTCTTTTGTTTTTTTTTTATCAGGGAGTGGCTTCTGAAGCTCTGGGCTTGAATCCTCTTCGGGCCTAGGGTCTTCTTTTGCCTTCTGTACCTGTTTTCACATTTCAAAACAGGTCGTCGTTTTGGCTCAAACGAGCTTTTTGGTGTTTTGAGAGTTTTTGAAAAATAGAAGATTTGGGGTGTTTACAGGGCCCCACCTCCCTTTATGAGAAGGTGATGTGGGCCATGGATATGGATATTGGATTGGATCTCTGGATCCAAATCCAAATCCAAGTCCACATATGGGTTTGGATTGGAATCTGGATATATATGGTCCAGATCCAATCCAAACTGAACTCTGACTCCTTCGAGCTGGGTTCGAAACGGACGATTCGTGCGGGGCCTGACAGCATCAGTACTCCGTCTGCGTTGGGTCTTCGCCAACATGGTCGTTCGCCTCCGTTTCTGCCTTCCGGAGATGACTTCAAATGATATTTTGGTAAGAACAGGGTCTTGGACGTTCGAGATCCTGGGATGTGAATCAGATACAAGAGTTGCTGTGCCGGGCTTGACAGGTGCTCCGGTTCCGGGCTCTTCTTGGCTCTCCTGGTCCTGTCTTGATCGGGCCAAGCCACTTTGGGGTTTCAAAACATGTTTTAAAAGGGTTTTCAAAAGCTATATCATATGTTTCTGAAAGATAAAGTTTAAAACATATATACAGGGTTGTTTGGAAGGCTCCTGGGTTTCCAAACTCAAAATGGCCCTTTGGGGTTGCTTGTATAAAACCAGATGGATTTTGAGAAATTCGTGGGATTTCGGGGTGTTTACAGATGCCCCTCTTTGGCCTTGTCCAAATAGATTTGGATAAGGGCAAAGATGACAAACACCCCTTTTAATGTCTCCCTAGATCTAGCCACGAAGAATATGGGATCGTCCCATTTTAGCAAAATCTCAATTTTACAAACTCTGGTAGGAGGAGATATCACGCCAAAGGGTTCACTTATGGAATCAGGTCCTAAATGGGATCATGTTTATGCAAGTACCACGCGTGGAATGCAGATGACATGGGTGTGGTGCCAAGAGTGGCGACCTCCCAGAGACCAGGTGTGGTCGAACTCTAGAGACTTACAAGGCCTACTGCTCCAAGTGAGCAAAAACCCTATGTTGTTCGATGTTCGGTTTTTAAAACTTATTTACAAAAGCTATTTACAAAAGGGACAACTGTCTTGAGTCTCGATCCTAAGGATCTCGAGCTCTTCGTGCTTGCCCTTGTTTGAGTCTTAACACTCGCTTATCTAGCGGAGGTTTTATAAGAAAACAAGCTTCATTTCAAATCCCTACGCCTTACTCGAAACGTCGAATTCTCAAACAAGATGAAATTCAAGTAAGTAAATCCTATTTTTACTTTAGGATTCCTCGAAATGAACCATGCTTTAGCTTGGGATAAGCCAGGGATGGGAAAGAGATACCACGGTCCCTTCTGAAGCGTCCCGTGGTTTAAGGCATAGAAGGCGGAAAACTGCTCTTTTTGAGCTTTTTGGCCTCTTTTTCCTTTTTCATAGAGGGTCTCCCTTTGGGAGTATTTTTTCTTTAATCCCTCTTTTTCATAAGAGAATCGATTTTTCTTTTTCAAGTCTGGTTTCTTTCTTTTAGAAAGAGACTTTAAATGGGAAATTCCTTTTTGATTTGGGCCTTTGTTTCCCTTTTGGAAGGAGAAGAGAAGAGGGGAGGACTTATCCCAAGCTTACACTCGATCCATTCCAGATCAGCCTATTTAGAAATAGCACGTACTACTTGCAAGTATCTTGCTATGTTGAACTAGGCCTTTCTTTGTAAGAAGAAGGATTTTGAAATGCAACCACGATTTTGAAAAACTCCACTATTTCACAAGTGCGAATTCTCTTACTTAGGGTCACACAAGTTGCTTTTGCACCTTATTCACACGTCTCAGGGCAGCTATCCTTATCAAATTTTCGAAAACTGGAATTTAATCCAGATCCTACACATGATACTTCTTTAAGTATTGAATATTGATAGGATCTGCTAAATTCCTACCTTCTACATCGATCAACCAATACGAATTGTTTGTAGTGGTTGCTCGTACAACATAGGGTCCATCCCAGTTGGGGTGCCACTTGCCTAGGGGGTGTGGGCCACGATGGTGGATGGTTTTCAAGACCAGATCTCCCACTTCAAAGTGGCGAGGTCTCATGTGTTTGCTATAATGTCGGGCTATCCTTTGCCGGTATGCACGAGCATGATCCATGGCAAGGAGTCGCCTCTCATCTAGCAAATCTAGCTCGGCCATCCTAGCATGCTGAAGCGTCTCTAGGGGGAGGTCGAGTGCAATGGATGTATGGAATGAATGCAGTTGGGTATGAATGGGAAGAATGGCGTTTGTGCCATAGACCAATTCGAATGGCGTGGCATTCGTGGGAGTCCGGATGGAAGTCCTATAAGCCCATAAGGCTTCATCCAGCTTCTCATGCCATCTCCTACCCTTCTCTAAGGTTTTCTCAATGATACCAATGAGAGTCTTGTTTGTGGCTTCGGCTTGGTCGTTGCCTTGAGGGTAGTAGGGCGAGGAGAAGTGGTGAGTTATGCCATACGTGTTGCACAACTTAACCATCCGCTCGTTCTTGAATGGGGTACCATTATCAGACACAAGGTCTCGTGGAACCCCAAATCGAGCCAAGATATTCCTCCGGATGAAAGCCACCACATGTTGCCCCATTACATTCGTTAGGGAAATGGCTTCCACCCACTTGGAGAAATACTCCGTGGCTGCTAAAATAAAACGATGCCCATTCGAGGCCTTTGGAAATATGGGGCCTACAATGTCAAACGCCCACATGGTAAATGGCCAGGGGCTGACCACGGAATGCAATGCAGATGAAGGGATATGAATGGCGTGCCCATGCACTTGACATGGATGACACTTCCTAACATGATCGTGACAATCCCTTTTCAGGGTGGACCAAAAATAACCCCCTCTAAGTATTTTCATCGCCATCATGTTGGCATTAACATGACCTCCACATTCTCCGTTGTGGAACTCGTGCATCACTATCCTAGCCTCCTCTAGGTCGATACACCTAAGCAGAATGCCGGTAAAACTCTTTTTGTATAAGACCCCACCCAGAATGGTGTATCGGGTCGAAATCTTACGAATGAATGCCTTATCTTTGGATGTGGCATCCTCGGTGAATCCCCCATTTTCTAAAAATTGTTTTATGTCATAGAACCAGGGTTTTTCAATAGACTCTGGATTGTTTTGGCAAATATCCAAGTCGTGTGTGGATGGATGGGGCGCATGCCATATTTCCAAAGATCTGGTCCCTGAAACGGGATCGACCTTCAGGGCTGAACCCAAAGAGGAGAGGGCATCGGCGATGCCATTGTCCTCTCTTCCTACGTGTGTGAGCTTACACGACTGGAAGGATTGGACCAATCGAGTGGCCAACTCGTGATATGGAAGTAGTTTCTCATTACGTACTTGCCAAATTTTTAAAACCTGGTTTATGACAAGGAGCGAATCTCCAAAGACCTCGATGCATGATGCCCCTAGAGTTTTCGAAATCCTTAAGCCTTGTATGAGTGCTTCATACTCAGCTACGTTGTTGGAACATTCGAAATCTAAGCGGACTGCTATGGGAATCTCGCCCTTTCAGGGGAGATTAGGATGATCCCGGCACCAGCCCCTCGTTGGTTTCGTGCCCCGTCGAAGTGCATCTTCCACACTTGGTTTTCGAAAGAATTTGCCAAAATGTGGTTTTGAAAATGGTTTTGCAATATGCCTTCATCAGGCATTTCGACAAGAGTGGGATATGCGTCCTCCAAGGGGAAGTCAGCCACGTAATCTGCTAGGGCTTGCCCCTTAACGGAGATCTGGTGATGGTATTTCAGATCATACTCCATTAGAAGGAGTTGCCATTTGCCCAATCTACCCGTGAGAATGGGTTTTTCGAACAAGTGCTTGATTGGATCAAGCTTGGACACTATCCAGATCTCATGATCTAGGAAGTAGTGTCTGAATTTCTGGCAGGCCCAGACTAGGGCCAAGCACGTCTTCTCCATGGCTTGATAATTTCGTTCATAAGCCAAGAGAGTTTTCGAAATATAGTAGATGGCATACTCCTTATGGGTGTCATCCTCGTATTGAGCCAACAGGGCTCCTAAAGCGTTTACATGCACGGAGATGTATAATAAAAGCGGTTTCCCTTGCTTTGGAGGATTCAAAACGGGGGGATTAACCAAGTATGCCTTTAGTCTCTCGAAGGACTTTTGGCATTCGTCATCCCATAAGAATTTCGTACCCTTCCTCAACAGTTTGTTGAAGGGTTCGCATCTAGTTGCCAGATTCGATATGAATCGGCGCACAGATTGTAATCGACCCTGGAGGCTACGGACTTGGGTGAGATTGGAGGGTGGAGCCATGTTTATGATGGCTCGACACTTAGAGGGGTCGACTTCTATTCCCCTTTGGCTCACCATAAAACCTAGAAGCTTTCCTGATTCTACCCCGAACACACATTTCTGAGGGTTTAGCTTTACTTTGTAAAGCCTAAGCCTTTCGAAAATTTTTTGTAAACATTCGATATGGGTGCATCGGGTTTTGGATTTTGCCAAGAGATCATCTACATACACTTCTACAAGCTCGTGAATTTGATCATGGAAGATCGTGTTCATGGCTCGTTGGTATGTTGCGCCGGCATTTTTCAAACCAAAGGGCATGACTGTATAGCAGTACGTGCCCCATGGGGTTGTGAAGGCGGTCTTACCCTGATCTCGTGGACTTAGTTTGATTTGATTATAGCCTGAATAGCCATCCATAAATGAAAACATTTCATGATTTGCAGTACTATCGACTATCAAATCTATGTTTGGTAAAGGATAATTATCCTTTGGAGTGGCTTTATTCAGGTTTCTGAAATCGATGCATATTCGAATTTTCCCATTGGTTTTTCGAACTACAACGATATTTGACAACCAATCAGAATACGCAATGGGTTTTATAAATCCGGCTTTTAGCCGATCTTCTAAACCCTCTTTGACTTGCGTGTGTACATTCGGGTGTATTTTCCTAAGCTTCTGCTTTATTGGTTTTACACCTACATCTAAGGGAAGACGATGCTCGACTATGCTGGGATCTATGCCCGGCATGTCTTCATACGTCCATGCAAACACATCTAAATAGGTTCGTAGAAATGCAATGAATGCTAACTTTTCAGTTTCATGCAAGCATGCGCCTATCTTGATGGTTTTGGGATTGGAATCATCCCCTAGGTTCACCTCTACGAAATCTCCTCCTACTGATTGGGAAGGTCTTTCAAAATCGAGAATTCTATGAAATTCTGGGAGCTCAGAAGTGGGATCTTCCTCAAGGGGATCCACTTCTGGGCTTTGATCATTCTCGTGGGCTTTAGACCCGAGGGAACTTGATGCGTGGTTTTCAAAATAACCTGGTTTTGTACTTGGATTTTCAAGTGATTTCGAAATTTTTGGTCTGGCTAGGCAGACAACGTTTCTTTCTGTAGACACCGAAAATTTTCACTTGCGGGTTCTTAGGCCTGAAGTGAACCTTTTCGCAATCTACTTCGCTTTATGGGCGTGCCAGCTAGTTTACTTTAACTAGCAAAGTATGTTTTGAAAACAATCTGACTTTTGAAAGGCGATTGTAGGCAAGCGGGATTTTTACGTCGCAGACCTTCTTGCACCGATGCGCAAGGGTCAGTCTGTATGCTTAGAGACTTCGTTTTGAAACAAGTTTAACTCAAAATATATTTTGAATGAAGAAGTGTTTTAAAACCTTTTGAAAACCATGCATTTGGGCGATTTTGACTTTGTAAGGGTTGGACGACCCTAAGTCTTGCACGATTTGATTCGGGTTTGTACGATTCTCAGATTTTAGATCACGTGGATTTGCACGTGCCTAAGTCTTTCTTTTTATCCCTTTATGGGCCACCTGGGTGTGTGTTATGAACACTCCACTACATGGGGTGAATTTGAGCGGGAGTACGGGGCTTGCTTCGATGCAATATGCGTCCTACCTCGTGGTATGGCGTAGATGCAATGCAAACTCACGCTACTCCAAAGGGAAAACCCGAATTTAAAAGACAATGCCGAAGGGAAATTGCCGAAGGGAAATAACCGAAGGGAAATGACTTGTAAAGTAAATAGCTGAAGGGAAATGACTTGTAAAGTAAATAGCGAAAGGGGAAATATGGCTATATCTTAAGAGCGGAAAGGCTCAATTGTGTAAGTGTGTGTCGTGTATATATTGAAAGACAACGCACACGACTTGAACCTTAAAACCCGAATCTTAAAGACGTAGCCGAAAGAAATACTTTATATAGAGTATATGTAGGGGCCCTTACTTGGGTCTTGTAAATAAGAGCGAAGGCTCAATGTGTGTGCGTGCTTGAATTGAAAGACTTACACACACGACATGAAATGAAACCCAAATATAAATTGCAGTATGCCTTGACTAAGGTCTTGGGAGTAAGAGCGAAAGCTCAATGTGTGTGAGTGTAGAATTGAAGTACTACGCACACGACATAAATGAAACCCAAATATAACTGCAATAAGGCCTTTACTAAGGTCTTGGGAGTAAGAGCGAAGGCTCAATGTGTGTGCGTGTGGAAAATGGAACGACAACACACACGACTTAATTAAAAACCCCCTTGACTTAAAATATATAAATATAACTATATATTAAGGGCTGGTTAGGCCCGTGTGTGTGCAAAAAGTGTACGACTAAGAGCGGAAAGGCTCAAGTGCGCGTGTGTGTGGGTGTGTCAAACCACGTTATTACAATCGGGGGGAGACGAAGCTCCTTTACTACAACCCCGTATCAAAATTTAATTGAATATAAAGCAAGTTAATGTAATAGACCAAGTTTAGACACTTACAAATAGCTGGTCCATGTTCAACTTGCTTGCACGTGGGCTCACGGTTCACCTTGGGCAGCCAAGAGGGGGTTATCCTAGGGAGCTTTGAGGGAGGTTCTGTGGGGCACGGTTAGGGTCTTAGGGGAACTAAGGTTCGGCTAAGACGGGGGCTGTGTAGGGTCTGTCCTAGGGTCTGTCCTAGGGTACAGGTCACGGCCAGGGTGCAGGTTAGGTTAGCAGGAGGGTGGTCAAGTCGGCAGGAAGGTGGACAGGGCGGCAGGGAGGCAGTCGGGTCGGCAGGGAGGCGTCTGGCGCAGCAGACGGGCGCCTGACGCGGCTGTAGTCGCGCGGGGCGCGCTGTGGCGCAGGACGCGCTGCAGCGCGGGGCGTACAGGCAGGCGAGGGGGCGCGCGGCAGGCAGCAGGGAGCGCTGTGGCGCGTGGCGCGGCAGGCAACAAGGGCGCGCGGCAGCAGAAGGTGCGCGCGGCAGGCGCTGTTTACTCACGGCCGGCCGGGGTGAAGTTGTTGGGGTTTGTTAGGGATGGTTTGAGGCGGTTGGGGTTAGGTTAGGTCTAGTTAGGGTTCAGTTAGGGTTAGGTTGGTTCAGTTAGGGTTAGGTTCAGTTAGGGTTAGGTAGGTTCGAACCTAGGCTAGGTTGGGGTTAGGTTTACCTCTTGGAGCCGGTCCTTCTTGGCTTGAGCCCACGTCTCCACGGTTGCAGCCACTTGGTCCAGCCCACCTTGGTTGCAGCCCCTTGGTCTAGACCCACTTAGCCCACATGGCTTGAACCCACCTCACCCAATGAGCCCACATGGCTAGGTCTATCACTCCCTCTCTCTCCTCCCAAATATTTGCATGAACCCTTTACATGGACCCCCTCACCTCTATTTATAGAGATTTGAGGTGGGTCTTGGATTTGGGTTTGGGTTTGGGGTTTGGATCCATACCCAAATCCAAACACTATTTGGATCTGGATATTGGATCTCGGATATTTTAAGATCTGTATCCGATCCAAACCCAATATTTTTATGGATACGGATATGGATATTTTGATCCAGATCCGATCCAATCCAAACACTATTTGGATCCAATCCAAATCCAAACACTATTTGGATCAACCCAAACACTATTTGGATTGGCCCAAATCCAAACACTATTCATTACATGGATTTGGATCTGGATATATATGGTCCAGATCCAAATCAAAATTTCTTCGGACAGTCCTTCTTGGCTTCTCGAGGCGAACGATCTGTGCGGGCACTGGCTTCATCAGCGCTCCGTCTGGTGCTGGGTTTTCCCCAACTTTGTCGTCCGGACTCCGTCTCGCCGTTCTGGACTCCGTTGAGCTTTTCATCAAACGGGCTCAGCCTTCTTTTGTTTTTTTATCAGGGAGTGGCTTCTGAAGCTCTGGGCTTGAATCCTCTTCGGGCCTAGGGTCTTCTTTTGCCTTCTGTACCTGTTTTCACATTTCAAAACAGGTCGTCGTTTTGGCTCAAACGAGCTTTTTGGTGTTTTGAGAGTTTTTGAAATATAGAAGATTTGGGGTGTTTACAGATGCCCCTCTTTGGCATTATCCAAATGTATTTGGATAATGGCAAGAAGAAACACCCCATTTTGGTTTTTCTCTCAAATTTTCTCGAGAATACACCATTTGTTTCACAAAAACCCTGTTTTCTTTTTACACAGGTGGGGATTTTTAGCAAAAGGGGTCTTTTCCTAGCTATTTCCCTATATGTATGATCATGCACGAATGACTCTTTGAATGCATGCATGAGAAAAATTTTATTTTTTTGTTTTTGAGCCCGAAGAGAGCCTTTTGAGGCTGGTTGCTCCGAGCAGGTTTTTACCCATGTCTTTTTGACATTCGTGGGTTTTTCGAAAGTTTCTTTTTGAAAAGGAACTCCTTTTAACTTGTATCGAAAAGGACTTCCATTTTTCATACTTCCCTTCATTCGGGTTTCAATACCTGCTACTCAGTAGAGGTTTTTGGGTAGGAAAACTTGGAAAACATTTCAAAGTTCCATTTCCTACAAAACAGAGTCGAGTTCTCAAACAAAATGAAATCCAAATAAGCCGATTTTATTCGTACTTTAGGATTTTCGCAAATTTGAATCTTTTTCTTCGGGGATAAGCCGTAGGGATATGGGAAAGAGATACCACGGTCCCTTCTGAAGCGTCCCGTGGTTTTAGGCAAAGAATCGGAAAATCGCTCTTTGGAGCTTTGGCTTTTTGTTTCTTTTTCATAGAGGGTCTCCCTTTGGGAGTATTTTTTCATTAATCCCTCTTTTCTTTAAAGGAGAGCAGCTCTTTGGAGGAGTTTTTGTATTCCCTGTTTATGAAGGGAAGACCTCTTTGGGAGGAGTGTTTTTATATCTCCTTTTTCTTTTGAACGAGAAGACCTCTTTCGGAGGAGTTTTTGTATTCCCTGTTTATGAAGGGAAGACCACTTTCGGAGGAGTTTTTGTATTCTCGATTTTTTTCTTTCTTTTGAAAATAGCCAATTTTCCTTTTCGGAGAGAAAGTAGGATGGGGGAGGGCTTATCCCTTTGGTTACTCGATTCAAACGAGATCGTCCTATTTCTTAATAGCATCTGCTTTTCGAAAATATTTTGATATTTTGAACAAGGCTTAATCTTGTAAGCCAGGGTTCTTTGAAATATAGCCAATTCATTTTTGGAAGACTCTACTTTTCGAAAAGTACAGATTCCTCCATTCGGGGTTATACAATCTACTTCGATCCTTCTTTCAAGAAGTTTCAAAGGAGTTCGATTTTTCAAAATCTTTTTGAAAAAGAATTCAGCATAAACCCTTTTGAATATTCGGGCATTTTCAGGGTTTTGCTAATTTCTACCCACAATATCAACAAATTTCTAATTTTTGTTGCCCTTTTGAAGACATGGGGATATTTCTACTCGAGTTTGCCACCCTTTTGGGCTTTCTTCGGGGTGATATGATGCATGCTATGCACTCCATGTGTTTTAAAATGGAAATACATGTCTTTATGCAATGATGAACACATGAAATGTATCTCACAAATCACGAAGGAGATGCATTCGCTTATCCATGGAAAGTGTCTAGGGGCTGTGTTTAAAAATGCCCCTAGCTTGATGGGAATTTCGCATGGCCATATGGTGAAGGGCCATGGTTTTTCAAAGGGATTTTGGATGGACAATGGTATGTTCATGTCCATGCACTTCCATGGTTTTTCTAACATGATCATGATACTTTTTGCTCAAGGATGGGAAACATAACCAGCCCTAAGTGATCGTCATGGCCATCAGGTTTTAGTTTTGACATGGTCTCCATATTTCATCGTGAGATTCATGTTCTTTATCCTACCACAATCAAGGTTTTTATATAAACCAGAAGTTGAAGAAAATCTTTCTTTTCAAAGCCATGAAAGGTTTTTGTGAAATGTGTAACCCTTTTTCAAGATTCTCATTTCCTTTTTTAAAATTTGCCTCGAAGGTGTTGGTTTTGATTTGTATGGAGACATGCCTATGAAGGCTCGATACTTAGGGGGTCGACTCTTATTGCCCCTTTGATTTTGCAAAACCCTAAATTCGATTTCTAGAATGATGTCTAGACTCGATGCATATGAATGATTTCAAAGTGTAATGCATGATGCTTATGCACACACTATGGGTTAACTTATTTCTAAAAATCCCCAATTTTCCATAAGTTAAGGATTTTTGCGAAGTTCAGGAAGCTTGGAGGTGTTTATTCCTCCTTGCTTTGGTGATTCTCGAGCTTTTCATTTTTGAAAAAGCTCTAGGCAAAAGGGTAGATAGGACCAGCTTTTTGCACACTTGGTTTCAGGGAGTATATACAATTTTCGAAAGCATTTTTACAATTTTTCGAAAATGGGCTTTGTACATGGCCAAAGGCTTTTGGAAATAAATTTCTTTTTGTAATTTTCGTTTTTCCAAATGTTTTTGAGATTTTAAGAGTTTTCAACTTTTTTTGTCTTTTTCAAAAGTAGGGATCTTCCATTGAACCTTCAAAGAAAACATTCATGAATCAGACTCTAATCAGATAGGTCTAAGACATGGGTTTCGGTTTTAGAGGTTCTACAAGGCACCCTTGACCCAGATGGTCTTAGGTGGCGGCTCTGGTGGTATGGGTGGGCTATAGCCCAGTCCATATCGTTCCCTATTGGTTTTAGGTAGGACAGGCTCAAGCCTACCTTGGTTTCGGGTTCCCAGGCCCGCGTAGGGTTTATATCCCATATTCAGAATCATGTTCCAAGACTTTTTGCTTTTCGAAAAGTTTTGGTATAAATCATGGTCTTGGAACATGGAATCGTCCATGTTGGGGATATATACCCTTTTGGATATCGGGAGTTTGGATTCCGGGGTGATGGAAGACTTGGGCTTCCATACAAACCTGGTTTGGGAGACTTTGCCCTCAAGGAAAGCCAAGCTTGGTTCCTTGAGGAGTTTTGGACATAGCAGGGTTATGGAAAACTTATGGTTCCATACCCTATTTTGGGAAAAATTTACTTCAAGGGGAGCCATGCAAGGTCCCTTGAAGTTTTTGACTTGGTCCCTAGGTTCAACTCGTGGTGCCCCTAGGGATTGATTTTTTGTTTCAAAGCCATAGCCTTGGCTCCAGGGCACAGGACTAGGCTCGAAGAAGTGGGTTTTTCTATGGTAGGGTTATGAGCTCCTAAGATGTCGATGCATGCATTAGGGGTCTCTATGTCTACCATTTTCGAAACTTCTTTTTGTTTTTGAAATTCCTTTGAATGGTGCGCGATAGTTGGCGCACCTTGAAAATCCTCAAGTTTTGGCACAGTTTGTGGGTTTGTGTGTGCAAAGGGGTTATCCAATGCATCTGATGACCCTACATGAAGAAGAGAGTCTTGAGAAGGATGGGTTTCAGGCATACCTCTTTGTGGCTTGTCTACCTTTTCAGGGTGAGAGCAAGCCGATTTCCCGGGTAACTCTGTTTTGAGCCCCCGGGGTTTAACGAGGCGTTTCCTTTCGAAACCTTCCTGTTTTTCACTCTCGTTCCTTTGTAGGGTGTGGACTTCATGTCCCACTGTATGTGTGTGCCTAGACTTAGGACTTGAAGTTTTCGAAATTCCAAAATTTTGTTTTTCAATTTTTTGGTCTTTTTCCAAATTTTCAAGATTTTTTTGGTTTTTTGAAATAGAAAAATCTTTTTTTGGTTTTTCTATGGATTTTGAAAAGCTTGAAGTTGTAGGAGTGGACGACTTATCCCTTTGCCGGGATTTGTCTCTAATCTCCAATCCTTCGTTGAGTTTGAGATCGGTTTTCAATTCACGATCTGTATGTGCCCTCGAAGAGCTGCTATGTGTTCGATGGGCTTTAAGCTCCTTGCTTAAAGCATCCATCTTTTGAAATATTTTTTCAATCTCATCGAGCTCTCTTAGGGCTTTATCTGATTTGAAAACCTCTTTTAGTTTACTCAACGAAGATTTTTGTAGCTTTCTATCCATTTTCATGCAATTTTCCTAAGTATGCACGATTTGTGAAGAAAACACTTTTTTCCGAAAATTTGAGTATAACTCGTTTGTTTGAAGTCTGCTTAAGTCCCGGGTCCCACCGGGCGTGCCAAATTGTAGACACCGAAAATTTTCACTTGCGGGTTCTTAGGCCTGAAGTGAACCTTTTCGCAATCTACTTCGCTTTATGGGCGTGCCAGCTAGTTTACTTTAACTAGCAAAGTATGTTTTGAAAACAATCTGACTTTTGAAAGGCGATTGTAGGCAAGCGGGATTTTTACGTCGCAGACCTTCTTGCACCGATGCGCAAGGGTCAGTCTGTACGCTTAGAGACTTCGTTTTGAAACAAGTTTAACTCAAAATATATTTTGAATGAAGAAGTGTTTTAAAACCTTTTGAAAACCATGCATTTGGGCGATTTTGACTTTGTAAGGGTTGGACGACCCTAAGTCTTGCACGATTTGATTCGGGTTTGTACGATTCTCAGATTTTAGATCACGTGGATTTGCACGTGCCTAAGTCTTTCTTTTTATCCCTTTATGGGCCACCTGGGTGTGTGTTATGAACACTCCACTACATGGGGTGAATTTGAGCGGGAGTACGGGGCTTGCTTCGATGCAATATGCGTCCTACCTCGTGGTATGGCGTAGATGCAATGCAAACTCACGCTACTCCAAAGGGAAAACCCGAATTTAAAAGACAATGCCGAAGGGAAATTGCCGAAGGAAAATAACCGAAGGGAAATGACTTGTAAAGTAAATAGCTGAAGGGAAATGACTTGTAAAGTAAATAGCGAAAGGGGAAATATGGCTATATCTTAAGAGCGGAAAGGCTCAATTGTGTAAGTGTGTGTCGTGTATATATTGAAAGACAACGCACACGACTTGAACCTTAAAACCCGAATCTTAAAGACGTAGCCGAAAGAAATACTTTATATAGAGTATATGTAGGGGCCCTTACTTGGGTCTTGTAAATAAGAGCGAAGGCTCAATGTGTGTGCGTGCTTGAATTGAAAGACTTACACACACGACATGAAATGAAACCCAAATATAAATTGCAGTATGCCTTGACTAAGGTCTTGGGAGTAAGAGCGAAAGCTCAATGTGTGTGAGTGTAGAATTGAAGTACTACGCACACGACATAAATGAAACCCAAATATAACTGCAATAAGGCCTTTACTAAGGTCTTGGGAGTAAGAGCGAAGGCTCAATGTGTGTGCGTGTGGAAAATGGAACGACAACACACACGACTTAATTAAAAACCCCCTTGACTTAAAATATATAAATATAACTATATATTAAGGGCTGGTTAGGCCCGTGTGTGTGCAAAAAGTGTACGACTAAGAGCGGAAAGGCTCAAGTGCGCGTGTGTGTGGGTGTGTCAAACCACGTTATTACAATCGGGGGGAGACGAAGCTCCTTTACTACAACCCCGTATCAAAATTTAATTGAATATAAAGCAAGTTAATGTAATAGACCAAGTTTAGACACTTACAAATAGCTGGTCCATGTTCAACTTGCTTGCACGTGGGCTCACGGTTCACCTTGGGCAGCCAAGAGGGGGTTATCCTAGGGAGCTTTGAGGGAGGTTCTGTGGGGCACGGTTAGGGTCTTAGGGGAACTAAGGTTCGGCCAAGACGGGGGCTGTGTAGGGTCTGTCCTAGGGTCTGTCCTAGGGTACAGGTCACGGCCAGGGTGCAGGTTAGGTTAGCAGGAGGGTGGTCAAGTCGGCGGGAAGGTGGACAGGGCGGCAGGGAGGCAGTCGGGTCGGCAGGGAGGCGTCTGGCGCAGCAGACGGGCGCCTGACGCGGCTGCAGTCGCGCGGGGCGCGCTGTGGCGCAGGACGCGCTGCGGCGCGGGGCGTACAGGCAGGCGAGGGGGCGCGCGGCAGGCAGCAGGGAGCGCTGTGGCGCGTGGCGCGGCAGGCAACAGGGGCGCGCGGCAGCAGAAGGCGCGCGCGGCAGGCGCTGTTTACTCACGACCGGCCGGGGTGAAGTTGTTGGGGTTTGTTAGGGATGGTTTGAGGCGGTTGGGGTTAGGTTAGGTCTAGTTAGGGTTCAGTTAGGGTTAGGTTGGTTCAGTTAGGGTTAGGTTCAGTTAGGGTTAGGTAGGTTCGAACCTAGGCTAGGTTGGGGTTAGGTTTACCTCTTGGAGCCGGTCCTTCTTGGCTTGAGCCCACGTCTCCACGGTTGCAGCCACTTGGTCCAGCCCACCTTGGTTGCAGCCCCTTGGTCTAGACCCACTTAGCCCACATGGCTTGAACCCACCTCACCCAATGAGCCCACATGGCTAGGTCTATCACTCCCTCTCTCTCCTCCCAAATATTTGCATGAACCCTTTACATGGACCCCCTCACCTCTATTTATAGAGATTTGAGGTGGGTCTTGGATTTGGGTTTGGGTTTGGGGTTTGGATCCATACCCAAATCCAAACACTATTTGGATCTGGATATTGGATCTCGGATATTTTGAGATCTGTATCCGATCCAAACCCAATATTTTTATGGATACGGATATGGATATTTTGATCCAGATCCGATCCAATCCAAACACTATTTGGATCCAATCCAAATCCAAACACTATTTGGATCAACCCAAACACTATTTGGATTGGCCCAAATCCAAACACTATTCATTACATGGATTTGGATCTGGATATATATGGTCCAGATCCAAATCAAAATTTCTTCGGACAGTCCTTCTTGGCTTCTCGAGGCGAACGATCTGTGTGGGCACTGGCTTCATCAACGCTCCGTCTGGTGCTGGGTTTTCCCCAACTTTGTCGTCCGGACTCCGTCTCGCCGTTCTGGACTCCGTTGAGCTTTTCATCAAATGGGCTCAGCCTTCTTTTGTTTTTTTATCAGGGAGTGGCTTCTGAAGCTCTGGGCTTGAATCCTCTTCGGGCCTAGGGTCTTCTTTTGCCTTCTGTACCTGTTTTCACATTTCAAAAGAGGTCGTCGTTTTGGCTCAAACGAGCTTTTTGGTGTTTTGAGAGTTTTTGAAATATAGAAGATTTGGGGTGTTTACACTTTCGAAATCCTTTTCTTTCGCCAAAGTCATACCAGGAGCGGCTATGTACAAAATCTTTTTGGTATTTTCCAAATTTTCGATTTTTTTGGGTTTTTGTAAAACAAGAACTTTGGGAACTATACAAAGCACACTTTTTTCGAGTTTTTGTTTTTCCATTGTTTTTGGTTTTTCTTGTTTTTCGATTTTTTTGATTTTAAGTTTTCAAATGTTTTTGGTATTTTTAGAAAAAGGGATCTTCCGTCATACCTACAAAGGGAAAACACTATGGGTTAGACTCGGAATAGGAGGTCTAAACCATAGGTCTCTTCTAAGACAGGCTCCGGGGCACCCTTGACCCAGGTGGTCACAGGGGGTGGTTCCGGCGGTATTTGGGGAGTATAGCCGATCCCATATCGGCTTGGGTTGGCCCTAGGAAGGATGGGCTCTAGGAGACCCTGGTTTTGTGCCCCTAGACTTTTGTAGGGCGTGTAGCCCATGTTCAATAACATGTTCCACGACCTTTTGTTTTTTGAAAAGATGGGATACAAGTCGTGGTCCTGGAATATGCTATCGTCCATATTAGGCTTGTATGGCCTTTTGTCTAGGGGTTTTGGAAATAGGGAATGTTTGGGTTTTCCTAGGAGGATTAGAGTCGGGAGGGGGCCTGTTTTGGGCGGCCCCTTCACACATACAACCTTCCTAGGGTTGTTCAACACGAGCCGAGGTGGCTCAACCATAATTTGCCCCAGGTTAGCCTCATGGGCCTGGGAGCTCGATAAACAAGGGGAGTTTATGATCCCCTGAAGCTGTGGGTGACTCTCACCTAGGATCACTACGACTTGGTCCCTAAAAGGGATCTTGACACACTTGTGGAAGGTGGATGGCACAGCGCACAAACTATGTATCCAGGGTCTTCCCAGCAACAGGTTATAATGGGGGTGGATGTCCAAGACATGGAACACCCCCGTGTGTTCGATCCCTCCCGTTTCCATTGGGAGTTCGATGGATCCTAAAGGCCTAGATGCATTCCCATCGTATCCAGTGATAACGATGGGGCTTGGGTTCACTGAAGTCAAGGTGACTCCGATTTTGTACGCCACGTGAAGTGGAAGGATGTTGAGCCCTCCTCCACCATCGACTAGGCACCTGTCCAGAGAGTGGTTGTTTAGAACCACCTCGATATGCAGGGCCTGGTTATGGGTTTCGTAGGGTCTATCTACATCATCTTCCGAGAAGGTGATGGGCGATTTTGCTCCTAACAAAGCCACTTGGGCAGACAAGGATTCCGGACTTATGTTCGAATCAACCTTGGCCCTTTCTAGAATTTTCTCTAAGACAAGTCTATGCCTAGGCGAGGTTTTGATAAGCTCTAGGATAGACATGTGAATAGGAATCTTTGAAAGGTGGTTTTCGAAATCATAAGGATTTAGGATGATTTTGTCCTTATCTGCTTTTGGCAGACCACTAGGGATACATGCTTTTGAGGGGCCAGGCACACTGACCACCTTTTGAGCACCTTGAAGGTGCGGGGGTTGGTAGATCCTCCCGGATCTAGTGACTTCCCCCACGACCAGCCTAGGGTTCGCGCTAAACTTGGCTCTAAGGATGAGCTGAGGAGAACCTTGGATTTTCAAAACTGGTTTTGCCGGGGTTTCCACTTTTGATGGTCCCCGAATGACGACTTGGGCGGGCCTCTTGTATAATACAAGGATGGGCGCACAAGCAGGTCGACCAGGTTCGGGTTTTCGCGCTAGTTCCTTGGAAATGGTGAGGGTACATACCTCCTTTCCTTTCCCACTGCCACTGGCGTGTTTGGGAAAGGGTTCCTTGAAGATAGCTTGAGGTGGCTCAGGTTCCATAGTGACCTGGAGCCGGCCCTCCGCTATCAAGTTATCAATTTTATTTAGAAGAGAGAAGCACCGTTTGGTATCATGGCCTTTGAGCCGATGATACTTGCAAAATCGGTTTAAATACCCCCCTTTGGACGTGACTCCTTCGGGGATTTCAGGGAGTTCGATCATGCCCTGGGCAAGTAAGAGGTCTAGGACCTCCGACACAGGTTGCCCCAGCGGAGTGTACTCCCGTTTTTCAATTGGTTTTGAAAAATTGCGTTCTCTCTTATTTTCTATTTTTTCAAAATTTTTAGAAGTGCCCGCCATGCCTGGATCCACCCGGACATTGGCGATTTTATGGGGTTTTGCCCCTTTATCCGTTGTGGGCAGCCCATATGCGATGGGCTTTTCCACGCGTGTTTTGGGAACGGCACTTCCTTTCCATAAGTGGTCGTATGTCCCTTTTCGCAAGTTGGTTTCGAAAAGGGAGGCCTTTTTGATCAACTTATGGAAAGTTGAAATCTCATGGAGCGAGAGAAGGGTTTTTAACTCGCTTTTGAAATTATCCAGGATGAGCATTACTGCGCATCCTTCGGATATAGGCTCTCGCACTTGGCCTAAAAGAGACCTCCATCTTATAATGAAGGCATGCACGTCTTCGTTCATGCCTTGCTTTGTATCCCTTAAGGTATTCAGGGTTGGCGTGACTTCCACGTTGTGTGCAAATCTTTGCATGAAGCAGTTCGCTAACTCTTCAAAAGTAGCGAACTGGCTTAAGTCGTAGGAAGCCAGCCATTTGGCAGCTGTGCCTTTAAGGGATAGAGGGAACCAATACACCCATTTCATCGAGTCCTTTTTCTTCTTATGGGCTCGACGTGAGAAAAGCTGCAAGTGAGACCTAGGGTCTCCCATGCCATCATACCGATGAAAGTTCGGTATTTCATCGTCACTGTCTGTTTCGTAATCCATAGGAAGGAAATCAGACAGGGCGTAGCTTCTTTTCTCTTTATTTTGCCCTTTCAGCAGTTGCTGTAGGGCTTTACGGTCCTTTTGTGTGAAGGACTCGTGGTATTGGTTGCCTTCCATTACGGAGGCCTCTTTTTGCTTGCGAGGTTTTTCAATTTTCTTTTTAGGCCTTTGTTCACCGTTTGATGAACACGAATCGCCTACTTCAGCCTCTTGGCTGAGAGCATCGATTTTGGCCTCAAATTCCCTTCTCAAGTCCTCGATTTCATCTAGTTTTATTTTGTTTTTGAAAATCCTCCTAGAGTGAGAACTTGATGCGCATGAGCCTTGGCTCGACACTTCACTTGGATTGGATTTTGACATGCTTTTCAAGCTTTTTCAAAATTTCCTAAGTAAAAGCAAAGAAAACAAGTTAAAACGACACCTTTATAAAATTTTCGCAAGACTTCTACAAGTAAACTCGACTTTTTGAAAAGGCTCACGTCCCACCGGGCGTGCCAATCTCTGTAGACGCGCGAAAATCCCCGCCTCTTCGCCTCTTTCGTGGCTTGGAGTGGATCTTTATCGTGCGTCTAAGGCCTATGTATACAAATAGGGCGTGCCAGCTAGCTTACTTAAGCTAGCGAAGATATATTAACACTGACTTCTAAACGTGGCGACTGTGAGCAAGTGAGCTCTTGTCGTCGCAGACCTTCTTGCACCGATGCGCAAGGGTCAGTCTGTACGCTTTTGCAAAAAATCGATTTTTGGGGAGAAAGTCTACGAAACGGTTCGAGGTGTCTATTTCGGGTCTTTAAGATGCGATTGCATTTTTTAGATCACGTGGATTTGCACGTGCCTAAGTCTTTTCTTTTATCCCTTTTTGGGTCGCCTAGTTTGTGTGTTATGAACACTCCACTACATGGGCGAATTCGAGCGGGGGTTGCTTCGATGCAATATGCGTCCTACCTCGTGGTATGGCGTAGATGCAATGCAAACTCACGCTACTCCAAAGGGAAAACCCGAAATGTAAAGACAATACTGAAGGGAAATAACAGAAGGGAAATAACCGAAGGGAAATAACCGAAGGGAAATAACCGAAGGGAAATACGTATATATCTTATGTATATGAGCCCTTACTCGGGTCTTGCAAATAAGAGCGAAGGCTCAATGTGGGTGCGTGCTTGAATTGAAAGACTTACACACACGACATGAAATTAAACCCAAATATAAATTGCAGTATGGCCTTGACTAAGGTCTTGGGAGTAAGAGCGAAGGCTCAATGTGTGTGAAAGTGCTTGAATTGAAAGACTTACTCACACGACAAGAAATGAAACCCAAATAGTATAGGTCGGCCCTTACTTGGGTCTTTCAAATAAGAGCGAAAGCTCAATGTGTGTGAGAGTGTTTAAATTGAAAGACTTACTCACACGACATGAAATGAAACCCAAATAGTATAGGTCGGCCCTTACTTGGGTCTTTCAAATAAGAGCGAAAGCTCGATGTGTGTGAGAGTGTTTAAATTGAAAGACTTACTCACACGACATGAAATGAAACCCAAATAGTATAGGTCGGCCCTTACTTGGGTCTTTCAAATAAGAGCGAAAGCTCAATGTGTGTGAGAGTGTTTAAATTGAAAGACTTACTCACACGACATGAAATGAAACCCAAATAGTATAGGTCGGCCCTTACTTGGGTCTTTCAAATAAGAGCGAAAGCTCAATGTGTGTGAGAGTGTTGGAATTGAAAGACAACGCACCCAACTTAAACAAAACCCTTCGGAAATGAAATATATACGTACACTTATATATATTAGGGGCTGATTAGGCCCGTGTGTGTTCAAAATTGTGCACGACTAAGAGGGTGCACGTGTGTGGTTGTGCCAAGCCACGTTATTACAAGCGGGGGGAGACTATGCTCCGTTATTACAACCCCGTATCAAATTGAATTTCAAGCAAGTGTATGATTAAAGACCGAGTTTAGACACTTACGAGTAGCTGGTCCGTAGAGGTCTTGCTTGAGCGTAGGCTTGGCCTTGGGCTGCAAGTGGGAGCTCCGCGAAGGTAGGTGGTCAAGGGTGCTGGCCGGCTGCAAGTGGGGCGCGGGATAGACGCCTCGAAGGGGGCCGGTGGCAAGTAGGCGGCGCCTCCAAGTAGGGAGTTTAGAGTGGCTGAATAAGTGGGTCTTAGGGTCACTAGGGAAGTTAGGTACTTAGGGAAACTGGACCTAAAAGGTGAGCTAGTGGGAAGGCCAACTAGGACACCTAGGGGGGGGGTTGGCCGAATGGGAGATGGTGGCTAAGTAGTGGCCAGCCACTTGGGTTATCCTAGGTTCGGCTAGGCTTAGGTGGTGGCAGCAAAGGGGCTGAGCTGAAGGGAAGATGGGTGGCTAAGAGTGGAGAGGTGGTAGAGAGTGGCTTTGAGGGAGTTAGGGGGACTTACCGAATGGGGAGGAGTGGCGGATGGAGTGGGAGAGTGGCGGGCAGGTGGCTATCGGCTGGTGGAGTTGGGGGAAGATGGTGGCGTCCGGCTGGGGGCAGTGGTGGTGGACGGAAGAGGGAAGGTGGCGGAGCAGGTGGCGGCTGGTGGAGGAGCTGGAGCTGCTGGGGAGTGGTCACGGCTGGATGAGAAATGGGAGAAGGAGAGGACCCGGCTAGATGGAAGGGGTGGTTCCCACTTAGAAAACCCGCCCACAATGAGGGGGGTTTAAATAGGGGATGGGTAGGTCGGTTAGGGCTGGGTTGTGGGTAGTGGTTAGGTGGTTTAGGTAGGGTAGTATGTAGATAAGGTGGGCTGGATGGGGTTGGGCCAGATATTTTAAAACTAGGTGTTTTGATAAATCGTGGGCTAAGGGTGGTTTAGGGGTTTAGGGCTAGGTTAGGTGGTTGGGTTTTAGGGTGAGGTTTAGTGAGCTAGGTTAGGTGATTAGGCTAGGTTTAGGCTAGGATTAGGGAAACTAATCTAGGTTTAGGGAAGGATTAGGGGAGTGGGTTAGGTGATTAGGTTGGGATTAGGCCGGGATTAGGGAAGTGGGTTAGGTGATTAGGTTCAGATTAGGGGTGGATTAGGGGTTTAGGCTAGGTTTAGGCATTTTGGGTTAGGTTTAGGTGAAGGAGCTCCCTTAGCATGGCCCATAGACCTTGATCACCCCATGTTGGTGCAGCCCTAGGTTAGGTTTTAGCTAATTACAAGCTTAAACCCACTCAATTAGGCTAACCCACATGATTAACCCAAACTTGACACACAAGTCAAGCTTAATACAACACTCTTTGATATTTTTCACCCCCACTCTCTCTCATGCCCAATATCCCACGTGAATTGCAAGTGGGCCCCACCTCCCTTTATGAGAAGGTGATGTGGGCCATGGATATGGATATTGGATTGGATCTCTGGATCCAAATCCAAATCCAAGTCCACATATGGGTTTGGATTGGAATCTGGATATATATGGTCCAGATCCAATCCAAACTGAACTCTGACTCCTTCGAGCTGGGTTCGAAACGGACGATTCGTGCGGGGCCTGACAGCATCAGTACTCCGTCTGCGTTGGGTCTTCGCCAACATGGTCGTCCGCCTCCGTTTCTGCCTTCCGGAGATGACTTCAAATGATATTTTGGTAAGAACAGAATCTTGGACGTTCGAGATCCTGGGATGTGAATCAGATACAAGAGTTGCTGTGCCGGGCTTGACAGGTGCTCCGGTTCCGGGCTCTTCTTGGCTCTCCTGGTCCTGTCTTGATCGGGCCAAGCCACTTTGGGGTTTCAAAACATGTTTTAAAAGGGTTTTCAAAAGCTATATCATATGTTTCTGAAAGATAAAGTTTAAAACATATATACAGGGTTGTTTGGAAGGCTCCTGGGTTTCCAAACTCAAAATGGCCCTTTGGGGCTGCTTGTATAAAACCAGATGGATTTTGAGAAATTCGTGGGATTTCGGGGTGTTTACACTACTTCCCTAATCCCGGCCTAATCCCAACCTAATCACCTAACCCACTTCCCTAATCCTTCCCTAAACCTAGGTTAATTTCTCTAAACCTAACCTAATCCTAGCCTAATCACCTAACCCACCTCACTAAACCTCACCCCAAAACCAACCCACCTAGCTAAACCCTAAACCTCTAAACCACCCCACCTAAACCTAGCACACAATCTAACCAAAACCCCTTATGAAAATATCTGGCCCTACACCAAAACCAGCCCACCTTACTACCATACCACCACCCCTAGACCACCTTACCACTATCCTAATACCAGCCCCAACCGACTTTTACAGCCCTATATAAACCCCCCCCCCTAAGGGGTGGGTTTTCGGATCTTGCCTCATCCCCTCTCCAGCCCAGCCGACTCCAACCTTGCTCCACTTGTCCCACAGCCAGCCACCACCTGCGCCACTACCTCCCAGCCAAGCACTACCACCACCACCGCTCCAGCCAAGCTCCACATCGCCACCATTCCGTCCGGCCGAACCCCATCCTGTGCATCCAAGACACCAGGCTGCTCCTCTTGCATCCGCCGCCTCCCATCACCACCCGGTTAGTGTCTCAACCTAATCCTATCTCTTCTTCGCTCCCCCTCCACTCCCAGCCACCTACACCACCACTACATCACTCTAACAATAGCCACCCTCCATCTAACCTATTCGGCCAAAACGCAGCCACTCCAACCACCCGCCATTACCTAAACACCCTAACTACACCCGGCCACTCCACCTAACTCCCTAAGACCTGCCCACATCACCTCACCACACCCGGCCACTACTTTACCTCACACCCTAGCTAGCTTCCTTCACATTCACCACACCCATAGCCACCCTACCAACCACCATCACCAAGTCTCCCTTAGTCGGCCACTCCAACCGACTGTCCCATACTCATTCGGCCAGCCACCCGCCAGCCATATACTTCCCCTAGGCACTCCTTTAGATACTCCCTTAGGCTCCCATTTAGTGCCACATTTCCTAACACTACACCCTCCCTTAGTGACCCTACTTAGTCACTTTAGCCCAACACGCCAAGGCAGCCCCCTCCCTAGCAGCCGGCCACCTTCAAGGCACCCGATTTTCAGCCGGCCAGCAGCCCCTCTTGCCGTTCAACTCCGCGGACCTCCCTCTTGCAGCCCAAGGCGAAGGCCAAGCCCACGCTCAAGCAAGGCATCTTCGGACCAGCTATTAGTAAGTGCCTAACTCGGTCCTTAGTTGTATACTTGCTTAAAATTTAATTCGATACGGGGTTGTAATAACGGAGCATAGTCTCCCCCCGCTTGTAATAACGTGGCTTGGCACACCCACACACACGTGCACTCTCTTAGTTGTGCACAATTTTGAACACACATGGGCCTAATCAGCCCCTAATATATAAATATATATATATTTTAACTTACGTAGGGTTTTGCTTAAGTTGGGTGTGTTGTCTTTCAATTCAAGCACTCACACACATTGAGCCTTCGCTCTTATTTGAAAGACCCAAGTAAGGGCCGTGCTATACTATTTGGGTTTCATTTCATGTCGTGTGTGTAAGTCTTTCAATTCAAGCACTCACACACATTGAGCCTTCGCTCTTATTTGAAAGACCCAAGTAAGGGCCGTGCTATACTATTTGGGTTTCATTTCATATCGTGTGTGTAAGTCTTTCAATTCAAGCACTCACACACATTGAGCCTTCGCTCTTATTTGAAAGACCCAAGTAAGGGCCGTGTTATACTATTTGGGTTTAATTTCATGTTGTGTGCGTAGTACTTCAATTCAAGCACTCACACACATTGAGCTTTCGCTCTTATTCAAGGCCATATTGCAAGTTATATTTGGGTTTCATTTCATGTCGTGTGTGTAAGTCTTTCAATTCAAGCACGCACCCACATTGAGCCTTCGCTCTTATTTGCAAGACCCGAGTAAGGGCCCATATATACCTTATATACATATCTCCCTTCAGCATTTACATTAGAAGTCATTTCCCTTCGGGTATTTCCCTTCGATTATTTCCCTTCGGCATTGTCTTTACATTCGGGTTTTCCCTTTGGAGTAGCGTGAGTTTGCATTGCATCTACGCCATACCACGAGATAGGACGCATATTGCATCAAAGCAAGCCCCGTACTCCCGCTCAAATTCACCCCATGTAGTGGAGTGTTCATAACACACACATAGGTGACCCATAAAGGGATAAAAAGAAAGACTTAGGCACGTGCAAATCCACATGATCTAAAATCTGCAATCACATTGAAAAGACCCGAATCAAACACCTCGAACCACTTTTGTAGGTTTTTCCTACCCTAAACTTGATTTTTAAAGCGTACAGACTGACCCTTGCGCATCGGTGCAAGAAGGTCTGCGACGACAAGAGCTCACTTGCTCACAGTCACCACGTTAGAAGTCAGATTTAAAATATATCTTCGCTAGCTTAGGTAAGCTAGCTGGCATGCCCTGTTTATACAAATAGGCCTTAGACACACGAGAGGATCCGCTCCAGGCCTTGAGAAGCCAAAGGGGAGGCGGGGATTTTCCTGCGTCTACAGAGGGAAGACAAGCTTGCTCCCTCGAATTTTTTGACTTGCTCCCTAGGTTCAACTCGTGGTGCCCTTAGGGATGGATTTTTTTGTTTCAAAGCTCTAATCTTGGTTCCAGAGTACAAGACTAGGCTCGAAGAAGTGGGTTTTTCTATGGCAGGGTTATGAGCTCCTAAGATGTCGATACATGCATTAGGGGTCTCGATGTCTACCATTTTTTGAACTTCTTTTTGTTTTTGCTTTTGAAATTCTTTTGGCTGGTGCGGGATAGTTAGCGCACCTTGAAAATTCTCTAACTTAGGCACATTTCGTGGGTTTGTGCGTGCAGAGGGGTTATCCAATGCATCTGATGACCCTATATGAAGAAGTGAGTTTTGAGAAGGATGGGTTTCAAGCATACCTCTTTGTGGCTTGTCTACCTTTTCAGGGTGAGAGTAGGCCGTTTTCCCGGATAACTCTGTTTTGAGCGCTTGGGGTTTCACGAGGCATTCCTTTTCGAAACCTACCTGTTTTTCACTCTCGTCTCTTTGTGGGGTGTGGGTTTCATGTCCCACTGTGTGTGTGTGCCTAGACTTAGGAATTGCACTTGAATTTTTCGAAATTTCAAAGTTTGATTTTTCAATTTTTTGTCTTTTTGAAAGTTTTCAAGATTTTTTTGATTTTTTGAAACAAAAACAACTTTTTTCAAATTTTCTTTGGAATTTTTGAATTTTGGATTTGTGGGAGTGGAGGACTCGCCCCTTTCTGGGTTTTGGCCTTTTACCTCAATTCCTTCATCGATTTTGATTTTGGTTTTCTTTTCATAATCTTTGTGTGCCTGAGAAGAGCTGCTATGGGATTTATGGGTTTTAAGCTCCTTGCTTAAAACATCCATTTTTTTGAAAGTTGCCCATATATCAACTAGCATTTCTCATTCTTTGGCTGTTTTGAAAACCACTTTTGATTTACTCAATGAGGATTTTTGAAGTGTGGGAGTGGAGGACTCGCCCCTTTTTGGGTTTTGGCCTTTTACCTCATATCCTTCGTCGAGTTTGAGATCGGTTTTCTTTTCACGATCTTTGTGCGCCCGAGAAGAGCTGCTATGGGATTTATGGGTTTTAAGCTCCTTGCTTAAAACATCCATTTTTTCTTTAAAAATCGCTTGTATATTAGCTATTGCTTCTTGGTTTTTGGCTGTTTTAAAAACCTCTTTTGATTTACTCGACGAGGATTTTGGTTTTCGCTCCATTTTCTGCAACTTTTCTAAGTATGCATGATTTTTTGGAAAATACCTTTTTTTTTCAAAAATTTGAGTGTAACTTGTTTGTTTGAAGTCTACTTAAGTCTCAAGTCCCACCGGGCGTGCCAAATCTGTAGACACGGAAAATCCTCAACTCCGGGTTTCTTAGGCCTGGAGTGAATCTTTTCGCAATCTACGTTCGCTTTTAGGGCATGCCAACTAGCTTACTCAAACTAGCGAAGTAGTTTTTAAATATCTGAATTTTGAAAGGCGATTGTAGGCAAGCGGGATCTTTTCATCGCAGACCTTCTTGCACCGACACGCAAGGGTTAGTCTGTACGCTTAGAGGGTTAGGATAAACAGGGGTTAAGGGTGATTAGGGACTAACCTTAGGTTGCAGCCAAGCTAGGTCCAAGCTCCTTTCTTGCAGCCGCTTCCTCGCCATTTGCATATCATCCATGCCCCAAGGTGCAGCCCACACTAAGCCCTTAGCCACAAGGCTCAAGCCCACACTCAAAAAGGAAAGTCAAGCCACCATTCTTGACTTGCTTCCCTCTCTCTCTCTCTCTCTCCAAAATCTCACGTGAAAGCCCTCCCACAAATTCACGCATAGGATTTTCCAAGCCCACTACCTCTATTTATAGAGGTTTTAAATGGATCTTGGATATTGGGTCTTGGATTTGGGTCTGGCTATCCGGATCCAATCCAAACTCTATGTGGATCTGGATCGCGAATCTCGGATATTTTGAGATCCAGATCTAGTCCAAATATTTATTTGGGTTTGGATCTCGGATCTCAGATCTCGGATATTTTGAGATCCAGATCCAATCCAAACACAATTTGGATCTGGATCTTGATATTTTTGGGTCCAAACCCAATCTAGACTTTTCTTCTGCTCCTTGGTTTTCTGGTCCTTTCTGGTGCTTTTCACCGTCGGTTTCGAGCGGGCTTCGATTCATCGGACGCCCAACTCTGGCCTGGGTCTTCCCCAAGTGTTTCTTCCAATCGGTGTTCTACTTTTCAAAACCTTTCGGCGTTCGTTTCGGTTGGCCGGTTCCTGTTGATATCGAACTCAGATTGTCGCACAGATTCTGTTCTTCATTCTGACGGGACCTGTCTCGGACTTCTGTCGACTTCCTTAGGTACTGGGCTTCTTTCTACATTTTGGAGCTATTTTGTGCTTTTTCTTTGACCCAAATTACATTTTTACCCTTCTGTCGTGCTTTTCTCCAAACGGGCTCTTTTTTCTTCCGTTTTTGAACAGGGGGTGGCTTTTGAGACTACGGGCTTGATTTCTCTTCTTGCCAGGGCTCTCCTTTTGCCTTTTGTACCTGTTTTCATATTTTAAAACAGGTTGTCGTTTTGGCTCAAACAAGCTTTTATGTTTTTGGGAGTTTTTGATTTTTTGAAAATTCGGGGTGTTTATAATTTCGAGGAATCCTAAAGTAAAAATAGGATTTACTTACTTGAATTTCATTTTGTTTGAGAATTCGACGTTTCGAGTAAGACGTAGGAATTTTGAATTATAGCTTGTTTTCTTATAAAACCTCCGCTAGATTAGCGAGTATCAAGACTCAAGCAAAGGCAAACACGAAGAGCTCAAGATCCTTAGGACTGAGTCTCAAAGCAGTTTTCCCTTTTGTAAATAGATTTTAAAAAATCGAACATCGAGCAGCATAGGGTCTGCTCACTTAGAGCAGGCCCTCGTAAGTCTCAAGAGTTCGACCATGCTATCTGGTCTCTGGGAGGTCGCCATTCTTGGCGTCTCATCCATGACATGCATGTGCATATCCACGCATAACATGATCCCATTTAGGACCAAAAATCCTTAGAAATCTCTTTGGCGTGATATCTCCTCCTACCAGGGTTTTAAAAGTGAGATTTTGCTAAAATTTGGGACGATCCCATATTTTCGTGGATAGATTTAGGGAGGCATTGAAAGGGGTGTTGTCGTCTTTTCCATTATCCAAATGAATTTGGATAATGCCAAAGAGGGGCATCTGTAAACACCCCAAAATCCCACGAATTGCTCGAATTACCTGGTTTTGCAAAAGCAACCCCAAAGGGCTATTTTGAGTCTGAAAACCCAAGAGCCTTCCAAGCAATCCTGTACATATGTTTAAAACATATATGTTTTAAAATATGTGTTATACAATTTTAAAACCTTTAAAAAGGTATTTTGAAACCCCGTAAAGCAACTTGGCCTGATGAAAGCAGGACCAGAGAAGCGAAAGAAAGCTCGGAACTGGAGCATATGTCAAGCCCGACACATCAACTCTTGTATCAGAATCATCCCCAAAATCTCGAACATCCAAGCCCCTGTTATCAATAAATTTATAAAAATGATCTCCGGAAGGTGAGAAGAAGAGCGGATGACAATGTTGGCGAAGACCCAACGCAAGACGGAGTACTGATGCTATCAGGCCCCGCACAAACTGTCTGTTTTGAAATACCATGAAGGAGTCAGAAAATCAGATTTGGATCGAATCTGGACCATATATATCCAGATCCAGACCCAAACATGCATTTGGATTTGGATTTGGATCCAAAGATCCAATGCAATATCTACATCCATGGCCCACATAACCTTCTCATAAATGGAGGTGGGGCCCACAAAGAATTCATGTGAAAAGCTTGGATAGAGAGAGAGAGAATGGGATAAAGTATGAGTGAGAAAGATGGTGAGCTTGACTTTTGTGTCAAGTTTTGGGTTAACCATGTGGGTTTTGCCTAAGAGTGTGGGATTAAGCTTGTATGCACCTACACCTAACCTGGGGCTGCACCAACATGCTACAACTAGGTCCATGGATCGAAGGCCAAGGTGATGCTTCCTAAACCTAGCCCTAAGCTAACCCACCTCACCTAGCCACTCTCCCTTAAACCTGACCTAATCCTAGCCACCCTCACCCAAAACCACCCTAACCATACCTAGCCAACCTCACCTAGCTCACCCCACCAAACTAGACCACCTAGACCCTAGCTAGATTAAACCTAATCCCACCTTAACCCACCTAATTAGGCCCTAACCCCTAATTCCCAGCCACCCTAACCGACCTACCCAAACCACCCACCTAGCCGACCTACCCAAACCACCCCACCCCAGCCCACAACATCCTAAATATCTATCCCAAAACCACCCCAACCGACCCCAGCTCATGCCTATAAAAAAAACCCTTTTGGGGCGGGTTTTGGGCAGATCTTGGGCAGCTCTCTGTCCCCTCTCTCCTCTCTCACTTGCCCTCTCTTCCACCCCACTTCACTCCCATCAACCCCCAGCAGCACCACCATCCACTGTCTCTCCACCCGGCTCCACTTCCACTCTGCTGCCACCTACTCTTCACACTCGATTGCACCCTTCCAACCGGCTGCCACCTTCTTCCAGCTGCCACCTCCTTCCACCACCTCCAGCCACCACCACAGCAACCACCTCCGGTTAGTACTCCCATCTCAGCCCTATCTAACCTCCCTTCCACCCCTCTCTTACGTAGCCACACCTTCCATCACCTGCCACCACTGCTGCACCCTAAGCCTCTCCCTTGCACCAGGCCATTTCACACCTTACATCCCCACCTTCCCTTAGACATCCAATTCCCAGCCCTTAGCTAAGCCTTTCCCCTTTACCTTCCACCACTTAGCTAGCCCTTAACCTGCCACAACATCACCTAACCTCCCCACTTGCTGCGCCTACCACCCGACTTTCATCAAGACACTTCATTCGGCTAAGACCCTACTTGGCACCCACCCGCATCCAAGGAGCTCCCCTTCGGCTGTCCAAGGCGACTCATTAGGCCAAAGCCAAGCAAGTCACACCCGAACCAGCTATACGTAACTGCCTAACTTGGTCCTTGTTATAAACTTGCTTACATTTCATTAAATTTGATACGGGGTTGTAATAATGGAGCGTTGTCTCCCCCCGCTTGTAATAATGTGGTTTGGCACACCCACACACACGTGCACTTGAGCCTATTCCGCTCTTAGCTGCACACAATTTTAGCACACACACGGGCCTAATCAGCCCTTAAGATATAGTTATACCTATATGTTTTAAGTTGCGTGGGTTTTAATTAAGTTGTGTGTGTGTAAACACCCCGAAATCCCACGAACTTCTCAAATAAACCTGGTTTTGTAAAAGCAGTCCCAAAGGGCTATTTTGAGTCTGGAAACCTAGGAGCCTTCCAGGCAACCCTATACATATGTTTTAAACTTTATATGTTTTAAATATGTATAATATAGTTTTGAAAACTTTTAAAATATGTTTTGAAACCCCGCAAAGCGGCCTGACCTGATCAAAGCAGGACTAGAAGAGCTAAAGAGAGCCCGAAATCGGAGCACATGTCGAGCCCGACACAGCAACTCTCATGTTGAATCCACCCCCAGGATCTCGAACGTCCAAGACCTTGTTATCATCAAAAATCGTATGAAGTCATCTCCGGAAGGTGAAAACAGAAGCGGACGATCATGTTGGCGAAGACCCAACGCAGACGGAGTACTGATGCTGTCAGACCCCGCACAAACAGTTCGTTTCGGACACAGCCTGAAGGAGTCAGAATTCAGTTTGGATTGGATCTGGACCATATATATCCAGATCTCAATCCAAACCTATGTGTGGATTTGGATTTGGATTTGGATTTGGATCCAGAGATCCAATCCAATATCCACATCCATGGCCCACATCACCTTCTCATAAATGGAGGTGGGGCCCACTTGAAATTCACGTGGGATTATGGACATGAGAGAGAATGGGGAGGATAAGATTTGAGGGGAATTGTAATTAAGCTTGACTTGTGTGTCAAGTTTGGGGGTTAGCCTAATTAGTATGGGTTTAAGCTTGTATTAGCCAAAACCTAACCTAGGGCTGCACCAACATGATGCAATAAGGTCTATGGGTTATGCAAAGGGAGCTCCCTAACCCAATCCTAAGCCAAAACCCCTAATCCTAGCCTTTTACCCTAATCCCGGCCTAATCACCTAACCCACTTCCCTAATCCCGGCCTAATCCCAACCTAATCACCTAACCCACCTCCCTAATCCTTCCCTAAACCTAGCCTAATTCCCTTAATCCTAACCTAATCCTAGCCTAATCACCTAACCCACCTCACTAAACCTCACCCCAAAACCAACCCACCTAGCTAAGCCCTAAACCCCTAAACCACCCCACCTAAACCTAGCACACCATATCCCTAAAACCCCTTAAAGCAAAATATCTAGCCCCTCCTCAAAACCAGCCCACCTTATCACCACACCACCACCACCTAAACCACCTTACCACCCTCTAAAAACCAGCCCCAACCGCCCTTTGAAAATCTATATAAACCCCCCCCTAGTGGGCGGGTTTTTCAACATCCTCTCCTTCCAACTCTTGGGCCAGCCGAACCCTTCCACCTTGCTCCCTTCTTCCACCTGCACCACCACAACCCTCGGCCAGCTCCACCTCGCGCCACCACTTCCACCCGGCCTGCTCCACTCCACGTTGCCACCACTCCCATCCGGCCTGCTCCACTCCACGCTACCATCTTCATCATCCGGTTGCCCTCCTTCCACACACCGACCTCCTTCACCCATTCGGTTAGTACCTCAACCCAACTCCATCTTCTCTTCTCTCCCCCTCCACTCTCAGCCACCCATACCACCACCACATAACTCCATCATAGTCTTCCCACCACCCTTCTCCATTCGGCCAAACATAACCCCTTTACCACCTGACTCTCTACCTTTGCCTAGTGACACCCCGGCGACCCTACCTTGCTCCCTAGGACCTACCCCCTCCACTCTTAGTCACCCCTTTTACTCCACCTTCCACACCACCCTAGCTAGCTCCCTTCCCATCCGTGACATTTCCTAGCTATTCCAGCCGGCCACCACTAAACCATCCCTAATCGGCCAGTCATAGCCGACTGCACCCAACCCATTCGACCAACCATAACATTTTCCTTAGACATTCCCTTTAGGCTCCCCTTAGCGCCACCTTCCATAGAGCCTTCCCTACCTTAGTGACCTTCCTTAATCACTTTAGCCCCAAAGCGTCACGGCAGCACCCCCCTAGCAACCGGCAAGCCCCAAGGCGCCACACCCGTGCCCCTTTGTCACCCGGCCACACATCCTTGCCGTGCCATTTCGAGGAGCTCCCTCTTGCAGCCCAAGGCAAAGCCCAAGCCCACGCTCAAGCAAGTCACCTCCGGACCAGCTATAAGTAAGTGCCTAACTCGGTCCCTACTTGTAGACTTGCTTAAATTAAATTGAATTTGATACGGGGTTGTAATAACGGAGCATTGTCTCCCCCCGCTTGTAATAACGTGGCTTGGCACACCCACACACACGTGCACTTGAGCCTACCTCGCTCTTAGTTGTGCACGATTTTGAACACACATGGGCCTAATCAGCCCTTTAGATATAAATTTATTTATATACTTTAAGTAGTGTAGGGTTTTGCTTGAGTTGCGTGTGTTGTCTTTCAATTCTCGCACTCACACACATTGAGCCTTCGCTCTTATTTGCAAGACCCAAGTAAGGGCCGTGTTATACTATCCTTGGGTTTAATTTCATGTCGTGTGTGTAGTACTTCCATTCTCGCACTCACACACATTGAGCTTTCACTCTTACCCCCAAGACCTTTGTTAAGGCCATATTGCAATTTATATTTGGGTTTAATTTCATGTTGTGTGCGTAGTACTTCAATTCTAGCACTCACACACATTGAGCTTTCGCTCTTACTCCCAAGACCTTAGTTAAGGCCATATTGCAATTTATATTTGGGTTTCATTTGAAGTCGTGTGTGTTGTCTTTACATTTTCACACGCACCCACATTGAGCCTTCGCTCTTATTTGCAAGACCCAAGTAAGGGCCCATATATAGTATATACGTATTTCCCTTTTGGCTATGTCTTTTCAATTTGGGTTTTAAGGTTCAGCTGTGTGCGTACTCTTTCCATATATACACGGTACACACTTACACTATTGAGCCTTTCCGCTCTTAAGATATAGCCATATTTCCCTTTTGTAATTTCCCTTCGGCAATTTACATTTACAAGTCATTTCCCTTCGGCAATTTACATTACAAGTCATTTTCCTTCGGCATTGTCTTTAAATTCGGGTTTTCCCTTTGGAGTTGCGTGAGTTTGCATTGCATATACGCCATACCACGAGTTAGGACGCATATTGCATCAAAGCAAACCCCATACTCCCGCTCAAAGTCGCCACATTTTAGTTGAGTGTTCATAACACACACCTAGGTGGCCCGAAAAGGGATAAAAAAGAAAGACTTAGGCACGTGCAAATCCACGTGATCTAAAATCTGAAAATCATACCAAAAACAACCTGAATCAAACACCTCAAACCGCTTTCGTAGGTCCTCATACTCAAAAACTCGATTTTAAAAGCATACAGACTGACCCTTGCGCATCGGTGCAAGAAGGTCTGCGACGACAAGAGCTTGCTTGCTCACAGTCGCCACGTTAGAAGTCAGGTTTCAAATATATCTTCGCTAGCTTAAGTAAGCTAGCTGGCACGTCCTGTTTGTTTAAATAGGACTTAGGCACACGAAAAGGTTCGCTTCAGGCCTAAGAACCGGAAGCGGGAATTTTCTGCGTCTACAGTGTGTTGTCTTTCAATTTCCACACTCACAAACATTGAGCTTTCGCTCTTATTCCCAAGACCCTAGTAAGGGCCGTATTGCAATTTCCCTTGGGTGTTTTAATTCAAGTTGTGTGCATGGTCTTTCAATTTCCACACTCACTCACATTGAGCTTTCGCTCTTACTCCCAAGACCTTAGTAAAGGCCTTATTGCAATTTCGTTTTGGGTGTTTAAACTTCAAGTTGTGTGCGTAGCATTTCAATTCTACACTCACACACATTGAGCTTTCGCTCTTACTCCCAAGACCTTAGTTAAGGCCTATTGCAATTATATTTGGGTTTCATTACAAGTCGTGTGAGTTGTCTTTCAATATACACACAACACCCACGCACACGTTGGCGACCTTTGGGCCCATATATATTATAAGTATTTCCCTTTGGCTATGTCTTTAAGATTTGGGTTTTAAGGTTCAACAGTGTGCGTAGTCTTTATATATATACACGACACACACTTGCACAATTGAGCCTTTCCGCTCTTAAGATATAGCCATATTTCCTTCCCTTTTTGCAATTTCCCTTTTGCAATTTACATTAAGTCATTTCCCTTCCGCATTGTCTTTCAATTCGGGTTTTCCCTTTGGAGTTGTGTGAGTTTGCATTGCATATACGCCATACCACGAGTTAGGACGCATATTGCATCAAAGCAAGCCCCACACTCCCGCTCAAAAATCACCCAACTTAGGTCACTTGCGCACACACCTAGTTGGCCATAAAAAGATAAAAAGAAAGACATAGGCACGTGCAAATCTCACGTGTAATAAAATTTGCAATCGTACATACAAAGCCCAAACACTTTCCAAATCGAGAATTTTGTGAAACTCGAGAAGCTCAGAGGTTTGATCCTCCTCCATGCTTTGATCATTCTCGAGAATTTTGAATCCTAGGGAATTTGGAGTTAATGCATGCTTTTTACAAACACCTGGTTTTGGTTTTAGAATTTCTGCAGGTTTTGAAGATTTTGGTCCTTTTACAAAGAAGACTTTTTCTTTAAATTCCTTGGCTTTTCCCAAATTTCTACCAGGATCTGGTATGTACATGATTTTTTTGGTATTTTTGCAATTTTCTAATGTTTTTGGGTTTTTGAAAATTTGTAATTTTTTTGGCTTTTTGGTTAAATAGGGGTCTTCCATTACACCTATAAAGAAAATGCCATGAATTAATCTCTAAACAAGAGATTTAAGCCGTAGGTCTCGGTTTTAGCAGGCTCCAGGGCACCTTGACCCAAGTGGTCATAGGTGGTGGTTCTGGGGGTATGGTGGGAATATAGCCTATCCCATACCTATTTGGTTTTGGATTTGGGAAGATAGGCTCTAGACGCCCATTATTTTTGTTCCCTAAACTCTGGTAGGGCATGTAGCCCATGTTGAGCAGCATGTTCCAAGGTTTTCTTATTTTAGAAAACTCTTTGTACAAAGGATGACCTTGGAACTTGTTGTCATCCATGGCATGCTCAAAGGGTTTCTTGTTTAGGGTTTTTGGAAATATAGGGAGTTTGGATTTGCCTAGGATAGTCACAACTTTTGTTGGGTCAGTTTGGGTTGCCCCTTGACGTACACAACTGCCCTAGGGTTTTGGGGGACGAACTCGTATGGTTCATCCATGGATTTCACGGGGTTGGTCCCGTAGGCCTTTTGACTTGACAGGCAAGGGAAGTTTTGAACTTCCCTTAGTTGTGGATGGCTTTCGCCCAAAATTACCACGATTAGGTTCTCATGGGGGATTTGTATACACCTATGGAAGGTGGATGGCATAGCATGAAGGTTGTGTATCCAGGGTCTTCCCAGAAGTAGGTTTTAGTGGGGGTGTATTCCCCCTATTTTCATGGGTAACTCTATGGCTCCCAAAGGTTTCGATGCATTCCCATCCTATCTAGTGATAACGATGGGGCTTGGGTTGACAGAAGTCAAGGTGACTCCAATTTGACATGCCACATGTAGCGGAAGGATGTTGAGACCTCCTCCCCCATCAACCAAGCACCTGTCTAGAGGATGGTGATTCAATACCACCTCGATATGCAGGGCTTGATTGTGGGTTTCATATGGTCTTTCGATTTCGTCTTCCGAAAACACAATTGGCATTTTTGCACAGATGAGTGCAACTAGGAATAACAAAGACTCAGGAGTTATAGTAGACACGAAAAATTCTCACTTCCGGTTCTTAGGCCCGAAGTGAACCTTTTCGTGTGTCTAAGTCGTTTTTATAACAAGGGCGTGCCAGCTAGCTTACTTAAGCTAGCGAAGTAAGTTTTGAAATCTGACTCTATCGGGGCGACTGTGAGCGTCGCAGACCTTCTTGCACCGATGCGCAAGGGTCAGTCTGTATGCTTGCAAAGTCATTTTAAACAAACCTCTTTGAAAAATACCCGAAGTGTTTGGGCTTTGTTTGTATGATTGCAAGTTTTATTTCACGTGGGGTTTGCACGTGCCAATGTCTTTCTCTTTTAAGCTTTTTAGGGCCAACTAGGTGTGTGCGCAAGTGACCTAAGTTGGGCGATTTTTGCACGGGAGTGTGGGGCTTGCTTTGATGCAATATGCATCCTAACTCGTGGTATGGCGAATATGCAATGCAAACTCACACAACTCCAAAGGGAAACCCCGAATTGAAAGACAATGCTTAAAGGGAAATGACGTAATGTAAATTGCAAAAGGGAAATATGGCTATATCTTAAGAGTGGAAAGGCTCAATTGTGTAAGTGTATGCCGTGTATAAATTGAAATGCAACTCACACAGCTGAACCTTAAAACTCAAATCTTAAAGCTCACACGACTTGCAATGTAAAAACCCAAATAGAATTGCAATATGGCCCTTACTAGGGTCTTGGGAGTAAGAGCGAAAGCTCAATGTGTGTGAGTGTAAAATTGGAATACCACGCACACGACTTGAATGAAACACACAAATAAAATTGCAATATGGCCCTTACTAGGGTCTTGGGAGTAAGAGCGAAAGCTCAATGTGTGTGAGTGTAAAATTGAAATACCACGCACACGACTTGAATGAAACACCCAAATAAAATTGCAATATGGCCCTTACTAGGGTCTTGGGAATAAGAGCGAAAGCTCAATGTGTGTGAGTGTAGAATTGAAAGACAACACCCACGACTTAAATTAAAACCCACGCAGCTGAATATAAATATAACTATTGTAAACACCCCAAAATCCCACGATTTTCTCAAATATGCTTAGTTTTGCAAAAGCAGCCCCAAAGGGCTATTTTGAGTCGGGAAAACCAGGAGCCTTCCAGACAACCCTATACATATGTTGAAACCATATATGTTTTAAAAATGTATACATATAGTTTTAAAACCTTAAAAAAAGGTGTTTTGAAACCCCAAAAAGCAGTTTGGCCCAATGAAAGCAGGACCAAAGAAGCCAAAAGAGAGCCCGGACCCGGAGCATATTTCAAGCCCGGCACATCAACTCTCGTATCAAAATCATCCCTAGATTCTCGGACATCCAAGCCCTTGATATCAAGAATTTGTTCAAAATGATCTCTGGAAGGTGAGAAGAAGAGCAGACGACATTGTTGGCGAAGACCCAACGCAAGACGGAGTACTAATGCAGTCAGGCCCCGCACAAACCGTCCGTGTTGAAATGCCATGAAGGAATGAGAAAATCAGATTTGGGCCGGATCTAGACCATATATATCTAGATCCATACCCAAACATGCATTTGGATTTGGATTTGGACTTGGATCCAAAGATCCAAATCCAATATCCACATCCATGGCCCACATCACCTTCTCATAAATGGAGGTGGGGCTCATAGATATTTCACATGAAAATCTTGGGTATAGAGAGAGAAGGGGTGATAAAGTATGAGTGAGAAAGTTGGTGGGCTTGACTTTTGGTCAAGGGTGGGTTAACCTTGTGGGTTTAGCCTAGAGTGTGGGTTTGAGCTTGTATGCACCTACACCTAACTTGGGGCTGCACCAACATGAACATGGCTGCAACTAGGTCCATAGATCGATGCCAAGGGGAGGTTCCTAAAACCTAGCCCTAAGCTAGCCCACCTCACCTAGCTCACCTCACCTAACTAGACCACCTAGACCCTAACTAACTAAACCTAAACCTACCTTAATACACCTAATTAAACCCTTAACCACACATTCCCAACCACCCTAACCGACCTACCCTAAACCACCAAACAACCCACCCTAACCGACCTACCCCAATCCACCCCACAAGCCCACCTTATTACAAATATCTAGCCTAAACCACCCCAACCGACCCAACCCCTTTTGCCTATAAAAACCCCCTATTTTCTTGCGGGTGGGACCTTCTCTCTCTAGCACTCTCTTCAACCCCATCTCACTCTCACTCCACCCCCAGCTGAACCACTTCCACCGCCACTCCACTTGGCTACCACCTTCCCATTGCGTCACCCTGCTGCCACCTTCCCATTGCATCACCCGGCTGCCATCTTCCACCTTTGGCAAGGAAGATCCTTCGGCTGCCACCTCCAGCCACCACCTCATCCACCAGCACCACGGTTAGTACCCCATCTAGCCTCTCATCTAGCCTCT
This sequence comes from Brasenia schreberi, assembly GCA_036023115.1. Taxonomy (NCBI): domain Eukaryota; kingdom Viridiplantae; phylum Streptophyta; class Magnoliopsida; order Nymphaeales; family Cabombaceae; genus Brasenia; species Brasenia schreberi. The sequence continues at coordinate 20,337,776 of JAYKKT010000072.1, forward strand.
CATCTCCCCTTCTTTCCCGGCTACACACTCCACCACCTGCCACCTCTTCGCCCAGCCTTCTCCCTTACACCAGGCCCAACTGCACCCTACTTCACTACCATCCCTTAGCACCATCCCCCTTAGCTCCTAGCTGGACCTTCTCCCTTAGAAATCCACCACCTAGCCAACCTCCTTAACCTACCACCACCCAACCAACATCCCTACTTGCTGCCCACACACATCCAAGGAGCTCCCCTTCGACTGTTCAAGGTGACTCACTAGGCCAAAGCCAAGCAAGTTGAGCACGGACCAGCTACACGTAAGTGCCTAACTTGGTCCTTCATATGAAATTGCTTACATTTAATTAAATTTGATACGGGGTTGTAATAATGGAGTGTTGTCTCCCCCCGGTTGTAATAACGTGGTTTGACACACCAATACAAACGTACACTTGAGCCATTCCGCTCTTAGCTGCACACCATTTTGGCACACACAGGGCCTAATCAACCCTTAAGATATAGTTATACTTATATATATTAAGCTGCGTGGGTTTTAATTTAAGTTGTGGGTGTTGTCTTTCAATTTCCACACTCACATACATTGAGCTTTCGCTCTTACTCCCAAGACCCTAGTAAGGGCCATATTGCAATTTCCTTTGGGTGTTTAAATTCAGGTTGTGTGCGTGGTCTTTCAATTCTACACTCACACACATTGAGCTTTCGCTCTTACTCTCAAGACCCTAGTAAGGGCCATATTGCAATTTCGTTTGGGTGTTTAAATTCAAGTTGTGTGCATGGTCTTTAAATTCCACACTCACACACATTGAGCTTTCGCTCTTATTCCCAAGACCCTAGTAAGGTCCATATTGCAATTATATTTGGGTTTACATTATGTAGACGCGCGAAAATCCCCGCCTCTTCGCCCCTTTCGTGGCTTGGAGTGGATCTTATCGTGCGTCTAAGGCCTATGTATACAAATAGGGCGTGCCAGCTAGCTTACTTAAGCTAGCGAAGATATATTTAACACTGACTTCTAAACGTGGCGACTGTGAGCAAGTGAGCTCTTGTCGTCGCAGACCTTCTTGCACCGATGCGCAAGGGTCAGTCTGTACGCTTTTGCAAAAAATCGAGTTTTTTTGGGGAGAAAGTCTACGAAACGGTTCGAGGTGTCTGTTTCGGGTCTTTAAAATGCGATTGCATGTTTTAGATCACGTGGATTTGCACGTGCCTAAGTCTTTTCTTTTATCCCTTTTTGGGTCGCCTAGTTTGTGTGTTATGAACACTCCACTACATGGGCGAATTCGAGCGGGGGTTGCTTCGATGCAATATGCGTCCTACCTCGTGGTATGGCGTAGATGCAATGCAAACTCACGCTACTCCAAAGGGAAAACCCGAAATGTAAAGACAATGCTGAAGGGAAATAACAGAAGGGAAATAACCGAAGGGAAATAACAGAAGGGAAATAACCGAAGGGAATATGTATATATCTTATGTATATGAGCCCTTACTCGGGTCTTGCAAATAAGAGCGAAGGCTCAATGTGGGTGCGTGCTTGAATTGAAAGACTTACACACACGACATGAAATTAAACCCAAATATAAATTGCAGTATGGCCTTGACTAAGGTCTTGGGAGTAAGAGCGAAGGCTGAATGTGGGTGAGAGTGCTTGAATTGAAGTACTACACACACGACATAAATGAAACCCAAATATAACTGCAATAAGGCCTTTACTAAGGTCTTGGGAGTAAGAGCGAAGGCTCAATGTGTGTGAAAGTGCTTGAATTGAAAGACTTACTCACACGACAAGAAATGAAACCCAAATAGTATAGGTCGGCCCTTACTTGGGTCTTTCAAATAAGAGCGGAAGCTCAATGTGTGTGAGAGTGTTTAAATTGAAAGACTTACTCACACGACATGAAATGAAACCCAAATGGTATAGGTCGGCCCTTACTTGGGTCTTTCAAATAAGAGCGGAAGCTCAATGTGTGTGAGAGTGTTTAATCGAAAGACAACGCACCCAACTTAAACAAAACCCTTCGGAAACGAAATATATATGTACACTTATATACTAGGGGCTGATTAGGCCCGTGTGTGTTCGAAAATGGTGCACGACTAAGAGAGTGCACGTGTGTGGTTGTGCCAAGCCACGTTATTACAAGCGGGGGGAGACTATGCTCCGTTATTACAACCCCGTATCAAATTGAATTTCAAGCAAGTGTATGACTAAAGACCGAGTTTAGACACTTACGAGTAGCTGGTCCGTAGAGGTCTTGCTTGAGCGTGGCCTTGGCTTTGGGCTGCAAACGGGAGCTCCGCGAAGGTATGTGCTCAAGGGTGCTGGCCGGCTGCAAATGGGGCGCGGGATGGACGCCTCGAAGGGGGCCGGTGGCAAGTGGGCGGCGCCTCCAAGTAGGGAGTTTAGAGTGGCTGACTAAGTGGGTCTTAGGGTCACTAGGGAAGTTAGGTACTTAGGGAAACTGGCCCTAAAAGGTGAGCTAGTGGGAAGGCCAAATAGGACACCTAGGGGGGGGGTCGGCCGAATGGGAGATGGTGGCTAAGCAGTGGCCAGCCACTTGGGTTATCCTAGGTTCGGCTAGGCTTAGATGGTGGCGGCAAAGAGGTGGAGCTAAGGGGAAGATGGGTGGCTAAGAGTGGAGAGGTGGTAGAGAGTGGTTTTGAGGGAGTTAGGGGGACTTACCGAATGGGAAGGAGTGGCGGATGGAGTGGGAGAGTGGCGGGCAGGTAGCTGTCGGCTGGTGGAGTTGGGGGGAAGGTGGTGACGTCCAGCTGGGGGGGCAGTGGTGGTGGACGGAAGAGGGAAGGTGGCGGAGCAGGTGGCGGCTGGTGGAGCTGGAGCTGCTGGGAAGACGGGTGAGAGATGGGAGAAGGAGAGGGCCCGGCTGGGTGGTGGAGTGGTTCCCACTTGGAAAACCCGCCCACAATGAGGGGGGTTTAAATAGGGGATGGGTAGGTCGGTTAGGGCTGGGTTATGGGTAGTGGTTAGGTGGTTTAGGTAGGGTAGTATGTAGATAAGGTGGGTTGGATGGGGTTGGGCCAGATATTTTAAAACTAGGGGTTTGGGAAAATCGTGGGCTAAGGGTGGTTTAGGGGTTTAGGGCTAGGGTAGGTGGTTGGGTTTTAGGGTGAGGTTTAGTGAGCTAGGTTAGGTGGTTTAGGCTAGGTTTAGGCTAGGATTAGGGAAATTAATCTAGGTTTAGGGAAGGATTAGGGGAGTGGGTTAGGTGATTAGGTTGGGATTAGGCCGGGATTAGGGAAGTGGGTTAGGTGATTAGGTTCAGATTAGGGGTGGATTAGGGGTTTAGGCTAGGTTTAGGCATTTTTGGCTAGGTTTAGGTGAAGGAGCTCCCTTAGCATGGCCCATAGACCTTGATCACCCCATGTTGGTGCAGCCCTAGGTTAGGTTTTAGCTAATTACAAGCTTAAACCCATTCAATTAGGCTAAACCCCAAGATTAAACCCAAACTTGACACACAAGTCAAGCTTAATACAACACTCTTGATATTTTTCACCCCCACTCTCTCTCATGCCCAATATCCCACGTGAATTTCAAGTGGGCCCCACCTCCATTTATGAGAAGGTGATGTGGGCCATGGATATGGATATTGGATTGGATCTCTGGATCCAAATCCAAATCCAAGTCCACATATGGGTTTGGATTGGAATCTGGATATATATGGTCCAGATCCAATCCAAACTGAACTCTGACTCCTTCGAGCTGGGTTCGAAACGGACGATTCGTGCGGGGCCTGACAGCATCAGTACTCCGTCTGCGTTGGGTCTTCGCCAACATAGTCGTCCGCCTCCGTTTCTGCCTTCCGGAGATGACTTCAAATGCTATTTTGATAAGAACAGGGTCTTGGACGTTCGAGATCCTGGGGTGTGAATCAGATACAAGAGTTGCTGCGCCGGGCTTGACAGGTGCTCCGGTTCCGGGCTCTTCTTGGCTCTCCTGGTCCTGTCTTGATCGGGCCAAGCCACTTCGGGGTTTCAAAATAGGTTCTAAAAAGGGTTTTCAAAAGCTATATCATATGTTTTTGAAAGATAAAGTTTAAAAATATATACAGGGTTTGTTTGGAAGGCTCCTGGGTTTCCAAACTCAAAAATGGCCCTTTGGGGCTGCTTGTATAAAACCAGATTCGTTTAAGAAATTCGTGGGATTTCGGGGTGTTTACACATTACAAGTCGTGTGAGTTGTCTTTACATATACACACAACACCCACGCACACGTTGGCGACCTTCGGGCCCATATATATTACAAGTATTTCCCTTTGGCTATGTCTTTAAGATTTGGGTTTTAAGGTTCAGGTGTGTGCGTAGTCTTTCCATATATACACAACACACACTTGCACAATTGAGCCTTTCCGCTCTTAAGATATAGCCATATTTCCCTTTTGCAATTTCCCTTTTGCATTTTACATTAAGTTATTTCCCTTCCGCATTGTCTTTCAATTCGGGTTTTCCCTTTGGAGTTGTGTGAGTTTGCATTGCATATTCTCCATACCACGAGTTAGGATGCATATTGCATCAAAGCAAAACCCCACACTCCTGTGCAAAAATCGCCCAACTTAGGTCACTTGTGCACATACCTAGTTGGCCCTAAAAAGCTTAAAAAGAAAGACATAGGCACGTGCAAATCCCACGTGAAATAAAACTTGTAATCGTACAAACAAATCCCAAACACTTCGGGTATTTTTCAAAGAGGATTGATTTAAAGACTTTGCCAAGCGTATAGACTGACCCTTGCGCATCGGTGCAAGAAGGTCTGCAACGAAAAGAGCTCACTTGCTCACAATCGCCCCGATATTTCAAAACTTACTTCGCTAGCTTGAGTAAGCTAGCTGACACACCCTTTTTGTTATAAAAAATGACTTAGACACACGAAAAGGTTCACTTCGGGCCTAAGAACCAGAAGTGGGAATTTTCCATGTCTACAACTATATCTTAGGGGCTGTGAAGGCCCGTGTGTGTACGAAAAGAGTGTACAGCTAAGAGCGGAAAGGCTCAAGTGCACGTGTGTGTTGGTGTGTCAAAACCACATTATTACAATTGAGAGGAAACAACGCTCCATTATTACAACCTCGTATCAAAATTTAATTGAACATAAGCAAGTTCATATAATAGACCAAGTTAAGGCACTTACATGTAACCGGTCCATCTTCAACTTGCTGGAATTTGGCCTCGTGAGTCTTCTTGGGCAGCCAAGAGGAGATCCTTAGGTAGTTTGAGAAAAGGGTGGGATTTGAGTGCTTTAGGGACAGGTGGGGGCTGAACGGCTGGTTTATGGGAGCCAAGGGAAGGTAGGTTAGGTGCTGGGAATTGGCCGAATAGGTGAAGAAGAGGCGGCAGGTGGTGGCAGGTTGTGTTGGGCTGGGGGAGATGGGAGATGGGTGATGGTGGTGGTGTAGTCGGGTGATGGAGTGGCAGGTGTTGTGGGATGGCGAGAGAAGGTGGAGGTGTTGGTGGCAGGTTGTGTTGATGGTGGAAGGGAGTGCAGGTGCTGTCCTGGTCGGCTGTGAAGATGGAGGAGCAGCTGATGGAGTCTGGCCGAATGGATGAGATGGAGGAAGGGTGCTGGTGGAGTCGGCCTAGGGGATCAAATGGAGAAGGAGGGGAGAGTGAGAGATGGGACTTACCTAGGGGAAGCAATGGAGGGGAGCTGGCCGGATGTGCCAATGGAGGAGATGGATGGAGTGCTCGTCGACTCTTGGATCAAGGGGCTGGCGAATGTGGAATCCAGGAGAGATGGATCGGCTTGGGGGTATAGCGAATGGGTGCTGGGATTTCATGTGGGGGCCTCATGTGAGTGGTTGGCCGAATCCATGGGATGGTAGGTCGGTTGGGGGGATGAGTGGCTGGGAGTGAAAGTGGGCTAGATATTTTAGGTGGGTTGGGATTTAAGGTGGGCTAGATATTTTAGGATGGGGGTTGCAACTAGTTTAGGCTTTAGGGAATGTTGTGGGCTAGGTTAGTGGTTTTGGGGTAGTTTGGTTAGGTGGGCTGGGTTTGGTTGGTTAGGGACTTAGTTAGGTCAACTATGATTGGTTTAGGGCTAGTTGGTTAGGGTCTAGTTGGTTAGGGTCTAGTTGGTCTAGCTAGGTAAGGTTGGTGTGGTTTTGGGTGAGAAGGGCTAGGTCTAGGCTAGGTTTGGGTTAGGTTTTAGGGAAAGTGGCTAGGTGAGGTGAGCTAGCTTAGGGCTAGGTTTAGGAACCACCCTTGACGCCGGTCCATTGTAGCCATGTCCAAGTTGGTGCAGCCCTAGGTCAGGTGTAGGTTCATACAAGCTTAAACCCACACTCTAGGCTAAACCCACAAGGTTAACCCACCCTTGACCAAAAGTCAAGCCTACCAACTTTCTCACTCATACTTTATCCCCCCCTTTTCTCTCTCTAACCAATCCTTCCAAGGCATTTCACGTAAAATATTTGTGGGCCCCTCACCTCCATTTATGAGAAGGTGATGTGGGCCTTGGATATAGATATTGGATCATCCAAATCCAAATACATGTTGGGTTTGGATCTGGATATATATGGTCCAGATCCGACCCAAATCTGATTTTTTTGATTCCTTCATGACGTTTCGAAATGGACGGTTTGTGCAGGGCCTGACTTCATTAGTACTCCGTCTTGCATTGGGTCTTCACCAACATTGTTGTCCGTTCTTCTTCTCACCTTCAAGAGTTCATTTCGAGCAAATTTCTAATATCTGGGGCATGGATGTCTGAGAATCTAGGGATGCTTTAGACATGAGAGTTGATATGCCAGACTTGAAGTATGCTTCGGGTCCGGGCTCTCCTTTGCCTTTTTGATCCGCTTTTATTAGGCCAGGAGGCTTTCTGGGCTTTTTCACTCCTTTCTGTGGCTGCTTTTGATCAGGTTGTACCTGTTGGACTCAGCTCTTTATAAAATTGGGACTTGGCCCATGTATAATATATTTTATATCAAAATGGGGTTTTATACAAAATCTGGAGTTTTTACAACTCCTAGGCTTTCGAAAACTCAAAATCTGGTCTTGAAAAGGGGATTTTAAAACCAGGTATGTTTTCAAAAATTATGGAAATTTGGGGTGTTTACAGTTATACTCGAGTTAACCTTGGCTCTTTCTAAGAATTTTTCTAAAACTAGTCTATGCCTAGGTGAGGTTTGTATCAACTCTAGGATGGACATGTTTATCGGGATCTTAGAAAGATGATTTTCAAAATCATATGAGGTTAAAATGTTTTTACCTTTATCCATGATTTGCAATGCCTTAGGAATACATGCTTTTGAAGGGCCAGGAACACTAACCATTTTTTTAGCATTTTCTAGATGTGGGGGTTGATAGATCCTTCCGGACCTGGTCACCTCCCCCACACTCTGCCTAAGACTCGCTCCTATGTTGGCTCTATTTGTGTGCTTTGGAGCACCGGAAATTTCTAAGATGGCTCTAGCCGGGGGCGGAACTCTAAGCGCTCCCCGGATCACTACTTGGGTGGCTTTTTTGTAAATGATGAGAGAAGGTGGTGTGTGACAAGTAGTGAAGCCAGAATATGATGCATGCAAAAAACCTTTCGAGGTTGTGAAAGCACATACCTCTTTTCCCTTCCCACTGGTACTTGCGTGATTGGGGAAGGGTTCTTTGAGCACAGCTTGGGCGGGCTCAGGTTCTTCAGTGACCTGGAGTTGGCCCTGCTCTATCAAGTTTTCAATTTTGTTTAAAAGGGAAAAGCATTTGTTCGTATCATGTCCTTTGAGCCAATGATACTTGCAATATCTGTTCAAAAACCTCTCTTTTGGCGAGGTCCCCTCGGAAATTTCTGGGAGTACTACCAAACCTTGGGCGAGTAGGAGGTCTAGGACCTCTGAGACAGGTTGCCCCAGTGTGGTATATGTAGACGCGCGAAAATCCCCGCCTCTCGCCTTTTTTAGGGTTTGGAGCGGATCCTCTAATGTGTCTAAGGCCTATTTATATAAACAGGGCGTGCCAGCTAGCTTACCTAAGCTAGCGAAGATATTAAACTGACTTCTAATGTTGGTGACTGTGAGCTAGTGAGCTCTTGTCGTCGCAGACCTTCTTGCACCGATGCACAAGGGTCAGTCTGTACACTTTTGAAAAATCGAGTTTTTGGGATAGAAAGCCTACGAAGCGGTTCGAGGTGTTTAATTTGGGTCTTTTAGATGCGATTGCAGATTTTAGATCACGTGGATTTGCACGTGCCTAAGTCTTTCTTTTTATCCCTTTATGGGCCACCTAGTTTGTGTGTTATGAACACTCCACTACATGGGCGAATTTTGAGCGGGAATACGGGGTTGGCTTTGATGCAATATGCGTCCTACCTCGTGGTATGGCATAGATGCAATGCAAACTCATGCTACTCCAAAGGGAAAACCCGAAATGTAAAGACAATGCCGAAGGGAAATAACCGAAGGGAAATGACTTGTAATGTAAATGCCGAAGGGAGATATGTATATAGAGTATGTATATGGGCCCTTACTCGGGTCTTGCAAATAAGAGCGAAAGCTCAATGTGGGTGCGTGCTTGAATTGAAAGACTTACACACACAACATGAAATTAAACCCAAATATAACTTGCAGTATGGCCTTGATTAAGGTCTTGGGAATAAGAGCAAAAGCTCAATGTGTGTGAGTGCTTGAATTGAAGTACTACGCACACAACATGAAATTAAACCCAAATATTATAACACGGACCTTACTTGGGTCTTTCAAATAAGAGCGAAGGCTCAATGTGTGTGAGTGCTTGAATTGAAAGACTTACACACACGACATGAAATTAAACCCAAATATAACTTGCAGTATGGCCTTGATTAAGGTCTTGGGAATAAGAGCGAAAGCTCAATGTGTGTGAGTGCTTGAATTGAAGTACTACGCACACAACATGAAATTAAACCCAAATATTATAACACGGCCCTTACTTGGGTCTTTCAAATAAGAGCGAAGGCTCAATATGTGTGAGTGCTTGAATTGAAAGACTTACACACACGGCATGAAATAAAAACCCAAATAGTATAGGTCGGCCCTTACTTGGGTCTTTCAAATAAGAGCGAAGGCTCAATGTGTGTGAGTGCTTGAATTGAAAGACTTACACACACGACATGAAATGAAAACCCAAATAGTATAGCTCGGCCCTTACTTGGGTCTTTCAAATAAGAGCGAAGGCTCAATGTGTGTGAGTGCTTGAATTGAAAGACTTACACACCCAACTTAAGCAAAACCCTACGAAAATTAAAGTATATGTATATATTTATGTATTAGGGGGTAATTAGGCCCGTGTGTGTTCAAAATCGTGCACAACTAAGAGAGTGCACGTGTGTGGGTGTGCCAAGCCACGTTATTACAAGCGGGGGGAGACTATGCTCGGTTATTACAACCCCGTATCGAATTGAATCTTAAGCAAGTATACAACTAAGAACCGAGTTAGGCACTTACTAATAGCTGGTCCGAAGAAGCCTTGCTTGAGCATGGGCTTGACCTTCGCCTTGGGCTGCAAAAGGGAGCTCCGTGGAGTTGAACGGCAAAGGGAGGTGCTGGCCAGATGTCCTTGGTGTGCGGAAGAGGCGCCTTGAAGATGGTCGGCTGCTTGAGAGGGGCTGGTTTTGGTGGGTTGGGCTAAACAGTGCTCCGTCTTCGTTGGGTCTTCACCAACATGATCATCCGTCTCTGTTTTCGCCTTCCGAAGATGACTTCAAACAATGTTTTGATGATAACAGGGTCTTGGACGTTCGAGATCCTGGGGGTGTGGATTTGATACGAGAGTTGCTGTGCCGGGCTCGACATGTGCTCCGGTTCCGGGCTCTCCTTAGCTTTCCTGGTCCTGTCTGGATTAGGCCAAGCTGCTTCGGTGTTCCAAAACATGTTTTAAAAGGTTTTCAAAACCCATATCACATATTTTTGAAATATAAAGTTTAAAACATATATGCAGGGTTGTCTGGAAGGCTCCTGGGTTTCCAAACTCAAAATGGCCCTTTGGGGCTGCTTTTACAAAACCAGATGGATTTGAGAAATTCGTGGGATTTCGGGGTATTTACAGTATACTCCCATTTTTCAAAAGTTTTTTGGAATTTTTCATTTTTTTGTTGTTCGAGCTTTTTTGAAGTGCCCACCGGGCTTGACTCCACTCGGACATTTGTGATCTTTTGGGGTTTTGCCCCTTTGTCCGTCATGGGTGGCCCGTAAGTTCTGGCTTTTTCAAATCTCGTTTTGGAAAGTATTTTTCCCTTCCACAAGTCGTCATAGACTCCCTTTTCAGATTGGTTTCAAACAAGGAAGCCTTCTTTATTAACTTGTGAAAGGTAGAAATTTTGTGCAATGAAAGAAGAGGTTTGATCTCTATTTTAAAATTTTTGAGGATGAGCATTACTACGCATCCTTCAGAGATGGGTTCTTTTATTTGTCCAAGGAGGGACCTCCATCAAACGATGAATTCCTTCACACTCAAGGTGTTCAAGGTGGGCGTTACTTCCACGTTGTGCAAAAATCTTTGAATAAAGTTGTTTGCTAACTCTTCAAAAGTAGCAAACTGGCTTAAGTCGTAGGAAGTAAGCCATTTTGAAGCAGTCTCCTTGAGGAAAAGGGGGAACCAATAAATCCATTTGGCAGAGTCCCTTTTCTTCTTATGGGCTCTACACGAAAAGAGTTGCAAGTGGGATCTAGGATCCCCCATGCCTTCATACCAATGGAAATTCGGTATGTCGTCGTCGCTGTCTATTTCATAATCCGAAGGAAGTCAGACAGGGCATACGATTTCTTTTCTTTGTTTTGCCCCTTCAACAGTTGTTGAAGGGCTTTGCAATCCTTCAGTGTGAAGGAATCGTGGTATTGGTCCCCCTCCATTGCGAAGGTTTCCTTGGGTTTTTTGGTCTTGGTAGTTCTTTTCTTGGCTTTGGCGGGTTCGCCATGTGACAAGCAAGAGTCGGCCGCCTCAACCTCTTGGCTAAGGGTGTCGATTCTTGCATCTATCTTAGCCTCGAATTCCCTACGCAAGTTTTCTAACTCTTCTTTCTTGTACTTGAGTTGAGATTTTGAAATCCTTTTTGAAAGGGAACTTGACGAGCGCGAGGCTCGGCTAGTCACTTCGTTAGAGCCTAAACTAGACATGACTCAACAAAAATTTGAAATCCTACAAATGCAATTAGGCAAAAATTTTAAATACTTTTCGAAAATTTTCGCAGAGTTTTGCTTGTTTTATCAAAGTTTTAAGAGCCGAGTCCCACTGGGCGTGCCAAACCTGTAAACATGAAATTTTTCACTTCTGGTTTTTGAGACTGGAAATGAACCTTTTCGTATCTACGTCGTTTCTAAGGGCGTGCCAGCTATCTAGCTTAAGCTAGCGAAGATTTTTGAAAATATCCTGACTTCTTTTGGTAATTGTGAGAAAGTAGGATCTTTTCATTTAAACCTTCTTGAACCGATGCTCAAGGGTCAGTTTAAACGCTTAAAACTTTGTTTTTACAAAACTTTGCAAGATTAGTGTTTGAAAAACTCGATGTATGCCTATTTTGCAAGTTTTATCACGACTTTGGATGAATCTAAGTCTTTGAGTTTTAGCTATTTAGGTCGGATATGTGTGTGCACAAGTGGCCTATTTTCAATGTGGTTTGTGTGTAGATTTGGAGTGCTTTTGAAAGCTAACGAATGCAAAGATGCACAAATATTTTCGGGTTTTGAGATGATGATGTGAGCTAGGCTCGAATTGAAAGGCAAGTGCGGAGGGTTTGAAAATATTTTTGTTCTATTTTTGAAAGCTGTGATTCTTCATAATTAAATCCGAAAAGTGTCTCTACTTAGACACCCAGGACTGCTCTATCATAGAAATGCAGAGACTTACAAAACAGTTTGTAACTCGGTGCCCAGAGCTTCAATTTTGGTGAATTTGCTTTTATGGAAAATCTATAGATGACAGATTTCCAATGAACATTGTTTTACTCGATTTGGATCACTACACACAGAGTTATGGGACTTTTACCCAACCTCTATTGAAGGAAAACAGACTATGCAGAAACGGTTCTAGTTTTGTCCTGATATTACACACTTTTAATTACATAGTTGTGCAACCCTAAAATTCTTAAAAATTTTATTAAATGTGGGATTGTATGCGTAGATGAAGTGTTCCAAATTTCAGATCAATCGGAGTAGATATGAAGAAATGAAACTTAAAACAACATACATATATAGAGATGCTGAAAACAGTTTTTCAATGTTTTTATAACATACATGATGCAACTCACCCGAATTTAAATTGTATAAACACAGCAACCCAAAGTAAATTGCTGAAGGAAAATGAATGTAAATATGTAGATTAGCTTAAGCATAGAGGGTATTAGGAGTTATCGGAGTTTTATAGAGTATACAGAGGTAGAATCAAGAAAACAAACAAGTAGAGTTCATAGGAAATGAAATTGACAGCATATCTACTTGCTATTACAACATGGGGGGAGACAAAGCTCCATTATTATAACCCCTTCTTTGAATTGAATGTTAAGAGAAGGATTAAGATTGGAATGGGGAAAGAAATACGCACTTTAGTAGCCCAAGAACTGGATTCACAATGGGGAATTCGACCCCTTCTTTTCTTGGAACCACCCCTTCTTCTTCCTCCCTTTTCTCTCTTCTCTCTTCTTTTCTCTGACTCTCTCTCTAACTTGCAACACTTCCCCTCTCTCTTAAGCTCTCCCTCTCTCTTTCCTCACATTTTGGAAGGTCCCTCGAAGTGCTAGATGCTGGAAATGAGCCCCCCTTGGCCTCTATTTATAGGCCAAGGGGGGGTCTCTAGTGCCTTCCATGGGGCGGGCATCTCCTTGGCCCAAACCCAATCCATAACTCATAGCCAGCTCCAAGCTTCTTCACGTGGTCTTCATGTGGTCCCCTAGGTCGACATGAATCCAACAACTGCAGCCCTAGGTGGTCGGTTTTTCCTTGGCTCGAGTTAGGTGTGAACCCGGCTAGGCGTCTAGGCTTGGTTTTAGTTGGCTAGGGTTGTCCTACTTTGTGGAATTCGGCCAAAATGGACTAAGTAGGTTGGGTTTGATGTGGTTCGGCCCATGTGGGTTAGATAGGTTAAGTCACTGTGGTTTGGCCTAGGTGGATTGTGTGAGTTAAGTCAATGTGGTTCGGCCCATGTGGGTTAGATGGGTTAAGTCAATGTGGTTCGGCCAAAATGGATTAGGTAGGCTAGGTTAATGTGGCTCGGCCAAAGTAGATTAGATAGGCTAGGTTAATGTGGCTTGGTTTGAACTTGATGCCTTGAACTTAAACCCGCCTTGCATGCTTGAGCCAAGTCTTCATGAAGATGAGCCTCATTGGCCTGATCAAGTTGTGTGAGCTTGGCCAATGTGGGCTTTGCCGTGATGTGTGACTTGGGTCTTCCTTTGGTCCATATCCAGTTTGATGCTTACCATGGCCGTGATGTGTGACTTGGCTTCATCCTTGTTTGACTGGGCTTTACCTCAGCTTTGGTTTGAAAATATTTAACTACAAAATCTTTGTTTTAAGGTTCTTGCAAAAATTTCCAATTTAAAGCCAAGTTTCAAAATAAGCTATTTTTCGAGAGTGGGCTAAGTCATGTTTTTATAAAATTTATTTAGAGTGTTTACAGATGCCCCTCTTTGGCATTAATCCAAATTCATTTGGATAATGACAAAGAAGAAAATACTCCTTTTGATTTTTCTTCTCAAATTGACTTGAGAATATAGATTTTCTTCGAACTATGGAAGAGGGGATTTTAGCCAAAGGGGATTTGTCTTACATTGAGTACTAGTCCTAAACATGATCATGTATGGCTAACCTTTCGATGGTATATGCATGCATGGTGTGTGATGCAAATGAAGTGTAGTGTGATGCTTAGAGACTTATCCATGGGATATGTGAGTTTGGGGAGAAGCTTATTATAGACGTGATTTTTTATTTCAAAACCTATAAAGATTTGAAATTAGATTCTCGAACTACGTCGTATGCATGAGCGTACCAGTTAGTTTACTCAAACTAACAAAGATTCATTTTCTAACTTTATTAGATGATTGTGGACAAGTGAGTTCTTATCGACGTAGGCCTTCTTGAACTGATGCTCAAGGGTCAGCCTAGATGCTTGGAAAATTATTTGAAATCCGTAAAATTGTGAAAAACAATATCCTAATTTGAATGTTTAAAGAAATCATGATTTAGTTTTTGATTTTGGAAAATTTCAGTTTCTGAAAAACAAAAACTGGTTCTGTTTTCAGAGAACTGTTCTCCGATTATTTTAAAATATTTTTGAGTTTTGAAAATTTCTAAAAATTTTACAAAAGATAAACATTTATGTATAGAATCAGAGAATATTTTTATTTTGAATTTTAATCTACAGATTCTCATAATTAAATCTAGAACTAAACATCATTCAGGTACTCGAAACAAACCTCTACTAGAACATCAGAGGCTCAGAAAAACCAAGATATTTCATTACTCAGACCATAAATTTTGTTGGAAAAGTATGGATTTCAGATTTCCAAAGAGACCATTTTCAATCAATTTGGCTCACTATGATCAGAGATATTCTAGAAATAGCAGACATGTGTCAGAAATTTCTGATTTTCCAAAATATGTTCTATTTTTTTGTAAATATTTTTAGATTTAATTGATGATGTTTAATAAAGCCTAAAATCCTGAAAATTTAAGAAAATGTCCATGTATATGTCTAGTTTAGATGAGCCAAATCTTGACTTGTTTAGAACAATAGACAATTACAGAGAAATTTTTGATCAAACATGTGCAGAGTGCAGATTAGAAATTTCAGATTTTCAGCAAAAGTATGTGTTCTAGTTTCGACTTAAATGAACCTATAGCTTAATGATCAGCCGTAATCCATGGAAGAAAAGAGGTTTGCAATCTTCAATCATCCATGAAGTAGAAAGAATTAAAAAGAAAAGTGTAAACACCCTAAATAAATTTTTTCTGAAAACACTCCAAACTTCTAAAGCTGACTTGTTTTAAAATCTTTTAGCTTTAAAATGAAAATTTTAAATTTTTAAAATAAAGATTTTAAAAGGTTTCAAATTAAAGTTAAAAGTATAAAGCCTAGAAGATTGGAGTAAATCATGCAGAAAGCAGGTTGACAGGCAAGGCCCACTTCGAACTAGAATTGGGTTCGTGAAGGACAAGCCAGAAATCAAGGGAGTAGATCAAGTCAAAGCATATCTTCATCCAAGATCAAATAAAAGTGGACGGCCTCATCAAACCCAGCCAAATTCAACTAAGTCGTAGACATGATTTGATTGAATTAAAAAGCCTAACCTAGCTTGAATTGAATGTTTATCGACCCATATCAAAATTTTTCTAGCCTTGTTCACCCTTCACCCTTGGGGTAAAATACCAAATCACATTCCTATCTAGCCTTGATTAAATGGAAGAATCAACAAGGGAAGCCACAACGACTTGAAGAAGCAAGGAACGACCAATTGAACTTGGAGGCCTCAAGCACCTAGCCGGCCATTCCTAGGTGCACTTGATTCAAACCACAACTAGCCCACATGGGGCTGGTCCATGGCTGACCAAAGGGGGACCACTCTTCTCACTTTTCCATGTGAATTGGGTGGATTTGGAAATGGACTTGGACCTTGGGCCACCCACCCCAAAGAAAGGCCTAGAAAGGCCCCCCTTGTCCTATAAATAGAGGCCAAGGGGGCAATGTGTTCTCCCATCTTGCAAGAGGTGAAGAAAGTGCTGCTCCTTGGGTTGTTTTGTGAGAGATTGTAGGCTACTAGGTATAGGTTTAGAGAGGGAAGAGAGTGCTAGGATCAAGGTAAGTGCTGCCATTTAGTTTTGAATGAGAAGGAAGAGTGAAAAGAGGGAAGGTGAGGGTCGTGCACACCATTGGAGGCCGGCTTTTTGGTAATCCGTGTAAGTATTGCTCTACCTTGATTCATTCCCATCTCTTCTTCATATTCAATTCAAAAGGGGTTGTATTAATGGAGCTTTGTCTCCTCCCATGATGTAATAGAAGTAGATATGCTGAAATTTCCCTTTCCTTTGCTTATGCACTCTATATGTTTGTGTTCTTGACTCTACCTCTCTATATGCTATAAACACTCTATATCTTCTAATCCCCTCTATACTTAAGCTATTAGATATATTTCAATTCATTTTCCTTTAGCAATTTAATTCAGGATGTTGTGTTGTTGCACTTTAATTCGTGTGAGTTCTGCATCACGTATGTTATAAAAACCTGAATTCTGATTTTCAACATCACTATATATGATGATTGTTTGATTTTTCATTGCTGAACCCCGACTCTAATCACTTTGAAATTTTGCACA
Organism: Brasenia schreberi; assembly: GCA_036023115.1. Lineage (NCBI taxonomy): Eukaryota > Viridiplantae > Streptophyta > Magnoliopsida > Nymphaeales > Cabombaceae > Brasenia > Brasenia schreberi. The sequence continues at coordinate 20,354,054 of JAYKKT010000072.1, forward strand.
CTGTATCTACACACACAATCACACTTACAATAAAAGTTTTAAGAATTTTAGGGCCAAGCAACCACATAATTAAAGTTGTGCAAGATAAGGGTAATTTTTGAAAACTGTTTGTCAACAATGTTTTTGTACAACAGAGCCTAGGTATTCATCCCATAACTCTTTCTGCAGGTATTCAAAATCAATGATTCTTGGTTCATTATAAATCTAACATCTATAGATTTCTAATAAACCAAGTGCACTAAATTTATAACTCTGAGCACTGAGGTACAGGCCTATATTTTGGTCTCTATATTTCTATGATAAAACAGTTCTGGGTGTTTGAGTAGAGGCACTTGGCTGAATTAATTCTGCATAATCCCAATCCTGTATTCAAAACCAAAAGGTGTCCTAGAATCTCTACATCTCACTCTGTCTTGTAAATATTTGATGAATTTTGGAGGTCTCTAAGGCACTCAAAACAATTCGGGAAACAAGTCATGAAAACATAACCAATTTCTGTTTTTCAAAACTTGTGAATTTTGAACTTGAAAACCAAGTGCATTAGTTTATCATTTTCAACACCCTATTTTCACGTGAATTTGAAACATCGCCATCTCATTTGGAATCCTTAAAGCACTTAGGCTGACCCTTGAGCATCGGTTCAAGAAGTCTTAAAGCGAAAAGAGCCCACTTAGCCACAATCACCAAGTCTGATTCATAATTTTGCTAGTTTTTAGAAACTAGCTGGCACGCTCGCGCATGAAGTAGAATTGAAAGGATTGCTTCAAGTCTCTACATAGGCTTGGAGTGAGAATTTCACATCTACAAAAACCATCAAAGGACTGTTGTTTTCATCAGTACATTCACCAAAATGTTCAATTACAAAATTTTAGCCTGTTTCATTCATTGCAAAACGAAGGAAGAAGAATAACCTATGGCGGCGAATGACGAAGGCTCTATAGTAGAGGTTCAGAGGTAGGCAACAACCTCTTTCTCCCTTCTTTCCCTCCCTTTCTCTCTCTCTCTCTCTCTTTCTCTCCCTCTCTTTCTCTCTTGTTGGACTGTCCACCGTGTTAGAATCTGCAGCTGCGATAAAGAACGGATTTTGGGAATCTGTGGCTAATGTTGTGGAGCCTTCTTGGCCCCCTTTTTATAGGCCATGGGTTGCTTGTCATCTGCAGTTGTTGATAAGGAAACTTACCTTATTATGACTGGATGTAATAAAGCAAGAGAGTGTTGTCCAAAATCTTCCAAATCCAGCCGACATCTGTTGTTGTTCATGCTGAAATTGGAATGGTAAGTTGCTGCTGATTTTGGTAAATGATCATGGCCTTCCAAATTTGGCCCACGTCTGATGCATTTTCTTGCCAAACTATGCCACACGTGCTATGGAAGTTATTAGATTCTATTGGAGTTGTGCATGACTGAAATTGATCCAAGCCGAGAAAGGTAAGTTGTGGAATCTGCTATGCTTCTTGCAGAATTCGGTTGAGAACAATGTGATCACATTTTATATGGTAAGGTACTTTTCCTCAAGTCGACCATGAAGCTGCTTGTTTGGAAAGTTAAGAGCTGACATCAGATGGAATGTAGAATTCATTTATACTTGAAATCGGTAAATGGTTGTCGTGAAGAAGGCAGCTGGTTTTTGTGAAGATGAACTGATTTGGAAAGTCAAGGAGCTACTAAACTTGGAATGGTAAGCAGCTGCAGTTCACGTTGAATTTGGAAGAGAGTTGCTCATTGGCTGAAGTTGATCCAAGCTAAAAAGGGCAAGTTGTTGTCCACTTTGTTGGGTCAGCTAAGCTTGGCTTTCTTCCTAAAAACTAACCTACCTTGACAAGATACTAGCCAAGTTGCTTAATTCGGCCAGTCTCTTGTAATGGTAAGTAGTTGTTTCCTCTTGTAAACACCCTAAATAAATTTTTCTAAAAACACTTTGAACTTTGAAAGCCAACTTATTTTAAAACCTTTGCTTTAAAATGAAAGTTTTAAATCTTTAAAATAAAGATTTTAAATTGTTTCAAATTAAAGTTAAAAGGATAAGGCCCAGAAGATTTGAGCAAATCAGGCAAAGATTAAGGCAATGGTTGGAGCCCGCTTCAAGCCAGGATCGAGTTCGCGAAGGTCAAGCCATGGAGCAAGGGAGTAGATCATATCGAATCAAGGCACGTCTTCATCTAAGATCAAGTCAAGTGGATAGCCTCACCAAAACTAAACCTAGCTAAACTTGACTAAGTCCTAAGCTTAAGTCACTTGAGTTAAACATGAAGCATGACCTAGTTTAAATCAAATGCCTTAACTTGACCAAACCGAATTTTCCTAGCCTTGTCCATCCTACATCCTTGGGCTAAACATCAAATGACACTCCTACCTGGCCTTGATTAAATGGGATGAGCCAATAAGGGAAGCCACATCAATTTGAAAAGCAAGTCCAGTCAGTTGTACTTGGAGACATCCATGGCCTAGCCGACCATGGCTAGGTTCACATGGTTTGAACCAACAACCAGCCCACATGGGGTTGGTCCATCTTTGACCATGAGGGACCACATAATCACGTGGAGAATCAAGCCTTGGGGCTGGGTTTGGATCTTGAATCACCCGCCCCAAGGAAGGGCCTAGAAGGGGCCCTCTTGGCCTATAAATAGAGGCCAAGGGGGGGCATGAATATCATCTTGGAGTGATCTTACATCTTGGAAGAATTGAAGAAGTGTTGCTCCTTGGGCTTCTTTGTAGCAAATCGTGGGCTGCTAGAGAGAGGCTTAGAGAGGGAAGAGAGTGCTAGGATTAGGCAAAGTGCCACCAATTAGATTAGAGTGAGTAAGCAAGAGTAAAAAGAGGGAAGGTGAGGGCCATGCACCACCATTGGAGGCTGGTTTCTTGGGAATCCATGTAAGTATCATTCTATCTTGATTCATCTATGTAAACACAAAAATTTTCAAGTATTTTCAAAAACTCCTAAATTTTAAAAGCCAATTTAAAGCCTTTATGAACCTTTAAATTCAAAAACCCCAAATTTTAAAGTTTAAGACTTTTGGGGGAATATTTCAAAATAAAGGTTTTAAATCCAAATAGCCCATGAGTTTCGAAGCAGGCAAAGACCCAATCCAGGCCTCGATCCCCAGAAAGAAGATAAAGTGTATCAAGATACGGGATCAAGTTAAATCAGATTCAGATTGATTCCCAAAAGCAGAGAAGATTGAAGCATATCAAGTTCGAATTCAACAACTTATCCAAATGCAAGGTCAAGACCGATCAAATCCAAGTTTGTTCGATCAAGATGGGGCCAACATGGAACCAATACTCGAAGCCATGGTAACAAGCTCATCCAATTTGAGAAGATTTCAAGTTGAACTCAAGAGCAAAGGGTGGAAGCTGAACCAAGCAAGAATCAAGGCATGGCTGAACTTATGAATCAAAAGGACTTAGCTAAATGTACATAGTTAAGAATGGCTTGTATTAAGTGTAAGGAGCAGCCAAGCGTCAAAGAGAAGAACCTAGTGTAAACACCTCGAAATCCCACGAACTTCTCAAATAAGAATGGGCCATGCATGGACGTTTGCATAACATGATCCCATTTTAGGACCAGAAACCATTTTGTATATCCCTTTGGCGTGATATCTCCTCCTACCAGGGTTTTACAAGTGAGATTTTGCTAAAGTTTGGGACGATCCCATGTTTTCGTGGTTAGATCTAAGGAGACATTGAAAGGGGTGTTGTCGTCTTTGCCATTATCAGGGGCATCTGTAAACACCCCAAAATCCCATGAACTTCTCAAATAAAACCTGGTTTTGTAAAAGCAACCCCAAAGGGCTATTTTGAGTCTGGAAACCTAGGAGCCTTCCAGACAAACCCTGTACATGTGTTTAAACTGTATATGTTTTAAAATATGTATAATATAGTTTTCAAACCTTTTAAAATACGTTTTGAAACCCCACAAAGCAGCTTGGCCTGATGAAAGCAGGACCAGAAGAGCTAAGGAGAGTCTGGAACCGGAGCACATGTCGAGCCCAACACAACAACTCTCGTGTTAGATTCACCCCCAGAATCTCGAACGTCCAAGCCCTTGTTATCAACAAAAATCATTTGAAATCATCTCCGGAAGGTGAAAACAGAAGCGAACGACCATGTTGGCGAAGACCCAACGCAAGACGGAGTACTGATGCTGTCAGACCTCGCACAAATCGTTCGTTTCGAACATACCCTGAAGGAGTCTGAATTCAGCTTTGGATTAGATCTGGACCATATATATCCAGATCCCAATCCAAATGTATATGTGGATTTGGATTTGGATTTGGATTTGGATCCAAAGATCCAATCCAATATCCACATCCATGGCCCACATCACCTTCTCATAAATGGAGGTGGGGCCCACTTGAAATTCACGTGGGATCTTGGGCCTGAGAGAGAATGGGGAGGTTTACATGTGAGGGAAGTGTATTAAGCTTGACTTGTATGTCAAGTTTCGGGTTAATCATGTGGGTTAGCCTAATTAGTGTGGGTTTAAGCCTGTATGAACCTACACCTAACCTAGGGCTGCACCAACATGATGCAATGAAGTCCATGGGCTATGCAAAGGGATGCTCCTAACCCAATCCTAAGCCAAAACCCTTAATCCTAGCCATTTGCCCTAATCCTGGCCTAATCCTAGCCCAATCCCGGTGGGACGTGAGTCTTTTTAAATCGAGTTATCTTAGGAACCTTGCGAAAATATTTTCCAAAAGGTGTTATTTTTAAACTCTTTCTTTATTGTACTTCATACGTAGGAATTTTGAAAAGCTTGAAGGCATGTCAAAATCCAACCCAAGTGAAGTGACGAGCCAAGGCTCATGCGCATCAAGTTCTCACTCTAGGAGGATTTTGAAAAATAAAATCAAACTAGACGAGATAGAAGACTTGAGAAGGGAATTCGAGGCCAAAATCGATGCTCTTAGCCAAGAGGCTGAAGCAGGCGATTCATGTTCATCGAATGGTGAACAAAAGGCCAAGAAAAGACCTGAAAAACCTCGCAAACATAAAGAGGCCTCCGTAATGGAAGGCAACCAATACCACGAGTCCTTCACACAAAAGGATCGTAAAGCCCTACAGTAGCTGCTGAAAGGGCAAAATAAAGAGAAAATGAGTTACGCCCTGTCTGATTTCCTACCCATGGATTATGAAACAGATAGTGACAATGAAATACCGAACTTCCATCGGTATGATGGCATGGGGGACCCTAGGTCTCACTTGCAACTTTTCTCGTGTCGAGCCCATAAGAAGAAAAAGGACTCGATGAAATGGGTGTATTGGTTCCCTCTATCCCTTAAAGGCACAGCTGCCAAATGGCTAGCTTCCTACGATCTAAGCCAGTTCGCTACTTTTGAAGAGTTAGTGAACTGCTTTATGCAAAGATTTGCACATAACGTAGAAGTCATGCCAACTTTAAACACTTTAAGGGATACAAAGCAAGGCATGAACGAAGACACACATGCCTTCATTATTCGATGGAGGTCCCTTTTAGGGCAAGTGCGAGAGCCAATATCCGAAGGATGCGCAGTCATGCTCATCCTGGATAATTTTAAAAGTGAGCTAAAGACCCTTCTCTCGCTTCACGAAATCTCAACTTTCCACAAGTTGATCAAAAAAGCATCCCTTTTCAAAACCAATTTAAAAAAAAGGGTATACGATCACTTATGGAAAGGAAGTGCCATTTCCAAAACCCGCTTGGAGAAACCCATCACCCCACGATGGACAAAGGGGCAAAGCCCCATAAAATCGCCAATGTCCGGGTGGATCCAGGTCCGGCGAGCACTTCGAAAAATTTTGAAAAATCAGAAAACAAAAGGGAGAGAAACTTCCAAAAACCTATTGAAAAATGGGAGTACACTCCGCTAGGGCAACCTGTGTCGGAGGTCCTAGACCTCCTACTTGCCCAGGGCATGATTGAACTTCCCGAAATCCCCGAGGGAGTCTCTTCAAAAGGGGGATATTTAAATCATTTTTGCAAGTATCATCGGCTCAAAGGCCATGATACAAAGTGTTGTTTCTCCCTTTTAAACAAAATCGAGAACTTGATAGTGGAGGGCCGGCTCCAGGTCACTACGGAACCTGAGCCAACTCAAGCTATCTTTAAAGAACCCTTTCCCAAGCACGCCAGTAGCAGTGGGAAAGAAAAGGAGGTATGTACCCTCACCTTTTCGAAAGATCTAACGCATTCATCGGAGTCTGGTCGACCCACTTGTGCGTCTACTCTTGTACTTTACAAGAAGCCTGCCCAAGTAGTCATCCGGGGACCACCAAGAGCTGAATCCCCGACTAAACCAGTTCTAAAAATTCAAGGTGCTCCAAAACTCTCAATTAGAGCCACTTCTCAAATAAGAATGGGCCATGCATGGACGTTTGCATAACATGATCCCATTTTAGGACCAGAAACCATTTTGTATATCCCTTTGGCGTGATATCTCCTCCTACCAGGGTTTTACAAGTGAGATTTTGCTAAAGTTTGGGACGATCCCATGTTTTCGTGGTTAGATCTAAGGAGACATTGAAAGGGGTGTTGTCGTCTTTGCCATTATCAGGGGCATCTATAAACACCCCAAAATCCCATGAACTTCTCAAATAAAACCTGGTTTTGTAAAAGCAACCCCAAAGGGCTATTTTGAGTCTGGAAACCTAGGAGCCTTCCAGACAAACCCTGTACATGTGTTTAAACTGTATATGTTTTAAAATATGTATAATATAGTTTTCAAACCTTTTAAAATACGTTTTGAAACCCCACAAAGCAGCTTGGCCTGATGAAAGCAGGACCAGAAGAGCTAAGGAGAGTCTGGAACCGGAGCACATGTCGAGCCCAACACAACAACTCTCGTGTTAGATTCACCCCCAGAATCTCGAACGTCCAAGCCCTTGTTATCAACAAAAATCATTTGAAATCATCTCCGGAAGGTGAAAACAGAAGCGAACGACCATGTTGGCGAAGACCCAACGCAAGACGGAGTACTGATGCTGTCAGACCTCGCACAAATCGTTCGTTTCGAACATACCCTGAAGGAGTCTGAATTCAGCTTTGGATTAGATCTGGACCATATATATCCAGATCCCAATCCAAATGTATATGTGGATTTGGATTTGGATTTGGATTTGGATCCAAAGATCCAATCCAATATCCACATCCATGGCCCACATCACCTTCTCATAAATGGAGGTGGGGCCCACTTGAAATTCACGTGGGATCTTGGGCCTGAGAGAGAATGGGGAGGTTTACATGTGAGGGAAGTGTATTAAGCTTGACTTGTATGTCAAGTTTCGGGTTAATCATGTGGGTTAGCCTAATTAGTGTGGGTTTAAGCCTGTATGAACCTACACCTAACCTAGGGCTGCACCAACATGATGCAATGAAGTCCATGGGCTATGCAAAGGGATGCTCCTAACCCAATCCTAAGCCAAAACCCTTAATCCTAGCCATTTGCCCTAATCCTGGCCTAATCCTAGCCCAATCCCGGTGGGACGTGAGTCTTTTTAAATCGAGTTATCTTAGGAACCTTGCGAAAATATTTTCCAAAAGGTGTTATTTTTAAACTCTTTCTTTATTGTACTTCATACGTAGGAATTTTGAAAAGCTTGAAGGCATGTCAAAATCCAACCCAAGTGAAGTGACGAGCCAAGGCTCATGCGCATCAAGTTCTCACTCTAGGAGGATTTTGAAAAATAAAATCAAACTAGACGAGATAGAAGACTTGAGAAGGGAATTCGAGGCCAAAATCGATGCTCTTAGCCAAGAGGCTGAAGCAGGCGATTCATGTTCATCGAATGGTGAACAAAAGGCCAAGAAAAGACCTGAAAAACCTCGCAAACATAAAGAGGCCTCCGTAATGGAAGGCAACCAATACCACGAGTCCTTCACACAAAAGGATCGTAAAGCCCTACAGTAGCTGCTGAAAGGGCAAAATAAAGAGAAAATGAGTTACGCCCTGTCTGATTTCCTACCCATGGATTATGAAACAGATAGTGACAATGAAATACCGAACTTCCATCGGTATGATGGCATGGGGGACCCTAGGTCTCACTTGCAACTTTTCTCGTGTCGAGCCCATAAGAAGAAAAAGGACTCGATGAAATGGGTGTATTGGTTCCCTCTATCCCTTAAAGGCACAGCTGCCAAATGGCTAGCTTCCTACGATCTAAGCCAGTTCGCTACTTTTGAAGAGTTAGTGAACTGCTTTATGCAAAGATTTGCACATAACGTAGAAGTCATGCCAACTTTAAACACTTTAAGGGATACAAAGCAAGGCATGAACGAAGACACACATGCCTTCATTATTCGATGGAGGTCCCTTTTAGGGCAAGTGCGAGAGCCAATATCCGAAGGATGCGCAGTCATGCTCATCCTGGATAATTTTAAAAGTGAGCTAAAGACCCTTCTCTCGCTTCACGAAATCTCAACTTTCCACAAGTTGATCAAAAAAGCATCCCTTTTCAAAACCAATTTAAAAAAAAGGGTATACGATCACTTATGGAAAGGAAGTGCCATTTCCAAAACCCGCTTGGAGAAACCCATCACCCCACGATGGACAAAGGGGCAAAGCCCCATAAAATCGCCAATGTCCGGGTGGATCCAGGTCCGGCGAGCACTTCGAAAAATTTTGAAAAATCAGAAAACAAAAGGGAGAGAAACTTCCAAAAACCTATTGAAAAATGGGAGTACACTCCGCTAGGGCAACCTGTGTCGGAGGTCCTAGACCTCCTACTTGCCCAGGGCATGATTGAACTTCCCGAAATCCCCGAGGGAGTCTCTTCAAAAGGGGGATATTTAAATCATTTTTGCAAGTATCATCGGCTCAAAGGCCATGATACAAAGTGTTGTTTCTCCCTTTTAAACAAAATCGAGAACTTGATAGTGGAGGGCCGGCTCCAGGTCACTACGGAACCTGAGCCAACTCAAGCTATCTTTAAAGAACCCTTTCCCAAGCACGCCAGTAGCAGTGGGAAAGAAAAGGAGGTATGTACCCTCACCTTTTCGAAAGATCTAACGCATTCATCGGAGTCTGGTCGACCCACTTGTGCGTCTACTCTTGTACTTTACAAGAAGCCTGCCCAAGTAGTCATCCGGGGACCACCAAGAGCTGAATCCCCGACTAAACCAGTTCTAAAAATTCAAGGTGCTCCAAAACTCTCAATTAGAGCCAGTTTAAGTGCGAACCCTAGGTTGGTCGTGGGGGAAGTGACAAGATCCGGGAGAATCTATCAACTCCCGCACCTACAAAGTGCTAAAAAGGTGGTCAGTGTGCCTGGCCCCTCAAAAGCATGTATTCCTAGAGTTCTACCAAAAGCAGACAATGGGAAAATCATTTTAAACCCTTATGATTTCGAAAACTATCTTTCAAAGATTCCTATCCACATGTCCATCCTAGAGCTTATACAAACTTCGCCTAGACACAGACTCGTGCTAGAGAAAATTCTAGAAAAAGCTAAGGTTAGTTCGAACATAAGTCCTGAATCCCTGTTTGACCAAGTGGCGTCAATAGGAGCAAAATCGCCCATCACTTTCTCGGAAGATGATGTAGATAGACCCTACTAAACTCATAACCAGGCCCTGTATATCGAGGTGGTTCTGAATAACCACTCTGTGGACAGGTGCCTAGTCGATGGGGGAGGAGGGCTCAACATCCTTCCACTTCATGTGGCGTATCAAATTGGAGTCACCTTGACTTCTGTGAACCAAGTCCCATCGTTATCACTGGATACGATAGGAATGCGTCTAGTCCTTTAGGATCGATCGAACTCCCTATGGAAACAGGAGGGATCGCACACACGGGGGTGTTCCATGTTTTGGACATCCAGCCCCATTATAACCTGTTGTTGGGAAGGCCCTGGATACACAGCTTGTGCGCTGTGCCATCCACCTTCCATAGGTGTGTCAAGATCCCTTTCAGGGACCAAGTCGTGGTGATCCTAGGTGAGAGTCACCCACAGCTTCAGGGGATCATAAACTCCCCTTGTTTGTCGAGTTCCGAGGCCCATGAGGCTAACCTGGGGCAGACTATGGTTGAGCCGCCAAGGCTCGTGTTAGAAAGTCCTAGGAAGGTTGTATACGTCAGGGGACCGCCCAAAGCAAGCCCCTCCCAATCCTGACCCTTCTAGAAATACCCAAACATCCCTTATTTCCAAAACCCCTGGACAAAAAGCCATACGAGCACGATATGGACGACAGCAAGTTCTAGGACCACGATTTGTATCCTAACTTTTCAAAAAACAAAAAATCATGGAACATGCTGTTGAACATGGGCTATACGCCCTATAAAAGTCTAGGGGCACAAAACCAGGGTCTCCTAGAGCCCATACTTCCTAGGGCCAACCCAAGCCGATATGGGATCGGCTATACTCCCAAAATACCACTAGAGCCACCCCCTGTGACCACCTGGGTCAAGGGTGCCCTAGAGCCTACCCTAGAAGAAACCTACGATTTAGACCTCTTATTCCGAGTCTAAACCGTAGTGTTTTCCCTCTGTAGGTATGATGGAAGATCCCATCATTTGAAAACATTTGAAATGATTTTGTACATTTGAAACATTTGAAACATTTGAAGATCCCTCTGTAGGTACGATTTAGACCTCCCAAAATACAAAAACATTTGAAAAACTCAAAATCAAAAAAATGGAAAATTTGCAAAAACCAAAAATGTTCGAAAATCAAAAACTCAAAAATAGAGTAGTTTGTATAGTTCCTAAAGTTCTTGTTTTACAAAAACACAAAAAAATCGAAAATCTACAAAATACCAAAAAGATTTTGTACATAGCTGCTCCTGGTAGGACTTTGGAAAAAGAAAAGGATTTCAAAAGGAACGTCGTCTGCATAGCCAGACCAAAGATTTCGAAATCAATTGAAATTCCAAGTATAAAACCAGGTCTTTTGAAAACTCATGCATCAAATTCCCTCGGGTCTATAACCCACGAGAATGATCAAAGCCCAGAAGTGGATCCCCTTGAGGAAGATCCCACTTCTGAGCTCCCAGAATTTCATAAAATTCTCGATTTTGAAAGACCTTCCAATTCAATAGGAGGAGATTTCATAGAAGTGAACCTAGGGAGTGATTACAATCCCAAACTCATCAAGATAGGCGCATGTTTGCATGAGCATGAAAGATCAACATTCATTGCATTTCTACGAACCTACCTAGATGTGTTTGCATGGACGTATGAAGACATGCCGGGCATAGACCCCAGCATTGTCGAACATCGTCTTCCCTTAGATGCGGATGTAAAACCCATAAAGCAAAAGCTTAGGAAAATACACCCGAATGTACACATGCAAGTCAAAGAGGGTTTAGAAGATATGCTAAAAGCCGGATTTATAAAACCCATTGCGTATTCTGATTGGTTGTCAAACATCGTTGTAGTTCGAAAAACCAATGGGAAAATTCGAATATGCATCGATTTCAGAAACCTGAATAAAGCCACTCCAAAGGATAACTATCCTTTACCAAACATAGATTTGATAGTCGATAGTACTGCAAATCATGAAATGTTTTCGTTTATAGATGGCTATTCAGGCTATAATCAAATTAAACTAAGTCCACGAGATCAGGGTAAGACCACATTCACAACCCCGTGGGGCACGTACTGCTATACAGTCATGCCCTTTGGATTGAAAAATGCTGGCGCGACATACCAGAGAGCCATGACCATGATCTTCCATGATCAGATTCATGAGCTCGTAGAAGTATATGTAGATGATCTCTTGGCAAAATCCAAAACCCGATGCACTCATATCGAATGTTTGCAAAAGATTTTCGAAAGGCTTAGACTTTACAAAGTAAAGCTAAACCCTCAAAAATGTGTATTCGGGGTAGAATCCGGGAAGCTTCTAAGCTTTATGGTAAGCCAAAGGGGTATAGAAGTCGACCCCTCTAAGTGTCGAGCCATCATAGACATGGCTCCACCCTCCAACCTCACACAAATTCGTAGCCTCTAGGGTCGATTACAATCCGTTCGCCGATTTATATCAAACCTGGCGACTAGATGCGAACCCTTCAACAAACTGTTGAGGAAGGGTACAAAATTTTTATGGGATGACGACTGCCAGAAGTCCTTCGAAAGACTAAAGGCATACCTGGTTAATCCCCCTGTTTTGAATCCTCCAAAGCAAGGAAAACCGCTTTTACTTTACATTTTCGTGCATGCGAATGCTTTGGGAGCCCTATTGGCTCAATACAAGGATGACGCCCATAAGGAGTATGCCATCTACTACATTTCGAAAACTCTCTTGGCTTACGAAAGGAATTATCAAGCCATGGAGAAGACGTGCTTGGCCCTAGTTAGGGCTTGCCAGAAATTCAGACACTATTTCCTAGATCATGAGATCTGGATAGTGTCCAAGCTTGATCCAATCAAGCACCTATTCGAAAAGCCCATTCTCACTGGTAGATTGGGCAAACGGCAACTCCTTCTAATGGAGTATGACCTGAAATATCATCACCAGATCTCCATTAAGGGCAAGCCCTAGCTGACTACGTGGCTGAGTTCCCCTTGGAGGACGCATATCCCACACTTAATGAAATGCCTCACGAAGGCATATGGCAAAACCATTTCCAAAACCACATTTTGGCAAATTCTTTCGAAAACCAAGTGTGGAAGAAGCACTTCGATGGGGCACGATACCAATGAGGGGCTGGTGCTGGGGTCATCCTCCTCTCCCCTAAAAAGGGTGAGATTCCCATAGCAATCCGCCTAGATTTCGAATGTTCCAACAACATAGCTGAGTATGAAGCACTCATACAAGGCTTAAGGATTTTGAAAACTCTAGGGGCATCATGCATCGAGGTCTTTGGAGATTCACTCCTTGTTATAAACCAGGTTTTGAAAATTTGGCAAGTACGTAATGAAAAACTACTTCCATATCACGAGTTGGCCACTCGATTGGTGGAGTCATTCCAATCGTGTAAACTCACCCACGTAGGAAGAGAGGATAATGGCATTGTCGATGCCCTCTCCTCCTTGGGTTCAGCCCTAAAGGTCGATCCCATTTCAGGGACCCGATCTTTAGAAATATGGCATGCGCCCAACCCATCCTACTAAGATGTGTCGATCTAGAGGAGGCTAGGACTGTTATGCATGATGTCCACGATGGAGAATGTGGAGGTCATGTTAATGCCAACATGATGGCAATGAAAATACTTAGAGCGGGCTATTTTTGGTCCACCCTGAAAAAGGATTGTCACGATCATGTTAGGAAGTGTCATCCATGTCAAGTGCATGGGCACGCCATTCATATCCCTCCATCTGCATTACATTCCGTGGTCAGCCCCTGGCCATTTACCATGTGGGCGTTTGACATCGTAGGCCCTATATTTCCAAAAGCCTCGAATGGGCATCGATTCATTTTAGCAGCCACTGAGTATTTCTCCAAGTGGGTGGAAGCCATTTCTCTAACCAACGGACAAGGGCAACATGTGGTGGCTTTCATTAGGAAGAATATCTTGGCTCGATTTTGGGTTCCACGAGACCTCGTGTCAGATAACGGCACCCCATTCAAAAACGAATGGATGGTTAAGTTGTGCAACACGTATGGCATAACTCACCACTTCTCTTCGCCCTACTACCCTCAAGGCAATGGCCAAGCCGAAGCCACAAATAAGACTCTCATTAGTATAATTGAGAAGACGTTAGAGAAGGGTAGGACGTGGCACGAGAAGCTGGATGAAGCCTTATGGGCTTATAGGACTTCTATCCGGACTCCCACGAATGCCACACCATTCGAATTGGTCTATGGCACAAACACCATTCTTCCCATTCATAATCAATTGCATTCATTCCATACATCCATAGCACTCGACCTCCCCCTAGAGACGCTTCAGCATGCTAGGATGGCCGAACTAGATTTGCTAGATGAGAGGCGACTCCTTGCTATGGATCATGCTCGTGCATACTGGCAAAGGATAGCCCGACACTATGGCAAACACATGAGACCTCGCCACTTTGAAGTGGGGGATCTGGTTTTGAAAATCATCCACTATCGTGGCCCACATCCCCTTGGAAAGTGGCGCCCCAAATGGGATGGACCCTATGTTGTACGTGCAACCACCACGAATAACTCGTATTGGTTGATTGATGTAGAAGGTAGGAATTTAGCAAATCCTATCAATATTTAATACTTAAAGAAGTATTATGTGTAGGATTTGGGTTAAATTCCAATTTTTGAAAACTCAAGGGATAGCTGCCCTAAGACTTGAAAGTAAGGTGCAAAGGCAAAATCGTGTGACCTTGAGTAAGAGAATTCGCACTTGTGAAAGAGTGGAGTCTTCCAAAATCGAGGTTACATTTCAAAATCCTTCTTCTTACAAAGAAAGGCCTAGTTCAATATAGCAAGATACTTGCAAGTAGTACGTGCTATTTCTAAATAGGATGATCTGGAATGGATCGAGTGTGAGCTCGGGATAAGTCCTCCCCTTTTCTCTTCTCCTTCTAAAAGGAAAACGTGGCCCAAATAAAGGGAATTTTCCCATCCAAAGTCTCTTTCCAAAAGAAAGAAACCAAAATCCAAAAGAAAAATCGATTCTCTTGTGAAAAAAAGAGAGGGATTAAAGAAAAAATACTCTCAAAGGGAGACCCTCTACGAAAAAAAGGAAAAAGAGGTCAAAAAGCTCAAAAAGAGCAGTTTTCCGCCTTCTATGCCTTAAACCATGGGACGCTTTAGAAGGGACCGTGGTATCTCTTTCCCATCCATGGCTTATCCCAAGCTAAAACATGGTTCATTTCGAAGAATCCTAAAGTAAAAATAGGATTTACTTACTTGAATTCCATTTTGTTTGAGAATTCGACGTTTCAAGTAAGACGTAAGAATTTGAAATATGCCTCGTTTCCTTATAAAACCTCCGCTAGATAAGCGAGTGTCAAGACTCAAGCAAAGGCAAATACGAAGAGCTCGAGATCCTTAGGATCGAGACTCAAGACAGTTGTCCCTTTTGTAAATAGTTTTGTAAATAGATTTTGAAAAATCAAACATCGAATAGCATAGGATCTGCTCACTTGGAGCAGCGGGCCTTGTAAGTCTCGAAAGTTCGACCATATCTGGTCTCTGGGAGGTCGCCACTCTTGGCACCACACCCATGTCATGCATCTACATTTCCATGCATGGCACTTGCATAAACATGATCCCATTTTAGGACCAGATTCCATATAGATCCCTTTGGCGTTATATCTCCTCCTACCAGGGTTTTAAAAATGAGATTTTGCTAAAGATTGGGACGATCCCATATTTTCGTGGTTAGATCTAGGGAGACATTGAAAGGGGTGTTTGTCGTCTTTGCCATTATCCAAATCAATTTGGACAATGCCAAAGAGGGGCATCTGTAAACACCTCGAAATCCCACGAACTTCTCAAATAAACTTGGTTTTGCAAAAGCAGCCCCAAAGGGCTATTTTGAGTCTGGAAACCCAGGAACCTTCCAGACAAACCCTGTACATGTGTTTAAACTGTATATGTTTTAAAATATGTATAATATAGTTTTAAAACCTTTTAAAATACGTTTTGAAACCCCACAAAGCGGCTTGGCCTGATGAAAGCAGGACCAGAAGAGCTAAGGAGAGCCCGGAACCGAAGCACATGTCGAGCCTAGCACAGCAACTCTCGTGTTAGATTCACCCCCAGAATCTCGAACGTCCAAACCCCTATTATCAACAAAAATCATTTGAAATCATCTCCGGAAGGTGAAAACAGAAGCGAACGACCATGTTGGTGAAGACCCAACACAAGACGGAGTACTGATGCTGTCAGACCCTGCACAAACCATCATTTCGAACATACCCTGAAGGAGTCAGAATTCAGCTTTGGATTGGATCTGGACCATATATATCCAGATCCCAATCCAAACGTGTATGTGGATTTGGATTTGGATTTGGATCCAAAGATCCAATCCAATATCCACATCCATGGCCCACATCACCTTCTCATAAATGGAGGTGGGGCCCACTTGAAATTCATGTGGGATCTTGGGCATGAGAGAGAATGGGGAGGTTTACATGTGAGGGAAGTGTATTAAGCTTGACTTGTATGTCAAGTTTCGGGTTAATCATGTGGGTTAGCCTAATTAGTGTGGGTTTAAGCTTGTATGAACCTACACCTAACCTAGGGCTGCACCAACATGATTCAATGAAGTCCATGGGCTATGCAAAGGGATGCTCCTAACCCAATCCTAAGCCAAAACCCTTAATCCTAGCCATTTGCCCTAATCCCGCCCTAATGCTAGCCTAATCACCTAACCCACTTCCCTAATCCTGCCCTAATCCCAACCTAATCACCTAACCCACCTCCCTAATCCTTCCCTAAACCTAACCTAGTTCCGTTAATCCTAACCTAATCCTAGCCTAAACATCTAACCCACCTCACTAAACCTCACCCTAAAACCAACCCACCTAGCTAAGCCCTAAACCACTAAACCACCCCACCTAAACCCTAGCACACCATATCCCTAAAACCACCTAAATTAAATATCTGCCCCCCCCTAAATATCTAGCCCACCTTATTCCTAAACCACCACCACCTAACCACTAAACCACCCCCTAAAAACCAGCCCAACCGACCTATCAAAATCCTATAAACCCCCCCCCTAGTGGGCGGGTTTTTAAGATTTTCAAGCTCCACCTTGGGTCAGCCGAGCCCTTCCTCTCCTCTCTCACCCCTTGCTCTCTTCTCTCACCTGCTCCACCACAACCTCCCGGCCAGCTCCACTTCACGCCACCACAACCTCCCGGATAGCTCCACTCCTTCCACCCGGCTGCCTACCTTGGACACCTGCCACCTTCCCCTTTCTCTTCGGTTAGTACCCTATCCTAACACCAACCTCTCTTCACTCCCCCTCCATTCTCAGCCACCACACCACCATCACCTCCCGGTCACCATCTTCCACCCTTCACCATTCGGCCAACCTTTGCCCGACTGCATCACACTCGCCACCTTATCTCTCCCCTAGACAGCCCCTAGTTAGTCACCCTTAACCTTACCTCTTCCCTTAAACCAGCCCTTAGCCAACACCCTAGCTAGCTCCCCTTTGCCATTCCTAAGCACCCCTAGTTACCCTAGCCGGCCACCACCTAACTACCTATCACTAGTCGGCCAACCACAACCGACTGCACCTTACCACACCCGCAGCCTTACATCCTCTTCCTTAGACAACCCCTAGTCAAGACCCTTAGCTCTACCTTCCCTAGGACCTGCCCTACACCTTAGTGACACCCCTAACTACCCCAGCCAAGGCGCCACATCCGCTCCCTTGTCACCCAACCAACACCCTCCATTGTCGTGCCCTTCAGAGGAGCTCCC
Organism: Brasenia schreberi; assembly: GCA_036023115.1. Lineage (NCBI taxonomy): Eukaryota > Viridiplantae > Streptophyta > Magnoliopsida > Nymphaeales > Cabombaceae > Brasenia > Brasenia schreberi. The sequence continues at coordinate 20,371,328 of JAYKKT010000072.1, forward strand.
TCTTGCAGCCCATGGCGACGCTCAAGCCCAAGCTCAAGCAAGTCACCTCCAAACCAGCTATACGTAAGTGCGTAACTCAGTCCTTGTTTATAGACTTGCTTAAGCTCAATTAAATTTGATAGAGGGTTGTAATAACGGAGCATTGTCTCCCCCTGCTTGTAATAACGTGGCTTGGCACACCCACACACACGTGCACTTGAGCCTATCTCGCTCTTAGTTGTGCACGATTTTGAATACACACGGGCCTAATCAGCCCTTAAGATATAAACTTATTTATATAATTTAAGTTGCGTGGGGTTTTGCTTAAGTTGTGTGTGTTGTCTTTCAATTCTCGCACTCAAACACATTGAGCTTTCGCTCTTATTTGTAAGACCCTAGTAAGGGCCGTGTTATTATTTCCCTTGGGTTTAATTTCATGTCGTGTGCGTAGTGCTTCAATTCTTGCACTCACACACATTGAGCTTTCGCTCTTACTCCCCAAGACCTTAGTCAAGGCCTATTGCAATTTATATTTGGGTTTAATTTCATGTCGTGTGCATAGAACTTCAATTCTACACTCACACACATTGAGCTTTCGCTCTTACTCCCCAGACCTTAGTTAAGGCCATATTGCAAGTTATATTTGGGTTTCATTTAAGTCGTGTGAGTTGTCTTTCAATATACACACAACACCCACGCAACACGTTGGTGACCTTCGGGCCCATATATATTATAAGTATTTCCCTTTCGGCTATGTCTTTAAGATTTGGGTTTTAAGGTTCAGCAGTGTGCGTAGTCTTTACATATATACACGGCACACACTTGCACTATTGAGCCTTTCCGCTCTTAAGATATAGCCATATTTCCCTTTCGCAATTTCCCTTGTACAATTTACATTTCAAGTCATTTCCCTTCCGCATTGTCTTTCAATTTTGGCTTTTCCCTTTAGAGTTGCGTGAGTTTGCATTGCATATATGCCATACCACGAGTTAGGACGCATATTGCATCAAAGCAAACCCCATACTCCTGCTCAAAGTCGCCCCACTTAGGTCACGTGTTTATAACACACACCTAGTTGGCCCGAAAAGGGATAAAAAGAAAAACATAGGCACGTGCAAATCCACGTGAAATAAAACATGAAAATCATATAAAAACAACCCGAATCGAACACCTCAAACGTTTTCGTAGGCTCTCATATTTTAAAAACTCGATTTTTAAAGCGTATAGACTGACCCTTGCGCATCGATGCAAGAAGGTCTGCGACGAAAAAAGCTTGCTTGCTCACAATCGCCATATCTTTGTTCACATGAGTCCAATCTAGTTTATTTTTAATGCATTGGAAAGATAATATCCATGGCTTTCCAGCAACATCAAAATCATCAGAATCGGGGTTCTGAGCAGAGAGATACAGACTCATCTTTGAGTTTCTGTATTTCTGAAACAGAACTGTTCCAAGTCAGTGAGTTGGTCTGAGTCAATTATTTGTTTATGCTTCAATATTGCTCCGAATGCAGATTGAAAAAGGGTACAATCTCTCCACACTACCAGCTTCGTCTGAAAAAATTTGTAAAATTTTTGGAGGTCTGTGACACCTTTAAATCCCTCTTAGAAGATAGCTTTGAAAACAGAATTTTCTGTTTCCAGCAGCTTGTATATTCTAAGTATTGAATCAAAAGTGCACAAGTTCAATAATTCTTTCAAAAACACTTATTCATATGAAAGGGAGTTATATTTGCTGTAAAAATGAGATTCCTAAGAGCTCAACACCGACCCTTGAGCATCGGCTCAAGAAGGTTTGAGTGAAAAGATTCCGCTTGCACACAATCGCCCAGAAGTCTAAAATTTTCAAATATTTGCTAGTTTCAAACTAGCTGGCACGCTCACGCAAGCGTAGGTGTGGAAAGTTTCATTTCAAGTTTATCTCATAAACTTCGAAATGAGAATTTTCATGTCTACAAAAATGGCATGCCAGGTGGGACCCGGGTCTTAAGGAATTTCAGTCCAAGCAAGTAAAACTCTCGCAAAATTTTTCAAAGTGTTTTAACATTGGTAAAATTATGCGCGTGTAGGATTTTCAATGCCCATAAAATCATGTCGAGTTCAAATAGTTCTTATGAGGTGTCGAGCCGGGCTTCATGCTCGAAGAGTAGTTTTCCAAAAGATTTTCAAAAACAAATTTCAAAAACAAGAAAGAGTCATTAGAAGACTTGAGGAAAGAATTTGAAGCAAGAATCACTGCGCTTAGCCAAGAGGCCAAAGCGGTCGAATCTTACTCATCCCATGGAAAGCAAACTAGGGCTCGAAAGAAAACGAATAAGCCTAGGAAATCCAAAGAGACCTCCACTATGGAGGGGGACAAAGAACTCGAGTCATTCACATTAAAAGATCGCAAGGCCCTACAGCAATTACTAAGGGGCCAGGCCAAGGAAAAGAGGTCATACGCCCTATCCGATTTTTTATCTTCCGACTACCAAACAGATAACGACGATGACATACCAAATTTTCACCGATATGACGGGATGGGGGATCCTAGATCCCACCTCGAACTCTTTTCCCATAGAACATACAAAAAGAAGAAAGACTCGGCTAAGTGGATCTACTGGTTCCCTCTCTCCCTTAAAGGAACCGCATCTAAGTGGCTCACTTCCTACAACTTGAGTCAATTTGCCACTTTTGAAGAGTTGGCAAATGGTTTCAAACAAAGGTTTTCACATAATGTGGAAGTGACCCCCACTTTGAACACCCTAAGGGACACGAAACAAGCCACGAATGAGGATGCTCATGCATTCATCGTTCGATGGAGGTCTCTATTGGGCAAGTAAGAGAGCCAATTTTAGAAGGATGTGCCGTGATGCTCATCCTTGAGAATTTGAAACCCGAGTTGAAAATGCTTCTTTCTCTTCATGAGATTTCTACTTTCTACAAACTAATCAAGAAGGCTTCCCTATTCGAAGCAAACATGAAAAGGGGGTCTATGATGACTTGTGAAAAGGCAAGATCTTTTCAAAAATCTGTTTTGAAAAGCTCGGGACTTACGGGCCAGCTACTACGGACAATGGGGCAAAACCCCAAAAAGTTGTTAATGTTCGAGTAGAATTGAGCCCGACCGGTACTTCGGAATCTGAACCAAAGAACAAAAAGGTTCAAAGGTCTTTTGAAAAGAGAGAGTATACCCCTCTTGGGCAGCCCATCACAGAGGTCCTCGACCTCCTGCTCGCCCAAGGAATGGTGACACTCCCTGAAGTTCCCGAGGGGACACCCCCTAAAGGAAAGTTTTTAAACAAGTTTTGCAAGTATCATAGGCTCAAAGGCCATGATACAAACCACTGCTACACCCTTTTGAACAAAACAGAGGACTTGATCGAGCAAGGTCGGCTCTAAGTCATCGAGGAACCGGAGCTTGCCCAAGCCGTACTCAAGGAACCTTTCCCCAACCATGCAAGCACTAGCAGGAAGGACAAGCAGGTATATGCTCTCTCCTCTCATTTGAATGGTTTGGAACATGCATGGCATCCAGATCGCAATACTTGTCACACACCACTGCTCGTAATAAAAAAAGCCAAAAAAGTAGTGATCCAGGGAGCGCTTAGAGTCCCGCCCCTGACTAGAGCCTTATTAGAGATTTGAGGTGCTCCCAAGCATCAAACTAGAGCCCACCTAAGAACGAGCCATAGGGAAGGTGTGGATGAGGTCACTAGGTCTAGAAAGATCTACCAACCCCCACATTTAGCAAAAGATGCTAGTAAGGAAGTGGTCGTTATCCCTGACCCTTCAAAATCATGCATTCCCAAAGCATCGCATCTCATGGGTAAAAACAATGTGTTAACCTCATATTATTTCGAAAATCACCTTGCTAAGATTCACATAAACATGTCTATCCTAGAACTTATCCAAACATCCCCTAGGCATAGACAAGTTTTAGAAAAGATCTTAGAAAAGGCCAAGGTTAACTCAACCATAACCCCTAAGTCCCTCTCCTTCCTAGTTTCACCCATTTGTGCTAAGGCTCTCATAGTGTTTTCGGAGGATGAGCTAGAACGACCCTACCAAAATCATAACCAAGCCTTGCATATAGAGGTAGTATTGAATCACCACCCTCTAGACAAGTGTTTGGTTGATGGGGGAGGAGGTTTGAACATACTTCCACTACACATAGCCTACCAAATAGGAGTCACCTTGACCTCCCTAAACCCAAGTTCCATCGTGATCGTAGGATACGATGGAAACGCATCCAAACTTCTAGGAGTCATAGAGTTACCCATAGAAGTAGGGGGCATAAGTCATTCCAGGGTGTTTCATGTTTTAGACATACACCTCCATTATAGCCTACTCCTAGGAAGGCTATGGATACACAGCTTGCGGGCGGTGCCATCCACCTTTCATAGGTGCGTAAAAATACCCCTCCAAAACCAAGTTGTAGTAATTCTAAGAGAGAATCACCCCCAGCTACAGGGAATTCAAAATTTTCCATGCTTATCGGATCACCAAACCCATGAGTCAAAACTAGGTGAACCCTTGTTTGATCATCCCAAACCAAAAAGTGTCGTGTACATAAAAGGGCCACCCAAGGCTAGCCCGCTCAAGACCATCTCAAAACCACCCAAAAACCTCCCCAAGCCCATAAAAATGTTCGAGCATGACATGGATGACACAAAGTTCCAAGGCCATCCCCTTTATAAAACGTTTTCAAAATTGAAGAAGCCTTGGAACATGATGTTGAACATGGGTTACATGCCCTATCAAGGCTTAGGGAGCCAAAACCAAGGTCGTCTTGAACCTATAGTGTCAAACCCAAACCCAAACCGACATGGGATAGGCTATGACCCATCCATACCACCCGAACCTCCACCCACAACCACTTGGGTCAAGGGTGCCTTAGAACCTTCTAACACTGAAGCCTATGACTTAGACCTCTTATTTAGAGCCTAATGCATGGTGTTTTCTTTGTAGGTTTGATGGAAGACCCCACCACATCCAAAAATAAAAAAAATCAGAAATTTGCAAAATCCAAAAACATTTAGGAAATTCCCAAAACGCAAAAACAATAGAAAATTTCAAAAATCTCAAAAAGAATGTGATTTGCATTTCTCCTCCTTCCATTTCTTTGCAAAAAGCTAAAAAAATCGAAAATTGTGAAAATTCCAAAAAGAATGTGGTTTTGTTCCTTCTCTCTATTTACAAAAAGCCAAAAAACTTAAAAAGCTCGAAAATACCAAAAACAAGGTTTTGTACATTCCGTCTCCAAAAAGCAATTTTGAAAAACCCAAAAAAATCAAAAATCTTGAAAAACTCAAAAATATTGTCTTTGTGAAAAGCCCTAGTCTTTTGAAAGTGGTAAATGTTCCAAAACTGTGTGCCTTGCCTAGCACTTTCACAGAACCCAAATTTCTCGAGAGTAATCAAAGCAAAGAGGAAGATCCCCTCATCTATGAGGAAGACCAAGCCTCCGAGCTTCCCGAGTTCCATAAAATCCTTGATTTAGAAAAGCCTTCAAATTCCGTAGGAGGAGATTTTGTGGAAGTAAATCTAGGGAGTGAGTCTAATCCCAAGCATGTTAAAATAGGTGCATGTTTACATGAGCATGAAAGGACATCATTCATCACATTTCTCAAATCATATGTAGACGTGTTTGCATGGACCTACGAAGACATGTCGGGTTTAGACCCAATGGTAGTAGAATATCATCTTCCCCTAGAACCGAATGCCAAACCCATAAAGCAAAAGCTTAGAAAGATTCACCCCGATATGCACGCACAAGTGAAAGAGGGTTTAGAAGATCTTTTAAAAGCGGGATTTATAAAACCCATTGCATATTCGGAATGGCTTTCAAATATTGTTGTAGTTCGAAAATCCAATGAGAAAATTAGGATTTGCATTGATTTTAGAAATTTGAACAAAGCCACTCCAAAAGACAATTTTCCTTTACCAAATATTGATTTGATAGTGGATAGCACTGCAAATCATGAAATATTTTCTTTTATGGATGGCTATTCGGGTTATAACCAAATTAAGTTAGCACCAAAAGATTAGGCAAAAATTGCTTTTACTACACCTTGGGGCACACACTGTTACACAATTATGCCGTTTGGTTTGAAAAATGTCGGCGCCACATACCAAAGAGCCATGACTACTCTCTTTCATGATCAAATTCACGAGCTCTTGGAAGTATATGTGGATGATCTTTTGGTGAAATCAAAAACCCGAGTTACTTACATTGAGTCTTTGCAAAAAGTTTTTGAAAGGCATAGGCTTTACAAAGTGAAACTAAACCCTCAAAAATGTGTATTCGGGGTAGAATCTGGTAAACTTTTGAGTTTTATGGTGAGCCAAAGGGGCATTGAAGTAGACCCCTCTAAGTGTCGAGCCATCATAGATATGCCTCCACCATCCAACTTGACCCAAATCTGAAGCCTCCAAGGTCACCTCCAAGCCATTAGGAGGTTCATTTCGAATTTAGCAACAAGATGCGAAACTTTCAACAAACTTTTGCGAAATGGGATAAAGTTTTCATGGGATGATGAGTGTCAAAAAGCTTTCAAAAGATTGAAAACTTATTTGGTGAATCCTCCAATTTTGAAACCTCCAAAGCAAGGAAAACCTTTACTACTTTACATTTCCATACATATGAATGCATTGGGTGCTTTATTAGCTCAATATGAGGATGATAGCCACAAAGAGTACGCCATTTACTATATTTCGAAAACTCTCTTGGCATATGAAAGAAATTATCAAGCCATGGAGAAAACGTGCTTGGCATTAGTATAGGCTTGCCAAAAGTTTAGGCATTACTTCCTAGATCATGAGATATGGATAGTGTCTAAGCTTGATCCGATCAAGCACTTGTTTGAAAAACCTATCCTAATGGGTAGGCTTGGTAAATGGCAACTCCTCTTAATGGAGTATGACTTGAAATATCACCACCAAACCTCCATTAAGGGGCAGGCCCTAGCCGATCATGTGTCCGAGTTCCCCTTGGAAGAAACATATCCCATACTTGATGAAATGCCCAATGAAGGCATATTTGCAAACGGTTTTCAAAACCACGTTTTAACAAACTGTTTTAATGAAAACCAAGTATGGAAAATGTATTTTGATGGGGCACGTAACCAACAAGGGACAGGTGTTGGAATCATTCTCATATCTCCCGAAAAGGGAGAGATCCCCATTGCAATTCGTCTAGATTTTGAGTGTTCAAACAATGTGGTTGAATATAAGGCTCTCATACAGGGCCTAAAAGTCTTGAAAAACCTAGGGGCAGCATGCATTGAAGTCTTTGGAGACTCTTTACTGGTTGTAAACCAAGTTTTAAAAATTTGTCAAGTCAAAAATGAAAAACTCATTCCGTATCACGAGTTGGCCACTAAGTTGGTCGACTCTTTCAAGTCATGCACACTCACTGACATAGGGAGAGAGGACAATACCATAGCGGATGCCCTCTTCTCCTTAGGATCCTCTTTAAAGGTCGATCCCACCTTGGGAACCCGATCCCTAGAGATATGGCACTCACCCATTCCATCCACGCATGATTTAGAGATTTGCCAAAATGACCAAAATTCGAATGATAAACCTTGGTTTTATGACATTAAAAACCTTTTAGAAAACAAAGGATTTCCTGAATATGCTTCTTCAAAAGATCAAGCTTTTATTAAGAAAATTTCAACCCGGTATGTAATTTTGGGAGGGGTGCTTTACAAGAAAAGTTTTACGAGCATCTTGTTGCGATGTGTAGACCTTAAAGAGGCTAAGACCATAATGAATTAGTTCCACGCTGGAGAGTGTGGAGGCCATGTTAATGCAAATATGATGGCCATGAAGATACTTAGGGCCGGGTATTTTTGGTCCACCCTAAGACAAGATTGCCATGAGCATGTTAGGAAATGTCATCAATATCAAATACATGGGCATATCATTCATACTCCATCGTCCACTTTGATTGGATTTTGACATGCTTTTCAAGCTTTTTCAAAATGTCCTAAGTACAAGCAAAGAAAACAAGTTAAAAAATGACACCTTTTACAAAATTTTCGCAAGACTTCTACTTAAAAACTCGATTTTTGAAAGGCTCACGTCCCACCAGGCGTGTCAATCTCTGTAGACGTGCGAAAATCCCCGCCTCTCGCCTTTTCAGGGCTCGGAGCGGATCCTCTCGTGTGTCTAAGGCCTATGTATGCAAACAGGGCGTCCCAGCTAGCTTACCTAAGCTAGCGAAGATATATTTAACACTGACTTCTAAACGTGGCGACTGTGAGCAAGTAAGCTCTTGTCGTCGCAGACCTTCTTGCATCGATGCGCAAGGATCAGTCTATACGCTTTGCAAAAATTGAGTTTTTGGAGAGAAAGTCTACGAAGCGGTTCGAGGTGTCTAATTCGGGTCTTTTAGATGCGATTGCATGTTTTAGATCACGTGGATTTGCATGTGCCTAAGTCTTTTCTTTTATCCCTTTCGGGCCACCTAGTTTGTGTGTTATGAACACTCCACTACATGGGCGAATTCGAGCAGGGCTTGCTTTGATGCAATATGCGTCCTACCTCGTGGTATGGCGTAGATGTAATGCAAACTCACGCTACTCCGAAGGGAAAACCCGAAATGTAAAGACAATACTGAAGGGAAATAACCGAAGGGAAATAACCGAAGGGAAATAACAGAAGGGAAATAACAGAAGGGAAATATGTATGTAGAGTATGTATATGAGCCCTTACTCGGGTCTTGCAAATAAGAGCGAAGGCTCAATGTGGGTGCGTGCTTGAATTGAAAGACTTACACACTGTAGACGCGCGAAAATCCCCGCCTCTTCGCCTCTTTCGTGGCTTGGAGTGGATCTTATCGTGCGTCTAAGGCCTTGATATACAAACAGGGCGTGCCAGCTAGCTTACTTAAGCTAGCGAAGATATATTAACACTGACTTCTAAACGTGGCGACTGTGAGCAAGTGAGCTCTTGTCGTCGCAGACCTCCTTGCACCGATGCGCAAGGGTCAGTCTGTACGCTTTTGCAAAAATCGAGTTTTTGGGGAGAAAGTCTACGAAACGGTTCGAGGTGTCTATTTCGGGTTTTTAAGATGCGATTGCATGTTTTAGATCACGTGGATTTGCACGTGCCTAAGTCTTTTCTTTTATCCCTTTTTGGGTCGCCTAGTTTGTGTGTTATGAACACTCCACTACATGGGCGAATTCGAGCGGGGGTTGCTTCGATGCAATATGCGTCCTACCTCGTGGTATGGCGTAGATGCAATGCAAACTCACGCTACTCCAAAGGGAAAACCCGAAATGTAAAGACAATACTGAAGGGAAATAACAGAAGGGAAATAACAGAAGGGAAATAACAGAAGGGAAATAAGAAGGGAAATAACAGAAGGGAAATAACCGAAGGGAAATATGTATATATCTTATGTATATGAGCCCTTACTCGGGTCTTGTAAATAAGAGCGAAGGCTCAATGTGGGTGCGTGCTTGAATTGAAAGACTTACACAGACGACATGAAATTAAACCCAAATATAAATTGCAGTATGGCCTTGACTAAGGTCTTGGGAGTAAGAGCGAAGGCTCAATGTGTGTGAGAGTGCTTGAATTGAAGTACTACACACACGACATAAATGAAACCCAAATATAACTGCAATAAGGCCTTTACTAAGGTCTTGGGAGTAAGAGCGAAGGCTCAATGTGTGTGAAAGTGCTTGAATTGAAAGACTACTCACACGACAAGAAATGAAACCCAAATAGTATAGGTCGGCCCTTACTTGGGTCTTTCAAATAAGAGCGAAAGCTCAATGTGTGTGAGAGTGTTTAAATTGAAAGACTTACTCACACGACATGAAATGAAACCCAAATAGTATAGGTCGGCCCTTACTTGGGTCTTTCAAATAAGAGCGAAAGCTCAATGTGTGTGAGAGTGTTTTAATCGAAAGACAACGCACCCAACTTAAACAAAACCCTTCGGAAATGAAATATATACGTACACTTATATATTAGGGGCTGATTAGGCCCGTGTGTGTTCAAAGTTGTGCACGACTAAGAGAGTGCACGTGTGTGGTTGTGCCAAGCCACGTTATTACAAGCGGGGGGAGACTAGGCTCCGTTATTACAACCCCGTATCAAATTGAATTTCAAGCAAGCGTATGACTAAAGACCGAGTTTAGACACTTACGAGTAGCTGGTCCGTAGAGGTCTTGCTTGAGCGTAGGCTTGGCTTTGGGCTGCAAACGGGAGCTCCGCGAAGGTATGTGCTCAAGGGTGCTGGCCGGCTGCAAATGGGGCGCGGGATGGACGCCTCGAAGGGGGCCGGTGGCAAGTAGGTGGCGCCTCCACGTAGGGAGTTTAGAGTGGCTGACTAAGTGGGTCTTAGGGTCACTAGGGAAGTTAGGTACTTAGGGAAACTGGCCCTAAAAGGTGAGCTAGTGGGAAGGCCAAATAGGACACCTAGGGGGGGGTCGGCCGAATGGGAGATGGTGGCTAAGCAGTGGCCAGCCACTTGGGTTATCCTAGGTTCGGCTAGGCTTAGATGGTGGCGGCAAAGAGGTGGGGCTAAGGGGAAGATGGGTGGCTAAGAGTGGAGAGGTGGTAGAGAGTGGTTTTGAGGGAGTTAGGGGGACTTACCGAATGGGAAGGAGTGGCGGATGGAGTGGGAGAGTGGCGGGCAGGTAGCTGTCGGCTGGTGGAGTTGGGGGGAAGGTGGTGACGTCCAGCTGGGGGGGCAGTGGTGGTGGACGGAAGAGGGAAGGTGGCGGAGCAGGTGGCGGCTGGTGGAGGAGCTGGAGCTGCTGGGAAGACGGGTGAGAGATGGGAGAAGGAGAGGGCCCGGCTGGGTGGTGGAGTGGTTCCCACTTGGAAAACCCGCCCACAATGAGGGGGGTTTAAATAGGGGATGGGTAGGTCGGTTAGGGCTGGGTTGTGGGTAGTGGTTAGGTGGTTTAGGTAGGGTAGTATGTAGATAAGGTGGGCTGGATGGGGTTGGGCCAGATATTTTAAAACTAGGGGTTTGGGAAAATCGTGGGCTAAGGGTGGTTTAGGGGTTTAGGGCTAGGTTAGGTGGTTGGGTTTTAGGGTGAGGTTTAGTGAGCTAGGTTAGGTGGTTTAGGCTAGGTTTAGGCTAGGATTAGGGAAATTAATCTAGGTTTAGGGAAGGATTAGGGGAGTGGGTTAGGTGATTAGGTTGGGATTAGGCCGGGATTAGGGAAGTGGGTTAGGTGATTAGGTTCAGATTAGGGGTGGATTAGGGGTTTAGGCTAGGTTTAGGCATTTTTGGCTAGGTTTAAGTGAAGGAGCTCCCTTAGCATGGCCCATAGACCTTGATCACCCCATGTTGGTGCAGCCCTAGGTTAGGTTTTAGCTAATTACAAGCTTAAACCCACTCAATTAGGCTAACCCACATGATTAACCCAAACTTGACACACAAGTCAAGCTTAATACAACACTCTTGATATTTTTCACCCCCACTCTCTCTCATGCCCAATATCCCACGTGAATTTCAAGTGGGCCCCACCTCCATTTATGAGAAGGTGATGTGGGTCATGGATATGGATATTGGATTGGATCTCTGGATCCAAATCCAAATCCAAGTCCACATATGGGTTAGGATTGGAATCTGGATATATATGGTCCAGATCCAATCCAAACTGAACTCTGACTCCTTCGAGCTGGGTTCGAAACGGACGATTCGTGCGGGGCCTGACAGCATCAGTACTCCGTCTGCGTTGGGTCTTCGCCAACATAGTCGTCTGCCTCCGTTTCTACCTTCCGGAGATGACTTCAAATGCTTTTTTGATAAGAACAGGGTCTTGGACGTTCGAGATCCTGGGATGTGAATCAGATGCAAGAGTTGCTGTGCCGGGCTTGACAGGTGCTCCGGTTCCGGGCTCTTCTTGGCTCTCCTGGTCCTGTCTCGATCGGGCCAAGCCACTTTGGGGTTTCAAAACATGTTTTAAAAGGGTTTTCAAAAGCTATATTATATGTTTTTGAAAGATAAAGTTTAAAACATATATACAGGGTTGTCTGGAAGGCTCCTGGGTTTCCAAACTCAAAATGGCCCTTTGGGGCTGCTTGTATAGAACCAGATTCGTTTAAGAAATTCGTGGGATTTCGGGGTGTTTACAGATGCCCCTCTTTGGCCTTGTCCAAATAGATTTGGATAAGGGCAAAGATGACAAACACCCCTTTTAATGTCTCCCTAGATCTAGCCACGAAGAATATGGGATCGTCCCATTTTTAGCAAAAATCTCAATTTTACAAACTCTGGTAGGAGGAGATATCACGCCAAAGGGTTCACTTATGGAATCTGGTCCTAAATGGGATCATGTTCATGCAAGTACCATGCGTGGAATGCAGATGACATGGGTGTGGTGCCAAGAGTGGCGACCTCCCAGAGACCAGATGTGGTCGAACTCTAGAGACTTACAAGGTCTCTTGCTCCAAGTGAGCAAATCCTATGTTGTTCGATGTTCGGTTTTCAAAACTTATTTACAAAAGCTATTTACAAAAGGGACAACTGTCTTGAGTCTCGATCCTAAGGATCTCGAGCTCTTCGTGCTTGCCCTTGTTTGAGTCTTAACACTCGCTTATCTAGCGGAGGTTTTATAAGAAAACAAGCTTCATTTCAAATTCCTACGCCTTACTCGAAACGTCGAATTCTCAAACAAGATGAAATTCAAGTAAGTAAATCCTATTTTTACTTTAGGATTCCTTGAAATGAACCATGCTTTAGCTTGGGATAAGCCAGGGATGGGAAAGAGATACCACGGTCCCTTCTGAAGCGTCCCGTGGTTTAAGGCATAGAAGGCGGAAAACTGCTCTTTTTGAGCTTTTTGGCCTCTTTTTCCTTTTTTTCATAGAGGGTCTCCCTTTGGGAGTATTTTTTCTTTAATCCCTCTTTTCATAAGAGAATCGATTTTTCTTTTTCAAGTCTGGTTTCTTTCTTTTGGAAAGAGACTTTAAATGGGAAATTCCCTTTTGATTTGGGCCTTTGTTTTCCTTTTGGAAGGAGAAGAGAAGAGGGGAGGACTTATCCCAAGCCTACACTCGATCCATTCCAGATCAGCCTATTTAGAAATAGCACGTACTACTTGCAAGTATCTTGCTATGTTGAACTAGGCCCTTCTTTGTAAGATGAAGGATTTTGAAATGCAACCACGATTTTGAAAACTCCACTCTTCCACAAGTGCGAATTCTCTCACTTAGGGTCACACGAGTTCGCCTTTGCACCTTATTCACACGTCTCAGGGCAGCTATCCCTCTCAAATTTTCGAAAAACTGGAATTTAATCCAGATCCTACACATGATACTTCTTTAAGTATTGAATATTGATAGGATCTGCTAAATTCCTACCTTCTACATCGATCAACCAATACGAATTGTTCGTAGTGGTTGCTCGTACAACATAGGGTCCATCCCAGTTGGGGCGCCACTTGCCTAGGGGGTGTGGGCCACGATGGTGGATGGTTCTCAAGACCAGATCTCCCACTTCAAAGTGGCGAGGTCTCATGTGTTTGCTATAATGTCGGGCTATCCTTTGCCGGTATGCACGAGCATGATCCATGGCAAGGAGTCGCCTCTCATCTAGCAAATCTAGTTCGGCCATCCTAGCATGATGGAGCGTCTCTAGGGGGAGGTCGAGTGCAATGGATGTATGGAATGAATGCAGTTGGGTATGAATGGGAAGAATGGCGTTTGTGCCATAGACCAATTCGAATGGTGTGGCATTCGTGGGAGTCCGGATGGAAGTCCTATAAGCCCATAAGGCTTCATCCAGCTTCTCATGCCACCTCCTACCCTTCTCTAAGGTTTTCTCAATGATACCAATGAGAGTCTTGTTTGTGGCTTCGGCTTGGCCGTTGCCTTGAGGGTAGTAGGGCGAGGAGAAGTGGTGAGTTATGCCATACGTGTTGCACAACTTAACCATCCGCTCGTTCTTGAATGGGGTACCATTGTCAGACACAAGGTCTCGTGGAACCCCAAATCGAGCCAAAATATTCCTCCGGATGAAAGCCACCACATGTTGCCCCATTACATTCGTTAGGGAAATGGCTTCCACCCACTTGGAGAAATACTCCGTGGCTGCTAAAATAAAACGATGCCCATTCGAGGCCTTTGGAAATATGGGGCCTACAATGTCAAACGCCCACATGGTAAATGGCCAGGGGCTGACCACAGAATGCAATGCAGATGAAGGGATATGAATGGCGTGCCCATGCACTTGACATGGATGACACTTTCTAACATGATCGTGACAATCCTTTTTCAGGGTGGACCAAAAATAGCCCCCTCTAAGTATTTTCATCGCCATCATGTTGGCATTAACATGACCTCCACATTCTCCATCGTGGAACTCGTGCATCACTATCCTAGCCTCCTCTAGGTCGATACACCTAAGCAGAATGCCGGTAAAACTCTTTTTGTATAAGACCCCACCCAGAATGGTGTATCGGGTCGAAATCTTACGAATGAATGCCCTATCTTTGGATGTGGCATCCTCAGTGAATCCCCCATTTTCTAAAAATTGTTTTATGTCATAGAACCAGGGTTTTTCAATAGACTCTGGGTTGTTTTGGCAAATATCCAAATCGTGTGTGGAGGGATGGGGCGCATGCCATATTTCCAAAGATCTGGTCCCTGAAATGGGATCGACCTTCAGGGCTGAACCCAAGGAAGAGAGGGCATCGGCGATGCCATTGTCCTCTCTTCCCACGTGTGTGAGCTTACACGACTGGAAGGAGTGGACCAATCGAGTGGCCAACTCGTGATATGGAAGTAGTTTCTCATTACGTACTTGCCAAATTTTTAAAACCTGGTTTATGACAAGGAGCGAATCTCCAAAGACCTCGATGCATGATGCCCCTAGAGTTTTCGAAATCCTTAAGCCTTGTATGAGTGCTTCATACTCAGCTACGTTGTTGGAACATTCGAAATCTAAGCGGACTGCTATGGGAATCTCGCCCTTTTCAGGGGAGATTAGGATGATCCCGGCACCAGCCCCTCGTTGGTTTCGTGCCCCGTCGAAGTGCATCTTCCATACTTGGTTTTCGAAAGAATTTGCCAAAATGTGGTTTTGAAAATGATTTTGCAATATGCCTTCATCAGGCATTTTGACAAGAGTGGGATATGCATCCTCCAAGGGGAAGTCAGCCACGTAATCTGCTAGGGCTTGCCCCTTAACGGAGATCTGGTGATGGTATTTCAGATCATACTCCATTAGAAGGAGTTGCCATTTGCCCAATCTACCAGTGAGAATGGGTTTTTCGAACAGGTGCTTTATTGGATCAAGCTTGGACACTATCCAGATCTCATGATCTAGGAAGTAGTGTCTGAATTTCTGGCAGGCCCAGACTAGGGCCAAGCACGTCTTCTCCATGGCTTGATAATTTCGTTCATAAGCCAAGAGAGTTTTCGAAATATAGTAGATGGCATACTCCTTATGGGTGTCATCCTCGTATTGAGCCAACAGGGCTCCTAAAGCGTTTACATGCACGGAGATGTATAATAAAAGCGGTTTTCCTTGTTTTGGAGGATTCAAAACGGGGGGATTAACCAAGTATGCCTTCAGTCTCTCGAAGGACTTTTGGCATTCGTCATCCCATAAGAATTTCGTACCCTTCCTCAACAGTTTGTTGAAGGGTTCGCATCTAGTTGCCAGATTCGATATGAATCGGCGCACAGATTGTAATCGACCTTGGAGGCTACGGACTTGGGTGAGATTGGAGGGTGGAGCCATGTCTATGATGGCTCGACACTTAGAGGGGTCGACTTCTATTCCCCTTTGGCTCACCATAAAGCCTAGAAGCTTTCCTGATTCTACCCCGAACACACATTTTTGAGGGTTTAGTTTTACTTTGTAAAGCCTAAGCCTTTCGAAAATCTTTTGTAAACATTCGATATGGGTGCATCGGGTTTTGGATTTTGCCAAGAGATCATCTACATACATGTAAACACCCCGAAATCCCACGAATTTCTTAAACAAATCTGGTTTTATACAAGCAGCCCCAAAGGGCCATTTTTGAGTTTGGAAACCCAGGAGCCTTCCAAACAAAACCCTGTATATATGTTTTAAACTTTATCTTTCAAAAACATATAGTATAGCTTTTGAAAACCCTTTTAAAACATGTTTTGAAACCCCAAAGTGGCTTGGCCCGATCGAGACAGGACCAGGAGAGCCAAGAAGAGCCCGGAACCGGAGCACCTGTCAAGCCCGGCACAGCAACTCTTGCATCTGATTCACATCCCAGGATCTCGAACGTCCAAGACCCTGTTCTTATCAAAATAGCATTTGAAGTCATCTCCGGAAGGCAGAAACGGAGGCGAACGACTATGTTGGCGAAGACCCAACGCAGACGGAGTACTGATGCTGTCAGGCCCCGCACAAATCATCCGTCTCGAACCCAGCTCGAAGGAGTCAGAGTTCAGTTTGGATTGGATCTGGACCATATATATCCAGATTCCAATCCAAACCCATATGTGGACTTGGATTTGGATTTGGATCCAGAGATCCAATCCAATATCCATATCCATGGCCCACATCACCTTCTCATAAATGGAGGTGGGGCCCACTTGGAATTCACGTGGGATATTGGGCATGAGAGAGAGTGGGGGTGAAAAATATCAAGAGTGTTGTATTAAGCTTGACTTGTGTGTCAAGTTTGGGTTTAATCTTGTGGGTTAGCCTAATTGAGTGGGTTTAAGCTTGTAATTAGCTAAAACCTAACCTAGGGCTGCACCAACATGGGGTGATCAAGGTCTATGGGCCATGCTAAGGGAGCTCCTTCACCTAAACCTAACCCAAAATGCCTAAACCTAGCCTAAACCCCTAATCCACCCCTAATCACAACCTAATCACCTAACCCACTTCCCTAATCCCGGCCTAATCCCGACCTAATCACCTAACCCACTCCCCTAATCCTTCCCTAAACCTAGATTAATTTCCCTAATCCTAGCCTAAACCTAGCCTAAACCACCTAACCTAGCTCACTAAACCTCACCCTAAAACCCAACCACCTAACCTAGCCCTAAACCCCTAAACCACCCTTAGCCCACGATTTTCCCAAACCCCTAGTTTTAAAATATCTGGCCCAACCCCATCCAGCCCACCTTATCTACATACTACCCTACCTAAACCACCTAACCACTACCCACAACCCAGCCCTAACCGACCTACCCATCCCCTATTTAAACCCCCCTCATTGTGGGCGGGTTTTCCAAGTGGGAACCACTCCACCACCCAGCCGGGCCCTCTCCTTCTCCCATCTCTCACCCGTCTTCCCAGCAGCTCCAGCTCCACCACCACCTGCTCCGCCACCTGCTCCGCCACCTTCCCTCTTCCGTCCACCACCACTGCCCCCCCAGCTGGACGTCACCACCTTCCCCCCAACTCCACCAGCCGACAGCTACCTGCCCGCCACTCTCCCACTCCATCCGCCACTCCTTCCCATTCGGTAAGTCCCCCTAACTCCCTCAAAACCACTCTCTACCACCTCTCCACTCTTAGCCACCCATCTTCCCCTTAGCTCCACCTCTTTGCCGCCACCATCTAAGCCTAGCCGAACCTAGGATAACCCAAGTGGCTGGCCACTGCTTAGCCACCATCTCCCATTCGGCCGACCCCCCCCTAGGTGTCCTATTTGGCCTTCCCACTAGCTCACCTTTTAGGGCCAGTTTCCCTAAGTCCCTAACTTCCCTAGTGACCCTAAGACCCACTTAGTCAGCCACTCTAAACTCCCTACTTGGAGGCGCCGCCCACTTGCCACCGGTCCTCTTCGAGGCGTCCATCCCGCGCCCCATTTGCAGCCGGCCAGCACCCTTGGTCACACACCTTCGCGGAGCTACCATTTGCAGCCCAAAGCCAAGGCCACGCTCAAGCAAGACCTCTACGGACCAGCTACTCGTAAGTGTCTAAACTCGGTCTTTAGTCATACACTTGCTTGAAATTCAATTTGATACGGGGTTGTAATAACGGAGCATAGTCTCCCCCCGCTTGTAATAACGTGGCTTGGCACAACCACACACGTGCACTCTCTTAGTCGTGCACAGTTTTGAACACACACGGGCCTAATCAGCCCCTAATATATAAGTGTACATATATATTTCATTTCCGAAGGGTTTTGTTTAAGTTGGGTGCGTTGTCTTTCGATTAAAACACTCCCACACACATTGAGCTTTCGCTCTTATTTGAAAGACCCAAGTAAGGGCCGACCTATACTATTTGGGTTTCATTTCATGTCGTGTGAGTAAGTCTTTCAATTTAAACACTCTCACACACATTGAGCTTTCGCTCTTATTTGAAAGACCCAAGTAAGGGCCGACCTATACTATTTGGGTTTCATTTCTTGTCGTGTGAGTAAGTCTTTCGATTCAAGCACTTTCACACACATTGAGCCTTCGCTCTTACTCCCAAGACCTTAGTAAAGGCCTTATTGCAGTTATATTTGGGTTTCATTTATGTCGTGTGTGTAGTACTTCAATTCAAGCACTCTCACACACATTGAGCCTTCGCTCTTACTCCCAAGACCTTAGTCAAGGCCATACTGCAATTTATATTTGGGTTTAATTTCATGTCGTGTGTGTAAGTCTTTCAATTTAAACACGCACCCACATTGAGCCTTCGCTCTTATTTGCAAGACCCGAGTAAGGGCTCATATACATAAGATATATACGTATCTCCCTTCGGTTATTTCCCTTCTGTTATTTCCCTTCAGCATTGTCTTTACATTTCGGGTTTTCCCTTTGGAGTAGCGTGAGTTTGCATTGCATCTACGCCATACCACGAGGTAGGACGCATATTGCATCGAAGCAACCCCCGCTCGAATTCGCCCATGTAGTGGAGTGTTCATAACACACAAACTAGGTGACCCAAAAAGGGATAAAAGAAAAGACTTAGGCACGTGCAAATCCACGTGATCTAAAACATGCAATCGCATCTTAAAGACCCGAAATAGACACCTTGAACCGTTTCGTAGACTTTCTCCCTAAAACTCGATTTTTTGCAAAAGCGTACAGACTGACCCTTGCGCATCGGTGCAAGAAGGTCTGCGACGACAAGAGCTCACTTGCTCACAGTCGCCACGTTTAGAAGTCAGTGTTGATATATCTTCGCTAGCTTAAGTAAGCTAGCTGGCACGCCCTATTTGTATATATAGGCCTTAGACGCACGCTAAGATCCACTCCAAGCCACGAAAGAGGCGAAGAGGCGGGGATTTTCGCGCGTCTACAGAGATTGGCACGCCCGGTGGGACGTGAACCTTTTCAAAAAGTCGAGTTTACTTGTAGAAGTCTTGCGAAAATTTTATAAAGGTGTCGTTTTAACTTGTTTTCTTTGCTTTTACTTAGGAAATTTTGAAAAAGCTTGAAAAGCATGTCAAAATCCAATCCAAGTGAAGTGTCGAGCCAAGGCTCATGCGCATCAAGTTCTCACTCTAGGAGGATTTTCAAAAACAAAATAAAACTAGATGAAATCGAGGACTTGAGAAGGGAATTTGAGGCCAAAATCGATGCTCTCAGCCAAGAGGCTGAAGTAGGCGATTCGTGTTCATCAAACGGTGAACAAAGGCCTAAAAAGAAAATTGAAAAACCTCGCAAGCAAAAAGAGGCCTCCGTAATGGAAGGCAACCAATACCACGAGTCCTTCACACAAAAGGACCGTAAAGCCCTACAGCAACTGCTGAAAGGGCAAAATAAAGAGAAAAGAAGCTACGCCCTGTCTGATTTCCTTCCTATGGATTACGAAACAGACAGTGACGATGAAATACCGAACTTCCATCAGTATGATGGCATGGGAGACCCTAGGTCTCACTTACAACTTTTCTCACGTCGAGCCCATAAGAAGAAAAAGGACTCGATGAAATGGGTGTATTGGTTCCCTCTATCCCTTAAAGGCACAGCTGCCAAATGGCTGGCTTCCTACGACTTAAGCCAGTTCGCTACTTTTGAAGAGTTAGCGAACTGCTTCATGCAAAGGTTTGCACACAACGTGGAAGTCACGCCAACCCTGAATACCTTAAGGGATACAAAGCAAGGCATGAACGAAGACGTGCATGCCTTCATTATAAGGTGGAGGTCTCTTTTAGGCCAAGTGCGAGAGCCTATATCCGAAGGATGCGCAGTAATGCTCATCCTGGATAATTTCAAAAGCGAGTTAAAAACCCTTCTCTCGCTCCATGAGATTTCAACTTTCCATAAGTTGATCAAAAAGGTCTCCCTTTTCGAAACCAACTTGCGAAAAGGGACATACGACCACTTATGGAAAGGAAGTGCCGTTCCCAAAACACGTGTGGAAAAACCCATCGCATATGGGCTGCCCACAATGGACAAAGGGGCAAAGCCCCATAAAATCGCCAATGTCCGGGTGGATCCAGGCATGGCGGGCACTTCTAAAAATTTTGAAAAAATAGAAAATAAGAGAGAACGCAATTTTTCAAAACCAATTGAAAAACGGGAGTACACTCCGCTGGGGCAACCTGTGTCGGAGGTCTTAGACCTCTTACTTGCCCAGGGCATGATCGAACTCCCTGAAATCCCCGAAGGAGTCACGTCCAAAGGGGGGTATTTGAACCGATTTTGCAAGTATCATTGGCTCAAAGGCCATGATACCAAACGGTGCTTCTCTCTTCTAAATAAAATTGAGAACTTGATAGCGGAGGGCCGGCTCCAGGTCACTGCGGAACCTGAGCCACCTCAAGCTATCTTCAAGGAACCCTTTCCCAAACACGCCAGTGGCAGTGGGAAAGGAAAGGAGGTATGTACCCTCACCATTTCCAAGGAACTAGCGCGAAAGCCCGAACCTGGTCGACCTGCTTGTGCGCCCATCCTTGTACTATACAAGAGGCCCGCCCAAGTCGTCATTCGGGGACCATCAAAAGTGGAAACCCCGGCAAAACCAGTTTTGAAAATCCAAGGTTCTCCTCAGCTCATCCTTAGAGCCAAGTCTAGCGCAAACCCTAGGCTGGTCGTGGGGGAAGTCACTAGATCCGGGAGGATCTACCAACCCCCGCACCTTCAAGGTGCTCAAAAGGTGGTCAGTGTGCCTGGCCCCTCAAAAGCATGTATCCCTAGTGGTCTGCCAAAAGCAGATAAGGACAAAATCATCCTAAATCCTTATGATTTCGAAAACCACCTTTCAAAGATTCCTATTCACATGTCTATCCTAGAGCTTATCAAAACCTCGCCTAGGCATAGACTTGTCTTAGAGAAAATTCTAGAAAGGGCCAAGGTTGATTCGAACATAAGTCCAGAATCCTTGTCTGCCCAAGTGGCTTTGTTAGGAATAAAATCGCCCATCACCTTTTCGGAAGATGATGTAGATAGACCCTACGAAACCCATAACCAGGCCCTGCATATCGAGGTGGTTCTAAACAACCACTCTCTGGACAGGTGCCTAGTCGATGGTGGAGGAGGGCTCAACATCCTTCCACTTCACGTGGCGTACAAAATCGGAGTCACCTTGACTTCAGTGAACCCAAGCCCCATCGTTATCACTGGATACGATGGGAATGCGTCTAGGCCTTTAGGATCCATCGAACTCCCAATGGAAACGGGAGGGATCGAACACACGGGGGTGTTCCATGTCTTGGACATCCACCCCCATTATAACCTGTTGCTGGGAAGACCCTGGATACACAGTTTGTGCGCTGTGCCATCCACCTTCCACAAATGTGTCAAGATCCCTTTTAGGGACCAAGTCGTAGTGATCCTAGGTGAGAGTCACCCACAGCTTCAGGGGATCATAAACTCCCCTTGTTTATCGAGCTCCCAGGCCCACGAGGCTAACCTGGGGCAAATTATGGTTGAGCCACCTCGGCTCGTGTTGAACAACCCTAGGAAGGTTGTATGTGTGAAGGGGCCGCCCAAAGCAGGCCCCCTCCCGACTCTAATCCTCCTAGGAAAACCCAAGCGTTCCCTATTTCCAAAACCCCTGGACAAAAGGCCATACGAGCCTAATATGGACGATAGCATGTTCCAGGACCACGACTTGTATCCCATCTTTTCAAAAAACAAAAGGTCGTGGAACATGTTATTGAACATGGGCTACACGCCCTACAAAAGTCTAGGGGCGCAAAACCAGGGTCTCCTAGAGCCCATCCTTCCTAGGGCCAACCCAAGCCGATATGGGATCGGCTATACTCCCCGAATACCGCCGGAGCCACCCCCTGTGACCACCTGGGTCAAGGGTGCCCCGGAGCCTGTCTTAGAAGAAACCTATGGTTTAGATCTCCTATTCCGAGTCTAACCCATAGTGTTTTCCCTTTGTAGGTATGACGGAAGATCCCTTTTTCTAAAAATACCAAAAACATTTGAAAACTTAAAATCCAAAAAAAAAAAAAATCGAAAAACAAGAAAAAACCAAAAACAATGGAAAAGCAAAAACTCAAAAAAAGTGTGCTTTGTATAGTTCCTAAAATTCTTGTTTTACAAAAACCCAAAAAAATCGAAAATTTGGAAAATACCAAAAAGATTTTGTACATAGCCGCTCCTGGTAGGACTTTGACGAAAGAAAAGGATTTCGAAAGGAACGTCGTCTGCATAGCCAGACCAAAAATTTCGAAATCACTTGAAAATCTAAGTACAAAACCAGGTTATTTTGAAAATCACGCATCAAGTTCCCTCGGGTCTATAGCCCACGAGAATGATCAAAGCCCAGAAGTGGATCCCCTTGAGGAAGATCCCACTTCTGAGCTCCCAGAATTTCATAGAATTCTCGATGTTGAAAAACCTTCCCAATCAGTAGGAGGAGATTTCGTAGAGGTGAACCTAGGGGATGATTCCAATCCCAAAACCATCAAAATAGGCGCATGCTTGCATGAAACTGAAAAGATAGCATTCATTGCATTTCTACGAACCTATTTAGATGTGTTTGCATGGACGTATGAAGACATGCCGGGCATAGATCCCAGCATAGTCGAGCATCGTCTTCCCTTAGATGTAGGTGTAAAACCAATAAAGTAGAAGCTTAGGAAAATACACCCGAATGTACACACGCAAGTCAAAGAGGGTTTAGAAGATCTGCTAAAGGCCGGATTTATAAAACCCATTGCGTATTCTGATTGGTTGTCAAATATCGTTGTAGTTCGAAAAACCAATGGGAAATTCGAATATGCATCGATTTCAGAAACCTGAATAAAGCCACTCCAAAGGATAATTATCCTTTACCAAACATAGATTTGATAGTCGATAGTACTGCAAATCATGAAATGTTTTCATTTATGGATGGCTATTCAGGCTATAATCAAATCAAACTAAGTCCACGAGATCAGGGTAAGACCGCCTTCACAACCCCATGGGGCACGTACTGCTATACAGTCATGCCCTTTGGTTTGAAAAATGCCGGCGCAACATACCAACGAGCCATGAACACGATCTTCCATGATCAAATTCACGAGCTTGTAGAAGTGTATGTAGATGATCTCTTGGTGAAATCCAAAACCCGATGCACCCATATCGAATGTTTACAAAAGATTTTCGAAAGGCTTAGGCTTTACAAAGTAAAGCTAAACCCTCAGAAATGTGTGTTCGGGGTAGAATCAGGAAAGCTTCTAGGCTTTATGGTGAGCCAAAGGGGAATAGAAGTCGACCCCTCTAAGTGTCGAGCCATCATAGACATGGCTCCACCCTCCAATCTCACCCAAGTCCGTAGCCTCCAGGGTCGATTACAATCTGTGCGCCGATTCATATCGAATCTGGCAACTAGATGCGAACCCTTCAACAAACTGTTGAGGAAGGGTACGAAATTCTTATGGGATGACGAATGCCAAAAGTCCTTCGAGAGACTAAAGGCATACTTGGTTAATCCCCCCGTTTTGAATCCTCCAAAGCAAGGAAAACCGCTTTTATTATACATCTCCGTGCATGTAAACGCTTTAGGAGCCCTGTTGGCTCAATACGAGGATGACACCCATAAGGAGTATGCCATCTACTATATTTCGAAAACTCTCTTGGCTTATGAACGAAATTATCAAGCCATGGAGAAGACGTGCTTGGCCCTAGTCTGGGCCTGCCAGAAATTCAGACACTACTTCCTAGATCATGAGATCTGGATAGTGTCCAAGCTTGATCCAATCAAGCACTTGTTCGAAAAACCCATTCTCACGGGTAGATTGGGCAAATGGCAACTCCTTCTAATGGAGTATGATCTGAAATACCATCTCCAGATCTCCGTTAAGGGGCAAGCCCTAGCAGATTACGTGGCTGACTTCCCCTTGGAGGACGCATATCCCACTCTTGTCGAAATGCCTGATGAAGGCATATTGCAAAACCATTTTCAAAACCACATTTTGGCAAATTCTTTTGAAAACCAAGTGTGGAAGATGCACTTCGACGGGGCACGAAACCAACGAGGGGCTGGTGCCGGGATCATCCTAATCTCCCCTGAAAAGGGCGAGATTCCCATAGCAGTCCGCTTAGATTTCGAATGTTCCAACAACGTAGCTGAGTATGAAGCACTCATACAAGGCTTAAGGATTTCGAAAACTCTAGGGGCATCATGCATCGAGGTCTTTGGAGATTCGCTCCTTGTCATAAACCAGGTTTTAAAAATTTGGCAAGTACGTAATGAGAAACTACTTCCATATCACAAGTTGGCCACTCGAAGTGTCCAATCCTTCCAGTCGTGTAAGCTCACACACGTGGGAAGAGAGGACAATGGCATCGCCGATGCCCTCTCTTCCTTGGGTTCAGCCCTGAAGGTCGATCCCATCTCAGGGACCAGATCTTTGGAAATATGGCATGCGCCCCATCCATCCACACACGACTTGGATATTTGCCAAAACAACCCAGAGTCTATTGAAAAACCCTGGTTCTATGACATAAAACAATTTTTAGAAAATGGGGGATTCACCGAGGATGCCACATCCAAAGATAGGGCATTCATTCGTAAGATTTCGACCCGATACACCATTCTGGGTGGGGTCTTATACAAAAAGAGTTTTACCGGCATTCTGCTTAGGTGTATCGACCTAGAGGAGGCTAGGATAGTGATGCACGAGTTCCACGATGGAGAATGTGGAGGTCATGTTAATGCCAACATGATGGCAATGAAAATACTTAGAGGGGGTTATTTTTGGTCCACCCTGAAAAAGGATTGTCACGATCATGTTAAGAAGTGTCATCCATGTCAAGTGCATGGGCACGCCATTCATATCCCTTCATCTGCATTGCATTCTGTGGTCAGCCCCTGGCCATTTACCATGTGGGCGTTTGACATTGTAGGCCCCATATTTCCAAAGGCCTCGAATGGGCATCGTTTTATTTTAGCAACCACGGAGTATTTCTCCAAGTGGGTGGAAGCCATTTCCCTAACGAATGTAATGGGGCAACATGTGGTGGCTTTCATCCGGAGGAATATCTTGGCTCGATTTGGGGTTCCACGAGACCTTGTGTCTGATAATGGTACCCCATTCAAGAACGAGCGGATGGTTAAGTTGTGCAACACGTATGGCATAACTCACCACTTCTCCTCGCCCTACTACCCTCAAGGCAACGGCCAAGCCGAAGCCACAAACAAGACTCTCATTGGTATCATTGAGAAAACCTTAGAGAAGGGTAGGAGGTGGCATGAGAAGCTGGATGAAGCCTTATGGGCTTATAGGACTTCCATCCGGACTCCCACGAATGCCACACCATTCGAATTGGTCTATGGCACAAACGCCATTCTTCCCATTCATACCCAACTGCATTCATTCCATACATCCATTGCACTCGACCTCCCCCTAGAGACGCTTCAGCATGCTAGGATGGCCGAACTAGATTTGCTAGATGAGAGGCGACTCCTTGCTATGGATCATGCTCGTGCATACCGGCAAAGGATAGCCCGACATTATAGCAAACACATGAGACCTCGCCACTTTGAAGTGGGAGATCTGGTCTTGAAAACCATCCACCATCGTGGCCCACACCCCCTAGGCAAGTGGCACCCCAACTGGGATGGACCCTATGTTGTGCGAGCAACCACTACGAACAATTCGTATTGGTTGATCGATGTAGAAGGTAGGAATTTAGCAGATCCTATCAATATTCAATACTTAAAGAAGTATCATGTGTAAGATCTGAATTAAATTCCAGTTTTCGAAAATTTGATAGGGATAGCTGCCCTGAGACGTGTAAATAAGGTGCAAAGGCGAACTCGTGTGACCCTAAGTGAGAGAATTCGCACTTGTGAAAGAGTGGAGTTTTCAAAATCGTGGTTGCATTTCAAAATCCTTCATCTTACAAAGAAGGGCCTAGTTCAACATAGCAAGATACTTGCAAGTAGTACGTGCTATTTCTAAATAGGCTGATCTGGAATGGATCGAGTGTAGGCTTGGGATAAGTCCTCCCCTCTTCTCTTCTCCTTCCAAAAGGAAAACAAAGGCCCAAATCAAAAGGGAATTTCCCATTTAAAGTCTCTTTCCAAAAGAAAGAAACCAGACTTCAAAAAAAGAAAAATCGATTCTCTTATAAAAAAAAGAGGGATTAAAAAAAAAAATACTCCCAAAGGGAGACCCTCTATGGAAAAAGGAAAAAGAGGCCAAAGAGCTCAAAAAGAGCAGTTTTCCGCCTTCTATGCCTTAAACCACGGGACACTTCAGAAGGGACCGTGGTATCTCTTTCCCATCCCTGGCTTATCCCAAGCTAAAGCATGGTTCATTTCGAGGAATCCTAAAGTAAAAATAGGATTTACTTACTTGAATTTCATCTTGTTTGAGAATTCGACCTTTCGAGTAAGGCGTAGGAATTTGAAATGAAGCTTGTTTTCTTATAAAACCTCCGCTAGATAAGCGAGTGTTAAGACTCAAACAAGGGCAAGCACGAAGAGCTCGAGATCCTTAGGATCGAGACTCAAGACAGTTGTCCCTTTTGTAAATAGCTTTTGTAAATAAGTTTTAAAAACCGAACATCGAACAGCATAGGGTTTTTGCTCACTTGGAGCAGTAGGCCTTGTAAGTCTCTAGAGTTCGACCACACCTGGTCTCTGGGAGGTCGCCACTTTTGGCACCACACCCATGTCATCTGCATTCCACGCATGGTACTTGCATAAACATGATCCCATTTAGGACCAGATTCCATAGTATAACCCTTTGGCGTGATATCTCCTCCTACCAGAGTTTGTAAAATTGAGATTTTGTTAAAATGGGACGATCCCATATTCTTCGTGGCTAGATCTAGGGAGACATTAAAAGGGGTGTTTGTCATCTTTGCCCTTATCCAAATCTATTTGGACAAGGCCAAAGAGGGGCATCTGTAAACACCCCGAAATCCCACGAATTTCTTAAACAAATCTGGTTTTATACAAGCAGCCCCAAAGGGCCATTTTTGAGTTTGGAAACCCAGGAGCCTTCCAAACAAAACCCTGTATATATGTTTTAAACTTTATCTTTCAAAAACATATAGTATAGCTTTTGAAAACCCTTTTAAACATGTTTTGAAACCCCAAAGTGGCTTGGCCCGATCGAGACAGGACCAGGAGAGCCAAGAAGAGCCCGGAACCGGAGCACCTGTCAAGCCCGGCACAGCAACTCTTGCATCTGATTCACATCCCAGGATCTCGAACGTCCAAGACCCTGTTCTTATCAAAATAGCATTTGAAGTCATCTCCGGAAGGCAGAAACGGAGGCGGACGACTATGTTGGCGAAGACCCAACGCAGACGGAGTACTGATGCTGTCAGGCCCCGCACAAATCATCCGTCTCGAACCCAGCTCGAAGGAGTCAGAGTTCAGTTTGGATTGGATCTGGACCATATATATCCAGATTCCAATCCAAACCCATATGTGGACTTGGATTTGGATTTGGATCCAGAGATCCAATCCAATATCCATATCCATGGCCCACATCACCTTCTCATAAATGGAGGTGGGGCCCACTTGGAATTCACGTGGGATATTGGGCATGAGAGAGAGTGGGGGTGAAAAATATCAAGAGTGTTGTATTAAGCTTGACTTGTGTGTCAAGTTTGGGTTTAATCTTGTGGGTTAGCCTAATTGAGTGGGTTTAAGCTTGTAATTAGCTAAAACCTAACCTAGGGCTGCACCAACATGGGGTGATCAAGGTCTATGGGCCATGCTAAGGGAGCTCCTTCACCTAAACCTAACCCAAAATGCCTAAACCTAGCCTAAACCCCTAATCCACCCCTAATCACAACCTAATCACCTAACCCACTTCCCTAATCCCGGCCTAATCCCGACCTAATCACCTAACCCACTCCCCTAATCCTTCCCTAAACCTAGATTAATTTCCCTAATCCTAGCCTAAACCTAGCCTAAACCACCTAACCTAGCTCACTAAACCTCACCCTAAAACCCAACCACCTAACCTAGCCCTAAACCCCTAAACCACCCTTAGCCCACGATTTTCCCAAACCCCTAGTTTTAAAATATCTGGCCCAACCCCATCCAGCCCACCTTATCTACATACTACCCTACCTAAACCACCTAACCACTACCCACAACCCAGCCCTAACCGACCTACCCATCCCCTATTTAAACCCCCCTCATTGTGGGCGGGTTTTCCAAGTGGGAACCACTCCACCACCCAGCCGGGCCCTCTCCTTCTCCCATCTCTCACCCGTCTTCCCAGCAGCTCCAGCTCCACCAGCCGCCACCTGCTCCGCCACCTTCCCTCTTCCGTCCACCACCACTGCCCCCCCAGCTGGACGTCACCACCTTCCCCCCAACTCCACCAGCCGACAGCTACCTGCCCGCCACTCTCCCACTCCATCCGCCACTCCTTCCCATTCGGTAAGTCCCCCTAACTCCCTCAAAACCACTCTCTACCACCTCTCCACTCTTAGCCACCCATCTTCCCCTTAGCTCCACCTCTTTGCCGCCACCATCTAAGCCTAGCCGAACCTAGGATAACCCAAGTGGCTGGCCACTGCTTAGCCACCATCTCCCATTCGGCCGACCCCCCCCTAGGTGTCCTATTTGGCCTTCCCACTAGCTCACCTTTTAGGGCCAGTTTCCCTAAGTCCCTAACTTCCCTAGTGACCCTAAGACCCACTTAGTCAGCCACTCTAAACTCCCTACTTGGAGGCGCCGCCCACTTGCCACCGGTCCTCTTCGAGGCGTCCATCCCGCGCCCCATTTGCAGCCGGCCAGCACCCTTGGTCACACACCTTCGCGGAGCTACCATTTGCAGCCCAAAGCCAAGGCCACGCTCAAGCAAGACCTCTACGGACCAGCTACTCGTAAGTGTCTAAACTCGGTCTTTAGTCATACACTTGCTTCAAATTCAATTTGATACGGGGTTGTAATAACGTAGCATAGTCTCCCCCCGCTTGTAATAACGTGGCTTGGCACAACCACACACGTGCACTCTCTTAGTCGTGCACAGTTTTGAACACACACGGGCCTAATCAGCCCCTAATATATAAGTGTACATATATATTTCATTTCCGAAGGGTTTTGTTTAAGTTGGGTGCGTTGTCTTTCGATTAAAACACTCCCACACACATTGAGCTTTCGCTCTTATTTGAAAGACCCAAGTAAGGGCCGACCTATACTATTTGGGTTTCATTTCATGTCGTGTGAGTAAGTCTTTCAATTTAAACACTCTCACACACATTGAGCTTTCGCTCTTATTTGAAAGACCCAAGTAAGGGCCGACCTATACTATTTGGGTTTCATTTCTTGTCGTGTGAGTAAGTCTTTCGATTCAAGCACTTTCACACACATTGAGCCTTCGCTCTTACTCCCAAGACCTTAGTAAAGGCCTTATTGCAGTTATATTTGGGTTTCATTTATGTCGTGTGTGTAGTACTTCAATTCAAGCACTCTCACACACATTGAGCCTTCGCTCTTACTCCCAAGACCTTAGTCAAGGCCATACTGCAATTTATATTTGGGTTTAATTTCATGTCGTGTGTGTAAGTCTTTCAATTTAAACACGCACCCACATTGAGCCTTCGCTCTTATTTGCAAGACCCGAGTAAGGGCTCATATACATAAGATATATACGTATCTCCCTTCGGTTATTTCCCTTCTGTTATTTCCCTTCAGCATTGTCTTTACATTTCGGGTTTTCCCTTTGGAGTAGCGTGAGTTTGCATTGCATCTACGCCATACCACGAGGTAGGACGCATATTGCATCGAAGCAACCCCCGCTCGAATTCGCCCATGTAGTGGAGTGTTCATAACACACAAACTAGGCGACCCAAAAAGGGATAAAAGAAAAGACTTAGGCACGTGCAAATCCACGTGATCTAAAACATGCAATCGCATCTTAAAGACCCGAAATAGACACCTCGAACCGTTTCGTAGACTTTCTCCCTAAAACTCGATTTTTTGCAAAAGCGTACAGACTGACCCTTGCGCATCGGTGCAAGAAGGTCTGCGACGACAAGAGCTCACTTGCTCACAGTCGCCACGTTTAGAAGTCAGTGTTGATATATCTTCGCTAGCTTAAGTAAGCTAGCTGGCACGCCCTATTTGTATATATAGGCCTTAGACGCACGCTAAGATCCACTCCAAGCCACGAAAGAGGCGAAGAGGCGGGGATTTTCGCGCGTCTACAATACACTTCTACAAGCTCGTGAATTTGATCATGGAAGATCGTGTTCATGGCTCGTTGGTATGTTGCGCCGACATTTTTCAAACCAAAGGGCATGACTGTATAGCAGTACGTGCCCCATGGGGTTGTGAAGGCGGTCTTACCCTGATCTCGTGGACTTAGTTTGATTTGATTATAGCCTGAATAGCCATCCATAAATGAAAACATTTCATGATTTGCAGTACTATCGACTATCAAATCTATGTTTGGTAAAGGATAATTATCCTTTGGAGTGGCTTTATTCAGGTTTCTGAAATCGATGCATATTCGAATTTTCCCATTGGTTTTTCGAACTACAACGATATTTGACAACCAATCAGAATACGCAATGGGTTTTATAAATCCGGCTTTTAGCAGATCTTCTAAACCCTCTTTGACTTGCGTGTGTACATTCGGGTGTATTTTCCTAAGCTTCTGCTTTATTGGTTTTACACCTACATCTAAGGGAAGACGATGCTCGACTATGCTGGGATCTATGCCCGGCATGTCTTCATACGTCCATGCAAACACATCTAAATAGGTCCGTAGAAATGCAATGAATGCTAACTTTTCAGTTTCATGCAAGCATGCGCCTATTTTGATGGTTTTGGGATTGGAATCATCCCCTAGGTTCACCTCTACGAAATCTCCTCCTACTGATTGGGAAGGTCTTTCAAAATCGAGAATTCCATGAAATTCTGGGAGCTCAGAAGTGGGATCTTCCTCAAGGGGATCCACTTCTGGGCTTTGATCATTCTCGTGGGCTTTAGACCCGAGGGAATTTGATGCGTGGTTTTCAAAATAACCTGGTTTTGTACTTGGATTTTCAAGTGATTTCGAAATTTTTGGTCTGGCTAGGCAGACAACGTTTCTTTCGAAATCCTTTTCTTTCGCCAAAGTCATACCAGGAGCGGCTATGTACAAAATCTTTTTGGTATTTTCCAAATTTTCAATTTTTTTGGGTTTTTGTAAAACAAGAGCTTTGGGAACTATACAAAGCACACTTTTTTCGAGTTTTTGCTTTTCCATTGTTTTTGGTTTTTCTTGTTTTTCGATTTTTTTCGATTTTAAGTTTTCAAATGTTTTTGGTATTTTTAGAAACAGGGATCTTCCGTCATACCTACAAAGGGAAAACACTATGGGTTAGACTCGGAATAGGAGATCTAAACCATAGGTTTCTTCTAAGACAGGCTCCGGGGCACCCTTGACCCAGGTGGTCACAGGGGGTGGCTCCGGCGGTATTCGGGGAGTATAGCCGATCCCATATCGGCTTGGGTTGGCCCTAGGAAGGATGGGCTCTAGGAGACCCTGGTTTTGTGCCCCTAGACTTTTGTAGGGCGTGTAGCCCATGTTCAATAACATGTTCCACGACCTTTTGTTTTTTTTTGAAAAGATGGGATATAAGTCGTGGTCCTGGAACATGCTATCGTCCATATTAGGCTCGTATGGCCTTTTGTCCAGGGGTTTTGGAAATAGGGAACGTTTGGGTTTTCCTAGGAGGATTAGAGTCGGGAGGGGGCCTGCTTTGGGCGGCCCCTTCACACATACAACCTTCCTAGGGTTGTTCAACACGAGCCGAGGTGGCTCAACCATAATTTGCCCCAGGTTAGCCTCGTGGGCCTGGGAGCTCGATAAACAAGGGGAGTTTATGATCCCCTGAAGCTGTGGGTGACTCTCACCTAGGATCACTACGACTTGGTCCCTAAAAGGGATCTTGACACATTTGTGGAAGGTGGATGGCACAGCGCACAAACTGTGTATCCAGGGTCTTCCCAGCAACAGGTTATAATGGGGGTGGATGTCCAAGACATGGAACACCCCCGTGTGTTCGATCCCTCCCGTTTCCATTGGGAGTTCGATGGATCCTAAAGGCCTAGACGCATTCCCATCGTATCCAGTGATAACGATGGGGCTTGGGTTCACTGAAGTCAAGGTGACTCCAATTTTATACGCCACGTGAAGTGGAAGGATGTTGAGCCCTCCTCCACCATCGACTAGGCACCTGTCCAGAGAGTGGTTGTTTAGAACCACCTCGATATGCAGGGCCTGGTTATGGGTTTCGTAGGGTCTATCTACATCATCTTCCGAAAAGGTGATGGGCGATTTTGCTCCTAACAAAGCCACTTGGGCAGACAAGGACTCCGGACTTATGTTCGAATCAACCTTGGCCCTTTCTAGAATTTTCTCTAAGACAAGTCTATGCCTAGGCGATGTTTTGATAAGCTCTAGGATAGACATGTGAATAGGAATCTTTGAAAGGTGGTTTTCGAAATCATAAGGATTTAGGATGATTTTGTCCTTATCTGCTTTTGGCAGACCACTAGGGATACATGCTTTTGAGGGGCCAGGCACACTGACCACCTTTTGAGCACCTTGAAGGTGCGGGGGTTGGTAGATCCTCCCGGATCTAGTGACTTCCCCCACGACCAGCCTAGGGTTCGCGCTAAACTTGGCTCTAAGGATGAGCTGAGGAGAACCTTGGATTTTCAAAACTGGCTTTGTCGAGGTTTCCACTTTTGGTGGTCCCCGGATGACGACTTGGGCGGGCCTCTTGTATAGTACAAGGATGGGCGCACAAGCAGGTCGACCAGGTTCGGGCTTTCGCGCTAGTTCCTTGGAAATGGTGAGGGTACATACCTCCTTTCCTTTCCCACTGCCACTGGCGTGTTTGGGAAAGGGTTCCTTGAAGATAGCTTGAGGTGGCTCAGATTCCGCAGTGACCTGGAGCCGGCCCTCCGCTATCAAGTTCTCAATTTTATTTAGAAGAGAGAAGCACCGTTTGGTATCATGGCCTTTGAGCCGATGATACTTGCAAAATCGGTTTAAATACCCCCCTTTGGACGTGACTCCTTCGGGGATTTCAGGGAGTTCGATCATGCCCTGGGTAAGTAGGAGGTCTAGGACCTCCGACACAGGTTGCCCCAGCGGAGTGTACTCCCGTTTTTCAATTGGTTTTGGAAAATTGCGTTCTCTCTTATTTTCTATTTTTTCAAAATTTTTAGAAGTGCCCGCCATGCCTGGATCCACCCGGACATTGGCGATTTTATGGGGCTTTGCCCCTTTGTCCGTTGTGGGTAGCCCATATGCGATGGGCTTTTCCACACGTGTTTTGGGAACGGCACTTCCTTTCCATAAGTGGTCGTATGTCCCTTTTCGCAAGTTGGTTTCGAAAAGGGAGGCCTTTTTGATCAACTTATGGAAAGTTGAAATCTCATGGAGCGAGAGAAGGGTTTTTAACTCGCTTTTGAAATTATCCAGGATGAGCATCACTGCGCATCCTTCGGATATAGGCTCTCGCACTTGGCCTAAAAGAGACCTCCATCTTATAATGAAGGCATGCACGTCTTCGTTCATGCCTTGCTTTGTATCCCTTAAGGTATTCAGGGTTGGCGTGACTTCCACGTTGTGTGCAAATCTTTGCATGAAGCAGTTCGCTAACTCTTCAAAAGTAGCGAACTGGCTTAAGTCGTAGGAAGCCAGCCATTTGGCAGCTGTGCCTTTAAGGGATAGGGGGAACCAATACACCCATTTCATTGAGTCCTTTTTCTTCTTATGGGCTCGACGTGAGAAAAGCTGCAAGTGAGACCTAGGGTCTCCCATGCCATCATACCGATGGAAGTTCGGTATTTCATCGTCACTGTCTGTTTCGTAATCCATAGGAAGGAAATCAGACAGGGCGTAGCTTCTTTTCTCTTTATTTTGACCTTTCAGCAGCTGCTGTAGGGCTTTACGGTCCTTTTGTGTGAAGGACTCGTGGTATTGGTTGCCTTCCATTACGGAGGCCTCTTTTTGCTTGCGAGGTTTTTCAATTTTCTTTTTAGGCCTTTGTTCACCGTTTGATGAACACGAATCGCCTACTTCAGCCTCTTGGCTGAGAGCATCGATTTTGGCCTCAAATTCCCTTCTCAAGTCCTCGATTTCATCTAGTTTTATTTTGTTTTTGAAAATCCTCCTAGAGTGAGAACTTGATGCGCATGAGCCTTGGCTCGACACTTCACTTGGATTGGATTTTGACATGCTTTTCAAGCTTTTTCAAAATTTCCTAAGTAAAAGCAAAGAAAACAAGTTAAAACGACACTTTTATAAAATTTTCGCAAGACTTCTACAAGTAAACTCGACTTTTTGAAAAGGCTCACGTCCCACCGGGCGTGCCAATCTCTGTAGACGCGCGAAAATCCCCGCCTCTTCGCCTCTTTCGTGGCTTGGAGTGGATCTTATCGTGCGTCTAAGGCCTTGATATACAAACAGGGCGTGCCAGCTAGCTTACTTAAGCTAGCGAAGATATATTAACACTGACTTCTAAACGTGGCGACTGTGAGCAAGTGAGCTCTTGTCGTCGCAGACCTTCTTGCACCGATGCGCAAGGGTCAGTCTGTATGCTTTTGCAAAAATCGAGTTTTTGGGGAGAAAGTCTACGAAACGGTTCGAGGTGTCTATTTCGGGTTTTTAAGATGCGATTGCATGTTTTAGATCACGTGGATTTGCACGTGCCTAAGTCTTTTCTTTTATCCCTTTTTGGGTCGCCTAGTTTGTGTGTTATGAACACTCCACTACATGGGCGAATTCGAGCGGGGGTTGCTTCAATGCAATATGCGTCCTACCTCGTGGTATGGCGTAGATGCAATGCAAACTCACGCTACTCCAAAGGGAAAACCCGAAATGTAAAGACAATACTGAAGGGAAATAATAGAAGGGAAATAACAGAAGGGAAATAACAGAAGGGAAATAACAGAAGGGAAATAACATAAGGGAAATAACCGAAGGGGAATATGTATATATCTTATGTATATGAGCCCTTACTCGGGTCTTGTAAATAAGAGCGAAGGCTCAATGTGGGTGCGTGCTTGAATTGAAAGACTTACACACACGACATGAAATTAAACCCAAATATAAATTGCAGTATGGCCTTGACTAAGGTCTTGGGAGTAAGAGCGAAGGCTCAATGTGTGTGAGAGTGCTTGAATTGAAGTACTACACACACGACATAAATGAAACCCAAATATAACTGCAATAAGGCCTTTACTAAGGTCTTGGGAGTAAGAGCGAAGGCTCAATGTGTGTGAAAGTGCTTGAATTGAAAGACTACTCACACGACAAGAAATGAAACCCAAATAGTATAGGTCGGCCCTTACTTGGGTCTTTCAAATAAGAGCGAAAGCTCAATGTGTGTGAGAGTGTTTAAATTGAAAGACTTACTCACACGACATGAAATGAAACCCAAATAGTATAGGTCGGCCCTTACTTGGGTCTTTCAAATAAGAGCGAAAGCTCAATGTGTGTGAGAGTGTTTTAATCGAAAGACAACGCACCCAACTTAAACAAAACCCTTCGGAAATGAAATATATACGTACACTTATATATTAGGGGCTGATTAGGCCCGTGTGTGTTCAAAGTTGTGCACGACTAAGAGAGTGCACGTGTGTGGTTGTGCCAAGCCACGTTATTACAAGCGGGGGGAGACTAGGCTCCGTTATTACAACCCCGTATCAAATTGAATTTCAAGCAAGCGTATGACTAAAGACCGAGTTTAGACACTTACGAGTAGCTGGTCCGTAGAGGTCTTGCTTGAGCGTAGGCTTGGCTTTGGGCTGCAAACGGGAGCTCCGCGAAGGTATGTGCTCAAGGGTGCTGGCCGGCTGCAAATGGGGCGCGGGATGGACGCCTCGAAGGGGGCCGGTGGCAAGTAGGTGGCGCCTCCACGTAGGGAGTTTAGAGTGGCTGACTAAGTGGGTCTTAGGGTCACTAGGGAAGTTAGGTACTTAGGGAAACTGGCCCTAAAAGGTGAGCTAGTGGGAAGGCCAAATAGGACACCTAGGGGGGGGTCGGCCGAATGGGAGATGGTGGCTAAGCAGTGGCCAGCCACTTGGGTTATCCTAGGTTCGGCTAGGCTTAGATGGTGGCGGCAAAGAGGTGGGGCTAAGGGGAAGATGGGTGGCTAAGAGTGGAGAGGTGGTAGAGAGTGGTTTTGAGGGAGTTAGGGGGACTTACCGAATGGGAAGGAGTGGCGGATGGAGTGGGAGAGTGGCGGGCAGGTAGCTGTCGGCTGGTGGAGTTGGGGGGAAGGTGGTGACGTCCAGCTGGGGGGGCAGTGGTGGTGGACGGAAGAGGGAAGGTGGCGGAGCAGGTGGCGGCTGGTGGAGGAGCTGGAGCTGCTGGGAAGACGGGTGAGAGATGGGAGAAGGAGAGGGCCCGGCTGGGTGGTGGAGTGGTTCCCACTTGGAAAACCGCCCACAATGAGGGGGGTTTAAATAGGGGATGGGTAGGTCGGTTAGGGCTGGGTTGTGGGTAGTGGTTAGGTGGTTTAGGTAGGGTAGTATGTAGATATGGTGGGCTGGATGGGGTTGGGCCAGATATTTTAAAACTAGGGGTTTGGGAAAATCGTGGGCTAAGGGTGGTTTAGGGGTTTAGGGCTAGGTTAGGTGGTTGGGTTTTAGGGTGAGGTTTAGTGAGCTAGGTTAGGTGGTTTAGGCTAGGTTTAGGCTAGGATTAGGGAAATTAATCTAGGTTTAGGGAAGGATTAGGGGAGTGGGTTAGGTGATTAGGTTGGGATTAGGCCGGGATTAGGGAAGTGGGTTAGGTGATTAGGTTCAGATTAGGGGTGGATTAGGGGTTTAGGCTAGGTTTAGGCATTTTTGGCTAGGTTTAAGTGAAGGAGCTCCCTTAGCATGGCCCATAGACCTTGATCACCCCATGTTGGTGCAGCCCTAGGTTAGGTTTTAGCTAATTACAAGCTTAAACCCACTCAATTAGGCTAACCCACATGATTAACCCAAACTTGACACACAAGTCAAGCTTAATACAACACTCTTGATATTTTTCACCCCCACTCTCTCTCATGCCCAATATCCCACGTGAATTTCAAGTGGGCCCCACCTCCATTTATGAGAAGGTGATGTGGGTCATGGATATGGATATTGGATTGGATCTCTGGATCCAAATCCAAATCCAAGTCCACATATGGGTTTGGATTGGAATCTGGATATATATGGTCCAGATCCAATCCAAACTGAACTCTGACTCCTTCGAGCTGGGTTCGAAACGGACGATTCGTGCGGGGCCTGACAGCATCAGTACTCCGTCTGCGTTGGGTCTTCGCCAACATAGTCGTCCGCCTCCGTTTCTGCCTTCCGGAGATGACTTCAAATGCTTTTTTGATAAGAACAGGGTCTTGGACGTTCGAGATCCTGGGATGTGAATCAGATGCAAGAGTTGCTGTGCCGGGCTTGACAGGTGCTCCGGTTCCGGGCTCTTCTTGGCTCTCCTGGTCCTGTCTCGATCGGGCCAAGCCACTTTGGGGTTTCAAAACATGTTTTAAAAGGGTTTTCAAAAGCTATATTATATGTTTTTGAAAGATAAAGTTTAAAACATATATACAGGGTTGTCTGGAAGGCTCCTGGGTTTCCAAACTCAAAATGGCCCTTTGGGGCTGCTTGTATAAAACCAGATTCGTTTAAGAAATTCGTGGGATTTCGGGGTGTTTACACACACACGACATGAAATTAAACCCAAATATAAATTGCAGTATGGCCTTGACTAAGGTCTTGGGAGTAAGAGCGAAGGCTCAATGTGTGTGAGAGTGCTTGAATTGAAGTACTACGCACACGACATAAATGAAACCCAAATATAACTGCAATAAGGCCTTTACTAAGGTCTTGGGAGTAAGAGCGAAGGCTCAATGTGTGTGAGAGTGCTTGAATTGAAAGACTTACACACACGACATGAAATGAAACCCAAATAGTATAGGTCGGCCCTTACTTGGGTCTTTCAAATAAGAGCGAAGGCTCAATGTGTGTGAGAGTGATTGAATTGAAAGACTTACACACACGACATGAAATGAAACCCAAATAGTATAGGTTGGCCCTTACTTGGGTCTTTCAAATAAGAGCGAAGGCTCAATGTGTGTGAGTGTTTGAATTGAAAGACAACGCACCCAACTTAAGCAAAAACCCAACAAAAATGAAAGTATATGTATATACTTAGGTATTAGGGGCTGATTAGGCCCGTGTGTGTTCAAAATCGTGCACAACTAAGAGAGTGCACGTGTGTGGGTGTGCCAAGCCACGTTATTACAAGCGGGGGGAGACTATGCTCCGTTATTACAACCCCGTATCAAATTGAATCTCAAGCAAGTATACAACTAAAGACCGAGTTAGGCACTTACTAGTAGCTGGTCCGTAGAGGCCTTGCTTGAGCGTGGGCTTCGCCTTCGCCTTGGGCTGCAAACGGGAGCTCCGCGAGGGTGAACGACAAAGGGTGCTGGCCGGCTGCAAGTGGGGCGCGGGATAGGTGCCTTGATGGTGGCCGGCTGCAAGCAAGGGTGTCGCCTTGGTGTGGGGGATTAAAGGGGCTGGGCCAAGTGAGTATGTAGGGTCACTAAGAGAGTATAGAGTGTTAGGGAGTATGGACCTAAGGGGAGCTTAAGGGAAGGTCGAATGGGAGTCTAATAGGGTGGTCGGGTGTAGCTAGGGTAGTTAGGTAGTGGCAGGTAGTTTAGGGTGTGATAGGTTCGGTTGAGTGAGAATGGTGGCAGCAAAGGGGAATGGCTGGTGGTAGGGTGTTATGGTAGGGTTTAGGTGGCTGAGAGTGGAGAGGGAGTGAAGAAGGTGAGACGAAGGAGGGGGTACTAACCGTGCTTGAAGAGAGGCGGTGGATGGAAGAAAGCAGCCGGGTGTGGTGGAGCAAATGGTTCGGTCGAGGGCAGGGGTGGTGACAGGTGGTGGTGTAGGTGGCGGTGCAGGTGGTGACGCAGATGGAGCAGGTGGAGCAGGTGGCTGGGTTCAGCTGGGCTGGGAAGTGGGGTCCCGGCTGGGCTTGGGGAAGGCGACCAGATAGCCAAAACCCGCCCCCAAGGGGGGGGGTTTATATAGGGATGGGTAGGTCGGTTAGGGCTGGGTTTTAGGTAGGGTGGTATGAAGATAAGGTGGGCTGGAAAGGGTAGGGCCAGATATTTTAAATACTAGTGGTTTGGGTAGATTGTGGGCTAGGGGTGGTTTAGGGGTTTAGGGCTAGGTTAGGTGGTTGGGTTTTAGGGTGAGGTTTAGTGAGCTAGGTTAGGTGATTAGGCTAGGTTTAGGCTAGGTTTAGGGAAATTAACCTAGGTTTAGGGAAGGATTAAGGAAGTGGGTTAGGTGATTAGGTTGGGATTAGGTCGGGATTAGGGAAGTGGGTTAGGTGATTAGGCTCAGATTAGGGGTGGATTAGGGTGGAAGGCTAGGATTAGGTGTTTTGGGTTAGGTTTAGGTGAAGGAGCTCCCTTTGCATGGCCCATAGACTTTAACCACTTCATATTGGTGCAGCCCTATGTTAGGTTTTGGCTAATTACAAGCTTAAACCCACTCGATTAGGCTAACCCACATGATTAACCCCAAACTTGACACACAAGTCAAGCTTAATTACAACACTCTTGATATTATCCATCCCCACTCTCTCTCATGCCCATAATCCCACGTGAAATTCAAGTGGGCCCCACCTCCATTTATGAGAAGGTGATGTGGCCATGGATATGGATATTGGATTGGATCTCTGGATCCAAATCCAAATCCAAGTCCACACATGGGTTTGGATTGGGATCTGGATATATATGGTCCAGATCCAATCCAAACTGAACTTTGACTCCTTCGAGCTGGGTTCGAAACGGACGATTTGTGCGGGGTCTGACAGCATCAGTACTCCGTCTGCATTGGGTCTTCGCCAACATGGTCGTCCGCCTCCGTTTCTGCCTTCCGGAGATGACTTCAAATGACATTTTGATAATAACAGGGTCTTGGACGTTTGAGATCTTGGAGGTATGGATTTGATACGAGAGTTGCTGTGCCGGGCTTGACATGTGCTCCGGTTCCGGGCTCTCTTTGACTTTGCTGGTCCTGTCTTGATTAGGCCAAGCTGCTTTGGGGTTTCAAAAACGTGTTTTAAAAGGTTTTCAAAAGCCATATTATATATTTTTGAAATATGAAGTTTAAAACGTATGTAAAGGGTTGTCTGGAAGGCTCCTGGGTTTCCAGACTCAAAATGGCCCTTTGGGGCTGCTTGTACAAAACCAGGTTTGTTTAAGAAATTCGTGGGATTTTGGGGTGTTTACAGAAGCCCCTCTTTGGCCTTGTCCAAATAGATTTGGATAAGGGCAAAGATGACAAACACCCCTTTCAATGTCTCCCTAGATCTATCCACGAAGAATATGGGATCGCCCCAATTTTTTGCAAAATCTCAATTTACAAACTCTGGTAGGAGGAGATATCATGCCAAAGGGGTTTTGTTCTATGGAATCTGGTCCTAAATGGGATCATGTTCATGCAAGTACCATGCGTGGAATGCAAATGACATGGGTGTGGTGCCAAAAGTGACGACCTCCCAGGGACCAGATGTGGTCGAACTCTAGAGACTTACAAGGCCTACTGCTCCAAGTGAGCAAATCCTATGCTGTTCGATGTTCGGTTTTCAAAACTTATTTACAAAAGCTATTTACAAAAGGGACAACTGTCTTGAGTCTCGATCCTAAGGATCTCGGGCTCTTCGTGCTTGCCCTTGTTTGAGTCTTAACACTCGCTTATCTAGCGGAGGTTTTATAAGAAAACAAGGCATATTTCAAATTCCTACGCCTTACTCGAAACGTCGAATTCTCAAACAAGATGAAATTCAAGTAAGTAAATCCTATTTTCTGGGAAGGCTCCTGGGTTTCCAGACTCAAAATGGCCCTTTGGGGCTGCTTGTACAAAACCAGGTTTGTTTAAGAAATT
The DNA here is from genome assembly GCA_036023115.1 of Brasenia schreberi. NCBI lineage: Eukaryota > Viridiplantae > Streptophyta > Magnoliopsida > Nymphaeales > Cabombaceae > Brasenia > Brasenia schreberi. The sequence continues at coordinate 20,412,510 of JAYKKT010000072.1, forward strand.
TGTGGGATTTCGGGGTGTTTACACCTAATGTTAAAAACCATTCACCACCGAGGCCCACACCCCCTTGGAAAGTGGCGGCCCAAGTGGGATGGTCCTTATGTTGTGCGTGGCACCACCACTAACAATGCTTATTGGTTGATCGATGTTGATGGTAGGAACTTGGTAGACCCTATAAATGCTCAACATTTGAAAAGATATCATGTATAGGGTCTACTCTTTTTTAAAATGTTTTAAATGGTATTTCCTTTGAACTTCTCGAAGAAGGATCAAGGTGGATTGTGTGACCCTAGACAAGGGAATTAAGGCCTTATGAAAGGTAGAGTTTTCAAAATTTATGGGCTACATTTCAAAAATTTCCATCTTACAAAATCAAGCCTTGTTCAAGATAGCAAAATATTGCCAAGTGGTATATGCTATTTCAAAATAGGGTGATCTTAGATGAATCGAGTAAACCATTGGGATAAGTCTCTCCCCATTTCACTTCTCCTTCCCAAAAAGAAAAATTTGGCAAAACAGAAAAAGAGGATATCCTTCTAGAAACTCGTCTTCAAAAGAAAAGAAAAAGCAAAGCAGAAAAAGAGTTCTTTGATTGAAAAAAGGAGGAAAAGCAAAAGAAAAATCCTCCAAAAAGAAAAAGAGAGGCCCTCTATAAAAAAAGAGAAAAATTGTCAAAAGCTCAAAAAGAGCAAATTTTCCACTTCTTGTCCTTAAACCACGGGACGCTTCAGAAGGGACCGTGGTAATTCTTTCCCTATCCCTATGACTTATCTTAGTGGAGAAAGGTTTTATCTAGGAAAATCCTAAAGTAGGAATAGGATTTATTCATTTGAATCTTATTTTGTTTGAGAATTAGACTTTGTTGTGTAAGTAGGAGAGTTTTGCAATGTTTCCTAGTTTTCCTATAAAAACCTCTATCAAGTAGTAGGTATTATGACTCGAGTAAAGGGAAATACAAGAAGTTGAAAATCCTTGTGATTGAAGCTAAAAGGATTTCCCCTTTCTTTTGAAAAATTGTGAAAACCCGGAAACATCAAGCCACATGAGGGCCATACTCACTTGGGGCAGTCGACCTTCACAAGCCTCCCAAGTTCGATCCTTGCATGTTAAGAGTCTCTAAAAGAATCATCGTGTGCATATCACTCATGCCCCTCACACATGCCCATGCATGCATGTCAAAACATTGAGTGCATAATCGCCATTAGGACCAAGACCATAGCAAATTGAGTCCCCTTTCGCTCTAAATACCCTCTTACTTATTCTTAAGGAAATAAGCACTCGGATGATCCATGATCTTGAGAAAGGTTCGGAAAGAAAAGTAAAAGAGTGTTTTCTTCTTTGACATTATCCAAACATAGTTGGATTAATGCCAAAGAGGGGTATCTGTAAACACCCAAAAATTTTCAAGTATTTTCAAAAACTCCTAAATTTTAAAAGCCGATTTAAAGCCTTTATGAACCTTTAAATTCAAAAACCCCAAATTTTAAAGTTTAAGCCTTTTGGGAGAATATTTCAAAATAAAGGTTTTAAATCCAAATAGCCCATGAGTTTCGAAGCAGGCAAAGACCCAATCCAGGCCTCGATCCCTCGAAAGAAGATAAAGTGTATCAAGATAAGGGATCAAGTTAAATCAGATTCAGATTGATTCCCAAAAGCAGAGAAGATTGAAGCATATCAAGTTCGAATTCAACAAGTTATCCAAATGGAAGGTCAAGACCGATCAAATCCAAGTTTGTTCGATCAAGATGGGGCCAACATGGAATCAAGACTCGAAGCCATGGTAACAAGCTCATCCAATTCGAGAAGATTTCAAGTTGAACTCAAGAGCAAAGGGTGGAAGCCGAACCAAGCAAGAATCAAGGCATGGCTGAACTTATGAATCAAAAGGACTTAGCTAAATGTACTCAGTTAAGAATGACTTGTATTAAGTGTAAGGAGCAGCCAAGCGTCAAAGAGAAGAACCTAACTGCGTCTACACGGCTAGGACAAACTAGCAAGATTGAAGCAAGCTTGGGCTGGGTACACCAAACACCAAGCCATGAGGATTAAGCTAAATCGGCTACACCTAGGCCCAGCACACATGGGCTGGACCAAGGTCAACAAGGGCACCACTAAGTGGTTGGATCAAATGGATCCAAATTGGACCCAAGGGGCAGGCCAACCCGCCCCATGGAAAAGGCTAGAACCAGCCCCCCTTGGCCTATAAAAAGGGCCAAGAGGGGGGGGGGTCCACATTCTTGGAGCATTGGAAAGAGTGGAGAGAGAGGCTCTAGACTTTGGGTTGTGTGTGCTAGGCTAGGAGCTGAAGTTTCCAGCAAGGAGGGGCGTCCTCTAGTGTGGGAAGAAGAGGGAGCTAGGTGAGAACTTGTGGGAGTTGGAAGGAAGATAATCAAAAGGAAGGCCGACTTCATCATTGAAACTCGGTCTTTCATACTCCAAAATCGTGTAAGACTCTTCTTACACAATCTAAGTTTTGATTCTCTTCTTTTAAATTTATTAAATGGGGTTGTATTAATGGAGTTTCATCTCCCCCCAAGTTGTAATAATCTAGATTTGCTGCAAGTTAATTTCGTGGATGAAACACCATGCACACACTTGCACGCTAAGTGCTTGCTTTAATGTTTCTTCCGTCCTATATGTTATTGTAAACACCCCAAAATCCCACGATTTTCCCAAAACACCTGCTTTTGCAAAAGCTGCCCCAAAGGGCTATTTTGAGTTTGGAAACTTAGGAGCCTTCCAGGCAAAACCTGTACATATGTTTAAACTATATATGTTTTAAAATATATATTATATAGTTTTAAAACCTTTTAAAAGATGTTTTGAAACCCCACAAAGCGACTTGGCCTGATGAAAGCAGGACCAGAAGAGCGAAAGAGAGCCCGGAACTGGAGCACATGTCGAGCCCGGCACATCAACTCTCGTATTAGATTCATCCCCAGAATCTCGAACATCTAAGCCCCTGTTATCAAACGAACTGCTTGAAATCATCTCCGAAAGGTGAAAAGAGGAGTGGACGATAATGTTGGCGAAGACCCAATGCAAGACGGAGTACTGATGCTGTCAGGCCCCGCACAAACCGTTAGTTTCGAGCAACCATGAAGGAGTCAGCTTTGGATTGGATCTGGACCATATATATCCATATCCAAATCCAAACATATATGTGGATTTGGATTTGGATCCAAAGATCCAATCCAATATCCACATCCAGGGCCCACATCACCTTCTCATAAATGGAGGTGGGGCCCACAAGAAATTCACGTGGAAATCTTGGGTTAAGCTTGACTTGTGTGTCAAGTTTTGGGTTAATCATTTGGGTTAGCCTAATGAGTGTGGGTTTAAGCTTGTATGCACCTACACCTAACCTAGGGCTGCACCAACTTGATGCAACTAGGTCCATGGGTAATGCAAAGGGATGCTCCTAAACCTAAACCTAAGCTAAACCCCCTTACCTAGCCGTTTCCCCCTAATCCCAACCTAATCCTAGCCTAATAACCTAACCCACTTCCCTAATCCTAACCTAATCACCTAACCCACTTCCCTAATCCTTCCCTAAACCTAGCCTAATCCCCCTAAACCTCACCCTAATCCTAGCCTAAACACCTAACCCACTCTACTAAACCTCACCCTAAGCTTAACCCACCTAGCTAAGCCCTAAACCACTAAACCAGCCCACCTAAATCTCTAGCACACCATATCCCTAAACCACCTAAGACAAATATCTGGCCCACCTAAATGCCTAGCCCACCATATCCCCAAACCATTACCACCTAACTAGCCCAACCGACCCCCCCAATACCAGCCCCAAATTGACCCACTAAAACCTATAAACCCCCCCCCCCCTTATGGGCGGGTTTTTGCATGAATTCTTGGGTAGCCCAGCCCTTGCTCTCTCTCTCACCTGCCATCTCTCTCTCACCCTCTTGGAACCCGCCACCTCCAACTTCCAGCAGCACCACTTCACTCCACCCTACTTCAGCCAGCTCCACGCCACCGGCTGCACCTGCCACCCTCCCTCAACTGGCTGCACCTTGACACCCGCCATCTCACCCTTCCGCATTGTCTTTCAATTTGGGTTTTCCCTTTGGAGTTGCGTGAGTTTGCATTGCATATACGCCATACCACGAGTTAGGATGCATATTGCATCAAAAGCAAACCCCACACTCCCGCTCAAAATCACCCCACTTAGGTCACGTGTACATACACACACCTAGTTGGCCCGAAAAGGGATAAAAAGAAAGACATAGGCACGTGCAAATCCACGTGAAAATAAAACTTGAAAACCATACAAATCAGCCCGAATCGAACACCTCAAACATTTTTCCTAGGTTATCATGTCTAAAACTCGATTTTCTAAGCGTACAGACTGACCCTTGCGCATCGGTACAAGAAGGTCTGCGACGAAAAGAGCTTGCTTGCTCACAGTCGCCACGATAGGAGTCAGATTTCAAAATATCTCTTCACTAGCTTAATCAAGCTAGCTGGCATGCCCTTTTGCTTAAATACGACTTAGACACACGAAAGGATTCGCTTCAGGCCTAAGAACCAGAGGCGAGGATTTTTCGGCGTCTATAGATTTTGGCACGCCCGTTGGGACGTGAGTCTTTTGAAAATCGAGTCATATTAGAAACCTTGTGAAAATTTTTCTAAAGGTGTCATTTTAACTCTTTTTTGTACTTCATACATAGGATTTTGAAAGCTTGAAAGCATGTCGAAATCAAACCCAAGTGAAGTATCGAGCCAAGGCTCATGCGCATCAAGTTCTCATTCTAGGAGAATTTTGAAAAATAAAAACAAACTAGAAGAGATAGAAGATTTGAGAAGGGAATTCGAGGCCAAAATCGAAGCTCTTAGCCAAGAGGTTGAAGCAGGCGATTCGTGTTCATCAAATGGTGAACAAAAGGCCAAGAAAAGACCTGAAAAACCTCGCAAACATAAAGAGGCCTCCGTAATGGAAGGCAACCAATACCACGAGTCCTTCACACAAAAGGACCGTAAAGCCCTACAACAACTGCTAAATGGGCAAAGTAAAGAGAAAATGAGTTACGCCCTGTCTGATTTTCTACCTATGGATTATGAAACAGATAGTGACGATGAAATACCGAACTTCCATCGGTATGATGGCATAGGAGACCCTAGGTCTCACCTGCAACTTTCTCACGTCGAGCCCATAAGAAGAAAAAGGACTCGATGAAATAGGGTTGTTGGTTCCCTCTATCCCTTAAAGGCACAGCTGCCAAAAGGTTGGCTTCCTACGATCTAAGCTAGTTCACTACTTTTGAGAAGTTAGCGAACTGCTTTATGCAAAGATTTGCACATAACGTAGAAGTCACGTCGACTTTAAATACTTTAAGGGATACAAAGCAAGGCATGAACGAAGACGTGCATGCCTTCATTATTCGATGGAGGTCCCTTTTAGGGCAAGTACGAGAGCCAATATCCGAAGGATGCGCAGTCATGCTCATCCTGGATAATTTTAAAAATGATCTAAAAACCCTTCTCTCTCTTCACGAAATCTCAACTTTCCATAAGTTGATAAAAAAAGCATCCCTTTTCGAAACCAATTTGAAGAAGGGGATATACGATCACTTATGAAAAGGAAGTGTCATTTCAAAAACCCGCTTGGAGAAGCCCATCACTTATGGGCTACCCACGATGGACAAAGGGGCAAAACCCCACAAAATTGCCAATGTCTAGGTGGATCCAAGCCCGGCGAACACTTCAAAAAATTAGAAAACAAAAGGGAGAAAAATTTCTAAAAACCTATTGAAAAACAGGAGTACACTCCGCTAGGGCAACCTGTGTCGGAGGTCCTAGACCTCCTACTTGCCCAAGGCATGATTGAACTCCCCAAAATCCCCGAGAGAGTTACTTCCAAAGGGGGATATTTAAACCGCTTTTGCAAGTATCATCAGCTCAAAGGCCATGATACAAAGCGTTGTTTCTCCCTTTTAAACAAAATCGAGAACTTGATAGTGGAGGGTCGGCTCCAGGTCACTGAAGAACCCGAGCCAGCCCAAGCTATCTTTAAAGAACCCTTTCCCAAGCATGCCAGTAGCAGTGGGAAAGGAAAAGAGGTATGTACCCTCACCTTTTCAAAAGATCTAGCGCATCCATCTAAGTCTGGTCGATCCACTTGTGTGTCTACTCTTGTACTTTACAAGAAACCCGCCCAAGTAATCATCCGGGGACCACCAAGAGCTGAATCCCAGGCTAAACCAGTTTTGAAAATTCAAGGTGCTCCAAAACTCACGGTTAGAGCCATATTAGGAGCGAACCCTAGGTTGGTCGTGGGGGAAGTAACAAGATCTGGAAGGATCTATCAACCCCCGCACCTACAAAGTGCTAAAAAGGTGGTCAGTGTGCCTGGCCCCTCAAAAGCATATATTCCTAGAGTTCTGCCAAAAGCAGACAACGGGAAAATCATTTTAAACCCTTATGATCTCGAAAACCATCTTTCAAAGATTCCTATCCACATGTCCATCCTAGAGCTAATACAAACTTCGCCTAGGCATAGACTCGTGCTAGAGAAAATTCTAGAAAGAGCTAAGGTTAGTTCAAACATAACCCCGGAATCCCTGTCTGACCAAGTGGCGTCAATAGGAGTAAAATCGCCCATCACTTTCTCGGAAGATGATGTAGATAGACCCTACGAGTCCCATAACTAGGCCCTGCATTTCGAGGTGGTTCAGAATAACCACTCTCTAGACAGGTGCCTTGTCGATGAGGAAGGAGGGCACAACATCCTTCCACTTCATGTGGCGTATCAAATCGGAGTCACCTTGACTTCTGTAAACCCAAGTCCCATTGTTATCATTGGATACAATGGGAATGTGTCTAGACCCTTAGGATCAATCGAACTCCCTATGGAAATGGGAGGGATCACAAAGACGGGGGTGTTTCATGTCTTGGACATCCACCCCCATTATAACCTGTTGTTGGGAAGGCCCTGGATACACAGCTTGTGCGCTGTGCCATCCACCTTCCACAGGTGTGTCAAGATCCCTTTTATGGACCAAGTCGTGGTGATCCTAGGTGAGAGTTATCCTTAGCTTCAGGGGATCATAAACTCCCCTTGTTTGTCGCGTTCCGAGGCCCATGAGGCTAACCTGGGACAGACCATGGTTGAGCCGCCAAGGCTCGTGTTAGAAAACCCTAGGAAGGTCGTGTATGTGAAGGGGCCACCCAAGCCTTGCCCCCTCAAAATCCTGACCCTTCTAGGAAGACCCTAGCATCCCTTATTTCCAAAACCCCTGGACACGAAGCCATACGTGCATGATATGGACGACAGCAAGTTCCAGGACCACGATTTGTATTCAAATTTTTCAAAAAACAAAAAATCGTGGAACATGCTGTTGAACATGGGATATACGCCCTATAAAAGTCTAGGGGCACAAAACCAGGGTCTCCTACAACCAATCCTTCCTAGGGCCAACCCAAGCCGATATGGGATCGGCTATACTCCCAAAATACCACCAGAGCCATCCCCTGTGACCACCTGGGTCAAGGGTGCCCTGGAGCCTACCATAGAAGAAACCTACGATTTGGACCTCTTATTCCGAGTCTAACCCGCAGTGTTTTCCCTTTGTAGGTATGATGGAAGATCCCTTTTACAAATACAAAAACATTTGAAAAACTCAAAATCAAAAAAATGGAAAAATTGTAAAAACCAAAAATATTGGAAAATCAAAAACTCGAAAATAGAGTAGTTTGTATAGTTCCTAAAGTTCTTGTTTTGCAAAAACACAAAAAAATAAAAAATCTACAAAATACCAAAAAGATTTTGTACATAGTTGCTCCTGGTAAGAATTTGGAAAACGAAGAGGATTTCGAAAGGAACGTTGTCTGCATAACCAGACCAAAAATTTCGAAATCAATTGAAATTCAAAGTGTAAAACTGTAAACACCCCAAAATCCCACGAATTTCACAAAACAAACCTGGTTTTGTAAAAGCAGCCCCAAAGGGCTATTTTGAGTCTGGAAACCCAGGAGCCCTCCAGGCAACCCTGTACAGATGTTTTAAACTTTATATGTTTTAAATATGTATAATATGTTTTAAAAACTATTAAAATATGTTTTGAAACCCCACAAAGCAAGGTTGGCCTGATTAAAGCAGGACCAAAAGAGCTAAAGAGAGCCTGGAACTGGAGCACATGTCGAGCCCGGCACAACAACTCTCGTATTGAATCCACCCCCAGGATCTCGAACGTCCAAGACCCTATTATAATCAGACATCACTTGAAATCATCTTCGGAAGGTGAAAACAGAAGCGGACAATCATGTTGGCGAAGACCCAACGCAGACGGAGTACTGATGCTGTCAGACCCCGCACAAACCGTTCATTTCGAACACAGCCTGAAGGAGTCAGAATTCAGTTTGGATTGGATCTGGACCATATATATCCAGATCCCAATCCAAACCTATGTGTGGACTTGGATTTGGATTTGGATCTAGAGGTCCAATCCAATATCCACATCCATGGCCCACATCACCTTCTCATAAATGGAGGTGGGGCCCACTTGAAATTCACGTGAGATTATGGGCATGAGAGAGAGTGGGGGAGGATAAGATTTGAGGGTTAATTGTAATTAAGCTTGACTTGTGTGTCAAGTTTGGGGTTAATCATGTGGGTTAGCCTAATTAGCATGGGTTTAAGCTTGTATTAGCCAAAACCTAACCTAGGGCTACACCAACATGATGCAACAAGGTCTATGGGTTATGCAAAGGGAGCTCCCTAACCCAATCCTAATAAAAAACCCTTAATCCTAACCTTTACCCTAATCCCGGCCAAAACCTAACCTAGGGCTACACCAACATGATGCAACAAGGTCTATGGGTTATGCAAACTGAGTTCTAATCATAGCGACTGTGAGCAAGTGAGCTCTTGTCTTCGCAGACCTTCTTGCACCGATGCGCAAGGGTCAGTCTGTACGCTTTTAAAAATCGAGTTTTTGGGATAGAAAGCTTACGAAGCGGTTCGAGATGTTTAATTCGGGTCTTTTAGATACGATGGCAGTTTTTAGATCACGTGGATTTGCACGTGCCTAAGTCTTTCCTTTTATCCCTTTATGGGCCACCTAGTTTGTGTGTTATGAACACTCCACTACATGGGCGAATTTGAGCGGGAATACGGGGCTTGCTTCGATGCAATATACGTCCTACCTCGTGGTATGGCGTAGATGCAATGCAAACTCATGCTACTCCAAAGAGAAAACCCGAATTTAAAGACAATGCTGAAGGGAAATAACCGAAGGGAAATAACCGAAGGAAAATGACTTGTAATGTAAATGCCGAAGGGAGATATGTATATATGGTATGTATATGGGCCCTTACTCGGGTCTTGCAAATAAGAGCAAAGGCTCAATGTGGGTGCGTGCTTGAATTGAAAGACTTACACACACGACATGAAATAAAACCCAAGTATAACTTGCAGTATGGCCTTGATTAAGGTCTTGGGAATAAGAGCGAAAGCTCAATATGTGTGAGTGCTTGAATTGAAGTACTACGCACACAACATGAAATTAAACCCAAATAGTATAATACGGCCCTTACTTAGGTCTTTCAAATAAGAGCGAAGGCTCAATGTGTGTGAGTGCTTGAATTGAAAGACTTACACACATGACATGAAATGAAAACCCAAATAGTATAACACGGCCCTTACTTGGGTCTTTCAAATAAGAGCGAAGGCTCAATGTGTGTGAGTGCTTGAATTGAAAGACTTACACACACGACATGAAATGAAAGCCCAAATAGTATAACACAGCCCTTACTTGGGTCTTTCAAATAAGAGCGAAGGCTCAATGTGTGTGAGTGCTTGAATTGAAAGACTTACACACACGACATGAAATGAAAACCCAAATAGTATAACACGGCCCTTACTTGGGTCTTTCAAATAAGAGCGAAGGCTCAATGTGTGTGAGTGCTTGAATTGAAAGACTTACACACACGACATGAAATGAAAGCCCAAATAGTATAACACGGCCCTTACTTGGGTCTTTCAAATAAGAGCGAAGGCTCAATGTGTGTGAGTGAATGAATTGAAAGACAACACACCCAACGTAAGCAAAACCCTACGAAAATTAAAGTACATATATATGTTTATGTATTAGGGGTTGATTAGGCCCGTGTGTGTTCAAAATCGTGCACAACTAAGAGAGTGCACGTGTGTGGGTGTGCCAAGCCACGTTATTACAAGCGGGGGGAGACTATGCTCCGTTATTACAACCCCGTATCTAATTGAATCTTAAGCAAGTATACAACTAAGGACCGAGTTAGGCACTTACTAATAGCTGGTCCGAAGAGTCCTTGCTTGAGCGTGGGCTTGGCCTTCGCCTTGGGCTGCAAAAGGGAGCTCCGCGAAGTTGAACGGCAAGGGGAGGTGCTGGCCAGATGTCTTTGGTGCGCGGAAGAGGCGCCTTGAAGATGGCCGGCTACTAAGGATGGGCTGGTTTTGGTGTGTTGGGCTAAAAGGTGACTACGTAGGGTCACTAAGGAAGGTTGAGGTTAGAGAGTATGGCGCTAAGGGGGCCTAAGGGAATGGTCTAATGGTGCACCTAAGGTTGACGGGTGGCTGGCCGAATGAAGAGGTGACAGTCGGTTGGAGTGGCCGACAAAGGGGACTTGGTGGTGGTGGGCTACTAGGATGGCTAGGCTATGGTGGATGGGAGGGGAACTAGCTAGGAGATGGGATAAGGTAGTGGTGGATGTAGTGGGGTGATATGGGTAGGTCTTAGGGAGTTGGATAGGGTAGCCGAGTGTAGCTAGGGTGTCTAGGTAGTGACGGGTAGTTAGGGTGGTTATGGCCTGGCCGAATGGGAATGGTGGCGGCAAGTGGCTGGCATTAGGGTAAGGTGGTGGTATGGTGGGTGGCTGAGAGTGGAGAGGGAGTGGAGAAGGGGTAAGGTGGAGTGTGGGGTACTAACCGGGTGAAGAGGCGGTGGCGGATGGAAGGGGAGCAGTCGGTTGTGGTGGAGTGGCTGGTTCGGCCGGGTGAAGAGGATGGCGATGTGGACCTCGGCTGGAGTGGTGGTGGTGGTGGTGGTGCTCGGCTGGGAGGTAGTGGCGCAGGTGGTAGCTGGCTGTGGGGCAGGTGGAGCAAGGTGAGAGTCGGTTGGGCTGGAGAGTGGAGGCTTGGACATTCAAGATGGGAAAAACCTGCCCCAAAGGGGCGGGTTTATATAGGGCTGCAAGAGGCGGTTGGGGGTGGTTTTGGGGTGGTGGTTTTGTGGTTTAGGTAGGGTGGTGTGGTGATAAGGTGGGCTGGAAAGGGTAGGGCCAGATATTTTAAATACAAGGGGTTTGGGTAGGTTGTGTGCTAGGGGTGGTTTAGAGGTTTAGGGTTTAGCTAGGTGGGTTGGTTTTAGGGTGAGGTTTAGTTAGGTAGGTTAGGTGATTAGGCTAGGATTAGGCTAGGTTTAGGGAAATTAACCTAGGTTTAGGGAAGGATTAGGGAAGTGGGTTAGGTGATTAGGCTCAGATTAGGATAGGATTAGGGTAGAAGGCTAGGATTAGGTGTTTTTGGTTAGGTTTAGGTGAAGGAGCTCCCTTTGCATGGCCCATAGACCCTAATCATATCATGTTGGTGCAGCCCTAGGTTAGGTTTTGGCTAATTACAAGCTTAAACCCACTTAACTAAGCTAACCCACATGATTAACCCCAAACTTGACACACAAGTCAAGCTTAATTACAACACACACTTGATCTTATCCTCCCCCCACTCTCTCTCATGCCCATAATCCCACGTGAAATTCAAGTGGGCCCCACCTCCATTTATGAGAAGGTGATGTGGGCCATGGATATGGATATTGGATTGGATTTTTGAATCCAAATCCAAATCTAAGTCCATACATGGGTTTGGATTGGGATCTGGATATATATGGTCCAGATTCGATCCAAACTGAACTCTGACTCCTTCGAGCTGTGTTCAAAACGAACGATTTGTGCGGGGTCTGACAGCATCAGTACTCCGTCTGCATTGGGTCTTCGCCAACATGATCGTCCGCCTCTGTTTTCGCCTTCCGGAGATGACTTCAAATGATGTTTTGATGATAACAGGGTCTTGGACGTTCGAGATCCTGGGGGTATGGATTTGATACGAGAGTTGTTGTGCCGGGCTTGACATGTGCTCCGGTTCCGGGCTCTCCTTAGCTTTCCTGGTCCTATCTGGATGAGGCCAAGCTGCTTCGGGGTTTCAAAACATGTTTTAAAAAGGTTTTTCAAAAGCCATATTGTATATTTTTGAAATATAAAGTTCAAAACATATGTACCGGGTTGCCTGGAAGGCTCCTGGGTTTCCAGACTCAAAATAGCCCTTTGGGGCTGCTTTTACAAAACAGGTTGATTTGAGGAATTCGTGGGATTTCGGGGTGTTTAGAGATGCCCCTCTTTGGCCTTGTCCAAATCGATTTGGATAAGGGCAAAGATGACAAACACCCCTTTCAATGTCTCCCTAGATCTAGCCACTAAGAATATGGGATCGTCTCAAGTTTTAGCAAAATCTTAATTTACAAACCCTGGTAGGAGGAGATATCACGCCGAAGGGATATGCAAAAAGGTTTCTAGTCCTAAATGGGATCATGTTTATGTAAGTACCATGCGTGGAATGCAGATGCATGATATGGGTGTGGTGCCAAGAGTGGCGACCTCCCAGAGACCAGACGTGGTCGAACTCTAGAGACTTACAAGGCCTGTTGCTCCAAGTGAGCAAATCCTATGTTGTTCGATGTTTGATTTTCAAAACTTATTTACAAAACTATTTACAAAAGGGACAACTGTCTTGAGTCTCGATCCTAAGGATCTTGAGCTCTTCATATTTGCCCTTGTTTGAGTCTTAACACTCGCTTATCTAGCGGAGGTTTTATAAGAAAACGAGTTATATTTCAAATTCATACGTCTTACTCGAAACGTCGAATTCTCAAACAAGATGAAATTCAAGTAAGTAAATCCTATTTTTACTTTAGGATTCCTCGAAATGAACCATGCTTTAGCTTGGGATAAGCCAGGGATGGGAAAGAGATACCACGGTCCCTTCTGAAGCATCCCGTGGTTTGAGGCACAGAAGGCGGAAAACTGCCCTTTTTGAGCTTTTTGGCCTCTTTTTCCTTTTTTTCCATAGAGGGTCTCCCTTTGGGAGTATTCTTTCCTTAATAACTTTTTTTAACAAGAGAATCGATTTTCTTTTGAATTCTGGTTTCTTTCTTTTGGAAAGATACTTTGAATGGGAAATTCCCTTTTGTTTGGGCCGTGTTTTTCCTTTTGGAAGGAGAAGAGAAGAGGGGAGGACTTATCCCAAGCCTACACTCGATCCATTCCGGATCAGCCTATTTAGAAATAGCACGTACTACTTGCAAGTATCTTGCTATGTTGAACTAGGCCTTTCTTTGTAAGAAGAAGGATTTTGAAATGTAATCACGATTTTGAAGACTCCACTCTTTCACAAGTGCGAATTCTCTCACTCAGGGTCACACGACTTTGCCTTTGCACCTCATTTTCATGTCTCAGAGCAGCTATCCCTAAAATTTTCAAAAATTGGAATTTAATCCAAATCCTACATATGATACTTCTTTAAGTATTGAATATTGATAGGATCTGCTAAATTCCTACCTTCTACATCGACTAACCAATACGAATTGTTCGTAGTGGTTGCTTGTACAACATAGAGTTCATCCCAGTTGGGGTGCCACTTTCCTAGGGGGTGTGGGCCACAATGATGGATGGTTTTTAAGACTAGATCTCCCACTTCAAAGTGGCGAGGTCTCATGTGTTTGCCATAGTGTCGGGCTATCCTTTGCCAGTATGCACGAGCATGATCCATGGCAAGGAGTCGCCTCTCATCTAGCAAATCTAGTTCGGCCATCCTAGCATGCTGAAGTGTCTCTAGGGGGAGGTCGAGTGCAATGGATGTGTGAAATGAATGCAGTTGAGTATGAATGGGAAGAATGGCGTTTGTGCCATAGACCAATTCGAATGGTGTGGCATTCGTGGGGGATCGGATGAAAGTCCTATAAGCCCATAAGGCTTCATCCAGCTTCTCATGCCACGTCCTACCCTTCTCTAAGGTTTTCTCAATTATACTAATGAGAGTCTTGTTTGTAGCTTCGGCTTGGCCGTTGCCTTGAGGGTAGTAGGGCGAAGAGAAGTGGTGAGTTATGCCATACGTGTTGTACAACTTAACCATCCGCTCATTCTTGAATGGGGTGTCATTATCAGACACAAGGTCTCGTGGAACCCCAAATCGAGCCAAGATATTCCTCCGGATGAAAGCCACCACATGTTCTCCCATCACGTTGGTTAGGGATATGGCTTCCACCCACTTGGAGAAATACTCTGTGGCTGCTAAAATAAACCGATGCCCATTTGAGGCTTTTGGAAATATTAGGCCTACTATGTCAAACGCCCACATGGTAAATGGCCAGGGGCTGACCACAGAATGCAATGCAGATGAAGGGATATGAATGGCGTGCCTATGCACTTGACATGGATGACACTTCCTAACATGATCGTGACAATCCTTTTTCAAGGTGGACCAAAAATAGCCCCCTCTAAATATTTTCATTGCCATCATGTTGGCATTAACATGACCTCCACATTCTCCATTGTGGAATTCATGCATCACTATCCTAGCCTCCACCAAGAATAGTGTATCGGGTCGAAATTTTTCGGATGAATGCCTTATCTTTGGATGTGGCATCCTCGGCGAATCCCCCATTTTCTAGAAATTGTTTTATGTCATAAAACCAGGGGTTTTCAATAGACTCTAGGTTATTTTGGCAAATGTCCAAGTCGTGTGTGGATGGGTGGGGCGCATGCCATATTTCCAAAGATCTGGTCCCTGAAATGGGATCAACCTTCAGGGCTGAACCCAAGGAGGAGAGGGCATCGGCGATGCCATTGTCCTCTCTTCCTACGTGTGTGAGTTTACACGATTGGAAGGACTAGACCAATCGAGTGGCCAACTCATAATATGGAAGTAGTTTTTCATTCTGTACTTGCCAAATTTTCAAAACCAGGTTTATAACAAGGAGCGAATCTCCAAAGACCTCGATGCATGATGCCCCTAGAGTTTTCGAAATTCATAAGCCTTGTATGAGTGCTTCATACTCAGCTATGTTGTTGGAACATTCGAAATCTAGGAGGACTGCTATGGGAATCTCGCCCTTTTCAGGGGAGATTAGGATGACCCCAGCACCAGCCCCTCGTTGGTTTCGTGCCCCATCGAAGTGCATATTCCACACTTGGTTTTCGAAAGAATTTGCCAAAATGTGGTTTTGAAAATGGTTTTGTAATATGCTTTTATCAGGCATTTCAAAAAGCGTGGGATATGCATCCTCTAAGGGGAACTCAGCCACGTAATCTGCTAGGGCTTGCCCCTTAATGGAGATCTGGTGATGGTATTTTAGATCATACTCCATTAGACGGAGTTGCCATTTTCACAATCTACCCGTGAGAATGGGTTTTTCGAACAAGTGCTTGATTTGATCAAGCTTGGACACTATCCAGATCTCATGATCCAGGAAATAGTGTCTGAATTTCTGGCAGGCCCAGACTAGGGCCAAGCACGTCTTCTCCATGGCTTGATAATTTCGTTCATAAGCCAAGAGAGTTTTCGAAATGTTGTAGATGGCATACTCCTTATGGGTGTCATCCTCGTATTGAGCCAACAGGGCTCCTAAAGCATTCGCATGCACGGAGATGTATAGTAAAAGCAGTTTTCCTTGCTTTGGAGGGTTCAAAACGGGGGGATTAACCAAGTATGCCTTCAGTCTCTCGAAAAACTTCTGGCATTCGTCATCCCATAAGAATTTTGTGCCCTTCCTCAACAGTTTGTTGAAGGGTTCGCATCTAGTGGCCAGATTCGATATGAATCGGCGAACGGATTGTAAACGACCCTGGAGGCTACGGATTTGGGTGAGATTGGAGGGTGGAGCCATGTCTATGATGGCTTGACACTTAGAGGGGTCGACTTCTATTCCCCTTTGGCTTACCATAAAGCCCAGAAGCTTCCCTGATTCTACCCCGAATACACATTTTTGAGGGTTTAGCTTTACTTTGTAAAGCCTAAGCCTTTCGAAAATCTTTTGCAAACATTCGATATGGGTGCATCGGGTTTTGGATTTTGCCAAGAGATCATCTACATACACTTCTACGAGCTCATGAATCTGATCATGGAAGATCGTGGTCATGGCTCGTTGGTATGTTGCGCCGGCATTTTTCAAACCAAAGGGCATGACTGTATAGCAGTACGTGCCCCATGGGGTTGTGAAGGCGGTCTTACCCTGATCTCGTGAACTTAGTTTGATTTGATTATAGCCTGAATAGCCATCCATAAATGAAAACATTTCATGATTTGCAGTACTATCAACTATCAAATCTATGTTTGGTAAAGGATAGTTATCCTTTGGAGTGGCTCTATTCAGGTTTGTGAAATCGATGCATATTCGAATTTTCCCATTGGTTTTTTAAAATACAACGATGTTTGATAACCAATCAGAATACGCAATGGGTTTTATAAATTCGGCTTTTAACAGATCTTCTAAACCCTCTTTAACCTTCGTGTGTACATTCGGGTGTATTTTCCTAAGCTTCTGCTTTATGGGTTTTAGATCCGCATCCAAGGGAAGACGATGTTCGACAATGCTGGGGTCTATGCCCGGCATGTCTTCATACGTCCATGCAAACACATCTAAATGGGTTCGTAGAAATGCAATGAATGCTGATCTTTCATGTTCATGCAAGCATGCACCTATTTTGTTGGTTTTGGGATTGGAATCACTCCCTAGGTTCACCTCTATGAAATCTCCTCCTACTGAATTGGAAGGTCTTTCAAAATCGAGAATTTTATGAAATTCTGGGAGCTCAGAAGTGGGATCTTCCTCAAGGGGATCCACTTCTGGGCTTTGATCATTCTCGTGGGCTATAGACCCGAGGGAATTTGATGCGTGGTTTTCAAAAAGACCTGGTTTTGTACTTGGATTTTCAAGTGATTTCAAAATTTTTGGTCTGGCTATGCAGACGACGTTTATTTCGAAATCCTTTTCTTTTGCCAAAGTCCTACGAGGAGTAGCTATATACAAAATCTTTTTGGTATTTTCCAAATTTTCGATTTTTTTTGGTTTTTGTAAAACAAGAACTTTGGGAACTATACAAAGCACTCTTTTTTCGAGTTTTTGTTTTTCCATTGTTTTTTGTTTTTCTTGTTTTTCGATTTCTTTGATTTTAAGCTTTTCAAATGTTTTTGTATTTTTATAAAAGGGATCTTCCATCATACCTACAAAGGGAAAACGCTACGGGGCACCCTTGACCCAGGTGGTCACAAGGGGTGGCTCCGGCGGTATTCGGGGAGTATAGCCGATCCCATATTGGCTTGGATTGGCCCTAGGAAGGATGGGCTCTAGGAGACCCTGGTTCTGCGCCCCTAGACTTTTGTAGGGCGTGTAGCCCATATTCAACAACATATTCCACAATTTCTTGTTTTTTGAAAAGGTTGAGTATAAATCGTGGTCCTGGAACATGTTGTCGTCCATATTGTGCTCATATGGCTTTTTATCCAGGGGCTTTGGAAATAGGAAAAGCTTGGGTTTTCCTAGAAGGGTTAGAATCAGAAGGGGGCCTGCTTTGGGTGGCCCCTTCACACATACAACCTTCCTAGGGTTGTTTAACACGAGCCGAGGTGGCTCAACCATAATTTGCCCCAAGTTAGCCTCATGGGCCTGGGAGCTCGATAAACAAGGGGAGTTTATGATCCCCTGAAGCTGTGGGTGACTCTCACCTAGGATCACTACGACCTGGTCCCTAAAAGGGATCTTGACACACCTGTGGAAGGTGGATGGCACAGCGCACAAACTGTGTATCCAGGGTCTTCCCAGCAACAGGTTATAATGGGGGTGGATGTCCAAGACATGGAACACCCCCGTGTGTTCGATCTCTCCCGTTTCCATTGGGAGTTCGATGGATCCTAACGGCCTAGACGCATTCCCATCGTATCCAGTGATAACAATGGGGCTTGGGTTCACTGAAGTCAAGGTGACTCCGATTTTATACGCCACATGAAGTGGAAGGATGTTGAGCCCTCCTCCACCATCGACTAGGCACCTGTCCAGAGAGTGGTTGTTCGGAGCCACCTCGATATGCAGGGCCTGGTTGTGGGATTCGTAGGGCCTATCTATATCATCTTCCGAGAAAATGATGGGCGATTTTGCTCCTAATAAAGCCACTTGGGCAGACAAGGATTCTGAACTTATGTTCGAATCAACCTTGGCCCTTTCTAGAATTTTCTCTAATATAAGTCTATGCTTAGGCGAGGTTTGTATCAGCTCTAAGATAGACATGTGAATAGGAATCTTTGAAAGGTGGTTTTCGAAGTCATAAGGATTTAGGATGACTTTGTCCTTATCTGCTTTGGCAGAACACTAGGGATACAAGCTTTTGAGGGGCCAAGCACACTGACCACCTTTTGAGCACCTTGAAGGTGTGGGGGTTGACAGATCCTCCCAGATCTAGTCACTTCCCCCACGACCAACCTAGGGTTCGCGCTAATTTTGGCTCTAAGGATGAGCTGAGGATAACCTTGGATTTTCAACACTGGTTTTGCCGGGGTTTCCACTTTTGGTGGTCCCCGAATGACGACTTGGGGAGGCTTCTTGTATAATACAAGAGTGGGCGCACAAGTGGGTCGACCAGGCTGTGGTTTTTGCGCTAGTTCCTTAGAAATGGTGAGGGTACATACCTCCTTTCCTTTCCCACTGCCACTGACGTGTTTGGGAAAGGGTTCTTTGAAGATAGCTTGAGGTGGCTCAGGTTCCGCAGTGACCTGGAGCCGGCCTTCTGCTATCAAGTTCTCAATTTTATTTAAAAGGGAGAAACAACGTTTGGTATCATGGCCTTTGAGCCGATGATACTTACAAAATCGGTTTAAATACTCCCCCTTGGAAGTGACTCCTTCGGGGATTTCAGAGAGTTCTATCATGCCCTGGGCAAGTAGGAGGTCTAGGACCTTCGACACAGGTTGCCCCAGCGGTGTATACTGCCGTTTTTCAACCGATTTTTGAAAGGTTCACTCCCTTTTATTTTCTAACTTTCTAAAATTTTTGGAAGTGCCTGCCACGCCTGGATCCACCCGGGCAGGTTGGTTTCGAAAAGGGAGGCCTTTTTGATCAACTTATGAAAAGTTGAAATCTCATGGAGCGAGAGAAGGGTTTTTAACTCGCTTTTAAAGTTATCCAGGATGAGCATGACTGCGCATCCTTTGGATATGGGCTCTCGCACTTGGCCCAAAAGTGACCTCCATCTTATAATGAAGGCATGTATGTCTTCGTTCATGCCTTGCTTTGTATCCCTTAAGGTATTCAGAGTCGGCGTGACTTCTACGTTGTATGCAAATCTTTGCATGAAGCAGTTCGCTAACTCTTCAAAAGTAGCGAACTGGCTTAAGTCGTAGGAAGCCAGCCATTTGGCAGCTATGCCTTTAAGGGATAAAGGGAACCAATACACCCATTTCATCGAGTCCTTTTTCTTCTTATGGGCTCAATGCAAGAAAAGCTGCAAGTGAGACCTAGGGTCTTCCATGCCATCATACCGATGGAAGTTCGGTATTTCATCGTCATTGTCTATTTCGTAATCCATAGGAAGGAAATCAGACAGGGCGTAGCTTCTTTTCTCTTTATTCTGCCCTTTCAGCAACTACTGTAGGGCTTTACGGTCCTTTTGTGTGAAGGACTCATGGTATTGGTTGCCTTCCATTACGGAGGCCTCTTTGTGCTTGCGAGGTTTTTCAGATTTTTTCTTAAGCCTTTGTTCACCATTTGATGAACACGAATCGCCTACTTCAGCCTCTTGGCTGAGAGCATCGATTTTGGCCTCAAACTCCCTTCTCAAGTCCTCGATTTCATCTAGTTTTATTTTGTTTTTGAAAATCCTCCTAGAGTGAGAACTTGATGCACATGAGCCTTGGCTCGACACTTCACTTGGATTGGATTTTGACATGATTTTCAAGCTTTTTCAAAATGTCCTAAGTACAAGTAAAGAAAGCAAGTTAAAAATGACACCTTTTTAACAAAATTTTAGCAAACTTCTAACTTAAAACTCAATTTTTGAAAGGCTCACGTCCCACTGGGCATGCCAATCTTTGTAGACGCGCGAAAATCCCCGCCTCTCCCCTTTTCAGGGCTTGGAGCGGATCCACTCATGTGTCTAAGGCCTATTTATATAAACAGGGTGTGCCAGCTAGCTTACCTAAGCTAGCGAAGATATATTTTAAACTGACTTCTAATCGTGGCGACTGTGAGCAAGTGAGCTCTTGTCGTCGCAGACCTTCTTGCACCGATGCGCAAGGGTCAGTCTGTACGCTTTTAAAAATCGAGTTTTTGGGATAGAAAGCTTACGAAGCGGTTCGAGGTGTTTAATTCGGGTCTTTTAGATACGATGGCAGTTTTTAGATCACGTGGATTTGCACGTGCCTAAGTCTTTCCTTTTATCCCTTTATGGGCCACCTAGTTTGTGTACATGGGCGAATTTCAGCGGGAATACGGGGCTTGCTTCGATGCAATATACGTCCTACCTCGTGGTATGGCGTAGATGCAATGCAAACTCACGCTACTCCAAAGGGAAAACCCGAATGTAAAGACAATGCCAAAGGGAAATAACCGAAGGGAAATAACCGAAGGAAAATGACTTGTAATGTAAATGCCGAAGGGAGATATGTATATATGGTATGTATATGGGCCCTTACTCGGGTCTTGCAAATAAGTGCGAAGGCTCAATGTGGGTGCGTGCTTGAATTGAAAGACTTACACACACGACATGAAATAAAACCCAAGTATAACTTGCAGTATGGCCTTGATTAAGGTCTTGGGAATAAGAGCGAAAGCTCAATGTGTGTGAGTGCTTGAATTGAAGTACTACACACACAACATGAAATTAAACCCAAATAGTATAACACGGCCCTTACTTGGGTCTTTCAAATAAGAGCGAAGGCTCAATGTGTGTGAGTGCTTGAATTGAAAGACTTACACACACGACATGAAATGAAAACCCAAATAGTATAACACGGCCCTTACTTGGGTCTTTCAAATAAGAGCGAAGGCTCAATGTGTGTGAGTGCTTGAATTGAAAGACTTACACACACGACATGAAATGAAAGCCCAAATAGTATAACACGGCCCTTACTTGGGTCTTTCAAATAAGAGCGAAGGCTCAATGTGTGTGAGTGCTTGAATTGAAAGACTTACACACACGACATGAAATAAAAACCCAAATAGTATAACACGGCCCTTACTTGGGTCTTTCAAATAAGAGCGAAGGCTCAATGTGTGTGAGTGCTTGAATTGAAAGACAACACACCCAACGTAAGCAAAACCCTACGAAAATTAAAGTACATATATATGTTTATGTATTAGGGGCTGATTAGGCCCGTGTGTGTTCAAAATCATGCACAACTAAGAGAGTGCACGTGTGTGGGTGTGCCAAGCCACGTTATTACAAGCGGGGGGAGACTATGCTCCGTTATTACAACCCCGTATCGAATTGAATCTTAAGCAAGTATACAACTAAGGACCGAGTTAGGCACTTACTAATAGCTGGTCCGAAGAAGCCTTGCTTGAGCGTGGGCTTGGCCTTCGCCTTGGGCTGCAAAAGGGAGCTCCGCGAAGTTGAACGGCAAGGGGAGGTGCTGGCCAGATGTCTTTGGTGCGCGGAAGAGGCGCCTTGAAGATGGTCGGCTGCTAAGGATGGGCTGGTTTTGGTGTGTTGGGCTAAAAGGTGACTACGTAGGGTCACTAAGGAAGGTTGAGGTTAGAGAGTATGGCGCTAAGGGGGCCTAAGGGAATGGTCTAATGGAGCACCTAAGGTTGGCGGGTGGCTGGCCGAATGAAGAGGTGACAGTCGGTTGGAGTGGCCGACAAAGGGGACTTGGTGGTGGTGGGCTACTAGGATGGCTAGGCTATGGTGGATGGGAGGGGAACTAGCTAGGAGATGGGATAAGGTAGTGGTGGATGTAGTGGGGTGATATGGGTAGGTCTTAGGGAGTTGGATAGGGTAGCTGGGTGTAGCTAGGGTGTCTAGGTAGTAGCGGGTAGTTAGGGTGGTTATGGCCTGGCCGAATGGGAATGGTGGCGGCAAGTGGCTGGCATTAGGGTAAGGTGGTGGTATGGTGGGTGGCTGAGAGTGGAGAGGGAGTGGAGAAGGGGTAAGGTGGAGTGTGGGGTACTAACCGGGTGAAGAGGCGGTGGCGGATGGAAGTGCAGCAGCCGGTTGTAGTGGAGTGGCTGGTTCGGCCGGGTGAAGAGGATGGCGATGTGGACCTCGGCTGGAGTGGTGGTGGTGGTGGTGGTGCTCGGCTGGGAGGTAGTGGCACAGGTGGTAGCTGGCTGTGCGGCAGGTGGAGCAAGGTGAGAGTCGGTTGGGCTGGAGAGTGGAGGCTTGGACATTCAAGATGGGAAAAACCCGCCCCAAAGGGGCGGGTTTATATAGGGTTGCAAGAGGCGGTTGGGGGTGGTTTTGGGGTGGTGGTTTTGTGGTTTAGGTAGGGTGGTGTGGTGATAAGGTGGGCTGGAAAGGGTAGGGCTAGATATTTTAAATACAAGGGATTTGGGTAGGTTGTGTGCTAGGGGTGGTTTAGAGGTTTAGGGTTTAGCTTGGTGGATTGGTTTTAGGGTGAGGTTTAGTGAGGTAGGTTAGGTGATTAGGCTAGGATTAGGCTAGGTTTAGGGAAATTAACCTAGGTTTAGGGAAGGATTAGGGAAGTGGGTTATGTGATTAGGTTGGGATTAGGCCGGGATTAGGGAAGTGGGTTAGGTGATTAGGCTCAGATTAGGACAGGATTGGGGTAGAAGGCTAGGATTAGGTGTTTTTGGTTAGGTTTAGGTGAAGGAGCTCCCTTTGCATGGCCCATAGACCCTAATCATATCATGTTGGTGCAGCCCGAGGTTAGGTTTTGGCTAATTACAAGCTTAAACCCACTTAACTAGGCTAACCCACATGATTAACTCCAAACTTGACACACAAGTCAAGCTTAATTACAACACACACTTGATCTTATCCTCCCCCCACTCTCTCTCATGCCCATAATGCCACGTGAAATTCAAGTGGGCCCCACCTCCATTCATGAGAAGGTGATGTGGGCCATGGATATGGATATTGGATTGGATTTTTTAATCCAAATCCAAATCTAAGTCCATACATGGGTTTGGATTGGGATCTGGATATATATGGTCCAGATCCGATCCAAACTGAACTCTAACTCCTTCGAGCTGTGTTCGAAACGAACGATTTGTGCAGGGTCTGACAGCATCAGTACTCTGTCTGCATTGGGTCTTCACCAACATGATCGTCTGCCTCTGTTTTCGCATTTCGGAGATGACTTCAAATGATGTTTTGATGATAATAGGGTCTTGGACGTTCGAGATCCTGGGGGTGTGGATTTGATACGAGAGTTGTTGTGCCGGGCTTGACATGTGCTCCGGTTACGGGCTCTCCTTAGCTTTCCTGGTCCTGTCTGGATGAGGCCAAGCTGCTTCGGGGTTTCAAAACATGTTTTAAAAAGGTTTTTTAAAAGCCATATTGTATATTTTTGAAATATAAAGTTCAAAACATATGTACAGGGTTGCTTGGAAGGCTCCTAGGTTTCTTGGCTCAAAATAGCCCTTTGGGGCTGCTTTTACAAAACCAGGTTGATTTGAGGAATTCGTTGGATTTCGAGGTGTTTACAAGCGCCACCTTCCCTTGCACCCCACTATCTATCCCTTAGTGACCTTCCTTAGTCACCTTAGCCCAAAGCACCAAGGCAGCACACTCCTAGCAGCCGGCCAGCTTCAAGGCACCCTTCCCGCGCACCCAAGTCATCCGGCCAGCATCTCCCCTTGCCGTTCCATTCTGAGGAGCTCCCTCTTGCAGCCCAAGGCGAAGCCAAGCCTATGCTCAAGCAAGTCACCTCCGGACCAGCTATAAGTAAGTGCCTAACTCGGTCTTTAGTTGTAGACTTGCTTAAATTAAATTTGATACGGGGTTGTAATAATGGAGCATTGTCTCCCCCCGCTTGTAATAACGTGGCTTGGCACACCCACACACACATGCACTTGAGCCTACCTCGCTCTTAGTTGTGCACGATTTTGAACACACATGGGCCTAATCAACCCTTTAAATATAAGTTTATGTATATACTTTAAGTAGCATAGTGTTTTGCTTGAGTTGCGTGTGTTGTCTTTCAATTCTCGCACTCACACACATTGAGCCTTCGCTCTTATTTGCAAGACCCAAGTAAGGGCCGTGTGATACTATCCTTGGGTTTAATTTCATGTCGTGTGTGTAGTACTTCAAATCCAACACTCACACACATTGAGCTTTCGCTCTTACTCCCAAGACCTTAGTTAAGGCCATATTGCAATTTCTATTTGGGTTTAATTTCATGTTGTGTGCGTAGTACTTTAATTCAAGCACTCACACACATTGAGCTTTCGCTCTTATTCCCAAGACCTTAGTTGAGGCCATATTGAAATTTATATTTGGGTTTCATTTGAAGTCATGTGTGTTGTCTTTACATTTTTACACGCACCCACATTGAGCCTTCGCTCTTATTTGCAAGACCCAAGTAAGGGCTCATATATACTATATACGTATTCCCCTTTTGGCTATGTCTTTTCAATTTGGGTTTTAAGGTTCAGTAGTGTGCGTAGTCTTTCAATATATACGCGGCACACACTTGCACAATTGAGCCTTTCTGCTCTTAAGATATAGCCATATATTTCCCTTTTGCAATTTCCCTTCGGTATTTTACATTACAAGTCATTTCCCTTCGGCAATTTCCATTTCAAGTCATTTCCCTTCGGCATTGTCTTTTAAATTCGGGTTTTCCCTTTGGAGTGAGTTTGCATTGCATATACGCCATACCACGAGTTAGGACGCATATTGCATCAAAGCAAACCCCATACTCCAGCTCAAAATCGCCACATCTTAGTGGAGTGTTCATAACACACACCTAGGTGGCCCGAAAAGGGATAAAAAGAAAGACTTAGGCACGTGCAAATCCATGTGATCTAAAATCTGAAAATCGTACAAACAAGAGCCGAATCAAACACCTCAAACCGCTTTCATAGGTCCTTCTATCCAAAAACTCGATCTTTAAAAGTGTGCAGACTGACCCTTGTGCATCGGTGCAAGAAGGTCTGCGACGACAAGAGCTTGCTTGCTCACAGTTGCCACGTTAGAAGTCAAGTTTTAAAATATATCTTCTCTAGCTTAAGTAAGCTAGCTGGCATGCCCTGTTTGTTTAAATAGGACTTAGACACACGAAAAGGTTCGCTTTCAGGCCTAAGAACCAGGAAGCGGAAATTTTCTGCTTCTACAGCAGTTTGGCACGCCCGGTGGGACGTAAGTCTTTTAAAAGTTGAGTCACTCTAGGAAACTTGCGAAAAGATTTTCAAAGAGGTGTTGTTTTAACATTTCTTTCTTTACTTGTACTTAGGAATTTTGAAAAAGGCTTGAAAGCATGTCAAAATCCAACCCAAGTGAAGTGTCGACCCAAGGCTCATGCGCATCAAGTTCTCACTCTAGGAGGATTTTCAAAAATAAGATCAAACTAGACGAGATAGAGGACTTGAGAAGAAAATTCGAGACCAAAATCGATGCTCTCAGCCAAGAGGCTGAAGTAGGCGATTCATGTTCATCAAATCTGAAAAACCTCGCAAGCACAAAGAGGCCTCCGTAATGGAAGGCAACCAATACCACGAGTCCTTCACACAAAAGGACCGTAAAGCCCTGCAGCAGCTGCTGAAAGGGCATAATAAAGAGAAAAGGAGTTACGCCCTGTCTGATTTCCTTCCTATGGATTACAAAACAGACAGTGACGATGAAATACCGAACTTCCATCGGTATGATGGCATGGGAGACCCTAGGTCTCACTTGCAACTTTTCTCGCGTCGAGCCCATAAGAAGAAAAAGGACTCGATGAAATGGGTGTATTGGTTCCCTTTATCCCTTAAAGGCACAGCTGCTAAATGGCTGGCTTCCTACGATTTAAGCCAGTTCGCTACTTTTGAAGAGTTAGCGAACTGCTTCATTCAAAGATATGCACACAACGTAGAAGTCACGCCAACATTGAACACTTTAAGGGATACGAAGCAAGGCATGAACGAAGACGTACATGCCTTCATTATACGATGGAGGTCACTTTTGGGCCAAGTGCGAGAGCCCATATCCGAAGGATGCGCAGTCATGCTCATCCTGGATAACTTTAAAAGCGAGTTAAAAACCCTTCTCTCGCTCCATGAGATCTCAACTTTCCATAAGTTGATCAAAAAAGCATCCCTTTTCGAAACAAACTTGAAAAAGGGGATATACGACCACTTATGGAAAGGAAGTGCCGTTTCTAAAACCCGCTTGGAAAAGCCCATCACTTATGGGCTACCCACGATGGACAAAGGGGCAAAGCCCCATAAAATCGCCAATGTCTGGGTGGATCCAGGCGTGGCGGGCACTTCCAAAAATTTTGTAAAACTAGAAAATAAAGGGGAGACGAATTTTCAAAAACCGATTGAAAAACGGGAATACACACTGCTGGGGCAACTGTGTCGGAGGTCCTGGACCTCCTACTTGCCCAAGGCATGATCGAACTTCCCGAAATCCCCGAGGAAGTCACTTCCAAAGGAGGGTATTTAAATCGATTTTGCAAGTATCATCGGCTCAAAGGCCATGATACCAAACGTTGTTTCTCCCTTTTAAATAAAATTGAGAACTTGATAGCGGAGGGCCGGCTCCAGGTCACTGCGGAACCTGAGCCAACTCAAGCTATCTTCAAAGAACCCTTTCCCAAGCACACCAGTAGCAGTGGAAAAGGAAAGGAGGTATGTACTCTCACCTTTTCAAAGGAACAAGTGCAAAATTCTGAGTCTAGTCGACCCACTTGTGCGCCCACTCTTGTACTGTACAAGAAGCCCACCCAAGTCGTCATCCCCGACCACCAAGAGTTGAATCCCCGGCTAAACCAGTTTTAAAACTTCAAGGTGCTCCTCAACTCATAATTAGAGCCAATTTTAGTGTGAACCCTAGGCTGGTCGTGGGGGAAGTGACTAGATCCGAGAGGATCTATCAACCCCCGCACCTACAAAGTGCTAAAAAGGTGGTCAGTGTGCCTGGCCTCTCAAAAGCATGTATTCCTGGAGTTCTGCAAAAAGCAGACAAGGGGAAAGTCGTCCTAAATCCTTATGATTTCGAAAACCATCTTTCAAAGATTCCTATCCACATGTCTATCCTAGAGCTTATACAAACTTCGCCTAGGCATAGACTCGTGCTAGAGAAAATTCTAGAAAGAGCCAAGGTTGATTCGAACATAAGTCTGGAATCCTTGTCTGACCAAGTGGCCTTAATAGGAGCCAAATCGCCCATCACTTTCTCAGAAGATGATGTAGATAGACTCTACGAATCCCACAACCAGGCCCTGCATATAGAGGTGGTTCTGAATAACCACTCTCTGGACAGGTGCCTAGTCGATGGGGGAGGAGGGCTCAACATCCTTCCACTTCATGTGGCGTACCAAATCGGAGTCACCTTGACATCGTTATCACTGGATACGATGGGAATGCGTCTAGGCCTTTAGGATCAATCGAACTCCCGATGGAAACGGGAGGGATCACACACACGGGGGTGTTCCTTGTCTTGGACATCCACCCACATTATAACCTGTTGTTGGGAAGGCCTTGGATACACAGCTTATGCGTTGTGCCATCCACCTTCCACAAGTGTGTCAAGATCCCTTTCAGGGACCAAGTCGTGGTGATCCTAGGTGAGAGTCACCCACAGCTTCAGGGGATCATAAACTCCCCTTGTTTGTCGAGCTCCCAGGCCCATGAGGCTAACCTGGGACAGACTGTGATTGAGCTACCAAGGCTCGTGTTAAACAACCATAGGAAGGTTGTATATGTGAAGGGGCCGCCCAAAGCAGGCCCCCTCCCGATCTTAACCCTTCTAGGAAGACCCAAGCATCCCCTATTTCCAAAGCCCCTGGACAAAAGGCCATACGAATATGATATGGACGACAGCAAGTTCCAAGACCACGATTTATATCATCAATTTTCTAAAAACAAAAAATCGTGGAACATGTTGTTAAATATGGGTTATACGCCCTACAAAAGTCTAGGGGCACAAAAACAGGGTCTCCTAGAGCCCATCCTTCCTAGGGCCAACCCAAGCCGATACGGGATCGGCTATACTCCCAAAATACCGCCAGAGCCACCCCCTGTGACCACCTGGGTCAAGGGTGCCCTGGAGCCTACCCTAGAAGAGACCTACGATTTAGACCTCCTATTCCGAGTCTAACCCGTAGTGTTTTCCCTTTGTAGGTATGATGGAAGATCTCTTTCATAAAAACATAAAAACATTTGGAAAACTTAAAATCAAAAAAATCGAAAAAGAGGAAAAACCAAAAACAACGAAAAAACAAAAACTCGAAAATAGAGTGCTTTGTATAGTTCCTAAAGTTCTTGTTTTACAAAAACCCAAAAAAATCAAAAATCTAGAAAATACCAAAAAGATTTTGTATATAGTTGCTCCTGGTAGGACTTTGGAAAAAGAAAAGGATTTCGAAAGGAACGTCGTCTGCATAGCTAGGCCAAAAATTTCGAAATTAATTGAAAATCCAAGTACAAAACCAGTCTTTTTGAAAATCACGCATCAAATTCCCTCGGGTCTATAACCCACGAGAATGATCGAAGCCCAGAAGTGGATCCCCTTGAGGAAGATCCCACTTTTGAGCTCCCAGAATTTCATAAAATTCTCGATTTTGAAAGACCTTCCAATTCAGTAGGAGGAGATTTCATAGAGGTGAACCTAGGGAGTGATTCCAATCCCAAAACCAACAAAATAGGCGCATGCTTGCATGAACATGAAAGATCAACATTCATTGCATTTCTATGAACCTATTTAGTTGTGTTTGCATGGACGTATGAAGACATGCCGGGCATAGACCCCAGCATTGTCGAACATCGTCTTCCCTTAGATGCGGATGTAAAACCCATAAAGCAGAAGCTTAGGAAAATACACCCGAATGTACACACGCAGGTTAAAGAGGGTTTAGAAGATCTGTTAAAAGCCGGATTTATAAAACCCATTGCGTATTCTGATTGGTTATCAAACATCGTTGTAGTTCAAAAAACCAATGGGAAAATTCGAATATGCATCGATTTCAGAAACCTGAATAGAGCCACTCCAAAGGATAACTATCCTTTACCAAACATAGATTTGATAGTCGATAGTACTGCAAATCATGAAATGTTTTCGTTTATGGATGGCTATTCAGGCTATAATCAAATCAAACTAAGTCCACGAGATCAGGGTAAGACCGCCTTCACAACACCATGGGGCACGTACTGCTATATAGTCATGCGCTTTGGTTTGAAAAATGCTGGCGCAACATACCAGAGAGCCATGACCACGATCTTCCATGATCAGATTCATGAGCTCGTAGAAGTGTATGTAGATGACCTCTTGGCGAAATCCAAAACCCGATGCACTCATATCGAATGTTTGCAAAAAAAATTCGAAAGGCTTAGGCTTTACAAAGTAAAGCTAAACCCTCAAAAATATGTATTCGGGGTAGAATCTGGGGAGCTTCTGGGCTTTATGGTGAGCTAAAGGGGTATAGAAGTCGACCCCTCTAAGTGTCGAGCCATCATAGACATGGCTCCACCCTCCAATCTCACCCAAATTCGTAGCCTCCAAGGTCGATTACAGTCCATTCGCCGATTTATATCAAATCTAACGACTAGATGCGAACCCTTGAATATACGATTGAGGAAGGGCACAAAATTCTTATGGGATGACGAATGCCAAAGGTCCTTCGAGAGACTAAAGGCATACCTGGTTAATCCCCCCGTTTTGAATCCTGCGAAGCAAGGAAAACAGCTTTTACTCTACATCTCTGTGCATGCGAATGCTTTAGGAGCCCTACTGGCTCAATACGAGGATGACACCCACAAGGAGTATGCCATCTACTATATTTCGAAAACTCTCTTGGCTTATGAACGAAATTATCAAGCCATGGAGAAGACGTGCTTGGCCCTAGTCTGGGCCTGCCAGAAATTCAAACACTATTTCCTAGATCATGAGATCTGGATAGTGTCCAAGCTTGATCCAATCAAGCACTTGTACGAAAAACCCATTCTCACGGGTAGATTGGGCAAATGGCAACTCCTTTTAATGGAGTATGACAAGAAATACCATCTCCAGATCTCCATTAAGGGGCAAGCCCTAGCAGATTACGTGGCTGAGTTCCCCCTAGAGGACGCATATCCCACACTTGATGAAATGCCTGATGAAGGCATATTACAAAACCATTTCCAAAACCACATTTTCGCAAACAATTTTGAAAACCAAGTGTGGAAGATGCACTTCGATGGGGCACGAAACCAACGAGGGGCTGGTGCTGGGGTCATCCTCATCTCCCCTGAAAAGGGCGAGATTCCCATAGCAGTCCGCCTAGATTTCGAATGTTCCAACAACGTAGCTAAGTATGAAGCACTCATACAAGGCTTAAGAATTTCGAAAACTCTAGGGGCATCATGCATCGAGGTCTTTGGAGATTCGCTCCTTGTCATAAACCAGGTTTTGAAAATTTTCCAAGTACGTAATGAAAAACTACTTCCATATCACGAGTTGGCCACTCGATTGGTTGAGTCATTCTAATCGTGTAAACTCACACACGTAGGAAGAGAGGACAATAGCATCATCGATGCCCTCTCCTCCTTGGGTTGAGCCCTAAAGGTCGATCCCATTTCAAGGACCCGGTCTTTAGAAATATGGCATGCGCCCAACCCATCCACACACGATCTGGATATTTGCCAAAATAACCCAGACTCTATTGAAAAACCCTGGTTTTACGACATAAAACAATTTTTAGAAAATGGGGGATTCACCGAGGATGCCACATCCAAAGATAAGGCATTCATCCGTAAGATTTCGACCCAATACACCATTCTGGGTGGGGTTTTGTACAAAAAGAGTTTTACCGGCATCCTGCTTAGGTGTATCGATCTAGAAGAGGCTAGGATAGTGATGCATGAGTTCCACGATGGAGAATGTGGAGGTCATGTTAATGCCAACATGATGGCAATGAAAATACTTAGAGGGGGCTATTTTTGGTCCACCCTGAAAAAGGATTGTCACGATCATGTTAGAAAGTGTCATCCATGTCAAGTGCATGGGCACGCCATTCATATCCCATCATCTACATTGCATTCCGTGGTCAGCCCCTGGCCATTCACCATGTGGGTGTTTGACATCGTAGGCCCCATATTTCCAAAAGCCTCGAATGGGCATCGATTCATTTTAGCAGCCACGGAGTATTTCTCCAAGTGGGTGGAAGCCATTTCCCTAACCAACGTGCTGGGGCAACATGTGGTGGCTTTCATTAGGAGGAATATCTTGGCTCGATTTGGGGTTCCACGAGACCTTGTGGTTGATAATGGCACCCCATTCAAGAACGAGCAGATGGTTAAATTGTGCAACACGTATGGCATAACTCACCACTTCTCTTCGCCCTACTACCCTCAAGGCAACGGCCAAGCCGAAGCCACAAACAAGACTCTCATCAGTATAATTGAGAAAACCTTAGAGAAGGGTAGGACGTGGCACGAAAAGCTGGATGAAGCCTTATGGGCTTATAGGACTTCCATCCAGACTCCCACGAATGCCACACCATTCGAATTGGTCTATGGACAAACGCCATTCTTCCCATTCATACTCAACTGCATTCATTCCATACATCCATAGCACTCGACCTCCCCCTAGAGATGCTTCAGCATGCTAGGATGGCCGAACTAGATTTGCTAGATGAGAGGCGACTCCTTACTATGGATCATGCTCGTGCATACCAGCAAAGGATAGCCCGACATTATGGCAAACACATGAGACCTCGCCACTTTGAAGTGGGAGATCTGGTTTTGAAAATCATCCACTATCGTGGCCCACATCCCCTTGGAAAGTGGCGCCCCAAGTGGGATGGAGCCTATGTCGTACGAGCAACCACCACGAACAACTCGTATTGGTTGATCGATGTAGAAGGTAGGAATTTAGCAGATCCTATCAATATTCAATACTTAAAGAAGTATTATGTGTAGGATTTGGATTAGATTCCAATTTTCGAAAATTTAAGGGATAGCTGCCCTGAGACCTGAGAATAAGGTGCAAAGGCAAAATCGTATGACCCTGAGTAGGAGAATTCGCACTTGTGAAAGGGTGGAGTCTTCCAAATCGTGGTTACATTTCAAAATCCTTCTTCTTACAAAGAAAGGCCTAGTTCAATATAGCAAGATACTTGCAAGTAGTACGTGCTATTTCTAAATAGGCTGATCTGGAATGGATCGAGTGTGAGCTTGGGATAAGTCCTCCCCTCTTCTCTTCTCCTTCCAAAAGGAAAACAAAGGCCCAAATAAAGGGAATTACATCCAAAGTCTCTTTCCAAAAGAAAGAAACCAGAATTCAAAAGAAAAATCGATTCTCTCGTAAAAAAAAGAGGGATTAAAGAAAAAACACTCCCAAGGGGAGACCCTCTATGAAAAAAAGGAACAAGAGGCCAAAAAGCTCAAAAAGAACAGTTTTCCGCCTTCTATACCTTAAACCACGGGACGCTTCAGAAGGGACCGTGGTATCTCTTTCCCATCCCTGGCTTATCCCAAGCTAAAACATGGTTCATTTCGAGGAATCCTAAAGTAAAAATAGGATTTACTTACTTGAAGTTCATCTTGTTTGAGAATTCGATGTTTCGAGTAAGACGTAGGAATTTGAAATATAGCTTGTTTTCTTACAAAACTTCCACTAGATAAGCGAGTGTTAAGACTCAAACAAGGGAAAACACGAAGAGCTCGAGATCCTTAGGATCGAGACTCAAGACATTTATCCCTTTTGTAAATAACTTTTGTAAATAGATTTTGAAAAATCGAACATCGAACAGCATAGGATTTGCTCACTTGGAGAAGCAAGCCTTGTAAGTCTCTAGAGTTCGACCATATCTGTCTCTGGGAGGTCGCCACTCTTGGCACCGCTCCCATGTCATGCATCTGCATTCCACGCATGGCACTTACATAAACCTGATCCCATTTTAGGACCAGAAACCGTTTTGTATATCCCTTTGGCGTGATATCTCCTCCTACCAGGGTTTTAAAAGTGAGATTTTTGCTAAAGATTGGGACGATCCCATATTCTTCATGGTTAGATCTAGGGAGACATTGAAAGGGGTGTTTGTCATCTTTGCCCTTATCCAAATCGATTTGGACAAGGTGAAAAGAGGGGCATCTGTAAACACCCCGAAATCCCACGAATTTCTCAAAACAAACCTGGTTTTGTAAAAGCAGCCCCAAAGGGCTATTTTGAGTCTAGAAACCCAGGAGCCCTCCAAGCAACCCTGTACAGATGTTTTAAACTTTATATGTTTTAAATATGTATAATATGTTTTAAAAACTGTTAAAATATGTTTTGAAACCCCACAAAGTAAGCTTGGCCTGATCAAAGCAGGACCAGAAGAGCTAAAGAGAGCCCGGACCCGGAGCACATGTCGAGCCCAGCACAGCAACTCTCGTATTGAATCCACCCCCAGGATCTCGAACGTCTAAGACCCTATTATAATCAGACATCACTTGAAATCATCTCCGGAAGGTGAAAACAGAAGCGGACGATCATATTGGCGAAGACCCAACGCAGACGGAGTACTGATGCTGTCAGACCCCGCACAAACCGTTCGTTTCGAACATAGCCTGAAGGAGTCAGAATTCAGTTTGGATTGGATCTGGACCATATATATCTAGATCCCAATCCAAACCTATGTGTGAACTTGGATTTGGATTTGGATCCAAAGATCCAATCCAATATCCACATCCATGGCCCACATCACCTTCTCATAAATGGAGGTGGGCCCACTTGAAATTCACGTGGGATTATGGGCATGAGAGAGAGTGGGGAAGGATAAGATTTGAGGGTTAATTGTAATTAAGCTTGACTTGTGTGTCAAGTTTGGGGTTAATCATGTGGGTTAGCCTAATTAGCATGGGTTTAAGCTTGTATTAGCCAAAACCTAACCTAGGGTAGGACCAACATGATGCAACAAGGTCTATGGGTTATGCAAAGGGAGCTCCCTAACCCAATCCTAATAAAAAAACCCTAATCCTAACCTTTTACCCTAATCCCGCGCCTAAACCTAGCCTAATCACCTAACCCACCTCCCTAATCCTTCCCTAAACCTAGCTTAATTTCCTTAAACCTAACCTAATCCTAGCCTAATCACCTAACCCACCTCACTAAACCTCACCCCAAAACCAACCCACCTAGCTAAGCCCTAAACCCCTAAACCACCCCACCTAAACCTAGCACACCATATCCCTAATACCCCCTAAATCAAAATATCTGACCCCTCCTCAAAACCAGCCCACCTTATCACCACACCACCACCACCTAAACCACCTTACCACCTTCCAAGAACCAGCCCCAACCACCCTTCAAAAAGCTATAAACCCCCCCCCCCCCCTAGTGGGTGGGTTTTTCAGCTTTTGGGGGAAACCTTGGGCCAGCCGACCTTGGCCAATCACATCCCAACCGAGCCTTCCACCTTGCTCCACCTGCACCACCTCCATCCGGCCAAGCTCCACCTCGCACCGCCAATGCCTCCCATACTGCTCCACTCCACGTCGCCACTTCCATCCGGCCAAATTCCATCCATCCAAAGCACCCGACTGCCCTTCTTCCTTGGACACCAACTCTTCACCACCCGGTTAGTACCTCAACCTAACTCTACCTCCTCTTCACTCCCCCTCCACTCTCAACCACCCATACCACCGCCACCTAACTCCATCACAGCCTGCCCGTCATCCCTACCCATTCGGCCAGGCCTAACCCTTTACATCATCCGATCCCATATATCCCCTAGTGATACCCGGTGTAGACGCGCGAAAATCCCCGCCTCTTCGCCTCTTTCGTGGCTTGGAGTGGATCTTATCGTGCGTCTAAGGCCTATGTATACAAACAGGGCGTGCCAGCTAGCTTACTTAAGCTAGCGAAGATATATTTAACACTGACTTCTAAACGTGGCGACTGTGAGCAAGTGAGCTCTTGTCGTCGCAGACCTTCTTGCACCGATGCGCAAGGGTCAGTCTGTACGCTTTTGCAAAAATCGAGTTTTGGGGAGAAAGTCTACGAAACGGTTCGAGGTGTCTATTTCGGGTCTTTAAGATGCGATTGCATGTTTTAGATCACGTGGATTTGCACGTACCTAAGTCTTTTCTTTTATCCCTTTTTGGGTCGCCTAGTTTGTGTGTTATGAACACTCCACTACATGGGCGAATTCGAGCGGGGGTTGCTTCGATGCAATATGCGTCCTACCTCGTGGTATGGCGTAGATGCAATGCAAACTCACGCTACTCCAAAGGGAAAACCCGAAATGTAAAGACAATGCTGAAGGGAAATAACAGAAGGGAAATAACCGAAGGGAAATAACCGAAGGGAAATAACCGAAGGGAAATAACCGAAGGGAGATATGTATATATCTTATGTATATGAGCCCTTACTCGGGTCTTGCAAATAAGAGCGAAGGCTCAATGTGGGTGCGTGTTTGAATTGAAAGACTTACACACACGACATGAAATTAAACCCAAATATAAATTGCAGTATGGCCTTGACTAAGGTCTTGGGAGTAAGAGCGAAGGCTCAATGTGTGTGAGAGTGCTTGAATTGAAGTACTACACACACGACATAAATGAAACCCAAATATAACTGCAATAAGGCCTTTACTAAGGTCTTGGGAGTAAGAGCGAAGGCTCAATGTGTGTGAAAGTGCTTGAATTGAAAGACTTACTCACACGACAAGAAAGGAAACCCAAATAGTATAGGTCGGCCCTTACTTGGGTCTTTCAAATAAGAGCGAAAGCTCAATGTGTGTGAGAGTGCTTGAATTGAAAGACAACTCACACGACAAGAAATGAAACCCAAATAGTATAGGTCGGCCCTTACTTGGGTCTTTCAAATAAGAGCGAAAGCTCAATGTGTGTGAGAGTGCTTGAATTGAAAGACAACGCACCCAACTTAAACAAAACCCTTCGAAAATGAAATATATATGTACACTTATATATTAGGGGCTGATTAGGCCCGTGTGTGTTCAAAATTGTGCACGACTAAGAGAGTGCACGTGTGTGGTTGTGCCAAGCCACGTTATTACAAGCGGGGGGAGACTAGGCTCCGTTATTACAACCCCGTATCAAATTGAATTTCAAGCAAGTGTATGACTAAAGACCGAGTTTAGACACTTACGAGTAGCTGGTCCGTAGAGGTCTTGCTTGAGCGTGGCCTTGGCTTTGGGCTGCAAACGGGAGCTCCGCGAAGGTATGTGATCAAGGGTGCTGGCCGGCTGCAAATGGGGCGCGGGATAGACGCCTTGAAGGGGGCCGGTGGCAAGTAGGTGGCGCCTCCAAGTAGGGAGTTTAGAGTGGCTGAATAAGTGGGTCTTAGGGTCACTAGGGAAGTTAGGTACTTAGGGAAACTGGACCTAAAAGGTGAGCTAGTGGGAAGGCCAAAGAGGACACCTAGGGGGGGGGAGTAGTGGCCGGCGGTTTGGGTTGTGCTAGGTTCGGCTAAGTTAAAATGGTGGTGGCGGGCTGCTAGGGTGACTAAGGCTGGAGTATGGGAAGGTGGCCAGTTAGGGGATGGGACTAGGTAATAGTGGGAATAGTGGGTTTAAGGTAGTGCCACGGGCAAGTCTTAGGAAATCTGATAGGGTGGCCGGGTATGTTAATGTGAGTTAGGTAGGAAGCAAACGGTTGAGGCGGCTAAGGTTTGGCCGAGTGGGAGTGGTGGCGGTGAGGGGCTGTTGGGTGAGTAAGGTGATGGTGTGGTGGGTGGCTGGGAGTGGAGAGGTGGTAGAGAAGGGTTTAAGTAGGGTTAAAGAAGGCTTACCGGATGGGGAGAAGTGGCGAGTGGATGAAGAGGGAAGCCGAGTGTTGATGGGAGTTCGGCTGAGTGAGGTGGTGGTGTCCGGCTGGGGGGGCAGTGATGGTGGACGGAAGAGGGAAGGTGGCGGAGCAGGTGGCGGCTGGTGGAGCAGGTGGCGGCTGCTGGGGAGTGGTCACGGCTGGATGGAAGATGGGAGAAGGAGAGGGCCCGGCTGGATGGAAGGGGTGGTTCCCACTTGGAAAACCCGCCCACAATGAGGGGGGTTTAAATAGGGGATGGGTAGGTCGGTTAGGGCTGGGTTGTGGGTAGTGGTTAGGTGGTTTAGGTAGGGTAGTATGTAGATAAGGTGGGCTGGATGGGGTTGGGCCAGATATTTTAAAACTAGGTGTTTTGATAAATCGTGGGCTAAGGGTGGTTTAGGGGTTTAGGGCTAGGTTAGGTGGTTGGGTTTTAGGGTGAGGTTTAGTGAGCTAGGTTAGGTGATTAGGCTAGGTTTAGGCTAGGATTAGGGGAATTAATCTAGGTTTAGGGAAGGATTAGGGGAGTGGGTTAGGTGATTAGGTTGGGATTAGGCCGGGATTAGGGAAGTGGGTTAGGTGGTTAGGTTCAGATTAGGGGTGGATTAGGGGTTTAGGCTAGGTTTAGGCATTTTGGGTTAGGTTTAGATGAAGGAGCTCCCTTAGCATGGCCCATAGACCTTGATCACCCCATGTTGGTGCAGCCCTAGGTTAGGTTTTAGCTAATTACAAGCTTAAACCCACTCAATTAGGCTAACCCACAAGATTAAACCCAAACTTGACACACAAGTCAAGCTTAATACAACACTCTTGATATTTTTCACCCCCACTCTCTCTCATGCCCAATATCCCACGTGAATTTCAAGTGGGCCCCACCTCCATTTATGAGAAGGTGATGTGGGCCATGGATATGGATATTGGATTGGATCTCTGGATCCAAATCCGAATCCAAGTCCACATATGGGTTTGGATTGGAATCTGGATATATATGGTCCAGATCCAATCCAAACTGAACTCTGACTCCTTCGAGCTGGGTTCGAAACGGACGATTCGTGCGGGGCCTGACAGCATCAGTACTCCGTCTGCGTTGGGTCTTCGCCAACATAGTCGTCCGCCTCCGTTTCTGCCTTCCGGAGATGACTTCAAATGCTATTTTGATAAGAACAGGGTCTTGGACGTTCGAGATCCTGGGGTGTGAATCAGATACAAGAGTTGCTGCGCCGGGCTCGACAGGTGCTCCGGTTCCGGGCTCTTCTTGGCTCTCCTGGTCCTGTCTTGATCGGGCCAAGCCACATCGGGGTTTCAAAACATGTTTTAAAAGGGTTTTCAAAAGCTATATCATATGTTTTTGAAAGATAAAGTTTAAAACATATACACAGGGTTTGTTTGGAAGGCTCCTGGGTTTCCAAACTCAAAAATGGCCCTTTGGGGCTGCTTGTATAAAACCAGATTCGTTTAAGAAATTCGTGGGATTTCGGGGTGTTTACACCCGGCCACCCCACTTGGCTCCCTAAGACCTGCCAATACCACTTTCCACCAGCCCTTAGTTCCACCTTCCACGACACCCTAGCTAGCTCCCTTCCCATTCATAACATCCCTAGCTACCCTAGCAGTCGGCCACCACTAAAACACCCCTTAGTCGGCCAGTTATAGCCGACTGCACCAAACCCATTTGACAGCCACCCCCTTTCCCTTAGGCATTCCCTTTAGGCTCCCCTTTAGCGCCACCTTCCCTAGCACCACACTATCCCTTAGTGACCTTCCTTAGTCACCTTAGCCCAAAGCACCAAGGCAGCACACTCCTAGCAGCTGGCCAGCTTCAAGGCGCCCTTCCCGCGCACCCAAGTCATCCGGCCAGCATCTCCCCTTGCCGTTCCATTCCGAGGAGCTCCCTCTTGCAGCCCAAGGCGAAGCCAAGCCTACGCTCAAGCAAGTCACCTCCGGACCAGCTATAAGTAAGTGCCTAACTCGGTCCTTAGTTGTAGACTTGCTTAAATTAAATTTGATACGGGGTTGTAATAATGGAGCATTGTCTCCCCCCGCTTGTAATAACGTGGCTTGGCACACCCACACACACGTGCACTTGAGCCTACCTCGCTCTTAGTTGTACATGATTTTGAACACACACGAGCCTAATCAGCCCTTTAAATATAAGTTTATGTATATACTTTAAGTAGCATAGTGTTTTGCTTGAGTTGCGTGTGTTGTCTTTCAATTCTCGCACTCACACACATTGAGCCTTCGCTCTTATTTGCAAGACCCAAGTAAGGGCCGTGTGATACTATCCTTGGGTTTAATTTCATGTCGTGTGTGTAGTACTTCAAATCCAGCACTCACACACATTGAGCTTTCGCTTTTACTCCCAAGACCTTAGTTAAGGCCATATTGCAATTTCTATTTGGGTTTAATTTCATGTTGTGTGCGTAGTACTTTAATTCAAGCACTCACACACATTGAGCTTTCGCTCTTATTCCCAAGACCTTAGTTAAGGCCATATTGCAATTTATATTTGGGTTTCATTTGAAGTCATGTGTGTTGTCTTTACATTTTTACATGCACCCACATTGAGCCTTCGCTCTTATTTGCAAGACCCAAGTAAGGGCTCATATATACTATATACGTATTCCCCTTTTGGCTATGTCTTTTCAATTTGGGTTTTAAGGTTCAGCAGTGTGCGTAGTCTTTTAATATATACATGGCACACACTTGCACAATTGAGCCTTTCCGCTCTTAAGATATAGCCATATTTCCCTTTTGCAATTTCCCTTCGGTATTTTACATTACAAGTCATTTCCCTTCGGCAATTTCCATTTCAAGTCATTTCCCTTCGGCATTGTCTTTTAAATTCGGGTTTTCCCTTTGGAGTAGCGTGAGTTTGCATTGCATATATGCCATACTACGAGTTAGGATGCATATTGCATCAAAGCAAACCCCATACTCCAGCTCAAAATCGCCACATCTTAGTGGAGTGTTCATAACACACACCTAGGTGGCCCGAAAAGGGATAAAAAGAAAGACTTAGGCACATGCAAATCCACGTGATCTAAAATCTGAAAATCATACAAACAAGACCCGAATCAAACACCCCAAACCGCTTTCGTAGGTCCTTCTATCCAAAAACTCAATCTTTAAAAGCGTACAGACTGACCCTTGCGCATCGGTGCAAGAAGGTCTGCGACGACAAGAGCTTGCTTGCTCACAGTCGCCACGTTAGAAGTCAGGTTTTAAAATATATCTTCGCTAGCTTAAGTAAGCTAGCTAGCATACCCTGTTTGTTTAAATAGGACTTAGACACACGAAAATGCTCGCTTTCAGGCCTAAGAACCAGGAAGCGGAAATTTTCTGCGTCTACAAAAACCAGGTCTTTTGAAAACTCACACATCAAATTCCCTCGGGTCTATAACCCACGAGAATGATCAAAACCCATAAGTGGATCCCCTTGAGGAAGATCCCACTTCTGAGCTCCCAGAATTTCATAAAATTCTCGATTTTAAAAGACCTTCCAATTCAGTAGGAGGAGATTTCATAGAGGTGAACCTAGGGAGTGATTCCAATCCCAAACTCATCAAGATAGGCGCATGTTTGCATGAGCATGAAAGATCATCATTCATTGCATTTCTATGAACCTACTTAGATGTGTTTGCATGGACGTATGCAGACATGCTGGGCATAGACCCCAGCATTGTCGAACATCGTCTTACCTTAGATGCGGATGTAAAACCCATAAAGCAGAAGCTTAGGAAAATACATCCGAATGTACACGCACAAGTTAAAGAGGGTTTAGAAGATTTGCTAAAAGCCGGATTTATAAAACCCATTGTGTATTCTGATTGGTTATCAAACATCGTTGTGGTTCAAAAAACCAATGGGAAAATTCGAATATGCATCGATTTCAGAAACCTAAATAAAGCCACTCCAAAGGATAATTATCCTTTACCGAACATAGATTTGATAGTCGATAGTACTGCAAATCACGAGATGTTTTCGTTTATGGATAGCTATTCAGGGTATAACCAAATTAAATTAAGTCCACGAGATCAGGGTAAGACCGCATTCACAACCCCATGGGGCACGTACTGCTATACAGTCATGCCCTTTGGATTGAAAAATGCTGGCGCGACATACCAGAGAGCCATGACCACTATCTTCCATGATCAGATTCATGAGCTCGTAGAAGTGTATGTAGATGATCTCTTGGCAAAATCCAAAACCCGATGCACTCATATCGAATGTTTGCAAAAGATTTTCGAAAGGCTTAGACTTTACAAAGTAAAGCTAAACCCTCAAAAATGTGTATTCGGGGTAGAGTCATGAAAGCTTCTAGGCTTTATGGTGAGCCAAAGGGGTATAGAAATCGACCCCTCTAAGTGTCGAGCCATCATAGACATGGCTCCAGGGTCGATTACAATCCATTCGCCGATTTATATCAAACCTGACGACTAGATGCGAACCCTTCAACAAACTGTTGAGGAAGGGCACGAAATTTTCATGGGATGATGATTGCCAAAAGTCCTTCGAGAGACTAAAGGCATACCTGGTTAATCCCCTTGTTTTGAATCCTCTGAAGCAAGGAAAGCCTCTTTTACTTTACATTTTTGTGCATGAGAATGCCTTGGGAGCTCTATTAGCTCAATACAAGGATGACACCCATAAGGAGTATGCCATCTATTATATTTCAAAAACTCTCTTAGCTTACGAAAGAAATTATCAAGCCATGGAGAAGATGTGCTTGGCCCTAGTCTGGGCCTGCCAGAAATTTTGACACTATTTTCTAGATCATGAGATCTGGATAGTGTCCAAGCTTGATCCCATCAAGCACTTGTTTGAAAAACCCATTCTCACTGGTAGATTGGGCAAATGGCAGCTCCTTCTAATGGAGTATGACCTGAAATACCATCACCAGATCTCCATTAAGGGGCAAGCCCTAGCTGACTACGTGGCTTAGTTCCCCCTGGAGGACGCATATCCCACACTTGATGAAATGCCTGATGAAGGCATATTACAAAACCATTTTCAAAACCTCATTTTGGCAAACTCTTTCGAAAACCAAGTGTGGAGAATGCACTTCGATGGGGCACGAAACCAACGAGGGGCTGGTGCTGGGGTCATCCTCATCTTCCCTGAAAAGGGCGAGATTTCCATAGCAATCCGCCTAGATTTCGAGTGTTACAACAACATAGCCGAGTATGAAACACTCATACAAGGTTTAAGAGTTTCGAAAACTCTAGGGGCATCATGCATAGAGGTCTTTGGAGATTCGCTCCTTGTTATAAACCAAGTTTTGAAAATTTGGCAAGTGCGAAATGAAAAACTCCTTCCATATCACGAGTTGGCCACTCGATTGGTTGAGTCATTCCAATCGTGTAAACTCACACACGTAGGAAGAGAGGATAATGGCATCGCCAATGCCCTCTCCTCCTTGGGTTCAGCCCTAAAGGTCGATCCCATTTCAGGGACCCGATCTTTAGAGATATGGCATGCACCCAACCTATCCACACACGATTTGGATATTTGCCAAAATAACCCAGATTCTGTTGAAAAACCTTGGTTTTATGATATCAAACTTTTTCTAGAAAATGGGGGATTCGCCGAGGATGCCACATCCAAAGATAAGGCATTCATCCGTAAAATTTCAACCTGATACACCATTCTGGGTGGGGTTTTGTACAAAAAAAGTTTTATCGGCATCCTACTAAGATGTGTCAACTTAGAGGAGGCTAGGATTGTTATGCATGAGTTCCACGATGGAGAATGTGGAGGTCATGTT
This sequence comes from Brasenia schreberi, assembly GCA_036023115.1. Lineage (NCBI taxonomy): Eukaryota > Viridiplantae > Streptophyta > Magnoliopsida > Nymphaeales > Cabombaceae > Brasenia > Brasenia schreberi. The sequence continues at coordinate 20,455,203 of JAYKKT010000072.1, forward strand.
AATGCCAACATGAGGGCTTTACGGTCCTTGTGTGTGAAGGACTCGTGGTATTGGTTACCTTCCATTGCGGAAGTCTCTTTGTGTTTGCGAGGTTTTTTAAATTTTTTCTTGGCCTTTGGTTCGCCGTTTGACAAACATGAATCGCCTGCTTTAGCCTCTTAGCTAAGAGCGGCGATCTTGGCCTTGAAATCCCTTCTCAAGTCTATCTCCACTATCTTGTTTTGTTTTTTCGAAAACCTCCTAGAGTGAGAACTTGATGCGCATGAGCCGTGGCTAGATACCTCTTGGGAGCCTGGACTCGACATGCTTCAATGTTTTTCAAAATCCTAAATATGAAATGAACAAACAAAGTTAAAACACTTTCTTTGAAAAAAAAAATTCATGAGGTTTTTCTACATGAACTAACTCTGCACAAGGCCCAGGTCCCACCGGGCATGCCAATCCTGTAGACACGGAAAATTCTCACTTCCGGTTCTTAGGCCCGAAGTGAACCTTTTCGTGTGTCTAAGTTGTTTTTATAACAAGGAAGTGCCAGCTAGCTTGCTCAAGCTAGCGAAGTAAGTTTTGAAATATGACTCTATCGGGGCAACTGTGAGCAAGTGAGCTCTTTTCGTCGCAGACCTTCTTGCACCGATACGCAAGGGTCAGTATGTACGCTTGGCAAAGTCTTTTAAAACAAACCTCTTTGAAAAATACCCCAAGTATTTGGGCTTTTGTTTGTATGACTGCAAGTTTTATTTCACGTGGGATTTGCACGTGCCTATGTCTTTCTTTTTATGCTTTTTAGGGCCAACTAGGTGTGTGCGCAAGTGACCTAAGTTTGGCGATTTTTGCACGGGAGTGTGGGGCTTGACTTTGATGCAATATGCGTCCTACCTCGTGGTATGGCGAATATGCAATGCAAACTCACACAACTCCAAAGGGAAAACCCGAATTGAAAGACAATGCTAATGGAAAATGACGTAATGTAAATTGCAAAAGGGAATTTGCAAAAGGGAAATATGGCTATATCTTAAGAGTGGAAAGGCTTAATTGTGCAAGTGTGTGTCGTGTATATATGGAAAGACTACTCACACAACTGAACCTTAAAACCCAAATCTTAAAGGCATAGCGGAAGGGAAATACTTATAATATATATGGGCCCGAAGGTCGCCAATGTGTGCGTGGGTGTTGTGTATATATGTAAAGACAACTCACACGACTTGCAATGTAAAACCCAAATAGAATTGCAATATGGCCCTTACTAGGGTCTTGGGAGTAAGAGCGAAAGCTCAATGTGTGTGAGTGTAGAATTGAAATGCCACGCACACGACTTGAATTTAAAACACTCAAATGAAATTGCAATATGGCCCTTACTAGGGTCTTGGGAGTAAGAGCAAAAGCTCAATGTGTGTGAGTGTGGAATTGAAAGACCACGCACACAACTTGAATTAAAACACCCAAATGAAATTGCAATATGGCCCTTACTAGGGTCTTGGGAGTAAGAGCGAAAGCTCAATGTGTGTGAGTGTGGAATTGAAAGACCACGCATATAACTTGAATTAAAACACCCAAATGAAATTGCAATATGGCCCTTACTAGGGTCTTGGGAGTAAGAGCGAAAGCTCAATGTATGTGAGTGTAGAATTGAAAGACAACACCCACGACTTAAGTTAAAACCCACGCAGCTGAATATATATAAGTATAACTATATCTTAGGGGTTGTTAAGGCCCGTGTGTGTGTGTTAAAATGGTGTGCAGCTAAGAGCGGAATGGCTCAAGTGCACGTGTGTGTTGGTGTGCCAAACCACATTATTACAATTGGGAGGAGACAACACTCCATTATTACAACCCCGTATCAAATTTAATTAAATGTAAGCAAGTTCATATAAAGGACCGAGTTAGGCACTTACGTGTAGCTGGTCCGTATTCAACTTGCTTGGCTTTGGCCTAGTGAGTCGCCTTGGACAGCCGAAGGGGAGCTCCTTGGATGTATGTTGGCGGCAGGTAGGGGTGCTAGCCGGGTGGAGTTCTTGATGCTGGCCGGGTGATGGAGTGGCTAGGTGCGGCAGGTTAGGGGTGTTGGTCAGGTGGTGGAGTGGCCGGTGGATGGACTAGACTTAGGTGGTGCTTGGCTGGGGAGTGGGTGACTAAGGGAGCAGGTTCAACTAGGAGCTAAGGTGGGTGGATGGGATATGATGTGGGTCGGCTGGGTGTACGGGAGTGTGCAGTTGGGAAAGAAAGAGGTGACGGGCTAGATGGGGCTGAGGTGGGGTACTAACCGTGGATGGAAGTAGCACTGGTGGATGAAGATGGTGGTCGGCTGGTGGTGGAAGAAAGGTGGCATTCAAGAGGTGGAGCTCCTTGCCGAAGAGGGAAGGCGGTGGATTCGGTTGAAGAGGAGAGGTGGCAGCCGGGTGATGAAGTGGCGGTGGAAGGGCAGGTGGTGGAAGTGGTGCAGCTTGGAGGGAGTGAGGGGGGATGTGAGTGGAAGAGAGAGAGTGAAACCCGCAAGAAAGGTGGGTTTTATAGGTTGGAAAGGGGCTGGGTCGGTTGGAGTGGTATGGGCCAGATATTTGTAATAAGGTGGGCATGGGGAGTGGGTTGGGGTAGGTCGGTTAGGGGGGGCTGGTTAGTGTTTTAGGGTAGGTCAGTTAGATGGGCTGGGACTTAGTGGTTAGGGGTTTAATTAGGTGCACTAAGGTGGGTTTAGGCTTAGTTGGTTAGGGTCTAGGTGGTTTAGCTAGGTGAGGTGAGCTAGGTGAGGTGGGCTAGGTGAGGTTGGGGCAGTTTTGGGTGAGGATGGCTAGGTTTGGGTTAGGTTTAAGGGAGAGTGGCTAGGTGAGGTGGGCTAGCTTAGGGCTAGGTTTTAGGAACCTCCCCTTGGCGTCGGTCCATTGACCCAGTTGCAGCCATGTCCAAGTTGGTGCAGCCCCAGGTTAGGTGTAGGTGCATACAAGCTTAAACCCACACTCTAGGCTAAACCCACAAGGTTAACCCACCCTTGACCAAAAGTCAAGCCTATCAACTTTCTCACTCATACTTTATCACTCCTTTTTCTCTCTACCCAAGCTTTTCACGTGAAATATTTGGATCTGGATATATATGGTCCAAATTCGGCCCAAATCTGATTTTCTGATTCCTTCATGGCATTTCGAAACGGACGGTTTGTGCGGGGCCTGACTGCATCAGTACTTCGTCTTACGTTGGGTCTTCGCCAACATTGTCGTTTGCTCTTCTTCTCATCTTCCGGAGTTCATTTCGAGCAAATTTCTAATATCTGGGGCTTGGATGTCCGAAAATCTGGGGATGATTTTGATACGAGAGTTGATGTGCCGGGCTTGAAGTATGCTCCGGGTCTGGGCTCTCTTTTGTCTCTTCGATCCTGCTTTCATCAAGCCAAGCTGCTTTTGGGGTTTCAAAAGACCTTTTTAAGGTTTTAAAACTATATATATAGAGTTTTAAAACATATATACAGGTTCAAAGTATGTATAGGGTTGTCTGGAAGGCTCTTGGGTTTCCAGACTCAAAATAGCCCTTTGGGGCTGCTTTTGCAAAACCAGGCATATTTGAGAAAAATCGTGGGATTTTGGGGTGTTTACAACTATGTCATTAGACATTTTGTTTTTGACATGATCTTGAAATACGCATGATACGATCCTAGACTCTAATACATTTACGGTTAGATTTTGCTCCTATGTTAACCCCTAAGAGGTACCTAGGATATCGATGTATGCTTTGGGAATAACCATGCCCATCAAGTTTTGAATTTTATTTTTGTTTCATTTTTCATTTTGAAATTCTTTTTGTTAGTGTGAGACTTTCGGCGCACCTTGTAAATCCACATCTTTTGACACATTTTGTGGGTTTGTGGGTGCATGAGTGTGATTTGATGCATGAAATACATGTAAATGATTTACCAATCCTACACTAAGAAGGGGAGGATTGAGTAGGGAGTTTTGGGGGAATGAGTTTTAGGCATACCTTTTTTGAGCTTCACTACCTTCCCATGGTGAGAGCAAGCTTTCTTGTTGGCATGTTGAAGCGACTCTTGCTCATGCATGACTTCAAACTTCCTTTGCTTTGCTAGATCTTGAGCTTCATCCTTCAAGCCTAGACTCAGGCAACACTCATTCTCCTGTGTACTTGTTTTTTTGAGAGGGAAAACCTCTAGAGTGTGTGAAGTGGTGCCTATGTGAATGTCTTTTTATCATGGCAGACTGTGTAATATATGAAATAGGTCAGGGGCATTTCTGTCTTTTTGACACAGACCTTGAGGCAGTTTTCGGAAAATGCTGGTTTTCCCGCCGCTATTAAAAGCGTTTTTTATAGTTCTCTGGAGTATTTCGAGAGAGAGAGAGTGAGAGAATTAGGGAGAGCGGCTGTCGAAGAACTTGTTCTGGCCAATCGTTGGGTGTTTCGGCTGTTTCGGCTTCTGGCTGTTTTGGCTATTTTCGCCAATTTTGCCTCTGGTTGTTTCGGTTGTTTTGGCCGATTTTGCCTCTAGATGTTTGGCCTATTTCGATCGATTGTGCCTCTGGGTTTCTTCTTCCGCCTTTCTTGTCGACTGTCGCTTTCCACCGATTTTTTTTTCGTTCCCTCCCTTTCTCTCCTCCCTTTTTTTTTCTTAACCTCTCTTTCTGTTTTGCAGGGAACCTCGCTCTAATACTAATGACAGCGAAGAAAATTACCTTGCTGTGAAGGTAGTTGATGATCGTCGGATTCCTCTAGCTCACTATTTTTCCAGAGATAAAAATGGTGCAGCAGTAAAGACGATAGACACGAGGTTCCCTCATAGGGGCTTGCACAAACAAATGTTGTTTTTGTGTTTTTTTGTAATTTTTCGGTATTTCTCTTTATATCTCACTGTCTGTGTATGTGGCTGTCTTTATAGGTAGGCGCTCCCCCATTTGTCTGTGCTTATCCACCTGTGGCTTCTCTCGTTTGGGAGCTTTAAAGAACGGTCGTTACCGGATTTCTGATAACGGTTGTTGGTTACTTGGTTTGGCCCGATCCTCAAGTAACGGCTTGATGGCCACTCGAACCGTTACCCGAGGTGAGAATCACCACCAAAGCAAGTAGAAACAAGCTTTAAAAAAATGGCCTGCTTGATTTCGAGCATTAGACACTCAGATTTTCGATTGCCGTTTACAGTTGTCACCATTTTTGGTGGATCCGACGTACGTTGATTTTCTAGTGCTGCATCAGATTGAAGAAGCACGAGTTAAGTGGTAAACAATGTCAAAGGTTTTGTGGCTGATCGATCATATGGTGTGGTGAGAGGGAAAGAAAGAAAGGTTTTTAAGGCTCGCTGACTCAGACGACCACCCGCCAAAAAAGTCGCGTCATTAATTTCTCTCTCTGCCCTTCGTCTCGCCTCCCTCTCTCTGTGTTCCGTTCCATTTGGTTGGGGGAGGAAGAGAGCTCTCTCTCTCTCTGCGGATTCATGACGGTAATAAATTTGTTTCCTTTGATACCCTGATTCTTTGGATGGATTATTTTTCTTTGTTTAATCGATTCGTTTGATTGTTTTTTTAAAGAATGACGGAATTGGATTGTTGGTTATGGCATTGTTATTCGTTTCCTACTTGTTGATATTTGAATGGGATTACATGTAACTGCCAATCATCTTATTGCGTTTCTCTTCTGGTTTTGATGTTTTTCTTTCTGAAGATGCAAAATTACGTGAGGTTAATTTTTGGTGGTAGCTCTCGGCGTTGATGGCAAGCTATTGTCTTGTTCGAGTATTCGTGGTTCTATTGGTTATTAATAGTATTAGGATAAACCTGGTTCTCCCTTTAGTAAGTTTTTAACATATCTGCTCTGTGGAGTTGGAATGATCCAATACTTTCCTTTTCCTTGATTAGTTTCTACCTGATGGTATGACCCACAATCCTTTAATCTACTGCTTAATTTTATCGATGTTGGTAGTCCAAACAAATTGTATTTTAATAGACGACTACTGTCCTGCATTTAGTATTATCTGTTCGGAAGGTACGACATGCTGGAGATGTGTCATGATGCAGCACGCTTTGGTTTGTTCGGTAACTACATATGCTTTACAATTTTAGGTGATGATATATCCGAAGACATTTTCGTCCATAAGTTTGAATCAGTGGCCTCTTTAATTTTGAATTTGTATATTTTCCCCCTATGAAACATTTTAATTATTGATGAATCTATCTGCTAAATTTTGTTTTCTTTTTAAGAAACGTTTTCTTCTGATCCTAGAAGTTTTAAGTTTCATATCTATACCTTTTTCCCCCCTGACTATGCTTCCTTCTTTCCTTGCAAGGAAGTCAGTGTTCATATCCTTACTTTGTGTAACGATTGGTTGCCTCTCCTATATTACACATTTATTACAAACAAATGGTCTGGATCCACCTCTGCTTTTCTGATGAAGAAGGATGTTCTTTTTATGAAAGTTCTTCCTCTGTAAATTGTTTCAGAACATATACATTGAGGTGGAAATAAGCTGGAACCAGGTCATGTTTAGCTTGTTTAATCTTTCTTGTTTATAAATTTATGAACCCCATTCTCTGTTAGGACGGTTCTGCTAAGGTGTTCATCACTGTCCTTTTTCAGGTGCTAACAAATGTCTCATTTCAGAACTTAAATTTCCTCATTCAGCTTCTATCCACGCTTCTGACTGCCTTTGCCAATAGTATCAATTTGTGTTGTTTGCTGTTTCATCAGTAGCCAGAGTTGTTCAGAAAAACTTATTTTGTAGGAGGCTGATCCAACTCGCACAGAAATCATATAGACTAATATCTCTGTATCTCATGTTAGTCATCTATAATTGACTGATCAAAGACACCCAAAAAATGTAGAAGTTCACATCAAACACTGCGTTGATACATATGGTTCTGGCCTTTTACTGTCATTACATCGAGTAGACATTGATGATTTTACTTAAATTTTGCATAACTGGAGATGATGTTTAGGAGTTTGGTTTATTTTAGATTAGCAAGATCTATTTGCTTTTATCTTAGTTTCCAGCGTTAGCCTGATAATAAGACTTTCCATTATATTTTCAATTGATAATGTAAAATGTAAAACTAGTATGGGAAAAGGCTTAGTTGCTGTTGTTGTTGTTGTAGTGTAAAATGTAAACTCCTGAAAAATTGATGGAGTGACAACCTAAATGGCATGGGCTAACTTGTTCTCAAGAGAGAAACTGTGAACCTTAAATTTCTTGTTCTAACTGTTCATCTAGGGAAATGATTTTTTGACTAGTGCTTGACCAGTTCCAGAGCACTTATCAAAGTGCTTGCATCCTAACCTTCTCATTTTGGCATGAAATTAGTATTATGTGTAACGTATTGTAATGTGTATCATTTTTTCCATGATGTGGTATCTTTTCGTAAACTTTTCCTAAAAATATTTTAAAAATAAAAAATATAAAAAATCAAGAAAAATCCTAAACAATTCTTATAAATCAAAAGTGGGGTAAACTTTGATCCATTCAACATCAAATTGAATTACAAATACAACTTCCAACATTGAAGTAGTAAATATTCTTTAAATTTACAACTTCTTCGATCATTAAAAAGAAAAATAAATATTATAATATGAATCATCAACTAAATAATCTTCTTCTTCTCCTCTTTTAAAATCATCACCTTCAACAACAAAGTCAATATCATCATAAAACTTAAATAGCAACTAATCGTCGTCCCCAATGTCATGAACAATGTTAGCACCCGATTTAATCATTTGATGTACATTTTATGTGAAGTGTCATCTCAACATGCTCTCATGCTAGTAACTCCTTTGTGGATCTGTTAGATGGTTTCTCTTTAGGATGGTGAATGAGTAGCTCCTCTAAGGTAATGTATTAAGGTTTTCACTATTCATTCAATATCTTAACTAATTAGTCGTGTCATTCTGGATGAGGAATGATGTCTTAACATTTGGATAACCACCTCCTTCTCAACTATTGTTCTTGCATCCTCATTATTGTAATTGATAGTATAGGGTAATTTCCGGCCCCATGTCAAGCTTTTTAAAAAAGGGTCAATTAATAGCAATTGTGTCAATTCACCACTTTTTAACTCGACAATGATCTCGTAAGCACATGAAAACCCATGCAAACATTATAATACATATTGACATATGGTTGGGTTTATACTTACTATCTGAACATGATTCACCTCCTTTTCAATGGACCTAGTGGCATGCTATAACACATCTTTTCTATAGATTTTTAATGATATCTTGTGTACGATCAATGTAATGCTTGGTGACGGTTCAGAATTCCTCAAATGACTTCTTCAATTCTCTAATCGCAACTTGATCAATGACGATAAATGTCTCCAAAACGTGATTTTTGGTTGGAGTAGGTTGGCTTTTTTTATCACATTATATCCAAGGATGACATCTCTATAGATTTAGCTAACATCACGGTCATAGTAAATCGAGAAAGACTAAAGAACGTCTCTAATGTCCGTAATTTTCTTGAGCTTGTAGGATATCCAGGGGTCTTGGTTGTGTTTTAATGCAACAAGATAAAGTTATAGCTTATGCGTCGAGGCAATTAAAGAAACATAAGGTAAATTATCTAGTGCATGACTTAGAACTTGCAGCAGTCGTATTTGTACTCGAGATTTGGATGCATTATCTATATGGAATTAAGTTCTAGATATTCACTGATCATAAGAGCCTAAAGTATATTTTCACATAGCCTCACCTTAACATGTGGCAGATGTGATGACTTGAGTACTTTGAGGATTATAATTGTTAGATTATTTATCACTCCAAAAAAGCTAACGGAGTCGCAAATGCCCTAAATAGAAAAGGAAAGAGCTAGTAGCCCATTGTTCTACACTAGTGCGGTCGACACCCAAACTTTGGTTGATAGTACTTTTAGCACAAAAGAATGATCCTGATTTGAGGATGATTGTAGATAAAGTTCATGGTGAAAGATGGCCTAGATATGAGATACATGATAATGATGATTCATTACGATTCGAGCGACATATGTGCCTAAGGATGTGTCACTTTGAAGGAAGATTTTGGAGGCAGCACATCATAGTCGATTTAGAATTCACCCTAGTAGCACAAAGATGTATAAGGACTTGAGCCGACAGTACCATTGGTCTGGAATGAAAAATATAATTGATGAATTTGTGGTGAGATATATGACTTGTGATAAGGTGAAAGCATACCACCTGCGACCCATAAGTACCTTAAGACCGTTGCCTATTATTGAGAGAAAATGACAACATATTAACATGGACTTTGTTATCGGACTTCCTCTCACCTCGTTAAAGCACAATATTAACTGGGTAATTGTCGCATGATTTATGCTCATTTGGAGGAACATGCCACTATTTACACTAACTGCTATTTATATCTCAGATTGTTAAGTTTTATGGTTTACTAGATACCATTATTTCTGATAGATATCCTCGTTTTACCTCTCACTTATTGCTCTAAGATGCTCTAGAGATAAAATTATAGTTTAGCACAACCTTCCATCCACATATCAATAGACAAGTTAAGCGCACTATTCAAACTATGGAGGATATGCTTTGAGCATGTATATTGTATAGTAAAGACTAGTGGGATGACCAGATACACTTAATTGGGTTCACCTATAGTAATAGTTATCAGGCAAGCATTAAGATATCATCTTACGAAATGCTTTATAAAAAAAATGTAAGACTCTACTATGTGGGATATGCCTAGGTTACGACTTGTGACTGGTTTAGAGATACTTCAACAATTATCATATAAGATGATTTTGGTTCGGCAGTGAATTAAAATTATACAAGATTGATAAAAGAGCTACAGTGATAAAAGATATCATGATCTAGAGTTTATTATTGGTGATTATGTATTCTTAAAGGTCTCTCTAGCACGAGGAGTATCGGATCATACTGGATTTTGTAACAAGTTGGAGATGTTGCCTACCAATTGTAGTTGCCACCATCGTTGACTATAGTACACATGTATCGATGTTATGAAAGTACATTCCTCACCCTTCGCATGTTATAGAGATCAAGTCGCTTCACATACATGAGGATTTGTCTTACGAAAAGTAACCTGTAGCCATCTTATATAGAAAGGAATAACTTCTTCGTCATCGAGTTTTAAGGACTGTAAAAGTACATTGGAGTTATCACTCACCGAGTGAAGCTACTTAGGAGCTTGAGGACAAGATAAGAGAGAAGTATCCATATCTCTTCAGGTATTCTCTAAATTCTAAAGACAAAATTTTTCTAAAGGAGTGTAGAATGTGATAATATGGGTTTAATCTGGACCCAAACCCAGATTCGGGTCTACCTGAGTAAAGAACAACAATGCATCGAGCATTATTGCTCTTGCTATGAAAAGCAAGGGTGGTAGTAACTGCCACCCACCATGATTTTTTAGGTTTAAATCATGATTCTTGAACAGGTTGACAACATAGGGAAGGTGTTTGTGCTTCCACAATGTCAATTCATTCCAAGTAAGGCGAAACGATGGAGAATCGACCAGAATCCGATGAGTTATAAGTTATTTTCATATTTTTGTTTTTCATTTGCTGATGAAAAAATTGGTTGTTGATCATCATTTTAGGCTTGGGTTGAAGCATTGAGGTAGCACAAAGGGATTTGGTAAGTTTGGGTAAGTCGTGAGTGTCGATTTGGTCGGGACATTGTTTAGATTATCCAAATTTTCCATTCTCTACAACTTACCCTTTTCATCTTTGTTTTTCAGCTAAATGCCATCAATGGTGGTTGTTTTTGGACTTGCTTGAAAGAGGAGAGATAGGAGGACAATGGGTACCACTGGTGGCCTTGATTGTTGCTGAAAAATGGTGAAATAGCTACCAAAAAAACCAAGGAAAATGCCCCTTTTTGGGCATGTCTTGGGTGTCATGTCGGACATCGTGTCCCGTATGCTATGAAACGACACAATATCGTGTCGTCACATGTCTTTATATTGTGTCAAAGTAATGGTTCCAATGTCAAAAATAAGTTGAAATCAGGTTTTGGGTCATGGGTTTTGTGTTAGAAATAGGTTAGGCTCGGGTTAAGTCCTAGAACAGGTTTTGAACCAGAAATAGGACTTGTTTTAGTAGTTTTAGGTTCTATGTCATCCAGTTTGGATCAGATATAGATCCAAGTGATAGATCGGATCCAAGACAACTTAAATGGATGAAGGTTGGGTTTTAGGTAATTTTAGGAACGTTTGGGATCCGATTTGGACATGATTTATTGCGTTAGACTTATAATTAAATGAATTTTAATATTTTAATTATTTGTAATTGTTTAGAGATTAAAATTGAAGAATTTGATAGTGATAAGAGCAGCCTAGTAGTTTGGGGATTGGATCTTAGTGCCTTTAGCTAGGAGGTTGTACATTCTGATAGAACTATATTAAAAGTTATTTCTTATTTTAGATGGATTTAAATGTGCATGATTGCTAAATGTTTTAATTATGCTTATGAAACGATGTTTGCAATTATGGGTTATTTGTTATGCTTTTGAAGTGAAACTTGTTATGCATTGGTTGATAAAAAGCATATTTTGATATACATGTGTTGGTATGAATATGATATTTAAATTTTGTGTGGATATGGATTTGGGTGCATATGGACCTGGATATGAGATTGTGAATATGATAATTTAGAATTGGTTTAAGTGTGAATATATGAGTCGTACTTGTGTGGTTTGTGTGGGGTCTTTAGAGACTTGAAGGTCCCTTGAACATTTCGGCTTGGGGCAAATATAGAAAGTGTTCTCAGGCACTTTACGTGAGAGTCGTGATTTGATTGTCGTGGATGGGGTGACCAAGGTCACATAAGGGAGGGTCAGATGACTCAAGTGATCTTCAACCAAACACAGTATGACCTATAATTATTATAACTAAATTGATATGTATGTGAATGTGTTAGTATGAATTGGAAATCATGAATTAGAATTGAAAGTATGATTTGTTATGAAATGCTTATTAAAATATGTATGCTTTTAGTATGAATTCTGTTTAAAAATGTTTAACCTTTTTACTGAGTTTTGGGTCGGAGCTCACCCTACCATTTTACAGTTGGTCTTGAAGCTTGCATGTCAAATGTGCACAGAATATAGTAGCAGTTGAACAAGCTATATATTTTGAGATGATATATCTTAGATAAGCGGTAGATTGCCTATATAAACATTTTGGTTGTTTGGGATTATGTTCGATGGGCTCGATATCATTGTGGACAGATTGTTTAGATGTATATATATATTTGACATAATTAAGTTGAATATTTTGTTTGAGTTAGATTTGATTGTTCTTTTGTAGATGTAAATAAAATTTCTTAGTCTATGAATCAACTTGAAATCCGATTTATAAAAGCAAGCATGAGCGTACCAATAAGTTTACTAAAACTTGTGAAGTTGATTTTCTCACTTTTTTGGTGAATGTGAATAAGTGAGTTTTTTTCCACATAGGCTTTCTTGAATCGATGCTCAAGGATCAACCTAGATGCTTGAAAAATTATCTTATGGTCCGTTATGTTTTCGAAACAAAATTTCAATTGGAAAGCTTTTCCAAAATCGTGTAATCTTTCCCTTGACAAAATCCAAGTTAAATCCTGAAAAACAGAAATTGGTTATTTTTCCAGCAATAGATGTTCCTAATTTTTTTAGTATTTTGTGGGATCCCACAAATTTTGAAAAATTCGCCTACCAGATGTGGAGTTTATTGGAATATTTTGTTTTTGTTTTTACTTATGTGGATGAACAAAATTAAATCAGTGAAGATCACAGTCTTGGAACTCAAGACACACCCTATAACAAAAATAGAGAGGCTTAGAAAAATGCATGTATTTCTGTACGTAGGTATTGGAATTTTATGATATTGGTCAAGTTAGAAGGATATAAAAATCAGTTTTGAACCTTTTTCAAGCTTTTTGGATCACTAAAAATAAAGTTAAGGGACTTTTGCTCAGGCTCTGATTCTGTTATGATTTTGTTCGGTCTTACACAATTTTATTTATAACCTTATACGCACCTAAAATTCTTGAAACTTTTATGGTGTATTGGCTAGTGTGTGAATATGTGTGGACTGATTTTCAAAAAATTTTGTTGACAGATCGGACCTAGAAAATTCGATGATCAGATAGATGCAAAATGTTGAAAAGAGAGTTTTCTGTTTTAAGAGCATAATGCATGCATCCGATTGATTTTTAATATGTTAAATGATCATCCAAAGAAGTTTTGTTGGAGAGAAAGTGCAGTAACAACAACAACAACAACTAAACCTTTTCCCATACTAGATGGGGTCGGCTACATGGATTCTTTGTTTCCACAAATCCCTATCATGTGCCATGTTAGCAGTTAACTCCCAATAAGCTTAGATCATTCTTTATTGTTTCTTTCCGACACTTTTGTGGTCGTCCTCTATCTCTTTTAATACTTTCCAAATTTAGTTTTTCTAACCTTCTTACAGGTTCTTCTTTTAATCTTCTTTCTATATGTCCAAACCATCTTAAACGATGTTTCCTAATTTGTTTCTAATAACCTCATTATGTATACGGTCTTTTCTTGTATGACTAGTCATCCATCTCAATATCTTCATTTCTATCACAGACATCTTTTGTACATGTTGATGATTAACTGCCCAACACTCAGAACCATAAAACATGGCAGGCCTAATTGCTGCTCTATAATATTTACCTTTTAATTTTAATGGTATATTCTTATCACAAAGAATACCTGATGCTCCTTTCCATTTTAACCAACCAGCATTAATTCTATGTGTAACATCTCCATCAATTCTTCCATCACTCTGAAAAATTGACCCTAGGTATTTAAAACTTTTCTTTTGGGGAATGCAATATGTGCCAATTTTAATTTCTATGTCCTTTGAAGTAACCAAATGATCAAACTTACATTCCATATATTCTGTCTTTGTTCTACTAAGTCGGAGGCCTTTGCTTTCTAATGTTTCTCTCCATAGTTCCAATTTTCTATTATCCTTAGACTCCTCCACTAATACAATGTCATCTGCAAATAACATACACCAAGGTACTTCATCTTGAATATGTTTTGTTAACTCATCCATCACCATTATAAATAAGTATGGACTTAAAGTTGATCCTTGATGTAACCCAACATTAACTTCAAAGTCTGTCGTTCCTTCATGAGTCCTCACACATGTTTTTGCACCATCATACATGTCTCTTATAAGGTTAATATATGTCAATGGAATACCTCTTTTTTCCAAAGTTCTCCAAAGAACCTCCCTCGGTATCCTATCATAAGCTTTTTCTAGATCAATAAATATCATGTGAAGGTCTTTCTTTTTTGCTCTAAAATGTTCCATAAGACGTCTCAAAAGGTGAATCGCTTCAATAGTAGATCTACCTGGCATGAATCCAAGTTGGTTCTTTGTTGTACTTGATACTTGTCTTAACCTATGTTCGATAATTCTTTTCCATAATTTCATAGTATGACTCATTAACTTGATACCTCGATAATTCACATAATTTTGAATGTCTCCCTTGTTCTTATATATGGGTATAAGTATACTTGCTCTCCATTCCTCGGGCATCTTTTGGTTTTTTCATATTTCATTAAATAGTCTTGTGAGCCAAGTGATTCCTATTTCTCCTAGTATTTTCCAAACTTTTATAGGAATATTATCTGGTCCTATCGATTTACCACCCTTCATATGTTTAAGAGCCTCTTTGACTTCATTCTTTTGAATACGTCGGTAGAAATTGTGGTTATATACTTTTCTGACTTGGCTAAATCTCCTAAACTAATACTAACATCTTTATTTTCATTAAAAAGATTATAAAAATAGTTTTTCCATCTATTTCTTATATGCCAGTAGAATTTTTTCATCCTCGTCTTTTATGCATCTAACATAATTAAGATCTTTAGTTTTCTTATCTCTAGCCCTAGTTATCCTAAAAATATATCTTTCACCCTCTTTTGAGTTGAGTTTTTTATATAAGTCATCCCAAATCTTAGCTTTTACTTCACTAACGGCCTTTTTCGCTTCCTTCTTTGCTTTCTTATAAGCTTCTAAAGTTTCACTAGTTTTCTTAGCATAATGTAATTTGTAACATGCCCTCTTTGCCTTGATTTTATTTTGTACTACTTCACTCCACCACCAAGCTTCTTTTTGCGCCGGTACACCTCCCTTAGATACCCCTAACACATCTTTCGTCACTTTCCTAATATGTATAGCCATATTGTTCCGCATATCACAGGGTGTGCCAACATAATTCCAAACATCTCCTTGAAGGACTTTCTGTTTAAATATATCTTCTTTCTCGCTTTTGAGGTTCCACCATTTAGTCTGAATAGCTCGATGCACTCTTTTCTTCTTTGTCCATTTTTTTATTTATAAATCTATAACTAAAAGTCGATGTTGGGTGGTTAAGCTTTCTCCTAGAATTACCTTACAATCTTTACAACACGCTCTATCTTTTTTTCTACAAATAAAGTAATCAATTTGTGTTTGTGATAAGCCACTCTTATAAGTAATTTAATGTTCATCTCGTTTTTTTGAAGATTGTATTGACTATAAAGAGATCAAATGTCATAACAAAATTTAAAATCCCCCTACCTTCCTCATTTATATCCCCAAAACCAAAGTTTCCATGAATCCCTTGATATCCTAATGCCTCTTTACCGATATGTCCATTTAAATCTCCTCCTAAACAAATCATCTCCCTTTATGGAATCTTTTGAACCACCTTATCTAACTCTTCCTAAAAAAATGTCTTTATACTATCTTCTAGTCCTACTTGGGGTGCGTAAGCACAAACTATACTCAAAACCTCTGCTCCTAACACTAATTTCAACGTCATGATTCGGTCACCATATCGTTGTATGTCTACTACACTCTCCTTTAAATCTTTATTTATGATAATACCAACTCAATTTCGAGCCTTTTCTTTACCTAAGTACCATAATTTAAAACCTCTATCCTTTATCTCCTTCGCTTTTTCTCCTTTGCTTTTTCTCCAACCCATTTTGTCTCTTGTAAACATAGAATATGAATCTTTCTCTGAATCATAGTATCTATCACCTCCATTAGCTTACCTGATAATGTTTCGATATTCCAAGAACCAATACGAATCTTATCATCTAGGACTAGCTTCCTTACCCCCCGCATCCGTCCATAATCAAAATGCGGAGACCCTCTCTGAAAATTTTTCACTACATTCGGGCGGTAATATAACGGGACTAACTTCTTTACCCACACTCATCCATGATGTGGGAACCCTCTCTACAATTGATTCACTACATTCGGGCGAAAATATAGTAGCCCTTGCTTACTTCTTACTGCATTCGGGTTGTGCAGTACGTCGCTAGGCGGGGACGCCCCAAAGCAATGCTCATAATTTTTGTAATCCATGTTATACAAATCCGATGAAGTTTTACGCTGGCTGTCGGAAGCCTAACACAACCCTCCTCCTTTATCCGAGCTAATTAAGAGAAATTAATATATAATTTATGCATAGAAGAGATAAGAGAGTATAAGATGTACAATGTATATTGGAGTAGATGCAACCAATAATCAAACAAGTAATGGATGATCTTACCGATGATCTTGGATAAAAATTTGGAGCACCTTTCCTCAAATATTACATTACTTTTGGAGTCAAATGCTCTTTAATTAAAACTTAAATTGAATGGATATGAAGAATCAAATAAGCAAAGGAGTGAAGAAGACCAGCGGCTTGGGGGCAACACCTCCACTTTGGGGGATGACTCCTTCTTCCTCTCTTCTTTTCTCTTTTACTTTGCTATAATTTTCTTCCTTGATTTTCCTTTGGGTTTTCCTCACTTTGCCTCCTCTTTGATGATCTTAAACCAGCCTCCAAAGGTGTATATTTGTAGTTTTCAAGGAGAGTCTTTAGGATCTTCCACAGATTTGGGCTTGGAGCTTGATGCTTGGCCCAATTTTGATCCAATCCAAGAGTGGTTGTTGGTCACATGGCTTTACATGGGCACACATGGGGCTAGTGGTGGTCCCCTTTTGGTCCATGTGGGTTTGGCATAGTCCTAGGTGCAGTCTGCCCAAGCTTGGTGCGATTTGGTGGCTCACCCTTGGCTAAGAGTGGACTTGATGCAACTTGGGTCTAGGTGTGGCCTTGGTCTTTGTCCAATGTATGGGTGTGGGCTTTGACTTAGCCCACTAAGCCATTGTATTGATCTTGCTTTGACCCTTTTTGACTTTATCTAGTTGGTGTCTTGATTGGGTGTAAGTGTAGCTCCTTGGTTTTGATTCACCTTGACCGAACACATACATTAATCAAGCTTTGATTTTTGGCGTGCCGTGGTCATATGCACCCTTGACCTCTCTTGGGGTTGACCTTGGCTAGACTCGACCTAGACTGGAGCGGCCTCTTGATTTGAATTGAGTCTTGACTTTATCTTGAATTGGATTTGGCTTGCACTTGACCCTGAATCTGAATTGGGTTTGGCTTGCATGTTGACTTTGAATTGAATGAGACTTTGTAGTTGGTCTTGAGCTTGATTTGATTTTGTGTGAACTTGGTCATATGCCTCCCATTTTTGACTTGGTATGGGTTGGTTCATGAGCCCTTCTTGTTTGGTTTTGGGTTGGATCATAAGTCCATCTTTGATTTGATTTTGATTTGATTTGGAGGTTGATTTGAGTTGATCCCTTGCAAGTGTTGGAGTTACTTCTTCAAACTCTATTTCTAAAGGGTGAACCAATTCTGCTTTGCTTGATTCAGGTAAGATTTGGTTTCAAATGTTTTTTTATATTTTAAGATAATTTCTTTTAAGATATATTTGAAAATATCGAATTTTGACTAAAATCTTCAAATATTCTCTTTGGAGTACCACTGAGTCTCATTCCAGTTTTTGTTTACATGGTTGACCTACTTTCGCTCCATGAGTTAGTCTTTAATAATTTCGACCACTTTAACCCTTTGGTGGGTGTAGGGTTTCGGAACACTTTAATCCTTTTGATGGGTGTAGGGTCTCGAACCTCTTTAACCCCTGTTATAGGATCACGTAGCGCTTTAATCCTTTGATGAGTGTAGGATCCCGGTATAGGACTTTCCTCGATTTGGCGAGTTTTTGAGGTCTTGATTTTTATTTTTTTTGTTTTGAATTTCAAAGGTTTTTAAATTTTATAAATTTGATATTTTGTAAACATTTTGTGGGTTTAGTTTTCAAGGTCTCATTTTCATTTATTTCTTTGAAAAATTGCTTGAAACCATTCTTTTTTTAAGACAATTTTTTGAAATAGCAAAATCCTGCCAATTTGGCCTTAAGGGCACAATGATTATTTTTTTGGCCTTTTATCAAAATTTGATCTTTTTGAGAGGAGTACAAAGTACCCTTATTTTGAGTCTCTTAAAAAATTTTGACTAGGAAATGGGTTCATTTAAGGTATTTTTATTTGAAAAACCTTAAAAAACCCAAAATTACTATTTCTTTTGAAAAAGGCAGAAATTCTAAAAAGATCAAATCTTTTTGAAGAAATTTTTGGTTGTTTACACTTGTTTTTGAACCACTCACGATCACGCTCTCGCTAGAAGCGGCCACACAGTATCGGTTTGAATCGGATAGTGGTCGCAACTCATGCGGGTGTGATACTAGGAGTGCAATACATTTTCTTTATTATATATAAAGTTTATATTAAAGGCGGTGAATGAAAGGCTCAAATTGATGAAGAAAAACAAAAGCAAAAGCCTTTTCTCCTAACAAGGAATTTAAAGAACAAAAACATTTTCAAGGAATATACACATAGACATGTTAAAGTGTCCATAACCAAACCAATTCGAGACCCGTTTTAGTTAGGGTTTAAGAACAATCGACTTTCAAATTTACTCTAAAACTATTTGGGACCGATAATTTTATTAAAATTAAAAATATAAAAGGCCAAAACCGTCGGTTTTGATTTTAGTTGTATAAAAAGTAAAACCAGAATAAAATCGAATGGTCTTCTGGTTTCACCTGTTTTTTTTTCCTTGACCCGGTTGAAGTTCGATTGAAACCGTAAGACTAGGAACCGGCCATATCACGTATGCGAGAGATCGCTCTGAGTCAGATCATGAATGATAAGGAAGATGTAATCATGTTAGACACAAAGAAGGAAGAGAGAAAATTCACGGGAGTCGAATAGGTGTTAGTGACTTGTGAGTTTGTTCGTACGTGTACAAATAAAAACGTATGGGCCCAGTTGTTGCTAGTATTGAAAAAAAAAGTCGCTTAAAAATCTGAAATGCTGAATCCTCAATTCACTCGTTTGGAAATGTACAAGACTGAAAGCGAAGCGAGTAGGAACCGGTATCCATTTCCGAAGGCTCATTCTCGACCTCCATCTCCACTTAATGCGCGTGGAGGAAGGAATTGGTCGTTGGTGGCATTACCGGAATAAATTCAAATGAGAATGGCGAAGAGGTTCGTCTCCGGAGCATTTGTTGTCGTCCTCTGGGGTTGAGTTGTGCGTCTCCTTTTTAGACGGTGGAAAAATATCATAACCCTAAATACCCCCTCCCCACTCTCTCTCTCAACGATACCGCCGTTCATGTGCGGACGGAAAACCGCCTTTGCGTAATCCGGATCGTCTTCGTCGCTTATCTTTCCTCCAGGTGTAAACGAAAGGAGGACGAAGCCGGTTGCCGGCTTTTTCTTCCTTCTCTCAAGGAGATCGCTGATAGGAAGGCCACCTACTCGCCGAAAGAGTCGGAGGGTGGCGATCGAGCTGGTTTCCGGTTCTTTGGTTTTGCGGAGGACGAGCGGCTGACGAACGCTTCTCGTGCAAGGATTCTCCGTGTTTTCGTTCTTTTTCGACTTCCACCAAATCTTTCCCGTTCTCCTAATTTTAGACCATGAAGCTGATCAGAACGGATGAACGGATAACACAAAGCAAAGACTTTTAGGCAGTGGGCGGATTTCTCCTGCTTCATTTCCCCGTTGTTTTGATGTAAGCGACGTTTTCTGTTTCGGACCATTTTTTGAATATTTGATCGTTAGCGCTGTGATCAAAGTGAAGTCTTTTTGTGTTCCCTTCGGTTTTCTTCTTTATTTCTTTGCAAAGGTAGCGAATTTGCATGTCTATTTGCTCATTTTTGTTTCTTTTTGAACCATCGTGCCGTCTAACCACGGCTTTACGGGCTAAAGTCAAACACTAAGCCGTATCTCTGTTGTAGTCTGTCTCCATCTCCATCTTGGCTTTGTGCATCATGGTTTTTATGACACGACGGTGAAGCTGGAAGCTTGGCCGGTTCGCTTACAAGACTCGGTCTTGTTGCTCCCAGTGAATCGGCCGAGTTGAACATTTTGGCTTTAATGCTGAGTCCTGTCAAAAATTTTCGACCTTGTAAGGTGGTATGCTTATCTTTTTAGCGAAGAGCATCATGCTGCCATCTGATGGGCATGTGTTTTTTCTTCCCCCTTGATGGAGGCATACACTTTATCAGGAAATGAGGCGATTTCTCAATTTAACCTAATTTTCCTGGATAACTGTGCTTGTTGAGGAAACATGATTTGGTGGGGTAATATATGAATTTCGTACTGCCCACATCATGGTTAATAAGGAATCAGTGGTTTGGTAAGTTGTTCCTGAGTGCCTCTCCCCGAACCGATTCACTCTGACTGCAAGGGATCTATACTTTTCCTGCACAATCTGGTCCTCTTTCACGCATCCGTGCGTTTGCACACACACAAAAAATGCACCTACACTCGTAGTTCAAAATTTCATGAGCCAAGCTTTGCGAAATTTAAAGCTTCGGTTTAATATGGAATTTTTCCTCCCTGACATATCAACACCTGTTTAAAGCTTTAACATGACGTCTTTTCAGCAAGCAACATTTGTAATGAAGTGACATTACTTAAAAAGTGTTGTCGTTACCGTATCGTGACATGTTTCCTTTTTTCCATGAGACAGGTGTATCTTCTCAGAGAGGAATTTTTTAAATATTTTAAAAATCAGAAAAAACCATGAAAAATGAAAAACAAATTTAAATAATTCTTATAAATTAAAAATTGGGTAACATTGATCTTCAACATTAATTCAAATTATGAGTACAACATCATTGAATAAATCATAATTAAAAATAAAGAATCACATGTTGTAATCAAGATCATCAACTAAATAATCTTTTCTTTTCTCAAGATCACCACCTTCAACATCATACTGTGTAACTTTTGAAACATGAATACTGATGGTAACTTTTACTTTTTGAAAAGTTACAAGAGTGCATGAAAAAATACAAGAAACCCTAATTATTATCGTGCCCCCAAAAGCAAAGGGTTGGCATAATATAAACTGTTAACCAACTTAATGTGACACTATAATTTGAGATGCCAATGCAGTTATAGCTGTGTATAGGATGGATGGATACAACAAAAGTAGTCCTCTACAGTTTTTTTCTTCTTTTTATTTATTTATCTTCTTCTTTGTCTTTTTGCTTCTCCTTTTCCTTTCCCTAATCCATGATATGCTCTCTTCTTTGTATGCTTCTTATATGTAAGCATCACAACTTTTTTATTGTATTATTTTTGTATTGGTTAATAGACTTAATACTTTTTCTTTACATAAGATGGCACAATATTATGATTGATCTATCATTGTTGTGAAAGTTTTAGTATATATCTTTTGTTGATCTATAATCAGTGGAATATACTATGCAACACAAATACATAATTACACGTAAGATGATTGTGAAAAAGAAAAAGCTACCTTCTTCTAATCTGCTCTACATTTACCGGTAGCATTTGATACAACACATATACTCTGATAATAGGACTTTTATTTATTATCCTGCAAATTTCTTTAAAATGAAATAATTGGCTATTCTTCCAGAAATTTTTTATGTATTTTATACTAATTTGCATCTCATATGGTGATAGGTTTGTACAGATACAAAGAATTTTGTATATATGGTCATAATTTTGTAGCAATTTCTTTATATGCATTTCATGCAGCTGTATGTCCACATTGCAGGATAGAGTTGCCCCATTCATTCTTTTCCTTTTGTTCTTCTTTTACATGCATACATGATATGCATTTCTATTTTTGGTTGACATAATGAAATCCAATTACATTTATAAATAAGGGGCGCATCGCATGAATTGTATGATATTGTGTGATACACCACTCTATCATGCAATAGAGTTAGATCACCATATGCGATACATGACATGTATGATATCATGGTTTCTCACAATAGGATACGGAGCGATACACATAACACTGCTTAAAAGGTCAAATGACCCTCTTCTCTTTTGCTTTCAGTTATTGAAATTCAAAAAATTGATCTTGGACGTGGACATAGCTGGTGCATTTAATTTGAACTCCCAAGTTCCCAATTGTCTAGTGGGAGTATCATATGCATTTTGCAGATCTGAGTACAGAACCATTACTTCTTTTGATTTTCATAGTTTAGTTTTATTTAAGATTGGTCCTTCGGAGAGGAGGTAGATATGCAAATCCCAATAATAGAAATTCCCGGTTTGCCTGAAATGAACGAAATTTGGATTCTTTTATGTGTTCTTCTTGTTCCTTCACAATTGAAAAGGATGGCTCTTCGGGCGACAAGTCAGAATTTTAAGCAATTTGCTACACTACAGCCTTCGAATTCCCTAAGTCCCCTCTGCTTTTTACTCACTCCAGCACCTTGCCTTCCTAGAGTACCGCATCCGGTGACCGTTATGGGATTTATGGTTACAATTTTCTGACATCAATATAGAGTTCATTTCTTAGAATGCTATAATGCAAATGATGAAATGGGCATGTAGGAAAAGATCAAGTGATCCGGCTTGCTGAGTCCAACATGTAAGGGATTCTGAGCCCATGCATTGGGAAGCAGTGCATCAATGGTCAATAGCAGTTTCAAGTTTAGTGTATCTTAGGTTCCTAATCTTTTATTGCTAACTTTTAGGTTTCCAATTTTCCACCAATCATTAGCTCCTTACTTACCATTTATTCTTTCTGTCTCTTTGTGTTTGACAGTATGTTTCTTAATGTTGTTCTGCTGTCATTTTCAATTATCGTTGCAGATCGTAGCTGCGTTTCAAACCCTGGACGAGATGGTTGCTAAAACACTTCAATCTGTGACTGACTCTACCAAAGCTGCAGATTGGGAGATTGACACCAGTGCACCCTTTGAATCTGTCAAAGCTGCTGTCAGCTTGTTTGGTGAAGGAGCATTTTCTGCAGGGAAGCCAGCTTTGAAGAAGCCTAGGCCGCCTACACCACCTTCTATTGAGGTACTCTGTTCGAATTCTTGTTCAAAATGTTTGCTTTTTAAGGTGGCTTCACATTTAAAGCTGTTAACGGAGCTATTTTTGAAATTATAGGGAATCTTAATATGTTGGACATAGATTTCGCAGTTACACTCTTAGATTTTTCAAGTTGTAAATTGGATAACGGGAAACCTGGAAAACTAGCCACCCTGCTGTTGGTTAAACTCCCAATTGAATTTGGGCATGAGCACACATAAAGTTAGCATGATTGAAATGTCTTCCTTCTCTAGTAACAAGGGTCTAATCGGCAAGAGACCTTGCAGATGTTTGCATATCTCTTTGGTGTCCGAGTCACTATTAAATCTTTATTGTGGGACTGATCATAAATGTGCTAGTTTTCCGGTTGTGTTTGGACAAAGCATTGACGGCGTTATCGTAGTTTAGAGTTTAGACGTGTGGAAACACTAAAGACCCCTATCACATTTCCGTCAAGAAGCTCAAATTGCAAAGCGCAACTATGTACATTTGTTAAACTTGTCTTGCTCAACTAACAAAAGGGCTTCACTGATGGTTGTTTCTCCCTGGTGTTCCTGAACAGAAGCGAGTTGCAAAGGAAACACAGCTTCAGTTGGCTCAAAAGGAACTGCACAAGTACAAGGAACAACTACGAAATGCAGAGACGACAAAAGCCCAAGCTTTAGACGAGCTTGAGAAGGCGAGGAAAGCAGCCAGTGATCTGGTGGAAAAGCTTAATGCCACGAACAAGTCGAAGGAATTTGCCATCAAGGCTGCTGAGGTATGCTTCCTTCATGCCAAAGAACTTGAAGTTGCAAACTCTGCCAACATGAAAACCAATGAGACTTCGTGGCAGATGGAATTGGCTGAAACAACAGAACACTATGTAAGCATCACGTCAGAGCTTGATGGGGCCAAGCAAGAATTGAGAAGGATGAGCGAAGAGTTCTCTGCATTGATGAACGCCAAGGCTGCAGCTACCCAGGAGGCAGCAGATGCATCACAATGCATTGAAGTCCGCACTGAACGTGCACGTGAGCTCACCAAGCAGATCACTGCTGCTAGTGACTCACTAGCCCATGTCAAGCATGCCCACATGCAAGCCATGCAGGAGCAGGCTGATATCATGAAATCCGTGAATGAAAAATCTAGTGTAGCCCTGCAACAAACACAGAAGAAACTTGAAGCCCTTAGAAAGGAGATCAGCGATGAGAGTGATGGAGATCTTGAGACCAAACGGACAGCTAAAATGGCTGAAGTTGGAAGTATGCAGAAGCGGCTTGATTTGGCAAAAGCATCTCACATGAAGTCTGAGGCGAGCATATCTACAGACTTAAATGAAGCGAAGGGAACTCTCCAGAAAGTTGCAGAAGAAGAAGAAGCTCAGAGAAGTTTACTTGATTCATTGAAGATAGAGTTTGAGAATGTCAGGAAGGAGCTTCAAGACTTGGAGGAAAAGGAGGCAGAAGCCGAAACAATCGCTGCGGATCTGCACCTGAAGCTTCAAAAGGCCAAGACCGAGCTTAACATGGCGCTTGCTGCGGAAGCAAAAGCCAAGTCTGATGAGCTCTTGTCGACTCTAAAGCAATTGTCTTCAGAGTCTGAAGAGGCTAAGGCAGAAGCTGATAAAATGAGGCAAGAAACCGAAGAGCTGAAAAGAGAAGCTGAAACTACGAGAGACACCCTTGAAGATGTCGAGAAGAGACTCAAGGTTGCTCTGGTTGAGGCAGAAGCAGCCAAGGCA
The DNA here is from genome assembly GCA_036023115.1 of Brasenia schreberi. Lineage (NCBI taxonomy): Eukaryota > Viridiplantae > Streptophyta > Magnoliopsida > Nymphaeales > Cabombaceae > Brasenia > Brasenia schreberi. The sequence continues at coordinate 20,480,103 of JAYKKT010000072.1, forward strand.
GCTGAAGCCAACGCTCTTAATCTGATCAAACCGTTGTCTGAGAAGACGAATGTGGCCTGCTCATCAACATCGGAACATGGTCCCGACATCACGATATCTAAGGAAGAATATGATTCTTTGAACAGTAAGGTGAATGATGCCGACACTCTTGCTGGGATGAAAGTAGCTGCAGCCATGGCGCAAGTGGAAGCTATTAGGGCAAGTGAAAAGGAGGCTCAAAAGAAGCTAGAATCTATGAGGAAAGAAATTGAAGAAATCCAAGCTGTGACAGAGGAGACCCTGAAAAAGGCAGAAATGGCCGAGGCAGCAAGGAATGCAGTGGAAGGGGAGCTGAAGAAATGGCGGAAGCGCGAACAGAAGAGGCGGCCATATATGGAATTGCCTCCACGAGCACCAATTGACCAAAACGAGGATGATTCTGGAAAAGTTAATATAAGGCTGACCACAGGAACGGAGAAAGCTAATTGGCCAGAAAAGGCTGGGAGTAACAGCCGGAAAATGGAAAGATCATCAACGTTGAAGAAGCTACTTTTGCCAAGTTTGAGCGGCATCTTTCACAGGAAGAAGAATCAGGTGGAGGGTGGGATGCCTTCATATCTCCCTGGCGAGAAGGTGATGTAAGAAGGCTTTGCACATATGTTGGGTGAATAATTATGATCTTGATGGTGAGTTGGATGGACAGTTTTTTTCCCTTCTGACTTTGAGTTTGTATAATCCTGCACAGAGTGGAAGCAACCAAGCTTTTGAATTGTGTATAAAATGCTAGAGAATCATGTTTGGACAAAATGATCATATTTCTGCTGGCTCAAACTTTGTTTTCTGAAGCGCGAGGACTCACGCATGCATTCTTGAGCAGAGCTCAACTGATAAATAGTAGGTCAAGTCTCCTGAGACGGATCCCTCCGTTGACGAGCCGAGCAGACATTTAAGTTTGTCTTGGCTCTGCAACGCCCGAAGACGTTGATTCCCCTTCAACTACGGAGCTGGTACGTGCTTCATTGTAGTTGACTCAAGGTTCATATGAACATCTGACTTTATTTATCTAATGACGCTTCTTTAAGAGAAGAAAAAGGGGAAACGATCTCCCGACCCAAAGCACTCTCTCTCGCTCCCCCCTGGATTTATAAAGATGAAACAAGAAGGCAATGGATACGAATGACACGACTCATGCAACCCATCAAGTTAAGGTTTGGGTACCCATCAGGGAAAGGAGAACGGAACTTACCTGTCTAGTTAAGCTTGGGGTCAGGCCCAGATAAAAGAAGTACCTGAACCGCCCCATATGGACTCGAGAAACGAGTAACTCAAGACGCTCTGCTCTGCTGACTACCTTAGCAGAGGAAAGCATTTGCAGATGTACTGTGAACAGAAAGGGTCCACTCAATTTGATAATAGGCGTCCGCAGCATGCAAATCATTTTTACCCCAACAACATTGGGGGTGTACCTCCATAGACAGAAATGAATGATAAAACAGGTATTTGAGGAACCTCACAAAAGAAACCTCATTGCCAGAAAAAGAATAATTTGATACAAAGACGAACTCTTTTGTTTTTGTTTTTCTAATAATAAAAGACTAAATCTATATGAAAGAAACATTTTGCAAGTCTCCTTCCTATCGCATCGAATCATTACGTGTATACAGGCAGTGTGTGCATTTTTCTCAATTCAACCACTTCGAATTACAACCGCAATGTTGACAAATGCCAAAATTCTAGCAGGCGAAGTCCAAAAGTAGCCCCACAATGAAAACAATCCGAAAGGCCAAGACGAAAGCTCTGAGGCAAGCCAATGTTTCCGGAAACAAGTCAAGTCCTTGGAGTTGTCATCATTGACGTGAACAGAAATGAACGATGCAGGAAGAATCCAGTGTCAATTACCTCAGGCCATCAGATTCCGCTGCAAGAAACAATATAGTTTTTTGCAAAAGAAAAATCAAAGAAGACCAAGTTGTGGAAGAAGATTTTACATGAAAATAGAAGGGAACAGAAATGCTAACAAACAAAACAAGGTCATTTTGAACAGGTGCAAACTTTTGACAATCAATGCACGTCGCGGACATCCAAGGAAGAATCAGGGAAGCAGCATTAGCTCTCAAACCCGGCAAAGGAGAAATCTCTTAGGCGGGCACTGTGAATGCTTTGAGACACAAGCCTTTGGATTTGTCATCACTGGCATATGAAATAGATAGCGAAGGCAATCATGTTCTTCAGACGAATGAATATCGTGTACCTTTCAGCATGAAGGCTACGTCTCGCACTGGGTGAGGGATTGGTTTTCCCGTTCGCCAAAGCTTGAACTCAATTTCAAGAAGAGTTAATCACACACTTAACAAGAAGGAATGCTTTATGGCGCTTCGAGTGGATCTCAATGACTGCGATTACATGCAATACGCGTTATTACCAATCTAAGAACAAGGCAATCATTTTCATGTAAGTTTTATTGGAATTATTGTTAAATAATGATGGTTGGATCAAAATAGTTATTGTTAATTAATTATGGTTGGTTTAAATAAGTCCACTAGCATTAATTACATTTAGTTCATGTTAAGTATCCTTAAATGTTTATTGGATGTATTTTTTTTATAAATGTGAAAGCCCTAAAGTATAAAAGTCACAAGTGAGTGAGGGACATACATGAGTAGACCAAAGAGATAAAGCTTAGTCCTAGTGATGGGTGGAAGAATCTTATGTTATTTTATATATATGGTAGCTGAAGAACCTTAGTTTAAAGAGCTTAGAGAGGATATGGATAACCACATATGCACATGTGAGCGTCAAGCTGGACTCAGATTCAGAATTGTTTTTGGTATATCAGAAAAAGTTTTGATCTAACGATCAAATGGTTCCTACGTGCGGGAATGGTTACGGGTGAAGAGATGCATCCTTCTCCGATATTCGGATTTGTTGTCTTTAGTATACAGTTGGACCAGGGCTCTCTAATCTAGAGTCTACTCCTCACACACTCTCTCTCCTCTTGCATCTTTGCTTGATGTGTTTTCTTATTGTAACTACTCTTTCCCTTTGATTTTTGGATTAGGAGATTGAGGCATGATCAATGACAACCATAGTTTAGGTATATGCTCTTGATGTGGGTCATTTTATCTCAAGAGAAAGGCATTGATACTCATTGTAGACACAAAATTTTCACTCTAAGCCTATGTAGAGACTTAAAATGATAATTTCTAATCTACTCAATGCGTGAGCGTGCCAGCTAGTTATTTAAAAACTAGCAAAAGTATAACAAAATCTGACAAAATGGCGATTGTGGCTAAGCGAGCTCTTTTCGCTTTAGGCCTTCTTAAACTAACTCTCAAGGGTCAGCCTAAGCGCTTAGAAACTTTAATTCTAAAGGTGGAAGACTTCAATTCACGTGAAGATGTGTTTTTCAAAGAAGAAATGAATGCACTTGATTTAAAGCTTTGAAATGCACAAGTTCTGAAAAATAGAATGTTATGTTTTCAGGTCTTGTTTCTCGAATCATTTTCAATTCCTTACAGACCTCCTAAAATCATCAACATTTAATAGGACTAAGCCTGAGATGTGGAGGGTCTGTAACACTTTACAGATCGTGATTTGGAGTTGTACTGATATAAAATTAAATCAGAGAAGTGCATCTACTCAGGCACCCAAAACTGTTCTATCACAGAAATACAGAGACTCAAAGATGAGCTTGTATCTCAGTGCTCCGAGTTCCAAATTTAGTGAATTTGATCTTGATGGAAATCTATGGATGTCAACTTTCTAATGGAGACCTATAAACAGAGTTATGGGATAAAAACCTCTAATATAGAGGGGCCCTTCGAAAGAAAAAGAAGGGGAGAACACAAGCCTCCAATATAGAGGTACCCTTTGAAAAGAAAAAGAAAGTCAAAGCTCAAAAGAGCAATTTTTCATAAAAAAATTCTTTGCCTTAAACCCGGGGATGTTCAGAAGGGACAGCAGGTAACTCTTTCAAAAAATCCCCACAGCTCATCCCAATGGAGAAAAGTTCACCTTGAAAGTCCTAGAGTAGGAATAGGACCTGTCTTATTTGGATTCATGTTGTTTGAGAATTAGAATTCGTTGGGTAAGAAATGGAGCTTTGAAATGTTATTCAAAATCTTCCATAAAACCTCTACTTATTAGTGGGTATTAAAACCCGAGTGAAGGGAAATGTAAGAAGTTGTAAGTCCTTTTTGACAGAAACTAAAAAGGAGTTCTCTTTTTAGAAAATAAATTTTGGAAAATCCTAAACATCAAAAGAAATAGGGATCATTGCTTGGGGCAGCTGGCCATCATAGGCTTCTTCTGAAGCTCACGAATCTAAGGTATGGGTCTCTAAACATCCATTTCATTTATCTCACATTTCATGTAGTGGTCGTTCATGCATGATTGCCCTAGGACTAGGAGCTCTTACCAAATCCCCTTTTGCTAAGAACCTAAGGAAATAAATATTATGGAATAAAGAACGATTCCATACTCTCAAAGAAAATTTGGAAAGAAAAGCAAATGGGTGTTTTCTTCTTTGCCATTATCCAAATAAATTTAGAATAATACCAAAGAGGGGCATCTGTAAATACCCAAAATTTTCTTCTAAAATTTTTACCTTTTAGGAAAGTAGCTATTTTTGGTAATTTTGAGTTTCCGAATAAAAAAGGCATTGAACGAGCTTGTTTCGGTATCAAAATTTTATGAAAGCTTTAAAATGATGAAAGAATGCTTTCCTTTATGAAAATTTGAATTTTGACAAAATTTGATAAAAATGATGATTTTGCCCTCAGCACTGGAAAAACAGGATTTTGTTTCCTTAAAAGATTTTTGTTGTAAAGTATGTTAAAAATTTTCCAGTTGAAAAGAAACAGGCATTGAACAGACAAGTTGATGCCTAGAAAGGGAAAACGGGCGTTAAAAAGGGAAAGCTAACTTCTCAAAAAGAAAAGCTCATACTTGGAAAGAAATCAATTTCCAAAGGATAAGGTCAGTATTATTAAAAGTTGGGAAAGATGGAAGCAAGAACGATGGCTTCCGAAAAGAAAGATTTGGTATCGAACACAATTGGTAACGTATCCATATTATGTTTGGTTGCTAAAAGAAGGCAATTAGTGTACTGATATGCATCCGTTTGCATTGTCATCCTTTGATGTTATGTTATTCCGGTGTTAAAAATAAAGTTAATGCTTTAACACTCTTGGAGGAAATCTAGCGAGCATGATGGTTGGTTTTCAAAAACGTAACATAGGCCTATTTGAATACTTTCATAATAGGTGGCCATGAACGTGTAACATAATCACTCACAGTAGATGCATAGATAACGGGAGATTGTTTGAATACTCTTATACGTGTAGTATTAAGAGATTCAGTTGAGATCATCACATGAAATCATCAGTTCCTTAGAAGCCGTTATTAATAGTGTTTTGCTTATATTTAGTTTCATCATGTTGAATTTCCAAATGGCCTTGTTACGTAAAACCAAAACGAATTTCAAAGTGCTACTCTGCTGCGGCTCCACCTTGTTACGTGTAGGTCAAAAGGATCAAGTAGTTGTAACAGCGGTGTAAACACCCCAAAATGGGAATATTTTCAACAAACTCTTGAATTTCGAAAACTAGCTCACAGCCTTATTTTGAACTTTTAAAAACCCCAAAGTTTTGAAGTTTAAACCTTTTTCAGAAAATCTTTCAAAATAAAGGTTTTCAAACCCAAGCAAAAAACTGAAGGTTTTCAAAGCAGCTCAAACAAACAGGTGAAAACCTGATCCAAAATCTAGCTTAAGATCAGGTCAAGAAATGAAGGAGAGGCTCGGCCTGTCCGGATAAAAATGAGGCAGAGAATCAAAACTGGCATCCATGTCAAAATTAGAATTCAGCCCCGAAATGCAAAAAGAAGTCGAGACCCTGATGAAGCAGTCAGAGATCAAGCACCAGGCCTGTAAAAAAATGAAAATCAAAAGTTTGTTGGAGAATCCAAGATTGACCGCATCAAATGGAAACTCAAAACGGGACCAGATAGATCAAAACCAAACGACAAATAGACCTAAAAGTGAGAAATTGGCCGGACAAAAGGACTGAGAAAAACTCAGCCTAAAACGGGTCACCGTCGAACCGGAGCCTGCTCAGAAACCGTCCATTTCGTGCACCGAAGAAGGACTCAAAAAAGAAATTTTGGATTGGATCTGGATAAAAAAATCCTGATCCAAGTCCATTTGGAGTTAGGATAAACCCAAAACTAAGAACCACCCTTGGCCTATAAATAGGGCCAAGGGGGTTCACGTGAATCAAATCTTGGCCATTTGAAGCTTGGGGAAAGTAAGAGAGAGAGTGACTAAAAGTCAACAAAGGTGTGCTTGACCTTGTTTGGCTTGACCTAGGGCTAAGTGGGTTGTAACCATGTTGGTTTGACCTAGGGGTGGGCTGCAACCAAGAGGAGTTTAACTAAGGAAGGTGGCTGCAACTAAGGTGGACCGGCTGCATCAAGACTCAAGCTTGACCGAACCAAGGCTGCATCAAGTGGTGGACATGACTGCAACAAGGTGAGTTGGCCCTTGAACCAAACCCTTGAAACAAACCCACCTTGGACTGAACGGCTGAACCTAGCTCACCTCTTGGCTGAACCGACCTTGACTCACTGTAGATGCAGAAAGTTTCTGTTCCTAGTTCTTAGGCCTGAAGCGAACCTTTTCGTGTGTCTAAGTTCTAATTAAGTAAAAGGGCGTGCCAACTAGCTTACTTAAGCTAGCGAAAATAAATTTTTATATTTGACTCCTAACGTGGCGACTGTGAGCAAGCAAGCTCTTTTCGTAGCAGACCTTCTTGCACCGATGCGCAACTGTCAGTCTGTACGCTTTAAAAATCGAGTTCTGGAATATAAGAACCTACGAAAACGTGTTTGAGGTGTTTGATTCGGGTTTTGTTTTTGTATGATTTTCAAATTTTATTTCACGTGGATTTTCACGTGCCTATGCCTTTCTTTTTATCCCTTTTCGGGCCAACTAGGTGTGTGTTATGAACACGTAACCTAAGTGGGGCGACTTTGAGTGGGAGTATGGGGTTTGCTTTGATGCAATATGCGTCCTAACTCGTGGTATGACGTATATGCAATGCAAACTCATGCAACTCTAAAGGGAAAACCCGAAATTGAAAGACAATGTCGAAGGGAAATGACTTGAAATGTAAATTGCAAAAGGAAAATTGCGGAAGGGAAATTGCAAAAGGGAAATATGGCTATATCTTAAGAGCGGAAAGGCTCAATAGTGCAAGTGTGTGCCGTGTATATATGTAAAGACTACGCACACTGCTGAACCTTAAAACCCAAATCTAAAAGACATAGACGAAAGGGAAATACTTATAATATATATGGGCCCGAAGGTCACCAACGTGTTGCGTGGGTGTTGTGTGTATATTGAAAGACAACTCACACGACTTAAATGAAACCCAAATATAAATTGCAATATGGCCTTAACTAAGGTCTTGGGAATAAGAGCGAAAGCTCAATGTGTGTGAGTGCGAGAATTGAAGTACTACGCACACGACATGAAATTAAACCCAAATATAAATTGCAATATGGCCTTAACTAAGGTCTTGGGAGTAAGAGCGAAAGCTCAATGTGTGTGAGTGCGAGAATTGAAAGGCAACACACACGACATGAAATTAAACCAAGAGAAACATATCACGGTCCTTACTTGGGTCTTGCAAATAAGAGCGAAAGCTCAATGTGTGTGAGTGCGAGAATTGAAAGACAACACACACAACTTAAGCAAAACCCCACGCAACTTAAATTATATAAATAAATTTATATCTTAGGAGCTGATTAGGCCCGTGTGTGTTCAAAATCGTGCACGACTAAGAGCAAGGTAGGCTCAAGTGCACGTGTGTGTGGGTGTGCCAAGCCACGTTATTACAAGCGGGGGGAGACAATGCTCCGTTATTACAACCCCGTATCAAATTTAATTTAACTTAAACAAGTCTACAAATAAGGACCGAGTTAGGCACTTACGTATAGCTGGTCTGGAGGTGACTTGCTTGGGCTTGGGCATCGCCTTGGGCTGCAAGAGGGAGCTCCTCGGAATGGCACGGCAAGGAAGTAATTGGCCGGGTGACAAGAGAGTGCGGGTGTGGCGCCTTGGGGGTAGTGGGCTGATGGGAGGGTGCTGTTGTGGTGTTTCGGGCTGAAGTGGTTAGGGAGTATCACTTAGGTATAGGGCAGATCCTAGGGAAGGTGGAGCTACGGGGTGATTAAGGGGGATGTCTAAGGAAGAGGGTGTAAGACCGTTGGTGGTGATGAGGTGCAGCCGGCTGTGGCTGGCCGACTAGGGGCAGGTTAGGTGGTGGCCGACTGGGGTAGCTAGGGGTGTTTGGAAATGGCGAGGGGGAATTAGCTAGGATGTTGGCTAAGGGGTAGTTAAAGGGGAGGAAGGGCAGGTCCTAGGGAACAAGGTAAGGTGGCTGGGGTAGTTAGGGGGTGTCACTAATGGGAAGGTAGGGCAGCGGGTGGTGTAATGGGTTGTGTCTGGCCGAATGGGGAAGAGTGGCAGGACGGTTGTGTTGGTGTGGTGTTGTGGTGGTATGGGTGGCTGAGAGTGGAGGGGAAGAGAAGATAGGGTGGAGTTAGGGTAGTGTACTAACCGGATAGGAGAGGGAGGTTGGTGTCCAAGGAGGGTAGCCGAGTGTAAGGTGGATGGAGCTGGCCGGGCAGTTGGTGGCGGAGTGGGATGGTGCAGGCCGGGCAATTGGTGGCGACGTGGAGTGGAGCAGGCCGAGAAGTGGTGGTGGAGTAGGCCGGGAAGTGGTGGCAATGTGGAGTGGAGTAGGTGGGAGGAGAGGAAGGGCTCGGCTGGCCCAAGGTGTTGGCTGAAGTTGAAAAACCCGCCCACTAGGGGGGGGTTTTATAGGATTTTCAAGGGTCGGTTTGGGCTGGTTTTGAAAGAGTAGTTTGGTGGTTAGGTGGTGGGGGTTTAGTGATAAGGTGGGCTAGATATTTAGGGGGACCAGATTTTTAGTTTAGGTGGTTTTAGGGATATGGTGGGCTAGGGTTTAGGTGGGGTGGTTTAGTAGTTTAGGGCTTAGCTAGGTGGGTTGGTTTTGGGGTGAGGTTTAGTGAGGTGAGTTAGGTGTTTAGATTAGGATTAGGTTAGGATTAAGGGAATTAGGCTAGGTTTAGGGAAGGATTAGGGAGGTGGGTTAGGTGATTAGGTTGGGATTAGGCCGAGATTAGGAAAGTGGGTTAGGTGATTAGGCTAGGATTAGGCTGGGATTAGGGTAAATGGCTAGGATTAGGGGTTTTGGCTTAGGATTGGGTTAGGAGTCTCCCTTTGCATAGCCCATGGACTTCATTGCATCATGTTGGTACAACCCTAGGTTAGGTGTAGGTTCATACAAGCTTAAACCCACACTAATTAGGCTAACCCATATGATTAACCCGAAACTTGACACACAAGTCAAGCTTATTACATTCCCCTCATGCTTAATCCTCTCCATTCTCTCTCATGCCCATAATCCCACATGAATTTCAAGTGGGCCCCACCTCCATTTATGAGAAGGTGATGTGGGCCATGGATGTGGATATTGGATTGGATCTTTGGATCCAAATCCAAATCCACATATACGTTTGGATTGGGATCTGGATATATATGGTCCAGATCCAATTCAAACTGAATTCTGACTCCTTCAGGGTATGTTCGAAATGAACGGTTTGTACAGGGTCTGACAACATTAGTACTCCGTCTTGCGTTGGGTCTTCGCCAACATGGTCGTCCGCTTCTGTTTTCACCTTTCGGAGATGATTTTATATGACTTTTGTTGATAACAGGGACTTGGACGTTCGAGATCCCGGGGATGGATCTAATACGAGAGTTGCTGTGCTGGGCTTGACATGTGCTCCGGTTTCGGGCTCTCTTTAGCTCTTCTGCTTGCATCAGGCCAAGCCGCTTCGTGGGGTTTCAAAATGTGTTTTAAAAGGGTTTTAAAAGCATATTATACATATTTTAAAGCATATACAGTTTAAACATATGTACAGGGTTGCCTGGAAGGCTCTTGGGTTTCCAAACTCAAAATAGCCCTTTGGGACTGCTTTTACAAAAACCAGGTGTGTTTGAGAAATTCGTGGGATTTCGGGGTGTTTACACTCACTACCTACCGACTTACCTTGCATCGCCAGCACCGAACCCATCTTCAACCGACCTTGACCTACCTTTTGGTTGGACCGACCTGCCCCACCTAAACCGACTCACCTTGAAAAACCAAGCCCAGCTGCATCACTTGAACCTGGCCGACTTGATTGCACCTAGGCCTTGAACCACGGCTGAACCTGCCCCAACTGAACTCAACTGCACTTGGCCAAAACCCTTGGGCCAACTGCACCTTGCTGCACTTGACCCACTTGAACCAAGGCCAACTGAATCCCTTGGCTGAATCAAGGTTAGCCGAGCGGCCCTTGAAGACCTTGACTTGTTGGACTAAACCAAGGCCAGCCGAAACCCACCTTCAACCTAGCTTGAACCTGCCCTAAACCGACCTTGCTTTGAACCCACCTTCAACCGATTTGACTAGGTGCTAGCCGCACCTAGTTCACCCCTTTGACTCACCACCTAACTGAACCCTAGGCTGGCTCGACTTGGCCTAAACCGACCTTGCTCAGCCCCACTTGAACCGCCTTGGCTAGCTGCACTCAACTTGCCTTAAGCCATCTTGCACCCGACCTTGATTCGGGCTAAACCATTTTTGGACGGACCAAACTTGGGGGCTGACTTACCTTGGTGCTAACCGAACTCAGCTGCATCCCTTGGCTCACCTTTGAGGCTGAACCACCTTGGGTCGACCTGCACCAGCTGAACCTTGGCTGCACCACTTGGTTGAAATACATCAAAGAAGGTGGACCTAGCCCACGGCTGCGACGAAGTGGACTCGAGCGAATCCAACAAGTTGAATCAAGGGCTAAACCGAACGAAAACTTGTAAGTACAGTTAGTTTCAGTTTTAAAACATTTGTTTCCTTTAAATTCAATTCATAATGGGGTTGTATTAATGGAGCGAAGTCTCTCCCTGAGTTGTAATATTTGGGCATGAACACGATCGTACCCACGAGTAGATAAGCCTTTCCGCTCTTATCTGGTAGATGAATACGATCACACACACGTGCACTCAAGCCTTTCCACTCTTTACACTCACATGCACTTGAGCATTTTCACTCTCTGCCCCGATATACATTATAAAACATTTTATACTTCGAACCCCATCTTTTCTTAAGCAAGTATATGTACTTACATTCGGGTAAATTTACTTCGTGAAAGTCGTGTGAGTTGCACTTACATTCGGGTAAATTTACTTCATGAAAGTTGTGTGAATTGTACTTACATTCAGGTAAATTTACTTCGTGAAAGTCGTATGAGTTGCACTTACATTCGGGTAAATTTATTTTCGTGAAAGCAGTGTGAGTCACACTTAAATTCGAGTGAGTTTATTTTTGTGAAAGTCGAGTAATCGCATACACGAGCACTCTAGCCTTTCCGCTCTTAAACTGCACACAAATACACCCACGCGCACTCAAGCCTTTCCGCTCTTAAATTGCACACGAGTACACCCACGCGCACTCGAGCCTTTTCGCTCTTAAATTGCACACGAGTACACCCATGCGCACTCGAGCCTTTCCGCTCTTAGGATAAACATATATATATTTAAATTTGTGTGAGTTTACTTTTGTGAAAGTAGAGTCGCATTTCAATTCGTGTGAGTTTACTTTTTGTGAAAGTAGAGTTGCACTTCAATTTGTGTGGGTTTACTTTTGTGAAAGTCGAGTGAGTTGCAATTTCAATTTAGGTGAGTTCACATCATCGCTCTCGAAAACCCAAAAAGAATTTTTAGCATCCCTGCATTCGCTCGTCTTTTTCAAAGCCCTCGAACAAAATCGCTCAAACAACGCTGAAATTAGGCCACACATTCCACACACACATCAGGCCTAAACAGATAAAACTTGCAAGAAAAGTAGGGACGTCCAGCCCCGTAATAAAAATTGCAAAGAGTGCACGAACCAAATTCGTCAAACACTTATCCTTCGAAGTAAATACTTGTTTGAAAAATCGAAGTTTCTAAGTACTTAAACTGACCCTTGAGCATCGGTTCAAGAAGGTTTAAAGCGAAAAGAGTTCGCTTGCCCACAATCGCCAAAGTCAGAAAATCATTTTAAAAAATCTTTGCTAGTTTGAGTAAGCTAGCTGGCACGCTCGCAAAAAGAGTAGGCACGAGAAAGTTCACTTCAAGTTCCATAAAACTGGGAGTGGAAATTTTCATGTTTACAAGCGGTAAAGAGTTTGGCAATGGAATCAATTTCTGTAACACGAGGCTCATCATTAAGGAGCAGAGATATGAGAATTCACCTAATAGTTATTATGAAACTAGGGACACCTTCTGTCTCGGATAGTATAAGTTTAACCCGCTCGAGCTCTTATCTATGATCTCAACAGGAGGTAGGAAATCAAGAAAGAGAGACATATTCAGGAGCTGAAAGAAACACTAGAGAAACATGTCCATGAAGCAACAGAACATGATGCTTTGGTTAAAGACTTGAGTCAACAAAGGGATGGTTTAATGCCTATGCTGCACGAAATGGAACATGAGCTCAATAACCTACAAAGTGAACTCCAAACAAGCCAAGCGAATCTGCAAGCCTCTATTCTTGAAAGGGATTAGTGAAAGATGTTAAAAGTTTTAAGAAGGCATGCCAAGACCTTGCCAACCAGAATGGTTATATTCCTCACGGCCCTATGCAATACAATTTCCATGCTAACATCATGTTCAATCCAGAGTTTGCTTCTCAACAAGTAAATTATGGTGCAATAAGCAACTTAGTTGCACAACAATAGTTGCGAGCTGCCATGTCAAACGTCTAGTGACTTGGGAGTGTTGGTAATCAAGGAAACGTAGGATATGGGAATATTAATATAGGACATGACGGTGGATATTCTTCAACACTACCCAATATATTCCAACCAGTAGCAACAGTCAGAAGAACAAGCAAGGGCTTAGAATGGTGAAGGTCTGAGACAAGCTTCTCCTGCGTAGCAGCTTACACAAGGTAACGGTGCAGTTGGTCTCACCAACATGTTGAATACCTCCCTCAACAACCTCAACAACCTTCAACAACCTTCAACATACTAGCTGCATGTTGTCAACGACTTCTAGCCACGACGATATGCTTCTCATCCATATCTGCGACAGATTGATGAAGGATCTGAAGATCACGTTTAAGATTGCCCAATGTAGATGAAATCAAAAGATAACGTTCAACAACTCAGATGCCTATCAAATACAGATAATGTTCAACAAACTCAGATACAGATAATGTTCAACAATCAAAGAAGGATTATGCCTATCAAATGCAGATAACGTTCAGCAACTCAGATGAAATCAAATACAGAAGATCATGCTTATCAAACACAGGTAATGTTCAAGGCTTACCTAACACAGATAAAATCAAAAGAGGATTAGGTACAGATCACGTTCCAGATCAAATGAGATTAGGCAGCAAATCAAGATTATCAAAACAACCAAGATCAGGCCTATCCAAATCACAGCCAACAGGTATCCGTGAGCCTATAAAAGGGCTCTCCCAGGTGCTGCAAAGGCCATCAACGAGGAACTCACGATCAAGGAGGAATCAACCAGGATCAACAAGCAATCAACGAACGATCAACAAGGATCAACCAACGATCAATCAATGAGGAACTCACGATCAAGGAGGCATCAACCAGCGACGATCAACAAGCAACAATCCAAGTCTATGTACGGTGAAATAGAGAGAGAAAGAGAGAGAAAGAGAGAGGAAAGGAAGAAGAAGAGGAGTCAGCCCTGTTCCAATGTCCGACGATCCTTCGACAAAGCTTCTCACCCACGTCGCTCTCAATTCTACAGGTGAAAACCGTTCTTGGCATGATTTTGATTCATGAAAACTGAATTTGTATAGATTTTTGCAGAACATGTACGTGAACCGAATTATGGCCCATGTTTGGGGACTATATCGATACAAAACATGAGTGTTTCTTTATAAATGAGATAAACATCATAGATATGTATAATTTCCATGTAGGTTAATATTGGTTATATGTTAAGAATCGTTCCAAAATCATGTTAGGAATGTTATAAGAATTTCTGCAATTTTGGTTTCTGAAACTGTTTGTGCACACATGTCTGATCACGGAATAATTCTGAATAAATAGTTAATCCAATTGATGCAAAATTTTACACGTCTGATTTAGATATATTAACCATCATTAGATAAAATTTTGAGGAATTTTTATGATGGTTTGCTTAGTTAATTAGATCTGTGAAGTTTTACAAAAAATCAGATTGCGTTTTAAAAAAACAGAACGTTCAGAAATAGACCCATGTTCTTTCGTTCATATCTCTGCAACTACTAAGTAGAATTTAATGAAATTTGATTCTCTGGAAAGCTAACATCTGTAGCTTTCTAACTTTGTCAAAATTGGATGTTTGAGTGCAGAGATATGACTGTTTTTTTGAGACTCTGAATCACAGAAACAGGATTGTTCTGATTTTCATAACAGTCTCTGGTTTTGGATTTAATTCTCAGAAATTATAGAATAAAATCATAAAATAAAAATATATTCTGATTCTACATACGTGTGTCTTTCTTCGGTAAAAAGTTTAGAATTTTTGAAGAACGAGAAGTATTTTTAAAAATTCGAAGAACAAGCCCTTGAAACTAAACAGATTCTACAATTTTCAGAATATGAAAATTTTCAGTAATCAAGAACTTGGACACAAATCTGAAACTTTGAAAAATCTGATTTTTTCCTTTTTTAGTTTAACGGATTTGAACAATTTTTAAGCGTCTAGGCTGACTCTTGAGCGCTGGTTCAAGAAGGCCTATGTCGAAAAGATTTCACTTACCCACAATCATCTTTAGAAGTCAGAAAACCAAACTTTGTTACTTTTAGTAAACGAAACGACATGCTCGCGCAATACGACATAGTCCGAGAATTTGGTTTCAAATTCTAAAAGGTTTGAAATAAAAATTCACGTCTACATATGCCAATAGAGTTTTCAAAATGTAATAAATGGCCTAATCCTTGAGCAAGTAAAGCACCCAATGCATTCGCATGTATGGAAATGTAAAGCAATAAAGGTTCTCTTTGGAGGTTTTAAAAATTGGAGGATTTACCATCAATCTTTCAAAAGCTTTTTGGCAATCGGTATTCCATTCAAATTTAACCCCTTTTATCAAAAGCCTATTAAGAGGTTCACATCTTTTTGCTAGATTGGAGATCATTCTCCTGATAGCTTGGAATCAACCTTGGAGGCTTCGGATTTGACTCAAGTTGGAAGGTGGAGACATGTCTATGATGGCTCGACACTTAGAGGGGTCGACTTTAATGCCCTTTTGGCTTACCACAAACCCTTTCCTAAACTTTTGCTTAATGGGTTTCACATTGTGTTATAAGGGTAGATAATATTTTACAATTCTAGGGTCTAAACCCGGCATGTCTTTATAGGTCCATGCAAACATAGGATTTCAAAATGCAATGAATGATGATCTTTTATGCTCATGTAAACATGCACCTATTTTTACACACTTTGGGTTAGACTCACTCCTAAAAATCCCCTCAATTGGAATTTGAAGGATTTTTCCAAGTCAAGGATTCTATAAAATTCATGAAGCTCGGAGGCTTGATCTTCCTCATAGATGAGGGGGTCTTCCTCCTTGCTTTGATCATTCTCAAGCACTTTATTTCTAGGGAAGTGCTGGGTGAGAGAGGGGGGTTGTGTACTATGGACTTAGTCGATTTTAGTTTTGATATATACTCGAGATTGGGATTTGTACATGGCCAACATTTTGGTATTTTCAAATTTTTCAATTTTTTTATTCTTTTCAAAAACTAGAAGGATCAATATAAAAGAATTTCTTTTTGAAGCTTTTTTCCAAATAAAGAATAGCAGAATGAATATAAACAATTTTCTTTTTGGAATTTTCAGATTTTTCACATGTTTTTGGATTTTGAAAGCTTTCTAAATTCCTTAAAACGAACTTCAAGCCCGGTACATCAACTCTCGTATCAAAATCATCCCCAGATTCTTAGACATCAAACCCCCAGATATCAGAAATTTGCTTAAAACGAACTCCTGAAGGGGAGAAGAAGAGCAGACGACAATGTTGGCGAAGACCCAACGCAAGACGGAGTGCTGATGAAGTCAGGCCCTGCACAAACCGTCCGTTTTGAAACGCCATGAAGGAATCAAAAAATCAGATTTGGGCTGGATTTGGACCATATATATCCAGATCTAAACCCAACATATATTTGGATTTGGATCCCAAGATCCAAATCCAATATCTACATCCATGGCCCACATCACCTTCTCATAAATGGAGGTGTGGGCCCACAAATATTTCACGTGAAAAGCCTTGGAAGGCTTGGGTAGAGAGAGAAAGGGGGGATAAAGTATGAGTGAGAAAGTTGGTAGGCTTGACTTTTGGTCAAGGGTGGGTTAACTTTGTGGGTTTAACCTAGAGTGTGGGTTTAAGCCTGTATGCACCTACACCTAACCTAGGGCTGCACCAACTTGGACATGGCTGCAACTTGAAGCAAGGGACCGATGCCAAGGGGAGGTTCCCAAATGTAGCCCTAAGCTAACTCACCTCACCTAGCCCTTTCCTCTAAAACCTAACCCAAACCTAGCCATTCTCACCCAAAACCGCCCCAACCTCACCTAGCCGACCTCACCTAGACCTTAACCAACTAAGACTAAACCCACCTTAGTGCACCTAATTAAACCCCTAACCACTATGTCCCAGCCCACCTAACCGACTTACCCTAAACCACTAATCAGCCCCCCCCTAACCGACCTACCCCAAACCATGTCCCATGCCCACCTTATTACAAATATCTAGCCCACCTTCTACCAACCGACCTAGCCCATTTCCAGCCTATAAAACCCCCCCTTCATTGCGGGTTTCCCTCTCTCTCCTCGACCCTCTCCATGCTCCAAGGCCACCTTCCATCCACCTGCCATTCCACCGCCACTCCACCACCCGGCCAGCACCCCCTACCTGCCGCAAGTGCCCACCCAAGGAGCTCCCCTTCGACTGCCCAAGGTGATTCACGAGGCCAAAGCCAAGCAAGTTGAACATGGACCAGCTACACGTAAGTGCCTAACTCGGTCCATTATATGAACTTGCTTATATTCAATTAAATTTTTGATACGGGGTTGTAATAATGAAACATTGTCTCCCCCCGATTGTAATAACGTGGTTTGGCACACCAACACACACGTGCACTTGAGCCTTTTCGCTCTTAGCTGCACACCTTTTGGCACACACACGGGCCTTGACAGCCCCTAAGATATAGTTATATTTATATATATATTCAGCTGCATGGGTTTTCCTTTAAGTCGTGGGTGTTGTCTTTCCATTCCACACGCACACACATTGAGCCTTCGCTCTTACTCCCAAGACCCTAGTAAGGGCCATATTGCAATTTTATTTGGGTGTTTCATTTAAGTTGTGTGCGTGGTCTTTCAATTCCACACTCACACACATTGAGCTTTCGCTCTTACTCCCAAGACCCTAGTAAGGGCCATATTGCAATTCTATTTGGGTTTTACATTCCAAGTCGTGTGAGTTGTCTTTACATATATACACAACACCCACGCACACGTTGGCGACCTTCGGGCCAATATATATTATAAGTATTTCCCTTCCGCTATGTCTTTAAGATTTGGGTTTTAAGGTTCAGCTGTGTGAGTAGTCTTTCCATATATACACGACACACACTTAAACAATTGAGCCTTTCCGCTCTTAAGATATAGCCATATTTCCCTTTTGCAATTTACATTACGCAATTTTCCTTAAGCATTGTCTTTCAAATTCGGGTTTTCCCTTGGAGTTGTGTGAGTTTGCATTGCATATTCGCCATACCACGAGTTAGGACGCATATTGCATCAAAGCAAACCCCAGACTCCCGTGCAAAAATCGCCCAACCTAGGTCACTTGCGCACACACCTAGTTGGCCCTAAACAATATAAAATTAAAAGACAGGCACGTGCAAATCCCACGTGAAATAAAATTTGCAATCAAACAAACAAAACCCAAACACTTTGGGTATTTTCAAAGAGGTTATCTATTTAAAAATGACTTTGCCAAGCGTACAGACTGACCCTTGCGCATCGGTGCAAGAAGGTCTGCGACGAAAAGAGCTCACTTGCTCACAGTCGCACCGAAAGAGTCAGATTTCAAAAACTTACTTCGCTAGCTTGAGTAACTAGCTGGCACTTCCCTTTTTCATAAAAATGACTTAGATACATGAAAAGGTTCACTTCAGGCCTAAGAACCGGAAGTGAGAATTTTCTGTGTCTATAGGATTGGCACGCCCGGTGGGACCTGGGCCTTGTGCAGAGTCAATCCATATAGAAAAACCTCATGAAAAATTTTCAAAGAAAGTGTTTTTAACTTTGTTTGTTGCATTTCGTATCTAGGACTTTTTTGAAAAGGCATTGAAGCATGTCGAGTCCAGGCTCCCAAGAGGTATCTAGCCACGGCTCATGCGCATCAAGTTCTCACTCTAGGAGGTTTTCGAAAAAGCAAAACAAACTAGAAGGGATTGAGGACTTGAGAAGGGATTTTGAGGCCTAGATCGCTGCTCTTAGCCAAGAGGTTGAAGTAGGCGACTCATGTTCGTCAAATGGCGAACCAAAGGCCAAGAAAAAATTTGAAAAACCTCACAAACATAAAGAGACTTCCGCAATGGAAGGTAAATGTAAACACCCCAAAATCCCATGATTTTTCTCAAATATGCCTGGTTTCACAAAAGCAGCCCCAAAGGACTATTTTGAGTCTGAAAACCTAGGCGCCTTCTAGACAACCCTGTACATATTCCAAACCTATATATATGTTTTAAAACTTTATACATATAGTTTTAGACTTTTAAAAGGTGTTTTAGAACCCCGAAAGCCGCTTGGCCTGACGAAAGCAGGACCGAAAGGCAAAGGAGAGCCCGGACCCGAAGCATACTTCAAGCCCGGCACATCAACTCTCGTATCAAAATCATCCCCAGATTCTCAGACATCCAAGCTCCAGATATCGGAAATTTGCTCAAAATGAACTCCTGAAGGTGAGAAGAAGAGCGGACGACAATGTTGGCGAAGACCCAACGCAAGACGGAGTACTGATGAAGTTAGGCCCCGCACAAACCGTCTGTTTCGAAACGCCATGAAGGAATAAAAAAATCAGATTTAGGCCGGATCTGGACCATATATATCTAGATCCAAACCCAACATGTATTTGGATTTGGATCCCAAGATCCAAATCCAATATCTACATCCATGGCCCACATCACCTTCTCATAAATGGAGGTGTGGGGCCCACAAATATTTCACGTGAAAAGCCTTGGAAGGCTTGGGTAGAGAGAGAAAGGGGGGGATAAAGTATGAGTGAGAAAGTTGGTAGGCTTGACTTTTGGTCAAGAGTGGGTTAACCTTGTGGGTTTAGCCAAGAGTGTGGGTTTAAGCTTGTATGCACCTACACCTGACCTGGGGCTGCACCAACTTAGACATAGCTGCAAATGGAGCAAGGGACTGGTGCCAAGGGGAGGTTCCTAAACCTAGCCCTAAGCTAGCTCACCTCACCTAGCAACAACTTTCCCTAAGACCTGACCCAAACCTAACCTAGACCTAACCCTTCTCACCCAAAATCACCCCAACCTCACCTAGCCGACCTCACCTAGCTAGACCACCTAGACCCTAACCAACTAAGCCTAAACCCACCCTAGTGCACCTAATTAAACCCCTAACCACTATATCCCAGCCCCCCTAACCGACCTACCCCAAACCATGTCCCATGCCCACTTTATTACAAATATCTGGCCCACCTTCTACTAACTGACCCAGCCCATTTCCAGCCTATAAAACCCCCCCTTCATTGCGGGTTTCTCTCCCTCTCTCCTCCACTCTCACCTGCCATTTCATCGCCACTCCACCACCCGGCCAGCATTTCTCCACTTCAGCCGACTCCATCACCTTCTACCTTCGGCGAGGAGCATCTTCCCCGGCCACTCCTTCCATCTTCTTCCATCCGGCCACCACACTCCACCACCACCAGCACCGCCTCCTTCATGGTTAGTACCCCACCTCAACCCCATTTAACCCTTCACCTCCTTCTTTCCCAACTGCACACTCCCATCCACCCGCCAACTTGCATCCTTCCCTTCTCCCTACCACCCGGTCGACCTACACCATGTCCCATTCACCCTCCCCAACACCACACCTTAGCTCCTAGCTGAACCTCACCCTTAGTCGCCCACTTCCCAGCCAAGCATCACCCAAGCCTAGTCCATCGACCTGCCACTCCACCACTCGGCTAGCACCTGTCCCTCCTTCCACTTGGCCAGCATCAAGACACCACCCGGCCTGCACTTGGACACTCCAACACCTCCTACCCGCCACAAGCATCCACCTAAGGAGCTCCCCTTCGGTTGCCCAAGGCAACTCACGAGGCCAAAGCCAAGCAAGTTGAGCACGGACCAACTACACGTAAGTGCCTAACTCGGTCCATTATATGAACTTGCTTACATTTAATTAAATTTTGATACAGGATTGCAATAATGGAGCATTGTCTCCCCCCGATTGTAATAATGTGGTTTGACACACCAACACACACGTACACTTGAGCCTTTCCGCTCTTAGTTGCACACCCTTTTGGCACACACACGGGCCTTGACAGCCCCTAAGATATAGTTATATTTATATATATTCGGTTGCGTGGGTTTTCCATCACAAGTCGTGGGTGTTGTCTTTCAATTCCACACTCACACACATTGAGCTTTCGCTCTTACTCCCAAGACCCTAGTAAGGGCCATATTGCAATTTTATTTGGGTGTTTCATTCAAGTCGTGTGCGTGGTCTTTAAATTCTACACTCACACACATTGAGCTTTCGCTCTTACTCCCAAGACCCTAGTAAGGGCCATATTGCAATTCTATTTGGGTTTTACATTACAAGTCGTGTGAGTTGTCTTTACATATATACACAACACCCACGCACACGTTGGCGACCTTCGGGCCCATATATATTATAAGTATTTCCCTTCCGCTATGTCTTTAAGATTTGGGTTTTAAGGTTCAGCTGTGTGAGTAGTCTTTCCATATATACACTACACACACCTACACAATTGAGCCTTTCCGCTCTTAAGATACAGCCATATTTCTCTTTTGCAATTTACATTACGCAATTTCCCTTAAGCATTGTCTTTCAATTCAGGTTTTCCCTTGGAGTTGTGTGAGTTTGCATTGCATATTCACCATACCACGAGTTAGGACGCATATTGCATCAAAGCAAACCCCACACTCCCGTGCAAAAATCGCCCAACTTAGGTCACTTGCACACACACCTAGTTGGCCCTAAAAAGCATAAAAGTGAAAGACATAGGCACGTGCAAATCCCACGTGAAATAAAACTTGCAACCAAACAAACAAAACCCAAATACTTTGTGTATTTTCAAAGAGGTTATTTGTTTAAAACGACTTTGCTAAGCATACAGATTGACCCTTGCGCATCGGTGCAAGAAGGTCTACGACGAAAAGAGCTCACTTGCTCACAGTCGCCTCGAAAGAGTCAGATTTTGAAAACTTACTTCGCTAGCTTGAGTAAGCTAACTGGCACGCCCCTTTTTCATAAAAATGACTTAGACACACGAAAAGGTTCACTTTGGGCCTAAGAACCGTAAGTGAGAATTTTTTGTGTCTACAGGATTGGCATGCCCGGTGGGACCTGGGCCTTGTGCAGCATCAGTCCATATAGAAAAACCTCATGAAAAATTTTCAAAAAAAGTGTTTTTAACTTTGTTTGTTGCATTTCATATCTAGGAGTTACACCTTGTCTGATTTCTTGCCTGTGGACAATGAAACAGACAGTGACGACGAAATACCGAACTTCCATCGGTATGATGGCATGGGAGACCCTAGGTCTCACTTGTAGCTTTTCTCTCGTCGAGCCCATAAGAAAAAGAAGGACTCGATGAAATGGGTGTATTGGTTCCCTTTGTCCCTCAAAGGCACAGCTGCCAAATGGCTGGCTTCCTACGACCTTAGCCAGTTCGCAACTTTTGAAGAGTTAGCGAACTGCTTTATGCAGAGATTCTCGCATAACGTAGAAGTCACGCCGACTTTGAACACCTTGAGGGATAGAAAACAAGGTGTGAACGAAGACGTGCATACGTTTATCGTTCGTTGGAGGTCTCTCCTAGGACAAGTGTGAGAGCCGATATCCGAAGGATGCACAGTCATGCTCATCCTAGATAATTTTAAAAACGAATTAAAAACCCTTCTCTCGCTTCACGAAATCTCAACTTTCCATAAGTTGATAAAGAAAGCATCCCTTTTCGAAACAAATTTGAAAAAAGGGGTGTATGATCACTTATGGAAAGGAAGCACAATTTCAAAAACTCGCTTGGAGAAGCCCAACACTTATGGGCTACCCACTGCGGACAAAGGGGCAAAACCCCACAAAATCGCCAATGTCCGTGTGGATCCAAGCCCGGCAAGTGCTTCAAGAAATTTTGAAAAAATAAAAAATAAAAGGGAGAAAAGTTTTCAAAAACCTTTTGAAAGATGGGAGTACACTCCGCTGGGGCAACCGGTATCAGAGGTCCTAGACCTCCTACTCGCCCAAGGTATGATTGAACTCCCCGAGATTCCTGAGGGAGTCACTTCAAAGGGGAGATTTTTGAACAAATTCTGTAAGTATCATCGGCTCAAAGGCCATGATACAAAGCGGTGTTTCTCCCTCCTAAATAAAATTGAGAACTTGATAGCAGAAGGCCGGCTCTAGGTTGCTGAGGAACCTGAGCCTGCCCAAGCTATCTTCAAAGAACCCTTCCCCAAGCATGCAAGTACTAGTGGGAAGGGAAAAGAGGTATGTGCTCTCACGATTTCGAAGAGTCTAGCGCATGCATATATGTCTGGTTTGTTTACTTGTGCATCTACTTTCATACTTTACAAAAAAACCCGCCTAAGTAGTCATCTGGGAACCACCAAGAGTTCCGTCCCCGGTTAAACCAGTTTTAACAATTCAAGGTGCTCCAAATCTCTCAATTAGAGCTATGTTAAGTGTGAAACCTAGGTTGATCGTGGGGCAGGTGACAAGGTCCGGGAGGATCTACCAACCCCCACATCTGCAAAGTGCTAAAAAGGTGGTCAGTGTGCCTGGCCCCTCAAAAGCATGTATTCCTAGAGTTTCGCCAAAAATGGATAAAGGAAATGTCGTGTTAAAGGTGTATGATTTCGAAAACCATCTTTCAAAGATTCCTATCAATATGTCCATCCTAGAGCTAATACAAACTTCGCCTAGGCATAGACTCCTGTTAGAGAAAATTCTAGAAAGAGCAAAGGTAAGTTCAAACATAACCCCAGAATCCTTGTCCAATCAAGTGGCATCTATAGGAGCTAAAACGCCCATCGTATTCTTGGAAGACGATGTAGAAAGACCCTACGAGTCCCATAACCAGGCCCTACATATCGAGGTGGTTCTGAATAACCACTCTCTGGGTAGGTGCCTTGTCGATGGGGGAGGAGGGCTCAACATCCTTCCACTTCATGTGGCGAATCAAATCGGAGTCACCTTGACATCCGTACACCCAAGTCCCATAATCATCACTGGATACGATGGGAATGTGTCTAGACCACTAGGATCTATCAAACTCCCCATGGAATCGGGAGGGATAGCACACACTGGGGTGTTCCATGTCCTGGACATCCACCCTCACTATAACCTGTTGTTTGGAAGGCCTTGGATAGATAGCTTGTGCTTTGTGCCATCCACCTTTCACAGGTGTGTCAAAATCCCTTTCAGGGAAAAAGTCGTAGTGATCCTAGGTGAGAGTCACCCTCAGCTTCAAGGGGTCATAAATTCCCCTTGCTTGTCAAGTTCCTAGACCCACGAGGTAAAACTGGGGCAGACCATGCTCGAGCTACCAAGGCTCACTTTGAAAAACCCTAGGAAGGTCGTGTATGTGAAGGGGTCAGCCAAGGCTGTCCCCCTCAAAGTTCTAACCATTATAGGAAAATCCAAGAATCCCCTATTTCCAAAACCACTGGACAAAAAGCCCTATGTGCATAACATAGAGGACAACAAGTTGCATGACCACGATTTGTATCAAAATTTCTCTAAAAAAAAAAAATCATGGAACATGCTGTTAAATATGGCCTATTTGCCATATAAAAGTCTAAGGGCACAAAATCAAGGTCTCCTAGAACCCATACTGCCTAGGGCCAATCCAAGTCGATATGGGATCGGCTATACTCCCAGAATACCACCCCCTCTAACCACCTTGTTCAAAGGTGCCCTGGAACCTATCTTAGAAGAGACCTACGATTTAGACCTCTTATTCAGAGTCTAACTTGTAGTGTTTTCCCTTTGTAGGTATGATGGAAGATCCCTAAATCAAAAATACAAAAACATTTGAAAAATTCGAAATCCAAAAAAATAGAAAAATTACAAAAGCCAAAAACATTGGAAAATGAAAAACTCGAAAAAAGAGTAGTTTGTATAGTTCCCAAGGTACTCGTTTTACAAAAACACAAAAAAATCAAAAATTTACAAAACTCCAAAAAGATTTTGTACATAGCTGCTCCTGGTAAGAATTTGGAAAAAGGAAAATATTTCAAAAGAAATGTTGTCTGCATAACCAGACAAAAAATTTCGAAATCAATAGAAATTCCAAGTGTGAAACCAGGTCTTTTTAAAATCCATGCATCAAATTCCCTAGGGTCTATAAACCACGAGAATGATCAAAGCCCGGAGGTGGTTGCGAAATAAAATGATGTATTCTCGAGAAAATTTAAGAGAAAAACCAAAATGGGGTGCTTCTCCTTTGCTATTATCCAAATACATTTGGATAATGCCAAAGAGGGGCATCTCTAAACACCCCAAATTTCCATAAATCTTCGAAAACATACCTAGTTTTGAAATCCCCCTTTCAAGACCAGATTTTGAGTTTTCGAACACATAGGAGTTGTAAAAACTCTAGATTTTGTATAAAACTCCGTTTTGATATAAAATATATTATATTTGGGCCAAGTCCCAATTTTGTAAAGAGCTGAGTCCAACAGGTACAACCTGATCAAAAGCAACCATAGAAAGGAGCGAAAAGCCCAGAAAGCCTACTGGCCTGATAAAAGCAGATAAAAAAGGCAAAGGAGAGCCCGAACCTGAAGCATACTTCAAGCCCGGCATATCAACTCTCATGTCTAAAG
This sequence comes from Brasenia schreberi, assembly GCA_036023115.1. Classification (NCBI taxonomy): domain Eukaryota; kingdom Viridiplantae; phylum Streptophyta; class Magnoliopsida; order Nymphaeales; family Cabombaceae; genus Brasenia; species Brasenia schreberi. The sequence continues at coordinate 20,505,330 of JAYKKT010000072.1, forward strand.
CATCCCCAAAATCTCGAACATCCAAGCCCCTGTTATCAACAAATTTGTTAAAATGATCTCCGGAAGGTGAGAAGAAGAGCGGACGACAATGTTGGCGAAGACCCAACGCAAGATGGAGTACTGATGCTGTCAGGCCCCGCACAAACCGTCCATTTCGAAATACCATGAAGGAGTTAGAAAATCATATTTGGATCAGATCTGGACCATATATATCCAGATTCAAATCCAAACATGCATCTAGATTTGGATTTGGATCCAAAGATCCAATCCAATATCCACATCCATGGCCCACATCACCTTCTCATAAATGGAGGTGGGGCCCACAAAGAATTCATGTGAAAAGCTTGGGTAGAGAGAGAATGGGGGATAAAGTATGAGTGAGAAAGTTGGTGGGCTTGACTTTTGTGTCAAGTTTTGGGTTAATCATGTGGGTTTAGCCTAAGAGTGTGAGTTTAAGCTTGTATGCACCTACACCTAACCTGGGGTTGCACCAACATGAACCTTGCTGCAACTAGGTCTATGGATCAAGGCCAAGGGGATGCTCCTAAACCTAGCCCTGAACTAACCCACCTCACCTGGCCACTCCCCCCTAAACCTAACCCAATCCTAGCCGTCCCCACCCAAAACCGCCCCAACCTCACCTAGCCGACCTCACCTAGCTCACCTCACCTAGCTAGATCAACTAGACCCTAACCAATTAGACCCTAACCAAGTAGACCCTAACAAACTAGCCCTAAACCAACCATAGTTAACCTAACTAAGTCCATAACCAAACCAAACCCAGCCCACTTAGCCAAACCACCCCAAAACCACTAACCTAGCCCACAACATTCCCTAAAACGTAAACTAGTTGCAGCCCACCTTAAATCTCAGCCCAGAATATCTAACCCACTTTAACTCCCATCCATTCATCCCCCCCCCAACAGACCTACCATCTCACCCATTGGGCCAGCCACTCACATGTGGCCCCACCTAAAAATCCCAGCACCCATATACCCCAAGCCGACCTCTCACTCTCCCTCTCTCATCCATTCCACCTTCGCCAGCCCTTTAGGGAGCATTCGCCCAGCATCACCTGCCGCCTCTTCTTCGCCCATCCGGCCAGCTTCCCTCCATGGATTCCCTTAGGTAAGCCTCACCTCTCACTCTCCCCTCCTTCTCCTCCATCTCATCCCCTAGGCCGACTCCACCAGCACCTCCACCTTCTCCCGCCACCTCACAACACCTGCCACTCCACCCGGCTGCACCACCACCACCATCCCTCTCCTATCTCCCCCAGCCGAACATAACCAGCTTCACCTGCCTCACCTCGTCACTCCATCACCTGTCCAGCATCAACATCCCTCCACGGCTAGCACCCCTACCTGCCGCCAGCATACCACCTAAGCGAGCTCCTCTTGGCTACCCAAGGCGACCCACGAGGCCAAATTCCAACACACCCACACACACATGCACTTGAGCCATTTCGCTCTTAGTTGCACACGATTTTGGCACACACATTGGCCTAATCACCCCTTAAGATATAGCTATACTTATGTATATTAAGTTGCGTGGGGTTTAATTTAAGTTGTGTGCGTGGTCTTTCAATTTCCACACTCACACACATTGAGCTTTCGCTCTTATTCCCAAGACCCTAGTAAGGGCCGTATTGTAATTTCCCTTGGGCGTTTTAATTCAAGTTGTGTGCATGGTCTTTCAATTTCCACACTCACACACATTGAGCTTTCGCTCTTACTCCCAAGACCTTAGTAAAGGCCTTATTGCAATTTTGTTTTGGGTGTTTAAATTCAAGTTGTGTGCGTAGCATTTCAATTCTACACTCACACACAATGAGCTTTCGCTCTTACTCTCAAGACCTTAGTCAAGGCCATATTGCAATTATATTTGGGTTTACATTACAAGTCGTGTGAGTTGTCTTTCCATATACACACAACACCCACGCACACGTTGGCGACCTTCGGGCCCATATATATTATAAGTATTTCCCTTCGGCTATGTCTTTTAGATTTGGGTTTTAAGGTTCAGCTGTGTGCGTAGTCTTTCCATATATACACGACACACACTTACACAATTGAGCCTTTCTGCTCTTAAGATATAGCCATATTTCCCTTTTTGTAATTTCCCTTTTGCAATTTATATTAAGTCATTTCCCTTAAGCATTGTCTTTCAATTTCGGGTTTTCCCTTGGAGTTGTGTGAGTTGCATTGCATACTCGCCATACTCGAGCTAGAGTGCATACCTGCATCAAAGCAAATCCCGAATCAATCGTGCAAACACGCCAAGACTTAGGCTATTTCGATGCACGCACATCGTGCCTAAGTAGATTAAAATTGAAAGGCTTAGGGTCGACCCTAAGCCTTATAAAATCAAAAATCGCCCAAGTGCATGGTTTTCAAAAGGTTTTAAAACACTTCTTCATTCAAAATATATTTTGAGTTAAACTTGTTTCGAAACGAAGTCTCTAAGCATACAGACTGACCCTTGCGCATCGATGCAGAAGGTCTGCGATGTAAAAATCCCGCTTGCCTACAATCGCCTTCAAAAAGTCAGATTATTTCAAAACATACTTTGCTAGTTAAAGTAAACTAGCTGGCACGCCCATAAAGCGAAGTAGATTGCGAAAAGGTTCACTTCAGGCCTAAGACCAGAAGTGGGAATTTTCGGTGACCTAATCCTAGCCACCCTCACCCAAAACCACCCTAACCATACCTAGCCGACCTCACCTAGCTCACCCCACCTAACTAGACCACCTAGACCCTAGCTAGATTAAACCTAATCCCACCTTAACCCACCTAATTAGGCCCTAACCCCTAATTCCCAACCACCCTAACCGACCTACCCAAACCACCCACCTAGCCGACCTACCCAAACCACCCCACCCCAGCCCACAACATCCTAAATATCTACCCCAAAACCACCCCAACCGACCCCAACCCATGCCTATAAAAACCCCCCTTTTGGGGCGGGTTTTGGGTAGATCTTGGGCAGCTCTTAGCCCCCTCTCTCCTCTCTCACCTGCCCTCTCTTCCACCCCACTTCACTCCCATCAACCCCCAGCAGCACCACCATCCACCGTCACTCCACCCGGCTCCACTTCCACTCAGCTGCCACCTGCACTTCACACCCGATTGCACCCTTCCAACCGGCTGCCACCTTCTTCCAGCTGCCACCTCCTTCCACCGCCTCCGACCACCACCACAGCAACCACCTCCGGTTAGTACCCCCATCTCAACCCTATCTAACCTCCCTTCCACCCCTCTCTTACGCAGCCACACCTTCCATCACCCGCCACCACTGCTGCACCCTAAGCATCTCCCTTGTACTCGGCCACTTCACACCTTACATCCCCACCTTCCCTTAGCCGTCCAATTCCCAGCCCTTAGCTAAGCCTTTTCCCTTTACCTTCCACCACTTAGCTAGCCCTTAACCTGCCACAACATCACCTAACCTCCCCACTTGCTGCGCCTACCACCCGGCTTTCATCAAGAAATCCTGTAGACACCGAAAATTCTCACTTCTGGTTCTTAGGCCTGAAGTGAACCTTTTCGGGAAAGCCCCCTTTACTAAAAATCCCCACCTGTGGTAAAAGAAAACAGGGTGTTTGCGAAATAAAATGATGTATTCTCAGGAAAATTTAAGAGAAAAACCAAATATCTAAATACATTTGGATAATGCCAAAGAGGAGCATCTGTAAACACCCCAAATTTCCATAAATCTTCGAAAACATACCTGGTTTTGAAATCCCCCTTTCAAGACCAGATTTTGAGTTTTCGAAAGCACAGGAGTTGTAAAAACTCTAGATTTTGTATAAAACCCCATTTTGATATAAAATATACTATATTTGGGCCAAGTCCCAATTTTGTAAAGAGCTGAGTCCAACAGGTACAACCTGATCAAAAGCAACCATAGAAAGGAGCAAAAAACCTAGAAAGCCTACTGGCCTCATAAAAGCAGATCAAAAAGGCAAAGTAGAGCCTGGACCTGAAGTATACTTCAAGCCTGGCATATCAACTTTCATGTCTAAAGCATCCCCAAAATCTCGGACATCCAAGCCCCTGTTATCAACAAATTTAAGGTTGGGTCGACCCTAAGCCTTATAAAATAAAAAATTGCCCAAGTGCATGGTTTTCAAAAGGTTTTAAAACACTTCTTCAATCAAAATATATTTTGAGTTAAACTTGTTTCAAAACGAAGTCTCTAAGCGTACAGACTGACCCTTGTGCATCGGTGCAAGAAGGTCTGCGACGTAAAAATCCCGCTTGCCTACAATCGCCTTCAAAAAGTCAGATTATTTCAAAACATACTTTGCTAGTTAAAGTAAACTAGCTGACACGCCCATAAAGCGAAGTAGACTGCGAAAAGGTTCACTTCAGGCCTGTAGACACGAAAAATCCTCACTTCTGGTTCTTTGGCCGGAAGTGAACCTTTTCGTGTGTCTAAGTCGTATTTTAGCAAAAAGGGTGTGCCAGCTAACTTGCTTAAGCTAGCGAAGAAAGTTTTTGAAATCTGACTTCTATCGGGGCGACTGTGAGCAAGTGAGCTCTTTTTCGTTGTAGACCTCCTTGCACCGATGCGCAAGGGTCAGTCTGTATGCTTGGCAAAGTCTTTTAAAATGTAAACCTCTTTGAAAATACCCTAAGTGTTTGGGCTTTGTTATGTATGATTGCAAATTTTATTACACGTGGGATTTGCACGTGCCTATGTCTTTCTTTTTATCTTTTTATGGCCAACTAGGTGTGTGCGCAAGTGACCTAAGTTGGGCGATTTTTGAGCGGGAGTGTGGGGCTTGCTTTGATGCAATATGCGTCCTAACTCGTGGTATGGCGTATATGCAATGCAAACTCACACAACTCCAAAGGGAAAACCCGAATTGAAAGACAATGCAGAAGGGAAATGACTTAATGAAAATTGCAAAAGGGAAATTACAAAAGGGAAATATTGCTATATCTTAAGAGCGGAAAGGCTCAATGGTGCAAGTGTGTGTCGTGTATTTTGAGTCTAGAAACCCAGGAGCCTTCCAGGCAACCCTGTACATATGCTTTAAACTATATATGTTTTAAATATGCATAATATCATTTTAAAACCTTTTAAAAGATGTTTTGAAACCCCGCAAAGCGACTTGGCCTGATGAAAGTAGGACCAGAAGAGCAAAAGAGAGCCCGGAACCAGAGCACATGTCGAGCCTAGCACATCAACTCTCGTGTTAGATTCATCCCTAGGATATCGAACATCCAAGCCCCTATTATCAACAAAACTCTTTGAAATCATCTCCAGAAGGTGAAAACAGAAGCGGACGACCATGTTGGCGAAGACCCAACGCAAGACGGAGTACTGATGCTGTCAGACCCCGCACAAACCGTTTGTTTCGAACATACCCTGAAGGAGTCAGAATTCAGCTTTAGATCAGATCTGGACCATATATATCCAGATCCTAATCCAAACATACATGTGGATTTGGATCCAAAGATCCAATCCAATATCCACATCCAGGGCCCACATCACCTTCTCATAAATGGAGGTGGGGCCCACTTGAAATTCACGTGGAATCTTGGGTTAATCATGTGTTAAGCTTGACTTGTATGTCAAGTTTTGGGTTAATCATGTGGGTTAGCCTAATGAGTGTGGGTTTAAACTTGTATGAACCTACACCTAAACTAGGGTTGCACTAACATGATGCAATCAAGTCCATGGGCCATGCAAAGGGATGCTCCTAACCTAATCCTAAGCTAAACCCCTTAATCCTAGCCATCTGCCCTAAACCCGACCTAATCCTAACCTAATCACCTAACCTACTTCCCTATTCCTTCCCTAATCCCAACCTAATCACCTAACCCACCTCCCTAATCCTTCCCTAAACCTAGCCTAATTCTCCTAATCCGGACCTAATCCTAGCCTAAACACCTAACCCACCTCACTAAACCTCACCCTAAGCCCAACCCACCTAGCTAGGCCCTAAACCACTAAACCAGCCCACCTAAATCCTTAGCACACCATATCATAAAACCACCTAAGCTAAATATCTTGCCCACCTTATCCCCAAACCATCACCACCTAACCACTAAACCAGCCCCCCAATACCAGCCAAAACCGACCCACCCAAGCCCTATAAAACCCCCCCTAGTGGGCGGGTTTTTCATGTTTTTTTGGGCCAGTCAAGCCCCCTCTCCTCTCTCATCCCTTTCCTTCTTCTCTCACCTGCTCCACCTTTGGAATCCAGCCAGCTTCACTCCACGCGACCATCACCTCCTGGCCAGCTCTACTCCACGCCACCCGACTGCACCAACCTGCCACCGTTCGGCTGCCTCCCTTGGACACCCGCCACCTTCACCTTCCTCTCCGGTTAATACCCCATCCTAACACCACCCTCTCTTCACTCCCCCTCCACTCTCAGCCACCACACGCCACCCTTCCTTAGCCTAGTCTTCACTTCATCCAATCGGCCACCACCTAACTACCTGCCACCATTCAGTCACAACCGACTGCAACACCCGCAGCCTTACCTCCTCTCTCTTAGGCACCCCTAGCCAATACATCCAGCCTCATCTTTCCCTAGGACCTGTCCCTCCTTTCCCTTAAGACCTACCCCATTGCTTAGACAGCCCCCACACCCTAGCTCCCTTTCCTTTCCTAAGCACCCCCTAGCTACCCCAGCCAAGGCAGCGGCACCCCCTCCGTTCGGCTAGCGCCAAGGTGCCATCACCCGCGCCCTTGCCATTCGGCCAGCACCTACTTGCCATGCCCTTCCAAGGAGCTCCCTCTTGTAGCCCAAGGCGATATACCAGCCCAAGCGCAAGCAAGTGACGCCCGGACCAGCTATCCGTAAGCGCCTAACTCGGTCCTTGTTATATTGACTTGCTATGCTTAATTAAATTTGATACGGGGTTGTAATAACGGAGCATTGTCTCCCCCCGTTTGTAATAACGTGGTTTGGCACACCCACATACACGTGCACTTGAGCCTATCTCACTCTTAGTTGCAGACGATTTTGGCACACACATGAGCCTAATCAGCCCTTAAGATATAGACTTACTTATATAATTTAAGTTGCGTGGGGTTTTGCTTAAGTTGTGTGTGTTGTCTTTCAATTCTCGCACTCACACACATTGAGCCTTCGCTATTATTTTCAAGACCCAAGTAAAGGCCTATTGCAATTTATATTTGGGTTTAATTTCATGCCGTGTGCGTAGTATTTGAATTATACACTCACACACATTGAGCATTCGCTCTTACTCCCAAGACCTTAGTCAAGGCCTATTGCAATTTATATTTGGGTTTCATTTAAGTTGTGTGAGTTGTCTTTCAAATATACACACAACACCCACGCAACATGTTGGCGACCTTCGGGCTCATATATATTATAAGTATTTCCCTTTCGGCTATGTCTTTTAGATTTGGGTTTTAAGGTTCAGCTGTGTGCGTAGTCTTTACATATATACACGACACACTTGCACAATTGAGCCTTTCCGCTCTTAAGATATAGCCATATTTCCCTTTTGCAATTTCCCTTTTGCAATTTACATTTCAAGTCATTTCCCTTCTGCATTGTCTTTCAATTCGGGTTTTCCCTTTGGAGTTGCATGAGTTTGCATTGCATATACGCCATACCATGAGTTAGGACGCATATTGCATCAAAGAAAACCCTATACTCCCGCTCAAAGTCGCCCCACTTAGGTCACGTGTTCATAATACACACCTAGTTGGCCCGAAAAGGGATGTAAAAAGAAAGACATAGGCACGTGCAAATCCACGTGAAATAAAACTTGAAACCATACAAAAACAACCCGAATCGAACACCTCAAACATTTTCGTAGGTTCTCATATTTAAAAACTCGATTTTCTAAGCGTACAGACTGACCCTTGCGCATCGGTGCAAGAAGGTCTGCGATGAAAAGAGCTTGCTTGCTCACAGTCGCCATGTTAGGAGTCAGATTTCAAAATATCTCTTCGCTAGCTTAAGCAAGCTATCTGGCATGCCCTTTTGCTTAAATAGGACTTAGACACACGAAAAGATTCGCTTCAGGCCTAAGAACCAGAAGCGGGAACTTTTTGCGTCTACAGGATTTTGGCATGCCCGGTGGGACGTGAGTCTTTCGAAAATCAAGTCACATAAGAAACCTTGCGAAAAATTTTCCAAAGGTGTCGTTTTTAACTCTTTTGTTGTGCTTCATATGTGTAGGATTTTTGAAAAGCTTGAAAGCATGTCGAAATCCATTCCAAGTGAAGTGTCGAGCCAAGGCTCATGCGCATCATGTTCTCACTCTAGGAGGATTTTCAAAAATAAAATCAAACTAGAAGAGATAGAAGATTTGAGAAGGGAATTCGAAGCTAAAATCGATGCTCTTAGCCAAGAGGCTGAAGCAGGCGATTCATGTTCATTGAATGGTGAACAAAAGGCCAAGAAAAAAACTAAAAAACCTCGCAGATATAAAGAGGCCTCCGTAATGGAAGGCAACCAATACCACGAGTCCTTCACACAAAAGGACCGTAAAGCCCTACAACAGCTGCTGAAAGGGCAAAACAAAGAGAAAAGAAGTTACGCCCTGTCTGATTTCTAACCCATGGATTATGAAACAGACAGTGACGATGAAATACCGAACTTTCATCGGTATGATGGCATGGGAGACCCTAGGTCTCACTTGCAACTTTTCTCACGTCGAGCCCATAAGAAGAAAAAGGACTCGATGAAATGGGTGTATTGGTTCCCTCTATCCCTTAAAGGCACAACTGCCAAATGGCTGGCTTCTTACGATTTAAGTCAGTTCGCTACTTTTGAAGAGTTAGCGAACTGCTTTATGCAAAGATTTGCACATAACGTAGAAGTCACACCGACTTTAAACACTTTAAGGGATACAAAGCAAGGCATGAACGAAGACGTGCATGCCTTCATTATTCGATGGCGGTCCTTTTTAGGGCAAGTGCGAGAGCCAATATCTAAAGGATGCGCAGTCATGCTCATCCTGGATAATTTTAAAAATGAACTAAAGACCCTTCTCTCACTTCACGAAATCTCAACTTTTTCATAAGTTGATCAAAAAAGCATCCATTTTCGAAACCAACTTGAAGAAAGGGATATACGATCACTTATGGAAAGGAAGTGCCATTTCAAAAACTCGCTTGGAGAAGCCCATCACTTATGGGCTACCCACGATGGACAAAGGGGCAAAGCCCCATAAAATCGCCAATGTCCGGGTAGATCCAGGTCTGGCGAGCACTTCGAAAATTTTTGAAAAACTAGAAAACAAAAGGGAGAGAAACTTCCAAAATCCTATTGAAAAACGGGAGGACACTCCGCTAGGGCAACCTGTGTCGGAGGTCCTAGATCTCCTACTTGCCCAGGGCATGATTGAACTCCACGAAATCCCTGAGGGAGTCACTTCCAAAGGGGGATATTTAAACCGCTTTTATAAGTATCATCGGATCAAAGGCCATAAAACAAAGCGTTGTTTCTCCCTTTTAAACAAAATCGAGAACTTGATAGCGGAGGGCTGGCTCCAGGTCACTGCCGAACCTAAGCCAACTCAAGCTATCTTTAAAGAACCCTTTCCCAAGCATGCCAGTAGCAGTGGGAAAGGAAAGGAGGTATGTACCCTCACCTTTTTAAAAGATGTAGCGCATTCATTTGAGTCTGGTCGATCCACTTGTGCGTCTACTCTTGTACTTTACAAGAAGCCCGCCCAAGTAGTCATTCGGGGACCACCAAGAGTTGAATCCGCAGCTAAACCAGTTTTGAAGATTCAAGGTGCTCCAAAACTCACGATTAGAGCCAGTTTAAGTGCGAACCCTAGGTTGGTCGTGGGGGAAGTGACAAGATCCGGGAGGATCTATCAACCCCCGCACCTACAAAGTGCTAAAAAGGTGGTCAGTGTGCCTGGCCCCTCAAAAGCATGTATTCCTAGAGTTCTGCCAAAAGCAGACAATGGGAAAATCGGTTTAAAACCTTATGATTTTGAAAACCATCTTTCAAAGATTCCTATCCACATATCCATCCTAGAGCTTATACAAACTTTGCCTAGGCATAGACTCGTGCTAGAGAAAATTCTAGAAAGAGCCAAGGTTAGTTCGAACATAAGTCCTAAATCCCTGCCTGACCAAGTGGCGTCAATAGGAGCAAAATCGCCCATCACTTTTTCGGAAGATGATGTAGATAGACCCTATGAGTCCCATAACCAGGCCCTGCATATCGAGGTGGTTCTGAATAACCACTCTCTGGATAGGTGCCTTGCCGACGGGGGAGGAGGGCTCAACATCCTTCCACTTCATGTGGCGTATCAAATCGGAGTCACCTTGACTTCTGTAAACCCCAGTCCCATCGTTATCACTGGATATGATGGGAATGCGTCTAGACCCTTAGGATCGATCGAACTCCCTATGAAAACGGGAGGGATCACACACACAGGGGTGTTCCATGTCTTGGACATCCACCCCCATTATAACCTGTCGTTGGGAAGGCCCTGGATACACAACTTGTGCGTTGTGCCATCCACCTTTCACAGGTGTGTCAAGATCCCTTTCAGGGACCAAGTCGTGGTGATCCTAGGTGTGAGTCACCCTCAGCTTCAGGGGATCATAAACTCCCCTTGTTTGTTGAGTTCCCAGGCCCATGAGGCTAACCTGGGGCAGACCATGGTTGAGCCGCCAAGGCTCGTGTTAAGAAACCCTAGGAAGGTCGTATACGTCAGGGGACTGCCCAAAGCTGCCCCCCTCCCAATCCTGACCCTTCTAGGAAGACCCAAGCATCCCTTATTTCCAAAACCCCTGGACAAAAAGCCATATGTGCATGATATGGACGACAGCAAGTTCTAGGACCACGATTTATATTCGAACTTTTCAAAAAATAGAAAATCATTGAACATGCTGTTAAAGATGGGCTATACGCCCTATAAAAGTCTAGGGGCACAAAACTAGGGTCTCCTAGAGCCAATCCTTCCTAGGGCCAACCCAAGCCGATATGGGATCGGCTATACTCCAAAAATACTACCAGAGCCACCCCCTGTGACCACCTGGGTCAAGGGTGCCCTGGAGCCTATCCTAGAAGAGACCTACGATTTAGACCTCTTATTCCGAGTCTAACCCGTAGTGTTTTCCCTTTGTAGGTATGATGGAAGATCCCTTTTATAAAAATCCAAAAACATTTGAAAAACTCGAAATCAAAAAATGGAAAAATTGCAAAAACCAAAAGCATTGGAAAACCAAAAACTCGAAAATAGGGTAGTTTGTATAGTTCCTAAAGTTCTTGTTTTACAAAAACCCAAAAAAATAAAAAATCTACAAAATACCAAAAAGATTTTGTACATAGCTGCTCCTGGCAGGACTTTGGAAAAAGAAAAGGGTTTTGAAAGGAACGTCGTCTGCATAGCCAGACCAAAAATTTCAAAATCGATTGAAATTCCAAGCGTAAAACCAGGTCTTTTGAAAACTCACGCATCAAATTCCCTCGGGTCTATAACCCACGAGAATGATCGAAGCCCAGAAGTGGATCCCCTTGAGGAAGATCCCACTTCTGAGCTCCCAAAATTTCATAAAATTCTCGATTTTGAAAGACCTTCCAATTCAGTAGGAGGAGATTTCATAGAGGTGAACCTAGGGAGTGATTCCAATCCCAAACTCATCAAGATAGGCCCATGTTTGCATGAGCATGAAAGATCAGCATTCATTGCATTTCTACGAATCTATTTAGATGTGTTTGCATGGATGTATGAAGACATGCCGGGCATAGACCCCAGCATTGTCGAACATCGTCTTCCCTTAGATGCGGATGTAAAACCCAAAAAGCAGAAGCTTAGGAAAATACATCCGAATGTACACACGCAAGTCAAAGAGGGTTTAGAAGATCTGTTAAAAGCCGGATTTATAAAACCCATTGCGTATTCTGATTGGTTATCAAACATCGTTGTAGTTCGAAAAACCAATGGGAAAATTCGAATATGCTTCGATTTCAGAAACCTGAATAAAGCCACTCCAAAGGATAACTATCCTTTACCAAACATAGATCCACTTATGCATAGTCGATAGTACTGCAAATCATGAAATGTTTTCGTTTATGGATGGCTATTCAGGCTATAATCAAATTAAATTAAGTCCACGAGATCAGGGTAAGACCGCATTCACAATCCCATGGGGCACATACTGCTATACAGTCATGCCCTTTGGATTGAAAAATGCCGGCGCGACATACCAGAGAGCCATGACTATGATCTTCCATGATCAAATTCATGAGCTCATAGAAGTGTATGTAGATGATCTCTTGGCAAAATCCAAAACCCGATGCACTCATATCGAATGTTTGCAAAAGATTTTCGAAAGGCTTAGGCTTTACAAAGTAAAGCTAAACCCTCAAAAATGTGTATTCGGGGTAGAGTCCAGGAAGCTTCTAGGCTTTATGGTAAGCCAAAGGGGTATAGAAGTCGACCCCTCTAAGTGTCGATCCATCATAGACATGGCTCCACCGTCCAATCTCACACAAATTCGTAGCCTCCAGGGTCGATTATAGTCCATTCGCCGATTTACATCAAATCTGGCGACTAGATGCGAACCCTTCAACAAACTATTCAAGAAGGGCACGAAATTTTCATGGGATGACGATACCATCACCAACTCTCCATTAAGGGGCAAGCCCTGGCTGACTACGTGGCTGAGTTCCCCCTAGAGGACGCATATCCCACACTTGATGAAATGCCTAATGAAGGCATATTGCAAAACCACTTTCAAAACCACATTTTGGCAAACTCTTTCGAAAACCAAGTGTGGAAGATGCACTTCGATGGGGCACATTACCAACGAGGGGCTGGTGTTGGGGTCATCCTCATCTCCCTTGAAAAGGGCGAGATTCCCATAGCAATCTGCCTAGATTTCGAATGTTCCAACAACATAGCTGAGTATGAAGCACTCATACAAGGCTTAAGGGTTTCGAAAACTCTAGGGGCATCATGCATCGAGGTCTTTGGAGATTCGCTCCTTGTTATAAACTAAGTTTGGAAAATTTGGTAAGTACGTAATGAAAAACTACTTCCATATCACGAGTTGGCCACTCGATTGGTTGAGTCATTCCAATCGTGTAAACTCACACATGTAGGAAGAGAGGATAATGGTATTGCCGACGCCCTCTCCTCCTTGGGTTCAGCCCTAAAGGTCAATCCCATTTCAGGGACCCGATCTTTAGAAATATGGCATGCGCCCAACCCATCCAGATTCTGTTGAAAAACCTTGGTTTTATGATATCAAACGATTTCTAGAAAATGAGAGATTCACCGAGGATGCCACATCCAAAGATAAGGCATTCATCCGTAAAATTTCAACCCGATACACCATTCTGGGTGGGGTCCTGTATAAGAAAAGCTTTACCGGCATCCTACTTAGATGTGTCGATCTAGAGGAGGCTAGGATGGTTATAAATGAGTTCCACGATGGAGAATGTGGAGGTCATGTTAATGCCAACATGATGGGAATGAAAATACTTAGAGCAGGCTATTTTTGGTCCACCCTGAAAAAGGATTGTCACGATCATGTTAGGAAGTGTCATCCATGTCAAGTGCATGGGCACGCCATTCATATCCCCTCATCTGCATTGCATTCCATGGTCAGCCCCTGGCCATTTACCATGTGGATGTTTGATATCGTAGGCCCGATCTTTCCAAAAGCCTCGAATGGGCATCGATTTATTTTAGCAGCCACAAAGTATTTCTCCAAGTGGGTGGAAGCCATCTCCCTAACCAACGTATAGGGGCAACATGTGGTGGCTTTCATTAGGAGGAATATCTTGGCTCGATTTGGGGTTCCACGAGACCTTGTGTCCGACAATGGCACCCCATTCAAAAACGAGCGGATGGTTAAGTTGTGCAACACGTATGGCATAACTCACCACTTCTCCTCGCCCTACTACCCTCAAGGCAACGGCCAAGCCGAAGCCACGAACGAGACTCTCATTAGCATAATTGAGAAGACTTTAGAGAAGGGTAGGACGTGGCACGAGAAGCTGGATGAAGCCTTATGGGCTTATAGGACTTCCATCCGGACTCCCACGAATGCCACACCATTCGAATTGGTCTATGGCACAAACGCCATTCTTCCCATTCATACTCAATTACATTCATTCCATACATCCATTGCACTCGACCTCCCCCTAGAGACGCTTCAGCATGCTAGGATGGCCGAACTAGATTTGCTAGATGAGAGGCGACTCCTTGCTATGGATCATGCTCATGCATACCGGCAAAGGATAGCCCGATATTATGGCAAACACATGAGACCTCGCCACTTTGAAGTGGGAGATCTGGTTTTGAAAATCATCCACTATCGTGGCCCACATCCACTTGGAAAGTGGCGCCCGAAGTGGGATGGACCCTAAGTTGTACGTGCAACCACCACGAACAACTCATATTGGTTGGTCGATGTAGAAGGTAGGAATTTAGCAGATCCTATCAATATCCAATACTTAAAGAAGTATTATGTGTAGGATTTGGGTTAAATTCCAATTTTCGAAAACCTTTAGGGATAGCTGCTTTGTGACTTAGAAAATAAGGTTCAAAGGTGAATCGTGTGACCCTGAGAGAGAGAATTCACACTTGTGAAAGAGTGGAGTCTTCTAAATCGTGGTTACATTTCAAAATCCTTCTTCTTACAAAGAAAGGCCTAGTTCAATATAGCAATATACTTGCAGGTAGTACATGCTATTTCCAAATAGGCTGATCTGGAATGGATCGAGTGTGACCTTCGGATAAGTCCTCCCCTCTTCCCTTCTCCTTCCAAAAGGAAAACATGGCCCAAACAAAGGGAATTTTCCCATCCAAAGTCTCTTTTCAAAAGAAAGAAACCAGAATCCAAAAGAAAAATCGATTCTCTTGTGAAAAAGAGGGATTAAAGAAAAAAATACTCCCAAAGGGAGACCCTCTATGAAAAAAAGGAAAAAGAGGCCAAAAAGCTCAAAAAGAGCAGTTTTCCGCCTTCTATGCCTTGAACCACGGGATGCTTCAGAAGGGATCGTGGTATCTCTTTCCCATCCCTGGCTTATCCCAAGTATGAACATAGTTCATTTTGAGGAATCCTAAAGTAAAATAGGATTTACTTACTTGAATTTCATTTTGTTTGAGGATTCGACATTTCGAGTAAGACGTAGGAGCTTGAAATATAGCTTGTTTTCTTATAAAACATCCGCTAGATTAGCAAGTGTCAAGACTCAAGCAAAGGCAAACACGAAGAGCTCGAGATCCTTAGGATTGAGACTCAAGACAGTTGTCCCTTTCGTAAATAGCTTTTGTAAATGGATTTTGTAAAAAGATTTTGAAAAATCGAACATCGAACAATATAGGATCTGCTCACTTGGAGCAGCAGGCCTTATAAGTCTCAAGAGTTCGACCATATATGGTCTCTAGGTCGCCACTCTTGGCACCCCACCTATGTCATGCATCTGCATACCCACGCATGGACATTTGCATAACATTATCCCATTTTTAGGACCAGAAACTGTTTTGTATATCCCTTTGGCGTGATATCTCCTCCTACCAGGGTTTTAAAAGTGAGATTTTGCTAAAGATTGGGACGATCCCATATTTTCGTGGATAGATCTAGGGAGACATTGAAAGGGGTGTTTGTCATTGTAAACACCCTGAAATCCCACGAATTTCTCAAATCAACCTGGTTTTGTAAAAGCACCCCGAAACCCAGGAGCCTTCCAGGCAACCCTGTACAGATGTTTTAAACTTTTATATGTTTTAAATATGTATAACATGTTTTAAAAATTGTTAAAATATGTTTTGAAACCCCACAAAGCAAGCTTGGCCTGATCAAAGCAGGACCAGAAGAGCTAAAGAGAGCCCGGAACCGGAGCACAAGTCGAGCCCGGCACAGCAACTCTCGTATTGAATTCACCCCTAGGATCTCGAATGTCCAAGACCCTGTTATAATCAGAAATCATATGAAGTCATCTCCGAAAGGTGAAAACAGAAGCGGACGACCATGTTAGCGAAGACCCAACGCAGACGGAGTACTCATGCTGTCAGACCCCGCACAAACCGTGCCATTTCGAGGAGCTCCCTCTTGCTGCCCAAGGTGAAGCCAAGCCTACGCTCAAGCAAGTCACCTCCGGACCAGCTATAAGTAAGTGCCAAACTCGGTCCTTAGTTGTAGACTTGCTTAAATTAAATTAAATTTGATAGGGGGTTGTAATAACGGAGCATAGTCTCCCCCCGCTTGTAATAACGTGGCTTGGCACACCCACACACACGTGCACTTGAGCCTACCTCGCACTTAGTTGTGCACGATTTTAAAAACACACGGGCCTAATCAGCCCTTTAAATATAAGTTTATGTATATACTTTAAGTAGCGTAGGGTTTTGCTTGAGTTGGGTGTGTTGTCTTTAAATTCTCGCACTCACACACATTGAGCTTCTGCTCTTATTTGCAAGACCCAAGTAAGGGCTGTGTTATACTATTCTTGGGTTTAATTTCATGTTGTGTGCGTAGTACTTCAATTCAAGCACTCACACACATTGAGCTTTCGCTCTTATTCCCAAGACCTTAGTTAAGGCCATATTACAATTTATATTTGGGTTTAATTTCATGTTGTGTGCGTAGTACTTCAATTCAAGCACTCACACACATTGAGCTTTCGCTCTTATTCCCAAGACCTTAGTTAAGGCCATATTGCAATTTATATTTGGGTTTCATTTGAAGTCGTGTGTGTTGTCTTTACATTTTCACACGCACCCACATTGAGCCTTCGCTCTTATTTGCAAGACCCAAGTAAGGGCTCATATATACTATATACGTATTTCCCTTTTGGCTATGTCTTTTCAATTTGGGTTAGGTTCAGCAGTGTGCGTAGTCTTTCAATATATACACGGCACACACTTGCACAATTGAGCCTTTCCGCTCTTAAGATATAGCCATATTTCCCTTTTGCAATTTCCCTTCGGCATTTACATTACAAGTCATTTCCCTTCGGCAATTTACATTACAAGTCATTTCCCTTCGGTATTGTCTTTAAATGCGGGTTTTCCCTTTGGAGTTGCATGAGTTTGCATTGCATATACGTCATACCACGAGTTAGGATGCATATTGCATCAAAGCAAACCCCATACTCCCGCTCAAAGTCGCCACATCTTAGTGGAGTGTTCATAACACACATCTAGGTGGCCCGAAAAGGGATAAAAAAAAAGACTTAGGCACGTGCAAATCCACGTGATCTAAAATCTGAAAGTCATACAAACAAACCCGAATCAAACACCTCAAACCGCTTTCCGAGGTTTCTTCCACTCAAAACTCGATTTTAAAAGCGTATAGACTGACCCTTGCGCATCGGAGTAAGAAGGTCTGCGACGACAAGAGCTTGCTTGCTCACAATCACCACGTTAGAAGTCAGGTTTTAAAATATATCTTCGCTAGCTTAAGTAAGCTAGTTGGCACGCCCTATTTGTTTAAATAGGACTTAGGCACACGAAAAGGTTCGCTCCAGGCCTAAGAACCAGGAGGCGGAAATTTTCTGCGTCTACAGTCATCTTTGCCATTATCCAAATCAATTTGGATAATGACAAAGAGGGGCATCTGTAAACATCCCGAAATCCCACGATTTTTCCCAAAACACCTGGTTTTGCAAAAAGCAGCCCCAAAGGGCTATTTTGAGTCTGGAAACCCAGGAGCCTTCCAGGCAACCCTGTACATATGCTTTAAACTATATATGTTTTAAATATGTATAATATCATTTTAAAACCTTTTAAAAGATGTTTTGAAACCCCGCAAAGCGACTTGGCCTAATGAAAGCAGGACCAGAAGAGCAAAAGAGAGCCCGGAACCGGAGCATATGTCGAGCCCGGCACATCAACTCTCGTGTTAGATTCATCCCCAGGATCTCGAACATCTAAGCCCCTGTTATCAACAAAACTCTTTGAAATCATCTCCGGAAGGTGAAAACAGAAGCGGACGACCATGTTGGCGAAGACCCAACGCAAGACGGAGTACCGATGTTGTCAGACCCCGCACAAACCGTTCGTTTCGAACATACCCTGAAGGAGTCAGAATTCAGCTTTGGATCAGATTTGGACCATATATATCCTGATCCCAATCCAAACATATATGTGGATTTGGATTTGGATTTAGATTTGTATCCAAAGATCCAATCCAATATCCACATCCAGGGCCCACATCACCTTCTCATAAATGGAGGTGGGGCCCACTTGAAATTCACGTGGAATCTTGGGCATGAGAGAGAATGGGGAGGATTAAATGGGTAAAATATGTTAAGCTTGACTTGTATGCCATGTTTTGGGTTAATCATGTGGGTTAGCCTAATGAGTGTGGGTTTAAACTTGTATGAACCTACACCTAAACTAGGGCTGCACCAACATGATGCAATCAAGTCCATGGGCCATGCAAAGGGATGCTCCTAACCTAATCCTAAGCTAAACCCCCTAATCCTAGCCATCTGCCCTAAACCCGACCTAATCCTAACCTACTTCCCTAATCCTTCCCTAATCCCAACCTAATCACCTAACCCACCTCCCTAATCCTAGCCTAATTCCCCTAATCCCGACCTAATCCTAGCCTAAACACCTAACCCACCTCACTAAACCTCACCCTAAGCCCAACCCACCTAGCTAAGCCTTGAACCACTAAACTAGCCCACCTAAAACCACCTAAGCTAAATATCTGCCCCCCCTAAATATCTGGCCCACCTTATCCCCAAACCATCACCACCTAACCACTAAACCAGCCCCCCAATACCAGCCCAAACCGACCCACCCAATCCCTATAAAAAACCCCCCTAGTGGGCGGGTTTTTCATGCTTTTTTGGGCCAGTCGAGCCCCCTCTCCTCTCTCATCCCTTTCCTTCTTCTCTCACCTGCTCCACCTTTGGAATCCAGCCAGCTTCACTCCATGCCACCATCACCTCCCGGCCAGCTCTACTCCACGCCACCTGACTGCACCAACCTGCCACCGTTCGGCTGCCTCCCTTGGACACCCGCCACCTTCACCTTCCTCTCCGGTTAGTACCCCATCCTAACACCACCCTCTCTTCACTCCCCCTCCACTCTCAGCCACCACACGCCACCCTTCCTTAGCATAGTCTTCATTTCATCCAATCGGCCACCACCTAACTACCTGCCACCATTCAGTCACAACCGACTGCAACACCCGCAGCCTTACCTCCTCTCCCTTAGGCACCCCTAGCCAATACATCCAGCCTCATCTTTCCCTAGGACCTGTCCCTCCTTTCCCTTAAGACCTACCCCATTCCTTAGACAGCCCCCACACCCTAGCTCCCTTTCCTTTCCTAAGCACCCCCTAGCTACCCCAGCCAAGGCAGTGGCACCCCCTCTGTTCGGCTAGCGCCAAGGCACCGTCACCCGCGCCCTTGCCATTCGGCCAGCACCTACTTGCCGCGCCCTTCCAAGGAGCTCCCTCTTGCAGCCTGTAGACACAGAAAATTCTCGCACCTGGTTCTTAGGCCTGAACCGAACCTTTTCGTGTGCCTAAGTTCTATTTAAACAAACAGGGCATGCCAGCTAGCTTACTTAAGCTAGCGAAGATATATTTTAAACCTGACTTCTAACGTGGCGACTGTGAGCAAGCAAGCTCTTGTCGTCGCAGACCTTCTTGCACCGATGCGCAAGGGTCAGTCTGTACGCTTTTAAAAAATCGAGTTTTGGGTGTAAGAACCTATGAAAGCGGTTTGAGGTGTTTGATTCAGGTCTTTTTGGTATGATTGTCAGATTTTAGATCACGTGGATTTGCACATGCCTAAGTCTTGCAAATAGTATATATGAGCCCTTACTTGGGTCTTGCAAATAAGAGCGAAGGCTCAATGTGGGTGCATGTGAAAATGTAAAGACAACACACACGACTTCAAATGAAACCCAAATATAACTTGCAATATGGCCTTAACTAAGGTCTTGGGAATAAGAGCGAAAGCTCAATGTGTGTGAGTGCTAGAATTGAAGTACTACACATATGACATGAAATTAAACCCAAGGATAGTATAACACGGCCCTTACTTGGGTCTTGCAAATAAGAGCGGAAGCTCAATGTGTGTGAGTGCGAGAATTTAAAGACAACACACCCAACTCAAGCAAAACCCTACGCAACTTAAAGTATATACATAAACTTATATATAAAGGGCTGATTAGGCCCGTGTGTGTTCAAAATCGTGCACAACTAAGAGCGAGGTAGGCTCAAGTGCATGTGTGTGTGGGTGTGCCAAGCCACGTTATTACAAGCGGGGGGAGACAATGCTCCGTTATTACAACCCCGTATCAAATTTAATTTAATTTAAGCAAGTCTACAACTAAGGACCGAGTTAGGCACTTACTTATAGCTGGTCCGGAGGTGACTTGCTTGAGCGTGGGCTTGGGACAACCTTGGGTTGCAAGAGGGAGCTCCTCGAAATGGAACGGCAAGGATGTGTGGCCGGGTGATGAAAGGGGAGCGGGTGTGGCGCCTTGGTGCTTGCCGGTTGCTAGGGGTTTGCTGCCGTGACGTCTAGGGATAAGATGTTTAAGGAGGGTCACTAAGGGATAGGCTGGTGCTAGGGAAGGTGGCGCTAAAGGGGAGCCTAAAGGGAATGCCTAAGGGAAAAAGTATGGCTGTCGGGTGACTTGGGTGCAGTCGGCTGGGGTGGCCGACTAGGGGGGTTTAAATGGTGGTCGGCTGGGGTAGTGGGGATGTTATGGATGGGAAGGGAGCTAGCTAGGGTGCTGTGGAAGGTGGGATTAATGGGTGACTAAGATTGGAGGGGGCAGGTCCTAGGGAGTAAGGTAGGGTGGCCGGGTATCACTAGGGAAAAAGGATAAGGAATCGGGTGGTGTAAGGGGTTAGGACTGGCCGAATGGGTAGGGGTGACGGGCAGGCTGTGATGGAGAGGTGGAGTGGTGGTATGGGCGGTTGAGAGTGGAGGGGGAGTGAAGAGGAGGTGGAGATAAGTGTAAGGTACTAACCGAATGGTGAAGGAGTTGGTGGATGGAAGAAGGGCAGCCGGATGATGAAGGAGGATGGAGCTCGGCCAGGTGATGAAGGTGGCAGCGTGGAGTGGAGCAGGCCGGATCGAAGTGGTGGCGCGAGGTGGAGCTTGGCTGGGGATAATGGTGGTGCAGGTGGAAGAAGGGGAGCCAGGTGGAAGGTTTGGCTGGGAGGTGGTTGGCCAAGATCGACTGGCCCAAGATGGGAGAAGCTGAAAAACCCGCCCACTAGGGGGGGTATATATAGCTTTTTGAAGGGCGGTTGGGGCTGGTATTTGGAAGGTGGTAAGGTGGTTTAGGTGGTGGTGGTGTGGTGATAAGGTGGGCTGGTTTTGAGGAGGGCAAGATGTTTTACTTTAAGGGGTTTTAGGTATATGGTGTGCTAGGTTTAGGTGGGGTGGTTTAGGGCTTTAGGGCTTAGCTAGGTGGGTTGGTTTTGGGGTGAGGTTTAGTGAGGTGGGTTAGGTGATTAGGCTAGGATTAGGTTAGGTTTAAGGAAATTAGGCTAGGTTTAGGGAAGGATTAGGGAGGTGGGTTAGGTGATTAGGTTAGGATTAGGCCGGGATTAGGGAAGTGGGTTAGGTGATTAGGCTAGGTTTAGGACGGGATTAGGGTAAAAGGCTAGGATTAGGGGTTTTGGCTTAGGGAGCTCCCTTTGCATAACCCATAGACCTTGTTGCATCATGTTGGTGCAGCCCTAGGTTAGGTTTTGGCTAATACAAGCTTAAACTAATTAGGCTAACCCACATGATTAACCCCAAACTTGACACACAAGTCAAGCTTAATTACAATTACCCTCAAATCTTATCCTCCCCCATTCTCTCTCATGCCCATAATCCCAAGTGAATTTCAAGTGGGCCCCACCTCCATTTATGAGAAGGTGATGTGGGCCATGGATGTGGATATTGGATTGGATCTCTGGATCCAAATCCAAATCCAAATCCACACATAGGTTTGGATTGGGATCTGGATATATATGGTCCAGATCCAATCCAAACTGAATTTTGACTCCTTCAGGCTGTGTTCAAAATAAACGGTTTGTGTGGGGTCTGACAGCATCAGTACTCCGTCTGCGTTGGGTCTTCGCCAACATGGTCGTCCGCTTCTGTTTTCACCTTCCGGAGATGATTTCATATGATTTCTGATTATAACAGGGTCTTGGACGTTCGAGATCCTGGGGGTGGATTCAACACGAGAGTTGCTGTGCCGGGCTCTACATGTGCTCCGATTCCGGGCTCTCTTTAGCTCTTCTGGTCCTGCTTTGATAAGGCCAAGCCGCTTCGTGGGGTTTCAAAACATATTTTAAAAGTTTTTAAAACATATTATACATATTTCAAACATATAAAGTTTAAAACCTATGTATAGGGTTGCCTGGAAGGCTCCTGGGTTTCCAGACTCAAAATAGCCCTTTGGGGCTGCTTTTACAAAACCAAGTTTTATTTGAGAAATTCGTGGGATTTCAGGGTGTTTACAGATGCCCCTCTTTGGCATTGTCCAAATTGATTTGGATAATGGCAAAGACGACAAATACCCCTTTCAATGTCTCCCTAGATCTAACCACGAAAAACATGGGATCGTCCCAATCTTTAGCAAAATCTCAGTTTTAAAACACTGGTAGGAGGAGATATCACGCCAAAGGGATATGTATGGAATCTGGTCCTAAATGGGATCATGTTTATGCAAGTACCATGCGTGGAAAGTAGATGCATGACATGGGTGTGGTGCCAAGAGTGGCGACCTCCCAGAGACCAGATATGGTCGAACTTTAGAGACTTACAAGGCCTGCTGCTCCAAGTGAGCAAATCCTATGCTGTTCGATGTTCAATTTTCAAAATTTATTTACAAAAGCTATTTACAAAAGGGACAACTGTCTTGAGTCTCAATCCAAGGGATCTTGAGCTCTTCGTGTTTTCCCTTGCTTGAGTCTTGACACTCGCTTATCTAGCGGAGGTTTTATAAGAAAACAAGCTATATTTCAAATTCCTACATCTTACTCGAAACGTCGAATTCTCAAAAAAGATGAAATTTAAGTAAGTAAATCCTATTTTTACTTTAGGATTCCTCGAAATGAACCATGCTTTAGCTTGGGATAAGCCAGGGATGGGAAAGAGATGCCACGGTCCCTTCTGAAGCGTCCCGTGGTTTAAGGCACAGAAGGCGGAAAACTGCTCTTTTTGAGCTTTTTGGCCTCTTTTTCCTTTTTTTCGTAGAGGGTCTCCCTTTGGGAGTATTTTTTCTTTAAACCCTCTTTTTTTCACATGAGACTCGATTTTTTCTTTTGAATTCTGGTTTCTTTCTTTTGGAAAGAGACTTTGAATGGGAAATTCCCTTTATTTGGGCTTTTGTTTTCCTTTTGGAAGGAGAAGAGAAGAGGGGAAGACTTGTCCCAAGCTCACACTCGATCCATTCCAGATAAGCCTATTTAGAAATAGCACGTACTACTTGCAAGTATCTTGCTATATTGAACTAGGCCTTTCTTTGTAAGAAGAAGGATTTTGAAATGTAACCACGATTTTGAAAACTCCACTCTTTCACAAGTGCGAATTCTCTCACTCAGGGTCACACGACTTTGCCTTTGCACCTTATTTTCAGGTCTCAGGGCAGCTATCCCTAAAATTTTCGAAAATTGGAATTTAACCCAAATCCTACACATAATACTTCTTGAAGTATTGAATATTGATAGGATCGGCTAAATTCCAACCTTCTACATCGATCAACCAATACGAGTTGTTCGTGGTGGTTGCCTGTACAACATAAGGTCCATCCCACTTGGGGCGCCACTTTCCAAGGGGATGTGGGCCACGATAGTGGATGATTTTCAAGACCAGATCCCCCACTTCAAAGTGGTGAGGTCTCATGTGTTTGCCATAGTGTCGGGCTATCCTTTGCCGGTATGCACGAGCATGATCCATGGCAAGGAGTCGCCTCTCATCTAGCAAATCTAGTTCGGCCATCCTAACATGCTGAAGCATCTCTAGAGGGAGGTCGAGTGCTATTGATGTATGGAATGAATGCAGTTGAGTATCAATGGGAAGAATGGCGTTTGTGCCATAGACCAATTTGAACGGTGTGGCATTCGTGGGAGTCCGGATGGAAGTCCTATAAGCCCATAAGGCTTCATCCAGCTTCTCATGCCACATCCTACCCTTCTCTAAAGTTTTCTCAATTATACTAATGAGAGTCTTGTTTGTGGCTTCGGCTTGGCCGTTGCCTTGAGGGTAATAGGGCGAAGAGAAGTGGTGAGTTATGCCATACGTGTTGCACAACTTAACCATCTGCTCATTCTTGAATGGGGTGCCATTATCAGACACAAGGTCCCGTGGAACCCCAAATCGAGCCAGGATATTCCTCCTAATGAAAGCCACCACATGTTGCCCCAACACGTTGGTCAGGGAAATGGCTTCCACCCACTTGGAGAAATACTCCGTGGCTGCTAAGATGAATCGATGCCCATTCGAGGCTTTTGGAAATATAGGGCCTATGATGTCAAATGCCCACATGGTAAATGGCCAGGGGCTGACCACGGAATGCAATGCAGATGAGGGGATATAAATGGCGTGCCCATGCACTTGACATGGATGACACTTCCTAACATGATCGTGACAATCCTTTTTCAGGGTGGACCAAAAATAGCCCCCTCTAAGTATTTTCATTGCCATCATGTTGGCATTAAAATGATCTCCACATTCTCCATCGTGGAATTCATGCATCACTATCCTAGCCTCCTCTAGATCGATACACCTAAGTAGGATGTCGGTAAAACTTTTTTTGTATAAAACCCCACCCAGAGTGGTGTATCGGGTTGAAATCTTACGGATGAATGCCTTATCTTTAGATGTGGCATCCTCGGTGAATCCCCCATTTTCTAAAAATTCCTTGATGTCGTAAAACCAAGGTTTTTCAATAGAATTTGGATTATTTTGGCAAATATCCAAGTCGTGTGTGGATGGGTTGGGCGCATGCCATATTTCTAAAGATCGGGTCCCTGAAATGGGATTGACCTTTAGGGCTGAACCCAAGGAGGAGAGGGCATCGGCGATGCCATTGTCCTCTCTTCCCATGTGTGTGAGTTTTTACGATTGGAACAACTTAACCAATCGAGTGGCCAACTCGTGATATGGAAGTAGTTTTTCGTTACGTACTTGTCAAATTTTCAAAACCTGGTTTACAACAAGGAGCGAATCTCCAAAGACCTCGATGCATGATGCCCCTAGAGTTTTCGAAATTCTTAAGCCTTGTATGAGTGCTTCATACTCAGCTATGTTGTTGGAACATTCGAAATCTAGGCGGATTGCTATGGGAATCTCGCCCATTTCAGGGGAGATGAGGATGACCCCAGCACCAGCCCCTCGTTGGTTTCATGCCCCATCGACGTGCATCTTCCATACTTGGTTTTCAAAATTGTTTGCCAAAATGTGGTTTTGGAAATGGTTTTGTAATATGCCTTCATCAGGCATTTCATCAAGTGTGGGATAGGCGTCCTCTAAGGGGAACTCAGCCACGTAATCTGCTAGGGCTTGCCCCTTAATGGAGATCTGATGATGATATTTCAAGTCATACTCCATTAGAAGGAGTTGCCATTTGCCCAATCTACCCGTGAGAATGGGTTTTTCGAGCAAGTGCTTGTTTGGATCAAACTTGGACACTATCCAGATCTCATGATCTAGGAAATAGTGTCTGAATTTCTGGCAGGCCCAGACTAGGGCCAAGCACGTCTTCTCCATGGCTTGATAATTTCGTTCATAAGCCAAGCGAGTTTTCGAAATATAGTAGATGGCATACACTTTGTGGGTGTCATCCTCGTATTGAGCCAATAGGGCTCTGAAAGCATTCACATGAATAGAAATGTAAAGTAAAAGCGGTTTTCCTTGCTTTGGAGGTTTCAAAATGGGGGGATTAACCAGGTATGCCTTTAGTCTCTCGAAGGACCTTTGGCATTCGTCATCCCATAAGAATTTCGTGCCCTTCCTCAACAGCTTGTTGAAGGGTTCGCATCTAGTCGCCAGATTTGATATAAATCGACGAACGGACTATAATCGACCCTGGAGGCTACGAATTTGGGTGAGATTGGAGGGTGGAGCCATGTCTATGATGGCTCGACACTTAGAGGGGTCGACTTCTATACCCCTTTGGCTCACCATAAAGCTTAGAAGCTTCCCTGATTCTACCCCGAATACACATTTTTGAGGGTTTAGCTTTACTTTGTAAAGCCTAAGCCTTTCAAATTTTTTTTGCAAACATTCGATATGAGTGCATCGGGTTTTGGATTTCGCCAAGAGATCATCTACATACACTTCTACGAGCTCATGAATCTGATCATGGAAGATCGTGGTCATGACTCTCTGGTATGTTGCGCTGGCATTTTTCAAACCAAAGGGCATGACTGTCTAGCAGTATGTGCCCCATGGGGTTGTGAAGGCGGTCTTACCCTGATCTCGTGGACTTAGTTTGATTTAATTATAGCTTGAATAGCCATCCATAAACGAAAACATTTCATGATTTGCAGTACTATCGACTATCAAATCTATGTTTGGTAAAGGATAATTATCCTTTGGAGTGACTTTATTCAGGTTTCTGAAATCGATGCATATTTGAATTTTCCCATTGGTTTTTCGAACTACAATGATGTTTGACAACCAATCAGAATACGCAATAGGTTTTACAAATCCGGCTTTTAACAGATCTTCTAAACCCTCTTTGACTTGCGTGTGTACATTCAGGTGTATTTTCCTAAGCTTCTGCTTTATGGGTTTTACATCCGCATCTAAGGGAAGACGATGTTCACCAATGCTGGGGTCTATGCCCGGCATGTCTTCATACGTCCATGCAAACACATCTAAATGGGTTCGTAGAAATTCAATGAATGCTGACCTTTCATGTTCATGCAAACATGCACCTATCTTGATGGTTTTGGGATTGGAATCACTCCCTAGGTTCACCTCTATGAAATCTCCTCCTACTGAATTGGAAGGTCTTTCAAAATCGAGAATTTTATAAAATTCTGGGAGCTCAGAAGTGGGATCGATCATTCTTGTGGGTTATAGACCCGAGGGAATTTGATACGTGAGTTTTCAAAAGACCTGGTTTTGTACTTGGATTTTCAATCGATTTCGAAATTTTTGGTCTGGCTATGCAGACGACGTTTCTTTCGAAATCCTTTTCTTTTTCCAAAGTCCTACCAGGAGCAGCTATATACAAAATCTTTTTGGTATTTTCTAGATTTTCGATTTTTTTGGGTTTTTGTAAAACAAGAACTTTAGGAACTATACAAACCACTCTATTTTCGGGTTTTTGTTTTTCCAATGTTTTTGGTTTTTCTTCTTTTTCGATTTTTTCGATTTTAAGTTTTCCAAATGTTTTTGTATTTTTATGAAAGGGATCTTCCATCATACCTACAAAGGGAAAGCACTACGGGTTAGACTCAGAATAGGAGGTCTAAATCGTAGGTCTCTTCTAACATAAGTTCCAGGGCACCCTTGACCCAAGTGGTCGTAGGAGGTGGCTCTGGCGGTATTTTGGGAGTATAGCCGATCCCGTATCGGCTTGGGTTGGCCCTAGGAAGGATGGGCTCTAGGAGACCCTGGTTTTGTGCCCCTAGACTTTTGTAGGGCGTGTAGCCCATATTCAACAACATGTTCCGTGAGTTTTTGTTTTTTGAAAACTTAGAGTACAAATCGTGGTCCTGGAACTTGCTGTCATCCATATTGTGCTCGTATGGCTTCTTGTCCAGGGGTTTTGGAAATAGGGATCTTTGGGTCTTCCTAGAAGGGTTACAATCGGGAGGGGGCTTGCTTTGGGTGGCCACTTCACATACACAACCTTCCTAGGGTTGTTTAACACGAGCCTTGGTGGCTCAATCATGGTCTGCCCCAGGTTAGCCTCATGGGCTTGGGAGCTCGACAAACAAGGGGAGTTTATGATCCCCTGAAGCTGTGGGTGACTCTCACCTAGGATCACCATGACTTGGTCCCTGAAAGGGATCTTGACACACCTGTGGAAGGTGGATAGCACAGCGCACAAGCTGGGTATCCAAGGCCTTCCCAGCAACAGGTTATAATGGGGGTGGATGTCCAAGACATGGAACACCCCCGTGTGTGTGATCCCTCCCGTTTCCATCGGGAGTTTGATTGATCCTAAAGGCCTAGACGCATTCCCATCATATCCAGTGATAACGATGGGGCTTGGGTTTACAGAAGTCAAGGTGACTCCGATTTGATACGTCACATGAAGTGGAAGGATGTTGAGCCCTCCTCCCCCATCGACTAGGCACCTGTCCAGAGAGTGGTTATTCAAAACCACCTCGATATGCAGGGCCTGGTTGTGGGGCTCGTAGGGTCTATCTACATCATCTTCCGAGAAAGTGATGGGCGATTTGGCTCCTATTAATGCCACTTAGTCAGACAAAGATTCCGGACTTATGTTCGAACTAACCTTGGCTCTTTCTAGAATTTTCTCTAGAATGAGTCTATGCCTAGGCGAAGTTTGTATAAGCTCTAGGATAGACATGTGGATAGGAATCTTTGAAAGATGGTTTTCGAAATCATAAGGATTTAGGACGACTTTCCCCTTGTCTGCTTTTGGCAGAACTCAAGGAATACATGCTTTTGAGGGAACAGGCACACTGACCACCTTTTTAGCACTTTGTAGGTGCGGGGGTTGATAGATCCTCCCGGATTTAGTCACTTCCCCCACGACCAGCCTAGGGTTCGCACTAAAATTGGCTCTAATTATCAGTTAAGGAGCACCTTGAAGTTTCAAAATTGGTTTAGCCGGGGATTCAGCTCTTGATAGTCCCCGAATGACGACTTGGGTGGGCTTCTTGTAAAGTACAAGAGTGGGCGCACAAGTGGGTCGACCAGACTCAGATTTTTGCGCTAGTTCTTTTGAAAAGGTGAGCGTTGTAGACGCAGAAAATTTCCGCTTCCTGGTTCTTAGGCCTGAAGCGAACCTTTTTGTGTGTGTAAACACCCCGAAATCCCACGAATTCCTCAAAACAAACCTGGTTTTGTAAAAGCAGCCCCAAAGGGCCATTTTGAGTCTGGAAACCCAAGAGCCTTCCAGGCAACCCTGTACATGTTTTGAACTTTACATATTTCAAAAATGTATCATATGGCTTTAAAAACCTTTTTAAACATGTTTTTGAAACCCCGAAGCAGTTTGGCCTAAGCAAGACAGGACCAGAAAGCTAAAGAGAGCCCAGAACCGGAGCGCAAGTCGACCCCTGCACAACAACTCTCGTATTGAGTCCACCCCCAAGATCTCGAATGTCCAAGACCCTGTTATCATCAAAACATCATTTGAAGTCATCTTCGGAAGGTGAAAACAAAGGCGGACGATCATGTTGGCGAAGACCCAACGCAGACGAGTACTGATGCTGTCAGACCCCGCACAAACTGTTCGTTTTGAACACAGCTCGAAGGAGTCACAGTTCAGTTTGGATCGGATCTGGACCATATATATCCAGATCCCAATCCAAACCCATGTAGTGGAGTGTTCATAACACACAAACTAGGTGGCCCATAAAGGGATAAAAAGAAAGACTTAGGCACGTGCAAATCCACGTGATCTAAAATCTGCAATCGCATTCTAAAGACCCGAATTAAACACCTCGAACCGCTTCGTAAGCTTTTTCTCCCAAAACTCGATTTTTAAAAGCGTACAGACTGACCCTTGCGTATCGGTGCAAGAAGGTCTGCGATGACAAGAGCTCACTTGCTCACAGTCGCCACGTTAGAAGTCAGAATTAAAATATATCTTCGCTAGCTTAGGTAAGCTAGCTGGCACGCCCTGTTTATATAAATAGGCCTTAGACACACGAGAGGATCCGCTCCAGGCCCTGAGAAGCTAGAGGCGGGGATTTTCGCGCGTCTACAGAGATTGGCACACCCGGTGGGACGTGAGCCTTTCAAAAATCGAGTTTAAAGTTAGGAGCTTGCGAAAAATTTTGTTAAAAAGGTGTCATTTTTTTTAACTTATTTTCTTTGCTTGTACTTAGGAAATTTTGAAAAAGCTTGAAAAGCATGTCAAAATCCAATCCAAGTGAAGTGTCGAGCCAAGGCTCATGCGCATCAAGTTCTCACTCTAGGAGGATTTTCAAAAACAGAATAAAACTAGATGAAGTCGAGGACCTGAGAAGGGAGTTTGAGGCCAAAATCGATGCTCTCATCCAAGAGGCTGAAGTAGGCGATTCGTGTTCATCAAACGGTGAACAAAAGCTTAAGAAAAAATCTGAAAAAACTCGCAAGCACAAAGAGGCCTCCGTAATGGAAGGCAACCAATACCACGAGTCCTTCACACAAAAGGACCGTAAAGCCCTACAGCAGCTACTGAAAGGGCAAAAAAAAGAGAAAAGAAGCTACGCCCTGTCTGATTTCCTTCCTATGGATTACGAAACAGACAGTGATGATGAAATACCGAACTTCCATCGGTATGATGTCATGGGAGACCCTAGGTCTCACTTGCAGCTTTTCTCGCTTCGAGCCCATAAGAAGAAAAAGGACTCGATGAAATGGGTGTATTGGTTCCCTTTATCCCTTAAAGACACGGCTGCCAAATGGCTGGCTTCCTATGACTTAAGCCAGTTCGCTACTTTTGAAGAATTAGAGAACTGCTTCATGCAAAGATTTGCACACAACGTAGAAGTCACGCCGACTCTGAACAATTTAAGGGATACGAAGCAAGGCATGAACGGAGACGTTTATGCCTTCATTATACGATGGAGGTCACTTTTGGGCCAAGTGCGAGAGCCCATATCCGAAGGATGCGCAGTCATGCTCATCTTGGATAACTTTAAAAGCGAGTTAAAAATCCTTCTCTCGCTCCATGAGATCTCAACTTTCTATAAGTTGATCAAAAAGGCATCCCTTTTCGAAACCAACTTGAGAAAAGGGACATACGATCACTTATGGAAAGGAAGTGCCGTTTCCAAAACCCGCTTGGAAAAGCCCATCACTTATGTGCTACCCACGATGGACAAAGGGGCAAAGCCCCATAAAATCGCCAACGTCTGGGTGGATCCAGGCGTGGCAGGCACTTCCAAAAATTTCAAAAAACTAGAAAACAAAAGGGAGCGAACCTTTCAAAAACCGGTTGAAAAACGGGAGTATACACCGCTGGGGCAACCTGTGTTGGAGGTCCTAGACCTCCTACTTGCCCAAGGCATGATAGAACTTCCCGAAATCCCCAAAGGAGTCACTTCCAAAGGGGGGTATTTAAACCGATTTTGTAAGTATCATCGACTCAAAGGCCATGATACCAAACGATGTTTCTCCCTTTTAAATAAAATTGAGAACTTAATAGCAGAAGGCCGGCTCCAGGTCACTGCGGAACCTGAGCCACCTCAAGCTATCTTCAAAGAACCCTTTCCGAAGCACGCCAGTGGTAGTGGGAAAGGAAAGGAGGTATGTACCCTCACCTTTTCTAAGGAACTAGCGCAAAAACCAGAGTCTGGTCGACCCACTTGTGCGCCCATTCTTGTACTATACAAGAAGCCCGCCCAAGTCATCATTCGGGGACCACCAAAAGTGGAATCCCCGGCAAAACCAGTTTTGAAAATCCAAGGTGCTTCTCAACTCATCCTTAGAGCCAAATTTAGCGCGAACCCTAGGCTGGTCATGGGGGAAGTGACTAGGTCCGGGAGGATCTATCAACCCCCACACCTTCAAGGTGCTAAAAAGGTGGTCAGTGTGCCTGGCCCCTCAAAAGCATGTATCCCTAGTGTTCTGCCAAAAGCAGATAAGGACAAAGTCATCCTAAATCCTTATGACTTCGAAAACCACCTTTCAAAGATTCCTATCCACATGTCTATTCTAGAGCTTATACAAACCTCGCCTAGGGATAGACTCGTGCTAGAGAAAATTCTAGAAAGGGCCAAGGTTGATTCGAGCATAAGTCCGGAATCCTTGTCTGCCCAAGTGGCTTTATTAGGAGCAAAATCGCCCATCACTTTCTCGTAAGATGATGTAGATAGACCCTACGAATCCCATAACCAGGCCCTGCATATCGAGGTGGTTCTGAATAACCACTCTCTGGACAGGTGCCTAGTCGATGGTGGAGGAGGGCTCAACATCCTTCCACTTCATGTGGCATATAAAATCGGAGTCACCTTGACTTCAGTGAACCCAAGCCCCATCGTTATCACTAGATACGATGGGAATGCGTCTAGACCGTTAGGATCCATCGAACTCCCAATGGAAATGCGAGGGATCGCACACACGGGGGTGTTCCATGTCTTGGACATCCACCCTCATTATAACCTGTTGCTGGGAAGGCTGGATACACAGCTTGTGCGCTGTGCCATCCACCTTCCACAGGTGTGTCAAGATCCCTTTTAGGGACCAGGTCGTAGTGATCCTAGGTGAGAGTCACCCACAGCTTCAGGGGATCATAAACTCCCCTTGTTTATCAAGCTCCCAGGCCCATGAGGCTAACCTGGGGCAAATTGTGATCGAGCCATCAAGGCTTGTGTTAAACAACCCTAGGAAGGTTGTATGTGTGAAGGGGCCGCCCAAAGCAGGCTCCCTCCCGATGTTAACTCTTCTAGGAAAACCCAAGCGTTCCCTATTTCCAAAGCCCCTGGACAAAAGCCATATGAGTACAATATGGACGACAGCATGTTCCAAGACCACGATCTTTATCATAACTTTTCAAAAAACAAAAAATCATGGAACATGTTGTTGAACATGGGCTACACGCCCTACAAGAGTCTAGGGGCGCAGAACCAGGGTCTCCTAGAGCCCATCCTTCCTAGGGCCAATCCAAGCCGATATGGGATCGGCTATACTCCCCGAATACCGCCAGAGCCACCCCCTGTGACCACTTGGGTCAAGGGTGCCCTGGAACCTGCCTTAGAAGAGACCTACGATTTAGATTTCCTATTCCAAGTCTAACCCGTAGTGTTTTCCCTTTGTAGGTATGACGGAAGATCCCTTTTATAAAAAGACAAAAACATTTGAAAAGCTTAAAATAAAAAAAATCGAAAAACAAGGAAAACCAAAAACAATGGAAAAACAAAAACTCGAAAAAAGAGTACTTTGTATAGTTCCCAAGGTTCTTGGTTTACAAAAACCCAAAAAAATCAAAAATTTGGAAAATACCAAAAAGATTTTGTATATAGCTGCTCCTGGTAAGACTTTGACAAAAGTAAAGGATTTCGAAAGAAACGTCGTCTGCATAGCCAGACCAAAAATTTCGAAATCACTTGAAAATCCGAGTACAAAACCAGGTCTTTTTGAAAACCATGCATCCACTTCCCTCGGGTCTATAGCCCACGAGAATGATCGAAGCCCAGAAGTGGATCCCCTTGAGGAAGATCCCACTTCTGAGCTCCCAGAATTTCATAAAATTCTCGATTTTGAAAGACCTTCCCAATCAGTAGGAGGAGATTTCATAGAGGTGAACCAAGGGGATGATTCCAATCCCAAATCCATCAAAATAGGCGCATGTTTGCATGAACATGAAAAGTTAGCATTCATTGCATTTCTACAAACCTATTTAGATGTGTTTGCATGGACGTATGAAGACATGCCGGGTATAGATCCCAGCATTGTCGAGCATCGTCTTCCCTTAGATGCAGGTGTAAAACCCGTAAAGTAGAAGCTTAGGAAAATACACCCGAATGTACACACGCAAGTCAAAGAGGGTTTAGAAGATCTGCTAAAAGCCGGATTTATAAACACCATTGCATATTCTGATTGGTTGTCAAATATCGTTATAGTTCGAAAAACCAATGGGAAAATTCGAATATGCATCGATTTCAGAAACCTGAATAAAGCCACTCCAAAGGATAATTATCCTTTACCAAACATAGATTTGATAGTCGATAGTACTGCAAATCATGAAATGTTTTCATTTATGGATGGCTATTCAAGCTATAATCAAATCAAACTAAGTCCACAAGATCAGGGTAAGACCGCCTTCACAACCCCATGGGGCACGTACTGCTATACAGTCATGCCCTTTGGTTTGAAAAATGCCGGCGCAACATACCAATGAGCCATGACCACGATCTTCCATGATCAAATTCATGAGCTCATAAAAGTGTATATAGATGATCTCTTGGCAAAATCCAAAACCCGATGCACCCACATCGAATGTTTGCAAAAGATTTTCGAAAGGCTTAGGCTTTACAAAGTAAAGCTAAACCCTCAAAAATGTGTATTCGGGGTAGAATCAGGGAAGCTTCTGGGCTTTATGGTGTGCCAAAGGGGTATAGAAGTCGACCCCTCTAAGTGTCGAGCCATCATAGACATGGCTCCACCCTCCAATCTCACCCAAATCCGTAGCCTCCAGGGTCGTTTAAAATTCGTTCGCCGATTCATATCGAATCTGGCAACTAGATGCGAACCCTTCAACAAGCTATTGAGGAAGGGCACGAAATTCTTATGGGATGACGAATGCCACAAGTCCTTCGAGAGACTGAAGGCATACTTGGTTAATCCCCCCGTTTTGAATCCTCCGAAGAAAGGAAAACCGCTTTTACTTTACATCTCCGTGCATGCGAATGCTTTAAGAGCCCTGTTGGCTCAATACGAGGATGACACCCATAAGGAGTATGCCATCTACTATATTTCGAAAACTCTCCTAGCTTATGAACGAAATTGTCAAGCCATGGAGAAGACGTGCTTGGCCCTAGTCTGGGCCTGCCAGAAATTCAAACACTATTTCCTAGATCATGAGATCTGGATAGTGTCCAAGCTTGATCCAATCAAGCACTTGTTCGAAAAAACCATTCTCACGGGTAGATTGGGAAAATGGCAACTCCTTCTAATGGAGTATGACCTAAAATGCCATCACCAGATCTCCATTAAGGGGCAAGCCCTAGCAGACTACGTGGCTGAGTTCCCCTTAGAGGACGCATATCCCACACTTGTTGAAATGCCTGATGAAGGCATATTACAAAACCACTTTCAAAACCATATTTTGGCAAACAATTTCGAAAACCAAGTATGGAAGATGCACTTCGACGGGGCACGAAACCAACGAGGGGCTGGTGCTGGGGTCATCCTCATCTCCCCTGAAAAGGGTGAGATTCCCATAGCAGTCCGTTTCGATTTCGAATGTTTCAACAACATAGCTGAGTATGAAGCACTCATACAAGGCTTAAGGATTTCGAAAACTGTAGGGGCATCATGCATCAAGGTCTTTGGAGATTCGCTCCTTGTCATAAACCAGGTTTTGAAAATTTGGCAAGTACGTAATGAGAAACTACTTCCATATCACGAGTTGGCCACTCGATTGGTCCTATCCTTCCAATCGTGTAAACTCACACACGTAAGAAGAGAGGACAATGGCATCGCCGATGCCCTCTCCTCCTTGGGTTCAGCCCTAAAGGTCGATCCCATTTCAGGGACCCGATCTTTAGAAATATGGCATGCGCCCAACCCATCCACACACGACTTGGATATTTGCCAAAATAATCAAGACTCTATTGAAAAACCCTGGTTTTATGATATAAAACAATTTCTAGAAAATGGGGGATTCGCTGAGGATGCCACATCTAAAGATAAGGCATTCATCCGTAAGATTTCGACCCGATACACCATTCTGGGTGGGGTTTTATACAAAAAAAGTTTTACCGGTATTCTGCTTAGGTGTATCGACCTAGAGGAGGCTAGGATAGTGATGCATGAATTTCACGATGGAGAATGTGGAGGCCATGTCAATGCCAACATGATGGCAATGAAAATACTTAGAGGGGGCTATTTTTGGTTCGCCCTGAAAAAGGATTGTCACGATCATGTTAGGAAGTGTCATCCATGTCAAGTGCATGGGCACGCCATTCATATCCCATCATCTGCGTTGCATTCCGTGGTCAGTCCCTGGCCATTCACCATGTGGGCATTTGACATCGTAGGCCCTACATTTCCAAAAGCCTCGAATGGGCATCGATTCATTTTAGCAGCCACGGAGTATTTCTCCAAGTGGGTGGAAGCCATTTCACTAACCAACATGCTGGGGCAACATGTGGTGGCTTTCATCAGGAGGAATATCTTGGCTCGATTTGGGGTTCCACGAGACCTTGTGTCTGATAATGGCACCCCATTCAAGAATGAGCGGATGGTTAAGTTGTGCAACACGTATGGCATAACTCACCACTTCTCTTCGCCCTACTACCCTCAAGGCAACGGCCAAGCCGAAGCCACAAACAAGACTCTCATTAGCATAATTGAGAAAACCTTAGAGAAGGGTAGAATTTGGCACGAGAAGCTGGATGAAGCCTTATGGGCTTATAAGACTTCCATCCGAACTCCCACGAATGCCACAACATTCGAATTGGTCTATGGCACAAACGCCATTCTTCCCATTCATACTCAACTACATTCATTCCATACATCCATAGCACTCGACCTCC
The DNA here is from genome assembly GCA_036023115.1 of Brasenia schreberi. NCBI lineage: Eukaryota > Viridiplantae > Streptophyta > Magnoliopsida > Nymphaeales > Cabombaceae > Brasenia > Brasenia schreberi. Next base: position 20,541,627 of record JAYKKT010000072.1, read on the forward strand.
CCCTAGAGACGCTTCAGCATGCTAGGATGGCCGAACTAGATTTGCTAGATGAGAGGCGACTCCTTGCTATGGATCATGCTCGTGCATACAAACAAAGGATAGCCCGACACTATGGCAAACACATGAGACCTCGCCACTTTGAAGTGGGGGATCTGGTTTTGAAAATCATCCACTATCGTGGCCCACATCCACTTGGAAAGTGGAGCCCCAAGTGGGATGGACCCTATGTTGTACATGCAACCACCATGAACAACTCATATTGGTTGATCGATGTAGAAGGTAGGAATTTAGCAAATCCTATCAATATTCAATACTTAAAGAAGTATCATGTGTAGGATTTGGATTAAATTCCCCATTTTTCAAAAATTTTAGGGATAGCTGCCCTGAGACCTAAAAATAAGGTGCAAAGGCAAAGTCGTGTGACCCTGAGTGAGAGAATTCGCACTTGTGAAAGAGTGGAGTCTTCAAAATCGTGGTTACATTTCAAAATCCTTCTTCTTACAAATCAAGGCCTAGTTCAATATAGTAAGATACTTGCAAGTAGTACGTGCTATTTCTAAATAGGCTGATCTGGAATGGATCGAGTGTGAGCTTGGGATATGTCCTCCCCTCTTCTCTTCTCCTTCCAAAAGGAAAACAAAGGCCCAAATAAAGGGAATTTCCCATCCAAAGTCTCTTTCCAAAAGAAAGAAACCAGAATTCAAAAGAAAAATCGATTCTCTTGTGAAAAAAAAGAGAGGGATTAAAGAAAAAATACTCCCAAAGGGAGACCCTCTATGAAAAAAAAAAAGGAAAAAGAGGCCAAAAAGCTTAAAAAGAGCAGTTTTCCGCCTTCTATGCCTTAAACCACGGGACGCTTCAGAAGGGACCGTGGTATCTCTTTCCCATCCCTGGCTTATCCCAAGCTAAAACATGGTTCATTTCAAGGAGTCCTAAAGTAAAAATAGGATTTACTTACTTGAATTTCATCTTGTTTGATAATTCGACATTTCGAGTAAGGCGTAGGAATTTGGAATATAGCTTGTTTTCTTACAAAACCTCCGCTAGATAAGCGAGTGCTAAGACTCAAACGAGGGCAAACACGAAGAGCTCGAGATCCTTAGGATCGAGACTCAAGACAGTTATCCCTTTTGTAAATAGTTCTGTAAATAAGTTTTGAAAATCGAACATCGAACAGCATAGGATCTGCTCACTTAGAGCAACAGGCCTTGTAAGTCTCTAGAGTTCGACCACATCTGGTCTCTGGGAGGTCGCCACTCTTGGCACCACACCCATGTCATGCATATGCATTCCACGCATGGTACTTGCATAAACATGATCCCATTTAGGACCAGATTCCATGTAAAACCCTTTGGCGTGATATCTCCTCCTACCAGGGTTTGTAAATTGAGATTTTGCTAAAATTGGGACGATCCCATATTCTTCGTGGCTAGATCTAGGGAGACATTGAAAGGGGTGTTTGTCATCTTTGCCCTTATCCAAATCGATTTGGACAAGGCCAAAGAGGGGCATCTGTAAACACCCCGAAATCCCACGAATTCCTCAAAACAAACCTGGTTTTGTAAAAGCAGCCCCAAAGGGCCATTTTGAGTCTAGAAACCCAGGAGCCTTCCAGGCAACCCTGTACATGTTTTGAACTTTACATATTTCAAAAATGTATCATATGGCTTTAAAAACCTTTTTAAACATGTTTTTGAAACCCCAAAGCAGTTTGGCCTAAGCAAGACAGGACCAGAAAGCTAAAGAGAGCTCGGAACTGGAGCGCAAGTCGAGCCCGGCACAGCAACTCTCGTATTGAGTGCACCCCCAGGATCTCGAACGTCCAAGACCCTGTTATCATCAAAACATCATTTGAAGTCATCTTCAGAAGGCGAAAACAGATGCAGACGATCATGTTGGCGAAGACCCAATGCAGACGGAGTACTGATGCTATCACACCCCGCACAAACCGTTCGTTTCGAACACAGCTCGAAGGAGTCACAGTTCAGTTTGGATCGGATCTGGACCATATATATCCAGATCCCAATCCAAACCCATGTAGTGGAGTGTTCATAACACACAAACTAGGTGGCCCATAAAGGGATAAAAAGAAAGACTTAGGCATGTGCAAATCCACGTGATCTAAAATCTGCAATCGCATTCTAAAGACCCAAATTAAATACCTCGAACCGCTTCGTAAGCTTTTTCTCTCAAAACTCGATTTTTAAAAGCGTACAGACTGACCCTTGCGCATCGGTGCAAGAAGGAAAGCTAGCTGGAACACCCTGTTTATATAAATAGGCCTTAGACACACGAGAGGATCCGCTCCAGGCCCTGAGAAGCTAGAGGCGGGGATTTTCGCGCGTCTACAGTGTGCCTAAGTCCTATTTAAACAAACAGGGCATGCCAGCTAGCTTACTTAAGCTAGCGAAGATATATTCTAAAACCTGACTTCTAATGTGATGACTGTGAGCAAGCAAGCTCTTGTCGTCGCAGACCTTCTTACACCGATGCGCAAGGGTCAGTCTGTATGCTTTTAAAGATCGAGTTTTGGGAGTGTAAGAACCTACGAAAGCGGTTCGAGGTGTTTGATTTGGGTCTTTTTGGTATGGTTTCAGATTTTAGATCACGTGGATTTGCACGTGCCTAAGTCTTTCTTTTTATCCCTTTTCAGGCCACCTAGGTGTGTGTTATGAACACTCCACTAAGATCGGGGCGATTTTGAGTGGGAGTATGGGGTTTGCTTTGATGCAATATGCGTCCTAACTCGTGGTATGGCGTATATGCAATGCAAACTCACGCTACTCCAAAGGGAAAACCCGAATGTAAAAGACAATGACGAAGGGAAATGACTTGAAATGGAAATTGCCGAAAGGAAATGACTTGTAATGTAAATGCCGAAGGGAAATTGCAAAAGGGAAATATGGCTATATCTTAAGAGCAGAAAGGCTCAATTGTGCAAGTGTGTGCCGTGTATATATTGAAAGGCTACGCACACAGCTGAACCTTAAAACCCGAATTGAAAAGACATAGCCAAAAGGGAAATACGTATATAGTATATATGAGCCCTTACTTGGGTCTTGCAAATAAGAGCGAAGGCTCAATGTGGGTGCGTCTGAAAATGTAAAGACAACACACACGACTTCAAATGAAACCCAAATATAAATTGCAATATGGCCTTAACTAAGGTCTTGGGAATAAGAGCGAAAGCTCAATGTGTGTGAGTGCTTGAATTGAAGTACTATGCACACAACATGAAATTAAATCCAAATAGAAATTGCAATATGGCCTTAACTAAGGTCTTGGGAGTAAGAGCGAAAGCTCAATGTGTGTGAGTGCTAGAATTGAAGTACTACACACACGACATGAAATTAAACCCAAGGATAGTATCACACGACCCTTACTTGGGTCTTGCAAATAAGAGCGGAAGCTCAATGTGTGTGAGTGTGAGAATTTGAAGACAACACACCCAACTCAAGCAAAACCCTACGCAATTTAAAGTATATACGTAACTTATGTCTAAAGGGGCTGATTAGGCTCGTGTGTGTTCAAAATCGTGCACGACTAAGAGCGAGGTAGGCTCAAGTGCACGTGTGTGTGGGTGTGCCAAGCCACGTAACAAGCGGGGCGAGACAATGCTCCGTTATTACAACCCCGTATCAAATTTAATTTAAGCAAGTCTACAACAAAGGACCGAGTTAGGCACTTACTTATAGCTAGTCCGAAGGTGACTTGCTTGAGCGTAGGCTTGGCTTCGCCTTGGCTGCAAGAGGGAGCTCCTCGGAATGGAACGACAAGGGGAGATGCTGGCCGGGTGACTTGGGTGCGCGGGAAGGGCGCCTTGAAGCTGGCCGGCTGCTAGGAGTGTGCTGCCTTGGTGCTTTGGGCTAAGGTGACTAAGGAAGGTCACTAAGGGATAGTGTGGTGCTAGAAAAGGTGGCACTAAAGGGGAGCCTAAAGGGAATGTCTAAGGGAAATGGGGTGGCTGTCGAATGGGTTTGGTGCAGTCGGCTAGGGTGGCTGACTAGGGGAATTTTAGTGGTGGCCGGGTGCTAGGGTAGCTAGGGATGTTATGGATGGGATGGGAGCTAGCTAAGGTGTTGTGTAAGGTGGAGCTAAGGGCTGGTGGAAAGTTGTATGGGCAGGTCTTAGGGAGCCAAGTGGGGTGGCCAAGTATCACTAGGGGATGTGTGGGATCGGATGATGTAAAGGGTGAGGATCTGGCCGAATGGGTAGGGATGACGGGCAGGCTGTGATGGAGTTAGGTGGCGGTGGTATGGGTGGTTGAGAGTGGAGGGGGAGTGAAGAGGAGGTAGAGTTAGGTTGAGGTACTAACCGAATGGTGAAGGATTTGAAAGATGGAAGATGGGCAGTAGGGTGACTTGGATGGATGGAATTCGGTCGGATGGAAGTGGCGACGTGGAGTGGAGCGGGCAGGGAGGCAGTGGTGGCACGAGGTAGAGCTTGGCCGGATGGAAGTGGTGCAGGTTGAGCAAGGTGGAAGGCTCGGCTGGAAGGAGATTGGCCAAGGTCGGTTGGCCCAAGGTGGAAAAGGATTGAAAAACCCGCCCACTAGGGGGGGGGGGGTTTATAGGTTTGGAGATGGCGGTTGGGGCTGGTATTTGGAGGGTGGTTTAGGTGGTGGTGGTGTGGTGATAAGGTGGGCTGGTTTTGAGGAGGGGCCAGATATTTTGGTTAATGGGGTTTTAGGTATATGGTGTGCTAGGTTTAGGTGGGGTGGTTTAGGGGTTTGGGGCTTAGCTAGGTGGGTTGGTTTTGGGGTGAGGTTTAGTGAGGTGGGTTAGGTGATTAGGCTAGTATTAGGTTAGGTTTAAGGAAATTAAGCTAGGTTTAGGGGAGGATTAGGGAAGTGGGTTAGGTGATTAGGTTGGGATTAGGGAAGTGGTTAGGTGATTAGGCTAGGTTTAGGCAGGGATTAGGGTAAAAGGCTAGGATTAGGGTTTTTTTATTAGGATTGGGTTAGGGAGCTCCCTTTGCATAACCCATAGACCTTAATTGCATCATGTTGGTGCAGCCCTAGGTTAGGTTTTGGCTAATACAAGCTTAAACCCGCACTAATTAGGCTAACCCACATGATTAACCCCAAACTTGACACCCAAGTCAAGCTTAATCACAAATAACCCTCAAATCTTATCCTCCCCATTCTCTCTTATGCCCATAATCCCACGTGAATTTCAAGTGAGCCCCACCTCCATTTATGAGAAGGTGATGTGGGCCATGGATGTGGATATTGGATTGGATCTCTGGATCCGAATCCAAATCCAAATCCACACATAGGTTTGGATTGGGATTTGGATATATATGGTCCAGATCCAATCCAAACTGAATTCTGACTCCTTCAGGCTGTGTTCGAAACGAACGGTTTGTGCGGGGTCTGACAGCATCAGTACTCCGTCTGCGTTGGGTCTTCGCCAACATGGTCGTCCGCTTCTGTTTTCACCTTCTGAAGATGATTTCAAGTGATGTTTTGCTGATAACAGGGTCTTGGACGTTCGAGATCCTGGGGGTGGATTCAATACGAGAGTTGCTGTGCCGGGCTCGACTTGTGCTCCGGTTCTGGGCTCTCTTTAGCTCTTCTGGTCCTGCTTTGATTAGGCCAAGCTTGCTTTGTGGGGTCTCAAAACATATTTTAATAGTTTTTAAAACATATTATACATATTTAAAACATATAAGAGTTTAAAATATCTGTACAAGGTTGTCTGGAAGGCACCTGGGTTTCCAGACTCAAAATAGCCCTTTGGGGGCTGCTTTTATAAAACCAGGTTGGTTTGAGAAATTCGTGGGATTTCGGGGTGTTTAGAGATGCCCCTCTTTGGCCTTGTCCAAATTGATTTGGACAAGGGCAAAGATGACAAACTCCCCTTTCAATGTCTCCCTAGATCAAACCACGAAAATATGGGATCGTCCCAATCTTTAGCAAAATCTCAGTTTTAAAACCCTCGTAGGAGGAGATATCACGCCAAAGGGATATACAAAGGGTTTCTGGTCCTAAAATGGGATCATGTTTATGCAAGTGACATGCGTGGAATGCAGATGCATGACATGGGTGTGGTGCCAAGAGTGGCGACCTCCCAGAGACCAGATGTGGTCGAACTCTCGAGACTTACAAGGCCTGCTGCTCCAAGTGAGCAAATCCTATGCTGTTCGATGTTTGATTTTCAAAATTTATTTACAAAACTATTTACAAAAGGGACAACTGTCTTGAGTCTGGATCCTAAGGATCTCGAGCTCTTCGTGTTTGCCCTTGTTTGAGTCTTAACACTCGCTTATCTAGCGGAGGTTTTATAAGAAAACAAGCTATATTTCAAATTCCTATGCCTTACTCGAAACGTCGAATTCTCAAACAAAATGAAATTCAAGTAAGTAAATCCTATTTTTACTTTAAGATTCCTCGAAATAAACCATGTTTTAGCTTAGGATAAGCCAGGGATGGGAAAGAGATACCACGGTCCCTTCTGAAGCGTCCCGTGGTTTAAGGCATAGAAGGCGGAAAACTGCTCTTTTTAAGCTTTTTGACCTCTTTTTCCTTCTTTTTTTTCATAGAGGGTCTCCCTTTGGGAGTATTTTTTCTTTAATCCCTCTCTTTTTTTTCACAGGAGAATTGATTTTTCTTTTGAATTCTGGTTTCTTTCTTTTGGAAAGAGACTTTGGATGGGAAATTCCCTTTATTTGGGCCTTTGTTTTTCTTTTGGAAGGAGAAGAGAAGAGGGGAGCACTTATCCCAAGCTCACACTCGATCCATTCCAGATCAGCCTATTTAGAAATAGCACGTACTACTTGCAAGTATCTTGCTATATTGAACTAGGCCTTTCTTTGTAAGAAGAAGGATTTTGAAATGTAACCACGATTTTGAAGACTCCACTCTTTCACAAGTGCAAATTCTCTCACTCAGGGTCACACGACTTTGCCTTTGCACCTTATTTTCAGGTCTCAGGGCAGCTATCCCTAAAATTTTTGAAAAATGGGGAATTTAATCCAAATCCTACACATGATACTTCTTTAAGTATTGAATATTGATAGGATCTGCTAAATTCCTACCTTCTACATCGATCAACCAATATGAGTTGTTCGTGGTGGTTGCATGTACAACATAGGGTCCATCCCACTTGGGGCGCCACTTTCCAAGTGGATGTGGGCCACGATAGTGGATGATTTTCAAAACCAGATCCCCCACTTCAAAGTGGCGAGGTCTCATGTGTTTGCCATAGTGTCGGAATATCCTTTGCTGGTATGCACGAGCATGATCCATAGCAAGGAGTCGCCTCTCATGTAGCAAATCTAGTTCGGCCATCCTAGCATGCTGAAGCGTCTCTAGGGGGAGGTCGAGTGCTATGGATGTATGGAATGAATGCAGTTGAGTATGAATGGGAAGAATGGCGTTTGTGCCATAGACCAATTCGAATGTTGTGGCATTCGTGGGAGTCCGGATGGAAGTCCTATAAGCCCATAAGGCTTCATCTAGCTTCTCGTGCCACGTCCTACCCTTCTCTAAGGTTTTCTCAATTATGCTAATGAGAGTCTTGTTTGTGGCTTCGGCTTCGCCATTGCCTTGAGGGTAGTAGGGCGAAGAGAAGTGGTGCGTTATGCCATACGTGTTGCACAACTTAACCATCCGCTCGTTCTTGAATGGGGTGCCATTATCAGACACAAGGTCTCGTGGAACCCCAAATCGAGCCAAGATATTCCTCCTAAAGAAAGCCACCACATGTTGCCCTAGCATGTTGGTTAGGGAAATGGCTTCCACCCACTTGGAGAAATACTCCGTGGCTGCTAAAATGAATCGATGCCCATTCGAGGCTTTTGGAAATGTAGGGCCTACGATGTCAAACGCCCACATGGTGAATGGCCAGGGGCTGACCACGGAATGCAATGCAGATGATGGGATATGAATGGCGTGCCCATGCACTTGACATGGATGACACTTCCTAACATGATCGTGACAATCCTTTTTCAGGGTGGACCAAAAATAGCCCCCTCTAAGTATTTTCATTACCATCATGTTGGCATTAACATGGCCTCCACATTCTCCATCGTGGAATTCATGCATCACTATCCTAGCCTCTTCTAGATCGATACACCTAAGCAGGATGCCGGTAAAACTCTTTTTGTATAGAACCCCACCCAGAATGGTGTATCGGGTCAAAATCTTACGGATGAATGCCTTATCTTTGGATGTGGCATCCTCGGCGAATCCCCCATTTTCTAAAAAATGTTTGATGTCATAAAACCAGGGTTTTTCAATAGAGTCTGGGTTATTTTGGCAAATATACAAATCGTGTGTGGATGGGTTGGGCTTACGCCATATCTCTAAAGACCGGGTCCCTAAAATGGGATCGACCTTCAGGGCTGAACCCAAGGAGGAGAGGGCATCGGCAATGCCATTGTCCTCTCTTCCCACGTGTGTGAGTTTACACGATTGTAATGACTCAACCAATCGAGTGGCCAACTCATGATATGGAAGTTGTTTTTCATTACGTACTTGCCAAATTTTCAAAACCTGGTATATAACAAGGAGTGAATCTGCAAAGACATCGATGCATGATGCCCCTAGAGTTTTCGAAATTCTTAAGCCTTGTATGAGTGCTTCATACTCAGCTACGTTGTTGGAACATTCGAAATCTAGGCGGACTGCTATGGGAATCTCACCCTTTTCAGGGGAGATGAGGATGACCCCAGCACCAGCCCCTCGTTGGTTTCGTGCCCCATCGAAGTGCATCTTCCACACTTGGTTTTCGGAATTGTTTGCCAAAATGTGGTTTTGGAAATGGTTTTGCAATATGCCTTCATCAGGCATTTCATCAAGTGTGGGATATGCGTCCTCCAGGGGGAACTCAACCACGTAATCTGCTATGGCTTGCCCCTTAACGAAGATTTGGTGATGGTATTTCAGGTCATACTCCATTAGAAGGAGTTGCCATTTGCCCAATCTACCCGTGAGAATGGGTTTTTCGAGCAAGTGCTTGATTGGATCAAGCTTGGACATTATCCAGATCTCATGATCTAGGAAATAGTGTCTGAATTTCTGGCAGGCCCAAACTAGGGCCAAGCACATCTTCTCCATGGCTTGATAGTTTCGTTCATAAGCCAAGAGAGTTTTCGAAATATAGTAGATGGCATACTCCTTATGGGTGTCATCCTCGTATTGAGTCAATAGGGCTCCTAAAGCATTCGCATGCACAGAGATCTAGAGTAAAAGCGGTTTTCCTTGCTTTGGAGGATTCAAAACGAGGGGATTAACCAAGTATGCCTTTAGTCTCTCGAAGGACTTTTGGCGAACGGACTATAATCAACCCTGAAGGCTACGAATTTGGGTGAGATTGGAGGGTGGAGCCATGTCTATGATGGCTCGACACTTAGAGGGGTCGACTTCTATACCCCTTTGGCTCACCATAAAGCTTAGAAGCTTCCCTGATTCTACCCCGAATACACATTTTTGAGGGTTTAGCTTTACTTTGTAAAGCCTAAGCCTTTCAAAATTTTTTTGCAAACATTCGATATGAGTGCATCGGGTTTTGGATTTCGCCAAGAGATCATCTACATACACTTCTACGAGCTCATGAATCTGATCATGAAAGATCGTGGTCATGGCTCTCTGGTATGTTGCGCTGGCATTTTTCAAACCAAAGGGCATGACTGTATAGCAGTACGTGCCCCATGGGGTTGTGAAGGCGGTCTTACCTTGATCTCGTGGACTTAGTTTGATTTGATTATAGCCTGAATAGCCATCCATAAACGAAAACATTTCGTGATTTGCAGTACTATCGACTATCAAATCTATGTTTGGTAAAGGATAATTATCCTTTGGAGTGGCTTTATTCAGGTTTCTGAAATCGATGCATATTCGAATTTTCCCATTGGTTTTTCGAACTACAATGATGTTTGACAACCAATCAGAATACGCAATGGGTTTTATAAATCCAGCTTTTAACAGATCTTCTAAACCCTCTTTGACTTGCGTGTGTACATTCGGGTGTATTTTCCTAAGCTTCTGCTTTATGGGTTTTACTTTCGCATCTAGGGGAAGATGATATTTGACAATGCTAGGGTCAATGCCCGGCATGTCTTCATACGTCCATGCAAACACATCTAAATAGGTTTGTAGAAATGCAATGAATGCTGATCTTTCATGTTCATGCAAGCATGCGCCTATTTTGATGGTTTTTGGATTGGAATCACTCCTTAGGTTCACCTCTATGAAATCTCCTCCTACTGAATTGGAAGGTCTTTCAAAATCGAGAATTTTATGAAATTTTGGGAGCTCAGAAGTGGGATCTTCCTCAAGGGGATCCACTTTTGGGCTTCGATCATTCTCTTGGGCTATAGACCCGAGGGAGTTTGATGCGTGATTTTCAAAAAGACTTGGTATTGTACTTGGATTTTCAATCGATTTCAAAATTTTTGGTCTGGCTATGCAGACGACGTTCCTTTCGAAATCCTTTTCTTTTTCCAAAGTCTTACCAGGAGCAACTATATACAAAATCTTTTTGGTATTTTCTAGATTTTCGATTTTTTTGGGTTTTTGTAAAACAAGAACTTTAGGAACTATACAAAGCACTCTATTTTCGAGTTTTTGATTTTCTATTGTTTTTGGTTTTTGCCCTTTTTTAATTTTTTGATTTTAAGTTTTTCAAATGTTTTTGTATTTTTATAAAAGGGATCTTCCATCATACCTACAAAGGGAAAACACTACGGGTTAGACTCGGAATAAGAGGTCTAAATCGTAGGTCTCTTCTAGGGTAGGCTCCAGGGCACCCTTGACCCAGGTGGTCACAGGGGGTGGCTCTGGCGGTATTTTGGGAGTATAGCCGATCCCATATCGGCTTGGGTTGGCCCTAGGAAGGATGGGCTCTAGGAGACCCTGGTTTTGTGCCCCTAGACTTTTGTAGGGCATGTAGCCCATATTTAACAACATGTTCGACGATTTTTTGTTTTTTGAAAATTGATGATACAAATTGTGGTCCTGGAACTTGCTGTCATCCATATCATGCTTGTATGGCTTTTTGTCCAGGGGCTTTGGAAATAGGGGATGCTTGGGTCTTCCTAGAAGGGTTAGAATCGGGAGGGAGCCTGCTTTGGGCGGCCCCTTTACATATACAACCTTCCTAGGGTTGTTTATCACTAGCCTTGGCGGCTCAATCATGGTCTGCCCCAGGTTAGCCTCATGGGCCTGGGAGCTCGACAAACAAGGGGAGTTTATGATCCCTAAAGCTGTGGGTGACTCTTACCTAGGATCACCATGACTTGGTCCCTCAAAGGGATCTTGACACACCTGTGGAAGGTGGATGGCACAGCGCACAAGCTGTGTATCCAGGGCCTTCCCAACAAAAGGTTATAATGGGGGTGGATTTCCAGGACATGGAACACCCCCGTGTGTGTGATCCCTCCCGTTTCCATCGGGAGTTTGATCGATCCTAATGGCCTAGACGCATTCCCATCGTATCCAGTGATAACGATGGGGCTTGGGTTTACAGAAGTCAAGGTGACTCCGATTTGATACGCCACATGAAGTGGAAGGATGTTGAGCCCTCCTCCCCCATCGACTAGGCACCTGTCCAGAGAGTGGTTATTCAGAACCACCTCGATATGCAGGGCCTGGTTATGGGACTCGTAGGGTCTATTTACATCATCTTCCGAGAAAGTGATGGGCGATTTGGCTCTTATTAAGGCCACTTGGTTAGACAAGGATTCTTGACTTATGTTCAAATCAACCTTCGCTCTTTCTAGAATTTTCTCTAGCACGAGTCTATGCCTAGGCGAAGTTTGTATAAGCTCTAGGATGGACATGTGGATAGGAATCTTTGAAAGATGGTTTTCGAAATCATAAGGATTTAGGACGACTTTCCCCTTGTCTGCTTTTGGCAGAACTCCAAGAATACATGCTTTTGAGGGGCCAGGCACACTGACCACCTTTTTAGCACTTTGTAGGTGTGGGGGTTGATAGATCCTCCCGGATCTAGTCACTTCCCCCACGACCAGCCTAGGGTTCGCACTAGAATTGGCTCTAAGTATGAGTTGAGGACCTTGAAGTTTTAAAAGTGGTTTAGCCGGGGATTCAGCTCTTGGCGGTCCCCGAATGACGACTTGGGCGGGCTCCTTGTAAAGCACAAGAGTGGGTGCACAAGTGGGTCGACCAGACTTAGATTTTTGCGCTAGTTCCTTTGAAAAGGTGAGGGTACATACCTCCTTTCCTTTTCCACTGCTACTGGTGTGCTTGGGAAAGGGTTCTTTGAAGATAGCTTGAGGTGGCTCAGGTTCCGCAGTGACTTGGAGCCGGCCCTCCGCTATCAAGTTCTCAATTTTATTCAAAAGGGAGAAACAACGTTTGGTATCATGGCGTTTGAGCCGATGATACTTGCAAAATCGATTTAAATACCCCCCTTTGGAAGTGACTCCTTCGGAGATTTCGGGAAGTTCGATCATACCTTGGGCAAGTAGGAGGTCTAGGACCTCCGACACAGGTTGCCCAGCGGTGTGTATTCCCGTTTTTCAATCGGTTTTTGGAAATTCCTCTCCCTTTTGTTTTCTAGTTTTTCAAAATTTTTGGAAGTACCTGCCATGCTGGATCCACCTGGACATTGGCAATTTTATGGGGCTTTACCCCTTTGTCCATCGTGGGTAGCCCATAAGTTATGGGCTTTTCCAAGCGAGTTTTAGAAACGACACTTCCTTTCCATAGGTGATCGTATGTCCCTTTTCTCAAGTTTGTTTCGAAAAGGGATGCTTTTTTGATCAACTTATGGAAAGTTGAGATCTCATGGAGCGAGAGAAGGGTTTTTAACTCGCTTTTAAAGTTATCCAGGATGAGCATGACTGCGCATCCTTCGGATATGGGCTCTCGCACTTGGCCCAAAAGTGACCTCCATCGTATAATGAAGGCATAAATGTCTTCGTTCATGCCTTGCTTCGTATCCCTTAAAGTGTTCAGAGTCGGTGTGACTTCTACGTTGTGTGCAAATCTTTGCATGAAGCAGTTTGCTAACTCTTCAAAAGTAGCGAACTGGCTTAAATCGTAGGAAGCCAGCCATTTGGCAGCTGTGCCTTTAAGGGATAAAGGGAACCGATACACCCATTTCATCGAGTCCTTTTTCTTCTTATGGGCTCGACGCGAGAAAAGTTGCAAGTGAGACCTAGGGTCTCCCATGCCATCATACCGATAGAAGTTTGGTATTTCATCGTCACTGTCTGTTTCGTAATCCATAGGAAGGAAATCAGACAAGGCGTAACTCCTTTTCTCTTTATTTTGCCCTTTCAGAAGCTGCTATAGGGCTTTACGGTCCTTTTGTGTGAAGGACTCGTGGTATTGGTTGCCTTCCATTACGGAGGCCTCTTTGTGCTTGCGAGGTTTTTCAGTTTTTCTTTTGGCCTTTTGTTCACCATTCGATGAACATGAATCGCCTACTTCAGCCTCTTGGCTAAGAGCATCGATTTTGGCCTCAAATTCCCTTCTCAGGTCCTCTATCTCGTCTTGTTTGATCTTGTTTTTGAAAATCCTCCTAGAGTGAGAACTTGATGCGCATGAGCCTTAGCTCGACACTTCACATGGGTTGGATTTTGACATGCTTTCAAGCCTTTTTTCAAAATTCCTAAGTACAAGTAAAGAAAACAGAGTTAAAAACAATCACCTCTTTGAAAATCTTTTCGCAAGTTCCTAGAATAACTCGACTTTTAAAAGACTCACGTCCCACCGGGCGTGCCAAACTACTGTAGACGCAGAAAATTTCTGCTTCCTGGTTCTTAGGCTTGAAGCGAACCTTTTTGTGTGCCTAAGTCCTATTTAAACAAACAGGGCGTGCCAGCTAGCTTACTTAAGCTAGCGAAGATATATTCTAAAATCTGACTTCTAACGTGGCGACTGTGAGCAAGCAAGCTCTTGTCGTCGCAGACCTTCTTGCAAGCAAGTCTATACGCTCTTAAAGATCGAGTTTTGGGAGTGTAAGAACCTATGAAAGCGGTTCGAGGTGTTTGATTCGGGTCTTTTTGGTATGGTTTCAGATTTTAGGTCACGTGGATTTGCACGTGCCTAAGTCTTTCTTTTTATCCCTCTTTGGGGCCACCTAGGTGTGTGTTATGAACACTCCACTAAGATGGGGCGATTTTGAGCGGGAGTATGGGGTTTGCTTTGATGCAATATAGGTCCTAACTCGTGGTATGGTGTATATGCAATGCAAACTCATGCTACTCCAAAGGAAAAACCCGAATGTAAAAGACAATGCCGAAGGGAAATGATTTGAAATGGAAATTGCCGAAGGGAAATGACTTTGGAGTAATGTAAATGCCGAAGGGAAATTGCAAAAGGGAAATATGGCTATATCTTAAGAGCAGAAAGGCTCAATTGTGCAAGTGTGTGCCGTGTATATATTGAAAGACTACGCACACAGCTGAACCTTAAAACCCGAATTGAAAAGACATAGCCAAAAGGGAAATACGTATATAGTATATATGAGCCCTTACTTGGGTCTTGCAAAAAAGAGCGATGGCTCAATGTGGGTGCGTGTGAAAATGTAAAGACAACACACACGACTTAAAATGGAACCCAAATATAAATTGCAATATGGCCTTAAGTAAGGTCTTGGGAATAAGAGCGAAAGCTCAATGTGTGTGAGTGCTTGAATTGAAGTACTACGCACACAACATGAAATTAAACCCAAATAGAAATTGCAATATGGTCTTAACTAAGGTCTTGGGAGTAAGAGCAAAAGCTCAATGTGTGTGAGTGCTAGAATTGAAGTACTACACACACAACATGAAATTAAACACAAGGATAGTATCACACGGCCCTTACTTGGGTCTTGTAAATAAGAGCGGAAGCTCAATGTGTGTGAGTGCGAGAATTTGAAGACAACACACCCAACTCAAGCAAAACCCTACGCAATTTAAAGTATATACGTAACTTATATCTAAAGGGGCTGATTAGGCCCGTGTGTGTTCAAAATCGTGCATGACTAAGAGTGAGGTAGGCGCAAGTGCACGTGTGTGTGGGTGTGCCAAGCCACGTTATTACAAGCGGGGGAGACAATGCTCCGTTATTACAACCCCGTATCAAATTTAATTTAAGCAAGTCTACAACTAAGGACCGAGTTAGGCACTTACTTCTAGCTGGTCCGGAGGTGACTTGCTTGAGCATAGGCTTGGCTTCACCTTGGGCTGCAAGAGGGAGCTCCTCGGAATGGAACGACAAGGGGAGATGTTGGCCGGGTGACTTGGGTGTGCGGGAAGGGCGCCTTGAAGCTGGTCGGCTGCTAGGAGTGTGCTGCCTTGGTGCTTTGGGCTAAGGTGACTAAGGAAGGTCACTAAGGGATAGTGTGGTGCTAGAAAAGGTGGCGCTAAAGGGGAGCCTAAAGGGAATGTCTAAGGGAAATGGGGTGGCTGTCGAATGGGTTTGGTGCAGTCGGCTGGGGTGGCCGACTAGGGGAATTTTAGTGGTGGCCGGGTGCTAAGTAGTGATGTTATGGATGGGAAGGGAACTAGCTAGGGTGTTGTGTAAGGTGGAGCTAAGGGCTGGTGGAAAGTGGTATGGGCAGGTCTTAGGGAGCCAAGTGGGGTGGCCGGGTATCACTAGGGGATGTGTGGGATCGGATGATGTAA
Organism: Brasenia schreberi; assembly: GCA_036023115.1. Classification (NCBI taxonomy): domain Eukaryota; kingdom Viridiplantae; phylum Streptophyta; class Magnoliopsida; order Nymphaeales; family Cabombaceae; genus Brasenia; species Brasenia schreberi. The sequence continues at coordinate 20,557,212 of JAYKKT010000072.1, forward strand.
AGGGTGAGGATCTGGCCGAATGGGTAGGGATGACGGGCAGGCTGTGATGGAGTTAGGTGGCGGTGGTAGTGGAGTTAGGTGGGTGGTGGAGTTAGGTGGCGGTGGTATGGGTGGTTGAGAGTGGAGGGGGAGTGAAGAGGAGGTAGAGTTAGGTTGAGGTACTAACCGAATGGTGAAGGATTTGGCGGATGGAAGAAGGGCAGTCGGGTGCTTTGGATGGATGGAATTCGGCCGGATGGAAGTGGCGACATGGAGTGGAGCGGGCTGGGAGGCAGTGGTGGCGCGAGGTAGAGCTTGGCCGGATGGAAGTGGTGTAGGTGGAGCAAGGTGGAAGGCTCGGCTGGAAGGAGATTGGCCAAGGTCGGTTGGCCCAAGGTGGAAAAGGATTGAAAAACCCACCCACTAGGGGGGGGGTGTGTTTATAGGTTTGGAGATGGCGGTTGGGGCTGGTATTTGGAGGGTGGTAAGGTGGTTTAGGTGGTGGTGGTGTGGTGATAAGGTGGGCTGGTTTTGAGGAGGGGCCAGATATTTTGGTTAAAGGGGTTTTAGGTATATGGTGTGCTAGGTTTAGGTGGGGTGGTTTAGGCTTAGCTAGGTGGGTTGGTTTTGGGGTGAGGTTTAGTGAGGTGGGTTAGGTGATTAGGCTAGGATTAGGTTAAGTTTAAGGAAATTAAGCTAGGTTTAGGGGAGGATTAGGGAAGTGGGTTAGGTGATTAGGTTGGGATTAGGCTGGGATTAGGGAAGTGGGTTAGGTGATTAGGCTAGGTTTAGGCTGGGATTAGGGTAAAAGGCTAGGATTAGGGGTTTTTTATTAGGATTGGGTTAGGTAGCTGTAAACACCCCAAATCTTCTATTTTCAAAAACTCTCAAAACACCAAAAAGCTCGTTTGAGCCAAAACGACGACCTGTTTTGAAATGTGAAAACAGGTACAGAAGGCAAAAGAAGACCCTAGGCCCGAAGAGGATTCAAGCCCAGAGCTTCAGAAGCCACTCCCTGATAAAAAAACAAAAGAAAGCAGAGCCCATTTGATGAAAAGCTCAACGGAGTCCAGAACGGCGAAACGGAGTCCGAACGACAAAGTTGGGGAAAACCCAGCACCAGACGGAGCGCTGATGAAGCCAGTGCCCGCACAGATCGTTCGCCTCAAGAAGCCAAGAAGGACTGTCCGAAGAAATTTTGATTTGGATCTGGACCATATATATCCAGATCCAAATCCATGTAATGAATAGTGTTTGGATTTGGGCCAATCCAAATAGTGTTTGGGTCGATCCAAATAGTGTTTGGATTTGGATTGGATCCAAATAGTGTTTGGATTGGATCGGATCTGGATCAAAATATCCAGATCCGTATCCATAAAAATATTGGGTTTGGATCGGATACAGATCTCAAAATATCCGAGATCCAATATCCAGATCCAAATAGTGTTTGGATTTGGGTATGGATCCAAACCCCAAACCAAAACCCAAATCCAAGACCCACCTCAAATCTCTATAAATAGAGGTGAGGGGGTCCATGTAAAGGGTTCATGCAAATATTTGGGAGGAGAGAGAGGGAGTGATAGACCTAGCCATGTGGGCTCATTGGGTGAGGTGGGTTCAAGCCATGTGGGCTAAGTGGGTCTAGACCAAGGGGCTGCAACCAAGGTGGGCTGGACCAAGTGGCTGCAACCGTGGAGACGTGGGCTCAAGCCAAGAAGGACCGGCTCCAAGAGGTAAACCTAACCCCAACCTAGCCTAGGTTCGAACCTACCTAACCCTAACTGAACCTAACCCTAACTGAACCAACCTAACCCTAACTGAACCCTAACTAGACCTAACCTAACCCCAACCGCCTCAAACCATCCCTAACAAACCCCAACAACTTCACCCCGGCCGGCCGTGAGCAAACAGCGCCTGCCGCGCGCCCCTTCTGCTGCCGCGCGCCCCTGTTGCCTGCCGCGCCACGCGCCACAGCGCTCCCCGCAGCACACTGCGCCCTGCTTCCTGCTTCCTGCCGCGCGCCCCTCGGCTGCCTGCACGCCCCGCGCCGCAGCGCGTCCTGTGCCACAGCGCGCCAGGCGCCACTGCAGCCGCGTCGCGCGCCCTTCTGCTGCGCCAGGCGCCCAACGGCCGCGCCAGCCACCCGACCACCTCCCTACTGATTTGATCACCCCCTTGCTGACCTAACCTGCACCCTGGCCGTGACCTGCACCCTAGGACAGACCCTAGGACAGACCCTACACAGCCCCCGTCTTGGCCGAACCTTAGTTCCCCTAAGACCCTAATCGTGCCCCATAGAACCTCCCTCAAAGCCACCTAGGATAACCCCCTCTTGGCTGCCCAAGGTGAACCGTGAGCCCACGTGCAAGCAAGTTGAACATGGACCAGCTATTTGTAAGTGTCTAAACTTGGTCTATTACATTAACTTGCTTTATATTCAATTAAATTTTGATACGGGGTTGTAGTAAAGGAGCTTCGTCTCCCCCCGATTGTAATAACGTGGTTTGCCACACCCACACACACACGCACTTGAGCCTTTCCGCTCTTAGTCGTACACTTCTTGCACACACACGGGCCTAACAAGCCCTTAATATATAGTTATATTTATATATTTTAAGTCAAGGGGGTTTTTAATTAAGTCGTGTGCGTTGTCTTTCCATTTTCCACACGCACACACATTGAGCCTTCGCTCTTACTCCCAAGACCTTAGTAAAGGCCTTATTGCAGTTATATTTGGGTTTCATTTATGTCGTGTGCGTAGTACTTCAATTCTACACTCACACACATTGAGCTTTCGCTCTTACTCCCAAGACCTTAGTCAAGGCATACTGCAATTTATATTTGGGTTTCATTTCATGTCGTGTGTGTAAGTCTTTCAATTCAAGCACGCACACACATTGAGCCTTCGCTCTTATTTACAAGACCCAAGTAAGGGCCCCTACATATACTCTATATAAAGTATTTCTTTCGGCTACGTCTTTAAGATTCGGGTTTTAAGGTTCAAGTCGTGTGTGTTGTCTTTCAATATATACACGACACACACTTACACAATTGAGCCTTTCCGCTCTTAAGATATAGCCATATTTCCCCTTCCGCTATTTACTTTACAAGTCATTTCCCTTCGGCTATTTAGTTTACAAGTCATTTCCCTTCGGCAATTTCCCTTCGGCATTGTCTTTTAATTTCGGGTTTTCCCTTTGGAGTAGCGTGAGTTTGCATTGCATCTACGCCATACCACGAGGTAGGACGCATATTGCATCGAAGCAAGCCCCGTACTCCCGCTCAAATTCGCCCCATGTAGTGGAGTGTTCATAACACACACCTAGGTGGCCCATAAAGGGATAAAAAGAAAGACTTAGGCACGTGCAAATCCACGTGATCTAAAATCTGAGAATCGTACAAACCCGAATCAAATCGTGCAAGACTTAGGGTCGCCCAACCCTTATAAAGTCAAAATCGCCCAAATGCATGGTTTTCAAAAGGTTTTAAAACACTTCTTCATTCAAAATATATTTTGAGTTAAACTTGTTTCAAAACGAAGTCTCTAAGCGTACAGACTGACCCTTGCGCATCGGTGCAAGAAGGTCTGCGACGTAAAAATCCCGCTTGCCTACAATCGCCTTTCAAAAGTCAGATTGTTTTCAAAACATACTTTGCTAGTTAAAGTAAACTAGCTGGCACGCCCATAAAGCGAAGTAGATTGCGAAAAGGTTCACTTCAGGCCTAAGAACCCATAAGTGAAAATTTTCGGTGTCTACAGTAGCTCCCTTTGCATAACCCATAGACCTTAATTGCATCATGTTGGTGCAGTCCTAGGTTAGGTTTTGGCTAATACAAGCTTAAACCCGCACTAATTAGGCTAACCCACATGATTAACCCCAAACTTGATACACAAGTCAAGCTTAATCACAATTAACCCTCAAATCTTATCCTCCCCATTCTCTCTCATGCCCATAATCCCATGTGAATTTCAAGTGGGCCCCACCTCCATTTATGAGAAGGTGATGTGGGCCATGGATGTGGATATTGGATTGGATCTCTGGATCCGAATCCAAATCCAAATCCACACATTGGTTTGGATTGGGATTTGGATATATATGGTCCAGATCCAATCCAAACTAAATTTTGACTCCTTCAGGCTGTGTTCGAACCGAACGGTTTGTGCGAGGTCTGACAGCATTAGTACTCCGTCTGTGTTGGGTCTTCGCCAACATGGTCGTTCGCTTCTGTTTTCACCTTCCGGAGATGATTTCAAGTGATGTTTTGATGATAACAGGGTCTTGGACGTTCGAGATCCTGGGGGTGGATTCAATACGAGAGTTGCTGTATTGGGCTCAACTTGTGCTCCTGTTTCGGGCTCTCTTTAGCTCTTCTGGTCCTACTTTGATTAGGCCAAGCTTGCTTTGTGGGGTCTCAAAACATATTTTAACAGTTTTTAAAACATATTATACATATTTAAAACATATAAGAGTTTAAAATATCTGTACAGGGTTGTCTGGAAGGCTCCTGGGTTTCCAGACTCAAAATAGCCCTTTGGGGGCTGCTTTTATAAAACCAGGTTGGTTTGAGAAATTCATGGGATTTTGGGGTGTGGGCTTGGTCCGAAGGTGACTTGCTTGAGCATGGGCTTGGTGTCGCCTTGGGCTGCAAGAGGGAGCTCCTCGAAATGGAATGGCAAGGATGTGTGGCCGGGTGATGAAAGGGGCGCGGGTGTGGCGCCTTGGTGCTTGCCGGCTGCTAGGGGTTTGTTGCCGTGACGTCTAGGGATAAGATGTTTAAGGAGGGTCACTAAGGGATAGGCTGGCGCTAGGGAAGGTGGCACTAAGGGGGAGCCTAAAGGGAATGCCTAAGGGAAAAAGTATGGCTGCCGGGCGACTTGGGTGTAGTCGGCTGGGGTGGCCGACTAGGGGGGTTTAAATGGTGGCCGACTGGGGTAGTGGGGATGTTATGGATGGGAAGGGAGCTAGCTAGGGTGCTGTGGAAGGTGGGATTAATGGGTGACTAAGATTGGAGGGGGCAGGTCCTAGGGAGTAAGGTAGGGTGGCCGGGTATCGCTAGGGAAAAAGGATAAGGAATCGGGTGGTGTAAGGGGTTAGGCCTGGCCGAATGGGTAGGGGTGACGGGCAGGCTGTGATGGAGAGGTGGAGTGGTGGTATGGGCGGTTGAGAGTGGAGGGGGAGTGAAGAGGAGGTGGAGCTAAGTGTAAGGTACTAACCGAATGGTGAAGGAGTTGGTGGATGGAAGAAGGGCAACCGGATGATGAAGGAGGATGGAGCTCAGCCAGGTGATGAAGGTGGCAGCGTGGAGTGGAGCAAGCCGGATGGAAGTGGTGGCGTGAGGTGGAGCTTGGCTGGGGATAATGGTGGTGCAGGTGGAAGAAGGGGAGCCGGGTGGAAGGTTCGGTTGGGAGGTGGTTGGCCAAGATCGGCTGGCCCAAGATGGGAGAAGCTGAAAAACCCGCCCACTAGGGGGGGGTTATATAGCTTTTTGAAGGGCGGTTGGGGCTGGTATTTGGAGGGTGGTAAGGTGGTTTAGGTGGTGGTGGTGTGGTGATAAGGTGGGTTGGTTTTGAGGAGGGGCCAGATATTTTACTTTAAGGGGTTTTAGGTATATGGTGTGCTAGGTTTAGGTGGGGTGGTTTAGGGCTTAGCTAGGTGGGTTGGTTTTGGGGTGAGGTTTAGTGAGGTGGGTTAGGTGATTAGGCTAAGATTGGGTTAGGTTTAAGGAAATTAGGCTAAGTTTAGGGAAGGATTAGGGAGGTGGGTTAGGTGATTAGGTTAGGATTAGGGAAGTGGGTTAGGTGATTAGGCTAGGTTTAGGACGGGATTAGGGTAAAAGGCTAGGATTAGGGGTTTTGGCTTAGGATTGGGTTAGGGAGCTCCCTTTGCATATCCCATAGACCTTGTTGCATCATGTTGGTGCAGCCCTAGGTTAGGTTTTGGCTAATACAAGCTTAAACCCATACTAATTAGGCTAACCCACATGATTAACCCCAAACTTGACACACAAGTCAAGCTTAATTACAATTACCCTCAAATCTTATCCTCCCCCATTCTCTCTCATGCCCATAATCCCACGTGAATTTCAAGTGGGACCCACATCCATTTATGAGAAGGTGATGTGGGCCATGGATGTGGATATTGGATTGGATCTCTGGATCCGAATCCAAATCCAAATCCACACATTGGTTTGGATTGGGATTTGGATATATATGGTCCAGATCCAATCCAAACTAAATTTTGACTCCTTCAGGCTGTGTTCGAACCGAACGGTTTGTGCGAGGTCTGACAGCATTAGTACTCCGTCTGTGTTGGGTCTTCGCCAACATGGTCGTTCGCTTCTGTTTTCACCTTCCGGAGATGATTTCAAGTGATGTTTTGATGATAACAGGGTCTTGGACGTTCGAGATCCTGGGGGTGGATTCAACACGAGAGTTGTTGTGCCGGGCTCGACATGTGCTCCGGTTCCGGGCTCTCTTTAGCTTTTCTGGTCCTGCTTTGATCAGGCCAAGCCGCTTCATGGGGTTTCAAAACATATTTTAAAAGTTTTTAAAACATATTATACATATTTCAAACATATAAAGTTTAAAACCTATGTACAGGGTTGCCTGGAAGGCTCCTGGGTTTCCAGACTCAAAATAGCCCTTTGGGGCTGCTTTTACAAAACCAGGTTTTATTTGAGAAATTTGTGGGATTTCGGGGTGTTTACACAGCCCAAGGCGATATACCAGCCGAAGCGCAAGCAAGTCACGCCCGGACCAGCTATCTGTAAGTGCCTAACTCGGTCCTTGTTATATTGACTTGCTATGCTTAATTAAATTTGATACGGGGTTGTAATAACGGAGCATTGTCTCCCCCCACTTGTAATAACGTGGTTTGGCACACCCACACACACGTGCACTTGAGCCTATCTCGCTCTTAGTTGCAGACGATTTTGGCACACACATGGGCCTAATCAGCCCTTAAGATATAGACTTACTTATATAATTTAAGTTGCGTGGGGTTTTGCTTAAGTTGTGTTTGTTGTCTTTCAATTCTCGCACTCACACACATTGAGCCTTCGCTCTTATTTTCAATACCCAAGTAAAGGCCTATTGCAATTTATATTTGGGTTTAATTTCATGCCGTGTGCGTAGTATTTCAATTATACACTCACACACATTGAGCTTTCGCTCTTACTCCCAAGACCTTAAACAATGTTGGCGAAGACCCAATGCAAGACGGAGTACTGATGCTGTCAGGCCCCACACAAACCGTTTGTTTCGAACATACCCTGAAGGGGTCAGAAATCAGATTTGGATCGGATCTGGACCATATATATCCAGATCCCAATCCAAACATATATGTGGATTTGGATTTGGATTTGGATCCAAAGATCCAATCCAATATCCATATCCATGGCCCACATCACCTTCTCATAAATGGAGGTGGGGCCCACAAGAAAATCACGTGGAAAGCTTGGGTATGAGGGAGCATGGGGGGATTAAATATGAGTGAACATGTATTAAGCTTGGCTTGTGTGTCAAGTTTTGGGTTAATCATGTGGGTTAGCCTAATGAGTGTGGGTTTAAGCTTGTATGCACCTACACCTAACCTAGGGCTGCACCAACTTTATGCAACTAGGTCCATGGGTAATGCAAAGGGATGCTCCTAACCCTAAACCTAAGCTAAACCCCCTTACCTAGCCGTTTCCCCCTAATCCCGACCTAATCCTAGCCTAATCACCTAACCCACTTCCCTAATCCTTTCCTAATCCTAACCTAATCACCTAACCCACTCCTCTAATCCTTCCCTAAACCTAGCCTAATCCCCCTAATCTCACCCTAATCCTAGCTTAAACACCTAACCCACTCCACTAAACCTCACCCTAAGCCCAACCCACCTAGCTAAGCCCTAAACCACTAAACCATCCCACCTAAATCCCTAGCACACCATATCCCTAAACCACCTAAGATAAATATCTGGCCCACCTAAAAGCCCAGCACACCATATCCCTAAACCACCTAAGATAAATATCTGGCCCACCTAAAAGCCCAGCCCACCATATCCCCAAACCACCACCACCATACCCCTAAACCACCCCCCAATACCAGCCCAAACCGACCCACTAAAACCTATAAACCCCCCCCCCTTGTGGGCGGGTTTTGCATGAATCTTTCGGCAATTCAGCCCTTCCTCTCCTCTCTCATCCCTTTCTCTCTTCTCTCACCTGCTCCCCCTTGGAACCCGGCCAGCTCCACTCCATGCCACCTCCATCCTCCTGCCAACTCAACTCCACGCCACCGGCTGTACCTGCCACCTTCCATTCAGCTACCCCCTTGACACCCGCCACCTTCACCCTTCGGCCAGCCTTCCACTCCGGTTAGTACCCCATCTCAACGCCACCTTTTCTTCACTCCCCCTCCACTCTTAGCCACCACCATGCCACTCTTCCTCAGCCGAGGCAACACCTCATTCAACCGGCCATCATCTGCCACCCTCCTTCCATTCGGCCAGCATCACCCGGCTACACCATCTGCCACTTTTTCCCTTAGACAGCCCCGAGCCTTACTCCCTCAGCCTTACCTCTCCCTAAGACCTGTCCCTCTTCCCTTAGGCAGCCCCTAACCAACATCCTTACCTTCCCTAAGCACCCCAACCCCAGCCAAGGCAGCCCCCATCACTCGGCTAGCGTCAAGGCGCCACCCGCCTGCACCCTTGCCATTCAGCCAGCACCTTCCCTTGCTGCGCCCGTCCAAGGAGCTCCCTCTTGCAGCCCAAGGCGACTCACCAGCCTAAGCGCAAGCAAGTCACACCCGAACCAGCTATACGTAAGTACCTAACTCGGTCCTTGTTTATAGACTTGCTTATGCTTAAATAAATTTGATATGGGGTTGTAATAATGGAGCGTTGTCTCCCCCCGCTTGTAATAACGTGGTTTGGCACACCCACACACACGTGCACTTGAGCCTATTTTACTCTTAGTTGCACACGATTTTGACACACACATGGGCCTAATCAGCCCTTAAGATATAGCTATATGTATATAATTTAAGTTGTGTGGGGTTTTGTTTAAGTTGTGTGTGTTGTCTTTCAATTTTCACACTCACACACATTGAGCTTTCGCTCTTATTTTCAAGACCCGAGTAAGGGCCTATAACAATTTCGTTTTGGGTGTTTTACTTCATGTCGTGTGCGTAGTATTTCATTTCACACTCACACACATTGAGCTTTCGCTCTTACTCCCAAGACCTTAGTCAAGGCCTATTGCAATTATATTTGGGTTTCATTGCATGTCGTGTGCGTAGTACTTCAATTCTACACTCACACACATTGAGCTTTCGCTCTTACTCCCAAGACCTTAGTTAAGACCATATTGCAATTATATTTGAGTTTCATTTAAGTCGTGTAAGTTGTCTTTCAATATACACACAACACCCACGCACACGTTGGCGACCTTCGGGCCCATATATATTATAAGTATTTCCCTTTCGGTTATGTCTTTAAGATTTGGGTTTTAAGGTTCAGCAGTGTGCGTAGTCTTTACATATATACATGGCACACACTTGCACAATTGAGCCTTTCCGCTCTTAAGATATAGCCATATTTCTCTTTTGCAATTTTCCTTTTGCAAATTTACATTAAGTCATTTCCCTTCCGCATTGTCTTTCAATTTGGGTTTTCCCTTTGGAGTTGCATGAGTTTGCATTGCATATATGCCATACCACGAGTTAGGATGCATATTGCATCAAAGCAAACCCCACACTCCCACTCAAAATCGCCCCACTTAGGTCACGTGTGCATACACACGCCTAGTTGGCCCGAAAAGGGATAAAAAGAAAGACATAGGCACGTGCAAATCCACGTGAAATAAAACTTGAAAACCATACAAATCAGCCCGAATCAAACACCTTAAACATTTTTCTAGGTTATCATGTCTAAAACTCGATTTTTTAAGCGTACAGACTGACCCTTGTGCATAGGTGCAAGAAGGTCTGCGACGAAAAGAGCTTGTTTGCTCACAGTCGCCACGATAGGAGTCAGATTTCAAAATATTTCTTCGCTAGCTTAAGCTAGCTAGCTGGCATGCCCTTTTTGCTTAAATAGGACTTAGACACACGAAAAGATTCGCTTCAGGCCTAAGAACCAGAAGCGGGGATTTTCGGTGTCTACATATTGTTTAGCCTAAGTCAAAACATTTATTATGTAGGTGACATATCATGAAAAATATTGGAGGACATATTATCTAATTGACAAGAAGGAAATAATGTCACTGCATTTGGTGTAAGTAAGAAGAAAGTTATTGAGTTCGGAGAATAGAGGATTTATGATGAGTAGATGTGTTTACTAGAATCGTTGTATAAGAATTTCATGTCATACTATATCTAATGTTAAGCAACAATGGTTGGGTTCAAAGATTATGTCGTCATAAACTGATTGGATTTTCAACTATGGAACTCACACAACTAACAAGTATGAAATGTTCTTCGTGTGTGTATTATATGTATTTATATCTACATATATTTGTATATATATATATATATATATATGTATACATAATACACGTATAGATATATGTATGTATATGTATATACATATACAAATACGTGTGTATGTCCTTATGATATCGTTTATGATATAACATCCCTGTATCAGAAAACGTCTCTACTTGTTTACGCAGAATAGGCACATTCGAAGTGTAACCAAGCACATATACATATGTATGTACATGGTTAGATACCTATGTAGATATATAGATACTTGTGTGTGTGTACATGCATGTATGCATGTGATAATATTGATAAAACCATTTCAGGGCCTTCTGGCCAAGCCCTGTCTGAAACTCCAGCCCATGGTTGACAGGTCAGTGCAAGACCCAGTCCTATTTAGCTCTATCTTATCGGGTCCCATGTGGATCTGGTTCAAGTTTCGCAAGGCCGTCAATCAGTTCAAATCGAGTCGTCCCACGTGACCCCTTAGTCCATCACTAGTTCCAGCGAGCATAACGATGATGTCCATGAAAGGCAGTATGCGGTAGCAACGTGCACCAAATTGCTTCAGCCTCCTTGCACCCGGTCTAATCTAACGTACAATGCCTCTTCTTCCTTCCTCCTTCATGCAGCAACTCTCCACAAGACACTCATGAACCTGTCTCTCCTTCACACCCCTCTCTAGGTTGAAGACGAGCAATGAAGAACAGAAGTGGCTACTCTCTTCTTTCAAACTACGGCAGATGCCTTCTACAATGCATAGCATGGCTTTATAGCCTCAAGCACGGGTCTATGCAAATCTGAAACAATAGAGAACCCTAGTAGCTTCTAGAACCCGGGTCCTACTGATCCAAGTGGATCTCCATCTGAACTGGATCTGGATCAGCCTAAAGTAGACACAACCCGCTACACTATGGACCTTATTTGACCCAACTCTACCCAAAAGAGGTTTACATCCACATGACTCAACCCACAATCAGACGACTCATACAAACTAAGGCCAAAGGCCATACATGCGCGACATAGGCGCTTATGACTCCACTCACCATGGTGCATGCCATCGTGGCACGCACTTCCGGTGGATTACTCGAATGCACCATACGACTAGGATAGAAACCTCTCCCTCCCGGTGCATGTTCCGTGAGACATTTCCCCAAAAGATGCATGTCATTGATGCCATGGCGCGGACTTGAATGTGCCCTTCTCTCACCGGTCCCATTGGTAAAGTTGGACTTGTCCGGCCTATGGAACTAATTAAATGTGTAAGTCTTGAGTTCAATGGGCAAAAGTATGTTATCAGTTTAGTTGTATGTACCTGCTAAATGACCATCATAAGATAAAAGTACCATATGAACATATTGAGCTATTGCATATTTCTACTAGAATGCTTATATGGAGATGCCTCTGACCTTTATGAGTGTGGATCATTGGAAATCAATTCCCCATGATCCACCAACATGAAATAGTTATATGCAAGACAATGTATAACTGAACATAGTTTCCCTCCTAAATCGAGAACAAAAGCTTCATATCTTATTGCACCTGAACTAGCACTCAATATGGATGTCATGCACAAAAAGAAATCTAATTCTAGTATGGGGATGAAAGCAGCATGAACAGAAGTTTCAAATTGAGTGCAAGATAGAACAAGGCAACTCGATGGGCTATATGTGGGCGATGCGGATGCTTCTTAGGGAGATCTTCTTAGTTGATGTTGAAACCAAGAGATCGACTGACGAGGTGATGTGAATATGCATGTATGCGTGAATCTGAAAGGTGTTATTAGATGCGCTCACGGTTCGACCAAATTTTGGTTGAATCAGTTGAATCGACCAGAATTGGACTCATAGAATCATGTATTGCCCCTCTATCCTAAACAGTTACAATGCCTTTACTCTTAAATATATGCTCAAATTTAAAATTTTATTTTAAGCTTCCTCAATCTTTTTGGAAGATGATTTTATTCAGCAAGCAGTCTGCTTTAGGTACCTCCGCGGGAGAGAGAGAGAAGGCTTTGCAGCTTTTGAATTTTAGCCTCCCCACATCGGCTCCGGTAGATCCGCCAGTGAAATCATTCATAAAAGGTGATGACTTATCAGAAAGGAACACCAATCAGAAATAATTGCTTGCTGTATTGATTTCATAAGCAGAAATTTGCTGGCTCTCTAAAGAACCATGCATACAGAAATTCTACAATGTACATAATTAAAAATCGCTAGACCTTCAACTTCAGACGAGAATAATGATGGGAAACTTTTGACACTCAAACTGAATCAAAAGAATATGAGAGCTGCCATTGTGAGCAACTCAAATGAGCTCAATCAATCAGGCATCATTTGGCGTGCTAAACGCTTCTAGGCTCTCCATGATCAGAACAGCATTGACTGAAGCTGCAGGTGGCTGAAGGCACTCGATGATTCTGTTCGCTATGTCGAAAACAGGCTCCAACCGAAACACAATGATCCCAATCTGCCCGAGCATGCCGCCGGTGAACGCTACTATAACAAGTGGCTCCATAATGTGAAACAAGGAGAGGAGGTAAGTGAGGGAAATATATAGGAGAGGTGTTGGGGAGGCAGTTTGAGCTAAATTTAGTTGAAGTGAATAAAGTTGGTGAAAATCATGAAAACTAAGAAACGGCACCATTTATTAGTTGCACTACGGTTAATTACTCACCGTTAATCCCGTTCTTGTTATTTTCCACCTTTTGTTGTTGCCCAGATTTTGTACGGTACTACACCGAGGACCAAACTACCCCCACGTTCTTCAAATATACCGTGGCCAGATGCCTTCAATCTGCTGGTTACGAACGGTTTGAAAATCCAAGATAAGCCATCTTCAAACTGCTACCGGGATCAATTGCGTGATGAGTTAGCTATATTGTCAAAATCTAATTGAATCACTTGGTAGGTGCGTTCTTACACACTGCTTCAAATGGGTTTAGATATTTAGAACAAGAGGCGGTTAAGCATAGAAGGCGTAAGAAATTATTAGACGGTGAAGTTGAACATACTTAATAGTGTTTGAAAGGAACTATAAGAGATTTTTCTCTTCTTTTTTGTTTTTGTTGCTGATAAAATCAGATAAATTCATATGACATGGAAATCTCGTTATTTGATGAAGTGTGGGAGTGCCAAAGGGCGTTGACCTTTCTCCTTTCAGGAGGATTAGGCGTGATGGGTCCTTAGGATTCTGACTGAATGTATCTCAATGCAGATTGTGATTTAAGAAAAAAAATTTGTATAAAAAGGATAACAAGCTCAGCATGAACGTGTGTTCATTTATGTCTTCCTCAAGGTCTTTGAACTAACGTTCATGAGCTACTATCTATATAAAAAAACATATGAGATTCTTTCTTAAACTTAAGAAGGTAAGCTCAACCGAGAGAAGTCTTGGTATCTCTCACATGGTCTAGATGTTTCTATCGTATCTCAGTTGTTCGAGCTCTGATTTAAGTGATTGTTATTTTATCCCAAAATAGTCATGACAACCTTTTTAGATTTTCAAGAATCAAGAAATTTGCCTAAAATAGATTTGGGTAAATTTTGTAACTATAGACAAATTTTGATAGAGTAATGGTTGGTTGGATTGTGCAATAAAATACAGAAGGACAAAACTCACAAGCTGATTGTGATGCTTGATTGATTGATATTGCACAATCACTCTTATTTATAGTTAATAGTGGACAGATTCTAGATCCTTAACTTCCATTATGAATGTTCCAGGTCCTTCTGTACATTAGTATATATTGTACATTAGTATGTATAACTCCTACAGTAATTGCTCATAATTCTTCGATAGTGAACATTTACCTATTTTTTAGTTAATGAGAACACGTAAATGAGAACGTGCGGTAATGGGCCCCACAAAGTGCGTGTTTTTGGTTTTGGTGTGAGGCTCGTTAAGGAGGTTTGACCATAATGGGCTGATCTGCGGTGGATCAGCTTAATGGATCAAAATCAACCGCTTCTTTAAATCTATATGAAAAACAAATCGAGTCTAAAACCATTTCTGACATGGATCTGGATCAGTGCAGCCAGTCAATCAATTTTCGCGTGATTCTCCATTATAAGGATAACAAGAAGAAATACGGACAAATTGATAGCTCATCACGACTTGACCCGCTCAAGGGACAAGCTTAGCCACACTTGCATTGTGCGACCAGCCAACCGTGGGAGATCTCTCCAGGTTCAATTCATATGAGACAAAAGGCTTTCGACTTAGTTAATATATGTCAAACGTGTAAGTCAAGTTTGATAAACAACAATACAAAAATTAGGAAGGATAAGTTTAGATGCTTGTGAAGAATACTACAGCAAGATGAGAGAATTGATACGGATGGCATACAGAATTAGCGCACATTCGTTAAATGGACGTGTCTCAAGTGTGGTGCACGACAAACAATAACTCTAATTAAAATGTGTATTTTGCTTGATCTGTAAAGTGTTATGAAGATGCCGGCAGTTTTTTTGTACATTAGAGATGTGGCCGACAGTTCTCTGCACGTTCGCTCCTTAAGGTTTTAGTGTTGCAGTAGCCGTTGAAAACTTATAGATGAGATAGGAAAAAGAAAGAGAGAGAGAGGGGAGGGACAAAGGGTTTTCTCAGAAAGAAGGTTATGTGTGTATCAACAACTACTTTTTCTGCATTGTTTTGTTGTATATATATTGGTTTTTTCTTCTTTCGAGTTTTTCTCTCTTGGATTTTCTTTTAAAAAGCCATTTCATGTTCATCCGGGAGATGCCTAGGACTTTTTCAAAAGCAAAAACAATTTTCGAATAAAGTTTTCCTTTTTCAAAAGGCAACTCATGAAATCCGAGAAGAGGGGCCTTCTTCCTGCATTTCATGGTTGACGTTAGTCACCTTGTTTTCACTTGGATTTGAAACTTCACCTGAACATTTGAAATCCTTAAAGCGCTTAGGCTAACCCTTGAGCATCGGTTCAAGAATGCCTAAAGTGAAAAGATCCCGCTTAACCACAATCGCCAAATCAGATTTAAAACTTTGCTAGTTTTTGGAAACTAGCTAGCACGCTCGCGCAACGAAGTAGTATTGAAAAGTTTTCTTAAAGTCTCTACATAGGCTTGGAGTGAAATTTTCACATCTACACTAGGTATTATAAAGTTCCATACACCAAATCTTTAATGACAATACCAGACAGTCACACAATTGTAATTTGACACCAAGAATGTCCCTTCATCCTTTTGTTTTAGTCATTGCATTAAGCAGGTTATTGATGTGTTTATTTTGAGCTCTTTGGCCTCTTTTTCCTTTTTTTCATGGAGGGTCTCCCTTTGGGAGTATTTTTTCTTTAATCCCTCTTTTTTACAAGAGAATCGATTTTTTTTCTTTGAATTCTGGTTTCTTTCTTTTGGAAAGAGACTTTGAATAGGAAATTCCCTTTATTTGGGCCTTTGTTTTCCTTTTGAAAGTAGAAGAGAAGAGGGGAGGACTTATCCCAAGCTCACACTCGATCCATTCCAGATCAGCCTATTTAGAAATAGCACGTACTACTTGCAAGTATCTTGCCATATTGAACTAGGCCTTTCTTTGTAAGAAGAAGGATTTTGAAATGTAACCACGATTTTAGAGACTCCACTCTTTCACAAGTGCAAACCACTCACTCAGGGTCACACGATTTTGCCTTTGCACCTTATTTTCAGGTCTCAGGGCAACTATCCCTAAAATTTTCGAAAATTGGAATTTAATCCAAATCCTACACATGATACTTCTTTAAGTATTGAATATTGATAGGATCTGCTAAATTCCTACCTTCTACATCGATCAACCAATATGAGTTGTTCGTGGTGGTTGCACGTACAACATAGGGTCCATCCCACTTGGGGCGCCACTTTCCAAGTGGATGTGGGCCACGATAGTGGATGATTTTCAAAACCAAATCCCCCACTTCAAAGTGGCGAGGTCTTATGTGTTTGCCATAGTTGTAGACACCCAAAATTTTCTTTTAATTTTAGCAATTTTGGGGTTTTTGAAGGAAAAAGGCACTAAACGAGTTTGTTTTGGTACCAAAATTTTATGGAAGCTTTAAAATGATAAAAGAATGCTTTTCTTTCTGAAAATTTCAAATTTTGACAAAATTGGGGAAAATGATGATTTTGCCCTTAACACTGGAAAAGCAGGATTTCGTTTCCTTAAAAGATTTATGACAAAAACATATGTTGAAAGCTTGCCTTTTGAAAAGATACAGACATTTATAAGACAATTTGACACCTGAAAAGGCAGGTGGGTTCCCAAAAAGGAGAGCGGGCATCAAAAAGGGAAAGTGAGCTTCCCAAAAAGAAAAGTTCATATTCGGAAAGAAATCAGTTGCCCGAGGGAAAAGTTGATGTTATCAAAGAAAAGGAAAAATGGAAGCAAGAACGATATCTTCCGAAAAGCAAGGTTTGGTATCGAACACCTTTCGTAACATGTCCATGTTATGCTTGGGTGTCGAGGTAATTAGTGTATTGATATGCATCAGTTTTGCATTGTCATATGTTACTGTTATGTTACTTTTATGTTAAGAACAATGTTAAAGTTTTTAACACTCATGAGGGAAATCTAGTGAGCATGATGGTTGGTTTTCAAAAACGTAACATGGGCTTACTTGAAGGCTTTTGTAGTAAAGCATGTAATATGGATTTGCATAACTACTTTCACAGCAAATGTGCAGTTATGTTCTCAAAGTGCAAGCAGACTGAACGAGTGACTCTTGGATGGAGCCACCTCTGAAATGCTGCAAGGCCAGATAGCTCCTTCTTCAGGATCTTTTACCAATTACCAATGTTATGGATGATGCAATGGATGATATTGTTTGACAGACAAAGGAGTTGGACCCGATCTAGTAACTTATAACATCATGTCATCTGCTCTAAAGAATGGTGCTCAGTACCCAAAGGCAATTTCATACTTTGAACTCATGAAGGGTACACATATTCGGCTGAATACAGTTACATATAATATAAACACCCATTTAAAATTGGGAAGCGTGCTAAAACAGTGGATATATTCAATTCAATGAGATCGAGAAAGGAAGGTTGCAGTCCCGATATTGTGACATTCACCAGCAGTAAGATGATGGAGCAACCAGACCTCTCTGACCAAGATGTTACATTTGTCACCAAGTTCATTGATTTCCTGATAATAAAGATGGTACCAGACTGGAAACCATCTTCCATCGTTCAGTCACTAAATGCAACAGATTGTATCTAAGTGGAAATATGCTCATATGAACTCCATCGATTTTCTCTTTGAGGCTAGAGATGAAGATCAGGCACTTCATCTTTTTGACAAGGGAAAGAAGAAACAATTGGAAGGAGCTCATGTGGAATTTAAAGACGCTTGGTGTGTCGTGCTTTATGGACCTTCATTGGTCTAGAAAACATACTTGGAGGCTTGCTTTTTCATGGGAAATTTGATGTTCGAACGCATGGTTCCACAATACAAACCTATACTATGAATTTTCAACTGAGAAACTGAATAGGTTCATCCTTCAGAACAAACTGTGCATGCTTGGGTTCCTCCTGCCAAATGGAGGTTGTTTCTTCCTTTGGGGCAATACAGCAACACGATGCACCATGCTTGAACTCACCTTTCCACCGAATTCTGCAAGGAACGCCCTGTGGCTCCCTGGCAACACGATTTTCTGAGTTCTGGCCTAACTCGATAACAAGAGAGAAGAGAAAAGTATACGTACCATACCAAGTTCAGCGTGAATTCCAATCTTCCAAGTATAGCCAAATTCAATGATAACAGCAACAAAGGAGACGCTCCAGCAGAATTGGAAGCAAGGCAACTCCACCTACCTCTTTCAGAAGACACCAACTTGCCGATTCCAGCTCCATAACAGCAACCAGCTCTACTTGCCATTCCAATTTCAGCAAGAGATATCAACAGCAAGATCCTTGACTTTCCAAATTCACAGAACCAGCAGCAACTTTCCAAGTTTCGATTTTTACAGCAATAACATGCCTTTTCGTTAAATTTAGCAAGGAAACTTGCCTTGCCCAATGTTACACCTAAGAGGCATCTTTTGGCCTATAAAAGGAGCCTCAAGGATGCTGCAAAGGTATGAACCAGCCAGAGCAAAGCATCAGTCCGAAAATTGATCCTCCAGTCACCACAAAGCCTCAATCCGGGAAAACCAAGAAGACAGGAACAGTCATTCCGAAAATTCAGAGAAATAGAGAGAGAGAGAGAGAAAGGAAGAAAAGAAGGAGAAGAAGGAAGTCCGGCCTGGTTCCGACGTCCGACGATCGTCCGGCGAAGTGCTCCTACGTCCCCTCTCACTCACACAGGTTGGAATTCTTGCACAAATTGGTTTTAATTCATGAGAACCTGAAAAAGCACAGATTCTGGAAATTTGTACATGAATCAAGGCTTTGAGCCCATGTTCTTCATTTATATCGATACAAACATGCATGATTCCTTCATAAACGAAATTAAAATCCATGTTTAGATGATTTTCATGATTTATTAGGACTGATACAGGTTGAACTTTGTTCTAGAATCACATTAGGAACCTTCTGAAATTTTCTGTAAAACTGGTTTCTGAAACTGTCTATGCATATGCTTCTGATCACGGAATTTTTATAGACAAACGGATAAGCCAATTGCTTCGAAATTTTGCATGAATAATCTAGACATATCAGACGTTCTTAGATAAAATTTTGAGGAATTGTTATGAAATTTTGCCTAGCCAATTATATCTGTGAAGTTTATACAAAATCCAGACTGTGTTTTACAGAAACAGAATGTTCAGTAACAGACCTCTATTCTTTTACCCATATCTCTGCAACCACTGAGTGAAATTGGATGAAATTTGATTCTTTGAAAACCTAACATCCGTGTCTTTATAACACAACAAATTTCATCGAAATTGGATGACTGAGAACTGAGATATTGCTGTTTTTCTAAGCTTCTGATCCACAGAAACAGGGTTATTCTAAATGTTATAACAGTTTCTGATTCTGTATTTAATTCTCAGAAAATAAAGAACTAAATTATAAAATAAAAATATATTCTGATTCTACACATACGTGCCTCTATTCTGTAAAGGTTTTAGAATTTTTGGAGAATCAGAAATATTTTTAAAAATTTAGAGAACAGGCCTCTGAAACTGAACACGTTCTGCAAATCTAAGAATCTGAAATTTTTCAGAAATCAAGAACTTAAACACAAATCTGAAACTTTGGAAAATCTGGTTTTTCCTTTCTCGAATTAACAGATTCAAACAAATTTCAAGCGTCTAGGCTGACCCTTGAGCGCCGGTTCAAGAAGGCCTAAGTCGAAAAGATCTCACTTGTCCACAATCGTTCTAAGAAGTCAGAAAAACATAATTTGTTAGTTTTGGTAAACTAACTGGTACGCTCGCGCAACCCGACGTAGTTCGAGGGTTTGATTTCGAATCCCAAACGATTTGAAATAAAATCACGTCTACAATAGCGTTGGGCTATCCTTTGCCGGTATGCACGAGCATGATCCATAGCAAGGAGTCGCCTCTGATCTAGCAAATCTAGTTCGATCATCCTAGCATGCTGAAGCGTCTCTGGGGGGAGGTCGAGTGCAATGGATGTATGGAATGAATGCAATTGAGTATGAATGGGAAGAATGGCGTTTGTGCCATAGACCAATTCGAATGGTGTGGCATTCGTGGGAGTCCGGATGGAAGTCCTATAAGCCCATAAGGCTTCATCCAGCTTCTCGTGCCACGTCCTACCCTTCTCTAAAGTTTTCTCAATTATACTAATGAGAGTCTTGTTTGTGGCTTCGGCTTGGCCGTTGCCTTGAGGGTAGTAGGGCGAAGAGAAGTGGTGAGTTATGCCATATGTGTTGCACAACTTAACCATCCGCTCATTCTTGAATGGAGTACCATTATCAGACACAAGGTCTCATGGAACCTCAAATCGAGCCAAGATATTCCCCCGAATGAAAGCCACCACATGTTGCCCCAGCACGTTGGTTAGGAAAATGGCTTCCACCCACTTGGAGAAATACTCCGTGGTTGCTAAAATGAATCGATGCCCATTCGAGGCTTTTGGAAATATTAGGCCTACGATGTCAAACGCCCACATGGTAAATGGCCAGGGGCTGACCACGGAATGCAATGCAGATGAAGGGATATGAATGGCGTGCCCATGCACTTGACATGGATGACACTTTCTAACATGATCGTGGCAATCCTTTTTCAGGGTGGACCAAAAATAGCCCCCTCTAAGTATTTTCATGGCCATCATATTGGTATTGACATGGCCTCCACATTCTCCATCGTGGAATTCATGCATCACTATCCTAGCCTCCTCTAGATCGATACACCTAAGCAGGATGCCGGTAAAACTCTTTTTGTATAGAATCCCACCCAGAATGGTGTATCGGGTCGAAATCTTACGGATGAATGCCTTATCTTTGGATGTGACATCCTCGGCGAATCTCCCATTTTCTAGAAATTGTTTTATGTCATAAAACCAGGGTTTTTCAATAGAATCGGGGTTATTTTGGTAAATATCCAAGTTGTGTGTGGATGGGTTGGGCGCATGCCATATTTCTAAAGACCGGGTCCCGGCAATGGGATCGACCTTTAGGGCTGAACCTAAGGAGGAGATGGCATCGGCGATGCCATTGTCCTCTCTTCCTATGTGTGTGAGTTTACACGATTGGAAGGACTGGACCAATCGAGTGGCCAACTCGTGATATGGAAGTAGTTTTTTATTACGTACTTGCCAAATTTTTAAAACTTGGTTTATGATAAGGAGCGAATCTCCAAAGACCTTGATGCATGACGCCCCTAGAGTTTTCGAAATTCTTAAGCCTTGTATGAGTGTTTCATACTCAGTTACGTTGTTGGAACATTCGAAATCTAGGCGGACTGCTATGGGAATCTCGCCCTTTTCAGGGGAGATGAGGATGACCCCAGCACCAGCCCCTCGTTGGTTTCGTGCCCCATCGAAGTGCATATTCCACACTTGGTTTTCAAAATTGTTTGCCAAAATGTGGTTTTGAAAATGGTTTTGCAATATGCCTTCATCAGGCATTTCATCAAGCATGGGATATGCGTCCTCCAGGGGGAACTCAGCCACGTAATCTGCCAGGGCTTGCCCCTTAATGGAGATCTGGTGATGGTATTTCAGGTCATATTCTATTAAAAGGAGTTGCCATTTGCCCAATCTACCTGTGAGAATGGGTTTTTCGAACAAGTGCTTGATTGGATCAAGCTTGGATACTATCCAGATCTCATGATCTAGGAAATAGTGTCTGAATTTCTGACAGGCCCAGACTATGGCCAAGCACGTCTTCTCCATGGCTTGATAATTTCGTTCATAAGCCAAGAGAGTTTTCGAAATATAGTAGATGGCATACTCCTTATGGGTGTCATCTCGTATTGAGCCAATAGGACTCCTAAAGCATTGATGTAAAGTAAAAGCGGTTTTCCTTGCTTCGGAGGATTCAAAATGGGGGGATTAACCAAGTATGCCTTTAGTCTCTCGAAGGACCTTTGGCATTCGTCATCCCATAAGAATTTCGTGCCCTTCCTCAACAGCTTGTTGAAGGGTTCGCATCTAGTCGCCAGATTTGATATGAATCAGCGAACGGATTGTAATCGACCTTGGAGGCTACGAATTTGAGTGAGATTGGAGGGTGGAGCCATGTCTATGATGGCTCGACACTTAGAGGGGTCGACTTCTATACCCCTTTGGCTCACTATAAAGCCCAGAAGCTTCCCTGATTCTACCCCGAAAACACATTTTTGAGGCTTTAGCTTTACTTTGTAAAGCCTAAGCCTTTCGAAAATCTTTTGCAAACATTCGATATGAGTGCATCAGGTTTTGGATTTCGCCAAGAGATCATCTACATACACTTCTACGAGCTCATGAATTTGATCATGGAAGATCGTGGTCATGGCTCGTTGGTATGTTGCGCCGGCATTTTTCAAACCAAAGGGCATGACTGTATAGCAGTACGTGTCCCATGGGGTTGTGAAGGCGGTCTTACCCTGATCTCGTGGACTTAGTTTGATTTTATTATAGCCTGAATAGCCATTCATAAACGAAAACATTTCATGATTTGTAGTACTATCGACTATCAAATTTATGTTTGGTAAAGGATAATTATCCTTTGGAGTGGCTTTATTCAGGTTTCTGAAATCGATGCATATTCGAATTTTCCCATTGGTTTTTCGAACTACAACGATGTTTGACAACCAATCAGAATACGCAATGGGTTTTATAAATCCAGCTTTTAACAGATCTTCTAAACCCTCTTTGACTTGCGTGTGTACATTCGGGAGTATTTTTCTAAGCTTCTGCTTTATGGGTTTTACATCCGCATCTAAGGGAAGACGATGTTCGACAATGCTGGGGTCTATGCCCGGCATGTCTTCATACGTCCATGCAAACACATCTAGATAGGTTCGTAGAAATGCAATGAATGCTGATCTTTCATGTTCATGCAAGCATGCGCCTATTTTGATGGTTTTTGTATTAGAGTCACTCCCTAGGTTCACCTCTATGAAATCTCCTCCTACTGAATTGGAAGGTCTTTCAAAATCGAGAATTTTATGAAATTCTGGGAGCTCAGAAGTGGGATCTTCCTCCAGGGGATCCACTTCTGGGCTTCAATCATTCTCGTGGGTTATAGACCCGAGGGAATTTGATGCGTGATTTTTAAAAAGACCTGGTTTTGTACTCGGATTTTTAATTGATTTCGAAATTTTTGGTCTGGCTATGTGTAAACACCCCAAATTCCAAAAATTTTGCGAAAACAAATGCTTGGTTCGAAAATGAGCTCAGAAAGCCAAAATTGGAATTTTTGAAAACCCAGGAGCTCAAATACTTCAAACCTCCATTTTACAACCCTGTCAGAACATACATTCTTGAAAATGGATGAAAGTCCTATTTTTGCAAAAGCCCAGATGAACAGGTAAAGCCTGGCCCAAAGCAATTGCAACAGAAATTCAGAAAATTCAAAGAGCATGCCCAGCCCGACGAAAGGCCAAATTCAAAGACAAAAGAGGAGCCTAGGCCGCAAATGGACTTCAAGCCGGTAGCATCGGAGGCCCAGCCAACAGTGCCCCTGAAATCACGAACAATCCAAGTCAAAAACAACAAAAATCAGTTGAAATAGAGTTCGAAAAGGCAAAGAAGGAGCTCGGACGATGAAATGGGGAAACCCCCCGCTTAAGACGGATCGTTGATAAACTCAAGGCCCGCAAGAAGCATCCGAATCAAAATGCCAAGAAGGAGAGAAGAAGAAAAAAAATTGGATCAAATTTGGATCCAAATATCCAGATCCAGACCCAACATCCAGATCCAAACAAGACTTGGATTGGATCCGGATTTCAGAATCAATCCAGGATCCATATCCACATAAGAAATCTATAAAAGGACGTGAGGGGCTGATTCACGAGAGGCTGAAATTTTTTTTCACGTTTTCACTTGGGAAGGAGAGAGAGAGAGAGAGAGAGGGGAAAGGTCAACAAAAGGGGCTGGACCTTCCCCCTCCTTTAGATGTAAAACATGGGCTGAACTTGTGGGTGGGCTGCCTTCTCCATTTCACGCAAGAAATTGCTGCTCAAGTGAAGATCCGACAGCATTGGATGGCCCCCCTCTTTTGTGTAGATTGGCTGCGTGGAAATCAAGCAAACCATGGTTGAAATCCATACTAAGGTGAGTCCCCACAACTAGCCTAAACTGTCTCTCCCCTTTGTCTCTCAAAACCACCCAATACCATTGATAAAATCCAGTAACTTTCAACCAACTAAGAGCTGGCCGAATCTTGCTAAGATCGAGCCTAGTTCTACCCAAGATCGTCTCCACATAAGACCATACCAAGCTCGGCCAATAGCTGGCCGAGCTCACCCTAGATCTATCCCATTTTCACCCTAAGTCCTAAATCCTTACCTTGGTTTAAACCCAACCTAAACTAACCCCAAAAACTATCCAGCTCGGCCACCATTGGCTGAGACATTTCCTTTAGGACCTCGCCTCAATATCCCAACCAAAACAAACTCTAAAACCGCCCAGCTCGGCCACCCTTTGGTCGAGCCATTTCCTTAGGACTTCACCCTAGTTCCCATCTAAGACGAACTCCCAAACTTGCCCATCTCGGCCACCATTTGGCCGAGCATTCCCTTAGGCCCTTTCCTTAGAATCTCGCCTAAGACCATTCTCAACACACCAAACAAGCTCGGCCACCATTTAGCCGAGTATTCCTTTAGGACCTTGCCCAAATCCACCCATGAACCATCACCCAACTCGGCCCTTAGCTGGTCGAGTATCCCCTTAGGACTTTGACTCAAACTTTACCTAAGCCCTTCACCTTAGAGCTGGCCTTAGATCCCCTACACCTTGCCTTAAAATTGCTCGTATCCTATCCAAAACCATAGCACCTTCGCATGCTAACCTAGCCTAGATCGGGAACTAGGATCAACACCCCACGCAGCTGATCGGTTCGCAGCGAGAGGTCCATCCAACGGCTATATCCAAGGTCGGATCTCATTGATAAAGAAAGCCCAAGCAGACTAAGTGTAAGTGCTCGAATTTTTTTTTACATTGTTTCAAGTTCAATTAAATTTGATACGGGGTTGTAATAATGGAGCGTAGTCTCCCCCCGAGATGTAATATTATGGCTTGAAACACGAATCAACACACACACTCGAGCCTTTCCGCTCTTATCTGCACACCTTTTGCACACAAAACGGGCCTCAACAACCCATAGGATATAATTTATATACATTCAGCTGGGACTTAAGGTTCAAGTCGTGTGAGTTGTCTTTCATTTTATACACTCAAAGCACTCACTCACATTGAGCCTTTCCGCTCTTACATATATATACGTATTTCCCCTTTCAGTTGGGTTTTCAAGGTTCAAGTCGTGTGAGTTGCCTTTCAATTTTTACACTCAAAGCACTCACTCACATTGAGCCTTCTCGCTCTTAAGATATAGCTATATATATTTTCCTTTCCGCATCTAAGATATAGCCATATTTCCCTTTCTGCTATTTCCCTTCTGCTATGTCTTTAAATTCCAGGTTTTCCCTTCAAGTTGTGTGAGTTTACATTGCATATCTGCCACAATCGAGATAGGGAGCATACTTGCATCGAACCAGATTGATCAAATCGTGTAGAACTTGCCCAAAGTCGAGCACTGGATGCACACGACTACACGCCAAAATTGGCTAAAACCCGAGAGACATAGGAGCGCATAGATCCCATGTATGAAAGTTGAAAATTTGACAAAACCAATCGATAAAACACTTTCAAGTTTTCAAAAGAGTCATGTTTGTGTAAAATCGAGTTTTCCTAAAGCGTACAAACTGACCCTTGCGCGCCGGTGCAAGAAGGTCTGCGACGAAAAGAACCCACTTGTCCACAGTCGCCCCAAAAGTCAGATATTTTCAAAAATTACTTCGCTAGTTTGAGAAAGCTAGCTGGCATGCCCTTTTTAAAGCGACGTAAGCACGAAAAGATTCGCTTCAGGCCTAAGAACCCGAAGACGAAGATTTTCCGTGTCTACAGATTTGGCACGCTCGGTGGGACGTGGGTCTTTAGGAAAAATCTATACAAACAAACCAATCTCTGAAAAAATCGTTTTTTCAAATAAAAGTGTTTTAACTCTTTGTCTTCTTGCATTTCATAGTTGGATTTAAAAGCGTCGGAGTCATGTCGAGTTCAGACTCCAATGAAGTGTCTAGCCGGTTCTCATGCTTTTCAAGTTCTCATTCTAGAAGATCTTTGAAAAATCGAAAACAAAAAGAGGAAGAGTTAAGAAGAGAGTACGAGGCCAAGATCGCTGCTCTTAGCCAAGAGGTTGAAGTAGCTGATTCTTGTTCATCACATGGCGAACCAATAAAGGGCAAAAAGAAGTTCGGAAAAACTCGTAAACACAAGGAGACCTCCTAGATGGAAGGCAACCAATACCTCAATTCTTTCACTCACAAGGATCGTAAAGCCCTACAGCAGTTGCTAAAAGGGCAAAATAAAGAGAAAACAACGTACGTCCTGTCTGATTTTCTCCCTTTAGAATACGAAACAGACAGTGATGACGAAATACCGAATTTCCATCGGTATGATGGCATGGGAGACCCTAGGTCTCACCTGCAGCTTTTCTCTCATTGAGCCCACAAGAAAAAGAAGGACTCGATGAAATGGGTGTATTGGTTCCCCTTATCCCTCAAAGGCACAGCTTCTAAATGGCTGGCTTCCTACGACTTGAGCCAGTTCGCAACTTTTGAAGAGTTGGCGAACTACTTCATGCAAAGATTTTCACACAACGTAGAAGTCACGCCTACGTTAAACACTTTGAGAGATACAAAGCAAGGTATGAACGAAGATGTGCATACATTTATCGTTCGATGGAGGTCGCTCCTTGGGCAGGTGCGAGAACCCATATCTGAAGGATGCACAGTAATGCTCATCCTGGATAATTTCAAAACTGAATTGAAAACTCTCCTTTCTTTACATGAAATCTCTACTTTCCACAAACTGATTAAAAAAGCATCTCTTTTTGAGACAAATTTGAAAAAAGGGGTTTACGACCACCTGTGGAAAGGGAGCGTAAATTCAAAGACTCGCTTAGAAAAGCCCGACAATTATGGGCTACCTACCATGGACAAAGGGGAAAAACCCCACAAAGTCGCCAATGTCCGAGTAGATCCAAGGCTGGCGAGCAGTTCAAAGAATTTTGAAAATTTTGAAAATAGAAAAGACAAAAAAATACAAAAACCATTTGAAAAACGGGAGTACACTCCGCTGGGGCAACCTATGTCAGAGGTCCTAGACCTCCTACTCGCCCAAGGCATGATCGAACTCCCTGAAATCCCCGAGGGAATCACTTCCAAAGGGAGGTTTTTAAATCGATTCTGTAAGTATCATCGGCTCAAAGGTCATGATACAAAGCAGTGTTTTTCCCTCCTAAACCAAATCGAGAACTTGATAGCAGAGGGCTGGCTCCAGGTCACTGAGGAACCAGAGCTTGCCCAAGCTATTTTCAAAGAACCCTTCCCCAATCACGCAAATACCAGTGGGAAGGGCAAAGAGGTATGTGCTCTCACAATTTCAAAGAATCTAGTGCGTACATATAAGTCTGGTTTTTCCACTTGTGCACCTACACTCATCCTTCGTAGGAAACCTGCCCAAGTAGTGATTCGGGGACCACCAAGAGTTCCGTCCCCGATCAAACCAGTTTTGAAAATTCAAGGTGCTCCAAAACATTCGATTAGAGCCATCTTAAGCGCGAACTCTAGGTTGATTGTGGGGGAAGTGACAAGATCCAGGAGGATCTATCAACCCCCACATCTGCAAAATGCTAAAAAAGTGGTCAGTGTGCCTGGCCCTTCAAAAGCGTGTATTCCTGGAGTTCTTCCCAAAACAGACAAAGGAAAAGTCATTTTAAACTTATATGATTTCGAAAACCATCTTTCAAAGATTCCCATTAACATGTCCATCCTAGAGCTGATACAAACCTCGCCTAGGCATAGACTCGTGTTAGAGAAAATTCTAGAAAGAGCACAGGTTAGTTTGGACATAACCCCAGAATCCTTGTTCAATCAAGTGGCGTCCATAGGTGCAAAAACACCTATTGTAAACACCCCGAAATCCCACGAATTTCTCAAATCCATATGGTTTTGTAAAAGGAGCCCCAAAGGGCCATTTTGAGTCTGGAAACCTAGGAGCCTTCCAGACAACCCTGTACATATGTTTTGAACTCTGTATTTTAAAAATATACAATATGGCTTTTAAAACCTTTTTAAAAAAAATATTTTGAAACCCCAAAGCAGCTTGGCCTAATCCAAACAGGACCAAGAAAGCTAAGGAGAGCCCGAAACCAGAGCACATGTCGAGCCCGACACAGCAACTCTCGTATCAAATCCACACCCCCAGGATCTCGAACGTCCAAGACCCCGTTATCATTGAAACATTGTTTGAAGTCATCTCCGGAAGGCGAAAACAGAGGCGGACGATCATGTTGGCGAAGACCCAACGCAGACGGAGCACTGATGCTGTCAGGCCCCGCACAAACCGTCTGTTTCGAACACAGCTCGAAGGAGTCAGAGTTCAGTTTGGATCGGATCTGGACCATATATATCCAAATCCCAATCCAAACCCATTGTATGGACTTGGATTTGGATTTGGATTCAAAAATCCAATCCAATATCACAATTGAGCCTTTCCGCTCTTAAGATATAAGTATATTTCAATTCTGCAATTTACATTCAAGTCGTGTGAGTTGCTTTCAAGTTCGAGTATTTCACTTAAGCTGCGTTGTAGACACGGAAAATCCTCGTCTCCGGGTTCTTAGGCCTGAAGCGAATCTTTTCTTGCTTACGTCTCTTAAAAAGGGCATGCCAGCTAGCTTCCTCAAACTAGCGAAGTAATTTTTGAAAATATCTGACTTTTGGGGCGACTGTGGACAAGTGGGTTCTTTTCGTCGTAGACTTTCTTGCACCGGCGCGCAAGGGTCAGTCTGTACGCTTTAGGAAAAACTCGATTTTAAACAAACACGACTCTTTTGAAAACTCGAAAGTGTTTTATCG
This sequence comes from Brasenia schreberi, assembly GCA_036023115.1. NCBI lineage: Eukaryota > Viridiplantae > Streptophyta > Magnoliopsida > Nymphaeales > Cabombaceae > Brasenia > Brasenia schreberi. The sequence goes on from JAYKKT010000072.1 coordinate 20,586,188, forward strand.
ATTGGTTTTGTCAAAATTGCAACTTTTATGCATGGGATCTATGCGTTCCTACGTCTCTCGGGTTTTAGCCAATTTTGGCGTGTAGTCGTGTGCATCCAGTGCTTGATTTTGGGCAAGTTCTACACGATTTGATCAATCTGGTTCGATTCAAATATGCTCCCTATCTCGAGTGTGGCGGATATGCAATGCAAACTCACACAACTTAAAGGGAAAACCCAGAATTTAAAGACATAGCAGAAGGGAAATAGCAGAAAGGGAAATATGGCTATATCTTAGATGCGGAAGGGAAAATATATATAGCTATATCTTAAGAGCGAGAAGGCTCAATGTGAGTGAGTGCTTTGAGTGTATAAATTGAAAGGCAACTCACATGACTTGAACCTTAAAAACCCAGCTGAAGGGGAAATACGTATATATATATGTAAGAGCGGAAAGGCTCAATGTGAGTGAGTGCTTTGAATGTATAAAATGAAAGACAACTCACACGACTTGAACCTTAAAACCCAGCTGAAAGTATATAAATAGAGTTATATCCTATGGGTTGTTGAGGCCCGTTTTGTGTGCGAAGGTGTGCAGATAAGAGCGGAAAGGCTCGAGTATAGGTGTGTGATTCGTGTTTCAAGCCATAATATTACATCTCGAGGGGAGACTACGCTCCATTATTACAACCCCGTATCAAATTTAATTGAACTTGAAACAATGTAAAGAACCAAATTCGAGCACTTACACTTAGTCTGCTTGGGCTTTCTTTATCAATGGGATCCGACCTTGGATATAACCATTGGATGGACCTCTTGCTGCGAACCGATCCAATGCGTGGAGTTTTTGGTCCTAGTTCACCATCTAGGCTACGTCGACACATGAAGGTTCTATGGTTTTGGGTGGGATTCGAACAATAATTAGGGCAAAGGTGTAGGGGATCTAAGGCCAGCTCTAAGGTGAAAGGCTTAGGTGGGGTTTTAGTCCAAATCCTAAAGTGATACTCGACCAGCTAGGGTCCGAGTTGGGTGATGATCCATGGGTAGTTCTAGGCAAAACACTAAAGGGATGCCCTAAGGGAGTGCTCGGCCAAATGGTGGCCGAGCTAGGTAGGTTTTAATGGATGGTTTAGGTAGGATTTGTGATGAAAGGACTAAAGGGAAATGCCTCGGCCAAGGGTGGCCGAGCTGATCAACTTGGGTTTAGGTTAGGTTGGTCTTTGGGGGACCTAATAGGACAGACCTAGGGTGAGCTCGGCCAGCTATTGGCCAGGCTTGGTATGGGCTTGGGTGGAGACGATCTTGGGTAGAACTAGGCTCGATCTTAGCAAGATTCGGCCAGCTCTTAGTTGGTTGAAAGTTGCTGGATTTTATCAACGGTATTGGGTGGTTTAGAGAGTTAGGATTTAGGTACTAAATGAGGCTGGTCTAGGGTGGGCTCGGCCAGCCAATGGCTGAGCTTGGACTGGTATTAGGTGGGGATGGATTTGGGTAAAACTAGGGTAGCTTTTAGTGAAGTTCGGCCAGCTTCTTGGCTGGACTTTGCTGGATTTTTAAGAGGTGGTATGGGGTGGTTTAGAAAGGCTAGAAGAGAGTGGTTTAGGTGGGTTCTAGGGACTCACCTTGGCCACGGTTTTGAGTGGTTTCCATGCACCAAGTCTTCACAAAGAATGGGCCATCCAAGGCTGCCGGATCCACTTGAGCAGCACCTTTCATTTTGCGTGAAATGGAGAAGCCATCTTGCCCACAACATGAGCCCACGTTTTACAAAAAGCAAAGGGGGAAAGCCAGCCCCCTTTGTTGACCTTTCCCCTCTCTCTCTCTCTCTCTCTCTCTCTCTCTCTCTCCTTCCCAAGTGAAAACGTGAAAAAAATTTGCAGCCCTCGTGAATCAGACCCTCACGTCCTTTTATAGACTTCTTATGTGGATATGGATCCTGGATTGATTCTGAAATCCGGATCCAATCCAAGTCTTGTTTGGATCTGGATCTTGGGACTGGATCTGGATATTTGGATCCAGATTTGATCCAAATTTTCTTCTTCTTCTCTCCTTCTTGGTGTCTTTGAGTTGAATGCTTCGTGCGGGCCTTGAGTTTATCAACGATCCATCTTAAGCGGGGTTTTTCCCCATTTCATCGTCCGAGCTCCTTTTCGCCTTTCCGAGTTCTGTTTCAACTGTTTCTTTTGTTTTCGACTTGGATTGCTCGTGATTTCAGATGTGCTTTCGGCTTGGCCTTTGATGCTTCAGTCTTGAAGTACACTCATGGCCTGGGCTCCTATTTCGTCTTTGAAATTCACTTTTCATCAGGCTGGGCTTGACCTTTGAGCTTTTTGAAGCTTTTGCAACTGTTTTGAGCCAGCTTCATCTGTTAGTCTGGTCTTTCGTAAAAATAGGACTTTCATCCACTTTCAAGATTTTTCATGTTTCGAACAGGGTTGGAAAATAGAGTTTTGAAGCTTTTGAGTTCCTGAGTTTTCGAAATCTCCAAACTTGGCTTTTTGAGCTGATTTTCGAACCAGGCATTTGGTTTTGGAAAATATTTGGATTTTGGGGTATTTACAGATGCCCCTCTTTGGCATTATCCAAATTGATTTGGATAATGGCGAAGAAGATAACACTCCTATTTGTTTTCTCCCGGATTTGATCTTGAGAATATGGGATCGTCCCAGTATTTGAGAAAAAAACATTTCCTTTTAATCCTGATAGGAGGAGATTTTTCGCCAAAAGGGGACTTTCTATGGATCTAGCCCCTAAATGAAGATCATGTATGAGGTGCTCATTGCGTGGATATGCAGAGTGTGTGACATGGCTGAAGTGTCAGAAAAGGGGCGACCTCCTAGAGACCAGATTATATGGTCGAACTTTTGAGACTTTATGAAAAACCTGCTGCTCCAGGTGAGCGGGCCTTACGTAAGCTCGATGTTCGAGTTTTTTTTTTTTTTTTTTGAAATTCATTTTAAGAGGGAAGACTTTTCTGAACCATCGATCCTAAGGACCTTCAGCTCCTTGTGTTTGCCTTTACTCGAGTCTCGACACTTGCTAATCTAGCAGAGGTTTTATGAGAAAACAAGCCACATTTCAAAATTTTCACGCCTTACTCAAAACGTCGTATTCTCAAATAAGACGAAATTCAAGTAAGTAAATCCTATTTTTACTTTAGGATTTCCTGAAATGAACCATGTTTCGCTTGGGATAAGTCATAGGGATGGGAAAGAAGTACCATGGTCCCTTCTAAAGTATCCCGTGGTTTGAGGCAAAGAAGGCGGAAAACTGCTCTTTTTGAGCTTTTTGGCCTTTTTTTTTTCTTTTTTCCATAGAGGGTCTCCCTTTGGGAGTATTTTTTCTTTAATCCCTCTTTTCCATAGAAGACTCAAATTTTCTTTTTGATTCATTTTTCTTTCTTTGGGAAAGAGCTTTTTGGCGGGGATTTCCCTTTGTTTTGGCCAAGTTTTCCTTTTGGAAGGAGAAGAGAAGAGGGGAGGACTTATCCCAAGGTCATACTCGATCCATTCTAGGTTAGCCTATTTAGAAATATCACGTACAACTTGCAAGTATCTTGCTATATTGAATTAGGCCTTTCTTTGTAAGAAGAAGGATTTTGAAATGTAGCCACGTATTTGGAAAGCTCTGCTTTTTCACAAAATGTTGATTCTTTCATTCAGGGTCACACCACTTACCTTTGATCCTTGGTTTCAAAGTTTCAAAGTAGTTTTCCCTAAAATATTTTCACAAAAGGGGAATTTAACTCAGACCCTATACATGATATTTTTTCAAATACTGAATATTTATAGGATCTGCTAAATTTCTACCCTCGACATCGGTTAACCAATAAGAATTGTTCGTGATGGTTCCACGCACGACGTAAGGGCCATCCCACTTGGGCTGCCACTTTCCAAGTGGATGTGGGCCACGATGGTGGATGATTTTCAAAACGAGCTCTCCCACTTCAAAGTGGCGAGGTTTCATATGTTTCTCATAATGTCGGGCGATCCTTTGCCGGTATACGTGAGCATGGTCCATAGCAGGGAGTCGCCTCTCATCTAATAGATCTAGTTCGGCCATCCTAGCATGCTGAAGCGTCTCTAGGGGGAGGTCGAGTGCAATGGATGTATGAAATGAATGCAGACGTGTATGGATGGGAAGAACGGCGTTTGTGCCGTAAACCAACTCAAAAGGCATGGCATTTGTGGGAGTGCGGATGGAAGTCCTATAAGCCCATAAGGCTTCATCCAACTTCTCGTGCCATGTTCTACCCTTCTCTAAGGTTTTCTCAACAATGCTGATGAGAGTCTTGTTGGTGGCCGCGGCTTGGCCGTTTCCTTGAGGGTAGTAAGGCGATGAGAAGTGATGATTTATGCCATACTTGTTGCACAGCTTGACCATCCGCTTGTTTTTAAATGGGGTGCCATTATCGGACACAAGATCTCTTGGAACCCCAAATCGAGCCAAGATGTTTTTCCTAATGAAGGCTACCACGTGTTGCCCCTGGACATTTGTCAAGGAGGCGGCTTCGACCCACTTGGAAAAATACTCGGTGGCTGCTAGAATGAACCTGTGTCCGTTTGAGGCCTTTGGAAAAATTGGTCCTACGATATCAAACGCCCACATGGTGAATGGCCAGGGGTTGACCACGGAATGCAGTGATGATGAGGGGATATGAATGGCATGACCATGCACTTGACACGGGTGACACTTCCTAACATGACCTCCACATTCTCCATCGTGGAATTCATGCATAACAGTCCTAGCCTCCTCTAGGTCGACGCATCTTAGTAAGACGCCAGTAAAACTCTTTTTGTACAGAACCCCTCCCAAAATTGAGTATCGGGTGGAAATTTTTCGGATGAATGCCTTATCTTTAGATGTGGCCTCCTCGGTGAATCCCCCATTTTCTAGAAAATTCTTTGTCATAAAACCAAGGTTTTTCATCAGAATCAGGGTTATTTTGGCAAATTTGCAAATCGTGTATGGAAGGAGTGGGTGAGTGCCATATTTCAAGGGGTCTGGTTCCCAAAGTGGGATCGACCCTTAGGGTTGAACCCAAGGATGAGAGGGCATCAGCGACGCCATTATCCTCTCTTCCTACATGTGTGAGAGTACACGATTGGAACGACTCGACTAGTCGAGTGGCCAACTCGTGGTATGGAAGCAGTTTTTCATTTCGAGCTTGCCAAATTTTTAAAACTTGGTTTATAACAAGGAGGGAATCTCCAAAAACCTCGATGCATGCTGCCCATAGAGTTTTCGAAACTTTTAAACCTTGTATGAGTGCTTCATACTTGGCTATATTGTTGGAACATTCGAAATCTAGGCGAATTGCTATGGGGATTTCTCCCTTTTCTGGGGAAACAAGGATGATCCCGGCACCTGCCCCTCGTTGGTTTCGTGCCCCGTCGAAGTGCATCTTCCACACTTGGTTTTCGAAAGATTTTGCCAAAATGTGGTTTTGGAAATGGTTTTACAATATGCCTTCATCAGGCATTTCATTGAGTGTGGGATACGCATCTTCTAGGGGGAAGTCAGCCACGTAGTCTGCTAGGGCTTGCCCCTTAATGGAGACCTGGTGATGGTATTTTAAATCATACTCCATTAGAAGGAGTTGCCATTTGCCCAATCTACTCATGAGAATGGGTTTTTCGAATAAGTGCTTGATTGGGTCAAGCTTGGACACTATCCAGATCTCATGATCTAGGAAATAATGTCGAAATTTCTGGCAGGCCCACACTAGGGCCAAGCACGTCTTCTCCATGGCCTGATAATTCCTTTCATAAGCCAGGAGAGTTTTCGAAAGATAGTATATGGCACATTCCTTGTGAGTGTCATCCTCGTATTGAGCTAACAGAGCTCCCAAGGCATTCGCATGCACAAAAATGTAAAGTCGAAGAGGTTTTCCTGGCTTTGGAGGGTTTAAAACATGGGGATTAACTAAGTATGCCTTTAACCTTTCAAACGATTTTTGGCACTCGTCATCCCATAAAAATTTTGTACCCTTTCTCAACAACTTGTTGAAGGGTTCGCATCTAGTTGCCAGGTTTGAGATAAACCTACGAATGGACTGTAGGCGACCCTGGAGGCTACGAATCTGCGTGAGATTGGAGGGTGGAGTCATGTCTTTGATGGCTCTACACTTAGAGGGGTCGACTTCTATGCCCCTTTGGCTTACCATAAATCCTAAAAGCTTACCGGATTCTACACCGAATACGCACTTTTAAGGGTTTAGTTTTATGTTGTAAAGTCTAAGCCTTTCGAAAATCTTTTGCAAGCATTCGAGATGAGTGCATCGAGTTTTTGACTTAGCCAGGAGATCATCTACATATACCTCTATGAGCTCATGAATTTGATCGTGAAAGATCGAGGTCATAGCTCTCTGGTACGTGGCGCCAGCATTTTTAAAACCAAAGGGCATGACTGTATAGCAGTACGTGCCCCATGGGGTTGTAAAAGCGGTTTTAGCCTGATCTCGTGGGCTTAGTTTGATTTGGTTATATCCTGAATAGCCATCCATGAATGAAAACATTTCATGATTTGCAGTACTATCGACTATCAAATCAATGTTTGGTAAAGAGAAATTATCTTTCGGGGTGGCTTTATTCAGGTTCCTGAAATCGATGCATATTCGAATTTTCCCACTGGTTTTTCGAACAACAACTATATTGGATAACCAATCAGAATACGCAATGGGTTTTATAAATCCGGCTTTTAACAGATCTTCTAAACCCTCTTTGACTTGTGAATGCACATTCGGATGTATCTTCCTAAGCTTTTGTTTTACGGGTTTTGCATCTGAATCTAAGGGAAGGCGATGCTCTACAACATTCGGGTCTATACCCGGCATGTCTTCATATGTCCATGCAAACACATCAACGTAGGTTTTCAAAAATGCAATGAATGATGCCTTTTCATGCTCATGCAAACATGCCCCTACCTTAATGAGTTTCGGCTTTAAATCGTTCCCTAAGTTTATCTCTATAAAATCCCCTCCTACTGATTTCGAAGGTTTTTCAAAATCGAGAATTTTATGAAATTCAGGCAGCTCAGAAGTAGGATCTTCCTCAAGGGAATCCATTTCTGGGCTTTGATCATTCTCAAGACTTCTAAATCCTAGGGAATTTGGACTTGACGCATAGTTTTTGCAAACGCCTAGTTTTTGTTTTGGATTTTCTGCAGGTTTTGAAGATTTTGGTCCTCTTATGAAGAGGACTTTCTTTTCGAAATCCTTTGCTCTTTCAAAACCTTTATCAGGAGCTGCTAAATACAGGATTTTGTTTTTGGTATTTTGTGAATTTTCGATTTTTTTGGATTTTTGTAAGGAAAGAACTTTAGGAACTATACAAACAACTCTTTTTTCGAGTTTTTGATCTTTTTCAAATGTTTTTGGTTTTTGGGATTTTTCAATTTTTTGAATTTCAAGTTTTTCAAATGTTTTTGGGTTTTTGATTGAGGGATCTTCCATCATACCTACAAAGGAAAAACGCCACTAGTTAGACTCCGAACAAGAGATCTAAATCGTAGGTTTTCTGCTTGGGTAGGCTCCAGGGCACCCTTGACCCAGGTGGTCACAGGGGGTGGTTCTGGCGGTATTCTGGGAGTATAGCCGATCCCGTGTCGGCTTTGGTTGGCTTTGGGCAAGATGGGATCTATGAGACCCTGGTTTTGTGCCCCTAGACTTTTGTATGGCATATACCCCATGTTCAATAACATGTTCCACGATTTTTTGTTTTTGGAAAAGTTTTCATATAATTCATGATCCTGGAACTTGCTATCGTCCATGTTATGCACATAAGGCTTTCTGTCCAGGGGTTTTGGAAACAGTTGACGCTTGGATTTTCCTGGGATGGTTAGTGTTTTGAGTGGGCCAGCCTTGGGCAGCCCCCGGATGTGTACGACCTTCCTAGGTATCTGAAGGGTGAGCTTTGGTGGCTCGACCATGGTTGGCCCTGAGTTGGCCTCGTAGGCCTGTGAACTTGAAAAACATGGGGAATTTTGAATCCCCTGAAGCTGTGGATGACTCTCACTTAGGATCACAATGACTTGATTTTCAAAAGGGATTTTGACGCATCTATGGAAGGTGGATGGCACAGCATGCAGGCTGTGTATCCAAGGCCTTCCCAGCAGTAGGTTGTAGTGGGGGTGGATGTCCAAAACATGGAATATCCCCACGTTAGCTATCCCTCCCGTTTCCATGGGAAGTTCAACGGATCCTAAAGGTCTGGACGCATTTCCATCGTATCCAGTGACTACGATGGGGCTTGGGTTCATGGAAGTCAAGGTGACTCCAATCTGATGTGCTATGTGAAGCGGAAGGATGTTGAGCCCTCCTCCCCCGTCAACTAGGCACCTATCTAGAGAGTGGTGATTCAATACCACCTCGATGTGTAGGGCCTGATTATGGGTTTCGTAGGGTTTTTTGAGATCCTCTTCCGAAAATATGATAGGTGTTTTTGCACCTATGGACGCCACTTGTTTGGACAAGGATTCTGGGGTTATGTCCGAACTAACCTTTGCTCTTTCTAGAATTTTCTCTAACACGAGTCTATGCCTAGGCGAGGTTTGTATCAACTCTAGGATGGACATGTTAATGGGAATCTTTGAAAGATGGTTTTCGAAATCATACAAGTTTAAAATGACTTTTCCTTTGTCCGTTTTGGGCAGAACTCCAGGAATACACACTTTTGAAGGGCCAGGCACACTGACCACTTTTTTAGCATTTTGCAGATGTGGGGGTTGATAGATCCTCCCGGATCTTGTTACTTCCCCCACGATCAACCTAGGGTTCGCGCTTAAGATGGCTCTAATTAAATGTTTTGGAGGACCTTGAATTTTCAAAACTGGCTTGATCGGGGACGAAACTCTTGGTGGTCCCCGAATCACTACTTGGGCAGGTTTCCTATGAAGGATGAGTATAGATGCACAAGTGGAAAAACTAGACTTATATGTACGCGCTAGACTCTTTGAAATTGTGAGAGCACATACCTCTTTGCCCTTCCCACTGGTACTTGCGTGATTGGGGAAGGGTTCTTTGAAAATAGCTTGGGCAGGCTCCGGTTCCTCAGTGACCTGAAGCTGGCCCTCTGCTATCAAGTTCTCGATTTGGTTTAAGAGGGAAAAACACTGCTTTGTATCATGGCCTTTGAGCCGATGATACTTACAGAATCGATTCAAAAACCTCCCTTTGGAAGTGATTCCCTCGGGGATTTCAGGGAGTTTGATCATGCCTTGGGCGAGTAGAAGGTCTAGGACCTCCAACACGGGTTGCCCAGCGGAGTGTACTCCCGTTTTTCAAATGGTTTTTGTATTTTTTTGTCTTTTCTGTTTTCAAAATTTTCGAAATTCTTTGAAGTGCTCGCTAGCCTTGGATCTACCCGGACATTGGCGATCTTGTGGGGTTTTTCCCCTTTGTCCATGGTGGGTAGCCCGTAATTGCTGGGCTTTTCCAAGCGAGTCTTTGAATTTACGCTCCCTTTCCACAGGTGGTCATAAACCCCTTTTTTCAAATTCGTCTCAAAAAGAGATGCTTTTTAATCAGTTTGTGGAAAGTAGAGATTTCATGTAAAGAAAGAAGAGTTTTCAATTCAGTTTTGAAATTGTCCAGGATGAGCATTACTGCGCATCCTTCGGATATGGGTTCTCATACTTGCCCAAGGAGAGACCTCCATCGAAAGATAAATGTATGCACATCTTCGTTCATACCTTGCTTCGTATCCCTCAAAGTGTTCAATGTAGGCGTGACTTCTACGTTGTGTGAAAATCTTTGCATGAAGAAGTTCGCCAACTCTTCAAAAGTTGCGAACTGGCTCAAATCGTAGGAAGCCAGCCATTTAGAAGCTGTGCCTTTGAGGGATAAGGGGAACCAATACACCCATTTCATCGAGTCCTTCTTTTTCTTGTGGGCTCGACGAGAGAAAAGCTGTAGGTGAGACCTAGGGTCTCCCGTGCCATCATACCGATGGAAATTCGGTATTTCGTCGTCACTGTCTGTTTCGTAATCTAAAGGGAGAAAATCAGGCAGGACGTACGTTGTTTTCTCTCTATTTTGCCCCTTCAGCAACTGCTGTAGAGCTTTACGATCCTTGTGAGTGAAGGAATCGAGGTATTGGTTGCCTTCCATCTCGGAGGTCTCCTTGTGTTTACGAGTTTTTCCAAACTTCTTTTTGGCCTTTATTGGTTCGCCATGTGACGAACACGAATCAGCTGCTTCAGCCTCTTGGCTGAGAGCAGCGATCTTGGCCTTGTATTCTCTTCTTAACTCTTCCTCTTTTTGTTTTCGATTTTTCAAAGATCTTCTAGAATGAGAACTTCAAGAGCATGAGAACCGGCTAGACACTTCATTGGCTCTGACGCTTTTAAATCCAAACTTAAATGCAAGAAGACAAAGAGTTAAAACACTTTTCTTTGAAAAAATGATTTTTTTAGAGATTGGTTTGTTTTGTATCAATTTTTTCTAAAGACCCAGGTCCCACCGGGCGTGCCAAATCTATAGACACGGAAAATCCTCGTCTCCGGGTTCTTAGGCCTGAAGCGAATCTATTCGTGCTTACGTCGCTTAAAAAGGGTGTGCCAGCTAGCTTCCTCAAACTAGCGAAGTAATTTTTGAAAATATCTGACTTTTGGGACGACTATGGACAAGTGGGTTCTTTTCGTCGTAGACTTTCTTGCACCGGCGCGCAAGGGTCAGTATGTACGCTTTAGGAAAAACTTGACTTTAAACAAACACGACTCTTTTGAAAACTCGAAAGTGTTTTATCGATTGGTTTTGTCAAAATTGCAACTTTTATGCATGGGATCTATGCGTTCCTACGTCTCTCAGGTTTTAACCAATTTTGGCGTGTAGTCGTGTGCATCCAGTGCTTGATTTTGGGCAAGTTCTACACGATTTGATCAATCTGGTTCGATGCAAATATGCTCCCTATCTCAAGTGTGGCGGATATGCAATGCAAACTCACACAACTTCAAGGGAAAACCCAGAATTTAAAGACATAGCAGAAGGGAAATAGCAGAAAGGGAAATATGGCTATATCTTAGATGCGGAAGGGAAAATATATATAGCTATATCTTAAGAGCGAGAAGGCTCAATGTGAGTGAGTGCTTTGAGTGTATAAATTGAAAGGCAACTCACATGACTTGAACCTTAAAAACCCAGCTGAAGGGGAAATACGTATATATATATATGTAAGAGCGGAAAGGCTCAATGTGAGTGAGTGCTTTGAGTGTATAAAATGAAAGACAACTCACACGACTTGAACCTTAAAACCCAGCTGAAAGTATATAAATAGAGTTATATCCTATGGGCTGTTGAGGCCTGTTTTGTGTGCGAAGGTATGCAGATAAGAGCGGAAAGGCTCGAGTGTAGGTGTGTGATTCGTGTTTCAAGCCATAATATTACATCTCGGGGGGAGAATACGCTCCATTATTACAACCCCGTATCAAATTTAATTGAACTTGAAACAATGTAAAGAACCAGATTCGAGCACTTACACTTAGTCTACTTGGGCTTTCTTTATCAATGGGATCCGACCTTGGATATAACCGTTGGATGGACCTCTCGCTGCGAACCGATCCGATGCGTGGAGTTTTTGGTCCTAGTTCACCATCTAGGCTACGTCGACACATGAAGGTTCTATGGTTTTGGGTGGGATTCGAACAATAATTAGGGCAAAGGTGTAGGGGATCTAAGGCCAGCTCTAAGGTGAAAGGCTTAGGTAGGGTTTTAGTCCAAATCCTAAATTGATACTCGACCAGCTAGGGTCCGAGTTGGGTGATGATCCATGGGTAGTTCTAGGCAAAACACTAAAGGGATGCCCTAAAGGAGTGCTTGGCCAAATGGTGGCCGAGCTAGGTAGGTTTTAATGGATGGTTTAGGTAGGATTTGTGATGAAAGGACTAAATGGAAAGGGCTCGGCCAAGGGTGGCCGAGCTGATCAACTTGGGTTTAGGTTAGGTTGGTCTTTGGGGGACCTAATAGGACAGACCTAGGGTGAGCTCGGCCAGCTATTGGCCGGGCTTGGTATGGGCTTGGGTGGAGACGATCTTGGGTAGAACTAGGCTCGATCTTAGCAAGATTTGGCCAGCTCTTAGTTGGTTGAAAGTTGCTGGATTTTATTAACGGTATTGGGTGGTTTAGAGAGTTAGGATTTAGGTACTAAATGAGGCTGGTCTAGGGTGGGCTCGGCCAGCCAATGGCTGAGCTTGGACTGGTATTAGGTGGGGACGGATTTGGGTAAAACTAGGGTAGCTTTTAGTGAAGTTCGGCCAGCTTCTTGGCTGGACTTTGCTGGATTTTTAAGAGGTGGTATGGAGTGGCTTAGAAAGGCTAGAAGAGATTGGTTTAGGTGGGTTCTAGGGACTCACCTTGGCCATGGTTTTGAGTGGTTTCCACGCACCAAGTCTTCACAAAGAATGGGCCATCCAAGGCTGCCGGATCCACTTGAGCAGCACCTTTCATTTTGCGTGAAATGGAGAAGCCATCTTGCCCACAACATGAGCCCACGTTTTACAAAAAGAAAAGGGGGAAAGCCAGCCCCCTTTGTTGACCTTTCCCCTCTCTCTCTCTCTCTCTCCTTCCCAAGTGAAAACATGAAAAAAATTTGCAGCCCTCGTGAATCAGCCCTTCACGTCCTTTTATAGACTTCTTATGTGGATATGGATCCTGGATTGATTCTGAAATCCAGATCCAATCCAAGTCTTGTTTGGATCTGGATCTTGGGTCTGGATCTGGATATTTGGATCCAGATTTGATCCAAATTTTCTTCTTCTTCTCTCCTTCTTGGCGTCTTTGAGTCGAATGCTTCGTGCGGGCCTTGAGTTTATCAACGATCCGTCTTAAGCGGGGGGTTTCCCCATTTCATCGTCCGAGCTCCTTTTCGCCTTTCCGGGTTCTGTTTCAACTGTTTCTTTTGTTTTTGACTTGGATTGCTCGTGATTTCAGATGTGCTTTCGGGTTGGCCTTTGATGCTTCAGTCTTAAAGTACACTCGTGGCCTGGGCTCCTTTTTCGTCTTTGAAATTCACTTTTCATCAGGCTGGGCTTGACCTTTGAGCTTTTTGAAGCTTTTGCAACTGTTTTGACCCAGGCTTCATCTGTTCGTCTGGTCTTTTGTAAAAATAGGACTTTCGTCCACTTTCAAGATTTTTCATGTTTCGAACAGGGTTGGAAAATAGAGTTTTGAAGCTTTTGAGTTCCTGAGTTTTCGAAATCTCCAAACTTGGCTTTTTGAGCTGATTTTCGAACCAAGCATTTGGTTTTGGAAAATATTTGGATTTTGGGGTGTTTACATGCATGAGTTGCACTTTCAAGTTCAGGTATTTACATTAAGTTGTGTGAGTTGCTTTCAATTCGAGCCTAGCTCACATTATCATATCAAACCCGAAAAATATTTGTGCATCCTTGCATTCGTGTATTTTCAAAGAAACCCCGAATCTACGCTCAAACACACTAAAATTATGCCACTTGTGCACACACATATCCGGCCTAAATAGCTTAAAAAAACTCAAGGACTTGGAATCGTACAGCACCCGTACATAAAATTTGCAAACTTAGGCAAAAATTGAGTTTTCAAAACACTTGTATCCTTTCAAAGAGTCCAAACTATTTTATCAAAGTCTATAAGCGCTTAAACTGACCCTTGAGCACCAGGTTTAAAGTGAAAAGATCTCGCTTGCTCACAATTGCCTTAAAAAAGTCAGATATTTCAAAAATCTTTGCTAGCTTGAGCAAGCTGGTTGGCACGCCCATAGAAACGACATAGATGCGAAAAGGTTCATTTCCGGCTTCAAAACCAAAAGTGAAAGTTTTCGTGCTTACAGGCTAAAGAACAAAATAGTTACCTTGAAAATGAAAAGAACATTTAACTCCTAGGAAATTTAATGCTTCTTGAAAAGGTGGGAAATTAACTCTTGTTTGCTAATAATAACTAATGCTTATATCTCCTAGTGACTGCTTGAGCTGGTTCCGAGTTGGGGTAAACAAATCAATCGAAAGAATTGAGTTGGACCAGTTAGTGTATGATCAATCCATGTTCTATGGATTGATTGCACATCCTGATTGGCTTCGCCCAACTTGTCTCAGCTTGCTCTTGGATTCTTATCAATCTCTATCAATTAGGATTATGTTGTTGTCATGTAGCATATGGTGAATGATAATCGGACCATCGGTGAAATGCTTAAGGAATCCTAGGATGTGTAAGCACACTCTACCATCTACCATGCTCTAGCCCATGAGGATGCTTCTCCAAGCACAAGAGGGATTATGTCCATTTGAGACTTCCCTAAATCCACAATGTGGGAAGTTTTTCACTTTAAAAATAAACAATGTGTCATGGAATAGTTGCCAACCTTGTTTAGCTAGTAAAGAGAGGATAAAACATTTAAGATCTTTAAGTAGAGATGTCAAAATGAGCCTGACTAGACATTTCTAGGCCCATTTCTAGAGCTGGGCCAAATGGCCTGTCTACCCATGGGGGCTGACAAGGGCCGGGCTCGGCCAGCCATAGGCCATATATTATATATATACATATACAAGTGTAAACACCCCAAAATCCCACGACTTTCTAAAAACATACCTGGTTTTACAAAAGCAACCCCAAAGGGCCATTTTGAGTCTGGAAACCCAGGAGCCTTCCAGAAACCCTGTGCATACTCAAAAACATGTACATACTGTTTTAAACTCTGTACGTATTGCTTTTAATCTCGTAAATAATGTTTTGAAGCCCTTTATCAAATAGGAGTTTTGAAACCCGGGCTAAGCCCCATTTTCCCAAAAGTTAAAGGTGAACAGGTGGAGCATGCGAAGACGATACCTGATCCAGAAATAGCCCAGCAAGCTGGTCACAAAGGCCAATACCAGAAGCAGCTTCAGAAGTCTGTTCTCAAGCCCAAAAGAGCAACCTGACCTGATAAAAGCCAGGTTCGAAAGGCGAAGGGAAGGCCCAGGCACAAAGCATATGGCAAGCCCGGAGCACCAGAAAGCCAGATCAACCATTCTCACTCAAACATCCAAAATCTGAACCGGGAAGACTAGAAATGAGCAGAAACGTAGTCCGAAAAGGTGAAAAGAAGTTCGGACGACATAGATTGGGGAAACCCAACACCAGATGGGTCACTGATGAAACTAGCACCCACACAGATCGTTCGCCTCGAGAAGCCAAGAAGGACTATCTAGAGAAATTTTGATTTGGATCTGGACCATAAATATCCATATCCAAATCCATATAGCAAATAGTGTTTGGATTTGGGCCAATCCAAATAGTGTTTGGGTCGATCCAAATAGTTTTGGATTTGGATTGGATCCAAATAGTGTTTGGATTGGATCGAATCTGGACCAAAATATCCAAGATTCATATCCATAAAAATGTTGGATTTGGATCGGATACAGATCTCAAAATATCCAAGATCCACGATCCAAATCCAAATAGTGTTTGGATTTGGGTCTGGATCCAGATCTCAAACCCAAACCCAAATCCAAGACCCACCTCAAATACCTATAAATAGAGGTGACGGGGTCCATTGTAAGGGGTTCACGTGAAATCCAAGGGAGGAGAGAGAAGGTCCAAGGTGAGTGGTTAGTGCTTTCTTTGTTTAGGGTTTTATTAATTATGGTTAGTGTACGGTTAGTCAAGGGCTGCCCCACCCTAATTGAAGGACTGATTTGCTTGGACAAGAGGCTTAAGGTGGCTAATCGAAGCTTAAGCACACCCTAAGCCGGCATTAAGAGGTAAGCCCCTAATCCTCCCTAAACCACTCTTCCTAATCCCTCTTAGCCTCCCTAAACCCCACTCAACCGACTTCACCTAATCCCACTTAAACCCACCTAAGACCCTAACTGACTCCCACCTAAACCCTCTGGCACCCTAACCTCACCCACACCCCGCGCGTGCCCTGTACGCGTCCTGCAAGTGCACTGCCCCCCTGCGCGCGCCCTGCACGTGCCCTACAAGCGCGCCGCCCCCCTGCGCGCGCCCTGCACACTCCCTGCCGACCTCCACCGCCTGGTGCCTAGCGCCTGGCGTCCCCCTGCTGCCCAACAACCACCGTCACCTGCCACCTCCCTTCCACCCAGCTCCCCTAGTCACCCAACACATCAACTCCATCCGGCCAGCCACTATCCACCATCACCACTACCTAGTCTAATCGGCCTACCCCCTGTCCTAACCGAACCATCCTAGCTAGACACCCCTTCTCATACCCTTCCACCTACCTAGTGCCGTGAACACTTGCTTAGCCAACCCCGGCCGAACCTACCCCATCCGTGATCTTACCCCAACTACCCAACCCCAGTTGTGACCTTACCCCAACTACCCAACCCCAGTTGTGACCTTACCCCACTACCTAAAATCCCACGCCCTTAGTTCCCACCTAACACCCCAACCTAGCCAATCCCATCCGTGACCCATCCCTTACCCAACCAAACCCGCCACCCTCTAGTGTCGTGAACCTCATCCCTCAAGCCAAACCCTCAAGCTTGAAGTCTCCATTTAGCCATCTTTCGCTTCAAGCTTTAAGGAAGACTCATCCGTGTGGACAAACATCTGAATCACGTAAGTGTTTTAATTCGGTATTTCATATCTCCTTTCTACGCTTTGATTCAATTCAAATACGGGGTTGTATTAATGGAGCCTTGTCTCCCCCCGATTGTAATAACTTGGTTTGTTACACTGTAAACACCCCGAAATCCCACGAATTTCTTAAACGAATCTGGTTTTATACAAGCAGCCCCAAAGGGCCATTTTGAGTTTGGAAACCCAGGAGCCTTCCAAACAAACCCTGTATATATGTTTTAAACTTTATCTTTCAAAAACATATAATATAGCTTTTGAAAACCCTTTTAAAACATGTTTTGAAACCCCGAAGTGGCTTGACCCGATCAAGACAGGACCAGGAGAGCCAAGAAGAGCACGGAACCGGAGCACCTGTCGAGCCCGGCGCAGCAACTCTTGCATCTGATTCACACCCCAGGATCTCGAACGTCCAAGACCCTGTTCTTATCAAAATAGCATTTGAAGTCATCTCCGGAAGGCAGAAACGGAGGCGGACGACTATGTTGGCGAAGACCCAACGCAGACGGAGTACTGATGCTGTCAGGCCCCGCACGAATCGTCCGTTTCGAACCCAGCTCGAAGGAGTCAGAGTTCAGTTTGGATTGGATCTGGACCATATATATCCAGATTCCAATCCAAACCCATATGTGGACTTGGATTTGGATTTGGATCCAGAGATCCAATCCAATATCCATATCCATGGCCCACATCACCTTCTCATAAATGGAGGTGGGGCCCACTTGAAATTCACGTGGGATATTGGGCATGAGAGAGAGTGGGGGTGAAAAATATCAAGAGTGTTGTATTAAGCTTGACTTGTGTGTCAAGTTTGGGTTTAATCTTGTGGGTTAGCCTAATTGAGTGGGTTTAAGCTTGTAATTAGCTAAAACCTAACCTAGGGCTGCACCAACATGGGGTGATCAAGGTCTATGGGCCATGCTAAGGGAGCTCCTTCACCTAAACCTAGCCAAAACTGCCTAAACCTAGCCTAAACCCCTAATCCACCCCTAATCTGAACCTAATCACCTAACCCACTTCCCTAATCCCGGCCTAATCCCAACCTAATCACCTAACCCACTCCCCTAATCCTTCCCTAAACCTAGATTAATTTCCCAAATCCTAGCCTAAACCTAGCCTAAACCACCTAACCTAGCTCACTAAACCTCACCCTAAAACCCAACCACCTAACCTAGCCCTAAACCACCCTTAGCCCACGATTTTCCCAAACACCTAGTTTTAAAATATCTGGCCCAACCCCATCCAGCCCACCTTATCTACATACTACCCTACCTAAACCACCTAACCACTACCCACAACCCAGCCCTAACCGACCTACCCATCCCCTATTTAAACCCCCCTCCTTGTGGGCGGGTTTTCCAAGGGGGAACCACTCCACCACCCAGCCGGGCCCTCTCCTTCTCCCATCTCTCACCCGTCTTCCCAGCAGCTCCAGCTCCTCCACCAGCCGCCGCCTGCTCCGCCACCTTCCCTCTTCCGTCCACCACCACTGCCCCCCCAGCTGGACGTCACCACCTTCCCCCCAACTCCACCAGCCGACAGCTACCTGCCCGCCACTCTCCCACTCCATCCGCCACTCCTTCCCATTCGGTAAGTCCCCCTAACTCCCTCAAAACCACTCTCTACCACCTCTCCACTCTTAGCCACCCATCTTCCCCTTAGCTCCACCTCTTTGCCGCCACCATCTAAGCCTAGCCGAACCTAGGATAACCCAAGTGGCTGGCCACTGCTTAGCCACCATCTCCCATTCGGCCGATCCCCCCCTAGGTGTCCTATTTGGCCTTCCCACTAGCTCACCTTTTAGGGCCAGTTTCCCTAAGTACCTAACTTCCCTAGTGACCCTAAGACCCACTTAGTCAGCCACTCTAAACTCCCTACGTGGAGGCGCCACCTACTTGCCACCGGCCCCCTTCGAGGCATCCATCCCGCGCCCCATTTGCAGCCGGCCAGCACCCTTGAGCACATACCTTCGCGGAGCTCCCGTTTGCAGCCCAAAGCCAAGCCTACGCTCAAGCAAGACCTCTACGGACCAGCTACCCGTAAGTGTCTAAACTCGGTCTTTAGTCATACGCTTGCTTGAAATTCAATTTGATACGGGGTTGTAATAACGGAGCCTAGTCTCCCCCCGCTTGTAATAACGTGGCTTGGCACAACCACACACGTGCACTCTCTTAGTCGTGCACAACTTTGAACACACACGGGCCTAATCAGCCCCTAATATATAAGTGTACGTATATATTTCATTTCCGAAGGGTTTTGTTTAAGTTGGGTGCGTTGTCTTTCGATTAAAACACTCTCACACACATTGAGCTTTCGCTCTTATTTGAAAGACCCAAGTAAGGGCCGACCTATACTATTTGGGTTTCATTTCATGTCGTGTGAGTAAGTCTTTCAATTTAAACACTCTCACACACATTGAGCTTTCGCTCTTATTTGAAAGACCCAAGTAAGGGCCGACCTATACTATTTGGGTTTCATTTCATGTCGTGTGAGTAAGTCTTTTAATTTAAACACTCTCACACACATTGAGCTTTCGCTCTTATTTGAAAGACCCAAGTAAGGGCCGATCTATACTATTTGGGTTTCATTTCTTGTCGTGTGAGTAGTCTTTCAATTCAAGCACTTTCACACACATTGAGCCTTCGCTCTTACTCCCAAGACCTTAGTAAAGGCCTTATTGCAGTTATATTTGGGTTTCATTTATGTCGTGTGTGTAGTACTTCAATTCAAGCACTCTCACACACATTGAGCCTTCGCTCTTACTCCCAAGACCTTAGTCAAGGCCATACTGCAATTTATATTTGGGTTTAATTTCATGTCGTGTGTGTAAGTCTTTCAATTCAAGCACGCACCCACATTGAGCCTTCGCTCTTATTTGCAAGACCCGAGTAAGGGCTCATATACATAAGATATATACGTATTTCCCTTCGGTTATTTCCCTTCGGTTATTTCCCTTCGGTTATTTCCCTTCAGCATTGTCTTTACATTTCGGGTTTTCCCTTTGGAGTAGCGTGAGTTTGCATTGCATCTACGCCATACCACGAGGTAGGACGCATATTGCATCGAAGCAACCCCCGCTCGAATTCGCCCATGTAGTGGAGTGTTCATAACACACAAACTAGGCGACCCAAAAAGGGATAAAAGAAAAGACTTAGGCACGTGCAAATCCACGTGATCTAAAACATGCAATCGCATCTTAAAGACCCGAAATAGACACCTCGAACCGTTTCGTAGACTTTCTCCCTAAAACTCGATTTTTTGCAAAAGCGTACAGACTGACCCTTGCGCATCGGTGCAAGAAGGTCTGCGACGACAAGAGCTCACTTGCTCACAGTCGCCACGTTTAGAAGTCAGTGTTAATATATCTTCGCTAGCTTAAGTAAGCTAGCTGGCACGCCCTGTTTATATACATAGGCCTTAGACGCACGATAAGATCCACTCCAAGCCACGAAAGAGGCGAAGAGGCGCGGATTTTTCGCGCGTTTACAGAGATTGGCACGCCCGGTGGGACGTGAGCCTTTTCAAAAAATCGAGTTTACTTGTAGAAGTCTTGCGAAAATTTTATAAAGGTGTCGTTTTAACTTGTTTTCTTTGCTTTTACTTAGGAAATTTTTGAAAAAGCTTGAAAAGCATGTCAAAATCCAATCCAAGTGAAGTGTCGAGCCAAGGCTCATGCGCATCAAGTTCTCACTCTAGGAGGATTTTCAAAAACAAAATAAAACTAGATGAAATCGAGGACTTGAGAAGGGAATTTGAGGCCAAAATCGATGCTCTCAGCCAAGAGGCTGAAGTAGGCGATTCGTGTTCATCAAACGGTGAACAAAGGCCTAAAAAGAAAATTGAAAAACCTCGCAAGCAAAAAGAGGCCTCCGTAATGGAAGGCAACCAATACCACGAGTCCTTCACACAAAAGGACCGTAAAGCCCTACAGCAGCTGCTGAAAGGGCAAAATAAAGAGAAAAGAAGCTACGCCCTGTCTGATTTCCTTCCTATGGATTACGAAACAGACAGTGACGATGAAATACCGAACTTCCATCGGTATGATGGCATGGGAGACCCTAGGTCTCACTTGCAGCTTTTCTCACGTCGAGCCCATAAGAAGAAAAAGGACTCGATGAAATGGGTGTATTGGTTCCCCCTATCCCTTAAAGGCACAGCTGCCAAATGGCTGGCTTCCTACGACTTAAGCCAGTTCGCTACTTTTGAAGAGTTAGCGAACTGCTTCATGCAAAGATTTGCACATAACGTGGAAGTCACGCCCACCCTGAATACTTTAAGGGATACAAAGCAAGGCATGAACGAAGACGTGCATGCCTTCATTATAAGATGGAGGTCTCTTTTAGGCCAAGTGCGAG
This sequence comes from Brasenia schreberi, assembly GCA_036023115.1. Taxonomy (NCBI): domain Eukaryota; kingdom Viridiplantae; phylum Streptophyta; class Magnoliopsida; order Nymphaeales; family Cabombaceae; genus Brasenia; species Brasenia schreberi. The sequence goes on from JAYKKT010000072.1 coordinate 20,607,070, forward strand.
AGCCTATATCCGAAGGATGCGCAGTGATGCTCATCCTGGATAATTTCAAAAGCGAGTTAAAAACCCTTCTCTCGCTCCATGAGATTTCAACTTTCCATAAGTTGATCAAAAAGGCCTCCCTTTTCGAAACCAACTTGCGAAAAGGGACATACGACCACTTATGGAAAGGAAGTGCCGTTCCCAAAACACGTGTGGAAAAGCCCATCGCATATGGGCTGCCCACAACGGACAAAGGGGCAAAGCCCCATAAAATCGCCAATGTCCGGGTGGATCCAGGCATGGCGGGCACTTCTAAAAATTTTGAAAAAATAGAAAATAAGAGAGAACGCAATTTTTCAAAACCAATTGAAAAACGGGAGTACACTCCGCTGGGGCAACCTGTGTCGGAGGTCCTAGACCTCCTACTTGCCCAGGGCATGATCGAACTCCCTGAAATCCCCGAAGGAGTCACGTCCAAAGGGGGGTATTTAAACCGATTTTGCAAGTATCATCGGCTCAAAGGCCATGATACCAAACGGTGCTCTCTCTTCTAAATAAAATTGAGAACTTGATAGCGGAGGGCCGGCTCCAGGTCACTGCGGAATCTGAGCCACCTCAAGCTATCTTCAAGGAACCCTTTCCCAAACACGCCAGTAGCAGTGGGAAAGGAAAGGAGGTATGTACCCTCACCATTTCCAAGGAACTAGCGCGAAAGCCCGAACCTGGTCGACCTGCTTGTGCGCCCATCCTTGTACTATACAAGAGGCCCGCCCGAGTCGTCATCCGGGGACCACCAAAAGTGGAAACCCCGACAAAACCAGTTTTGAAAATCCAAGGTTCTCCTCAGCTCATCCTTAGAGCCAAGTTTAGCGCGAACCCTAGGCTGGTCGTGGGGGAAGTCACTAGATCCGGGAGGATCTACCAACCCCCGCACCTTCAAGGTGCTCAAAAGGTGGTCAGTGTGCCTGGCCCCTCAAAAGCATGTATCCCTAGTGGTCTGCCAAAAGCAGATAAGGACAAAATCATCCTAAATCCTTATGATTTCGAAAACCACCTTTCAAAGATTCCTATTCACATGTCTATCCTAGAGCTTATCAAAACCTCGCCTAGGCATAGACTTGTCTTAGAGAAAATTCTAGAAAGGGCCAAGGTTGATTCGAACATAAGTCCGGAGTCCTTGTCTGCCCAAGTGGCTTGGTTAGGAGCAAAATCGCCCATCACCTTTTCGGAAGATGATGTAGATAGACCCTACGAAACCCATAACCAGGCCCTGCATATCGAGGTGGTTCTAAACAACCACTCTCTGGACAGGTGCCTAGTCGATGGTGGAGGAGGGCTCAACATCCTTCCACTTCACGTGGCGTATAAAATTGGAGTCACCTTGACTTCAGTGAACCCAAGCCCCATCGTTATCACTGGATACGATGGGAATGCGTCTAGGCCTTTAGGATCCATCGAACTCCCAATGGAAACGGGAGGGATCGAACACACGGGGGTGTTCCATGTCTTGGACATCCACCCCCATTATAACCTGTTGCTGGGAAGACCCTGGATACACAGTTTGTGCGCTGTGCCATCCACCTTCCACAAATGTGTCAAGATCCCTTTTAGGGACCAAGTCGTAGTGATCCTAGGTGAGAGTCACCCACAGCTTCAGGGGATCATAAACTCCCCTTGTTTATCGAGCTCCCAGGCCCATGAGGCTAACCTGGGGCAAATTATGGTTGAGCCACCTCGGCTCGTGTTGAACAACCCTAGGAAGGTTGTATGTGTGAAGGGGCTGCCCAAAGCAGGCCCCCTCCCGACTCTAATCCTCCTAGGAAAACCCAAGCGTTCCCTATTTCCAAAACCCCTGGACAAAAGGCCATACGAGCCTAATATGGACGATAGCATGTTCCAGGACCACGACTTATATCCCATCTTTTCAAAAAACAAAAGGTCGTGGAACATGTTATTGAACATGGGCTACACGCCCTACAAGAGTCTAGGGGCACAAAACCAGGGTCTCCTAGAGCCCATCCTTCCTAGGGCCAACCCAAGCCGATATGGGATCGGCTATACTCCCCGAATACCGCCGGAACCACCCCCTGTAACCACCTGGGTCAAGGGTGCCCCGGAGCCTGTCTTAGAAGAGACCTATGGTCTAGACCTCCTATTCCGAGTCTACCCCATAGTGTTTTCCCTTTGTAGGTATGACGGAAGATCCCTTTTTCTAAAAATACCAAAAACATTCGAAAACTTAAAATCCAAAAAAATCGAAAAACAAGAAAAACCAAAAACAATGGAAAAGCAAAAACTCAAAAAAAGTGTGCTTTGTATAGTTCCCAAAGTTCTTGTTTTACAAAAACCCAAAAAAATCGAAAATTTGGAAAATACCAAAAAGATTTTGTACATAGCCGCTCCTGGTATGACTTTGGCGAAAGAAAAGGATTTCGAAAGAGACGTTGTCTGCCTAGCCAGACCAAAAATTTCGAAATCACTTGAAAATCCAAGTACAAAACCAGGTTATTTTGAAAACCACGCATCAAATTCCCTCGGGTCTAAAGCCCACGAGAATGATCAAAGCCCAGAAGTGGATCCCCTTGAGGAAGATCCCACTTCTGAGCTCCCAGAATTTCATGGAATTCTCGATTTTGAAAGACCTTCCCAATCAGTAGGAGGAGATTTCGTAGAGGTGAACCTAGGGGATGATTCCAATCCCAAAACCATCAAAATAGGCGCATGCTTGCATGAAACTGAAAAGTTAGCATTCATTGCATTTCTACGAACCTATTTAGATGTGTTTGCATGGACGTATGAAGACATGCCGGGCATAGATCCCAGCATAGTCGAGCATCGTCTTCCCTTAGATGTAGGTGTAAAACCAATAAAGCAGAAGCTTAGGAAAATACACCCGAATGTACACACGCAAGTCAAAGAGGGTTTAGAAGATCTGCTAAAAGCCGGATTTATAAAACCCATTGCGTATTCTGATTGGTTGTCAAATATCGTTGTAGTTCGAAAAACCAATGGGAAAATTCGAATATGCATCGATTTCAGAAACCTGAATAAAGCCACTCCAAAGGATAATTATCCTTTACCAAACATAGATTTGATAGTCGATAGTACTGCAAATCATGAAATGTTTTCATTTATGGATGGCTATTCAGGCTATAATCAAATCAAACTAAGTCCACGAGATCAGGGTAAGACCGCCTTCACAACCCCATGGGGCACGTACTGCTATACAGTCATGCCCTTTGGTTTGAAAAATGCCGGCGCAACATACCAACGAGCCATGAACACGATCTTCCATGATCAAATTCACGAGCTCGTAGAAGTGTATGTAGATGATCTCTTGGCAAAATCCAAAACCCGATGCACCCATATCGAATGTTTACAAAAGATTTTCGAAAGGCTTAGGCTTTACAAAGTAAAACTAAACCCTCAAAAATGTGTGTTCGGGGTAGAATCAGGAAAGCTTCTAGGCTTTATGGTGAGCCAAAGGGGAATAGAAGTCGACCCCTCTAAGTGTCGAGCCATCATAGACATGGCTCCACCCTCCAATCTCACCCAAGTCCGTAGCCTCCAGGGTCGATTACAATCTGTGCGCCGATTCATATCGAATCTGGCAACTAGATGCGAACCCTTCAACAAACTGTTGAGGAAGGGTACGAAATTCTTATGGGATGACGAATGCCAAAAGTCCTTCGAGAGACTGAAGGCATACTTGGTTAATCCCCCCGTTTTGAATCCTCCAAAACAAGGAAAACCGCTTTTATTGTACATCTCCGTGCATGTAAACGCTTTAGGAGCCCTGTTGGCTCAATACGAGGATGACACCCATAAGGAGTATGCCATCTACTATATTTCGAAAACTCTCTTGGCTTATGAACGAAATTATCAAGCCATGGAGAAGACGTGCTTGGCCCTAGTCTGGGCCTGCCAGAAATTCAGACACTACTTCCTAGATCATGAGGTCTGGATAGTATCCAAGCTTGATCCAATAAAGCACCTGTTCGAAAAACCCATTCTCACTGGTAGATTGGGCAAATGGCAACTCCTTCTAATGGAGTATGATCTGAAATACCATCACCAGATCTCCGTTAAGGGGCAAGCCCTAGCAGATTACGTGGCTGACTTCCCCTTGGAGGACGCATATCCCACTCTTGACGAAATGCCTGATGAAGGCATATTGCAAAACCATTTTCAAAACCACATTTTGGCAAATTCTTTCGAAAACCAAGTATGGAAGATGCACTTCGACGGGGCACGAAACCAACGAGGGGCTGGTGCCGGGATCATCCTAATCTCCCCTGAAAAGGGCGAGATTCCCATAGCAGTCCGCTTAGATTTTGAATGTTCCAACAACATAGCTGAGTATGAAGCACTCATACAAGGCTTAAGGATTTCGAAAACTCTAGGGGCATCATGCATCGAGGTCTTTGGAGATTCGCTCCTTGTCATAAACCAGGTTTTAAAAATTTGGCAAGTACGTAATGAGAAACTACTTCCATATCACGAGTTGGCCACTCGATTGGTCCACACCTTCCAGTCGTGTAAGCTCACACACGTGGGAAGAGAGGACAATGGCATCGCCGATGCCCTCTCTTCCTTGGGTTCAGCCCTGAAGGTCGATCCCATTTCAGGGACCAGATCTTTGGAAATATGGCATGCGCCCCATCCATCCACACACGACTTGGATATTTGCCAAAACAACCCAGAGTCTATTGAAAAACCCTGGTTCTATGACATAAAACAATTTTTAGAAAATGGGGGATTCACCGAGGATGCCACATCCAAAGATAGGGCATTCATTCGTAAGATTTCGACCCGATACACCATTCTGGGTGGGGCCTTATACAAAAAGAGTTTTACCGGCATTCTGCTTAGGTGTATCGACCTAGAGGAGGCTAGGATAGTGATGCACGAGTTCCACGACGGAGAATGTGGAGGTCATGTTAATGCCAACATGATGGCGATGAAAATACTTAGAGGGGGCTATTTTTGGTCCACCCTGAAAAAGGATTGTCACGATCATGTTAGAAAGTGTCATCCATGTCAAGTGCATGGGCACGCCATTCATATCCCTTCATCTGCATTGCATTCTGTGGTCAGCCCCTGGCCATTTACCATGTGGGCGTTTGACATTGTAGGCCCCATATTTCCAAAGGCCTCGAATGGGCATCGTTTTATTTTAGCAGCCACGGAGTATTTCTCCAAGTGGGTGGAAGCCATTTCCCTAACGAATGTAATGGGGCAACATGTGGTGGCTTTCATCCGGAGGAATATTTTGGCTCGATTTGGGGTTCCACGAGACCTTGTGTCTGACAATGGTACCCCATTCAAGAACGAGCGGATGGTTAAGTTGTGCAACACGTATGGCATAACTCACCACTTCTCCTCGCCCTACTACCCTCAAGGCAACGGCCAAGCCGAAGCCACAAACAAGACTCTCATTGGTATCATTGAGAAAACCTTAGAGAAGGGTAGGAGGTGGCATGAGAAGCTGGATGAAGCCTTATGGGCTTATAGGACTTCCATCCGGACTCCCACGAATGCCACACCATTCGAATTGGTCTATGGCACAAACACCATTCTTCCCATTCATACCCAACTGCATTCATTCCATACATCCATTGCACTCGACCTCCCCCTAGAGACGCTCCAGCATGCTAGGATGGCCGAGCTAGATTTGCTAGATGAGAGGCGACTCCTTGCCATGGATCATGCTCATGCATACCGGCAAAGGATAGCCCGACATTATAGCAAACACATGAGACCTCGCCACTTTGAAGTGGGAGATCTGGTCTTGAGAACCATCCACCATCGTGGCCCACACCCCCTAGGCAAGTGGCGCCCCAACTGGGATGGACCCTATGTTGTGCGAGCAACCACTACGAACAATTCGTATTGGTTGATCGATGTAGAAGGTAGGAATTTAGCAGATCCTATCAATATTCAATACTTAAAGAAGTATCATGTGTAGGATCTGGATTAAATTCCAGTTTTCGAAAATTTGAGAGGGATAGCTGCCCTGAGACGTGTGAATAAGGTGCAAAGGCGAACTCGTGTGACCCTAAGGGAGAGAATTCGCACTTGTGAAAGAGTGGAGTTTTCAAAATCGTGGTTGCATTTCAAAATCCTTCTTCTTACAAAGAAAGGCCTAGTTCAACATAGCAAGATACTTGCAAGTAGTACGTGCTATTTCTAAATAGGCTGATCTGGAATGGATCGAGTGTAGGCTTGGGATGAGTCCTCCCCTCTTCTCTTCTCCTTCCAAAAGGAAAACAAAGGCCCAAAACCAAAAGGGAATTTCCCATTTAAAGTCTCTTTCTAAAAGAAAGAAACCAGACTTGAAAAAGAAAAATCGATTCTCTTATGAAAAAGAGGGATTAAAGAAAAAATACTCCCAAAGGGAGACCCTCTATGGAAAAAAAGGAAAAAGAGGCCAAAAAGCTCAAAAAGAGCAGTTTTCCGCCTTCTATGCCTCGAACCACGGGACGCTTCAGAAGGGACCGTGGTATCTCTTTCCCCTCCCAGGCTTATCCCAAGCTAAAGCATGGTTCATTTCGAGGGATCCTAAAGTAAAAATAGGATTTACTTACTTGAATTTCATCTTGTTTGAGAATTCGACGTTTCGAGTAAGGCGTAGGGATTTGAAATGAAGCTTGTTTTCTTATAAAACCTCCGCTAAATAAGCGAGTGTTAAGACTCAAACAGGGGCAAGCACGAAGAGCTCGAGATCCTTAGGATCGAGACTCAAGACAGTTGTCCCTTTTGTAAATAGCTTTTGTAAATAAGTTTTTAAAAAAAACCGAACATCGAACAACATAGGGTTTTTGCTCACTTGGAGCAGAAGGCCTTGTAAGTCTCTAGAGTCCGACAACACCTGGTCTCTGGGAGGTCGCCACTCTTGGCACCACACCCATGTCATTTGCATTCCACGCATGGTACTTGCATAAACATGATCCCATTTAGGACCAGATTCCATAAGTGAACCCTTTGGCGTGATATCTCCTCCTACCAGAGTTTGTAAAATTGAGATTTTGCTAAAATGGGACGATCCCATATTCTTCGTGGCTAGATCTAGGGAGACATTAAAAGGGGTGTTTGTCATCTTTGCCCTTATCCAAATCTATTTGGACAAGGCCAAAGAGGGGCATCTGTAAACACCCCGAAATCCCACGAATTTCTTAAACGAATCTGGTTTTATACAAGCAGCCCCAAAGGGCCATTTTGAGTTTGGAAACCCAGGAGCCTTCCAAACAAACCCTGTATATATGTTTTAAACTTTATCTTTCAAAAACATATAATATAGCTTTTGAAAACCCTTTTAAAACATGTTTTGGCCCGATCAAGACAGGACCAGGAGAGCCAAGAAGAGCCCGGAATCGGAGCACCTGTCGAGCCCGGCGCAGCAACTCTTGCATCTGATTCACACCCCAGGATCTCGAACGTCCAAGACCCTGTTCTTATCAAAATAGCATTTGAAGTCATCTCCGGAAGGCAGAAACGGAGGCGGACGACTATGTTGGCGAAGACCCAACGCAGACGGAGTACTGATGCTGTCAGGCCCCGCACGAATCGTCCGTTTCGAACCCAGCTCGAAGGAGTCAGAGTTCAGTTTGGATTGGATCTGGACCATATATATCCAGATTCCAATCCAAACCCATATGTGGACTTGGATTTGGATTTGGATCCAGAGATCCAATCCAATATCCATATCCATGGCCCACATCACCTTCTCATAAATGGAGGTGGGGCCCACTTGAAATTCACGTGGGATATTGGGCATGAGAGAGAGTGGGGGTGAAAAATATCAAGAGTGTTGTATTAAGCTTGACTTGTGTGTCAAGTTTGGGTTTAATCTTGTGGGTTAGCCAAATTGAGTGGGTTTAAGCTTGTAATTAGCTAAAACCTAACCTAGGGCTGCACCAACATGGGGTGATCAAGGTCTATGGGCCATGCTAAGGGAGCTCCTTCACCTAAACCTAGCCAAAAATGCCTAAACCTAGCCTAAACCCCTAATCCACCCCTAATCTGAACCTAATCACCTAACCCACTTCCCTAATCCCGGCCTAATCCCAACCTAATCACCTAACCCACTCCCCTAATCCTTCCCTAAACCTAGATTAATTTCCCTAATCCTAGCCTAAACCTAGCCTAAACCACCTAACCTAGCTCACTAAACCTCACCCTAAAACCCAACCACCTAACCTAGCCCTAAACCACCCTTAGCCCACGATTTTCCCAAACACCTAGTTTTAAAATATCTGGCCCAACCCCATCCAGCCCACCTTATCTACATACTACCCTACCTAAACCACCTAACCACTACCCACAACCCAGCCCTAACCGACCTACCCATCCCCTATTTAAACCCCCCTCCTTGTGGGCGGGTTTTCCAAGGGGGAACCACTCCACCACCCAGCCGGGCCCTCTCCTTCTCCCATCTCTCACCCGTCTTCCCAGCAGCTCCAGCTCCTCCACCAGCCGCCGCCTGCTCCGCCACCTTCCCTCTTCCGTCCACCACCACTGCCCCCCCAGCTGGACGTCACCACCTTCCCCCCAACTCCACCAGCCGACAGCTACCTGCCCGCCACTCTCCCACTCCATCCGCCACTCCTTCCCATTCGATAAGTCCCCCTAACTCCCTCAAAACCACTCTCTACCACCTCTCCACTCTTAGCCACCCATCTTCCCCTTAGCTCCACCTCTTTGCCGCCACCATCTAAGCCTAGCCGAACCTAGGATAACCCAAGTGGCTGGCCACTGCTTAGCCACCATCTCCCATTCGGCCGATCCCCCCCTAGGTGTCCTATTTGGCCTTCCCACTAGCTCACCTTTTAGGGCCAGTTTCCCTAAGTACCTAACTTCCCTAGTGACCCTAAGACCCACTTAGTCAGCCACTCTAAACTCCCTACGTGGAGGCGCCACCTACTTGCCACCGGCCCCCTTCGAGGCGTCCATCCCGCGCCCCATTTGCAGCCGGCCAGCACCCTTGAGCACATACCTTCGCGGAGCTCCCGTTTGCAGCCCAAAGCCAAGCCTACGCTCAAGCAAGACCTCTACGGACCAGCTACCCGTAAGTGTCTAAACTCGGTCTTTAGTCATACGCTTGCTTGAAATTCAATTTGATACGGGGTTGTAATAACGGAGCCTAGTCTCCCCCCGCTTGTAATAACGTGGCTTGGCACAACCACACACGTGCACTCTCTTAGTCGTGCACAACTTTGAACACACACGGGCCTAATCAGCCCCTAATATATAAGTGTACGTATATATTTCATTTCCGAAGGGTTTTGTTTAAGTTGGGTGCGTTGTCTTTCGATTAAAACACTCTCACACACATTGAGCTTTCGCTCTTATTTGAAAGACCCAAGTAAGGGCCGACCTATACTATTTGGGTTTCATTTCATGTCGTGTGAGTAAGTCTTTCAATTTAAACACTCTCACACACATTGAGCTTTCGCTCTTATTTGAAAGACCCAAGTAAGGGCCGACCTATACTATTTGGGTTTCATTTCATGTCGTGTGAGTAAGTCTTTCAATTTAAACACTCTCACACACATTGAGCTTTCGCTCTTATTTGAAAGACCCAAGTAAGGGCCGACCTATACTATTTGGGTTTCATTTCTTGTCGTGTGAGTAGTCTTTCAATTCAAGCACTTTCACACACATTGAGCCTTCGCTCTTACTCCCAAGACCTTAGTAAAGGCCTTATTGCAGTTATATTTGGGTTTCATTTATGTCGTGTGTGTAGTACTTCAATTCAAGCACTCTCACACACATTGAGCCTTCGCTCTTACTCCCAAGACCTTAGTCAAGGCCATACTGCAATTTATATTTGGGTTTAATTTCATGTCGTGTGTGTAAGTCTTTCAATTCAAGCACGCACCCACATTGAGCCTTCGCTCTTATTTGCAAGACCCGAGTAAGGGCTCATATACATAAGATATATACGTATTTCCCTTCGGTTATTTCCCTTCGGTTATTTCCCTTCGGTTATTTCCCTTCTGTTATTTCCCTTCAGCATTGTCTTTACATTTCGGGTTTTCCCTTTGGAGTAGCGTGAGTTTGCATTGCATCTACGCCATACCACGAGGTAGGACGCATATTGCATCGAAGCAACCCCCGCTCGAATTCGCCCATGTAGTGGAGTGTTCATAACACACAAACTAGGCGACCCAAAAAGGGATAAAAGAAAAGACTTAGGCACGTGCAAATCCACGTGATCTAAAACATGCAATCGCATCTTAAAGACCCGAAATAGACACCTCGAACCGTTTCGTAGACTTTCTCCCTAAAACTCGATTTTTTGCAAAAGCGTACAGACTGACCCTTGCGCATCGGTGCAAGAAGGTCTGCGACGACAAGAGCTCACTTGCTCACAGTCGCCACGTTTAGAAGTCAGTGTTAATATATCTTCGCTAGCTTAAGTAAGCTAGCTGGCACGCCCTGTTTATATACATAGGCCTTAGACGCACGATAAGATCCACTCCAAGCCACGAAAGAGGCGAAGAGGCGGGGATTTTTCGCGCGTCTACATACACGAAGCACACACGAGCACTTGAGCCTTAGCTCTTACTCGTACACAAGCACCCACGTGCACCATTGAGCCTTCGCTCTTACTCCTAAGACTCCAGTAAGAGTTGCTTGAGTTGTCTTTAATTTTATACACTCACACACGCATGCATTGAGCTTTCGCTCTTATTCTATATATGTATTTCAATTCAGCTGGGTTGTTACATTAAGTCGTGTGAGTTTGTCTTTCATTTACACACTCACACACAAAGAACACCCGAGTGCTTGCTCGTGCACCTCACGCACCATTTTGGCCTTGGCAGCCGCTAAGATATAGTCCTATTTCTATACTTTCCACTGCATTTTCCCGGTTCAGCTGCATGTGTTTGTCTTTCCATTTACACACCCACACAACACGCGCACGTTGGCGACCTTCGGGCCCATATATATATAGTTGTATTTCCCTTCCACTATGTCTTTAAATTTCTGGTTTTAAGGTTCAGTTGTGTGAGTTGCATTTCAATTTATACACGGCATACACTTACACAATTGAGCCTTTCCGCTCTTAAGATATAGCTATATTTCCCTTACGCAATTTCCCTTAAGCATTGTCTTTCAATTCTGGGTTTTCCCGTTCAGTTGTGTGAGTTTGCATTGCATATTCGCCATACCACGAGTTAGGGCGCATACTTGCATCAAAGCAAACCCCATACACCCGTGCAAAAAAAAAATCGCCCATGCTTAGGCACTTGATAAACACATCCCACGCCTAAAATTGGTTAAAACCCGAGACATAGGAGACGTGCAAATCCTACGTTAATAAAATCTGCAACAAAACAAGTGAAAACCGACCAAACACTTCACATATTTTTCGAAAAGGTTATGTTGTTCAAAATCGACTTTTTTAAAGCATACAGACTGACCCTTGCGCATCGGTGCAAGAAGTCTGTGACAAGAAAAACCCACTTGTCCACAGTCGCCCCAAACAAGTCAGATATTTTCAAAACTTACTTTGCTAGCTTAAGTAAGCTAGCTGGCACGCCCTTTAAGCGACTTAGACATACGAAAAGGTTTGCTCTAGGCCCTAAGAAGCCCGGGGTCAGAAATTTCCGCATGTCTACAGACTTGGCACGCCCGGTGGGACGTGGGTCTTGTAAAAAAATCGATCCATACAAACAAACCTCATGAAAAATTTTCAAGAAAAAGTGTTTTAACTCTCTGTTTGTTGCATTTCATAATCACAATTTCGAAAGCATTGAAGCATGTCGAATCCAAGCTCCCAGGAAGTGTCTAGCCATGGAAATCAAGTTCTCATTCTAGGAAGTTTTTGAAAACCCGAGATCAAAGAGAAGTGATCGAGGAGTTAAGAAGGGACTTCGAGGCCAAAATCACTGCTCTTAGCCAAGAGGCTGAAGCAGCTGATTCGTGTTCGTCACATGGCGAACCAAAGGCCAAGAAGAGAGTTGAAAAAACTCGCAAAAACAAGGAGACCTCCGCAATGGAAGGCAACCAATACCATGACTCCTTCACCCACAAGGATCGTAAGGCCCTACAGCAGCTGCTGAAAGGGCAAAACAAAGAGAAAAGGAACTACGCCCGTCCGATTTTCTGCCTTTAGATTATGAAATGGACAGTGATGATGAAATGCCGAATTTCCATCGGTATGATGGCACGGGAGACCCTAGGTCTCACTTGCAACTTTTCTCTCGTCGAGCCCATAAGAAGAAGGACTCGATGAAATGGGTGTATTGGTTCCCTTTATCCCTCAAAGGCACAACTTCCAAATGGCTGGCTTCCTACGACCTTAGCTAGTTCGCGACTTTTGAAGAGTTAGCGAACTGCTTTATGCAGAGATTCTCGCATAACGTACAGGTCACGCCCACTTTAAACACATTGAGGGATGCAAAGTAGGGCATGAATGAGGATGTGCATATATTTATCGTTCGATGGAGGTCTCTCCTTGGATAAGTGTGAGAGCCTATATCCGAAGGATGCGCAGTCATGCTCATCCTGGATAATTTTCGAAATGAATTAAAAACCCTTCTTTCCCTACACGAGATCTCAACTTTCCACAAGTTGATAAAAAAAGCATCTCTTTTCGAAATAAATTTGAAAAAAGGGATTTATGATCATTTGTGGAAAGGGAACGTAGTTTCAAAAACTCGCTTCGAGAAGCCCAACACTTATGGGCTACCCACCATGGATAAAGGGGCAAAACCCCACAAAGTCGCCAATGTTCGAGTGGATCCAAGCCCGGCGAGCACTTCTAGGAATCTTGAGAAAATGGAAAATAAAAGGGAGAAAATTTTTCAAAAACCCTTTGAAAGATGGGAGTATACTCCGCTAGACCTCCTACTTGCCCAAGGAATGATCAAACTCCCCGAAATTCCCAAGAGAGTCACTTCCAAAGGGGGATTTTTAAACTGAGTCTGCAAGTATCATCGGCTCAAAGGCCATGATACAAAGCGGTGTTTCTCCCTACTTAATAAAATTGAGAACTTGATAGAAGAAGGCCGACTCCAGGTCATTGAGGAACCAGAGCCTGCCTAAGCTATCTTCAAAGAACCCTTCCCCAAGCACGCAAGTACCAGTGGGAAGGGCAAAGAGTCTAGCGCATACATATAAGTCTGGTTTGTCTACTTGTGCACCTACTCTCATACTTCATAAGAAATCCGCCCAAGTAGTCATCCGGGGACCACCAAGAGTTCCATCCCCGGTTAAACCAATTTTAAAAATTCAAGGTGCTCCAAAACACTCAATTAGAGCCATGTTAGGTGTGAACCCTAGGTTGGTCGTGGGGGAGGTGACCAGGTTCGGAAGGATATATCAACCCCCACATCTGCAAAAAGCTAAAAAAGTGGTCAATCTGCATGGCCCTTCAAAAGCGTGTATTCCTGGAGTTCTGCCCAAAACGGACAAAGGAAAAGTCGTTTTGAACTTGTATGATTTCGAAAACCATCTTTCAAAGATTCCCATTAACATGTCCATCCTAGAGCTGATACAAACTTCTCCTAGGCATAGACTCGTGTTAGAGAAAATTCTAGAAAGAGCCAAGGTTAGCTCGAACATAACCCCAAAATCCTTGTCCAACCAAGTGGCGTCCATAGGAGCGAAAATGCGTATCATGTTCTCGGAAGGGGATCTAGAGAAACCCTACGAGTCCCACAACCAGTCCCTACATATCGAGGTGGTTTTGAATCACCACTCTCTGGATAGGTGCCTAGTCGATGGGGGAGGAGGGCTCAACATCCTTCCACTTCATGTAGCATACCAAATCGGAGTCACCTTGACATCCGTAAGCCCAAGTCCCATCGTAATCACAGGATACGATAGGAATGCGTCAAGACCTCTAGGGTCCATCGAACACCCCATGAAAATAGGAGGGATAATACATATGGGGGTGTTTCATGTCTTAGACATCCACCCCCACTATAACCTATTGTTGGGAAGGCCCTGGATACACAGCCTGTGTGCTATGCCATTCACCTTCCATAGGTGCGTCAAAATCCCTTTGAGGGACCAAATCGTGGTGATCCTAGGTGAGAGTCACCCACAACTTCAGGGAATCATGAATTCCTCCTGCTTGTCGAGTTTCCGAGACCACGAGGCCAATGTGGGGCAGACCTTGGGCGAGCCACCAAAGCTCACACTTAAAATCCCTAGGAAGGTCGTGTATCTGTAGACACGAAAAATTCTCACTTCCGGTTCTTAGGCCCGAAGTGAACCTTTTTGTGTGTCTAAGTCATTTTTATAACAAGGGCGTCCCAGCTAGCTTACTCAAGCTAGCGAAGTAAGTTTTCAAAAATCTGACTCTTCCGGGGCGACTGTGAGCAAGTGAGCTCTTTTCGTCGCAGACCTTCTTGCACCGATGCGCAAGGGTCTGTCTATATGCTTGGCAAAGTCGTTTTGAACAAATAACCTCTTTGAAAATACCCGAAGTGTTTTGGGTTTTGTTTGTATGATTGCAAATTTTATTTCACGTGGGATTTTGCACGTGCCTATGTCTTTCAATTTTATACTTTTTAGGGCCAACTAGGTGTGTGCGCAAGTGACCTAAGTTGGGCGATTTTTGCACGAGAGTGTGGGGTTTGCTTTGATGCAATATGCATCCTAACTCGCGGTATGGCGAATATGCAATGCAAACTCACACAACTCCAAGGGAAAACCCGAATTGAAAGACAATGCTTAAGGGAAATTACGTAATGTAAATTGCGTAATGTAAATTGCAAAAGGGAAATATGGCTATATCTTAAGAGCGGAAAGGCTCAATTGTGTAAGTGTGTGTCGTGTATATATGGAAAGACTACCCACACAGCTGAACCTTAAAACCCAAATCTTAAAGACATAGCGGAAGGGAAATACAACTATATATATATGGGCCCGAAGGTCGCCAATGTGTATGTGGGTGTTGTGTATATATGTAAAGACAACTCACACGACTTGTAATGTAAAACCCAAATAAAATTGCAATATGGCCCTTATTAGGGTCTTGGGAGTAAGAGCGAAAGCTCAATGTGTGTGTGTGTAGAATTGAAAGACCGCGCACATGACTTGAATGAAACACCCAAATAAAATTGCAATATGGCCCTTACTAGGGTCTTGGGAGTAAGAGCGAAAGCTCAATGTATGTGTGTGTAGAATTGAAAGACCACGCACACGACTTGAATGAAACACCCAAATAAAATTGCAATATGGCCCTTACTAGGGTGTTGGGAGTAAGAGCGAAAGCTCAATGTGTGTGTGTGTGTAAAATTGAAAGACCATGCACACGACTTGAATGAAACACCCAAATAAAATTGCAATATGGCCCTTACTAGGGTCTTGGGAGTAAGAGCGAAAGCTCAATGTGTGTGAGTGTAGAATTGAAAAACAACACCCACGACTTAATGGAAAACCCATGCCGCTGAATATATATTAATATAACTATATCTTAGGGGCTGTCAAGGCCCGTGTGTGTGCCAAAAAGGTGTGCAACTAAGAGCGGAAAGGCTCAAGTGCACGTGTGTGTTGGTGTGTCAAACAAGTTCATATAAGGAACCGAGTTTAGGCACTTACATGCAGTTGGTCCATGTTCAACTTGCTTGGCTTTGGCCTCGTGAATCGCCTTGGGCAGCCGAAGGGGAGCTCCTTAGGTGGGTACTTGCGGCAGGTAGGGGTGTTGGCTGGGTGGTGTCTTGATGCTGGCTGAGTGGAAGGAGTGGCAAGTGCTAGGCCGGGTGGTGAAGTGTTGGCTGAGTGGATGGAAGATGGTGTTGGGGAGTGGTGAAGGCATGTTGGGAAGTGGGCGACTAAGGGTGAGGTTCAGCTAGGAGCTAAGGTGTGGTATGGTGCAGTTCAGCCGGGTGGAAGGGAGATGGGATGGATGAAAGGTGGCGGATGGATGGGAGTGTGCAGCTGGGAAAGAAGGAGGTGCGGGTGAGATAAGGTTGAGGTGGGGTACTAACCGGGAGGAGGTGGTTCTGGTGGTGTTGGAGTGGCTGGAAGAGGATGGCAGGTGGAAGGAAGGTAGCCGGGTGGAAGGAGATGGAAGGAGTGGCCGGGTGGAGATGCTCCTCGCCGAAGGTGGAAGGTGGTGGAGCTGGCTGGAACGGAGAAGTGTTGGCCGGGTGGTGGAGTGGCGGTGGAATGGTAGGTGGTGGCTGGGTCTTAGGATCCTAGAGAGAGTGGAGGATGAGAGAGGTGGGAGCTGGACCAGATCCTGGCCGAATGTCCAAAAAATGGAGGAGCCCAAGATGGCAAGAGATCGGCTGGGATTTATTAGGGGGTTCATGAGTGGCTGGCCGAATTAATGGGAAGGGATGGTAGGTCAGTTGGGGATGAGTGGCTGGGAGTAAAGGACTAGGTTGGTTGCGTGGGATATTTTGATTAGGTGGGCTGGGATTTAACGTGGGCTAGATATTTTAGGATGGGGGTGGCTGCAACTAGTTTAGGTTTTAGGGAATGTTGTGGGCTAGGTTAGTGGTTTTGGGATAGTTTGGTTAGGTGGGCTGGGTTTGGTTGGTTAGGGACTTAGTTAGGTGCACTAAGGTTGGTTTAGGTTTAGTTGGTTAGGGTCTAGGTGGTCTAGCTAGGTGAGGTTGGGGCGGTTTGGGCGAGAATGGCTAAGTCTAGGTTAGGTTAGGGTCAGGTTTTAGGGAGAGCTAAGGCTCAAGTGCACGTATGTGTCTCGTGTGTCAAGCAACAATATTTCATCCCGGGGGGAGACAACGCTCCATTAATACAACCCCGTATCCGAATTGAATTGAATGTAGAAGGAGATATGTAAATACCGAATTTGAAACACTTACAAGTGATTCGGATGTTTGATTCACTCCAATCTACACGGGCTTTGGTTCACTTTGTAGCCACAGACCGGTCCCCTTTGAAGCTTGAAGCGTGAAGTGGCTGGCCGGGCTTGAGCTTGGTGGGTTTAAGGCTTGAGAGGTAGAGGCTCACAGCAAGGTGGGTTGCGATGTGGGGTGAGGAAGTGTAAGGCGGTGGGATGGAAAGCGGTGGATGTGATGAAGGGAGTTGGGGTTGGTGCTAGGTCGGTGGGAGTGTAAGGTGGAGTTGATGGTAGGTGATGGCCGTGGATATTAGGCTAGGAGGTGGTGTAGGTTAGGCTGTAAGGTAATGGCGGTGGTAGGTCCGTTAGGATGGGGTAGAGTGGTAGGGAGTCGATGGTAGGTCAGCTAAGGATAGGCCATGATGGTTGGCGTCAGGCACTAGGTGCTAGGGCGTGGATTCAGGGCGACAGGCGCTAGGCGCACATCGTGGGTGCTAAGGCTGGGATGATAGGCGCGCATCGCAGCGCACGTCGGGGGCAGCGGGAAGGCGCACTGCGTCAGGAGCGGGTGTGGTATGGAGTCGGGGCGATGCGCAGAGCGGGAGCGGAGCACGTGTAGGGCGCGCGGGGCACATGCGGTGCGCAGGGGAAATGAGAGGCGGTTCGAGTGGTGTTAAGGGTGGACGGAAGGCTAGAGGTTGAGTCGGTTAGGGTGTTAGATTGGTTTAATTAGGATTAGAGGTGTTGTGGGGGGATTAGGCAGTGTTGATTAGGGTAGGTTTGTAAACACCCCGAAATCCCACGAATTTCTCAAATCAACCTGGTTTTGTAAAAGCAGCCCCAAAGGTCTATTTTCAGTCTGGAAACCCAGGAGCCTTCCAGACAACCCTGTACATATGTTTTGAACTTTATATTTCAAAAATATATAATATGGCTTTTAAAAACCTTTTAAACATATTTGTGAAACCCTGAAGCAGCTTGGCCTCATCCAGACAGGACCAGGAAAGCCAAAGAGAGCCCGAAACAGGAGCACATGTCGAGACCGGCACAACAACTCTCGTATCAAATCCACCCCCAGGATCTCGAACGTTCAAGACCCTGTTATCATCAAAACATCATTTGAAGTCATCTCCGGAAGGTGAAAACAGAGGCGGACGATCATGTTGGCGAAGACCCAATGCAGACGGAGTACTGATGCTGTCAGGCCCCGCACAAACCGTTCGTTTCGAACACAGCTCCAAGGAGTCAGAATTCAGTTTGGATTGGATCTGGACTATATATATCCAGATCCCAATCTAAACCCATGTATGGACTTAGATTTGGATTTGGATTCAAAAATCCAATCCAACATTCATATCCATGGCCCACATCACCTTCTCATAAATGGAGGTGGATCCACTTGAAATTCACGTGGGATTATGGGCATGAGAGAGAGTGGGGGAGGATAAGATCAAGTGTGTGTTGTAATTAAGCTTGACTTGTGTGTCAAGTTTGGGGTTAATCATGTGGGTTAGCCTAATTAAGTGGGTTTAAGCTTGTAATTAGCCAAAACCTAACCTGGGGCTGCACCAACATGATGTGATTAGGCTCCATGGGTCATGCAAAGGGAGCTCCTTCATCTAATCCTAACTAAAAACACCTAATCCTAGCCTTCTACCCTAATTGAGCCTAATCACCTAACCCACTTCCCTAAGCCCGACCTAATCCCAACCTAATCACCTAACCCACTTCCCTAATCCTTCCCTAAACCTAGGTTAATTTCCCTAAACCTAACCTAATCCTAGCATAATCACCTAACCCACCTCACTAAACCTCACCCTAAAACCAACCCACTTAGCTAAACCCTAAACCTCTAAACCACCCCACCTAAACCTAGCCCACAACTTACCCAAAACCCCTTGTATCTAAAATATCTGACCCTACCCTAATACCAGCCCACCTTACTACCTTACCACCACCCCTAGACCACCTAACGACTACCCCAAAACCAGCCCCAACCGCCTCTTGCAGCCCTATATAAACCCCCCCCCCTTTGGGGCTGGTTTTTTCCCATCTCCCATCATCAAGCCTTGGGTCCTCCATTTCCAACCGACCTTCCACCTCTTCTCCACTTCCACCTGCCCCACTCCCAGCCGGCTCCTCCACTTGCACCACCACCAGCCACCACCGTCCCGCACCACTCCCCAGCCATCCGTCGCCATCCTCTTCATCCATCCGAACCAGCCACTCCACCACGCCCGGCTTCTCCTCAACCACCTGCCACCTCCCATCATCCGGTTAGTATCCCATACCCTACCTCACCTCTTCTCCACTCCCCCTCCACTCTCAACCACCTGCACCACCACCATCTTCCCCTAACACCAGCCATCCGTCGCCATCCTCTTCATCCATCCGAACCAGCCACTCCACCACGCCCGGCTTCTCCTCAACCACCTGCCACCTCCCATCATCCGGTTAGTATCCCATACCCTACCTCACCTCTTCTCCACACCCCCTCCACTCTCAACCACCTGCACCACCACCATCTTCCCCTAACACCAGCCATCCGTCGCCTCCCCCACTTCCATTCGGCCAGGCCATAACCACCCTAACTACCCACCACTACCTAGACACCCTAGCTACACCCGGCCACTCCACCCAACTCCCTAAAACCTGCCCATATCACCTCACTACGCCCACCACCACCTTACCCCATACCCTAGCCAGCTTCCTTCCCATACTCCACCCATAGCCACCCTAGCAGCCCGCCACCACCAAGTTCCCCTAGTCGGCCACTCCAACCGACTGTCACTTCCATTCGGCCAGCCACCTCCTTCCCCTAGGTGCTCCATCAGACCTTCCCTTAGGCTCCCCCTTAGTGCCATACTCCCTAACACTACACCCTCCCTAGTGACCTTACTTAGGCCCTTTAGCCCAACACACCAAAACCAGCCCATCCTTAGCAGCCGGCCACCTTCAAGGCTGCCCTTCCACGCGCCCAAGGCACCCGGTTGGCAGCCCCTTGCCGTTCAACTCCGCGGAGCTCCCTATTGCAGCCCAAGGCGAAGGCCAAGCCCACGCTCAAGCAAGGCATCTTCGGACCAGCCATTAGTAAGTGCCTAACTCGGTCCTTAGTTGTATACTTGCTTAAGATTCAATTCGATACGGGGTTGTAATAACGGAGCATAGTCTCCCCCCGCTTGTAATAACGTGGCTTGGCACACCCACACACACGTGCACTCTCTTAGTCATGCACGATTTTGAACACACACGGGCCTAATCAGCCCCTAGTATATAAATATATATATATATTTTAACTTACGTAGGGTTTTGCTTAAGTTGGGTGTGTTGTCTTTCAATTCAAGCACTCACACACATTGAGCCTTCGCTCTTATTTGAAAGACCCAAGTAAGGGCCGTGCTATACTATTTGGGTTTTTAGTTCATGTCGTGTGTGTAAGTCTTTCAATTCAAGCACTCACACACATTGAGCCTTCGCTCTTATTTGAAAGACACAAGTAAGGGCCGTGCTATACTATTTGGGTTTTCATTTCATGTCGTGTGTGTAAGTCTTTCAATTCAAGCACTCACACACATTGAGCCTTCGCTCTTATTTGAAAGACCCAAGTAAGGGCCGTGTTATACTATTTGGGTTTAATTTCATGTTGTGTGCGTAGTACTTCAATTCAAGCACTCACACACATTGTGCTTTCGCTCTTATTCCCAAGACCTTAATCAAGGCCATACAGCAAGTTATATTTGGGTTTTATTTCATGTCGTGTGTGTAAGTCTTTCAATTCAAGCACGCACCCACATTGAGCCTTCGCTCTTATTTGCAAGACCCAAGTAAGGGCACGTATATACCCTATATACATATCTCCCTTCGGCATTTACATTACAAGTCATTTCCCTTCGGCTAGGCATAGACTTGTGCTAGAGAAACCTCGCCTAGGCATAGACTCGTGCTAGAGAAAATTCTAGAAAGGGCAAAGGTTGATTCGAACATAAGTCCGGAATCCTTGTCTGCCCAAGTGGCTTTATTAGGAGCAAAATCGCCCATCACTTTCTCGGAAGATGATGTAGATAGGCCCTACGAATCCCACAACCAGGCCCTGCATATCGAGGTGGTTCTGAATAACCACTCTCTGGACAGGTGCCTAGTCGATGGTGGAAGAGGGCTCAACATCCTTCCACTTCATGTGGCGTATAAAATCGGAGTCACCTTGACTTCAGTAAACCCAAGCCCCATCCTTATCACTGGATACGATGGGAATGCGTCTAGACCTTTAGGATCCATCGAACTCCCAATGGAAACAAGAGGGATCGAACACACGGGGGTGTTCCATGTCTTGGACATCCACCCCCATTATAACCTATTGCTGGGAAGACCCTGGATACACAGTTTGTGCGCTGTGCCATCCACCTTCCACAGGTGTGTTAAGATCCCTTTCAGGGACCAGGTCGTAGTGATCCTAGGTGAGAGTCACCCACAACATAAACTCCCCTTGTTTATCCAGTTCCCAGGCCCATGAGGCTAACCTGGGGCAAATTGTGATTGAGCCACCCTGGCTCGTGTTAAACAACCCTAGGAAGGTTGTATGTGTGAAGGGGCCGCCCAAATCAGGCCCCCTCCCGATTCTAACCCTTCTAGGAAAACCCAAGCGTTCCCTATTTCCAAAGCCCCTGGACAAAAGGCCATATGAGCATGATATGGACGACAGCATGTTCCAGGACCACGACTTATACCATGCCTTTTCAAAAAACAAAAAGTCATGGAACATGTTGTTAAACATGGGCTACACGCCCTACAAGAGTCTAGGGGCGCAGAACCAAGGTCTCCTAGAGCCCATTCTTCCTAGGGCCAACCCAAGCCGATATGTGATCGGCTATACTCCCCGAATACCGCCGGAGCCACCCCTTGTGACCACCTGGGTCAAGGGTGCCCCGAAACCTGTCTTAGAAGAGACCTATGATTTAGATCTCCTATTCTGAGTCTAACCCGTAGCGTTTTCCCTTTGTAGGTATGACGGAAGATCCCTTTTATAAAAATACAAAAACACTTGAAAAGTTTAAAATCAAAAAAATCGAAAAACAAGAAAAACTAAAAACAATGGAAAAACAAAAACTCGAAAATAGAGTGCTTTGTATAGTTCCCAAGGTTCTTATTTTACAAAAACCCAAAAAAATCAAAAATTTGGAAAATACCAAAAAGATTTTTGTATATAGCTGCTCCTGGTAGGACTTTGGCAAAAGAAAAGGACTTCGAAAGAAACGTCGTCAGCATAGCCAGACCAAAAATTTCGAAATCACTTGAAAATCCGAGTACAAAACCAGGTCTTTTTGAAAATCATGCATCAAATTACCTCGGGTCTATAGCCCACGAGAATGATCAAAGCCCAGAAGTGGATCTCCTTGAGGAAGATCCGACTTCTGAGCTCCCAGAATTTCATAAAATTCTCGATTTTGAAAGACCTTCCCAATCATTAGGAGGAGATTTCATAGAGGTGAACCTAGGGGATGATTTCAATCCCAAAACCATCAAAATAGGCGCATGTCTGCATGAACCTGAAAGGTTAGCATTCATTGCATTTCTACAAACCTATTTAGATGTGTTTGCATGGACATATGAAGACATGCCGGGCATAGACCCAGCATTGTCGAGCATCGTCTTCCCTTAGATGCGGATGTAAAACCCATAAAGCAGAAGCTTAGGAAAATACACCCGAATGTACACACGCAAGTCAAAGAGGGTTTAGAATATCTGTTAAAAGCAGGATTTATAAAACCCATTGCGTATTCTGATTGATTGTCAAACATCGTTGTAGTTCCAAAAACCAATGGGAAAATTCGAATATGCATCGATTTAAGAAACCTGAATAAAGCCACTCCAAAGGATAATTATCCTTTACCAAACATAGATTTGATAGTCGATAGTACTGCAAATCATGAAATGTTTTCGTTTATGGATGGCTATTCAGGCTATAATCAAATCAATCTAAGCCCACGAGATCAGGGTAAGATCGCCTTCACAACCCCATGGGGCACGTACTGCTATACAGTCATGCCCTTTGGTTTGAAAAATGTCGGCGCAACATACCAACGAGCCATGACCACGATCTTCCATGATCAAATTCATGAGCTTGTAGAAGTGTATGTAGATGATCTCTTGGCGAAATCCAAAACCCGATGCACCCATATCGAATGTTTACAAAAGATTTTCGAAAGGCTTAGGCTTTACAAAGTAAAGCTAAACCCTCAAAAATGTGTATTCGGGGTAGAATCAGGGAAGCTTCTGGGCTTTATGGTCAGCCAAAGGGGTATAGAAGTCGACCCCTCTAAGTGTTGAGCCATCATAGACATGGCTCCACCCTCCAATCTCACCCAAATCCGCAACCTCCAGGGTCGTTTACAATCCGTTCGCCGATTCGTATCGAATCTAGCAACTAGATGCGAACCCTTCAACAAACTATTGAGGAAGGGCACGAAATTCTTATGGGATGACGAATGCCAAAAGTCCTTCGAGAGACTGAAGGCATACTTGGTTAATCCCCCCGTTTTGAATCCTCCAAAACAAGGAAAACCGCTTTTACTCTACATTTCTGTGCATGCAAACGCTTTAGGAGCCCTGTTGGCTCAATACGAGGATGACACCCATAAGGAGTATGCCATCTACTATATTTCGAAAACTCTCTTGGCTTATGAACGAAATTATCAAGCCATGGAGAAGACGTGCTTGGCCCTAGTCTGGGCCTGCCAAAAATTTAGACACTATTTCCTAGATCATGAGATCTGGATAGTGTCCAAGCTTGATCCAATCAAGCACTTGTTCGAAAAACCCATTCTCACGTGTAGATTGGGCAAATGGCAACTCCTTCTAATGGAGTATGATCTGAAATACCATCACCAGATCTCCATTAAGGGGCAAGCCCTAGCAGATTACGTGGCTGAGTTCCCCTTAGAGGACGAATATCCCACACTTGTCGAAATGTCTGACGAAGGCATATTACAAAACCATTTTCAAAACCATATTTTGGCAAACAATTTCGAAAACCAAGTGTGGAAGATGCACTTCAATGGGGCACGAAACCAACGAGGGGCTGGTGCTGGGGTCATCCTCATCTCCCCTGAAAAGGGCGAGATTCCTATAGCAGTCCGTTTAGATTTCGAATGTTCCAACAACGTAGCTGAGTATGAAGCACTCATACAAGGCTTAAGGATTTCAAAAACTCTAGGGGCATCATGCATCGAGGTCTTTGGAGATTCGCTTCTCGTCATAAACCAGGTTTTGAAAATTTGGCAAGTACGTAATGAGAAACTACTTCCATATCACGAGTTGGCCACTCGATTGGTCAATCCGTCCAATCGTGTAAACTCACACACGTAGGAAGAGAGGACAATGGAATCGCCGATGCCCTCTCCTCCTTGGGTTCAGCCCTAAAGGTCGATCCCATTTCAGGGATTCGATCTTTAGAAATATGGCATGCGCCCAACCCATCCACACATGATCTGGATATTTGCCAAAATAACCCAGAGTCTATTGAAAAACCCTGGTTTTATGACAGCAAACAGTTTCTAGAAAATGGAGGATTCACCGAGGATGCCACATCCAAAGATAAGGCATTCATCCGTAAAATTTCAACCCGATACACCATTTTGGGTGGGGTTTTATACAAAAAAAGTTTTACCGGCATTCTGCTTAGGTGTATCGACCTAGAGGAGGCTAGGGTAGTGATGCATGAATTCCACGATGGAGAATGTGGAGGTCATGTTAATGCCAACATGATGGCAATGAAAATACTTAGAGGGGGCTATTTTTGGTCCACCCTGAAAAAGGATTGTCACGATCATGTTAGGAAGTGTCATCCATGTCAAGTGCATGGGCACGCCATTCATATCCCTTCATCTGCATTGCATTCCGTGGTCAGCCCTTGGCCATTTACCATGTGGGCATTTGACATTGTAGGCCCAATATTTTCAAAGGCCTCGAATGGGCATCGATTAATTTTAGCAGCCACGGAGTATTTCTCCAAGTGGGTGGAAGCCGTTTCCCTAACCAACGTGATGGGGCAACATGTGGTGGCTTTCATCCGGAGGAATATCTTGGCTCGATTTGGGGTTCCACGAGACCTTGTGTCTGACAATGGTACCCCATTCAAGAACGAGCGGATGGTTAAGTTGTGCAACACGTATGGCATAACTCACCACTTCTCCTCGCCCTTCTACCCTCAAGGCAACGGCCAAGCTGAAGCCACAAACAAGACTCTCATTAGTATAATTGAGAAGACTTTAGAGAAGGGTAGGACGTGGCACAAGAAGCTGGATGAAGCCTTATGGGCTTATAGGACTTCCATCCGGACTCCCACGAATGCCACACCATTCGAACTGGTCTATGGCACAAACGCCATTCTTCCCATTCATACTCAACTGCATTCATTCCATACATCCATTGCACTCGACCTCCCCCTAGAGACGCTTCAGCATGCTAGGATGGCCGAACTAGATTTGCTAGATGAGAGGCGACTCCTTGCCATGGATCATGCTCGTGCATACCGGCAAAGGATAGCCCGACATTATGGCAAACACATGAGACCTCGCCACTTTGAAGTGGGGGATCTAGTCTTAAAGATCATCCATTATCGTGGCCCACATCCACTTGGAAAGTGGTGCCCCAAGTGGGATGGACCCTATGTTGTACGAGCAACCACCACGAACAATTCGTATTGGTTGATCGATGTAGAATATAGGAATTTAGCAGATCCTATCAATATTCAATACTTAAAGAAGTATCATGTGTAGGATTTGGATTAAATTCCAGTTTTCGAAAATTTTAGGATTTGGATTAAAGAAAAAATACTCCCAAAGGGAGACCCTCTATGAAAAAAAGGAAAAAGAGGCCAAAAAGCTCAAAAAGAGCAGTTTTCCGCCTTCTATGCCTTAAACCACGGGACGCTTCAGAAGGGACCGTGGTATCTCTTTCCCATCCCTGGCTTATTCCAAGCTAAAACATGATTCATTTCGAGGAATCCTAAAGTAAAAATAGGATTTGCTTACTTGAATTTCATCTTGTTTGAGAATTCGACGTTTCGAGTAAGGCGTAGGAATTTGAAATGTAGCTTTGTTTTCTTACAAAACCTCCGCTAGATAAGCTAGTGTTAAGACTCAAACAAGGGCAAACACGAAGAGCTCGAGATCCTTAGGATCGAGGCTCAAGACAGTTGTCCCTTTTGTAAATAAATTTTGTAAATAAGTTTTGAAAATCGAACATCGAACAGCATAGGATTTGCTCACTTGGAGCAACAGGCCTTGTAAGTCTCTAGAGTTCTACCACATCTGGTCTCTGGGAGGTCGCCACTCTTGGCACCACACCCATGTCATGCATATGCATTCCATGCATGGTACTTGCATAAACATGATCCCATTTAGGACCAGATTCCATAACAAAATCCCTTTGGCGTGATATCTCCTCCTACCATTTAAAACTGAGATTTTGCTAAAGATGGGGACGATCCCATATTCTTCGTGGTTAGATCTAGGGAGACATTGAAAGGGGTGTTTGTCATCTTTGCCCTTATCCAAATCGATTTGGATAAGGTCAAAGAGGGGCATTTGTAAACACCCCGAAATCCTACGAATTTCTCAAATCAACCTGGTTTTGTAAAAGCAGCCCCAAAGGGCTATTTTGAGTTTGGAAACCCAGGAGCCTTCCAAACAACCCTGTACATATGTTTTGAACTTTATATTTCAAAAATATATAATATGGCTTTTAAAAACCTTTTAAACATATTTTTGAAACCCCGAAGCAGCTTGGCCTCATCTAGACAGGACCAGGAAAGCCAAAGAGAGCCCGGAACCGGAGCACATGTCGAGCCCAGCACAACAACTCTCGTATCAAATCCACCCCCAGGATCTCGAACGTCCAAGACCCTGTTATCATCAAAACATCATTTGAAGTCATCTCCGGAAGGTGAAAACAGAGGCGGACGATCATGTTGGCGAAGACTCAACGCAGACGGAGTACTGATGCTGTTAGGCCCCGCACAAACCGTTCGTTTCGAACACAGCTCCAAGGAGTCAGAATTCAGTTTGGATTGGATCTAGACCATATATATCCATATCCCAATCCAAACCCATGTATGGACTTAGATTTGGATTTGGATTCAAAAATCCAATCCAATATTCATATCCATGGCCCACATCACCTTCTCATAAAAGGAGGTGGGGCCCACTTGAAATTCACGTGAGATTATGGGCATGAGAGAGAGTGGGGGAGGATAAGATCAAGTGTGTGTTGTAATTAAGCTTGACTTGTGTGTCAAGTTTGGGGTTAATCATGTGGGTTAGCCTAATTAAGTGGGTTTAAGCTTGTAATTAGCCAAAACCTAACCTGGGGCTGCACCAACATGATGTGATTAGGGTCCATGGGTCATGCAAAGGGAGCTCCTTCATCTAATCCTAACTAAAAACACCTAATCCTAGCCTTCTACCCTAATCCAGTCCTAATCTGAGCCTAATCACCTAACCCACTTCCCTAAGCCCGGCCTAATCCCAACCTAATCACCTAACCCACTTCCCTAATCCTTCCCTAAACCTAGGTTAATTTCCCTAAACCTAACCTAATCCTAGCCTAATCACCTAACCCACCTCACTAAACCTCACCCTAAAACCAACCCACTTAGCTAAACCCTAAACCTCTAAATCACCCCACCTAAACCTAGCCCACAACTTACCCAAGACCCCTTGTATCTAAAATATCTGGCCCTACCCTAATACCAGCCCACCTTACTACCTTACCACCACCCCTAGACCACCTAACCACTACCCCAAAACCAGCCCCAACCGCCTCTTGCAGCCCTATATAACCCCCCCCCCCCTTTAGGGCGGGTTTTTTCCCATCTCCCATCATCAAGCCTTGTGTCCTCCATTTCCAGCCGACCTTCCACCTCTTCTCCACTTCCACCTGCCCCACTCCCAGCCGGCTCCTCCACTTGCACCACCACCAGCCACCACCATCCCGCACCACTCCCCTGCCATCCGTCGCCATCCTCTTCATCCATCCGAACCAGCCACTCCACCACGCCCGGCTTCTCCTCAACCACCCGCCGCCTCCCATCATCCAGTTAGTATCCCATACCCTACCTCACCTCTTCTCCACTCCCCCTCCACTCTCAACCACCTGCACCACCACCATCTTCCCCTAACACCAGCCATCCGTCGCCTCCCCCACTTCCATTCGGCCAGGCCATAACCACCCTAACTACCCGCCACTACCTAGACACCCTAGCTACACCCGGCCACTTCACCCAACTCCCTAAAACCTGCCCATATCACCTCACTACGCCCACCACCGCCTTACCCCATACCCTAGCCAGCTTCCTTCCCATATTCCACCCATAGCCACCCTAGCAGCCCACCACCACCAAGTTCCCCTAGTCGGCCACTCCAACCGATTGTCACTTCCATTCGGCCAACCACCTCCTTCCCGTAGGTGCTCCATGAGACCTTCCCTTAGGCTCCCCCTTAGTGCCATACTCCCTAACACTACACCCTCCCTAGTGACCTTACTTAGGCCCTTTAGCCTAACACACCAAAACCAGCCCATCCATAGCAGCCGGGCCACCTTCAAGGCTCCCCTTCCGCGCGCCCAAGGCACCCGGCCAGCAGCCCCTTGCCGTTCAACTCCGCGAAGCTCCCTACTGCAGCCCAAGGCGAAGGCCAAGCCCACGCTCAAGCAAGGCATCTTCGGACCAGCCATTAGTAAGTGCCTAACTCGGTCCTTAGTTGTATACTTGCTTAAGATTCAATTCGATATGGGGTTGTAATAACGGAGCATAGTCTCCCCCCGCTTGTAATAACGTGGCTTGGCACACCCACACACACGTGCACTCTCTTAGTCATGCACGATTTTGAACACACACGGGCCTAATCAGCCCCTAGTATATAAATATATATATATATATATATATATATTTTAACTTACGTAGGGTTTTGCTTAAGTTGGGTGTGTTGTCTTTCAATTCAAGCACTCATACACATTGAGCCTTCGCTCTTATTTGAAAGACCCAAGTAAGGGCCGTGCTATACTATTTGGGTTTTCATTTCATGTCGTGTGTGTAAGTCTTTCAATTCAAGCACTCACACACATTGAGCCTTCGCTCTTATTTGAAAGACCAAAGTAAGGGTCGTGCTATACTATTTGGGTTTTCACTTCATGTCGTGTGTGTAAATCTTTCAATTCAAGCACTCACACACATTGAGCCTTCGCTCTTGTTTGAAAGACACAAGTAAGGGCCATGCTATACTATTTGGGTTTTCATTTCATGTCGTGTGTGTAAGTCTTTCAATTCAAGCACTCACACACATTGAGCCTTCGCTCTTATTTGAAAGACCCAAGTAAGGGCCGTGTTATACTATTTGGGTTTAATTTCATGTTGTGTGCGTAGTGCTTCAATTCAAGCACTCACACACATTGAGCTTTCGCTCTTATTCCCAAGACCTTAATCAAGGCCATACTGCAAGTTATATTTGGGTTTATTTCATGTCGTGTGTGTAAGTCTTTCAATTCAAGCACGCACCCACATTGAGCCTTCGCTCTTATTTGAAAGACCCAAGTAAGGGCACGTATATACCCTATATACATATCTCCCTTCGGCATTTACATTACAAGTCATTTCCCTTCGGTTATTTCCCTTCAGCATTGTCTTTACATTCGGGTTTTCCCTTTGGAGTAGCGTGAGTTTGCATTGCATCTACGCCATACCTTGAGGTAGGACGCATATTGCATTGAAGCAAGCCTCGTACTCCTGCTCAAAATTCGCCCCATGTAGTGGAGTGTTCATAACACACACCTAGGTGGCCCATAAAGGGATAAAAAGAAAGACTTAGGCACGTGCAAATCCACGTGATCTAAAATCTGTAATCGTATTTAAAAGACCCGAATCAAACACCTCGAACCGCTTTCGTAGGCTTTTTCTACCCTAAACTCGATTTTTAAAAGCGTACAGACTGACCCTTACGCATCGGTGCAAGAAGGTCTGCGACGACAAGAGATCACTTGCTCACAGTCGCCACGTTAGAAGACAGATTTAAAATATATCTTTGCTAGTTTAGGTAAGCTAGCTGGCACGCCCTGTTTATACAAATAGGCCTTAGACACACGAGAGGATCCGCTCCAGGCCCTGAGATGCCAGAGGCAGGGATTTTCCTGCGTCTACAAGGTTTAAGGTGGTTTAGAGTGGTAGAGAAGAGTGGTTTAGGGTGTTGATTAGGCTTACCTCTTAGGGTCAGTTTAGGGTGTGCTCAAGCTCCAAATCAGCCACTCCAAAGCCTTCTTGTTCAAGCAAATCCAACCCTTACTAAAGGTGGTGCAACCCACACTAATCCCTCTTTAAGCCCACAATTAGCCCACTAAACAAAATTAAGAAAGCACTAAGCACTCACCTTAAGCCTTTCTCTCTCTTCCCCAAGCTCCTCCAAGCACTTTCACGTGAGCTTTTGGGGACCCCCTCACTCCTATTTATAGGCAAATGAGGTGGGTCTTGAGTTTGGATCGTGGAATCCATGTCCGATCCAAACACTATTTGGATCTCGGATATTTTGAGATCCATATCCGATCCAAATCCAACATTTTTATGGATATGGATCTGGATATTTTGGTCCAGATCCAATCCAATCCAAACACTATTTGGATCCAATCCAAATCCAAACACTATTTGGATCAACCCAAATCCAAACACTATTTAGATATGGATCTGGATATTTATAGTCCAGATCTAATCCAAATTTTCTCTGGATGGTCCTTCTTGGCTTTTTGAGGCGGACGTTTTTGTGTGGGCACTGGCTTCATCAGCGCTCCGTCTGGTACTGGGTTTTCCCCAACTTTGTCGTCCAGACTCTATCTCGCCATTCTGGACTCCATTTTTGCTTAATTTTTCCATTTCTGGCTCAGATTCATGCTGCTTGGGTGGATGTATTCGATTTGGCTTCTGGGTATGCCGGGCTTGCATTCTGCATTGAGCTTGGGCCTTCCTTTCGCCTTTTGACCCTAGCCTTTTTCAGGTCAAGGTGCTGCTTTTGGGCGTCTGCACCTGTTTCTGAGGTTGCTTTGGATTTGGCCCTTTTGAGCTGCTTTATGGGTTGCTTTTCGATCAAGCGTCGTCTTCCATGCTTCACCTGTTCGTCTTTGGCTTTTGGGGAAAAATGGGACTTGCCCGAGTTTTAAGGCATTCATATTGGATATGGGGTTCAAAATAGTATTTACAAGCTTTTGGAAAGCTCCTGGGTTTTCGCAAATGCATAATGGCCTTTTGTGTTGATTTGCAAGCGAGGGATTTGTTTTTTAAAATTATGGGATTTTGGGGTGTTTACAAAGCCTAATCCTCTCCTTAAACCATTCTCTTCCTAACCCTCTAAATCCACCTAATCCACCAGCAACAACCTAATCTCACCGCCTCATCCACCTCCCGTTCCATTACCCCACCAATCAAACACCCTAACCCCCAGCTTTCATCACCCGAACACCCTACAACACCCTAGTGCCACTCCCACGCGCCCGCGCACCTTGCGCGCTACCCATGCACCTCTGCGCCCCGGCTGCCTGCGCCTAGCGCCAACCCTAGCTGAACCTCCCGCTCCATGTGCCCCGTCCGCAGTGCGCGCCCCCTGCTGTCCCGCGCCCTGTGACTCCAGCCGAACACCCTGCCGACTACCAACCGACCTTCACCACCTTCCAACCGACCTACCACCACCACTCCCTACAACCAACACCCTGCCACTCCACCAGCCCCAGCCTAGCACCCCAACTGAACCTCAGCCAACCCCTTATCCTAGCACACAACACCCTAGCCGACCTCCCTTCATCAACCCCAACCGAACCCAGCCAACACCCTAACACCTCACCCCACACCACCTCTTGCCGTGAACCTGCCATAGCCTCCACTAAAACCCACAGCCCACCTTATACCGTGACCTCTCTCAAGCCCAAATAAGCCCAAATCCTTTCCAAGCACAACTCGGCCAGCCACTTCACGTCTCAAGTTTCAAAGGGGACACCTTCGTGGCTGCAAAGTGGACCAAAGCACGTGTAGATTTGAGAAGAAAGTCGAATCACTTATAAGTGTTTAAAATTCAGTATTTACATTACTCCTTTCATATTCAATTTAATTTCGGATACGAGGTTTTAATAATGGAGCGTAGTCTCCCCCCGAGATGTAATATTGGTGCTTGACACAGGAGACACATACGTGCACTTGAGCCTTAGCTCTTATCTTGTACACGAGACACACACGTGCACTTGAGCCTTAGCTCTTATCTCGTACACAAGACACCCACGTACACTTGAGCTTTAACTCTTAACCGTACACGATTTGCACACACCCACAATTGAGCTTTCGCTCTTACTCCAAAGACTCTAGTTAGAGCCATATAGACCGCAATTTCATTCGGGTTGTTACTTTAAGTCGTGTGAGTTTGTCATTTCAATTCCACACTTACACACAAAGGACACCCGAGCTCTTGCTCAAACACTCTCACACACATTTTGGCCTTGGCAGCCCTTAAGATATAGACATATCTATATACTTTCAGCTACGTGAGTTTTACGGTTCAGCTGTGTACATCTTTACATTCTGGGTTGTTAAATTTCAGTCGTGTGAGTTGTCTTTCAATTTATACACAACACACACGCACACATTGAGCCTTCCCGCTCTTATATCTATATCTCCCTTTCAGTTGGGTTGTTAAAATTCAGTCGTGTGAGTTGTCTTTACATTTATACACAACACACACGAACATGTTGAACCTTACCGCTCATATATATATCTATATTTTCCTTTCGACAAAGTTCAATTCAAGTCGTGTGTGTGAGTTGTCTTTCAATTTATACACAACACACACGAACACGTTGAGCCTTACCGCTCATACATATACTTATATTTCAATTTCGGCAAGTTCAATTCAAGTCGTGTGAGTTTGTCATTTCAATTCTACACTCACACATGCCTGCATTGAGCCTTTCTGCTCTTAATATAAGTATATCTCCCTTCCGCAATTTACATTCAAGTCGTGTGAGTTGCTTTTAAAGTTCGGGTATTTCCCTTTAAAGCTACGTCTTTACATTTCGGGTTTTACATTTAAGTTGTGTGAGTTGCTTTCAAAATAGAGCTTAGCTCACATCATACCCTCCAAACTCGAGATATTTCGCATACTTGCATACGTACACTTTCGAAAAAGCTTCGAATACCCATTCAAACACGCCAAACTTAGGTCACTCATGCACACACCTAGCTGGCCTAAATAGCGTAAAAAAAGACTTGGATACGTGCAATCCACATAATAAAATCTACAAATTAGGCACACAATCGACGAAATACTTGCGTACTTTTTTCAAAAGTCCATGTTTGCTAAAAATCAAGATTTTCTAAGCGTTTAAACCGAACCTTGAGCATCGGTTCAAGAAGGTTTACAACGAAAAGATCCCACTTGCCCATAATCGCCCAAAAACGTCAGATATTTCCAAAATCTTTCGCTAGTTTGAGTAAGCTAGCTGGCACACCCTAAAACGACGTAGACACAAAAAGGTTCACTTCAGGCCTAAGAACCAGGAGTGAGAATTTTCACGTCTACAGGTTGGCAATCCTAAATCTAACCCTAACCTAGCCTAGGCTCAACCCAACCCAATCTAAACCTAACCCCTAAGTCCAGCCCATGCTGCACCACGGCCACACCCCCTGTGCACCAACCGATCCTACAAACCCCTGCACAACTGTAGACACTGAAAATTCTCACTTCTGGTTCTTAGGCCTAAAGTGAACCTTTTCGAGTTCTACTTCACTTTTTATGGGCGTGCCAGCTAGTTTGCTTTAAAACTAGCAAAGTTTCGAAATATCTGACTTTTTTGGGTGATTTTGGGCAAGCGGGATCTTTTCGCTCGAAACCTTCTTGAACCGGTGCTCAAGGGTTGGTTTAAGCGCTTATGGACTTTGATAAAACGGTTTTGACTCTTGAAAGCGTAAGTGTTTGAAAATACGGATTCGATTTGTGGTTGTGTTTGCAAGTTTTATATACGTGGGTTTGCACATATCTATGTCTTTCAATTTTTATGCTATTTAGGCCAACTAGGTGTGTGCGCAAGTGACCTAAGTTGGGCGATTTTTGCACGGGAGTGTGGGGTTTGCTTTGATGCAATATGCGTCCTAGCTCGTGGTATGATGAATATGCAATACAAACTCACACAACTCCAAGGGAAAACCCGAAATTAACAGACAATACTTAAGGGAAATTGCGTAATGTAAATTGCAAAAGGGAAATTGCAAAAGGGAAATATGGCTATATCTTAAGAGCGGAAAGGCTCAATTGTGTAAGTGTATGCCGTGTATAAATTGAAATGCAACTCACACGGCTGAACCTTAAAACCCAAATCTTAAAGACATAGCGGAAGGGAAATACAACTATATATATATGGGCCCGAAGGTCGCCAACGTGTGCGTGGGTGTTGTGTATATATGTAAAGATAACTCACATGACTTGGAATGTAAAACCCAAATAGAATTCCAATATGGCCCTTATTAGGGTCTTGGGAGTAAGAGCGAAAGCTCAATGTGTGTGAGTGTGGAATTGAAAGACCACGCACACAACTTGAATGAAAACCCCAAATTAAATTGCAATATGGCTCTTATTAGAGTCTTGGGAGTAAGAGCGAAGGCTCAATGTGTGTGAGTGTGGAATGGAAAGACAACGCACATGACTTGAATATAAACCCATGCAGCTGAATATATATAAATAGAACTATATCTTAGGGGCTGTCAAGGCCTGTGTGTGTGCAAAAAGTGTGCAACTAAGAGTGGAGAGGCTCAAGTGCACATGTGTGCTTGTGTGTCTGTAGACGCCGAAAATCCCCGCCTCTGGTTCTTAGGCCTGAAGCGAATCTTTTTATGTGTCTAAGTCGCATTTAAGCAAAAGGGCGTGCCAGCTAGCTTGCTTAAGCTAGCGAAGAAATAAGTTGAAATCTGACTTCTATCGTGGCGACTGTGAGCAAGAAAGCGCATTTCATCACAAACCTTCTTGCACCGATGCACAAGGGTTAGTCTGCACGCTTAGAAAATCGAGTTTTAGACATGATAACCTAGGGAAAATGATTGAGGTGTTCGATTGGGCTGATTTGTATGGTTTTCAAGTTTTATTTTCACGTGGATTTGCACGTGCCTATGTCTTTCTTTTTATCCCTTTTCGGGCCAACTAGGTGTGTGTATGCACACGTGACCTATGTGGGCGATTTTGAGCGGGAGTGTGGGGTTTGCTTTGATGCAATATGCGTCCTAACTCATGGTATGGCATATATGCAATGCAAACTCACGCAACTCCAAAGGGAAAACCCGAAATTGAAAGACAATGCGGAAGGGAAATGACTTAATGTAAATTGCAAAAGGGAAATATGGCTATATCTTAAGAGCGGAAAGGCTCAATTGTGCAAGTGTGTATCGTGTATATATGTAAAGACTACGCACACTGCTGAACCTTAAAACCCAAATCTTAAAGACATAGCCGAAGGGAAATACTTATAATATATATGGGCCCGAAGGTCGCCAACGTGTGCGTGGGTGTTGTGTGTATATTGAAAGACAACTCACACGACTTGTAAATGAAACCCAAATATAACTGCAATATGGCCTTAACTAAGGTCTTGGGAGTAAGAGCGAAAGCTCAATGTGTGTGGGTGTAGAATTGAAATACTACGCACACGACATAAATGAAACCCAAATATAATTGCAATAGGCCTTGACTAAGGTCTTGAGAGTAAGAGCGAAAGCTCAATGTGTGTGAGTGTAGAATTGAAATACTACGCACACGACATGAAGTAAAACACCCAAGGGAAAGTGTAACACGGCCCTTACTAGGGTCTTGGAAATAAGAGCGAAAGCTCAATGTGTGTGAGTGTGGAAATTGAAAGACAACACACACAACTTAAACAAAACCCATGCAACTTAAATTATATACGTATAGCTATATCTTAAGGGCTGATTAGGCCCATGTGTGTGTCAAAATCGTGTGCAGCTAAGAGCGGAATAGGCTCAAGTGCACGTGTGTGTGGGTGTGCCAAATCACATTATTACAAGCGGGGGGAGACAATGCTCCATTATTACAACCCCGTATCAAATTTAATTAAGCATAAGCAAGTCTATAACAAGGACCGAGTTAGGCACTTATGTATAGCTGGTCCGGGTGTGACTTGCTTGCGCTTGGCCTAGAGAGTCACCTTGGGCTGCAAGAGGGAGCTCCTTGGATGGGCGCGGTAAGGGAAGGTGCTGGCAGAAGGATGAAGGTGCAGGCGGGTGATGCCTTGGCGCTAGCCGAGTGATGGGGTGCTGCCTTGGCTGGGTTTGGGGTGCTTAGGGAAGGTAAGGATGCTAGTTAGGGGCTGCCACTAAGGCTTGGGGTAGGTCTTAGGGAGAGGTAGGGCTGAGGATGTAAGCTAGGGGCTGTCTAAGGGAAAGGAGGGGCAGGTGGTGCAGTCGAGTGATGCAGGCCGAACGGTGGAAGGTGGCAGGTGGTGGCCGGTTGGATGAGGTATTAGCTAGGCTAAGGAAAGGTGGCGGGTGTGTGGCTAAGAGTGGAGGGGAGTGGAGAACAGGTGGTGTTGAGATGGGGTATGTAAACACCCCGAAATCCCACGAATTTCTTAAACGAATCTGGTTTTATACAAGCAGCCCCAAAGGGCCATTTTGAGTTTGGAAACCCAGGAGCCTTCCAAACAAACCCTGTGTATATGTTTTAAACTTTATCTTTCAAAAACATATGATATAGCTTTTGAAAACCCTTTTAAAACATGTTTTGAAACCCCGAAGTGGCTTGGCCCGATCAAGACAGGACCAGGAGAGCCAAGAAGAGCCCGGAACCGGAGCACCTGTCGAGCCCGGCGCAGCAACTCTTGCATCTGATTCACACCCCAGGATCTCGAACGTCCAAGACCCTGTTCTTATCAAAAAAGCATTTGAAGTCATCTCCGGAAGGCAGAAACGGAGGCGGACGACTATGTTGGCGAAGACCCAACGCAGACGGAGTACTGATGCTGTCAGGCCCCGCACGAATCGTCCGTTTCGAACCCAGCTCGAAGGAGTCAGAGTTCAGTTTGGATTGGATCTGGACCATATATATCCAGATTCCAATCCAAACCCATATGTGGACTTGGATTTGGATTTGGATCCAGAGATCCAATCCAATATCCATATCCATGACCCACATCACCTTCTCATAAATGGAGGTGGGGCCCACTTGAAATTCACGTGGGATATTGGGCATGAGAGAGAGTGGGGGTGAAAAATATCAAGAGTGTTGTATTAAGCTTGACTTGTGTGTCAAGTTTGGGTTAATCATGTGGGTTAGCCTAATTGAGTGGGTTTAAGCTTGTAATTAGCTAAAACCTAACCTAGGGCTGCACCAACATGGGGTGATCAAGGTCTATGGGCCATGCTAAGGGAGCTCCTTCACTTAAACCTAGCCAAAAATGCCTAAACCTAGCCTAAACCCCTAATCCACCCCTAATCTGAACCTAATCACCTAACCCACTTCCCTAATCCCGGCCTAATCCCAACCTAATCACCTAACCCACTCCCCTAATCCTTCCCTAAACCTAGATTAATTTCCCTAATCCTAGCCTAAACCTAGCCTAAACCACCTAACCTAGCTCACTAAACCTCACCCTAAAACCCAACCACCTAACCTAGCCCTAAACCCCTAAACCACCCTTAGCCCACGATTTTCCCAAACCCCTAGTTTTAAAATATCTGGCCCAACCCCATCCAGCCCACCTTATCTACATACTACCCTACCTAAACCACCTAACCACTACCCACAACCCAGCCCTAACCGACCTACCCATCCCCTATTTAAACCCCCCTCATTGTGGGCGGGTTTTCCAAGTGGGAACCACTCCACCACCCAGCCGGGCCCTCTCCTTCTCCCATCTCTCACCCGTCTTCCCAGCAGCTCCAGCTCCTCCACCAGCCGCCACCTGCTCCGCCACCTTCCCTCTTCCGTCCACCACCACTGCCCCCCCCCAGCTGGACGTCACCACCTTCCCCCCAACTCCACCAGCCGACAGCTACCTGCCCGCCACTCTCCCACTCCATCCGCCACTCCTTCCCATTCGGTAAGTCCCCCTAACTCCCTCAAAACCACTCTCTACCACCTCTCCACTCTTAGCCACCCATCTTCCCCTTAGCTCCACCTCTTTGCCGCCACCATCTAAGCCTAGCCGAACCTAGGATAACCCAAGTGGCTGGCCACTGCTTAGCCACCATCTCCCATTCGGCCGACCCCCCCCTAGGTGTCCTATTTGGCCTTCCCACTAGCTCACCTTTTAGGGCCAGTTTCCCTAAGTACCTAACTTCCCTAGTGACCCTAAGACCCACTTAGTCAGCCACTCTAAACTCCCTACGTGGAGGCGCCACCTACTTGCCACCGGCCCCCTTCGAGGCGTCCATCCCGCGCCCCATTTGCAGCCGGCCAGCACCCTTGAGCACATACCTTCGCGGAGCTCCCGTTTGCAGCCCAAAGCCAAGCCTACGCTCAAGCAAGACCTCTACGGACCAGCTACTCGTAAGTGTCTAAACTCGGTCTTTAGTCATACGCTTGCTTGAAATTCAATTTGATACGGGGTTGTAATAACGGAGCCTAGTCTCCCCCCGCTTATAATAACGTGGCTTGGCACAACCACACACGGGCACTCTCTTAGTCGTGCACAACTTTGAACACACACGGGCCTAATCAGCCCCTAATATATAAGTGTACGTATATATTTCATTTCCGAAGGGTTTTGTTTAAGTTGGGTGCGTTGTCTTTCGATTAAAACACTCTCACACACATTGAGCTTTCGCTCTTATTTGAAAGACCCAAGTAAGGGCCGACCTATACTATTTGGGTTTCATTTCATGTCGTGTGAGTAAGTCTTTCAATTTAAACACTCTCACACACATTGAGCTTTCGCTCTTATTTGAAAGACCCAAGTAAGGGCCGACCTATACTATTTGGGTTTCATTTCTTGTCGTGTGAGTAGTCTTTCAATTCAAGCACTTTCACACACATTGAGCCTTCGCTCTTACTCCCAAGACCTTAGTAAAGGCCATACTGCAATTTATATTTGGGTTTAATTTCATGTCGTGTGTGTAAGTCTTTCAATTCAAGCACGCACCCACATTGAGCCTTCGCTCTTATTTACAAGACCCGAGTAAGGGCTCATATACATAAGATATATACATATTTCCCTTCGGTTATTTCCCTTCTGTTATTTCCCTTCTGTTATTTCCCTTCTGTTATTTCCCTTCTGTTATTTCCCTTCAGTATTGTCTTTACATTTCGGGTTTTCCCTTTGGAGTAGCGTGAGTTTGCATTGCATCTACGCCATACCACGAGGTAGGACGCATATTGCATCGAAGCAACCCCCGCTCGAATTCGCCCATGTAGTGGAGTGTTCATAACACACAAACTAGGCGACCCAAAAAGGGATAAAAGAAAAGACTTAGGCACGTGCAAATCCACGTGATCTAAAACATGCAATCGCATCTTAAAAACCCGAAATAGACACCTCGAACCGTTTCGTAGACTTTCTCCCCAAAAACTCGATTTTTGCAAAAGCGTACATACTGACCCTTGCGCATCGGTGCAAGAAGGTCTGCGACGACAAGAGCTCACTTGCTCACAGTCGCCACGTTTAGAAGTCAGTGTTAATATATCTTCGCTAGCTTAAGTAAGCTAGCTGGCACGCCCTGTTTGTATATCAAGGCCTTAGACGCACGATAAGATCCACTCCAAGCCACGAAAGAGGCGAAGAGGCGGGGATTTTCGCGCGTCTACAGGGTACTAACCGGAATGAAGGTTGGCCGAAGGGTGAAGGTGGCGGGTTGAAGAGATGTTGCCGAAGTGGAGGAAGGTTGCAGCCGAGTGGAAGGGGAGGTTGCAGCCGGAGGCGAGGAGTGGAGTGATGCTGCTGGAGGTTTGAGGTGGCGGGTTCCAAGAGGGGAGCAGGTGAGAGAGGAGAGAGAGGGCTGGGCTGCCCCAAAAATTCATGCAAAACCCGCCCCAAAGGGGGGTTTTTTATAGGCTTTTGTGGGGTCGGTTTGGGCTGGTATTGGGGATGGTGGTTTGGGGGTATGGTGGTGGTGGTTTGGGGATATGGTGGGCTAGGTATTTAGGTGGGCCAGATATTTGTCTTGGGTGGTTTGGGGATATGGTGTGCTAGGGATTTAGGTGGGCTGGTTTAGTGGTTTAGGGCTTAGCTAGGTGGGTTGGGCTTAGGGTGAGGTTTAGTGGAGTGGGTTAGGTGTTTAGGCTAGGATTAGGGTGAGGTTAGGGGGATTAGGCTAGGTTTAGGGAAGGATTAGGGAAGTGGGTTAGGTGTTTAGGCTAGGATTAGGGAAGTGGGTTAGGTGATTAGGCTAGGATTAGGTCGGGATTAGGGGGAAACGGCTAGGTAAGGTGGATTAGCTTGGGGTTAGGGTTAGGAGCATCCCTTTGTATGACCCATGGACCTAATTGCAGCATATTGGTGCAGCCCTAAGTTATGTGTAGGTGCATACAAGCTTAAACCCTACACTCATTAGGCTAACCCACATGATTAACCCAAAACTTGACACACAAGTCAAGCTTAGCACATTTTCACTCATATTTCAACCCCCATTCTCTCTCATACCCTAGCTTTCCACGTGATTTTCTTGTGGGCCCCACCTCCATTTATGAGAAGGTGATGTGGGCCCTGGATGTGGATATTAGATTGGATCTTTGGATCCAAATCCAAATCCAAATCCACATATATGTTTGGATTTGGATCTGGATATATATGGTCCAGATCTGATCCAAATATGATTTTCTGACTCCTTCATGGTATTTTGAAAAGGATGGTTTGTGTGGGGCCTAACAGCATCAGTACTCCGTCTTGCGTTGGGTCTTCGCCAACATTGTCGTCCACTCCTCTTCTCACCTTCTGGACATCAGTTTGAACAATTTGTTGATAACAGGGGCTTGGATGTCCGAGATTTTGGGGACGAATCTGATACGAGAGTTGATGTGTCGGGCTTGACATGTGCTCCAGTTCCGGGCTCTCTTTCGCTCCTCTGGTCCAGCTTTCATTAGCCTAAGTTGCTTTGCGGGGTTTCAAAACATCTTTTTAAAGGTTTTAAAACTATATAATACATATTTTAAAACATATATAGTTTAAAGCATATGTCTGGTTGCCTGGAAGGCTCCTGGGTTTCCAGACTCAAAATAGCCCTTTGGGGCAGCTTTCGCAAAACCAGGTGTTTTGGAAAAATCAAGGGATTTTGGGGTGTTTACAGATGCCACTCTTTGATTTGGATAATGGCAAAGACGACAAACACCCCTTTCAATGTCTCCCTAGATCTATCCACAAAAAATATGGGATCGTCCCAATCTTTAGCAAAATCTCACTTTTAAAACCCTGGTAGGAGGAGATATCACGCCAAAGGGATTTTATATGGAATCTGGTCCTAAAATGGGATCATGTTATTGTAAACACCCCAAAATCTTACGAATTTCTCAAAATAAAACCTGGTTTTGTAAAAGCAACCCCAAAGGGCTATTTTGAGTTTGGAAACCCAGGAGCCTTCCAGGCAACCCTGTACAGATGTTTTAAACTCTTATATGTTTTAAATATGTATAATATGTTTTAAAAAACTGTTAAAATATGTTTTGAAACCCCACAAAGCAAACTTGGTCTGATCAAAGCAGGACCAGAGGAGCTAAAGAGAGCCCGAAACCGGAGCATATGTCAAGCCCAGCACAACAACTCTCGTATTAAATCCACCCCCGAATCTCGAACGTCCAAGACCCTGTTATAATCAGACATCACTTGAAATCATCTCCGAAAGGTGAAAACAGAAGCGGACGATCATGTTGGCGAAGACCCAACGCAGACGGAGTACTGATGCTGTCAGACCATGCACAAATCATTCGTTTCGAACACAACCTGAAGGAGTCAGAATTCAGTTTGGATTGGATCTGGACCATATATATCCAGATTCCAATCCCAACCTATGTGTGGATTTGGATTTGGATTTGGATCCAGAGATCCAATCCAATATCCACATCCATGGCCCACATCACCTTCTCATAAATGGAGGTGGGGCCCACTTGAAATTCACGTGGGATTATGGGCATGAGAGAGAGTGGGGGAGGATAGGATTTGAGGGTGATTGTAAATAAGCTTGACTTGTGTGTCAAGTTTGGGGTTAATCATGTGGGTTAGCTTAATTAGTGCGGGTTTAAGCTTGTATTAGCCAAAACCTAACCTAGGGCTGCACCAACATGATGCTACAAGGTCTATGGGTTATGCAAAGGGAGCACCCTAACGCAATCCTAGCCCACCTCCCTAATCCTTCCCTAAACCTAGCCTAATTTCCTTAAATCTAACCTAATCCTAGCCTAATCACCTAACCCACCTCACTAAACCTCACCCCAAAACCAACCCACCTAGCTAAGCCCTAAACCACCCCACCTAAACCTAGCACACCATATACCTAAAACCCCTTAAAGTAAAATATCTGGCCCCTCCTCAAAACCAGCCCACCTTATCACCACACCACCACCACCTAAACCACCTTACCACCCTCCAAATACCAGCCCCAACCGCCATCTCCAAACCTATATAAACCCCCCCTAGTGGGCGGGTTTTCCAATCTTTTCCACCTTGGGCCAGCTGACCTTGGCAAATCTCCTTCCAGCCGAGCCTTCCACCTTGCTCCACCTGCACCACTTCCATCCAGCCAAGCTCCACCTCGCGCCACCACCACCTCCCAGCCTGCTCCACACCACGTCGCCACCACTGCCCGGCCGAACTCCATCTTCCTTCACCACCCGGCTGCCCTTCTTCCACCCACCGACCTTCGTCATCCATTCGGTTAGTATCTCACACTTAGCTCCACCTCCTCTTCACTCTCCCTCCACTCTCAACCACCCATACCACCGCCACTACATCACCCCATCACAGCCACCTGCCACCCTCACCCATTCGGCCAGACCTCAACCTTTACATCACTCGCCTTGAACCATTTCCCCTAGTGATACCCGGCCACCCTACTTGGCTCCCTAAGTCCTGCCCCTTCCACTTTCCACCAGCCCCTAGTCCCACCTTCTACAACACCCTAGATAGCTCCCTTCCCATCCATAACATCCTAACTACCCAAGCAGCCGGCCACCACTAAACCATCCCTAGTCGGCCATCCCTAGCTGATTGCACCCAAGTCCTCCTGGCCAGCCATACTTTTCCCTTAGGCATTCCCTTTAGGCTCCCCTTTAGCGCCACCTTTCATAGTGCCAACCTATCCCTTAGTGACCCTCCTTAGTCACCTTAGCCCAAAGCACCAAGGCAGCACACTCCTAGCAGCCGGCCAGCTTCAAGGCGCCCATCCCGCGCACGCAAGTCACCCGGCCAGCATCTCCCCTTGCCGTTCCATTCCGAGGAGCTCCCTCTTGCAGCCCAAGGCGAAGCCAAGCCTACGCTGAAGCAAGTCACCTCCGGACCAGCTATAAGTAAGTGCCTAACTCGGTCCTTAGTTGTAGAATTGCTTAAATTAAATTTGATACGGGGTTGTAATAACGGAGCATAGTCTCCCCCGCTTGTAATAATGTGGCTTGGCACACCCACACACACATGCACTTGAGCCTACCTCGCTCTTAGTTGTGCACGATTTTGAACACACACGGGCCTAATCAGCCCTTTAAATATAAGCTTATGTATATACTCTAAGTTGCGTAGGGTTTTGTTTGAGTTGGGTGTGTTGTCTTTACATTCTCGCACTCACACACATTGAGCTTCCGCTCTTATTTGTAAGACCTAAGTAAGGGCGGTGTTATACTATCCTTGGGTTTAATTTCATGTCGTGTGTGTAGTACTTCAATTCTAGCAC
The DNA here is from genome assembly GCA_036023115.1 of Brasenia schreberi. Taxonomy (NCBI): domain Eukaryota; kingdom Viridiplantae; phylum Streptophyta; class Magnoliopsida; order Nymphaeales; family Cabombaceae; genus Brasenia; species Brasenia schreberi. Next base: position 20,650,710 of record JAYKKT010000072.1, read on the forward strand.
TCACACACATTGAGCTTTCGCTCTTATTCCCAAGACCTTAGTTAAGGCCATATTGCAATTTCTATTTGGGTTTAATTTCATGTTGTGTGCGTAGTACTTCAATTCAAGCACTCACACACATTGAGCTTTCGCTCTTATTCCCAAGACCTTAGTTAAGGCCATATTGCAATTTATATTTGGGTTTCATTTGAAGTCGTGTGTGTTGTCTTTACATTTTCACACGCACCCACATTGAGCCTTCGCTCTTATTTGCAAGACCCAAGTAAGGGCTCATATATACTATATACGTATTTCCCTTTTAGCTATGTCTTTTCAATTTGGGTTTTAAGGTTCAGCAGTGTGCGTAGTCTTTCAATATATACACGGCACACACATGGACAATTGAGCATTTCCCCTCTTAAGATATAGTCATATTTTCCTTTTGCAATTTCCCTTCGGCAATTTCCATTACAAGTCATTTCCCTTCAGCAATTTCCCTTCGGCATTGTCTTTTAAATTCGGGTTTTCCCTTTGGAGTAGCGTGAGTTTGCATTGCATATACGCCATACCACGAGTTAGGACGCATATTGCATCAAAGCAAACCCCATACTCCCGCTCAAAACTCGCCACATTTTAGTGGAGTGTTCATAACACACACCTAGGTTGCCCGAAAAGGGATAAAAAGAAAGACTTATGCACGTGCAAATCCATGTGATCTAAAATCTGAAAACTGTACAAATAAGACCCGAATCAAACACCTCAAACCGCTTTCGTAGGTTTCTTCCACTCAAAACTTGATTTTAAAAGTGTACAGACAGGCCCTTGCGCATCGGTGTAAGAAGGTCTGCGACGACAAGAGCTTGCTTGCTCACAGTCGCCACGTTAGAAGTCTGATTTTAAAATATATCTTCTCTAGCTTAAGTAAGCTAGCTGGCACGCCCTGTTTGTTTAATAGGACTTAGACACATGAAAAGGTTCGCTCCAGGCCTAAGAACCAGGAAGCGGAAATTTTCTGAGTCTACAGTAGTTTGGCACGCCCGATGGGACGTGAGTCTTTTAAAGTCGAGTCACTCTAGGAAACTTGCGAAAAGATTTTCAAAGAGGTGTTGTTTTAACTCTGTTTTCTTTACTTGTACTTAGGAATTTTTAAAAAGGCTAGAAAGCATGTCAAAATCCAACCCAAGTGAAGTGTTGAGCCAAGGCTCATGCGCATCAAGTTCTCACTCTAGGAGGATTTTCAAAAACAAGATCAAACTAGACGAGATAGAGGACCTGAGAAGGGAATTTGAGGCCAAAATCGATGCTCTCAGCCAAGAGGCTGAAGTAGGCGATTCATGTTTATCAAATGGTGAACAAAAGGCCAAAAGAAAATCTGAAAAACCTTGCAAGCACAAAGAGGCCTCCGTAATGGAAGGCAACCAATACCACGAGTCCTTTACACAAAAGGACCGTAAAGCCCTACAACAGCTGCTGAAAGGGCAAAATAAAGAGAAAAGGAGTTACGCCCTGTCTGATTTCCTTCCTATGGATTACGAAACAGACAGTGACGATGAAATACCGAACTTCCATCGGTATGATGGCATGTGAGACCCTAGGTCTCACTTGCAACTTTTCAAAACGTCAAGCCCATAAGAAGAAAAATGACTCGATGAAATGGGTGTATTGGTTCCCTTTATCCCTTAAAGGCACAGCTGCCAAATGGCTGGCTTCCTACGACTTAAGCCAGTTCGCTACTTTTGAAGAGTTAGCGAACTGCTTCATGCAAAGATTTGCACACAACATAGAAGTCACGCCGACTCTGAATACCTTAAGGGATATAAAGCAAGGCATGAAAGAAGACGTACATGCCTTCATTATAAGATGGAGGTCGCTTTTGGGCCAAGTGCGAGAGCCCATATCCGAAGGATGCGCAATCATGCTCATCCTGGATAACTTTAAAAGCGAGTTAAAAACCCTTCTCTCGCTCCACGAGATTTCAACTTTCCATAAGTTGATCAAAAAGGCCTCCCTTTTCGAAACCAACTTGTGAAAAGGGACATACGATCACTTGTGGAAAGGAAGTGCCATTTCGAAAACCCGCTTGGAAAAGCCCATCACATACGGGCTACCCACGATGGACAAAGGGGCAAAGCCCCATAAAATCGCCAATGTCCGGGTGGATCCAGGCGTGGCAGGCACTTCCGAAAATTTTGAAAAACTAGAAAATAGAAGGGAGCGAACCTTTCAAAAACCGATTGAAAAACAGGAGTACACACCAATGGGGCAACCTCTGTCGGAGGTCCTAGACCTCCTACTTGCCCAGGGCATGATAGAACTTCCCGAAATCCCTGAAGGAGTCACTTCCAAAGGGGGGTATTTAAATCGATTTTGTAAGTATCATCGGCTCAAGGGCCATGATACCAAACGTTGTTTCTCCCTTTTAAATAAAATCGAGAACTTGATAGCGGAGGGCCGGCTCCAGGTCACTGCAGAACCTGAGCCACCTCAAGCTATCTTCAAAGAACCCTTTCCCAGGCACGCCAGTAGCAATGGGAAAGGAAAGGAGGTATGTACCCTCACCTTTTCAAAAGAACTAGCACAAAAATCTGAGTCTGGTCGACCCACTTGTGCGCCCACTCTTGTACTGTACAAGAAGCCCGCCCACGTCGTCATCCGGGGACCACCAAGAGCTGAATCCCTGGCTAAACCAGTTTTGAAACTTCAAGGTGCTTCTCAACTCATAATTAGAGCCAATTTTAGTGCGAACCATAGGCTGGTCGTGGGGGAAGTGACTAGATCCGGGAGGATCTATCAACCCCCGCACCTACAAAGTGCTAAAAAGGTGGTCAGTGTGCCTGACCCCTCAAAAGCATGTATTCCTAGAGTTCTGCCAAAAGCAGACAAGGGGAAAGTTGTCCTAAATCCTTATGATTTCGAAAACCATCTTTCAAAGATTCCTATCCACATGTCTATCCTAGAGCTTATACAAACTTCGCCTAGGCATAGACTCGTGCTAGAGAAAATTCTAGAAAGAGCCAAGGTTGATTCGAACATAAGTCCAGAATCCTTGTCTGACCAAGTGGCCTTAATAGGAGCCAAATCTCCCATCACTTTCTCGGAAGATGATGTAGATAGACCCTACGAGTCCCATAACCAGGCCCTGCATATCGAGGTGGTTCTGAATAACCACTCTCTGGACAGGTGCCTAGTCGATGGGGGAGGAGGGCTCAACATCCTTCCACTTCATGTGGCATACCAAATCGGAGTCACCTTGACTTCTGTGAACCCAAGCCCCATCGTTATCACTAGATACGATGGTAATGCGTCTAGGCCTTTAGGATCAATCGAACTCCCGATGGAAACGGGAGGGATCACGCACATGGGGGTGTTCCATGTCTTGGACATCTACCCCTATTATAACCTATTGCTGGGAAGGCCCTGGATACACAGTTTGTGCGCTGTGCCATCCACCTTCCACAGGTGTGTCAAGATCCCTTTCAGGGACCAGGTCGTGGTGATCCTAGGTGAGAGTCACCCACAGCTTCAGGAGATCATAAACTCTCCTTGTTTGTCGAGCTCCCAGGCCCATGAGGCTAACCTGGGGCAGACCATGGTCGAGCCACCAAGGCTCGTGTTAAAAAACCCTAGGAAGGTTGTGTATGTGAAGGGGCCGCCCAAAGCAGGCCCCCTCCCGATCTTAACCCTTCTAGGAAAACCCAAGCATCCCCTATTTCCAAAGCCCTTGGACAAAAGGCCATACGAGCACGATATGGACGACAGCAAGTTCCAGGACCACGATTTATACTCTGCATTTTCAAAAAACAAAAAATCGTGGAACATGTTGTTGAATATGGGCTACACGCCCTACAAAAGTCTAGGGGCACAAAGCCAGGGTCTCCTAGAGCCTATCCTTTTTAGGGCCAACCCAAGCCGATACGGGATCGGCTATACTCCCAAAATACCTTCAGAGCCACCCCCTGTGACCACCTGGGTCAAGGGTGCCTTGGAGCCTATCCTAGAATAGACCTACGATTTAGACCTCCTATTCCGAGTCTAACCCGTAGTGTTTTCCCTTTGTAGGTATGATGGAAGATACCTTTCATAAAAATACAAAAACATTTGGAAAACTTAAAATCAAAAAAATCGAAAAAGAGAAAAAACCAAAAACAATGGAAAAACAAAAACTCAAAAATAGAGTGCTTTGTATAGTTCCTAAAGTTCTTGTTTTACAAAAAACCAAAAAAATCGAAAATCTAGAAAATACCAAAAAGATTTTATATATAGCTGCTCCTGGTAGGACTTTGGAAAAAGATTTCGAAAGGAACGTCGTCTGCATAGCCAGACCAAAAATTTTGAAATCAATTGAAAATCCAACCAGGTCTTTTGAAAACTCACGCATCAAATTCCCTCGGGTCTATAACCCACGAGAGTGATCGAAGCCCAGAAGTGGATCCCCTTGAGGAAGATCCCTCTTCCGAGCTACCAGAATTTCATAAAATTCTCGATTTTAAAAGACCTTCCAATTCAGTAGGAGGAGATTTCATAGAGGTGAACCTAGGGAATGATTCCAATCCCAAAACCATCAAAATAGGCGCATGGTTGCATGAACATGAAAGATCAGCATTCATTGCATTTCTACGAACCTATTTAGATGTGTTTACATGGACGTATGAAGACATGCCAGGCATAGACCCTAGCATTGTCGAACATCGTCTTCCTTTAGATGCGGATGTAAAACCCATAAAGCAGAAGCTTAGGAAAATACACCCGAATATACACACGCAAGTCAAAGAGGGTTTAGAAGATCTGTTAAAAGCCGGATTTATAAAACCCATTGCGTATTCTGATTGGTTGTCAAACATCGTTGTAGTTCGAAAAACCTATGGGAAAATTCGAATATGCATTGATTTCAAAAACCTGAATAAAGCCACTCCAAAGGATAATTATCCTTTACCAAACATAGATTTGATAGTCAATAGTACTACAAATCATGAAATGTTTTCGTTTATGGATGGCTATTCAGGCTAAAATCAAATCAAACTAAGTCCACGAGATCAGGGTAAGACCGCCTTCACAACCAGAGAGCCATGACCACGATCTTCATGATCAAATTCATGAGCTCGTAGAAGTGTATGTAGATGATCTCCTTGCGAAATCTAAAACCCGATGCACTCATATCGAATGTTTATAAAAGATTTTCGAAAGGCTTAGGCTTTACAAAGTAAAGCTAAACCCTCAAAAATGTGTATTCGGGGTAGAATCTGGGAAGCTTCTGCGCTTTATGGTGAGCCAAAGGGGTATAAAAGTCGACCCCTCTAAGTGTCGAGCCATCATAGACATGGCTCCACCCTCCAATCTCACTCAGATTCGTAGCCTCCAGGGTTGATTACAGTCCGTTCGCCGATTTATATCAAATCTGGCGACTAAATACGAACCCTTCAACAAACTGTTGAGGAAGGGCACGAAATTCTTATGGGATGACGAATGCCAAAAGTCCTTCGAGAGACTGAAGGCATACTTGGTTAATCCCCCCGTTTTGAATCCTCCAAAACAAGGAAAACCGCTTTTACTCTACATTTCTGTGCATGCGAACGCTTTAGGAGCCCTGTTGGCTCAATACGAGGATGACACCCATAAGGAGTATGCCATCTACTATATTTCGAAAACTCTCTTGGCTTATGAACTAAATTATCAAGCCATGGAGAAGACGTGCTTGGCTCTAGTCTGGGCCTGCCAGAAATTCAGACACTATTTCCTAGATCATGAGATCTGGATAGTGTCCAAGCTTGATCCAATCAAGCACTTGTTCGCAAAACCCATTCTCACGGTTAGATTGGGCAAATGGCAACTCCTTCTAATGGAGTATGATCTGAAATACCATCACCAGATCTCCATTAAGGGGCAAGCCCTAGCAGATTACGTGGCTGAGTTCCCCTTAGAGGACGCATATCCCACACTTGTCGAAATACCTGACGAAGGCATATTACAAAACCATTTTCAAAACCATATTTTGGCAAACAATTTCGAAAACCAAGTGTGGAAGATGCACTTCGATGGGGCACGAAACCAATGAGGGGCTGGTGCTGGGGTCATCCTCATCTCCCCTGAAAAGAGCGAGATTCCCATAGCAGTCCGCCTAGATTTTGAATGTTCTAACAACGTAGCTGAGTATGAAGCACTCATACAAGGCTTAAGAATTTCAAAAACTCTAGGGGCATCATGCATCGAGGTCTTTGGAGATTCGCTCCTTATTATAAACCAGGTTTTGAAAATTTGGCAAGTACGTAAATAAAAAACTACTTCCATATCACGAGTTGGCCACTCGATTGGTTGAGTCGTTCCAATCGTGTAAACTCACACACGTAGGAAGAGAAGGCAATGGCATTGCCGATGCCCTCTCCTCCTTGGGTTCAGCCCTGAAGGTCGATCCCATTTCAGGGACCTGGTCTTTAGAAATATGGCATGCGCCCAACCCATCTACACACAATCTGGATATTTGCCAAAATAACCCAGATTCTATTGGAAAACCCTAGTTTTATGACATCAAATATTTTTTAGAAAGTGGGGGATTCGCCAAGGATACCACATCCAAAGATAAGGCATTCATCTGTAAAATTTCAACCTGATACACCATTGTGGGGGGGGTTCTATACAAAAAGAGTTTTACCGGCATCTTGCTTAGGTGTATCGATCTAGAGGAGGCTAGGATAGTGATGCATGAGTTCCATGATGGCGAATGTGGAGGTCATGTTAATGCCAACATGATGGTGATGAAAATACTTAGAGGGGGATATTTTTGGTGCACCCTGAAAAAGGATTGTCACGATCATGTTAGGAAGTGTCATCCATGTCAAGTGCATGGGCACGCCATTTATATCCCATCATCTGCATTGCATTCCGTGGTCAGCCCCTGGCCATTCACCATGTGGGCGTTTGACATCGTAGGCCCAATATTTCCAAAAGCCTCGAATGGGCATCGATTCATTTTAGCAGCCACAGAGTTTTTCTCCAAGTGGGTGGAAGCCATTTCCCTAACCAACATGCTGGGGCAATATGTGGTGGCTTTCATTAGGAGGAATATCTTGGCTCGATTTGGGGTTCCACGAGACCTTATGTCTGATAATGGCACCCCATTCAAAAATGAGCGGATGGTTAAGTTGTGCAACATGTATGGCAAACTCACCACTTCTCCTCGCCCTACTACCCTCAAGGCAACGGCCAAGCCGAAGCCACGAATAAGACTCTCATTAGTATAATTGAGAAAACCTTAGAGAAGGGTAGGATGTGGCACGAGAAGCTGGATGAAGCCTTATGGGCTTATAGGACTTCCATCCGGACTCCCACGAATGCCACACCATTCGAATTGGTCTATGGCACAAATGCCATTCTTCCCATTCATACTCAACTGCATTCATTCCATACATCCATAGCACTCGACCTCTCCCTAGAGATGCTTCAGCATGCTAGGATAGCCGAACTAGATTTGCAAGATGAGAGGCGACTCCTTGCTATGGATCATGGTAGTGCATACCGGCAAAGGATAGCCCGACACTATGGCAAACACATAAGACCTCGCCATTTTGAAGTGGGAGATCTGGTTTTGAAAACCATCCACTATTGTGGCCCACATCCACTTGGAAAGTGGCGCCCCAAGTGGGATGGACCCTATGTTGTACGTGCAACCACCACGAACAACTCGTATTGGTTGATCGATGTAGAAGGTAGGAATTTAGCAGATCCTATCAATATTAAATACTTAAAGAAGTATTATGTGTAGGATTTGGGTTAAATTCCATTTTCGAAAACCTTCAGGGATAGCTTCCCCGAGACCTGAAAACAAGGTGCAAAGGCAAAATCGTGTGACCCTAAGTAAGAGAATTCGCAGTTGTGAAAGAGTGGATTTTTAAAATCGTGGTTACATTTCAAAATCCTTCTTCTTACAAAGAAAGGCCTAGTTCAACATAGCAAGATACTTGCAAGTAGTACCAGCTATTTCTAAATAGGCTGATCTGGAATGGATCGAGTGTGAGCTTGGGATAAGTCCTCCCCTCTTCTCTTCTCCTTCCAAAAAGAAAAACAAAAGTCCAAATAAAGGGAATTTTCCATCCGAAGTCTCTTTCCAAAAAAAAGAAACCAGAATTCAAAAGAAAAATCGATTCTCTTATGAAAAAGATGGATTAAAGAAAAAAATACTCCCAAAGGGAGACCCTCTACAAAAAAAGGAAAAAGAGTCTAAAAAACTCAAATAGAGCAGTTTTCCGCCTTCCATGCCTTAAACCACGGGACGCTTCAAAAGGGACCGTGGTATCTCTTTCCCATCCCTGGCTTATCCCAAGCTAAAACATGGTTCATTTCGAGGAATCCTAAAGTAAAAATAGGATTTACTTACTTGAATTTCATTTTGTTTGAGAATTCGACGTTTCGAGTAAGACGTAGGAATTTGAAATATAGCTTGTTTTCTTATAAAACCTCCGCTAGATAAGCAAGTGTTAAGACTCAAACAAGGGCAAACACGAAGAGCTCGAGATCCTTAGGATCGAGACTCAAGACAGTTGTCCCTTTTTGTAAATAGTTTTGTAAATAGATTTTGAAAAATCAAACATCGAACAGCATAGGATCTGCTCACTTGGAGCAGCGGGCCTTGTAAGTCTCGAAAGTTCGACCATATCTGGTCTCTGGGAGGTCGCCACTTTTGGCACCATACCCATATCATGCATCTGCATTCCACGCATGACACTTGCATAAACATGATCCCATTTTAGGACCAGATTCCATGCATAATCCCTTTGGCGTGATATCTCCTCCTACCAGGGTTTTAAAACTGAGATTTTGAAAAAAATTGGGACGATCCCATATTTTCGTGGTTAGATCTAAGGAGACATTGAAAGGGGTGTTGTCATCTTTGCCCTTATCCAAATCGATTTGGACAAGGCAAAAGAGGGGCATCTGTAAACACCCCGAAATCCCACGAATTTCTCAAAATAAAACCTGGTTTTTGTAAACACCCCGAAATTCCACGAACTTCTCAAACAAACCTGGTTTTGTAAAAGCAACCCCAAAGGGCTATTTTGAGTCTGGAAACCCAGGAGCCTTCCTGGCAACCCTGTACATAGGTTTTAAAACTTTATATGTTTTATATGTTTTAAAAAAAACTTTTAAATATGTTTTGAAGCCCCACAAAGCGAGCTTGGCCTGATCAAGAGAGGACCAGAAGAGCTAAAGAGAGCCCGGAACCGGAGCACAAGTCGAGCCCGGCACAACAACTCTCATGTTGAATCCACCCCCAGGATCTCGAACGTCCAAGACCCTGTTATCAGCAAAACATCATTTGAAATCATCTCCGGAAGGCGAAAACAGAAGCGAACGACCATGTTGGCGAAGACCCAACGTAGATGGAGTACTGATGCTGTCAGACCCCGCACAAACCGTTCGTTTCGAACACAGCCTGAAGGAGTCATTGGATCTAGACCATATATATCCAGATCCCAATCCAAACCCATGTGTGGACTTAGATTTGGAATTGGATCCAGAGATCCAATCCAATATCCATGTCCATGGCCCACATCACCTTCTCATAAATGGAGGTGGGGCCCACTTGAATTTCACGTGGGATTATGGGCATGAGAGAGAGTGGGGGAGGATAAGATTAAAGTGTGTTGTAATTAAGCTTGACTTGTGTGTCAAGTTTGGGGTTAATCATGTGGGTTAGCCTAATTAAAGTGGGTTTAAGCTTGTAATTAGCCAAAACCTAACCTAGGGCTGCACCAATATGATGTGATTAAGGTCTATGGGTCATGCAAAGAGAGCTCCTTAATCCAATCCTAACCAAAAACACCTAATCCTAGCCTCTTACCCTAATCCTGTCCTAATCCTAGCCTAATCACCTAACCCACTTCCCTAATCCCGGCCTAATCCCAACCTAATCACCTAACCCACTTCCCTAATCCTTCCCTAAACCTAGGTTAATTTCCCTAAACCTAACCTAATCCTAGCCTAATCACCTAATCCACCTCACTAAACCTCACCCCAAAACCAACCCACCTAGCTAAACCCTAAACCTCTAAACCACCCCACCTAAACCTAGCACACCATCTACCCAAAACCCCTTGTATGAAAATATCTGGCCCTACCCCAAAACCAGCCCACTTTGCCACCACACCACCACCCCCCTAGACCACCTTACCACCTTCCTAAAACTACCCCCAACCGACCTCTTCAGCCCTATAACCCCCCCCCCCCCCCAAGGGGCGGGTTTTCCAAGCTCCCTTCCCATCCGATTCCAGCCCAGCCGACTCCATCCCCCATTGCCAACCAAGCCCAGCCACTCCCAGCCAGGTCTTCCACCTGCACCACAGCCGGCCACCACCTTGCTCCACTTGCTCCACCGCTCCCCAACCGGCCAACCACCTGTCGCCACCACTTCCTTCAGCCGAACCATCCAGCTTACCTGCCCGACTGCTCCTCTTCCATCCGCCGCCTTCCATCACCATCGGTTAGTACCCCATCCTTCACCCCACCTTTTCTTCGCTCCCCCTCCACTCTCAACCACCTACACCACCACCACATCACCCTAACACCAGCCACCCTCCATCCTACCCATTCGGCCAAACCTCAGCCACTCCAAACACCCGCCCTTACCTAGACACCCTAGCTACACTCGGCCACTCCACTTAACTCCCTAAGACCTACCCATATCACCTCACCACAGCCGGCCACTACCTTACCCCATACCCTAGCTAACTCCCTTCCTATCTACAACAGCCCTAGCTACCTTAGCAACCACCACCACCGAATCTCCCTTAGTCGGCCACTCCAACCGACTGTCACATACCCATTCGGCCAGCCACCCACCAGGCACATACCTCCCCTACGCACTCCCTTAGACACTCCCTTAGGCTCCCATTTAGTGCCACATTTCCTAACACTACACCCTCCCTTAGTGACCCTACTTAATCACTTTAGCCCAACACACAAAGCCAACCCCTTTGCTAACAGCCAGCCATCTTCTCCCCTAGGCACTCCCTTAGACACTCCCTTAGGCTCCCATTTAGTGCCACATTTCCTAACACTACACCCTCCCTTAGTGACCCTACTTAGTCACTTTAGCCCAACACACAAAGCTAACCCCTTTGCTAAGCAGCCGGCCATCTTCAAGGCGCCCCTCCCGCGCGCCATTTCCATCCGGCCAGCAGCCCCTTTGCCGTTCAACTCCGCGGAGCTCCCTCTTGCAGCCCAAGGCGAAGGCCAAGCCCACGCTCAAGCAAAGCATCTTCGGACCAGCTATAAGTAAGTGCCTAACTCGGTCCTTAGTTGTATACTTGCTTAAAATTTAATTCGATACGGGGTTGTAATAACGGAGCATAGTCTCCCCCCGCTTGTAATAATGTGGCTTGGCACACCCACACACACGTGCACGATTTTGAACCCACACGGGCCTATCAGCCCCTAAGACATAAATATATATATATATATAAACTTTAACTTACGTAGGATTTTGCTTGAGTTGAGTGTGTTGTCTTTCCACTCAAGCACTCACACACATTGAGCCTTCGCTCTTATTTGTAAGACCCAAGTAAGGGCCGTGCTATACTATTTGGGTTTCATTTCATGTCGTGTGTGTAAGTCTTTCAATTCAAGCACTCACACACATTGAGCCTTCGCTCTTATTTGTAAGACCCAAGTAAGGGCCGTGCTATACTATTTGGGTTTCATTTCATGTCGTGTGTGTAAGTCTTTCAATTCAAGCACTCACACACATTGAGCCTTCGCTCTTATTTGTAAGACCCAAGTAAGGGCCGTGTTATACTATTTGGGTTTAATTTCATGTTGTGTGCGTAGTACTTCAATTCAAGCACTCACACACATTGAGCTTTGGCTCTTATTCCCAAGACCTTAGTTAAGGCCATATTGCAAGTTATATTTGGGTTTTATTTCATGTCGTGTGTGTAAGTCTTTCAATTCAAGCACGCACCCACATTGAGCCTTCGCTCTTATTTGCAAGACCCGAGTAAGGGCCCATATATACCTTATATACATATCTCCCTTCGGCATTTACATTACAAGTCATTTCCCTTCGGTTATTTCCCTTCAGCATTGTCTTTACATTCGGGTTTTCCCTTTGGAGTAGCGTGAGCTTGCATTGCATCTACGCCATACCACAAGGTAGCACGCATATTGCATCGAAGCAAACCCCGTACTCCCGCTCAAATTCGCCCCATGTAGTGGAGTGTTCATAACACACACCTAGGTGGCCCATAAAGGGATAAAAAGAAATACTTAGGCACGTGCAAATCCACGTGATCGAAAATCTGCAATCGCATTAAAAAGACCCGAATCAAACACCTCGAACCGCTTTCGTAGGCCTTTTTCTACCCTAAACTCGCTTTTTAAAGCGTACAGACTGACCCTTGCGCATCTGTGCAAGAAGGTCTGCGACGACAAGAGCTCACTTGCTCACAGTCGCCACGTTAGAAGTCAGATTTAAAATTTATCTTCGCTAGCTTAGGTAAGCTAGCTGGCATGCCCTGTTATACAAATAGGCCTTAGACACACGAGAGGATCTGCTCCAGGCCCTGAGAAGCCAAAGGGAGGCAGGGATTTTCCTGCGTCTATAATTTTGTAAAAGCAGCCCCAAAGGGCTATTTTGAGTCTAGAAACCCAAGAGCCTTCCAGGCAACCCTGTACAGATGTTTTTAAACTCTTATATGTTTTAAATATGTATAATATGTTTTAAAAAACTGTTAAAATATGTTTTGAAACCCCATAAAGCAAACTTGGCTGATCAAAGCAGGACCAGAGGAGCTAAAGAAAGCCCGTAATCGGAGCACATGTCGAGCCCGGCACAACAACTCTCGTATTAAATCCACCCCCAGGATCTCGAACGTCCAAGACACTGTTATAATCAGACATCGCTTGAAATCATCTCTGGAAGGTGAAAACAGAAGCGGACGATCATGTTGGCGAAGACCCAACGCAGACGGAGTATTGATGCTGTCAGACCCCACACAAACCATTCGTTACGAACACAGCCTGAAGGAGTCAGAATTCAGTTTGGATTGGATCTGGACCATATATATTCAGATTCCAATCCCAACCTATGTGTGGATTTGGATTTGGGTTTGGATCTAGAGATCCAATCCAATATCCACATCCATGGCCCACATCACTTTCTCATAAATGGAGGTGGGGCCCACTTGAAATTCACGTGGGATTATGGGCATGAGAGAGAGTGGGGGAGGATAAGATTTGAGGGTGATTGTAATTAAGCTTGACTTGTGTGTCAAGTTTGGGGTTAATCATGTGGGTTAGCCTAATTAGTGAGGGTTTAAGTTTGTATTAGCCAAAACCTAACCTAGGGTTGCACCAACATAATGCAACAAATGCTTGATCTTTCAAAACCCTTAATGGAGACCTGATGATGGTATTTCAGGTCATACTCCATTAGAAGGAGTTGCCATTTGCCCAATCTACCAGTGAGAATGGGTTTTTCGAACAAATGCTTGATTGGATCAAGCTTGGATACTATCCAGATCTCATGGTCTAAGAAATAGTGTCGAAATTTCTAGCAGGCCCAAACTAGGGCCAAGCACGTCTTCTCCATGGCTTGATAATTCCTTTCATAAGCCAAGAGAGTTTTCGAAATATAATAGATGGCATACTCCTTATGGGTGTCATCCTCATATTGAGCTAATAAAGCTCCCAAGGCATTCGCATGCACGGAAATGTAAAGCAAAAGAGGTTTTCCTTGCTTTGGAGGATTCAAAACAGGGGGATTAACTAGGTATGCCTTTAGTCTTTCAAATGACTTTTGGCAGTCGTCATCCCATGAAAATTTCGTGCCCTTCCTCAACAATTTGTTGAAGGGTTCGCATCTAGTCATCAGGTTTGAGATAAACCTGCAAATTGATTGTAATCGACCTTGGAGGCTACGAATCTGTGTGAGATTGGAGGGTGGAGCCATGTCTATGATGGCTCGACACTTAGAGGGGTCGACTTCTATACCCCTTTGGCTCACCATAAAGCCTAGAAGCTTTCCGGACTCTACTCCGAATACACATTTCTGAGGGTTTAGCTTTACTTTATAAAGTCTAAGCCTTTCGAAAATCTTTTCAAGTATTCGATGTGAGTGCATCAGGTTTTGGATTTTGCCAAGAGATCATCTACATACACTTCTACGAGCTCATGAATCTGATCATGGAAGATCGTGGTCATGGCTCTCTGGTGTGTTGCGCCAGCATTTTTCATACCAAAGGGCAAGACTGTATAGCAGTACGTGCCCCATGGGGTTGTGAACGCGGTCTTACACTGATCTCGTGGACTTAATTTGATTTGATTATATCCAGAATAGCCATCCATAAACAAAAACATTTCGTGATTTGCAGTATGTAAACACCCATTCAAGCGTTTGTTCGAAAAACCCATTCTCACTGGCAGATTGGGCAAATGGCAACTCCTTCTAATGGAGTATGACCTAAAATACCATCACCAGATCTCCATTAAGGGGTAAGCCCTAGCTGACTACGTGGTTGAGTTCCCCCTAGAGGACGCATATCCCACATTTAGTGAAATGCCTGATGAAGGCATATTGCAAAACCATTTTCAAAACCACATTTTGACAAACTCTTTCGAAAACCAAGTGTGGAAGATGCACTTCGATGGGGCACGAAACCAATGAGGGGCTGATGCTGGGGTCATCCTCATATCCCCTGAAAAGGGTGAGATCCCCATAGCAATTCGCTTAGATTTTGAATGTTCCAACAACATAGCTGAGTATGAAGCACTCATACAAGCTTAAGGGTTTCGAAAACTCTAGGGGCATCATGCATCGAGGTCTTTGGAGATTCGCTCCTTGTTATAAACCAAGTTTTGAAAATTTGGCAAGTACGAAATGAAAAACTGCTTCCATATCACGAGTTGGCCACTCAATTGGTTGAGTCATTCCAATTGTGTAGACTCACACACGTAGGAAGAGTGGATAATGGCATTGTCGACGCCCTCTCCTCCTTGGGTTCAGCCCTAAAGGTCGATCCCACTTTGGGAACTCGATCCTTAGAGATATGGCATGCACCCACCCCATCCACACATGATTTGGATATTTGCCAAAATAATCCAGATTCTGTTGAAAAATGTTGGTTTTATGACATCAAATGTTTTCTAGAAAATGGGGGATTCGCTGAGGATGCTACATCCAAAGATAAGGCATTCATCCGGAAAATTTCTACCCGATACACCATTCTGGGTGGGGTTTTGTATAAAAAAAGTTTTAAACACCTCAAATTTTCCAAAAATCAAAAACTCTCAAAAACACAAAAAGCTCGTTTGAGCCAAAACGACAACCTGTTTTAAAATGTGAAAATAGGTACAAAAGGCAAAAGGAGAGCCTCGACTAGAAGAGAAAATCGAGCCCGGAGTCACAAAAGCCACCCCCTATTCAAAAACGGAAGAAAAAAGAGCCTGTTTGGAGAAAAGCCCGACAGAAGGTTAAAAATGTAATTTGGGTCAAAGAAAAAGCGCAAAGCAACTCCAAAATGCAGAAAGAAGCCCAGTACCTGAGTTAGTCGACAGAAGTCCGAGACACGTCCCGTTAGAATGAAGAACGGAATCCGTGCGGCAATCTGAGTTCGATATCAATAGGAACCGGCTAAAAACCAAAACGGCAGACTGAAACGAATGCCGAAAAAGTCCTGAAAAGCAGAACACCGATTGGAAGAAAGACTTGGGGAAGACCCAGGCCAGAGTTGGGCGTCCGATGAATCGAAGCCCACTCGAAACCGACGGTGAAAAGCACTAGAAAGGACCAGAAAACCAAGGAGCAGAAGAAAAGTCTGGATTGGGTCTGGATCCAAAAATATTTAGATCCAGATCCAAATTGTGTTTGGATTGGATCTGGATATCAAAATATCCAAGATCCGAGATCCAAACCCAAATAAATATTTGGACTGGATCTAGATCTCAAAATATCCGAGATCCGCGATCCAAATCCACATAGAGTTTGGATTGGATTCGGATAGCCAGACCCAAATCCAAGACCCAATATCCAAGACCCATTTAAAACCTCTATAAATAGAGGTGCTGGGCTTGAAAAAAAGTAGGAACGTGAGGCTCCAAGGAAGCTCCTCACGTGAAATAAAGGGGGGGAAGAGAGAGAAAGGCCCTATTGGCCAAAAACATTTTGTTTGAGTGGGGATTGGACCATGGAGGCAAGGGCTGCACCAACGAACGAGCGTCTTCTTCAAGCTGGCTGGGAGTGGAGATCATGGTGGAGCTTGGCGGCTTGAGTGGTGGCTGGAGTGGTGCTGCACCAAGGTAGGTCCCCTAAGCCCTAACCTAACCCCCTTCTTCTTCTAATCCTCTAGACCACCCATCCTACCCAAACGTCCCCTAAAAAAAGGCCACTAAACCAGCCAAGTGCTGGCCGGTTTTCACCAAGTTTCCCACCCAAAACCACCACCTAGATGAGCTACCCCAAGGCCTAACCTAGTTTGGCCACCACCTGGCTGAACTCCCACCTTGAACCCACTTAGTTCGGCCAACGTTGGCCGAACTCCCCTTTGAAACAAAACCTAACTCGAGCCACCTTGGCTCGAGTCTTTCCTAAGTCCCACAACCTGCACCAGCAGGCCGTGTCCCATCCCCTTTCGCCCAAGGTCTGGCCTGGGCAGGCCAACTACCTAAAAACCAGCCAAGCCTTTGGCTGGTTTTTCCTCCCCAACTACCTAAAACAGCCCGGCCAAAGGTGGTCGGGCTTCCTCCCTTTTTCACCAAGACTTGGCCTGCCATTCGGCAAGCTACCTAAACCTAAATACACGGCCAAGCCAGGCCGCGTGTTCCCCTCTTTGAGACCCATACCAAGCCTGCCTTAAGGCAGGCCTTTCATCCCAATAGGACCTGCCATTCGGTAGGTCACTCAACCAAAACCTTAGGACAAAGGTTGGCCGTGAACCAGCCCCACAACCATCTTGGCCAACCTTACTTAACCAAGCCTTAACCTTTGGTCGTGACTAGTCTAGGACAGCCAACACCTAACCTAGGACTCAACCCCAACTCTACCCTAAACCAAGTTCACTCGAGCCACCTTTGACTCGAGTCACACAAGTAAACCTAAGGCCAAGTGTTGGCCGAACCCTAGAGGAAATCACTTCACTCGAGCCACCTTGGCTCGAGTTTCACAAGACCTAAACCAAATCCTATCACTCGAGCCACCATGGCTCAAGTCATGCCTAATACCAAGTCCAAACCATACCTAAACCAAGGCCAAATGTTGGCCTAATCCTAAGCCTGAACAAGACCTAAACCAAGGCCAAATGCTGGCCTAATCCTAAGTCAAAACCTCACTAAACCCAAGGCCAAATGCTAGCCGGATCCTAAACAAAAAAAACCCTATCACTCGAGCCAAGGTAGCTCGAGTCATCCCTTACCCAAACCAGCCCCAAGTGGCCCTAAACCTGGAATAATTTGTAGCTCCCGGAACTCCAAGTCTCCCCAAGCTCTCAAGCTCTCCGGCTTCGCTCCCACATGCATCGGATGCCATAAGAAGAGGTGGATTCGCTCCTTATACAATCCCAAATCAAGAACCTGGAAAAGTGTAAGTCGTTTGATATATATCAAGTCTCTTTTCTATTCAATTCATTTTGTGACACGGGGTTGTAATAACGGAGCATTGTCTCCCCCCGGAATGTAACAACGGTGTTGGACACACGAGACACACACATACACTTGAGCCTTTCCACTCTTATCTCGTACACAAGCACCACGTACACAATTGAGCCTTTTCGCCCTTATCATATACATACGTATTTCAATTCAGCTGGGTTGTTACATTAAGTCGTGTGAGTTTGTCTTTCAATTACACACTCGCACCCAAGAAACACCCGAGCGATTGCTCAAACACCTCACGCACATTTTGGCCTCAGAAGCCACTAAGATATAGCCATATCTATATATTTTCTACTGCGTGAGTTTTCCCGATTCAGCTGTGTACTGTAAACACCCCAAAATCCCACGAATTTCCCAACACACCTGGTTTTGCAAAAGCTGCCCCAAAGGGCTATTTTGAGTCTGGAAACCCAGGAGCCTTCCAGGCAACTCTGTACATATGTTTAAACTATATATGTTTTAAAATATGTATAATATAGTTTTAAAACCTTTTAAAAGATGTTTTGAAACCCCGCAAAGCAACTTGGCTTGATGAAAGCAGGACTAGAAGAACGAAAGAGAGCCCGGAAATGGAGCACATATCGAGCCCGGCACATCAACTCTCATGTTAGATTCATCCCCAAAATCTCGAACATCCAAGCCCCTGTTATCAACAAAACTATTTGAAATCATCTCCGGAAGGTGAAAACAGGAGTGGACGACAATGTTGGTGAAGACCCAACGCAAGACGGAGTATTGATGCTGTTAGGCCCCGCACAAACCGTTCATTTCGAACATACCCTAAAGGAGTCAGAAACTTAGCTTTGGACTGGATCTGGACCATATATATCCAGATCCAAATCCAAACATATATGTGGATTTAGATTTGGATTTGGATCCAAAGATTCAATCCAATATCCACATCCAGGGCCCACATCACCTTCTCATAAATGGAGGTGGGTCCCACAAGAAATTCACGTGGAAATCTTGGGTATGAGAGAGAATGGGGAGGATAAGATATGAGTGAAATGTGTTAAGCTTGACTTGTGTGTCAAGTTTTGGATTAATCATGTGGGTTAGCCTAATGAGTGTGGGTTCAAGCTTGTATGCACCTACACCTAACCTAGGGCTGCACCAACTTGATGCAACTAGGTCCATGGGCCATGCAAAGGGATGCTCCTAACCCTAATCATAAGCCTAATCCCCTTTACCTAGCCATTTCCCCCTAATCCCGACCTAATCCTAGCCTAATCACCTAACCCACTTCTCTAATCCTTCCCTAATCCTAACCTAATCACCTAACCCACTTCCCTAATCCTTCCCTAAACCTAGCCTAATCCCCCTAATCTCACCCTAATCCTAGCCTAAACACTTAACCCACTCCACTAAACCTCACCCTAAGCCCAACCCACCTAGCTAAAGCCCTAAACCACTAAACCAGCCCACCTAAATCCCTAGCACACCATATCCCCAAACCACCCAAGATAAATATCTGGCCCCCCTAAAAGCCCACCCCCCATATCCCCAAACCACCACCACCATACCCCTAAACCACCCCCCAATACCAGCCCAACCGACCCACTAAAAACCTATAACCCCCCCCCCCCCCCTTGTGGGCGGGTTTTGCATGACTTCTTAGGCAGCCCAGCCCTTGCTCTCTCTCTCACCTGCCATCTCTCTCTCACCCTCTTGGAACCCGCCACCTCCAACTTTCAGCAGCACCACTTCACTCCACTCCACTTCGGCCAGCTCCACGCCACCGGCTGCACCTGCCACCTTCCCTCAACCGGCTACACCTTGACGCCCGCCTGCCATCCACTTCATCACCCGCCACCTTCACCCTTCGGCCTTCCTTCCACTCCGGTTAGTACCCCATCTCAATGCCACCTTTTCTTCACTCCCCCTCCATTCTTAGCCACCACCCGTCACCTTCCCCTAGCCAAGGCAGCACCTCATCCAACCGGCCACCACCTGCCACCCTCTATCCATTCGGCCAGCATCACCTAGCCACACCACCTGCCCCTCTTCCCTTAACCAGCCGAGCCTTACACCCTCAGCCTTACCTCTCCCTAAGACCTGCCCCTCTTCCCTTAGACAACCCCTAACTAACACGCTTACCTTCGCTAAGCACCCCAACCCCATCCAAGACAGCACCCCCTCCACTCGGCTAGCGCCAAGGCGCCACCACCTGCATCTTCACCTTTCGGCCAGCACCTTCCTTTGCCGCGCCCATCCAAGGAGCTCCCTCTTGCAGCCTAAGACGACCCTCTAGGCCAAGCGCAAGCAAGTCACACCCAGACCAACTATACGTAAGTGCCTAACTCGGTCCTTATTATAGACTTGCTTATGCTTAATTAAATTTGATACAGGGTTGTAATAATGTAGCGTTGTCTCCCCCCGCTTGTAATAATGTGGTTTGGCACACCCACACACACGTGCCCTTGAGCCTATTCCGCTCTTCGCTGCACACGATTTTGACACACACATGGGCCTAATCAGTCCTTAAGATATAGCTATACGTATATAATTTAAGTTGCAAGGGTTTTTGTTTAAGTTGTGTGTGTTGTCTTTCGATTTTCACACTCACACACATTGAGCTTTCGCTCTTATTTCCAAGACCCTTGTAAGGGCCGTGTTATAATTTCTCTTGGGTGTTTTAAATTCATGTCGTGTGCGTAGTATTTCAATTCTACACTCACACACATTGAGCTTTCGCTCTTACTCCCAAGACCTTAGTCAAGGCCTATTACAATTATATTTGGGTTTCATTTCATGTCATGTGCGTAGTATTTCAATTCTACACTCACACACATTGAGCTTTCGCTCTTACTCCAAAGACCTTAGTTAAAGCCATATTGCAATTATATTTGGATTTCATTTACAAGTCATGTGACTTGTCTTTCAATATACACACAACACCCACGCACACGTTGGCGACCTTCGGGCCCATATATATTATAAGTATTTCCCTTTCGGCTATGTCTTTAAGATTTGGGTTTTAAGGTTCAGTAGTGTGCATAGTCTTTACATATATACACGGCACACACTTGCACAATTGAGCCTTTCCGCTCTTAAGATATAGCCATATTTCCCTTTTGCAATTTACATTAAGTCATTTCCCTTCCGCATTGTCTTTCAATTCGGGTTTTCCCTTTGGACTTGCATGAGTTTGCATTGCATATACGCCATACTACGAGTTAGGACGCATATTGCATCAAAGCAAACCCCACACTCCTGCTCAAAATCGCCCCACTTAGGTCACGTGTGCATACACACACCTAGTTGGCCCGAAAAGGGATAAAAAGAAAGACATAGGCACGTGCAAATCCACATGAAAATAAATTTGAAAACATACAAATCAGCCCGAATCGAACACCTCAAACATTTTCCCTAGGTTATCATGTCTAAAACTCGATTTTCTAAGCGTACAGACTAACCCTTTGTAAACACCCCGAAATCCCATGAATTTCTCAAATCCATCTAGTTTCGTAAAAGCAGCCCCAAAGGGCCATTTTGAGTCTGGAAACCCAGGAGCCTTCCAGACAACCCTGTGCATATATTTTGAACTCTGTATTTCAAAAATATACAATATGGCTTTTAAAACCTTTTTAAAACATGTTTTGAAACCCCAAAGCAGCTTGGCCTAATCCAGACAGGACCAGGAAAGTTAAGAAGAGCCCGGAACCGGAGCACATGTCGAGCCCGGCACAGCAACTCTCGTATCAAATCCACACCCCCAGGATCTCGAACGTCCAAGACCCTGTTATCATCAAAACATTGTTTGAAGTCATCTCTGGAAGGCGAAAACAGAGACGGACGATCATGTTGGCGAAGACCCAACGTAGACGGAGCACTGATGCTGTCAGGCCCCACACAAACCGTTCGTTTTGAACACAGCTTGAAGGAGTCAGAGTTCAGTTTGGATCGGATCTGGACCATACATATCCAGATCCCAATCCAAACCCATGTATGGACTTGGATTTGGATTTGGATCTAGAGATCCAATCCAATATCCATATCCATGGCCCACATCACCTTCTCATAAATGGAGGTGGGGCCCACTTGAATTTCACGTGGGATTATGGGCATGAGAGAGAGTGGGGGTGGATAAGATCAAGTGTGTGTTGTAATTAAGCTTGACTTGTGTGTCAAGTTTGGGGTTAATCATGTGGGTTAGCCTAATTGAGTGGGTTTAAGCTTGTAATTAGCCAAAACCTAACCTAGGGCTGCACCAACATGATGTGGTTAAGGCCCATGGGTCATGCAAAGGGAGCTCCTTCACCTAAACCTAACCAAAAATACCTAATCCTAGCCTCCTACCCTAATCCCGTCCTAATCTGAGCCTAATCACCTAACTCGCTTCCCTAATCCCGGCCTAATCCCAACCTAATCACCTAACCCACTTTCCTAATCCTTCCCTAAACCTAGGTTAATTTCTCTAAACCTAGCCTAATCCTAGCCTAATCACCTAACCTACCTCACTAAACCTCACCCTAAAACCAACCCACCTAGCTAAACCCTAAACCTCTAAACCACCCCTAGCCCACAACCTACCCAAACCACTTGTATTTAAAATATCTGGCCCTACCCTTTCCAGCCCACCTTATCACCACACCACCCTACCTAAACCACCTAACCACTACCCCAAAACCATCCCTAACCGACCTAGCCCAGCCCTATATAAACCCCCCCCCTTTTGGGGCGGGTTTTCCCATCTAGAAGCCCCACCTTCCACCAACCGGGTCCTCCCCTTTCCAGCTCAACCGACTCCCCTCCTGCTCCACCTGCCCCACAGTCAGCCACCACCAACACCACCACTCCAGCCGAGCACCACCACCACCACCACACCGGCCGAATCCCCTCCTGCACATCCACCACCCCTCTTCAATCACGGTTAGTACCCTATCCTCCACCTTACTCCTTCTCCACTCCCTCTCCACTCTCAGCCACCTAACCCACTACCATATCAACCTAAGGCCAGCCACTAGCCGCCTCCATCTTCATTCGGCCAGCCATCCGCTAGCCATAACCTTCTCCTAGCTAGTTCCCTTCCCTTAGTGCCACACTCCCTTAGTGACCCTACTTAGGCCCTCCAGCCCAACACGCCAAAAACAGCCCTTCCCTAGTAGCCGGCCACCTTCAAGGCGCCTCTTCCGCGCACCAAGGACATTCGGCCAGCACCTCCCCTTGCCGTTCAACCTCGCGGAGCTCCCTTTTGCAGCCCAAGGCGAAGGCCAAGCCCACGCTCAAGCAAGGCTTCTTCGGACCAGCTATTAGTAAGTGCCTAACTCGGTCCTTAGTTGTATACTTGCTTAAGATTTAATTCGATACGGGGTTGTAATAACGGAGCATAGTCTCCCCCCGCTTGTAATAACGTGGCTTGGCACACCCACACACGTGCACTCTCTTAGTTGTGCACGATTTTGAACACACACGGGCCTAATCAGCCCCTAATACATAAATATATACATATATTTTAATTTTTGTAGGGTTTTGCTTAAGTTGGGTGTGTTGTCTTTCAATTCAAACACTCACACACATTGAGCCTTCGCTCTTATTTGAAAGACCCAAGTAAGGGCCAACCTATACTATTTGGGTTTTCATTTCATGTCGTGTGTGTAAGTCTTTCAATTCAAGCACTCACAGACATTGAGCCTTCGCTCTTATTTGAAAGACCCAAGTAAGGGCCGTGTTATACTATTTGGGTTTAATTTCATGTTGTGTGCGTAGTACTTCAATTCAAGCACTCACACACATTTAGCTTTTGCTCTTATTCCCAAGACCTTAATCAAGGCCATACTGCAAGTTATATTTGGGTTTAATTTCATGTCGTGTGTGTAAGTCCTTCAATTCAATCACGCACCCACATTGAGCCTTCGCTCTTATTTGCAAGACCCGAGTAAGGGCCCATATACATACTCTATATACATATCTCCCTTCGGCATTTACATTACAAGTCATTTCCCTTCGGTTATTTCCCTTCGGCATTGTCTTTACATTCGGTTTTCCCTTTGGAGTAGCATGAGTTTGCATTGCATCTACGCCATACCACGAGGTAGGACGCATATTGCATCAAAGCAAGCCCCGCTCAAATTCGCCCATGTAGTGGAGTGTTCATAACACACAAACTAGGTGGCCCATAAAGGGATAAAAGGAAAGACTTAGGCACGTGCAAATCCACGTGATCTAAAGTCTGCAATCGCATCTAAAAGACCCGAATTAAACACCTCGAACCGCTTCGTAGGCTTTCTATTCCAAAAACTCGATTTTTGCAAAGCATACAGACTGACCCTTGCGCATCGGTGCAAGAAGGTCTGCGACGACAAGAGCTCACTTGCTCACAGTCGCCACGATTAGAAGTCAGTTTAATATCTTCGCTAGCTTAGGTAAGCTAGCTGGCACACCCTGTTTATATAAATAGGCCTTAGACGCACGAGAGGATCTGCTCCAAGCCTTGAAAAGGCGAAGAGGCGGGGATTTTCGCCGCGTCTACACCCTTGCGCATCGGTGTAAGAAGGTCTGTGACGAAAAGAGCTTGCTTGCTCATAGTCGCCACGATAGAAGTCAGATTTCAAAATATTTCTTCGCTAGCTTAAGCAAGCTAGCTGGCACGCCCTTTTGCTTAAAAACGACTTAGACACACGAAAGGATTCGCTTTAGGACTAAGAAACCAGAGGCGGGGATTTTCGGCGTCTACAAACTTTGGCACGCCCGGTGGGATGTGAGTCTTTTGAAAATCGAGTCATATTAGAAACCTTGCAAAAAAATTTCCAAAGATGTCATTTTTAACTCTTTTTGTACTTCATACATAGGATTTTGAAACCTTGAAAGCATGTCGAAATCTAATCTAAGTGAAGTGTCGAGCCAGGGCTCATGCGCATCAAGTTCTCACTCTAGGAGGGTTTTAAAAAATAAAATCAAACTAGAAGAGATAGAAGATTTGAGAAGGGAATTCGAGGCCAAAATCGATGCTCTTAGCCAAGAGGCTGAAGCAGCGATTCATGTTCATCAAATGGTGAACAAAAGGCCAAGAAAAGACCTGAAAAAACTCGCAAACATAAAGAGGTCTCCATAATAGAAGGCAACCAATACCACGAGTCATTCACACAAAAGGACCGTAAAGCACTACAGCAGCTGCTAAAAGGGCAAAGTAAAGAGAAAAGGAGTTATGCCCTGTCTGATTTCCTACCTATGGATTATGAAACAAACAGTGACGATGAAATACCGAACTTCCATCGGTATGATGGCATGGGAGACCCTAGGTCTCACCTACAACTTTTCTTACGTCGAGCCCATAAGAAGAAAAAGGACTCGATAAAATGGGTGTATTGGTTCCCTCTATCACTTAAAGGCACAACTGCCAAATGGCTAGCTTCCTATGATCTAAGTCAGTTCGCTACTTTTGAAGAGTTAGCGAACTGCTTTATGCAAAGGTTTGTACATAACGTAGAAGTCACACCGACTTTAAACACTTTAAGGGATACAAAGCAAGGCATGAACGAAGACGTGCATGCCTTCATCATTCGATGGAGGTCCCTTTTAGGGCAAGTGTGAGAGCCAATATCCAAAGGATGCGCAGTCATGCTCATCCTCGATAATTTTAAAAATGAGTTAAAAACCCTTCTCTCTCTTCACGAAATCTCAACTTTCCATAAGTTGATCAAAAAAGCATCCCTTTTCGAAACCAATTTGAAGAAGGGGATATACGATCACTTATGGAAAGGAAGTACCATTTCAAAAACCCGCTTGGAGAAGCCCATCACTTATGGGCTACCCACGATGGACAAAGGGGCAAAACCCCACAAAATTGCCAATGTCCGTGTGGATCCAAGCCCGGCGAACACTTCAAAAAGTTTTGAAAAAATAGAAAACAAAAGGAAGAAAAACTTCCAAAAATCATTTGAAAAACGGGAGTACACTCCACTGGGGCAACCTGTGTCAGAGGTCCTAGACCTCCTACTTGCCCAAGGCATGATTGAACTCCCCGAAATTCCCGAGGGAGTCACTTCCAAAGGGAGATTTTTAAACCGCTTTTGCAAGTATCATCGGCTCAAAGGCCATGATGCAAAGCGTTGTTTCTCCCTTTTAAACAAAATCGAGAACTTGATAGCGGAGGGTCGGCTTCAGGTCACTGAGGAACCCGAGCCAACTCAAGCTATCTTTAAAGAACCCTTTCCCAAGTATGCCAGTAGCAGTGGGAAAGGAAAGGAGGTATGTACCCTCACCTTTTCAAAAGATCTAGCGCATCCATCTGAGTCTGGTCGATCTACTTATGTGTCTACTCTTGTACTTTACAAGAAACCCGCCCAAGTAATCATTTGGGGACCACCAAGAGCTGAATCCCCGGCTAAACTAGTTTTAAAAATTCAAGGTGCTCCAAAACTCTCGGTTAGAGCCAGTTTAAGTGCTAACCCTAGGTTGGTTATGGGGGAAGTGAGAAGATTCGGGAGGATCTATCAACCCCCGCACCTACAAAGTGCTAAAAAGGTGGTCAGTGTGCCTGGCCCCTCAAGAGCATGTATTCCTAGAGTTCTGTCGAAAGCAGACAATGGGAAAATCGTTTTAAACCCTTATGATTTCGAAAACCATCTTTCAAAGATTTCTATCCACATGTCCATCCTAGAGCTCATACAAACTTTGCCTAGGCATAGACTCGTGCTAGAGAAATTTCTAGAAAGAGCTATGGTTAGTTCGAACATAACCCCTGAATCCCTGTCTGACCAAGTGGCGTCAATAGGAGCAAAATCGCCCATCACTTTCTCGGAAGATGATGTAGATAGACCCTACGAAGCCCATAACCAGGCCCTGCATATCGAGGTGGTTCTGAATAACCACTCTCTGGACAGGTGCCTTGTCGATGGGGGAGGAGGGCTCAACATCCTTCCACTTCATGTGGCGTATCAAATCGGAGTCACCTTGACTTTTGTAAACCCAAGTCCCATCGTTATCACTGGATACGATGGGAATGCGTCTAGACCCTTAGGATCAATCAAACTCCCTATGAAAACGGGAGGGATCACACACACGGGGGTGTTCCATGTCTTGGACATCCACCCCCATTATAACCTGTGGTTGGGAAGGCCCTGGATACACAGCTTGTGCGCTGTGCCATCCACCTTCCGCAGGTGTGTCAAGATCCCTTTCAAGGACCAAGTCGTGGTGATCCTAGGTGAGAATCACCCTCAACTTCAGGGGATCATAAACTCCCCTTGTTTGTCGAGTTCCCAGGCCCATGAGCCTAACTTGGGGCAGACCATGGTCGAGCCGCCAAGGCTCATGTTAAACAATCCTAGGAAGGTCGTATGCATCAGGGGACCGCCCAAGGCTGGCCCCCTCAAAATCCTGACCCTTCTAGGAAGACCCAAACATCCCTTATTTCCAAAACCCCTGGACAAGAAGCCATACGTGCATGATATGGACGACAGCAAGTTCCAGGACCACGATTTGTATTCAAATTTTTCAAAAAACAAAAAATCATGAAACATGCTGTTGAACATGGGCTATACGTCCAATAAAAGTCTAGGGGCACAGAACTTGGGTCTCCTAGAGCCAATCCTTCCTAGGGCCAACCCAAGCCGATATGGGATCGGCTATACTCCCAAAATACCACCAGAGCCACCCCCTGTGACCACTTGGGTCAAGGGTGCCCTAGAGCCTACCCTAGAAGAAACCTACGATTTGGACCTCTTATTCTGAGTCTAACCTGTAGTGTTTTCCCTTTGTAGGTATGATGGAAGATACCTTTTACAAAAATACAAAAACATTTGAAAAACTCAAAATCAAAAAAATGGAAAATTTGCAAAAACCAAAAACATTGGAAAGTCAAAAACTCGAAAATAGAGTAGTTTGTATAGTTTCTAAAGTTCTTGTTTTGCAAAAACACAAAAAATCGAAAACCTACAAAATACCAAAAAGATTTTGAACATAGCTGCTCCTGGTAAGGCTTTGGATAAAGAAAAGGATTTCGAAAGGAACGTCGTCTGCATAGCCAGACCAAAAATTTTGAAATCAATTGAAAGTCCAAGTGTAAAACTAGGTCTTTTGAAAAACCACGCATCAAATTCCCTCGGGTCTATAACCCACGAGAATGATCGAAACCCAGAAGTGGATCCACTTGAGGAAGATCCCACTTCTGAGCTCCCAAAATTTCATAAAATTCTCGATTTTGAAAGACCTTCCGGAGGAGATTTCAAAGAGGCAAACCTAGGGAGTGATTCCAATCCCAGACTCATTAAAGTAGGCGCATGTTTGCATGAGAATGAAAGATCAGCATTCATTGCATTTCTACTTAGATGTGTTTGCATGGACGTATGAAGACATGCCGGGCATAGACCCCAGCATCGTCGAACATCATCTTCCCTTAGATGCGAATGTAAAACCCATAAAGTAGAAGCTTAGAAAAATACATCCGAATATACATGCACAAGTCAAAGAGGGTTTAGAAGATATGCTAAAAGCCAGATTTATAAAACCCATTGCGTATCTGATTGGTTATCAAACATCGTTGTTGTTCGAAAAACCAATGGGAAAATTCGAATATGCATCGATTTCAGAAACCTAAATAAAGTCACTCCAAAGGATAACTATCCCTTACCAAACATAGATTTGATAGTCGATAGTATTGCAAATCATGAGATGTTTTCGTTTAAGGATGGCTATTCAGGGTATAATCAAATTAAATGAAGTCCATGAGATCAGGGTAAGACCGCATTCACAACCTCGTGGGGCACATACTACGATACAATCATGCCCTTTGGATTGAAAAATGCTAGTGCAACATACCAGAGAGCCATGACCACGATCTTCCATTATCAGATTCATGAGCTCATAGAAGTGTATGTAGATGATCTCTTGGCAAAATCTAAAACCCGATGCACTCATATCGAATGTTTGCAAAAGATTTTCGAAAGGATTAGACTTTACAAAGTAAAGCTAAACCCTCAAAAATGTGTATTCGGGGTTGAGTCCAGAAAGCTTCTAGGCTTTATGGTGAGCCAAAGGGGTATAGAAGTCGACCCCTCTAAGTGTCGAGCCATCATAGACATGGCTCCACCCTCCAATCTCACACAAATTCGTAGCCTCCAAGGTCGATTACAATCCATTCACCGATTTATATCAAACCTAGCGACTAGATGCGAACCCTTCAACAAACTGTTGAGGAAGGGCACGAAATTTTTATTGGATGACGATTGCCAAAAGTCCTTCGAGAGACTAAAGGCATACCTGGTTAATCCCCCTGTTTTGAATCCTCCAAAGCAAGGAAAACCTCTTTTACATTACATTTCCGTGCATGCGAATGCCTTGGGAGCTCTATTAGTTCAATATGAGGATGACACCCATAAGGAGTATGCCATCTATTATATTTCGAAAACTCTCTTAGCTTTCGAAAGAAATTATCAAGCCATGGAGAAGACGTGCTTGGCCCTAGTCTGGGCCTGCTAGAAATTTTGACACTATTTTCTAGATCATGAGATCTGGATAGTGTCCAAGCTTGATCCCATCAGGCACTTGTTCGAAAAACCCATTCTCACTGGTAGATTGGGCAAATGGCAACTCCTTCTAATGGAGTATGACCTGAAATAACATCACCAGATCTCCATTAAGGGGCAAGACCTAGCTAACTACGTGGTTGAGTTCCCCCTGGAGGACGCATATCCCACACTTGATGAAATGCCTGACGAAGGCATATTACAAAACCATTTTCAAAACCACATTTTGGCAAACTCTTTCGAAAACCAAGTGTGGAGAATGCACTTCGATGGGGCACGAAACCAACGAGGCTGGTGCTGGGGACATCCTCATCTCCCCTGAAAAGGGTGAGATTGCCATAGCAATCCGCCTAGATTTTGAGTGTTCCAACAACATAGTCAAGTATGAAGCACTCATACAAGGTTTAAGAGTTTCGAAAACTCTAGGGGCATCATGCATCGAGGTCTTTGGAGATTCGCTCCTTGTCATAAACCAAGTTTTGAAAATTTGGCAAGTGCGAAATGAAAAACTCCTTCCATATCACGAGTTGGCCACTCGATTGGTTGAGTTATTCGAATCATGTAAACTCACACACGTAGGAAGAGAGGATAATGGCATCGCCGACGCCCTCTCCTCCTTGGGT
This sequence comes from Brasenia schreberi, assembly GCA_036023115.1. Taxonomy (NCBI): domain Eukaryota; kingdom Viridiplantae; phylum Streptophyta; class Magnoliopsida; order Nymphaeales; family Cabombaceae; genus Brasenia; species Brasenia schreberi. The sequence goes on from JAYKKT010000072.1 coordinate 20,680,414, forward strand.
TCAGCCCTAAAGGTCGATCCTATTTCAGGGATCCGATCTTTAGAGATATGGCATGCACCCAACCCATCCACACACGATTTGGATATTTGCCAAAATAACCCAAATTCTGTTGAAAAACCTTGGTTTTATGATATCAAACTTTTTCTAGAAAATGGGGGATTCGCTGAGGATGCCACATCCAAAAATAAGGCATTCATCCATAAAATTTCAACCCGATACACCATTTTGGGTGGGGTTTTGTACAAAAAAAGTTTTACCGGCATCCTACTAAGATGTGTCGACTTAGAGGAGGCTAGGATTGTTATGCATGAGTTCCACGATGGAGAATGTGGAGGTCATGTTAATGCCAACATGATGGCAATGAAAATACTTGAGCGGGCTATTTTTGGTCCACCCTTAAAAAGGATTGTCACAATCATGTTAGAAAGTGTCATCCATGTCAAGTGCATGGGCACGCCATTCATATCCCCTCATCTGCACTACATTATGTGGTTAGCCCCTAGCCATTTACCATGTGGGCGTTTGATATCGTAGGCCCGATATTTCCAAAAGCCTCGAATGGGCATCGATTCATTTTAGCAGCCACTGAGTATTTCTCCAAGTGGGTGGAAGCCATCTCCCTGACCAATGTACAGGGGCAACATGTGGTGGCTTTCATTAGGAGGAATATCTTGGCTCGATTTGGGGTTCCACGAGACCTTGTGTCCGATAATGGCACCCCATTCAAAAACGAGCGAATGGTTAAGTTGTGCAACACGTACGGCATAACTCACCACTTCTCCTCGCCCTACTACCCTCAAGGCAACGGCCAAGCCGAAGCCACGAATAAGACTCTCATTAGTATAATTGAGAAGACTTTAGAGAAGGGTAGGACGTGGCACGAGAAGCTGGATGAAGCCTTGTGGGCTTATAGGACTTCCATCCGGACTCCCACGAATGCCACACCATTCGAATTGGTCTATGGCACAAACGCCATTCTTCCCATTCATACACAATTGCATTCATTCCATACATCCATCGCACTCGACCTCCCCCTAGAGATGCTTTAGCATGCTAGGATGGCCGAACTAGATTTGCTAGATGAGAGGCGACTCCTTGCTATGGATCAAGCTCATGCATACCGGCAAAGGATAGCCCGACATTATGGCAAACACATGAGACCTTGCCACTTTGAAGTGGGGGATCTGGTTTTGAAAATCATCAACTATCGTGTGGCCCACATCCACTTGGAAAGTGGCAACCCAAGTTGGATGGACCCTATGTTGTACGTGCAACCACCACGAACAACTCGTATTTGTTGATCAATGTAGAAAGTAGGAATTTAGCAGATCCTATCAATATTCAATACTTAAAGAAGTATTATGTGTAGGATTTAGGTTAAATTCCCATTTTCGAAAACCCTTAGGGATAGCTGCTTTGAAACTTCAAAATTGAGTTTCAAAGGCGAATTGTGTGACCCTGAGTGAGAGAATTCGCACTTGTGAAAGAGTGGAGTATTCCAAATACGTGGTTACATTTCAAAATCCTTCTTCTTACAAAGAAAGGCCTAGTTCAATATAGCAAGATACTTGCAAGTAGTGCGTGCTATTTCTAAATAGGCTGATCTGGAATGGATCGAGTGTGACCTTGGGATAAGTCCTCCCCTCTTCTCTTCTCCTTCCAAAAGGAAAATGTGGCCAAAATAAAGGGAATTTCCCATCCAAAGTCTCTTTCCAAAAGAAAGAAACCAGAATCAAAAAGGAAAAATCGATTCTCTTGTGAAAAAGAGGGATTAAAGAAAAAATACTCCCAAAGGGAAACCCTCTATGAAAAAAAGGAAAAGAGGCCAAAAAAGCTCAAAAAGAGCAATTTTCCGCCATCGATGACTTAAACCACGGGACGCTTCAGAAGGGACCGTGGTATCTCTTCCCCATCCCTGGCTTATCCCAAGTATAAACATGGTTCATTTCGAGGAATCTTAAAGTAAAAATAGGATTTACTTACTTGAATTTCATTTTGTTTGAGAATTCGATGATTCGAGTAAGATGTAGGGACCTTGAAATGCAACCTGTTTTCTTATAAAACCTCCGCTAGATTAGCGAGTGTCAAGACTCGAGCAAAGGCAAACACGAAGAGCTCGAGATCCTTAGATTGAGGCTCAAAGCAGTTTCCCCTTTTTGTAAATAGTTTTTGTAAATAGATTTTGAAAAATTGGATATTGAACAGCATAGGATCTGCTCACTTGGAGTAGCAGGCCTTGTAAGTCTCAAGGGTTCGACCATATCTGGTCTCTAGGAGGTCGCCATTCTTGGCATCCCATCCATGTCATGCATTTGCATACCCATGCATGAACACTTGCATAACATGATCCCATTTTAGGACCAGATTCCATACAAATCCCTTTGGCGTGATATCTCCTCCTACCAGGATTTTAAAAGTGAGATTTTGCTAAAGATTGGGACGATCCCATATTTTCGTGGATAGATCTAGGGAGACATCGAAAGGGGTGTTGTCGTCTTTGCCATTATCCAAATCAATTTGGATAATGCCAAAGAGGGGCATCTGTAAACACCCCGAAATCCCACGAATTTCTCAAATAACCTGGTTTTGTAAAAGCAGCCCCAAAGGGCTATTTTGAGTCTGGAAACCCAAGAGCCTTCCAAACAAATCTTGTACATATGTTTTAAACTATATATGTTTTAAAATATGTATAATATGGTTTTAAAACCTTTTAAAAGATGTTTTGAAACCCCACCAAGTGACTTGGCCTGATGAAAGTAGGACCAGAAGAGCAAAAGAGAACCCAGAACCGTAGCACATGTCGAGCCCAGCACAGCAACTCTTGTGTTAGATTCATCCCCAAAATCTCGAACATCCAAGCCCCTGTTATCAAACAAAACTATTCGGAATCATCTCCGAAAGGTGAAAACAGAAGCGGACGACCATGTTGGCGAAGACCCAATGCCAGACGAAGTACTGATGCTGTCAGGCCCCGCACAAACCATTCATTTCGAACATACCCTGAAGGAGTCAGAATTCAACTTTGGATTGGATTTGGACCATATAAATCCAGATCCCAATCCAAACGTATATGTGGATTTGGATTTGGATCCAAAGATCCAATCCAATATCCACATCCAGGGCCCACATCACCTTCTCATAAATGGAGGTGGGGCCCACTTGAAATTCACATGGGATCTTGGGCATGAGAGAGAATGGGGAGGATTAAATGTGAGGGAAATGTATTAAGCTTGACTTGTGTGTCAAGTTTTGGGTTAATCATGTGGGTTAGCCTAATTAGTGTGGGTCTAAGATTGTATGAACCTACACCTAACCTAGGGTTGCACCAACATGATGCAATTAAGTCCATGGGCCATACAAAGAGATGCTCCTAACCCAATCCTAAGTTAAAACCCCTAATCCTAGCCATTTGCCCTAAACCTAACCTAATCCTAGCCTAATCACCTAACCTACTTCCCTAATCTTTCCCTAATCCCCAACCTAATCACCTAACCCACTTCCCTAATCCTCCCCTAAACCTAGCCTAATTCTCCTAACCTCACCCTAATCCTAGCCTAATCACCTAACCTACTTCCCTAATCTTTCCCTAAACCCCAACCTAATCACCTAACCCACCTCACTAAACCTCACCCTAAACCCAACCCACCTAGTTAAGCCCTAAACCACTAAACAACCCCAACTAGAACCCTAGCACACCATATCCCTAAAACCACCTAACCTAAATATTTGGCCCCATGTAAACACCCCGAAATTCCACGAATTTCTTCAAAACAACCTGGTTTTGTACAAGCAGCCCCAAAGGGCCATTTTGAGTCTAGAAACCCAGGAGCCTTCCAGACAACCCTGTACATACGTTTTAAACTTCATATTTCAAAAATATATAATATGGCTTTTGAAAACCTTTTAAAACACGTTTTTGAAACCCCAAAGCAGCTTGGCCTAATCAAGACAGGACCAGCAAAGTCAAAGAGAGCCCGGAACCGGAGTACATGTCAAGCCCGGCACAACAACTCTCGTATCAAATCCATACCCCTAGGATCTCGAACGTCCAAGACCCTGTTATTATCAAAATATCATTTGAAGTCATCTCCGGAAGGCAGAAACGGAGGCGGACGACCATGTTGGTGAAGACCCAACGCAGACGGAGTACTGATGCTGTCAGACCCTGCACAAATCGACTGTTTCGAACCCAGCTCGAAGGAGTCAGAGTTCAGTTTGGATTGGATCTGGACCATATATATCCAGATCCCAATCCAAACCTATGTGTGGACTTGGATTTGGATTTGGATCCAGAGATCTAAACCAATATCCATATCCATGGCCCACATCACCTTCTCATAAATGGAGGTGGGGCCCACTTGAAATTCACGTGGGATTATGGGCATGAGAGAGAGTGGGGATGCATAATATCAAGAGTGTTGTAATTAAGCTTGACTTGTGTGTCAAGTTTGGGGTTAATCATGTGGGTTAGCCTAATCAAGTGGGTTTAAGCTTGTAATTAGCCAAAACCTAACCTAGGGCTGCACCAACATGAGGTGGTTAAGGTCTATGGGCCATGCAAAGGGAGCTCCTTCACCTAAACCTAACCCTAAACACCTAATCCTAGCCTTCCACCCTAATCCACCCCTAATCTGAGCCTAATCACCTAACCCACTTCCCTAATCCCGGCCTAATCCCAACCTAATCACCTAACCCACTTCCCTAATCCTTCCCTAAACCTAGGTTAATTTCCCAAAACCTAGCCTAATCACCTAACCTAGCTCACTAAACCTCACCCTAGAACCCAACCACCTAACCAAGCCCTAAACCCCTAAACCACCCCTAGCCCACAATCTACCCAAACCACTAGTATTTAAAATCTCTGGCCCTACCCTTTCCAGCCCACCTTATCTTCATACCACCCTACCTAAACCACCTAACCACTACCCCAAACCCAGCCCTAACCGACCTACCCATCCCTATATAAACCCCCCCCTTGGGGGCGGGTTTTGCTATCTAGTCGCCTTCCCCAAGCCCAGCCGGGACCCCACTTCCCAGCCCAGCCGAACCCAACCACCTACTCCACCTGCTCCATCTGCACCACCACCTGTACCGCCACCTACACCACCACCTGTCACCACCCCTGCCCTCAGCCGAACCATTTGCTCCACCACACCCGGCTGCTTTCTTCCATCCACCGCCTCTCTTCAAGCACGGTTAGTACCCCCTCCTTCGTCTCACCTTCTTCACTCCCTCTCCACTCTCAACCACCTAAACCCTACCATAACACCCTACCACCAGCCAATCCCCTTTGCTGCCACCATTCTCACTCAGCCGAACCTATCACACCCTAAACTACCTGCCACTACCTAACTACCCTAGCTACACCCGGCCAGCCATCTCTTTTCCCCTAGGTGTCCCATTCGACCTTCCCTTAAGCTCCCCTTTGGTCCATACTCCCTAACACTCTATACTCTCTTAGTGACCCTACATACTCACTTGGCCCAGCCCCTTTAATCCCCCACACCAAGGCGACACCCTTGCTTGCAGCCGGCCACCATCAAGGCGCCTATCCCGCGTCCAATTTGCAGCCGGCCAGCACCCTTTGTCGTTCACCCTCGCGGAGCTCCCGTTTGCTGCCCAAGGCGAAGGCCAAGCCCACGCTCAAGCAAGGCCTCTACGGACCGGCTACTCGTAAGTGCCTAAACTCGGTCTTTAGTTGTATACTTGCTTGAGATTCAATTTGATACGGGGTTGTAATAACGGAGCATAGTCTCCCCCCGCTTGTAATAACGTGGCTTGGCACACCCACACACGTGCACTCTCTTAGTTGTGCACGATTTTGAACACACATGGGCCTAATCAGCCCCTAATACATAAGTATATACATATACTTTCATTTTCGAAGGGTTTTGCTTAAGTTGGGTGCGTTGTCTTTCAATTCAAGCACTCACACACATTGAGCTTTCGCTCTTATTTGAAAGACCCAAGTAAGTGCCGACCTATACTATTTGGGTTTCATTTCATGTCGTGTGGGTAAGTCTTTCAATTCAAGCACTCTCACACACATTGAGCCTTCGCTCTTATTTGAAAGACCCAAGTAAGGGCCAACCTATACTATTTGGGTTTCATTTCATGTCGTGTGTGTAAGTCTTTCAATTCAAGTACTCTCACACACATTGAGCTTTCGCTCTTACTCCCAAGACCTTAGTCAAGGCCATACTGCAATTTATATTTGGGTTTAATTTCATGTCGTGTGTGTAAGTCTTTCAATTCAAGCACGCACCGACATTGAGCCTTCGCTCTTATTTGCAAGACCCGAGTAAGGGCTCATATACATACTCTATATACATATCTCCCTTCGGCACTTACTTTACAAGTCATTTCCCTTCGGTTATTTCCCTTCAGTATTGTCTTTACATTTCGGGTTTTCCCTTTGGAGTAGCGTGAGTTTGCATTGCATCTACGCCATACCACGAGGTAGGACGCATATTGCATCAAAGCAAGCCCCGCTCGAATTCGCCCATGTAGTGGAGTTCATAACACACAAACTAGGTGGCCCGAAAAGGGATAAAAGAAAAGACTTAGGCACGTGCAAATCCACGTGATCTAAAACATGCAATCACATTTAAAAGACCCGAAATAGACACCTCGAACCGCTTCGTAGGCTTTCTATCCCAAAACTCGATTTTTGCAAAGCGTACAGACTGACCCTTGCACATCGGTGCAAGAAAGTCTGCGACGACAAGAGCTCACTTGCTCACAGTCGCCACATTTAGAAGTCAGTTAAATATATCTTCGCTAGCTTAGGTAAGCTAGCTGGCACGCCCTGTTTGCATAGATAAAGCCTTAGACACACGAGAGGATCCGCCCCGAGCCCTGAAAAGGTGAGAGGCGGGGATTTTCGCGCGTCTACAGAGATTGGCACGCCCGATGGGACGTGAGCCTATCAAAAATCGAGTTTTTAAGTAGAAGTCTTGTGAAAATTTTGTAAAATGTGTCATTTTTAACTTGTTTTCTTTGCTTGTACTTAGGACATTTTGAAAAAGCTTGAAAAGCATGTCAAAATCCAATCCAAGTGAAGTGTCGAGCCAAGGCTCATGCGCATCAAGTTCTCACTCTAGGAGGATTTTCAAAAACAAAATAAAACTAGATGAAATCAAGGACTTGAGAAGGGAGTTTGAGGCCAAAATCGATGCTCTCAGCCAAGAGGCTGAAGTAGGCGATTCATGTTCATCGAACGGTGAACAAAGGCCTAAAAAGAAATCTGAAAAACCTCGCAAGCACAAAGAGGCCTCCGTAATGGAAGGCAACCAATACCACGAGTCCTTCACACAAAAGGACCGTAAAGCCCTACAGCAGTTGCTGAAAGGGCAGAATAAAGAGAAAAGAAACTACGCCCTGTCTGATTTCCTTCCTATAGATTACGAAACAGACAGTGACGATGAAATACCGAACTTCCATCGGTATGATGGCATGGGAGACCCTAGGTCTCACTTGCAGCTTTTCTCACGTCGAGCCCATAAGAAGAAAAAGGACTCGATAAAATGGGTGTATTGGTTCCCTTTATCCCTTAAAGGCACAGCTGCCAAATGGCTGGCTTCCTACGACTTAAGACAGTTCGCTACTTTTGAAGAGTTAGCGAACTGCTTCATGCAAAGATTTGCACACAACGTAGAAGTCACGCCGACTCTGAATACCTTAAGGGATACAAAGCAAGGCATGAACGAAGACGTACATGCCGTCATTATAAGATGGAGATCGCTTTTGGGCCAAGTGCGAGAGCCCATATCCGAAGGATGCGCAGTAATGCTCATCCTGGATAATTTTAAAAGCGAGTTAAAAACCCTTCTCTCGCTCCATGAGATTTCAACTTTCCATAAGTTGATCAAAAAGGCCTCCCTTTTCGAAACCAACTTGCGAAAAGGGACATACGATCACTTATGGAAAGGAAGTGCCGTTACAAAAACCCGTTTGGAAAAGCCCATCGCATATGGGCTACCCACGACGGACAAAGGGGCAAAGCCCCATAAAATCGCCAATGTCCGGGTGGATCCCGGCATGGCAGGCACTTCCAAAAATTTTGAAAAATTAGAAAATAAGAGGGAGCACAATTTTCAAAAACCAGTTGAAAAACGGGAGTATACTCCGCTGGGGCAACCTATATCGGAGGTCCTAGACCTCCTACTTGCCCAGGGCATGATAGAACTCCCTGAAATCCCCGAATGAGTCACTTCCAAAGGGGGGTATTTAAACCGATTTTGTAAGTATCATCGGCTCAAAGGCCATGATACCAAACGCTGCTTCTCTCTCTTAAATAAAATTGAGAACTTGATAGCAGAAGGCCGGCTCCAGGTCACTGCAGAACCTGAGCCACCTCAAGCTATCTTCAGGAAACCCTTTCCTAAACACGCCAGTAGCAGTGGGAAAGGAAAGGAGGTATGTACCCTCACCATTTCCAAGGAACTAGCGTGAAAGCCAGAACCTGGTCGACCTACTTGTGCGCCCATTCTTGTACTATACAAGAAGCCCGCCCAAGTCGTCATTCGGGGACCACCAAAAGTGGAAACCTCGGTAAAACCAGTTTTAAAAATCCAAGGTTCTCCTCAGCTCATCCTTAGAGTCAAGTTTAGCGCGAACCCTAGGCTGGTCGTGGGGGAAGTCACTAGATCTGGGAGGATCTATCAACCCCCGCACCTTCAAGATGCTCAAAAGGTGGTCAGTGTGCCTGGCCCCTCAAAAGCATGTATCCCTAGTGTTCTGCCAAAAGCAGATAAGGACAAAGTCATCCTAAATCCTTATGACTTCGAAAACTACCTTTCAAAGATTCCTATTCACATGTCTGTCCTAGAGCTTATAAAAACCTCGCCTAGGCATAGACTTGTATTAGAGAAAATTCTAGAAAGGGCCAAGGTTGATTCGAACATAAGTCCAGAATCCTTGTCTGCCCAAGTGGCTTTATTAGGAGCAAAATCGCCCATCACTTTTTCGGAAGATGATGTAGATAGACCCTACGAAACCCATAACCAGGCCCTGCATATCGAGGTGGTTCTAAACAACCACTCTCTGGACAGGTGCCTAGTCGATGGTGGAGGAGGGCTCAACATCCTTCCACTTCATGTGGCGTACAAAATCAGAGTCACCTTGACTTCAGTGAACCCAAGCCCCATCGTTATCACTGGATACGATGGGAATGCGTCTAGACCTTTAGGATCCATCGAACTCCCAATGGAAACGGGAGGGATCGAACACACGGGGGTGTTCCATGTCTTGGACATCCACCCCCATTATAACCTGTTGTTGGGAAGGCCCTGGATACACAGTTTGTGCGCTGTGCCATCCACCTTCCACAGGTGTGTCAAGATCCCTTTTAGGGACCAGGTCGTAGTGATCCTAGGTGAGAGTCACCCACAGTTGCAGGGGATCATAAACTCCCCTTGTTTATCAAGCTCCCAGGCCCATGAGGCTAACCTGGGGCAAATTATGGTTGAGCCACCTCGGCTCGTGTTGAACAACCCTAGGAAGGTTGTATGTGTGAAGGGGCCGCCCAAAGCAGGCCCCCTCCCGACTTTAATCCTCCTAGGAAAACCCAAGCATTCCCTATTTCCAAAGCCCCTGGACAAGAGGCCATACGAGCCTAATATGGACGATAGCATGTTCCAGGACCACGACTTGTATCAAACCTTTTCAAAAAACAAAAAGTCGTGGAACATGTTGTTGAACATGGGCTACACGCCCTACAAGAGTCTAGGGGCGTAGAACCAGGGTCTCCTAGAGCCCATCCTTCCTAGGGCCAACCCAAGCCGATATGGGATCGGCTATACTCCCCGAATACCGCCGGAGCCACCCCCTGTGACCACCTGGGTCAAGGGTGCCCCGGAGCCTGCCTTAGAAGAGACCTACGATTTAGATCTCCTATTCCGAGTCTAACCCGTAGTGTTTTTCCTTTATAGGTATGATGGAAGATCCCTTTCCTAAAAAAACAAAAACATTTGAAAAGCTTAAAAACAAAAAAATCGAAAAACAAGAAAAACCAAAAACAATGGAAAAACAAAAACTCGAAAAAAGAGTGCTTTGTATAGTTCCCAAAGTTCTTGTTTTACAAAAACCCAAAAAAATCGAAAATTTGGAAAATACCAAAAGGATTTTGTACATAGCTGCTCCCGGTAGGACTTTGGCAAAAGAAAAGGATTTCGAAAGAAACGTCGTCTGCATAGCCAGACCAAAAATTTTGAAATCACTTGAAAATCCAAGTACAAAACCAGGTCATTTTGAAAACCACGCATCAAATTCCCTCGGGTCTACAGCCCACGAGAATGATCAAAGCCCAGAAGTGGATCCCCTTGAGGAAGATCCCACTTCTGAGCTCCCAGAATTTCATAGAATTCTCGATTTTGAAAGACCTTCCCAATCAGTAGGAGGAGATTTCATAGAGGTGAACCTAGGGGATGATTCCAATCCCAAAACCATCAAAATAGGCGCATGCTTGCATGAAACCGAAAGGTTAGCATTCATTGCATTTCTACGAACCTATTTAGATGTGTTTGCATGGACGTATGAAGACATGTCGGGCATAGATCCCAGCATTGTCGAGCATCGTCTTCCCTTAGATGCAGGTGTAAAACCCATAAAGCAAAAGCTTAGGAAAATACACCCGAATGTACACATGCAAGTCAAAGAGGGTTTAGAAGATATGCTAAAAGCCGGATTTATAAAACCCATTGCGTATTCTGATTCGTTGTCAAATATTGTTGTGGTTCGAAAAACCAATGGGAAAATTCGAATATGCATCGATTCCAGAAACCTGAATAAAGCCACTCCAAAGGATAATTATCCTTTACCAAACATAGATTTGATAGTCGATAGTACTGCAAATCATGAAATGTTTTCATTTATGTATGGCTATTCAGGCTATAATCAAATCAAACTAAGTCCACGAGATCAGGGTAAGACAGCCTTCACAACCCCATGGGGCACGTACTGCTATACAGTCATGCCCTTTGGTTTGAAAAATGCCGGCGCAACATACCAATGAGCCATGACCACGATCTTCCATGATCAAATTCATGAGCTTGTAGAAGTGTATGTAGATGATCTCTTGGCAAAATCCAAAACCCGATGCACCCATATCGAATGTTTACAAAAGATTTTCGAAAGGCTTAGGCTTTACAAAGTAAAGCTAAACCCTCAAAAATGTGTGTTCGGGGTAGAATCAGGGAAGCTTCTAGGCTTTATGGTGGGCCAAAGGGGAATAGAAGTTGACCCCTCTAAGTGTCAAGCCATCATAGACATGGCTCCGCCCTCCAATCTCACCCAAATCCGTAGCCTCCAGGGTCGCTTATAATCCGTTCGCCGATTCATATCGAATCTGGCAACTAGATGCGAACCCTTCAACAAACTGTTGAGGAAGGGTATGAAATTCTTATGGGATGACGAATGCCAAAAGTCCTTCGAGAGACTGAAGGCATACTTGGTTAATCCCCCCGTTTTGAATCCTCCAAAGCAAGGAAAACCGCTTTTATTATACATCTCTGTGCATGAAAATGCTTTAGGAGCCCTGTTGGCTCAATACGAGGATGACACCCATAAGGAGTATGCCATCTACTATATTTCGAAAACTCTCTTGGCTTATGAACAAAATTATCAAGCCATGGAGAAGATGTGCTTGGCCCTAGTCTAGGCCTGCCAGAAGTTCAGACACTATTTCCTAGATCATGAGATCTGGATAGTGTCCAAGCTTGATCCAATCAAGCACTTGTTCGAAAAACTCATTCTCACGGGTAGATTGGGCAAATGGCAACTCCTTCTAATGGAGTATAATCTGAAATACCATCACCAGATCTCCATTAAGGGGCAAGCCCTAGCAGATTACGTGGCTGAATTCCCCTTAGAGGAGGCATATCCCACTCTTGTCAAAATGCCCGATGAAGGCATATTACAAAACCATTTTCAAAACCACATTTTGGCAAACTCTTTCGAAAACCAAGTGTGGAAGATGCACTTCGATGGGGCACGAAACCAACGAGGGGCTGGTGCTGGGGTCATCCTAATCTCCCCTGAAAAGGGCGAGATTCCCATAGCAGTCCGCTTAGATTTCGAATGTTCCGACAACGTAGCTGAGTATGAAGCACTCATACAAGGCTTAAGGATTTCGAAAACTCTAGGGGCATCATTAATCGAGGTCTTTGGAGATTCGCACCTTGTCATAAACCAGGTTTTAAAAATTTGGCAAGTACGTAATGAGAAACAACTTCCATATCACGAGTTGGCCACTCGATTGGTCCAATCCTTCCAGTCGTGTAAGCTCACACACGTAGGAAGAGAGGACAATGGCATCGCCGATGCCCTCTCCTCCTTGAGTTCAGCCCTGAAGGTCGATCCCATTTCAGGGACCAGATCTTTGGAAATATGGCATGCACCCCACCCATCCACACACGACTTAGATATTTGCCAAAACAACCCAGAGTCTATTGAAAAACCCTGGTTTCATGACATAAAACAATTTTTAGAAAATGGGGGATTCACCGAGGATGCCACATCCAAAGATAAGGCATTCATTCGTAAGATTTCAACCCGATACACCATTCTGGGTGGGGTCTTATACAAAAAAAGTTTTACCGGCATTCTGCTTAGGTGTATCGACCTAGAGGAGGCTAGGATAGTGATGCATGAGTTCCACGATGGAGAATGTGGAGGTCATGTTAATGCCAACATGATGGCAATGAAAATACTTAGAGGGGGCTATTTTTGGTCCACCCTGAAAAAGGATTGTCACGATCATGTTAGGAAGTGTCATCCGTGTCAAGTGCATGGGCACGCAATTCATATCCCATCATCTGCATTGCATTCTGTGGTCAGCCCCTGGCCATTTACCATGTGGGCGTTTGACATTGTAGGCCCAATATTTCCAAAGGCCTCGAATGGGCATCGATTTATTTTAGCAGCCACGGAGTATTTCTCCAAATGGGTGGAAGCCATTTCCCTAACCAAGGTAATGGGGCAACATGTGGTGGCTTTCATCCGGAGGAATATCTTGGCTCGATTTGGGGTTCCACGAGACCTTGTGTCTGATAATGGTACCCCATTCAAGAACGAGCGGATGGTTAAGTTGTGCAACATGTATGGCATAACTCACCACTTCTCCTCGCCCTACTACCCTCAAGGCAACGGCCAAGCCGAAGCCACAAACAAGACTCTCATTAGCATAATTGAGAAAACCTTAGAGAAGGGTAGGACGTGGCACGAGAAGCTGGATGAAGCCTTATGGGCTTATAGGACTTCCATCCGGACTCCCACGAATGCCATATCATTCGAATTGGTCTATGGCACAAACGCCATTCTTCCCATTCATACTCAACTACATTCATTCCATACATCCACTGCACTCGACCTCCCCATAGAGACGCTTCAGCATGCTAGGATGGCCGAACTAGATTTGCTAGATGAGAGGCGACTCCTTGCCATGGATCATGCTCGTGCATACCGGCAAAGGATAGCCCGACATTATAGCAAACACATGAGACCTCGCCACTTTGATGTGGGAGATCTGGTTTTAAAAACCATCCATCATCGTGGCCCACACCCCCTAGGCAAGTGGCGCCCCAACTGGGATGGACCCTATGTTGTACGAGCGACCACTACGAACAATTCGTATTGGTTGATCGATGTAGAAGGTAGGAATTTAGCAGATCCTATCAATATTCAATACTTAAAGAAGTATCATGTGTAGGATCTGGATTAAATTCCAGTTTTCGAAAATTTTAAGAGGGATAGCTACCCTGAGACATGTGAATAAGGTGCAAAGGCAAACTCGTGTCACCCTGAGTGAGAGAATTCGCACTTGTGAAAGAGTGGAGTCTTCAAAATCGTGGTTACATTTCAAAATCCTTCTTCTTACAAAGAAAGGCCTAGTTCAACATAGCAAGATACTTGCAAGTGGTACGTGCTATTTCTAAATAGGCTGATCTGGAATGGATCGAGTGTAGGCTTGGGATAAGTCCTCCCCTCTTCTCTTCTATTTTCAAAAGGAAAACAAAGGCCCAAAACAAAAGGGAATTTCTCATTCAAAGTCTCTTTCCAAAAGAAAGAAACCAGACTTCAAAAAGAAAAATCGTTCTCTTATGAAAAAGAGGGATTAAAGAAAAAATACTCCCAAAGGGAGACCCTCTATGAAAAAAAGGAAAAAGAGGCCAAAAAGCTCAAAAAGAGACGCTTCAGAAGGGACCGTGGTATCTCTTTCCCATCCCTGGCTTATCCCAAGCTAAAGCATGGTTCATTTCGAGGAATCCTAAAGTAAAAATAGGATTTACTTACTTGAATTTCATCTTGTTTGAGAATTCGACGTTTCGAGTAAGGCGTAGGAATTTGAAATATGCCTTGTTTTCTTATAAAACCTCCACTAGATAAGCGAGTGTTAAAGACTCAAACAAGGGCAAGCACGAAGAGCTCGAGATCCTTAGGATCGAGGCTCAAGACAGTTGTCCCTTTTGTAAATAGCTTTTGTAAATAAGTTTCGAAAACTGAACATCGAACAGCATAGGATTTGCTCACTTAGTAGTAGGCCTTGTAAGTCTCTAGAGTTCGACCACATCTGGTCTCGAGGAGGTCGCCACTCTTGGCACCACACCCATGTCATTGGCATTCCACGCATGGCACTTGCATAAACATGATCCCATATAGGACCAGATTCCATAGTACAAACCCTTTCGCGTGATATCTCCTCCTACCAGAGTTTGTAAATTGAGATTTTGCTAAAATTGGGACGATCCCATATTCTTCGTGGCTAGATCTAGGGAGACATTGAAAGGGGTGTTTGTCATCTTTGCCCTTATCCAAATCTATTTGGACAAGGCCAAAGAGGGGCATCTGTAAACACCCCGAAATCCCACGAATTTCTTCAAAACAACCTGGTTTTGTACAAGCAGCCCCAAAGGGCCATTTTGAGTCTAGAAACCCAGGAGCCTTCCAGACAACCCTGTACATACGTTTTAAACTTCATATTTCAAAAATATATAATATGGCTTTTGAAAACCTTTTAAAACATGTTTTTGAAACCCCAAAGCAGCTTGGCCTAATCAAGACAAGACCAGCAAAGTCAAAGAGAGCCCGGAACCGGAGTACATGTCAAGCCCAGCACAGCAACTCTCGTATCAAATCCATACCCCCAGGATCTCGAACGTCCAAGACCCTGTTATTATCAAAATGTCATTTGAAGTCATCTCTGGAAGGCAGAAACGGAGGCGGACGACCATGTTGGCGAAGACCCAACGCAAACGGAGTACTGATGCTGTCAGACCCCGCACAAATCGTCCGTTTCGAACCCAGCTCGAAGGAGTCAGAGTTCAGTTTGGATTGGATCTGGACCATATATATCCAGATCCCAATCCAAACCCATGTGTAGACTTGGATTTGGATTTGGATCCAGAGATCCAAACCAATATCCATATCCATGGCCCACATCACCTTCTCATAAATGGAGGTGGGGCCCACTTGAAATTCACGTGGGATTATGGGCATGAGAGAGAGTGGGATGGATAATATCAAGAGTGTTGTAATTAAGCTTGACTTGTGTGTCAAGTTTGGGGTTAATCATGTGGGTTAGCCTAATCGAGTGGGTTTAAGCTTGTAATTAGCCAAAACCTAACCTAGGGCTGCACCAACATGAGGTGGTTAAGGTCTATGGGCCATGTAAAGGGAGCTCCTTCACCTAAACCTAACCCTAAACACCTAATCCTAGCCTTCCACCCTAATCCACCCCCAATCTGAGCCTAATCACCTAACCCACTTCCCTAATCCCGGCCTAATCCCAACCTAATCACCTAACCCACTTCCCTAATCCTTCCCTAAACCTAGGTTAATTTCCCTAAACCTAGCCTAATCACCTAACCTAGCTCACTAAACCTCACCCTAGAACCCAACCACCTAACCAAGCCCTAAACCCCTAAACCACCCCTAGCCCACAATCTACCCAAACCACTAGTATTTAAAATATCTGGCCCTACCCTTTCCAGCCCACCTTATCTTCATACCACCCTACCTAAACCACCTAACCACTACCCCAAACCCAGCCCTAACCGACCTACCCATCCCTATATAAACCCCCCCCTTGGGGGCGGGTTTTGCTATCTAGTCGCCTTCCCCAAGCCCAGCCGGGACCCCACTTCCCAGCCCAGCCGAACCCAGCCACCTGCTCCACCTGCTCCATCTGCACCACCACCTGCACCGCCACCTACACCACCACCTGTCACCACCGTTGCCCTCAGCCGAACCATTTGCTCCACCACACCCGGCTGCTTTCTTCCATCCACCGCCTCTCTTCAAGCACGGTTAGTACCCCCTCCTTCGTCTCACCTTCTTCACTCCCTCTCCACTCTCAACCACCTAAACCCTACCATAACACCCTACCACCAGCCAATCCCCTTTGCTGCCACCATTCTCACTCAGCCGAACCTATCACACCCTAAACTACCTGCCACTACCTAACTACCCTAGCTACACCCGGCCAGCCATCTCTTTTCCCCTAGGTGTCCCATTTGACCTTCCCTTAAGCTCCCCTTTGGTCCATACTCCCTAACACTCTATACTCTCTTAGTGACCCTACATACTCACTTGGCCCAGCCCCTTTAATCCCCCACACCAAGGCGACACCCTTGCTTGTAGCCGGCCACCATCAAGGCGCCTATCCCGCGCCCAATTTGCAGCCGGCCAGCACCCTTTGTCGTTCACCCTCTCGGAGCTCCTGTTTGCAGCCCAAGGCGAAGGCCAAGCCCACGCTAAAAAAAGGCCTCTACGGACCAGCTACTCGTAAGTGCCTAAACTCGGTCTTTAGTTGTATACCTGCTTGAGATTCAATTTGATACGGGGTTGTAATAA
This sequence comes from Brasenia schreberi, assembly GCA_036023115.1. NCBI lineage: Eukaryota > Viridiplantae > Streptophyta > Magnoliopsida > Nymphaeales > Cabombaceae > Brasenia > Brasenia schreberi. The sequence goes on from JAYKKT010000072.1 coordinate 20,697,265, forward strand.
CGGAGCATAGTCTCCCCCCGCTTGTAATAACGTGGCTTGGCACACCCACACACGTGCACTCTCTTAGTTGTGCACGATTTTGAACACACACGGGCCTAATCAGCCCCTAATACATAAGTATATACATATACTTTCATTTTCGAAGGGTTTTGCTTAAGTTGGGTGCGTTGTCTTTCAATTCAAGCACTCACACACATTGAGCTTTCGCTCTTATTTGAAAGACCCAAGTAAGGGCCGACCTATACTATTTGGGTTTCATTTCATGTCGTGTGGGTAAGTCTTTCAATTCAAGCACTCTCACACACATTGAGCCTTCGCTCTTATTTGAAAGACCCAAGTAAGGGCCGACCTATACTATTTGGGTTTCATTTCATGTCGTGTGTGTAAGTCTTTCAATTCAAGCACTCTCACACACATTGAGCTTTCGCTCTTACTCCCAAGACCTTAGTCAAGGCCATACTACAATTTATATTTGGGTTTAATTTCATGTCGTGTGTGTAAGCCTTTCAATTCAAGCATGCACCCACATTGAGCCTTCGCTCTTATTTGCAAGACCCGAGTAAGGGCTCATATACATACTCTATATACATATCTCCCTTCGGCACTTACTTTACAAGTCATTTCCCTTTGGTTATTTCCCTTCGGTTATTTCCCTTCGGTTATTTCCCTTCAGTATTGTCTTTACATTTCGGGTTTTCCCTTTGGAGTAGCGTGAGTTTGCATTGCATCTACACCATTGTAGACGCGCGAAAATCCCCACCTCTCGCCTTTTTCAGGGCTCGGAGCGGATCCTCTCGTGTGTCTAAGGCCTATGTATGCAAACAGGGCATGCCAGCTAGCTTACCTAAGCTAGCGAAGATATTTTTAACACTAACTTCTAAACGTGGCGACTGTGAGCAAGTAAGCTCTTGTCGTCGCAGACCTTCTTGCACCGATGCGCAAGGGTCAGTCTGTACGCTTTGCAAAAATCGAGTTTTGGAGAGAAAGTCTATGAAGTGGTTCGAGGTGTCTATTTCGGGTCTTTAAAATGCGATTGCATGTTTTAGATCACGTGGATTTGCACGTGCCTAAGTCTTTTCTTTTATCCCTTTTCGAGCCACCTAGTTTGTGTGTTATGAACACTCCACTACATGGGCGAATTCGAGCGGGGCTTGCTTTGATGCAAATATGCATCCTACCTCGTGGTATGGCGTAGATGCAATGCAAACTCACACTATACTCCAAAGGGAAAACCCGAAATGTAAAGACAATACTGAAGGGAAATAACCGAAGGGAAATAACTGAAGGGAAATAACCGAAGGGAGATATGTATATAGATTATGTATATGAGCCCTTACTCGGGTCTTGCAAATAAGAGCGAAGGCTCAATGTGGGTGCGTGCTTGAATTGAAAGACTTACACACACGACATGAAATTAAACCCAAATATAAATTGCAGTATGGCCTTGACTAAGGTCTTGGGAGTAAGAGCGAAGGCTCAATGTGTGTGAAAGTGCTTGAATTGAAAGACTTACTCACACGATATGAAATGAAACCCAAATAGTATAGGTCGGCCCTTACTTGGGTCTTTCAAATAAGAGCGAAAGCTCAATGTGTGTGAGTGCTTGAATTGAAAGACTTACTCACACGACATGAAATGAAACCCAAATAGTATAGGTCGGCCCTTACTTGGGTATTTCAAATAAGAGCGAAAGCTCAATGTGTGTGAGTGCTTGAATTGAAAGACAACGCACCCAACTTAAGCAAAAACCCTTCGAAAATGAAAGTATATATATCTACTTATGTATTAGGGGCTGATTAGGCCCGTGTGTGTTCAAAATCGTGCACAACTAAGAGAGTGCACGTGTGTGGGTGTGCCAAGCCACGTTATTACAAGCGGGGGGAGACTATGCTCCGTTATTACAACCCCGTATCAAATTGAATCTCAAGCAAGTATACAACTAAAGACCGAGTTGAGGCACTTACGAGTAGCAGGTCTGTAGAGGCCTTGCTTGAGCGTGGGCTTGGCCTTCGCCTTGGGCTGCAAACGGGAGCTCCGCGAGGGTGAGCGACAAAGGGTGCTGGCCGACTGCAAGTGGGGCGCGGGATAGGCGCCTTGAAGGTGGCCGGCTGCAAGTGGGTGTCGCCTTGATGTGGGGGATTAAAGGGGTTGGGCCAAGTGAGTGTGTAGGGTCATGAATGGAGAGTATAGAGTGTTAGGGAAGATGGACCTAAGGGGAGTTTAAGGGAAGGCCGAATGTAGCTAGGGTAGTTAGGTAGGGGCCGGTGGTTAAGGTTGTGATAGGTTCGGCTAAGTGAGAATGGTGGCAGCAAAGGGCTGATGTGTAGGTAGGGTGGTGGTATGGTGGGTGGCTAGGAGTGGAGAGGGAGTAGAGAAGGAGCTAGGTAGAGTGGGGGGGGTACTTACCGAATGGGGAGAAGGTGGTGCTCGGTTGGAAGGAAGATGGGCAGGCTGTGAAGCTCGGCCGGGAGGTGGTGGAGATGGCGGTGCAAGTGGTGGTGGAATGGAGGGATGGTGGTAGTGCAGTGGAGGGATGGTGGTGGTGCAGGCAGAGCAGGTGGAGCAGCTGGGGAAGTGGAAGAAAGAGAGGGCCTGGCTGGGATTCGTGAGGGGTTCTAGCTTCGAAAAACCTGCCCCCAAGGGGGGGGTTTATATAGGGATGGGTAGGTCGGTTAGGGCTGGGTTTGGGGTAGTGGTTAGGTGGTTTAGGTAGGGTGGTATGAAGATAAGGTGGGCTGGAAAGGGTTGGGCCAGATATTTTAAAAACTAGTGGTTTGGGTAGATTGTGGGCTAGGGGTGGTTTAGGGGTTTAGGGCTAGGTTAGGTGGTTGGGTTCTAGGGTGAGGTTTAGTGAGCTAGGTTAGGTGATTAGGCTAGGTTTAGGGAAATTAACCTAGGTTTAGGGAAGGATTAGGGAAGTGGGTTAGGTGATTAGGTTGGGATTAGGCCGGGATTAGGGAAGTGGGTTAGGTGATTAGGCTCAGATTAGGGATGGATTAGGGTGGAAGGCTAGGATTAGGTGTTTAGGGTTAGGTTTAGGGAAGGAGCTCCCTTTGCATGGCCCATAGACCTTAACCACCTCATGTTGGTGCAGCCCTAGGTTAGGTTTTGGCTAATTACAAGCTTAAACCCACTCAATTAGGCTAACCCACATGTTTAACCCCAAACTTGACACACAAGTCAAGCTTAATTACAACACTCTTGATATTTTCCATCCCCACTCTCTCTCATGCCCATAATCCCACGTGAATTTCAAGTGGGCCCCACCTCCATTTATGAGAAGGTGATGTGGGCCATGGATATGGATATGGATATTGGATTGTATCTCTGGATCCAAATCCAAATCCAAGTCCACACATGGGTTTGGATTGGGATCTAGATATATATGGTCCAGATCCAATCCAAACTGAACTCTGACTCCTTCGAGCTGGGTTTGAAACGGACGATTTGTGCGGGGTCTGATAGCATCAGTACTCCGTCTGCGTTGGGTCTTCGCCAACATGGTCGTCCGCCTCCGTTTCTGCCTTCCGGAGATGACTTCAAATGACATTTTGATAAGAACAGGGTCTTCGACGTTCGAGATCCTGGGGGTGTGAATTAGATACAAGAGTTGCTGTGCCGGGCTCGACGTGTGCTCTGGTTCCAGGCTCTTCTTAGCTTTCCTGGTCCTGTCTTGATCGGGCCAAGCCACCTCGGGGTTTCAAAAACGTGTTTTAAAAGGTTTTCAAAAGCCATATCATATGTTTTTAAAAGATATGTGTGTGAGTGTGGAATTGAAAGACCACGCACACAACTTGAATTTAAAACACCCAAATGAAATTGCAATACGGCCCTTACTAGGGTCTTGCGAGTAAGAGCGAAAGCTCAATGTGTGTGAGTGTGGAATTGAAAGACCACACACACAACTTGAATGAAACACCCATGCAGCTGAATATATATAAATATAACTATATCTTAGGGGCTGTCAAGGCCCGTGTGTGTGCCAAAATGGTGTGCAGCTTAGAGCGGAAAGGCTCAAGTGCACGTGTGTGTTGGTGTGCCAAACCAAGTTATTACAATCGGGGGGAGACAAAGCTCCTTTACTACAACCCCATATCAAAATTTAATTGAATATAAAGTAAGTTAATGTAATAGACCAAGTTTAGACACTTGCAAATAGCTGGTCCATGTTCAACTTGCTTGCACTTGGGCTCGCGGTTCACCTTGGGCAGCCAAGAGGGGTTATCTTAGGTGGCTTTGAGGGAGGTTCTATGGGGCACGGTTAGGGTCTTAGGAGAACTAAGGTTCGGCCTAGACGGGGACTGTGTAGGGTCTGTCCTAGGGTGCAGGTCAAGACCAGGGTGCAGGTCAGGTCGGCAGGGAGCTAGTCTGGTGCCTGGCGCAGCTGTCACTGCGCGCAAGAAGGCTACAGCGGTACTGGGTGCGCCGGGTGTCTGGCGCTAGGAGGGGGTGCCGCAAAGTGGTGCGGGACAGCACGCTGGGGGTTCAGGTGAGGCGCAGGGCACGCAGACAGGACGTAGGGCACGCGGCAAGCGCCCGGGGGGAAGCGGGTAACGGCTGGCGTGGCCGGGGGTTCGGTTCACGGTTTGGGGGATATTTTTGAGGTGGTTGGGGTTAGGTTAGGTCTAGTTAGGGTTCAGCTAGGGTTAGGTTCAGTAGGGGTTAGGTAGGTTCGAACCTAGGCTAGGTTGGGCGTTAGGTTTAGAGGGGTATAGAGAGAATGGCTAGGTTAGGTTAGGCTTACCTCTTGGAGTCGGTCCAGCCCATGTCCAAGCTTGGTTGCAGCCACTTGGTCCAGCCCACCTCTTGTTTGCAGCCCCTTGGTCTAGACCCACTTAGCCCACATGGCTTGAACCCACCTCACCCAATGAGCCCACATGGCTAGATTTATCACTCCCTCTCTCTCCTCCCAAGCATTTGCACCTCTATTTATAGACATTTGAGGTGGGTCTTGGATTTGGGTTTGGGTTTGAGATCTGGATCCAGACCCAAATCCAAACACTATTTGGATCTGGATATTGGATCTCGGATATTTTGAGATCCGTATCCGATTCAAACCCAATATTTTTATGGATATGGATTTGGATATTTTGATCCAAGTGCAATCCAATCCAAACACTATTTGGATTGGCCCAAATCCAAACACTATTCATTACATGGATTTGGATCTGGATATTTATGGTCCAGATCCAAATCAAAATTTCTTCGGACAGTCCTTCTTGGCTTCTTGAGGCGGACGATCTGTGCGAGCACTGGCTTCATCAACGCTCTGTCTGGTGCTGGGTTTTCCCCAACTTTGTCGTCCGGACTCCGTCTCGCCGTTCTTGACTCCGTTTTGCTTGATTTTGAGCTTTTCTTCAAACGGGCTCTGCTTTCTTTTGTTTTTTTATCAAGGAGTGGCTTCTGAAGCTCTAGGCTTGAATCCTCTTCGGACTTAGGGTCTCCTTTTGCCTTCTGTACCTGTTTTCATATTTTAAAACATGTCATTTTGGCTCAAACGAGCTTTTTGGTGTTTTTGAGAGTATTTGAAATATAGAAGATTTGGGGTGTTTACAGATGCCCCTCTTTGGCATTATCCAAATGTATTTGGATAATGGCAAAGGAGTATTTGGATAATGGCAAAGGAGAAACACCCCATTTTGGTTTTTCTCTCAAATTTTCTCGAGAATACACCATTTATTTCGTAAAAACCTTGTTTTCTTTTTCCAAAGGTGTGGATTTTTAGCAAAAGGGGGCTTTTCCTAGCTGTTTCTCTATATGTATGATCATGCACGAACGACTCTTTGAATGCAAGCATGCAAAAAAATTTATTTTTGGGTTTTGAGCCTGAAGAGAGCCTTTTGAGGCTAGCTGCTCCGAGCAGGTTTTTACCCATGTCTTTTTGACATATTTTTGGATTTTCGAGCTTTAGAGAGAGAGCCTTTTGAGGCTACCTGCTCTAAGCAGGTTGTACCCTTGTCTTTTTGACATTCGTGGGTTTTTCGAAATTTTTTTTTTGAAAAGGAACTCCTTTTAACTTATATCGAAAAGGACTTCCATTTTTCATACTTCCCTTTATTCGGGTTTCAATACCTGCTACTCAGTAGAGGTTTTTGGGTAGGAAAACTTGGAAAATATTTCAAAGTTTCATCTCCTACAAAACAGAGTCGAGTTCTCAAACAAAATGAAATCCAAATAAGCCGATTTTATTCGTACTTTAGGATTTTCGCAAATTTGAATCTTTTTCCTCGGGGATAAGCCGTAGGGATATGGGAAAGAGATACCACGGTCTCTTCTGAAGCGTCCCATGATTTTAGGCAAAGAATCGAAAAATTGCTCTTTGGAGCTTTGGCTTTTTATTTCTTTTCTTCACAGAGGGTCTCCCTTTGGGAGTATTTTTTCATTAATCCCTCTTTTCTTTAAAGGAGAGCAGCTCTTTGGAGGAGTTTTTGTATTCACTATTTATGAAGGGAAGACCTCTTTGGGAGGAGTTTTTTTATATCCCCTTTTTCTTTTGAAACGAGAAGACCTCTTTCAGAGGAGTTTTTGTATTCCCTGTTTATGAAGGGAAGACCACTTTCGGAGGAGTTTTTGTATTCTCGTCTTTTTTTTTTCTTTTGAACACAGCCAATTTTCCTTTTCGGAGAGAAAGTAGGATGGGGTAAGGCTTATCCCTTTAGTTACTTGATTCAAACGAGATCATCCTATTTCTTAATAGCATTTGCTATTCGAAAATATTTTGATATTTTGAACAAGGCTTAATCTTGTAAGCCAGGGATTTTTGAAATATCGCCAATTTGTTTTTGGAAGATTCTACCTTTCGCAAAGCATAAATTCCTCCATTCAGGGTTATACAATCAACTTTGATCCTTCTTTCAAGAAGTTTCAAAGGAGTTTGATTTTTCAAAATCTTTTTGAAAAAGAATTTATCATAAACCCTTTTGAATATTCGGGCATTTTCGGGGTTTTGCTAATTTCTACCCACAATATCAACAAATTTCCAATTTTTGTTGCTCTTTGAAGACATGGAGACATTTCTACTCGAATTGCCACCTTTTTGGGCTTTCTTCGGGGTGATATGTTGCATACTATGCACTCCATGTGATTTAAAATGGAAATACATGTTTTTATGCAACAATGAACATATGAAATGTATCTCACAAATTATGAAGGAGATGCATTCGTTTATCCATGGAAAGTGTCTAGGTGCTATACTTAAAAATGCCCCTAGCTTGATGGGAATTTTGCATGGCCATATGGTGAAGGGCCATGGCTTTTCAAAAGGATTTTGGATGGACAATGGTATGTTCATGTCCATGCACTTCCATGGTTTTCTAACATGATCATGATACTTTTTGCTCAAGGATGGAAAACACAACCAGCCCTAAGTGATCGTCATGGCCATCATGTTTGATTTCGACATGGTCTCCAAATTTTCATCGTGAAACTCATGTGCTTTATCCTAACATAATCAAGGTTTTCATATGAACCCGAAGTTTGAGAATCCTTCTTTTCAAAAAGCAATATGTAGGGTTAAAATTTTCGAAATTTTATCCTTTTTGAGAAAGCCATTTTGGGAAATCCTCCCTTTCTAGATGAAGATGGTTTTATACCAGCCCCTTTTATCGAAGTACGTTTTCCATACTTGGTTTTGGTCAAGCATGGTTTTATTTTGAAAATTCATGCCTTCATGGGGCATTTGATCAAGTATGGGGAATGTGTCTCAAAGAGGCACTTTAGCCACATGATGTAGGGCTTGTCCCTTAATGGAGTCTTGAGTTTGAACTCATACTCCATTTGAAAAGGGCTGCCATCTATCTTGCCTATCTGTTTAAGATAGGTTTTTCAAATGAGTGCTTTAATGAACATCATTCCCTTTTCATGATAGGGGAGATGATGTCTTAAAATTTGGAGGCCTACAACAAGGCCAAGCACGATTCTTCTCTTGGCTTAGTGATTCCTTTCACATGCCAATAGAGTTTTCGAAAATGTATGGCACATTTAGTATGAATAACATCTTCATTTGATTAAGTCAAGCAGACAATGCATGAATTGCAATGCTTGGGAGGTTTTTATCAAAAGAATTTTGAAAAGTTTTTGTGAAATGCTAACCCTTTTTCGAGATTCTCATTTCTTTTTGAAGTTTGCCTTGAAGGTGTTGGATTTGATTCGTATGGAGACATTCCTATGAAGGCTCGATACTTAGGGGGTCAACTCTTATTGCCCATTTGGTTTTTCAAAACCCAGAATTTGAGTTCTAGAATGATGTCTAGACTCGATGCGTATGAATGATTTCAAAGTGTAATGCATGATGCTTATGCACACACTATGGGTTAAACTCATTTCTAAAAATCCCCAATTTTCCATAAGTCAAGGATTTTTGTGAAGTTCAGGAAGCTTGGAGGTATTTATTCCTCCTTGCTTTGGTGATTCTCGAGCTTTTCATTTTTGAAAAAGCTCTAGGCAAAAGGATGGACAGGACTAGCTTTTTGGAGTTCAGGGAGTATATACAATTTTCGAAAGCATTTTTACAATTTTTTCAAAAATGGGCTTTGTACATGGCCAAAGGCTTTTGAAACAAAATTTCTTTTTGGAATTTTCATTTTTCTAAATGTTTTTGAGATTTTGAGGGTTTTCAATTTTTTTGGTCTTTTTCAAAAGTAGGGATCTTCCATTGAACCTTCAAAGAAAACATTCATGAATCAAACTCCAATCAGATAGGTCTAAGACATGGGTTTTGGTTTTAGAGGTTCTACAGGGCACCCTTGACTCAGATGGTCTTAGGTGGCAGCTCTGGGGGTATGGGTGGGTTGTAGCCCAATCCATATCGTTCCCTATTGGGTCTAGGTAGGACAGGTTCTAGCCTACCTTGGTTTCGGGTTCCCAGGCCCGTGTAGGGTTTATATCCCATATTCAAAATCATGTTCCAAGACTTTTTGCTTTTTGAAAAGTTTTGGTATAAATCATGTTCTTGGAACATGGAATCGTCCATGTCGGGGATATACACCCTTTTGGATATCGGGAGTTTGGATTCAGGGGTGATGGAAGACTTGGGCTTCCATACATCCCTGTTTTGGGAGATATATCTTTGAAGGGAAACTAGGCTTGGTCCCTCGAGAGATTTTGGATTTTTCAGGATGGTGAAGAACTCGGGTTTCCACACAACCTGGGTTTGGGAGACATATTCTTCAAGGGAAGCGAAGCTAGCTCCCTTGAAGGGTTTTGGATGTTTCAGGACGAGGGAAGACTTGAGCTTCCACACGACCTGAGTTTGGGAGATTTTGTTTTCAAGGGAAACCATGCTTGGTCCCTTGAGACACTTTGGATTTTTCAGGATGGTGGAAAACTCGGGTTTCCACACAACCTGGGTTTGGGAAACATACCTTTCAAGGGAAGCCAAGCTTGGTCCCTCGAAGGATTCTAAATATTTCAGGGTTTTGGAAAACTTATGGTTCCAAATAACCCCATTTTGGAAGTTTTTGTCCTCAAGGGAAGCCATGCTTGGTCCCTTGAGAGACTTTGGACTTTTCAGGTTTATGGAAGACTTATAGCTCCATACAACCTGATTTTGGGAGAAATTTGCTTCAAGGGAAGCCTAGATTGCTCCCTCGAAGTCTTTGACTTGCTCCCTAGGTTCAACTCGTAGTGCCCCTAGGGATGGATTTCTTTGTTTCAAAGCCATAGCCTTGGTTCCAGGGTACAAGACTAGGCTCAAAGAAGTGGGTTTTTCTATGGTAGGGTTATGAGCTCCTAAGATGTCGATGCATGTATTAGGGGTCTCCATGTCTACCATTTTTTGAACTTTTTTTTGTTTTTGAAATTCATTTGGGTGGTGCGGGATATTTGGCGCACCTTGAAAATCCTCAAATTTTGGCACAATTTGTGGGTTTGTGTGTGCATAGGGGTTATCCAATGCATCTGATGACCTTATATGAAGAAGAGAGTCTTGAGAAGGATGGGTTTCAGGCATACCTCTTTGTGGCTTGTCTACCTTTTCAGGGTGAGAGCAAGCCGATTTCCCGGGTAACTCTGTTTTGAGCCCCCGGGGTTTTATGAGGCGTTTCCTTTCGAATCCTTCCTGTTTTTCACTCTCGTCTTTTTGTAGGGTGTAGTTTTCATGTCCCACAGTGTGTGTGTGCCTAGACTTAGGACTTTCACTTGAATTTTTTGAAATTTCAAAGTTTTGTTTATCAATTTTTTTGTCTTTTTGAAAGTTTTCAAGATTTTTTTGATTTTTTGAAACAGAACAGTCTGTTTTTGAATTTCCCTTGGATTTTGAAAAGCTTGAAGATATAGGAGTGGATGACTCGTCCCTTTTCCGGGATTTGTCTTTAATCAACAATCCTTCGTTGAGTTTGAGATCGGTTTTCAATTCGCGATCCTTATGTGCCCTAGAAGAGCTGCTATGTGATCGATGGGCTTTAAGCTCCTCGCTTAAAGCATCCATCTTTTGAAATATCATCGAGCTCTCTTTGGGCTTTATCTGTTTTGAAAGCCTCTCTTACTTTACTCAACGAGGATTTTTGTAGCTTTTTATCCATTTTATGCAATTCTCCTAAGTATGCACGATTTTTTTTGGAAAAACACTCTTTTTTTTCTAAAATTTTGAGTGTAACTTGTTTGTTTGAAGTCTACTTAAGTCCCGGGTCCCACTGGGCGTGCCAATTCTGTAGACACCAAAAATTCCCACTTCTAGTTTTTAGGCCTGAAGTGAACCTTTTCGCAATCTATTTCGCTTTATGGGCGTGCCAGCTAGTTTACTTTAACTAGCAAAGTATGTTTTGAAATAATCTGACTTTTTAAAGGCAATTGTAGGCAAGCGGTGGGTGCATGCACTCTCATCTCTGCTATCAAAATTCTCCTTGCCTTCAAGTTTCCTGCTTTCAAGTTTCCATGCACTTGTGATCAAACCGCCTCCTTGCCTTTGCCGTTCGTGTGAGTGAGTCTCTGAGTGCCAAGGCGTCGGCACACTTGGTACTCGGGGGAGGGACATCTCACACGCCCTTTTGGGAAGTCGGTGGCCAAACCCCAACACTCAGGTGAAATCCGCTAAGGCTTGCTTGGTCCCGAGGCCAAGCGTCGGTCGCGGGAGAGCCCGTCAACGTCTGGCGACGGTTTACCCATGACAAAAGTATCTGTACGCTTAGAGACTTTGTTTTGAAACAAGTTTAACTCAAAATATATTTTAAATGAAGAAGTGTTTTAAAACCTTTTGAAAACCATGCACTTGGGCGATTTTGATTTTACAAGCATTGGACAACCCTAAGTCTTTCAATTTAATCTACTTAGGCACGATGTGTGTGCATCGAAATAGCCTAAGTTTTGGTGTGTTTGCACGATTGATTCGGGATTTGCTTTGATGTAGGTTGCACTCTAGCTCGAGTATGGCGAGTATGCAATGCAACTCACACAACTCCAAGGGTAAACCCGAAATTGAAAGACAATGCTTAAGGGAAATTGCGTAATGTAAATTGCAAAAGGGAAATATGGCTATATCTTAAGAGCGGAAAGGCTCAATTGTACAAGTGTGTGTCGTGTATATATGGAAAGACTACGCACACAACTGAACCTTAAAACCCAAATCTTAAAGACATAGCCGAAGGGAAATACTTATAATATATATGGGCCCGAAGGTCGCCAATGTGTGTGTGGGTGTTGTGTGTATATGTAAAGACAACTCACACGACTTGTAATGTAAACCCAAATATAATTGCAATATGGCCCTTACTAGGGTCTTGGGAATAAGAGCGAAAGCTCAATGTGTGTGAGTGTGGAATTGAAAGACCACGCACACAACTTGAATTGAAAACACCCCAAATGAAATTGTAATACGGCCCTTACTAGGGTCTTGGGAGTAAGAGCAAAAGCTCAATGTGTGTGAGTGTGGAATTAAAAGACCACTCACACAACTTGAATTTAAAACACCCCAAATGAAATTGCAATACGGCCCTTACTAGGGTCTTGGGAGTAAGAGCGAAAGCTCAATGTGTGTGAGTGTGGAATTGAAAGACCACGCACACAACTTGAATGAAACACCCACACAGCTGAATATATATAAATATAACTATATATTAGGGGTTGTCAAGGCCCGTGTGTGTGCCAAAATGGTGTGCAGCTAAGAGCGGAAAGGCTCAAGTGCACGTGTGTATTGGTGTGCCAAACCAAGTTATTACAATCGGGGGAAGACAAAGTTCCTTTACTACAACCCCGTATCAAAATTTAATTGAATATAAAGCAAGTTAATGTAATAGACCAAGTTTAGATACTTACAAATAGCTGGTCCATGTTCAACTTGCTTGCACTTGGGCTCGCGGTTCACCTTGGGCAGCCAAGAGGGGTTATCCTAGGTGGCTTTGAGGGAGGTTCTATGGGGCACGGTTAGGGTCTTAGGGGAACTAAGGTTCGGCCAAGACGGGGGTTGTGTAGGGTCTGTCCTAGGGTGTAGGTCACGACCAGGGTGGATGTCAGGTCGGCAGGTAGCTGGTCAAGTCAGCAGGGAGCTGGTCGGGTGCCTGGCGCAGCAGTCGCTGCGTGCAGGAAGGCTGCAGCGGTGCTCGGCGCTGGGCATTGGGCGCACCGGGGGACGGTGCGCTGGGCTCGCTGGGGGTTCAAGTGACGAGCAGGGCGTGCGGACAGGACGCAGGGCGCGCGACAGGCGCTCGGGGGGAAGCGGGTAGCGGTTGGTGCGACCGGGGGTTCGGTTCACGGTTTGGGGGATATTTTTGAGGCGGCTAGGGTTAGGTTAGGTCTAGTTAGGGTTCAGTTAGGGTTAGGTTGGTTCAGTTAGGGTTAGGTTCAGTAGGGGTTAGGTAGGTTCGAACCTAGGCTAGGTTGGGGGTTAGGTTTAGAGGGGTATAGAGAGAATGGCTAGGTTAGGTTAGGCTTACCTCTTGGAGTCGGTCCAGCCCATGTCCAAGCTTGGTTGCAGCCACTTGGTCCAGCCCACCTCTTGTTTGCAGCCCCTTGGTCTAGACCCACTTAGCCCACATGGCTTGAACCCACCTCACTCAATGCATGGCTAGATCTGTCACTCCCTCTCTCTCCTCCCAAGCATTTGCATGAACCCTTTACATGGACCCCCTCACCTCTATTTATAGACATTTGAGGTGGGTCTTGGATTTGGGTTTGGGTTTGAGATCTGGATCCAGACCCAAATCCAAACACTATTTGGATCTAGATATTGGATCTCGGATATTTTGAGATCCGTATCCGATTCAAACCCAATAATTTTATGGATATGGATCTGGATATTTTGATCCAGGTCCAATCCAATCCAAACACTGTTTGGATCCAATCCAAATCCAAACACTATTTGGATCGACCCAAACACTATTTGGATTGGCCCAAATCCAAACACTATTCATTACATGGATTTGGATCTGGATATTTATGGTCCAGATCCAAATCAAAATTTCTTCGGACAGTGCTTCTTGGCTTCTTGACGCGGACGATTTGTGCGGGCACTGGCTTCATCAGCGCTTTGTCTGGTGCTGGGTTTTACCCAACTTTGTCGTCCGAACTCCGTCTCGCCATTCCTGACTCTGTTTTGCTTGATTTTGAGCTTTTCTTCAAACGGGCTCTGCTTTCTTTTGTTTTTTTATCAGGGAGTGGCTTCTGAAGCTCTGGGCTTGAATCCTCTTCGGGCTTAGGGTCTCCTTTTGCCTTTTGTACCTGTTTTCATATTTTAAAACATGTTGTCATTTTGGCTCAAACGAGCTTTTTGGTGTTTTTGAGAGTTTTTGAAATATAGAAGATTTGGGGTGTTTACAGATACATAGCCTTCGGGCTGTGCCATTCACCTTCCATAGGTGTGTAAAAATCCCTCACGAGAACCAAATCGTGGTAATTCTGGGCAAAAGCCATCCACAACTAAGGAGAGTTCAAAACTTCCCTTGCTTGTCAAGTCAAAAAGCTTACGAGATCAACCCCGTGAAATCCTTGGACGAACCATACAAGTTCGTCCTCCAAAAACCTAGGAAAGTCGTGTACATCAAGGGGCAGCCCAAAGCTGGCCCGCCAAAAGTTGTGACCATCCTAGGTAAATCCAAACTCCCAATTTTTCCAAAATCCCTAAATAGAAAACACTTTGAGCATGACATGGATGATAACAAGTTCCAAGGTCATCCTCTGTACAAAGAATTCTCAAAAAACAAAAAACCTTGGAACATGCTGCTAAACATGGGTTACATGCCCTACCAAAGTTTAGGGAACCAAAATCGAGGTTGTCTAGAACCTATATTTCCAAACCCAAATCCAAATAGGTTTGGGATAGGCTACATTCCAAGCATACCCCCAGAACCACCACCTATGACCACTTGGGTCAAGGGTGCCCTGGAACCTACTAAAACCGAGACCTATGGCTTAGATCTCTTATTTAGAGACTGATTCATGGCGTTTTCTTTGTAGGTATGATGGAAGACCCCCCTTAACCAAAAGCCAAAAAAATTACAAATTTTCAAAAACCAAAAACAATTGGAAAATTATGAAAAACCCAAAAAAAGTGTAATTTGCATTTCTCCAAATGTCTTTTCTTTACAAAAGACCAAAAAAATGGAAAAACCAGAAAATAACAAAAACAAAGTCGTGTACATACTAGCTCCTGGTGAAAATTTGGAAAAAGTCAAGAAATTTGAAGAAAAAGTTGTCTTTATAAAAGGCCCAAAATCTTCAAAACTTGCAAAAATTTCAAAACCAAAACCAGGTGTTTGTGAAAATCATGCATCAACTCAAACTTCCCTAGGATTCAAAATTCTCGAGAATGATCAAAGCATGGAGGAGGATCCCCTTTTCCCTGAGGAGGATCAAACCTCCGAGCTTCCCGAGTTTCACAAAATCCTTGACTTAGAAAAACCTTCAAATTCTATAGGAGGGAATTTTATAGAAATTGACCTAGGGAGTTGTAAACACCCCAAAATCAAATGATTTCCAAAACAAACACCTGGTTTGCAAAACCATTTCAAAAACCAATTTTGAACTTCCAAAACCCAGGAGTTCCAAAGTTTTAAACCTTTGTCAAAATCTCTTTCAAAATATAGGTGTAAACACCCCGAAATCCCACGAATTTCTCAAACCCATCTGGTTTTGCAAAAGCAGCCCCAAAGAGCTATTTTGAGTCTGGAAACCCAAGAGCCTTCCAGGCAACCCTGTACATATGTTTTGAACTCTGTATTTCGAAAACATACAATATGGTTTTTAAAACCTTTTTAAAACATGTTTTGAAACCCCGAAGCAGCTTGGTCTAATCCAGACAGGACCAGGAGAGCTAAGGAGAGCCCAGAACCGGAGCACATGTCAAGCCCGGCACAGCAGCTCTTGTATCAAATTCACACCCCCAGGATCTCTAACGTCCAAGACCCTGTTATCATCAAAACATCGTTTGAAGTCATTTCCGAAAGGCAAAAACAGAAGCGGATGATCATTTTGGCGAAGACCCAACGCAGACGGAGCACTGATGCTGTCAGGCCCGGCACAAACCATTCATTTCGAACATAGCTCGAAGGAGTCAGAGTTCAGTTTGGATCGGATCTGGACCATATATATCCAGATCCCAATCCAAACCCATGTATGGACTTGTATTTGGATTTGGATTAAAAAATCCAATCCAATATCCATATCCATGGCCCACATCACCTTCTCATAAATGGAGGTGGGGCCCACTTGAATTTCACGTGGGATTATGGGCATGAGAGAGAGTGGGGGTGGATAAGATCAAAGAGTGTTGTAATTACGCTTGACTTGTGTGTCAAGTTTGGGGTTAATCATGTGGGTTAGCCTAATTAAGTGGGTTTAAGCTTGTAATTAGCCAAAACCTAACCTAGGGCTGCACCAACATGATATGGTTAAGGTCTATGGGCCATGCAAAGGGAGCTCCTTCACCTAAACCTAACCAAAAATACCTAATCCTAGCCTTCTACCCTAATCCACCCCTAATCTAAGCCTAATCACCTAACCTACTTCCCTAATCCCTGCCTAATCCCAACCTAATCACCTAACCTACTTCCCTAATCCTAGGTTAATTACCCTAAACCTAGCCTAATCCTAGCCTAATCACCTAACCTAGCTCACTAAACCTCACCCTAGAACCAACCCACCTAATTAAACCCTAAACCTCTAAACCACCCCTAGCCCACAACCTACCCAAACCACTTGTATCTAAAATATCTGGCCCTACCCTTTCCAGCCCACCTTATCATCATGCCACCCTACCTAAACCACCTAACCACTACCCCAAACTCAGCCCTAACCGACCTACCCAGCCCTATATAACCCCCCCCCCCTTTGGGGGCGGGTTTCATGACCAAGCCGCCTCACCCATCCTAGTCGGGTCCTCCACTTCCCCAAGCTCAGCCGCCTGCTCCACCTGCTCCACCTGCTCCGCTTGCTCCACATCCCACCACCACCTGCACCACCACCTACACCACCACCTTCCAGCCGAACGCCACTGCCTGCACAACTCCCTTCCAGCTGAGCGCCACCCTCTCTTCACCCGGTAAGTCCCCCTACATCCTACCTTGCCACCTCTTCACTCCCTCTCCACTCTCGGCCACCTCTTCACTCCCAGCCACCTAATCAACTCTCCTATCATCCTAACACACGCCACCCTCTCTTCACCCGGTAAGTCCCCCTACATCCTACCTTGCCACCTCTTCACTCCCTCTCCACTCTCAGCCACCTCTTCACTCCCAGCCACCTAATCCACTCCCCTATCATCCTAACACTAGCCCGTCCACCTGCTGCCACCAGCCCCACTTAGCCGAACCCCTAGCACCCTAACTACCTGCCACCACCAAACTCCCTTAGTCGGCCATTTCCTTCCCTTACATCACTCCCAGCCGCCCTAGCAAACCGCCAACCTTAGGTGCCCCCAATCGGTCTTCCTTTGAGCTTCCCTTAGTGCCATCCTCCCTTAGTAACCCTACTTAGGTCCTTTAAACCAACACATCAAAAACAGCCCTTTGCTAGTAGCCGGCCACTTTCAAGGCGCCTCTTCCGTGCACCAAGAACATCCAGCCAGCAGCTCCCCTTGCCGTTCAACCTCGCGGAGCTCCCTTTTGCAGCCCAAGGTGAAGGCCAAGCCCACGCTCAAGCAAGGCATCTTCGGACCAACTATTAGTAAGTGCCTAACTCGGTCTTTAGTTGTATACTTGCTTGAGATTCAATTCGATACGGGGTTGTAATAACAGAGCATAGTCTCCCCCCGCTTGTAATAACGTGGCTTGGCACACCCACACACGTGCACTCTCTTAGTTGTGCATGATTTTGAACACACACGGGCCTAATCAGCCCCTAATATATTAATATATATATATACTTTGATTTTGTAGGGTTTTGCTTAAGTTGGGTGCGTTGTCTTTCAATTCAAGCACTCTCACACACATTGAGCTTTCGCTCTTATTTGAAAGACCCAAGTAAGGGCCGACCTATACTATTTGGGTTTCATTTTATGTCGTGTGTGTAAGTCTTTCAATTCAAGCACTCTCACACACATTGAGCTTTCGCTCTTATTTGAAAGACCCAAGTAAGGGCCGACCTATACTATTTGGGTTTCATTTTATGTCGTGTGTGTAAGTCTTTCAATTCAAGCACTCTCACACACATTGAGCTTTCGCTCTTATTTGAAAGACCCAAGTAAGGGCCGACCTATACTATTTGGGTTTCATTTTATGTCGTGTGTGTAAGTCTTTCAATTCAAGCACTCTCACACACATTGAGCTTTCGCTCTTATTTGAAAGACCCAAGTAAGGGCCGACCTATACTATTTGGGTTTCATTTTATGTCGTGTGTGTAAGTCTTTCAATTCAAGCACTCTCACACACATTGAGCTTTCGCTCTTATTTAAAAGACCCAAGTAAGGGCCGACCTATACTATTTGGGTTTCATTTTATGTCGTGTGGGTAAGTCTTTCAATTCAAGCACTCTCACACACATTGAGCTTTCGCTCTTACTCCCAAGACCTTAGTTAAGGCCACATTGCAATTTATATTTGGGTTTAATTTCATGTCGTGTGTGTAAGTCTTTCAATTCAAGCACGCACCCACATTGAGCCTTCGCTCTTATTTGCAAGACCCGAGTAAGGGCCCATATACCTATTCTATATACATATCTCCCTTCGGCATTTACTTTACAAGTCATTTCCCTTCGGCATTGTCTTTACATTCGGGTTTTCCCTTTGGAGTAGCGTAAGTTTGCATTGCATCTATGCCATACCACGAGGTAGGACGCATATTGCATCAAAGCAAGCCCCGCTCGAATTCGCCCATGTAGTGGAGTGTTCATAACACACAAACTAGGTGGCCCATAAAGGGATAAAAGGAAAGACTTAGGCACGTGCAAATCCACGTGATCTAAAAATTGCAATCACATCTAAAAGACCCGAATTAGACACCTCGAACCGCTTCGTAGGCTTTCTATCCCAAAAACTCGATTTTTGCAAAGCGTACAGACTGACCCTTGCGCATCGGTGCAAGAAGGTTTGCGACGACAAGAGCTCACTTGCTCACAGTCGCCACGATAGAAGTCAGAATATATCTTCGCTAGCTTAGGTAAGCTAGCTGGCACGCCCTATTTAAATAAATAGGCCTTAGACACACGAGAGGATCCGCTCCAAGCCCTGAAAAGGCGAAGAGGCGTGGGGATTTTCACGCATCTACAATAGGTTTCTTAAACTCGGGCCAAAACCCAAATTTTGTAAGCAGCCAAATCAATCAGGTGGAGTCTGATCGAAAAGCAGCTCCAAAAGTAGGTCAAAAGCCCAGAATTCAGCCCAGCCTAATGAAAGCAGGACCAAAAAGCAAAAGAAGAGCCTAGGCCAGAAGCAGATTTATGCCCCAGAATGTGAAATGCAAAGCCAAACCACCCAACAAAACCATCAGAAATCTAAGCTCAAGCATGAAATTTCAGAAATCAAATGAAATGAAGTCCAGAAGGTGAAAAGACGATCGAACAAGAAGGTTGGGAAAAACCCAGCCCAAGACGGAGCACTGATGAAGCTAGGGCCCATGAAAACCGCCCATCTCAAAATGCCAAGAAGGATTGAAGAAACAAAAATTTGGATTGGATCTGGACATAAATATCCAGATCTAGATCCAAATAGTGTTTGGATCAGATTTGGATCATAAAAGTCAAATCCAAGATCCAAACCCAAGACCTACCCTTTGCCTATAAATAGAGGTGCGGGGGGTGCAAGTTCACGTGAATTTGAAGAGAGAAGCGTGGGAGAGTGCATAAAGTAAGAGAGAGAAAAATGGTGGGCTTGACTTTCTCAAGTGGGCTAGCCATGTGGGCTTGATCAAGGGTGTGGGTTCGAACCTTGTGTGGACCTAGACCTAACCAAGGGCTGCACCAACATGAAGAATGGCATGGATTAAGGGCTGCAAAAAGGTGGACTTGGCTCCAAGAGGCAGCTCTCTAAACCTAACCCTATCCTAGCCCTAACCGACCCACCTAACCTAGCCCAATTCATCCAATCGACCCCATCAAACTTCACCCTAACCTAGCCCACTTACCCCAAACCGACTCCATTTAACCCCCTAGCTGGACCACTCTCAAACCAAACTGACCTAAACTAAATTTAGCCTAGACCAAACCGACCTAAACTAAACCTAGCCTAAACTCCCTGACTGAGTGCACCTTGCACTCGGTTTTCGCCTAGATCATACCCTTAGCCCCACCGCCTCACTTCCCTCAAACCTACCCACTTACCTGCTGTAGACGCAGAAAATCTCCGCCTCCTGGTTCTTAGGCCTGGAGCGAACCTTTTCGTGTGCCTAAGTCCTATTTAAACAAACAGGGCATGCCAGCTAGCTTACCTAAGCTAGCGAAGATATATTTTAAACCTGACTTCTAACGTGGCGACTGTGAGCAAGCAAGCTCTTGTCGTCGCAGACCTTCTTGCACCGATGCGCAAGGGTCAGTCTGTACGCTTTTAAAAATCGAGCTTTGAGTGGAGAAAACCTATGAAAGTGGTTCGAGGTGTTTGATTCGGGTCTTGTTTGTACGATTTTCAGATTTTAGATCACGTGGATTTGCACGTGCCTAAGTCTTTCTTTTTATCCCTTTATGGGCCACCTAGGTGTGTGTTATGAACACTCCACTAAATGTGGCGATTTTGAGCGGGAGTATGGGGTTTGCTTTGATGCAATATGCGTCCTAACTCGTGGTATGGCGTATATGCAATGCAAACTCACGCAACTCCAAAGGGAAAACCCGAATTTAAAGACAATACCGAAGGGAAATGACTTAAAATGTAAATGCCGAAGGGAAATTGCCGAAGGGAAATACGTATATAATGTATATATGGGCCCTTACTTGGGTCTTGCAAATAAGAGCGGAGGCTCAATGTGGGTGCGTGCTTGAATTGAAGTACTACACACACGACATGAAATGAAACCCAAATATAACTTGCAATATGGCCTTAACTAAGGTCTTGGGAATAAGAGCGAAAGCTCAATGTGTGTGAGTGCTTGAATTGAAGTACTACGCACACAACATGAAATTAAACCCAAATATAAATTGCAGTATGGCCTTAATTAAGGTCTTGGGAATAAGAGCGAAAGCTCAATGTGTGTGAGTGCTTGAATTGAAGTACTACGCACACAACATGAAATTAAACCCAAATATAAATTGCAGTATGGCCTTAACTAAGGTCTTGGGAATAAGAGCGAAAGCTCAATGTGTGTGAGTGCTTGAATTGAATTACTACGCACACAACATGAAATTAAACCCAAGGATAGTATAACACGACCCTTACTTGGGTCTTACAAATAAGAGCGAAGGCTCAATGTGTGTGAGTGCGAGAATTGAAAGACAACACACGCAACTCAAGCAAAACCCTACGCAACTTAAAGTATATACATAAACTTATATATAAAGGGCTGATTAGGCCCATGTGTGTTCAAAATCGTGCACAACTAAGAGCGAGGTAGGCTCAAGTGCATGTGTGTGTGGGTGTGCCAAACCACGTTATTACAAGCGGGGGGAGACAATGCTCCGTTATTACAACCCCGTATCAAATTTAATTTAAGCAAGTCTACAACTAAGGACAGAGTTAGGCACTTACTTATAGCTGGTCCGAAGATGACTTGCTAGAGCGTGGGCTTGGCTTCGCCTTGGGCTGCGAGAGGGAGCTCCTCGGAGTTGAACGGCAAGGGGAAGTGCTGGCCAGGTGGCTTGGGTGAGCGGGAAGGGCGCCTTAAAGCTGGTCGGCTGCTAGGAAGGGGCTGACTTGGTGTTTTGGGCTAAGGTGACTATGGAAGGTCACTAAAGGATGGGCTGGTATTAAGGAAGATAGTGCTAAAGGGGAACCTAAGGGAATGCCTAAGGGAAATGTATGGCTGGCCGAATGGATTTGGTACAGTCGGTTGGAGTGGCCGACAAAGGGGAGCTTAGTGGTGGCCGGCTGCTAGGGTAGCTAGGGATGTTATGGATGGGAAGGGAGCTAGCTACAGTGTGGTGTAAGGTAGAGCTAAGGGCTGGTGGAAAATGGTATGGGCAGGTCTTAGGGAGCCAAGTGGGGTGGCCGGGTATCACTAGGGGAAGTGGTTCAAGGCGGGTGATGTAAGGTGGAGGTTTGGCCGAATGGGTGAGGATGGCGGGTGGCTGTGATGGGGTGATGTGGTGGTGGTATAGGTGGTTGAGAGTGGAGGGGGAGTGAAGAAGAGGTGGAGCTAAATGTAGGGTACTAACCGAAAGGGGAAGGAGTTGGCGGATGGAAGAAGGGAGGCCGGGTGATGAAGGGAGATGGAGTTCGGCCGGGAGGTGGTGGCGACGTGCAGTGGAGCTGGCTAGGAGGCTGTGGTGGCGCGAGGTGGAGCTGGCCGGGGGTGTGGTGGTGCAGGTGGAAGGAGGGCAGCAAGGTGGAAGGCTCGGCTGGCCAAGATGGGAGAGGAGAAGCTCGGCCAAAATGGGCTGGAAGGGATTGAAAAACCCACCCCTTAGGGGGGGTTTATATAGGTTGGTGAAGGGTGGTTGGGTCTGGTTTTGAGGAGGTGGTAAGGTGGTTTAGGTGGTGGTGGTGTGGTGATAAGGTGGGCTGGTTTTGAGGAGGGGCCAGATATTTTAATACAAGGGGTTTTAGGTAGATGGTGTGCTAGGTTTAGGTGGGGTGGTTTAGGGCTTAGCTAGGTGGGTTGGTTTTGGGGTGAGGTTTAGTGAGGTGGGTTAGGTGATTAGGCTAGGATTAGGTTAGGTTTAGAGAAATTAGGCTAGGTTTAGGGAAGGATTAGGAAAGTGGGTTAGGTGATTAGGTTGGGATTAGGTCAGGATTAGGGAAGTGGGTTAGGTGATTAGGCTAGGTTTAGAACGGAATTAGGGTAAAAGGCTAGGATTAGGGTTTTTTTATTAGGATTGGGTTAGGGAGCTCCCTTTGCATAACCCATAGACCTTGTTGTATCATGTTGGTGCAGCCCTCGGTTAGGTTTTGGCTAATACAAGCTTAAACCCATGTTAATTAGGCTAACCCACATGATTAACCCCAAACTTGACACACAAGTCACTCCCAAATCTTATCCTCCCCCACTCTCTCTCATGCCCATAATCCCACGTGAATTTCAAGTGGGCCCCACCTCCATTTATGAGAAGGTGATGTGGGCCATGGATGTGGATATTGGATTGGATCTCTGGATCCAAATCCAAACCCAAATCCACACATGGGTTTGGATTGGGATCTGGATATATATGGTCCAGATCCGATCCAAACTGAATTCTAGCTCCTTCAGGCTGTGTTCGAAACGAACAGTTTGCGGGGTCTGACAGCATCAGTACTCCGTCTACATTGGGTCTCCGCCAACATGATCGTCAGCTTCTGTTTTCACCTTCTGGAGATGATTTCAAATGATGTCTGATTATAACAGGGTCTTGGACGTTCGAGATCCTGGGGGTGGATTCAATACGAGAGTTGTTGTGCCGGGCTCGACTTGTGCTCCGGTTCCGGGCTCTCTTTAGCTTCTCTGGTCCTGCTTTACTCAGGCCAAGCTTGCTTTGTGTGGTTTCAAAAGATATTTTAACAGTTTTTAAAACATATTATACATATTTAAAACATATAAAAGTTCAAAACATCTGTACAGGGTTGCCTGGAAGGCTCTTGGGTTTCCAGACTCAAGATAGCCCTTTGGGGCTGCTTTTATAAAACCAAGTTTATTTGAGAAATTCGTGGGATTTCGGGGTGTTTACACCTACCCCAGCCAGCACCCGGCTGTCACCTGCACCCAGCCAACACCCGGTTGTCACCTCCCCCCCAGCCAACACCCGGCTGTCACCTTCCCCCAGCCAGCACCCATCTCCCATGTTGTGCGTATCACCAGCACCCTCCTATCGCACTGCGCCCCTACCGTGTTGTGCGCATCACCCGCAGTGTGTTCCCTTGGACTACACACCACAGCGCCTCATAGCCAACTGCCACCTTCCCATGCCACAACTCCACCCATGTCACCACACCCTCCTGCTACGTGACCATCTCCCGCGCACCCTGCCGCGCCAACTTCCCGGCCAACACCCTGCCACAACCAACCTCACCAGCCCACTCACCTGCCCCAGCCTTGTCGCACCATCCACACCGCTATAACAGACCCTGCCACCTTCACCCGCATCCCAAATACACCCCTTTTGCCATGACCCACCTAGCTCCTATCCAACTTGACTAACCACACTCCCACAACCCAACCCGACCTCACCTAGCTAGGACTTACCTAACCTAAGACCTTGGCCAAACCCAGCCCATCCTAAGCCATATGTAGACACGAAAAATCTTCGACTCCAGGTTTCTTAGGCCTAGAGTGAATCTTTTTGCAATCTATGTTCGCTTTTAAGGCGTGCCAGCTAGCTTACTCAAACTAGCGAAGTATGTTTTGAAATATCTGATTTTTGAAAGGCAATTGTAGGCAAGCGGTATTTTTCGTCGCAGACCTTCTTGCACCGATGCGCAAGGGTCAGTCTGTACGCTTAGAGACTTCGTTTGAAACAAGTAAAACTCAAAATCGATTTTTGAATAAATAAGTGTTTGAAAATCCTTTTGAAATCATGCACTTGGCGAGTTTTTGATTTGGGCGACCCTAAGTCTTTCCGTTTCAACCACTTAGGCGTGGAGTGTGTGCGAAGTGGCCTAAGTTGGGCGTCTTGCACGATTTGTTCGATGCAGGTATGCACTTTAGCTTGAGTACGATGAGTATGCAATGCAACTCACACAACTTGAATGTAAAACCCGAAATTTAAAGACTTAGCAGAAGGGAAAACCCAAATTGAATGCAACTCACACGACTTGAATGTAAATTGCAGAAATTTAAATATATCTATATCTTAAGAGTGGAAAGGCTTAATGTGTGCATGGGTGTTGTGTATAAATTGAAATGCAACACACGCAACTGAACCGTAAAATGCAGCAGAAGGGAGATATAGATATATATAAGAGCGAAAAGGCTCAATTGTGGCATGTGTGTGTATGTACGAATTGAAAGACAACACACACGACTGAATTTAAAACCCGGAATTGAAATGCGTACACAGTTGAACCGGAAAAACTCATGTAGTAGAAAATATATAGATATGGCTATATCTTAGTGGCTTCTGAGGCCAAAATGTGCGTGAGGTGTTTGAGCAATCGCTCGAGTGTTTCTTGGGTGCGAGTGTGTAATTGAAAGACAAACTCACACGACTTAATGTAACAACCTAGCTGAATTGAAATACGTATGTATATGATAAGAGCGAAAGGGCTCAATTGTGTATGTGGTGCTTGAGTACGAGATAAGAGCGGAAAGGCTCAAGTGTACGTGTGTGTCTTGTGTGTCCAGCACCGTTATTACATTCCGGGGGGAGACGATGCTCCGTTATTACAACCCCGTATCACGAATTGAATTGAATGGAAAAGAGACTTGATATATATCAAACGACTTACACTTTTCCAGGTTCTTGAGTTAGGATTGTACAAGGGATGAGTCCAGCATCTTCTTATGGCATTCGTGGTGTGTGGGAGTGAAGCCAGAGAGCTTGAGAGCTTGGAGAGACTTGGAGTTCTGGGAGCTGCAAGCTATAATGAGTTTGGGGCTACTTGGGGCCGGTTTGGGCAAGGTAAGACTCGAGCCACCTTGGCTCAAGTGATAGGGTTTTTGTGTGGGATTCGGCCAACCTTTGGCCTTGGGTTTATCTTGTGTGACTCGAGCCAAAGGTGGTCTTAGGCTTGAATGGCCTGCCTTTAGGGCAGGCTTGGTATGTGTTCAAATAGGGTAACACACGGCCTGGTTTGGCCGTGTGTTTAGATTTAGGTGGCCTACCGAAAGGCAGGCCAAGTTTCTTGTTGAAAATAGGGAAAGTCGGGCCACCTTTGGCTGGGCTGTTTTGGGTGTGTGGGAAAGGGAAACCAGCCAAAGGCTGGGCTGGTTCTTAGGTAGTTGGCTTGCCTTTAGGGCAGGCCAAAACTTGGGTGGAAAATGGGACATGGCCTGCTGGTGCAGGTCGTGGGTTTTAGGGAAAGAGCTCGAGCCAAGGTGGCTCGAGCTAGGTGGGTTTTCAAAGGGAAGTTCGGCCAAGGTTGGCCAAACCTGATGGGGTTCAAGTTGGAGTTCGGCCAACACCTGGCTGAAATGGTTTAGGTCTTAGGATAGGTTGTTTAGGTGGTGGTCTAGGGTAGGAGTCTTGGTGAAAATCGGCCAGAACTTGGCTGGTTTAGTGGCGGTTTTAGGGGTTGGTTTGGCTAGGATGGGTGGTCTAGAGGATTAGGGGAAGAAGTGGGTTAGGTTAGGGCTTAGGGGACCTACCTTGGTGCAGCACCACTCCAAGCCGTCGCTCAAGCCGCCAAGCTCCACCATGCAACGCTCCACTTCAGCTTGAAGGAGACGCCAAGTTGTTGGTGCAGCCCTTGCCTCCATGGGCTAATCCCAACTCAAACCAAAAGTCACCTCGGCCAATAAGGCCTTTTCTCTCTCTTCCCCCTTTATTTCACGTGAGGAGCTTCCTTGGAGCCTCACGTCCCAGCCTTTTTTTCAAGCCCAGCACCTCTATTTATAGAGGTTTTAAATGGGTCTTGGATTGGGTCTGGCTATCCGGATCCAATCCAAACTCTATGTGGATCTGGATCGTGGATCTCGGATATTTTGAGATCCAGATCCAATCCAAACACTATTTGGATCTGGATTTGGATATTTTTGGGTCTAGACCCAATCCAGACTTTTCTTCTGCTCCTTGGTTTTCTGGTCCTTTCTAATGCTTTTCACCATCGGTTTTGAGCGGGCTTCGATTCATCGGACGCCCAACTCTTGCCTGGGTCTTCCCCAAGTCTTCCTTCCAACCGGTGTTATGCTTTTCAGGACTTTTTCGGCGTTCGTTTCGGTCTGCCGTTTTGGTTTCTGGCTGATTCCTGTTGATATCGAACTCAGATTGCCGCACGAATTTCGTTCTTTATTCTGACGGGACATGTCTCGGACTTCTGTCGACTTCCTTAGGTACTGGGCTTCTTTCCGCATTTTTGGAGCTGCTTTGCACTTTTTCTTTGACCCAAATTACACTTTTACCCTTTTGTCGGGCTTTTCTCTGAATGGGCTCTCTTTTCTTCCGTTTTTGAACAAGGGGTGGCTTTTGAGACTCTAGGCTCGATTTGCTCTTCTTGTTGGGGCTCTCCTTTTGCCTTTTGTACCTGTTTTCACATTTTAAAATAGGTTGTCATTTTGGCTCAAACGAGCTTTTTGTGTTTTTGAGAGTTTTTTATTTTTGGAAAATTTGGGGTGTTTATAGATGCCCCTCTTTGGCATTATCCAAATTGATTTGGATAATGAGGAAGAAGATAACACCCCATTTTGGTTTTTCTCTCAAATTTTCTCGAGAATACACCATTTTTATTTCGCAAAACCTTGTTTTCTTTTACCACAGGTGGGGATTTTTAGCAAAAAGGGGACTTTTCCTAGGTTTCCCTATGTATGATCTTGCATGGACGATTTTTGGATGCATGCATGAGAAAAATGTTTTTGTTTTTGGGGTTTTGAGCTCGAAGAGTGCCTTTTGAGGCAGGCTGCTCCGAGTAGGTTTTACCCATGTCTTCTAGACGTTTTTGGGTTTTCAAGCTTTGGAGAGAGCCTTTTGAGGCTGTCTGCTCCGAGCAGGTTTTACCGTTGTCTTTTTGACATTCGTGGGTTTTTTGGAAAATTTTCTTTTTGAAAATGAACTCCTTTTAGCTTGTATCGAAAAGGACTTCTATTTTTCATACTTCCCTTCATTTGGGTTTCAATACCTGCTACTCAGTAGAGGTTTTTGGGTAGGAAAACTTGGAAAATATTTCAAAGTTCCATTTCCTACAAAATAGAGTCGAGTTCTCAAACAAAATGAAATCCAAATCAGCCGATTTTATTCATACTTTAGGATTTTCGCAAATTTGAACCTTTTTCCTCGCGGATAAGCCGTAGGGATATGGGAAAGAGATACCACGGTCCCTTCTAAAACGTCCCGTGGTTTTAGGCAAAGAATCAAAAAATCGCTCTCTTTGGAGCTTTGTCTTTTTGTTTCTTTTTTTTCACAGAGGGTCTCCCTTTGGGAGTATTTTTTTCATTAATCCCTCTTTTCTTTAAAGGAGAGCAGCTCTTTGGAGGAGTTTTTGTATTCCCTGTTTATGAGGGGAAGACCTCTTTGCCCCAAGCAGGTTTTATCCCATATCTTTTTGACATTTTGGGTTTTGAAAATTTCTTTTTCAAAAGGAACTCCTTTTATCTTCTATCAAAAAGGACTTCCAATTTTTCATACTTCCCTTTATTCGGGTTTCGACACCTACTACTTGGTAGAGGTTTTTGGTAGGAAATTTTGGAAAACATTTTGAAGTTCCATTTTCCACAAAATAAAGTCTAATTCTCAAACAAAATGAAATCCAAATAAGTAGATTCTATTCCTACTTTAGGATTTTCATAGTTGAACCTTTTTCCTTTGGGATAAGCTGCAAGGATATGGGAAAGAGTTATCACGGTCCCTTTTGAAGCGTACCGTGGTTTTAGGCAAAGAGTCGTAAAATTGCTCTTTTGAGCTTTGGCTTTCTTTTTTTTCTTTTTTTTTCAAGAGAAGACCTCTTTTTAAGAAGTTTTTGTATTCCCTTTTTTCGGGAAAGACTTCTTTTTTGAGGAGTTTTGTATTCTCTTTGTCTTTTCTTTCTTTTTTCTTTCAAAGAGAAGACTCCTTTTTAAGAAGTTTTTGTATTCCTTTTTCGGGGAAGACTTCTTTTTTTTGAGGAGTTTTGTATTCTCTTTGTCTTTTTCTTTTGAATATTGCTAATTTTCCTTTTTGAAGAGAGAAGTAAAATGGGCAAAAGCTTATCCCTTTGGTTACTCGATTCAACTGAGATCGTCCCATTTCTTAATAGCATTTGCCATTTGAAAATATTTTCCCATTTTGAACAAGGCTTCCTTTTGTAAGCCAAGGATTTTTGAAATGTTACCAATTTGTTTTTGAAGACTACTTTTCGTAAAAGCATAAATTCCTTCATTTGGGGTCATACAATCATACTTGATCCTTCTTTCAAGAAGTTTCAAAGGAGCTCAATTTTAAAACTCTTTTTGAAAGAATTTAACATAGACCCTTTCTACCCACAATATCAATATATCAACATGTATTTTTTGATTTTTGTTGCCCTTTTTATGACATGGGGATATTCCTACTTGGGCTGCCACTTTTTTGGGCCTCTTTGGGTGAATGAGGTTGTAAACACCCTGAAATGGGATTATTTTCAAACAAACACCTGGTTTTCAAAAACCATTTTCAAACTAATTTTGAACTTTTAAAAACCCCGGAGTTGTGAAGTTTTAAACTTTTGTCTAAAAATCCTTTAAAATAAAGGTTCTTAGACCCAAGTAAAAACCCAAATTTTGTAAAGACAAGCAGGTGAAGCCTGATAAAAAAAGTAGCCCCAGAACAAGTCAAAAAGCAAAAGTTCAGCCCGGCTTGGAACATCCAAGCGAGAAGCAAAAGGAGCATCCAAGCGAGAAGCAGACTTCAACCCCAGAATATGTAATACAAAGCCAAAGCACCGATAAAGCTGTCAGAAATGAAACCCCAAGCCTGAAAAATAAAAAATCAGACGAAACAAAGTTCGGAAGGTGAGAAGATAGTCGGACAAGAAGATTGGGAAAAACCCAGCTCAAACGAGTCATTGGCGACACCAAGGCCCATTCAAAACCGCCTGTCTCAAAACACCAAGAAGGACTGAAGAAAGAAGATTTTGGATTGGATCTGGACATAAATATCCAGATCCAGACCTAAATAGTGTTTGGATCAGATTTGGATCTCAAAACCCAAATCCAAGATCCAAACCCAAGACCCACCCCTTAGCCTATAAATAAGACCAAGGGGGGGTGAAAAATTTCACGTGAATCCTTGGGGGAGGGCTTGTGCAGAGAGAGAGAGTGTGGTGAAAAAGTCAACTTTGGTGGGCTTTAACCATGTGGGCTCAATCAAGGGTGAGGTGGGTTCAAGCCTTGTGGACCTAGACCTATCTTGGGGCTGCAACAACATCGCTACAAATGGCATGGACATGGGCTGCACAAGGTGGACTTGGCTCCAAGAGGTAAGTCCCTAAACCTAGCCTGAACCTAGCCAACTTAACCTAACTGACCTAACCCACATACCACTAAACCTAGCCCTAAGACACCCTAACCGAACCCTCACCTTGAGCCACTATACTCAGCCCATACCGCCTAGACCTAACCTTGAACCCAATTGACTCCACCTAAACCTAAATCAGCCCCCCACCGACTCCACCCTAAACCGACTAAACCTAGCCCTAACCTAGCTACTACCTAACCCACCTTGTCCTAGGTTAACCCATCCCCACACACCCAGCCATCAAACAAGAACCGAGTGCACTTGGCACTCGGTTGGACCCCAGCACCAAACAAGAACCGAGTGCACTTAGCACTCGGTCTGCACCCATTCGACCAAGGCCCTTGGCTGACCTGCACCCCACCTAACCTAGCCACTACCTGAACCCCACCTAAACCAACCTACAACCTACCCTAAACCGACTTCACCTAAAACCTAACCCAGCCACACCTCACCTAAACCTAGCCAAAATCTAAACCTAACTAACTCCCCCTAGGACACACCTAAACAACAACCCACAACCTGCCCCACAAGATGCCCTACCAAGCCCTAGCTGCACCTGTGCCCCAGTTGCGCCCCACCTAACCACGCACCCCCCCACGGCCTGCACCCCTGTTGGCCGGCCCTCAGGCTAACCTGCACCCTAGGACCTACCTTGGTTCGAGCCACCATTGGTTCGACCTACCCCCTCTAAAACCCTAACTAAGCTAGGTGTTGGTTGCACCTAGCTCATTCCCATCTTCCTAAACGAAAACCTAGATCTAACTAGGACTCGACCAACCATATCCTAAACCTAACCAAGACCCCTTGGCCGAACCCAACCAGTACCAAGCCCACACCCACTTGGCTGCACCCAAGTGGACCCACACCCAAGCCTCACCTCGGAACCCACTTGAAGGGACTTACCTTGCAGCTGCAAAGAAGGACGGACCCGAGTGACTCGAGAGGCAAAACCGAACACTTGTAAGTGCCATTTACATTCGGTTTTACATTACTCGTTTAAATTAAATTCAATTCGGAATGGGGTTGTAATAATGGAGCGAAGTCTCCACCCGAGATGTAATATTTGTGTATGATACACAACCACACACGTGCACTTGAGCCTTCTCGCTCTTAACTGCACACAAAGGACACCCACGTGCACTTGAGCCTTTTCGCTCTTAAGCTAAATGTATATACTTCAATTTGGGTATTTACTTTAGTGAAAGCTATTGTAAACACCCCAAAATCCCACGAATTTCTCAAATAACCTGGTTTTGCAAAAGCAGCCCCAAAGGGCTATTTTGAGTCTGGAAACCCAGAAGCCTTCCAGACAAACCCTGTACATATGTTTAAACTATATATGTTTTAAAATATGTATAATATAGTTTTAAAACCTTTTAAAAGATGTTTTGAAACCCCCAAAGAGACTTGGCCTGATGAAAGCAGGACCACAGGAACGAAAGAGAGCCCGGAACCGGAGCACATGTCGAGCCCGTCACATCAACTCTCGTATTAGATTCATCCCCAGAATCTTGAACATCCAAGCCCCTGTTATCAAACGAACTGCTTGGAATCATCTCCGGAAGGTGAAAATAGAAGCGGACGACCATGTTGGCGAAGACCCAATGCAAGACGGAGTACTGATGCTGTCAGACCCCGCATAAACCGTTCATTTCGAACATACCCTGAAGGAGTCAGAAATTCAGCTTTGGATTGGATCTGGACCATATATATCCAGATCCAGATCCAAACATATATGTGGATTTGGATTTGGATTTGGATCCAAAGATCCAATCCAATATCCACATCCAGGGCCCACATCACCTTCTCATAAATGGAGGTGGAGCCCACAAGAAATTCATGTGGAAATCTTGGGTATGAGAGAGAATGGGAAGGATAAGATATGAGTGCAATGTGTTAAGCTTGACTTGTGTGTCAAGTTTTGGGTTAATCATGTGGGTTAGCCTAATGAGTGTGGGCTTAAGCTTGTATGCATCTACACCTAACCTAGGGCTACACCAACTTGATGCAACTAGGTCCATGGGCCATGCAAAGGGATGCTCCTAACCATAATCATAAGCCTAAACCCCCTTTACTAGCCGTTTCCCCTAATCCTTCCCTAATCCTAGCCTAATCACCTAACCCACTTCCCTAATCCTTCCCTAAACCTAACCTAATCACCTAACCCACTTCCCTAAACCTAGCCTAATTCCCCTAGTCCCGACCTAATCCTAGCCTAAACACCTAACCCACCTCACTAAACCTCACCCTAAGCCCAACCCACCTAGCTAAGCCCTAAACCACTAAACCAGCCCACCTAAATCCCTAGCACACCATATCCCTAAAACCACCTAAGACAAATATCTGGCCCACCTAAATACCTAGCCCACCATATCCCCAAACCACCACCACCATACCCCTAAACCAGCCCCCCAATACCAGCCCAAACCGACCCCACAAAAAGCTATAAACCCCCCCCCTTGTGGGCGAGTTTTCCATGTTTTCTTGGGAAGCCGAGCCCTTGCTCTTCCTCTCTCACCCCTTTCTCTCTTTTGTCACCTGCTCCACCTTGGAACCCAGCCAGCTCCACTCCACGCCACCTCCATCCTCCGACCAACTCAACTCCACGCCACCGGCTGCACCTGCCACCTTCCATTCGGCTGCTCCCTTGACACCCGCCACCTTCACCCTTCGGCCATCCTCCCACTCCGGTTAGTATCCCAACTTAACACCATCTTTCTTCACTCCCCCTCCACTCTTTGTGTAAACACCCCGAAATCCCACGAATTTCTTAAACAAATCTGGTTTTATACAAGCAGCCCCAAAGGGCCATTTTTGAGTTTGGAAACCCAGGAGCCTTCCAAACAAAACCCTGTATATATGTTTTAAACTTTATCTTTCAAAAACATATAATATAGCTTTTGAAAACCCTTTTAAAACATGTTTTGAAACCCCAAAGTGGCTTGGCCCGATCGAGACAGGACCAGGAGAGCCAAGAAGAGCCCGGAACCGGAGCACCTGTCAAGCCCGGCACAGCAACTCTTGCATCTGATTCACATCCCAGGATCTCGAACGTCCAAGACCCTGTTCTTATCAAAATAGCATTTGAAGTCATCTCCGGAAGGCAGAAACGGAGGCGGACGACTATGTTGGCGAAGACCCAACGCAGACGGAGTACTGATGCTGTCAGGCCCCGCACAAATCATCCGTCTCGAACCCAGCTCGAAGGAGTCAGAGTTCAGTTTGGATTGGATCTGGACCATATATATCCAGATTCCAATCCAAACCCATATGTGGACTTAGATTTGGATTTGGATCCAGAGATCCAATCCAATATCCATATCCATGGCCCACATCACCTTCTCATAAATGGAGGTGGGGCCCACTTGGAATTCACGTGGGATATTGGGCATGAGAGAGAGTGGGGGTGAAAAATATCAAGAGTGTTGTATTAAGCTTGACTTGTGTGTCAAGTTTGGGTTTAATCTTGTGGGTTAGCCTAATCGAGTGGGTTTAAGCTTGTAATTAGCTAAAACCTAACCTAGGGCTGCACCAACATGGGGTGATCAAGGTCTATGGGCCATGCTAAGGGAGCTCCTTCACCTAAACCTAGCCAAAAATGCCTAAACCTAGCCTAAACCCCTAATCCACCCCTAATCTGAACCTAATCACCTAACCCACTTCCCTAATCCCGGCCTAATCCCAACCTAATCACCTAACCCACTCCCCTAATCCTTCCCTAAACCTAGATTAATTTCCCTAATCCTAGCCTAAACCTAGCCTAAACCACCTAACCTAGCTCACTAAACCTCACCCTAAAACCCAACCACCTAACCTAGCCCTAAACCACCCTTAGCCCACGATTTTCCCAAACACCTAGTTTTAAAATATCTTCCCAACTCCACCAGCCGACAGCCACCTTTGCCGCCACTCCTTCCCATTCGGTAAGTCCCCCTAACTCCCTCAAAACCACTCTCTACCACCTCTCCACTCTTAGCCACCCATCTTCCCCTTAGCTCCACCTCTTTGCCGCCACCATCTAAGCCTAGCCGAACCTAGGATAACCCAAGTGGCTGGCCACTGCTTAGCCACCATCTCCCATTCGGCCGATCCCCCCTAGGTGTCCTATTTGGCCTTCCCACTAGCTCACCTTTTAGGGCCAGTTTCCCTAAGTACCTAACTTCCCTAGTGACCCTAAGACCCACTTAGTCAGCCACTCTAAACTCCCTACTTGGAGGCGCCGCCCACTTGCCACCGGTCCCCTTCGAGGCGTCCATCCCGCGCCCCATTTGCAGCCGGCCAGCACCCTTGAGCACATACCTTCGCGGAGCTCCCGTTTGCAGCCCAAAGCCAAGGCCACGCTCAAGCAAGACCTCTACGGACCAGCTACTTGTAAGTGTCTAAACTCGGTCTTTAATCATACACTTGCTTGAAATTCAATTTGATACGGGGTTGTAATAACGGAGCCTAGTCCCCCCGCTTGTAATAACGTGGCTTGGCACAACCACACACGTGCACTCTCTTAGTCGTGCACAACTTTGAACACACACGGGCCTAATCAGCCCCTAATATATAAGTGTACGTATATATTTCATTTCCGAAGGGTTTTGTTTAAGTTGGGTGCGTTGTCTTTCGATTAAAACACTCTCACACACATTGAGCTTTCGCTCTTATTTGAAAGACCCAAGTAAGGGCCGACCTATACTATTTGGGTTTCATTTCATGTCGTGTGAGTAAGTCTTTCAATTTAAACACTCTCACACACATTGAGCTTTCGCTCTTATTTGAAAGACCCAAGTAAGGGCCGACCTATACTATTTGGGTTTCATTTCTTGTCGTGTGAGTAGTCTTTCAATTCAAACACTTTCACACACATTGAGCCTTCGCTCTTACTCCCAAGACCTTAGTAAAGGCCTTATTGCAGTTATATTTGGGTTTCATTTATGTCGTGTGTGTAGTACTTCAATTCAAGCACTCTCACACACATTGAGCCTTCGCTCTTACTCCCAAGACCTTAGTCAAGGCCATACTGCAATTTATATTTGGGTTTAATTTCATGTCGTGTGTGTAAGTCTTTCAATTCAAACACGCACCCACATTGAGCCTTCGCTCTTATTTGCAAGACCCGAGTAAGGGCTCATATACATAAGATATATACGTATTTCCCTTCGGTTATTTCCCTTCGGTTATTTCCCTTCGGTTATTTCCCTTCTGTTATTTCCCTTCAGCATTGTCTTTACATTTCGGGTTTTCCCTTTGGAGTAGCGTGAGTTTGCATTGCATCTACGCCATACCACGAGGTAGGACGCATACTGCATCGAAGCAACCCCCGCTCGAATTCGCCCATGTAGTGGAGTGTTCATAACACACAAACTAGGCGACCCAAAAAGGGATAAAAGAAAAGACTTAGGCACGTGCAAATCCACGTGATCTAAAACATGCAATCGCATCTTAAAGACCCGAAATAGACACCTCGAACCGTTTCGTAGACTTTCTCCTTAAAACTCGATTTTTGCAAAAGCGTACAGACTGACCCTTGCGCATCGGTGCAAGAAGGTCTGCGACGACAAGAGCTCACTTGCTCACAGTCGCCACGTTTAGAAGTCAGTGTTAATATATCTTCGCTAGCTTAGGTAAGCTGGCTGGCACGCCCTGTTTGTATATCTAGGCCTTAGACGCACGATAAGATCCACTCCAAGCCACGAAAGAGGCGAAGAGGCGGGGATTTTTCGCGCGTCTACAGAGATTGGCACGCCCGGTGGGACGTGAGCCTTTTCAAAAAGTCGAGTTTACTTGTAGAAGTCTTGCGAAAATTTTATAAAGGTGTCGTTTTAACTTATTTTCTTTGCTTTTACTTAGGAAATTTTGAAAAAGCTTGAAAAGCATGTCAAAATCCAATCCAAGTGAAGTGTCGAGCCAAGGCTCATGCGCATCAAGTTCTCACTCTAGGAGGATTTTCAAAAACAAAATAAAACTAGATGAAATCGAGGATTTGAGAAGGGAATTTGAGGCCAAAATCGATGCTCTCAGCCAAGAGGCTGAAGTAGGCGATTCGTGTTCATCAAACGGTGAACAAAGGCCTAAAAAGAAAATTGAAAAACCTCGCAAGCAAAAAGAGGCCTCCGTAATGGAAGGCAACCAATACCACGAGTCCTTCACACAAAAGGACCGTAAAGCCCTACAGCAGCTGCTGAAAGGGCAAAATAAAGAGAAAAGAAGCTACGCCCTGTCTGATTTCCTTCCTATGGATTACGAAACAGACAGTGACGATGAAATACCGAACTTCCATCGGTATGATGGCATGGGAGACCCTAGGTCTCACTTGCAGCTTTTCTCACGTCGAGCCCATAAGAAGAAAAAGGACTCGATGAAATGGGTGTATTGGTTCCCCCTATCCCTTAAAGGCACAGCTGCCAAATGGCTGGCTTCCTACGACTTAAGCCAGTTCGCTACTTTTGAAGAGTTAGCAAACTGCTTCATGCAAAGATTTGCACACAACGTAGAAGTCACGCCAACCTTGAATACCTTAAGGGATACAAAGCAAGGCATGAACGAAGACGTGCATGCCTTCATTATAAGATGGAGGTCTCTTTTAGGCCAAGTGCGAGAGCCTATATCCGAAGGATGCGCAGTAATGCTCATCCTGGATAATTTCAAAAGCGAGTTAAAAACCCTTCTCTCGCTCCATGAGATTTCAACTTTCCATAAGTTGATCAAAAAGGCCTCCCTTTTCGAAACCAACTTGCGAAAAGGGACATACGACCACTTATGGAAAGGAAGTGCCGTTCCCAAAACACGTGTGGAAAAGCCCATCGCATATGGGCTGCCCACAACGGACAAAGGGGCAAAGCCCCATAAAATCGCCAATGTCCGGGTGTATCCAGGCATGGCGGGCACTTCTAAAAATTTTGAAAAAATAGAAAATAAGAGAGAACGCAATTTTTCAAAACCAATTGAAAAACGGGAGTACACTCCGCTGGGGCAACCTGTGTCGGAGGTCCTAGACCTCCTACTTGCCCAGGGCATGATCGAACTCCCTGAAATCCCCAAAGGAGTCACGTCCAAAGGGGGGTATTTAAACCGGTTTTGCAAGTATCATCGGCTCAAAGGCCATGATACCAAACGGTGCTTCTCTCTTCTAAATAAAATTGAGAACTTGATAGCGGAGGGCCGGCTCCAGGTCACTGCGGAATCTGAGCCACCTCAAGCTATCTTCAAGGAACCCTTTCCCAAACACGCCAGTGGCAGTGGGAAAGGAAAGGAGGTATGTACCCTCACCATTTCCAAGGAACTAGCGCGAAAGCCCGAACCTGGTCGACCTACTTGTGCGCCCATCCTTGTACTATACAAGAGGCCCGCCCAAGTCGTCATTCGGGGACCACCAAAAGTGGAAACCCCGGCAAAACCAGTTTTAAAAATCCAAGGTTCTCCTCAGCTCATCCTTAGAGCCAAGTTTAGCGCAAACCCTAGGCTGGTCGTGGGGGAAGTCACTAGATCCGGGAGGATCTACCAACCCCCGCACCTTCAAGGTGCTCAAAAGGTGGTCAGTGTGCCTGGCCCCTCAAAAGCATGTATCCCTAGTGGTCTGCCAAAAGCAGATAAGGACAAAATCATCCTGAATCCTTATGATTTCAAAAACCACCTTTCAAAGATTCCTATTCACATGTCTATCCTAGAGCTTATCAAAACCTCGCCTAGGCATAGACTTGTCTTAGAGAAAATTCTAGAAAGGGCCAAGGTTGATTCGAACATAAGTCCGGAGTCCTTGTCTGCACAAGTGGCTTTATTAGGAGCAAAATCGCCCATCACCTTTTCGGAAGATGATGTAGATAGACCCTACGAAACCCATAACCAGGCCCTGCATATCGAGGTGGTTCTAAACAACCACTCTCTGGACAGGTGCCTAGTCGATGGTGGAGGAGGGCTCAACATCCTTCCACTTCACGTGGCGTACAAAATCGGAGTCACCTTGACTTCAGTGAACCCAAGCCCCATCGTTATCACTGGATACGATGGGAATGCGTCTAGGCCTTTAGGATCCATCGAACTCCCAATGGAAACGGGAGGGATCGAACACACGGGGGTGTTCCATGTCTTGGACATCCACCCCCATTATAACCTGTTGCTAGGAAGACCCTGGATACACAGTTTGTGCGCTGTGCCATCCACCTTCCACAAATGTGTCAAGATCCCTTTTAGGGACCAAGTCGTAGTGATCCTAGGTGAGAGTCACCCACAACTTCAGGGGATCATAAACTCCCCTTGTTTATCAAGCTCCCAGGCCCATGAGGCTAACTTGGGGCAAATTATGGTTGAGCCACCTCGGCTCGTGTTGAACAACCCTAGGAAGGTTGTATGTGTGAAGGGGCCGCCCAAAGCAGGCCCCCTCCCGACTCTAATCCTCCTAGGAAAACCCAAACGTTCCCTATTTCCAAAACCCCTGGACAAAAGGCCATACGAGCCTAATATGGACGATAGCATGTTCCAGGACCACGACTTGTATCCCGTCTTTTCAAAAAACAAAAGGTCGTGGAACATGTTATTGAACATGGGCTACACGCCCTACAAAAGTCTGGGGGCACAAAACCAGGGTCTCCTAGAGCCCATCCTGCCTAGGGCCAACCCAAGCCGATATGGGATCGGCTATACTCCCCAAATACCGCCGGAACCACCCCCTGTGACCACCTGGGTCAAGGGTGCCCCGGAGCCTGTCTTAGAAGAAACCTATGGTTTAGATCTCCTATTCCGAGTCTAACCCATAGTGTTTTCCCTTTGTAGGTATGACGGAAGATCCCTTTTTCTAAAAATACCAAAAACATTTGAAAACTTAAAATCAAAAAAATCAAAAAACAAGAAAAACCAAAAACAATGGAAAAACAAAAACTCGAAAAAAATGTGCTTTGTATAGTTCCCAAAGTTCTTGTTTTACAAAAA
This sequence comes from Brasenia schreberi, assembly GCA_036023115.1. Classification (NCBI taxonomy): domain Eukaryota; kingdom Viridiplantae; phylum Streptophyta; class Magnoliopsida; order Nymphaeales; family Cabombaceae; genus Brasenia; species Brasenia schreberi. The sequence goes on from JAYKKT010000072.1 coordinate 20,735,719, forward strand.
CCCAAAAAAATCGAAAATTTGGAAAATACCAAAAAGATTTTGTACATAGCTGCTCCTGGTATGACTTTGGCGAAAGAAAAGGATTTCGAAAGGAACGTTGTCTGCATAGCCAGACCAAAAATTTCGAAATCACTTGAAAATCCAAGTACAAAACCAGGTTATTTTGAAAACCACGCATCAAGTTCCCTCGGGTCTAAAGCCCACGAGAATGATCAAAGCCCAGAAGTGGATCCCCTTGAGGAAGATCCCACTTCTGAGCTCCCAGAATTTCATAGAATTCTCGATTTTGAAAGACCTTCCCAATCAGTAGGAGGAGATTTCGTAGAGGTGAACCTAGGGGATGATTCCAATCCCAAAACCATCAAAATAGGCGCATGCTTGCATGAAACTGAAAAGTCAGCATTCATTGCATTTCTACGAACCTATTTAGATGTGTTTGCATGGACGTATGAAGACATGCCGGGCATAGATCCCAGCATAGTCGAGCATCGTCTTCCCTTAGATATAGGTGTAAAACCAATAAAGCAGAAGCTTAGGAAAATACACCCGAATGTACACACGCAAGTCAAAGAGGGTTTAGAAGATCTGCTAAAAGCCGGATTTATAAAACCCATTGCGTATTCTGATTGGTTGTCAAATATCGTTGTAGTTCGAAAAACCAATGGGAAAATTCGAATATGCATCGATTTCAGAAACCTGAATTAAGCCACTCCAAAGGATAATTATCCTTTACCAAACATAGATTTGATAGTCGATAGTACTGCAAATCATGAAATGTTTTCATTTATGGATGGCTATTCAGGCTATAATCAAATCAAACTAAGCCCACGAGATCAGGGTAAGACCGCCTTCACAACCCCATGGGGCACGTACTGCTATACAGTCATGCCCTTTGGTTTGAAAAATGCCGGCGCAACATACCAACGAGCCATGAACACGATCTTCCATGATCAAATTCACGAGCTTGTAGAAGTGTATGTAGATGATCTCTTGGCGAAATCCAAAACCCGATGCACCCATATCGAATGTTTACAAAAAATTTTCGAAAGGCTTAGGCTTTACAAAGTAAAGCTAAACCCTCAGAAATGTGTGTTCGGGGTAGAATCAGGAAAGCTTCTAGGCTTTATGGTGAGCCAAAGGGGAATAGAAGTTGACCCCTCTAAGTGTCGAGCCATCATAGACATGGCTCCACCCTCCAATCTCACCCAAGTCCGTAGCCTCCAGGGTCGATTGCAATCTGTGCGCCGATTCATATCGAATCTGGCAACTAGATGCGAACCCTTCAACAAACTGTTAAGGAAGGGCACGAAATTCTTATGGGATGACGAATGCCAAAAGTCCTTCGAGAGACTAAAGGCATACTTGGTTAATCCCCCCGTTTTGAATCCTCCAAAGCAAGGAAAACCGCTTTTATTATACATCTCCGTGCATGTAAACGCTTTAGGAGCCCTGTTGGCTCAATACGAGGATGACACCCATAAGGAGTATGCCATCTACTATATTTCGAAAACTCTCTTGGCTTATGAACGAAATTATCAAGCCATGGAGAAGACGTGCTTGGCCCTAGTCTGGGCCTGCCAGAAATTCAGACACTACTTCCTAGATCATGAGATCTGGATAGTGTCCAAGCTCGATCCAATCAAGCACTTGTTCGAAAAACCCATTCTCACGGGTAGATTGGGCAAATGGCAACTCCTTCTAATGGAGTATGATCTGAAATACCATCACCAGATCTCCGTTAAGGGGCAAGCCCTAGCAGATTACGTGGCTGACTTCCCCTTGGAGGACGCATATCCCACTCTTGTCGAAATGCCTGATGAAGGCATATTGCAAAACCATTTTCAAAACCACATTTTGGCAAATTCTTTCGAAAACCAAGTGTGGAAGATGCACTTCGACGGGGCACGAAACCAACGAGGGGCTGGTGCCGGGATCATCCTAATCTCCCCTGAAAAGGGCGAGATTCCCATAGCAGTCCGCTTAGATTTCGAATGTTCCAACAACGTAGCTGAGTATGAAGCACTCATACAAGGCTTAAGGATTTCGAAAACTCTAGGGGCATCATGCATCGAGGTCTTTGGAGATTCGCTCCTGGTCATAAACCAGGTGTTAAAAATTTGGCAAGTACGTAATGAGAAACTACTTCCATATCACGAGTTGGCCACTCGATTGGTCCACTCCTTCCAGTCGTGTAAGCTCACACACGTGGGAAGAGAGGACAATGGCATCGCCGATGCCCTCTCTTCCTTGGGTTCAGCCCTGAAGGTCGATCCCATTTCAGGGACCAGATCTTTGGAAATATGGCATGCGCCCCATCCATCCACACACGACTTGGATATTTGCCAAAACAACCCAGAGTCTATTGAAAAACCCTGGTTCTATGACATAAAACAATTTTTAGAAAATGGGGGATTCACCGAGGATGCCACATCCAAAGATAGGGCATTCATTCGTAAGATTTCGACCCGATACACCATTCTGGGTGGGGTCTTATACAAAAAGAGTTTTACCGGCATTCTGCTTAGGTGTATCGACCTAGAGGAGGCTAGGATAGTAATGCACGAGTTCCACGACGGAGAATGTGGAGGTCATGTTAATGCCAACATGATGGCGATGAAAATACTTAGAGGGGGTTATTTTTGGTCCACCCTGAAAAAGGATTGTCACGATCATGTTAGGAAGTGTCATCCATGTCAAGTGCATGGGCACGCCATTCATATCCCTTCATCAGCATTGCATTCCGTGGTCAGCCCCTGGCCATTTACCATGTGGGCGTTTGACATTGTAGGCCCCATATTTCCAAAGGCCTCGAATGGGCATCGTTTTATTTTAGCAGCCACGGAGTATTTCTCCAAGTGGGTGGAAGCCATTTCCCTAACAAATGTAATGGGGCAACATGTGGTGGCTTTCATCCGGAGGAATATCTTGGCTCGATTTGGGGTTCCACGAGACCTTGTGTCTGATAATGGTACCCCATTCAAGAACGAGCGGTTGGTTAAGTTGTGCAACACGTATGGCATAACTCACCACTTCTCCTCGCCCTACTACCCTCAAGGCAACGGCCAAGCCGAAGCCACAAACAAGACTCTCATTGGTATCATTGAGAAAACCTTAGAGAAGGGTAGGAGGTGGCATGAGAAGCTGGATGAAGCCTTATGGGCTTATAGGACTTCCATCCGGGCTCCCACGAATGCCACACCATTCGAATTGGTCTATGGCACAAACGCCATTCTTCCCATTCATACCCAACTGCATTCATTCCATACATCCATTGCACTCGACCTCCCCCTAGAGACGCTCCAGCATGCTAGGATGGCCGAGCTAGATTTGCTAGATGAAAGGCGACTCCTTGCCATGGATCATGCTCGTGCATACCGGCAAAGGATAGCCCGACATTATAGCAAACACATGTGACCTCGCCACTTTGAAGTGGGAGATCTAGTCTTGAGAACCATCCACCCTCGTGGCCCACACCCCCTAGGCAAGTGGCGCCCCAACTGGGATGGACCCTATGTTGTACAAGCAACCACTACGAACAATTCGTATTGGTTGATCGATGTAGAAGGTAGGAATTTAGCAGATCCTATCAATATTCAATACTTAAAGAAGTATCATGTGTAGGATCTGGATTAAATTCCAGTTTTTCGAAAATTTGAGAGGGATAGCTGCCCTGAGACGTGTAAATAAGGTGCAAAGGCGAACTCGTGTGACCCTAAGTGAGAGAATTCGCACTTGTGAAAGAGTGGAGTTTTCAAAATCGTGGTTGCATTTCAAAATCCTTCATCTTACAAAGAAGGGCCTAGTTCAACATAGCAAGATACTTGCAAGTAGTACGTGCTATTTCTAAATAGGCTGATCTGGAATGGATCGAGTGTAGGCTTGGGATAAGTCCTCCCCTCTTCTCTTCTCCTTCCAAAAGGAAAACAAAGGCCCAAATCAAAAGGGAATTTCCCATTTAAAGTCTCTTTCCAAAAGAAAGAAACCAGACTTCAAAAAAAGAAAAATCGATTCTCTTATAAAAAAAAAAAAAGAGGGATTAAAAAAAAATACTCCCAAAGGGAGACCCTCTATGAAAAAAGGAAAAAGAGGCCAAAGAGCTCAAAAAGAGCAGTTTTCCGCCTTCTATGCCTTAAACCACGGGACACTTCAGAAGGGACCGTGGTATCTCTTTCCCATCCCTGGCTTATCCCAAGCTAAAGCATGGTTCATTTCGAGGAATCCTAAAGTAAAAATAGGATTTACTTACTTGAATTTCATCTTGTTTGAGAATTCGACCTTTCGAGTAAGGCGTAGGAATTTGAAATGAAGCTTGTTTTCTTATAAAACCTCCGCTAGATAAGCGAGTGTTAAGACTCAAACAAGGGCAAGCACGAAGAGCTCGAGATCCTTAGGATCGAGACTCAAGACAGTTGTCCCTTTGGTAAATAGCTTTTGTAAATAAGTTTTAAAAACCGAACATCGAACAGCATAGGGTTTTTGCTCACTTGGAGCAGTAGGCCTTGTAAGTCTCTAGAGTTCGACCACACCTGGTCTCTGGGAGGTCGCCACTTTTGGCACCACACCCATGTCATCTGCATTCCACGCATGGTACTTGCATAAACATGATCCCATTTAGGACCAGATTCCATAGTATAACCCTTTGGCGTGATATCTCCTCCTACCAGAGTTTGTAAAATTGAGATTTTGTTAAAATGGGACGATCCCATATTCTTCGTGGCTAGATCTAGGGAGACATTAAAAGGGGTGTTTGTCATCTTTGCCCTTATCCAAATCTATTTGGACAAGGCCAAAGAGGGGCATCTGTAAACACCCCGAAATCCCACGAATTTCTTAAACAAATCTGGTTTTATACAAGCAGCCCCAAAGGGCCATTTTTGAGTTTGGAAACCCAGGAGCCTTCCAAACAAAACCCTGTATATATGTTTTAAACTTTATCTTTCAAAAACATATAATATAGCTTTTGAAAACCCTTTTAAAACATGTTTTGAAACCCCAAAGTGGCTTGGCCCGATCGAGACAGGACCAGGAGAGCCAAGAAGAGCCCAGAACCGGAGCACCTGTCAAGCCCGGCACAGCAACTCTTGCATCTGATTCACATCCCAGGATCTCGAACGTCCAAGACCCTGTTCTTATCAAAATAGCATTTGAAGTCATCTCCGGAAGGCAGAAACGGAGGCGGACGACTATGTTGGCGAAGACCCAACGCAGACGGAGTACTGATGCTGTCAGGCCCCGCACAAATCATCCGTCTCGAACCCAGCTCGAAGGAGTCAGAGTTCAGTTTGGATTGGATCTGGACCATATATATCCAGATTCCAATCCAAACCCATATGTGGACTTAGATTTGGATTTGGATCCAGAGATCCAATCCAATATCCATATCCATGGCCCACATCACCTTCTCATAAATGGAGGTGGGGCCCACTTGGAATTCACGTGGGATATTGGGCATGAGAGAGAGTGGGGGTGAAAAATATCAAGAGTGTTGTATTAAGCTTGACTTGTGTGTCAAGTTTGGGTTTAATCTTGTGGGTTAGCCTAATCGAGTGGGTTTAAGCTTGTAATTAGCTAAAACCTAACCTAGGGCTGCACCAACATGGGGTGATCAAGGTCTATGGGCCATGCTAAGGGAGCTCCTTCACCTAAACCTAGCCAAAAATGCCTAAACCTAGCCTAAACCCCTAATCCACCCCTAATCTGAACCTAATCACCTAACCCACTTCCCTAATCCCGGCCTAATCCCAACCTAATCACCTAACCCACTCCCCTAATCCTTCCCTAAACCTAGATTAATTTCCCTAATCCTAGCCTAAACCTAGCCTAAACCACCTAACCTAGCTCACTAAACCTCACCCTAAAACCCAACCACCTAACCTAGCCCTAAACCACCCTTAGCCCACGATTTTCCCAAACACCTAGTTTTAAAATATCTTCCCAACTCCACCAGCCGACAGCCACCTTTGCCGCCACTCCTTCCCATTCGGTAAGTCCCCCTAACTCCCTCAAAACCACTCTCTACCACCTCTCCACTCTTAGCCACCCATCTTCCCCTTAGCTCCACCTCTTTGCCGCCACCATCTAAGCCTAGCCGAACCTAGGATAACCCAAGTGGCTGGCCACTGCTTAGCCACCATCTCCCATTCGGCCGATCCCCCCTAGGTGTCCTATTTGGCCTTCCCACTAGCTCACCTTTTAGGGCCAGTTTCCCTAAGTACCTAACTTCCCTAGTGACCCTAAGACCCACTTAGTCAGCCACTCTAAACTCCCTACTTGGAGGCGCCGCCCACTTGCCACCGGTCCCCTTCGAGGCGTCCATCCCGCGCCCCATTTGCAGCCGGCCAGCACCCTTGAGCACATACCTTCGCGGAGCTCCCGTTTGCAGCCCAAAGCCAAGGCCACGCTCAAGCAAGACCTCTACGGACCAGCTACTTGTAAGTGTCTAAACTCGGTCTTTAATCATACACTTGCTTGAAATTCAATTTGATACGGGGTTGTAATAACGGAGCCTAGTCTCCCCCCGCTTGTAATAACGTGGCTTGGCACAACCACACACGTGCACTCTCTTAGTCGTGCACAACTTTGAACACACACGGGCCTAATCAGCCCCTAATATATAAGTGTACGTATATATTTCATTTCCGAAGGGTTTTGTTTAAGTTGGGTGCGTTGTCTTTCGATTAAAACACTCTCACACACATTGAGCTTTCGCTCTTATTTGAAAGACCCAAGTAAGGGCCGACCTATACTATTTGGGTTTCATTTCATGTCGTGTGAGTAAGTCTTTCAATTTAAACACTCTCACACACATTGAGCTTTCGCTCTTATTTGAAAGACCCAAGTAAGGGCCGACCTATACTATTTGGGTTTCATTTCTTGTCGTGTGAGTAGTCTTTCAATTCAAACACTTTCACACACATTGAGCCTTCGCTCTTACTCCCAAGACCTTAGTAAAGGCCTTATTGCAGTTATATTTGGGTTTCATTTATGTCGTGTGTGTAGTACTTCAATTCAAGCACTCTCACACACATTGAGCCTTCGCTCTTACTCCCAAGACCTTAGTCAAGGCCATACTGCAATTTATATTTGGGTTTAATTTCATGTCGTGTGTGTAAGTCTTTCAATTCAAACACGCACCCACATTGAGCCTTCGCTCTTATTTGCAAGACCCGAGTAAGGGCTCATATACATAAGATATATACGTATTTCCCTTCGGTTATTTCCCTTCGGTTATTTCCCTTCGGTTATTTCCCTTCTGTTATTTCCCTTCAGCATTGTCTTTACATTTCGGGTTTTCCCTTTGGAGTAGCGTGAGTTTGCATTGCATCTACGCCATACCACGAGGTAGGACGCATACTGCATCGAAGCAACCCCCGCTCGAATTCGCCCATGTAGTGGAGTGTTCATAACACACAAACTAGGCGACCCAAAAAGGGATAAAAGAAAAGACTTAGGCACGTGCAAATCCACGTGATCTAAAACATGCAATCGCATCTTAAAGACCCGAAATAGACACCTCGAACCGTTTCGTAGACTTTCTCCCTAAAACTCGATTTTTGCAAAAGCGTACAGACTGACCCTTGCGCATCGGTGCAAGAAGGTCTGCGACGACAAGAGCTCACTTGCTCACAGTCGCCACGTTTAGAAGTCAGTGTTAATATATCTTCGCTAGCTTAGGTAAGCTGGCTGGCACGCCCTGTTTGTATATCTAGGCCTTAGACGCACGATAAGATCCACTCCAAGCCACGAAAGAGGCGAAGAGGCGGGGATTTTTCGCGCGTCTACACTTAGCCACCACACGCCACCCTTCCTCAGCCTTGCCAACACCTTATCCCACCAGCCACCACCTGCCACCTTTCACCATTCGGCCCATCTACCCGACTGCACCATCTGCCCCTCCTTTCCCTTAGACAACACCCTAGCTAACACCCTTACCTTCCCTAAGTACCCCAAGCCCAACTTCCAGCAGCACCTCCTCCGTTCGGCTAGCGCCAAGGCGCCACTCGCTGCACCTCATCCATTCGGCCAGCACCCTCCTTTGCCGTGCCCTTCCAAGGAGCTCCCTCTTGCAGCCCAAGGCGACTCACCAACCCAAGCGCAAGCAAGTCATGCCCGGACCAGCTATATGTAAGTGACTAACTCCGTCCTTGTTATAGACTTGCTTAAGCTTAATTAAATTTGATACGGGGTTGTAATAACGGAGCGTTGTCTCCCCCCGCTTGTAATAACGTGGTTTGGCACACCCACACACACGTGCACTTGAGCCTATCCCGCTCTTAGCTGCACACGATTTTGACACACACATGGGCCTAATCAGCCCTTAAGATATAGCTATACGTATATAATTTAAAGTTGCGTGGGTTTCCTTTAAGTTGTATGTGTGTTGTCTTTCAATTTTCACACTCACACACATTGAGCTTTCGCTCTTATTTTCAAGACCCTAGTAAAGGCCGTGTTATAATTTCCCTTGGGTGTTTTACTTCGTGTTGTGTGCATAGTATTTCAATTATACACTGACACACATTGAGCTTTCGCTCTTACTCCCAAGACCTTAGTCAAGGCCTATTGCAATTATATTTGGGTTTCATTTATGTCATGTGCGTAGTACTTCAATTCTACACACACACATTGAGCTTTCGCTCTTACTCCCAAGACCTTAGTTAAGGCCATATTGCAATTTATATTTGGGTTTCATTTAAGTTGTGTGAGTTGTTTTTCAATATACACACAACACCCACGCACACGTTGGCGACCTTCGGGCCCATATATATTATAAGTATTTCCCTTTCGGCTATGTCTTTAAGATTTGGGTTTTAAGGTTCAGCAGTGTGCGTAGTCTGTACATATATACACGACACACACTTGCATAATTGAGCCTTTCCGCTCTTAAGATATAGCCATATTTCCCTTTTGCAATTTCCCTCTTGCAATTTACATTCAAGTCATTTCCCTTCCGCATTGTCTTTCAATTCGGGTTTTCCCTTTGGAGTTGCGTGAGTTTGCATTGCATATACGCCATACCACGAGTTAGGACGCATATTGCATCGAAGCAAAACCCCACACTCCCGCTCAAAAATCGCCCCACTTAGGTCACGTGTGCATACACACGCCTAGTTGGCCCGAAAAGGGATAAAAAGAAAGACAAAGGCACGTGCAAATCCACGTAAAATAAAACTTGAAAACCATACAAATCAACCCGAATCGAACACCTCAAAAGAAAGACATAGGCATGTGCAAATCCACATGAAATAAAACTTGAAAACCATACAAATCAGCCCGAATCGAACACCTCAAACATTTTCCTAGGTTATTATGTCTAAAACTCGATTTTCTAAGCGTACAGACTGACCCTTGCACATCGGTGCAAGAAGGTCTTCGACGAAAAGAGCTTGCTTGCTCACAGTCACCACGATAAGAGTCAGATTTCAAAAATATCTCTTTGCTAGCTTAAGCAAGCTAGCTGGCACGCCCTTTTGCTTAAATAGAACTTAGACACACGAAAGGATTCGCTTCAGGCCTAAGAACCAGAGGCGAGGGATTTTTGGTGTCTATAGCTGTGTGAGTTGCAATTTCATTTCGGGTAGATTTACTTTAAGTTGTGTGAGTTGTCATTTAAATTTCACATAAGAAGCACCCACAAGCACTCAAGCCTTTTCGCTCTTTACACTCACACACATTGAGCCTTTTCGCTCTTAGGATAAAACATATTTATATATTTTCAAGTCGTGTGAGTTTACTTTAAGTCGAGTTGCATTTCACTTTGTGTGGATTTACATTTAAGTCGCGTGAGTTGCCTTACATTTCGGGTATTTACATTAGTGAAAGCTATGTGAGTTGCACTTTCAATTCGAGCCTAGCTCACATCATCACTTTCAAAACCTGAAAAAGATTTTTGCATCCTTGCATTCGCTCGCTTTCAAAAGCCCCCGAATCCTCGCTCAAACTATGTCAAAAATAGGCCACATATTCACACACATATCAGACCTAATAGATAAAACTTAAGACACTTAGGGTTGTCCAAATAGTCATAATAAAAATTGCAAAGAAGGCATACATCAAAATTCATAAAACACTGATCTTTCAAAGTTAGTATTTGATTTGAAAAATCGAAGTTTCTAAGCGTTTAAACTGACCCTTGAGCATCGGTTGAAGAAGGTTTAATCGAAAAGATCCTGCTTTCCCACAATTGCCAGAAAGTCAGAATATTTCAAAAACCTTCGCTAGTTCAAGAAGGTTTAATGCTTATAGAGGTGTATATGATGTATGATATGTAATAACGCACTCCATGTGATTCAATGGAAATACATGCTTTATGAAATGATGACAATATGAAATGCCTTTCTAAAAAAAAATTCAATGTCATGAAACCGAGATTTTGTCAAGCCTTCCAAATCGTGAGTGCCAATTGTGCATTTTTTGAAAGAACCGACCCCTCTAATGGCCAATTCTTAATGAATCTTTATTTTTGTCTTGCCAAATTTTCAAAAGCTTGGTTTATAAAATCTCAAAAGATTTCATTACATGATGTCCCTAGATTTCTGAAAATTTTTAGGCCTTGTATGAGTGCTTCATACTTCGCAACATCATTTGAACATGCAAAATCTAGTTGAATTGCACTTGGGATTTCTTTTTTGGGAGATATGAAGATGATTTTGATACCTACCCCTTGATGATTCTTTGCCTTATCAAAATACATTTTCCATGCTTGATTTTTCTCAAAGCCATTTGTTAAAGCATAGTTTTGAAATTCATTTGTAAAATATGCCTTCATCGGGCATTTTATCAAGTATGGGGAATGTGTCTCAAAGAGGCAATTTAGCCACATGATATAGGGCTTGTCCCTTAATGGAGTTTTGAGGATGAACTCATACTCCATTAAAAGGGGCTGCCATTTATCTTGCCTACCCATTAAGATAGGTTTTTCAAATAAGTGCTTGAATGAATCAACATTATTCCCTTTTCATAACATGGGAAATAATGTCTCAATTTGGAAGCCTATACCAAGCACGATTTTCTCTATGGCTTGGTGATTTCTTTCACATGCCAATAGAGTTTTCGAAATGTCATAAATGGCATCCTTTCTATGGATATCATCTTCCTATTGATCAAGTGAAACACCCAATGCATTCACGTGAATTGGAATGTAAAGCTTTACTTTGGAGGTTTTGAAAATTGGAGGATTTACCATAAATTTTTTGAAAGATTTTTGGAAATTATCATTCGAATTTCATCCTTTTTCAAAAGCCTATTGAGAGATTAGCATCTTGTTGGCTTGGAATTAACCTTGAAGGTTTTCAGATTTGATTCATATGGAGACATGACTATGATGGCTCGATACTTAGGGGGTCGATTTCAATGCCCCTTTGGCTTAACACAAACCTTAAACTCAAGTTCTAATATGATGTCTAGACCCGACATTGTTCATGCAAATATATGATTTCCAAAATGCAATGCATGATGCTCATGTAAACATGCACACACTATGGGAGACTCACTCTAAAATCCCCTTCTATGAAATTTACAAGTCAAGGATTCTACGAATTTCGGGAAGCTTGGAGGTATGATCATTTCTCTTTACTTTGATGATTCTCAAGCATTAAAATTTTGGAGAAATTCTAGGCCAGAGAAAGCTATAACAAGCTTGGATGATTTTGACTTGGGATTATATACATTCTTCTAAAGTATTTTGAAATGGGCTTTGTACATGGCCATTGTTTTTGGAGTTTCTGAAATTTTTCGATTTTTTTGTTTTTTTTTCTCAAACTCACTTTCAAAGTTCAATATAAGAGGCTTTCTTTTTGAGACTTTTTTCAAATAAGGAGTGAATGAAATAAATTTCTTTTTTAAAATTTCAGATTTTTCAAATGTTTTTTGGGATTTTGAAGGTTTTCCATTTTTTTGGATTTTGAGAATTTCTAATCTTTTTGGATTTTTGAAAAAAAGGGGGGATCTTCCATCGAACCTACAAAGAAAACTCCATGAATTAGACTCAAGATAACGAATCTAAGCCATGGGTCTCGATTTTAGGAGGTTCTAAGAGGCACCCTTGACCCAAGTGGTCTTAGGTGGTGGCTTAGGGGGTATCGATGGGATATAGCCCAATCCATATCTATTTGGGTTTGCTATAGGTAGGATGGGTTCTAACTTACCTTGGTTTTTAGCTCCTAGACCTTAGTATGGTTTATATCCCATGTTTAAGATCATATTCCAAGGTTTTTTGATTTTTGAAAAGGTTTTATAAAGTTCATGGCCTTGGAACTTGGAATCATCCACATCATGGGTATATACCTGCTTTATTTTGGTTTGGAGATGGGATGTATGGGTGGTGGAGGACTTGGGCTTAGGGTGTTTAAGCTTTCCTAAGTGGTGACTTGTTTTGACATACTCCTTAGGTGCGATCCAATGTGCCCCTAGGGATGGAGTATTTGGGTTTTGGGTCATAGGCTTGGGTTCATAGCACAAGACTAGGCTTGAGGAAGTTTGCATGGTAGAGTTAGGTGTTCCTAGGATGTCGATGCATGCCTTAGTAACCATGTCTACCATATTTTGATTTTTATTTGGTTTTTTATTTTGAAATTCTTTTTCTTGGTGTGGGACATTCGGTGCACCTTGAAAATCTTCATTTTTGGGCATGTTTTGTGGGTTTGTGGGTGTGATTCGATGCATCCGATGACCCTACATCTAGAGGAGAGTTTAGAGGAGGAGGAGTTTGGGACATACCTCTTTCTGGCTCGTCTACCTTTTCATGGTGAGAGCAAGCCTCGTCCTTGAGTGACTCATGTGTGGCTTTGAGCTCCTGTTTCCTGTCCGTTTCCAATCCTATGTGTATACAACTCTCATCCTCTCGTGAGGTGTGTTGAGTGTGGATCTCATGCCCCACTCTGTGTGTGTGCCTAGTAGTGTGGACTTCATTCCCAACTTTTGGAATTTCAACTTTTTGTTTTCAAGTTTTTTTGGTTTTTGAAAATTTTTCAGATTTTTTTGGCTTTTTGAACTATAAAAATCTTTTTTTGATTTTTGCTTGGAACTTGGGGTGCTTGGATGCTTGGAATTGGATGATTTGATCCGCATTTGAGCTGCATCTCCAGCCTCATATCATTCATCAAATTTTGGATTTGATTTGGTTTTCCTTTGATGATCTTTCTCTCTACGTGCCCAAGATGAGCTTTCATGTGATCGATGCGCCTTGGCCTCATGGCTTAGAGCATCGATCTTTCTAAAGATTTCCTTTATAGCAGTCATCTCTTCTCAGGCTTTAGAGGGTTTGGGAAACCACTTTGAAGTG